>CM073563.1:1257500-2507500 GCA_037074615.1 Leucaena leucocephala | reverse complement strand
TTTAACCGTTTCAACAGTAACACATACCATGAATTTTCATCAATTATCCTCTAGTTGCCTTGTGTTTTCCCCTTCTTCATTTCTCCGTTTTTGCCCTCCTTTGGGGTGTAGGCCAAGTCCGGGTTGTTTCCTTGAATTCACATGCATTATAGCAGCAGTTAAAGGCTAATTTCTGAGAATCTCAGCCGTGAAACATTTTAAAGTTAAATAAGAAAAGAAAGGGGTTGTATTGATAAAATAAAATCAACTACCGCAAAGTAGGAATGTCAAGTAATCACTGAAAAATGCTACTGACAGAACTATCATCATGAATACGCCAAATAGTTTCACCCAACAGGTTTGCTACAGAAAGAATAGTTAACTGCGGGAAGTAGTTATTGTCTGCAACTGGAAGCGTGTTCGTAACAATCACCTCCTGAAATAAGCCTCCCGACAACCTCTCCACGGCTGGAGGGCTACACAACACAACATGAATCAAACGTAATGCTTTTAACATGAATGCAACTAGAGTAAACAAGGAATGAATCATTAAACATGTTTCCCAGTTAGGCGGTGAAAATCTGAAATACTCTGCTTGTTTGTGTTATATTATGCAGTTAGCAGAACAGCACAAGACAAAGATACCTGAAAACAGCATGAGTGCAGCACGCATACACTTCCCTGGCTCCCTCCTCATGTAACAGTGCTGCGCCTTTAGAGATGGTCCCTGATGTCCATCACAGTAACAACCAAGTACATATCAATGAATGCCAAAGAAAAACCACACTACTAACGTGCTTTCTTTGACCAGCAAAGAGGAAACATCATAAATGGCTCTCAAGTAGGAAAGCCAAGTTACACCTACTATGTTCTAATACTACTAATATTTTTACTTAGCAAGCGCTTAGCGTCTATACTCTAGAGTTAATTCAACAATGCACTAAATCGGATTCTTCACCTGCAGTATCAATCATGTCATCCACCATAACTGCAACTTTTCCTTTTACATCACCAATCAGATTCATCACCTGCATGTCAAAGCATAAGAAAAACAATAACATGCAGAATGAAAGAGTAATAAAACACCAGTATAAAGATTGACAGTATCTTTAACATCAAAGAGAAGCTGTAATCATTAAACTTTGTCATTAGGAATAGTCAACAGAATAGAAGGGGGGAAAATGACATGTTAGAGTTTAGAACCTACAGATTTTTCATGTCATTACCTCAGCTACGTTGTGTCCATGACGCCTTTTGTCTACAATTGCTAAGGGTGCATCAGATAACTTTTTTGCAAAAGCACGTGCCCTTGCAACACCACCAACATCAGGTGAAACCACCACCAAGTCATTAGAACTTATCATCTTGCTGGCTAGATAATCAAGAATCACAGGCTAGTGGACACCAAAACGAAAAGTATTAGTAAATTTGTAATTGTGAAGACATGAACTACAACCATTCAGATTCACTTACTTGACATTGCACGTGATCCACAGGAATATCAAAGTAACCCATAGACTGCCCTGAGTGAAGGTCACAAGCAAGAACACGATCTGCCCCAGCTTTTGTAATAAGGTTTGCAACTAGTTTGGCTGCAATGGATTCTCGCCCTTGCGTCTGAAAAGAGAGTAGAAAAATTAACAAACTCCCTGTTACAGCTTTTAAACCCGTCAGTATCATCATCAAGCAAACAGGGCAACATCCACTTCGTTGACCAGTCACATTAATTTCTAAAACTGTAGCAGTATCTCAATAAGATCGTAAAGACAGAGAATATTTTCTCCATTGAAATGAAACTAAGAAAAGGAAACACATTGAATAGCTACTAGCATGCTTCATGGACCACCTAGATTAATTTCCAAAAAATAACTAACATCAATCATATGCAAATACTTGCCTTTCTATCAGCTCTGGCATATCCAAAATATGGAATCACAGCAGTAATATTTTTGGCAGATGCTCTACGACAAGCATCAATCATTATCTTCAGCTCCATGAGATTCTCATTTGCAGGAGGGCATGTCGGCTGTATAAGATATACGTCGCATCCTCTGACACTCTCTTGTAATTGGACGTAGATTTCTCCATCAGAAAATCGCTTAATGGAAATTTTCCCTAGTTCCAATCCCATGTCCCAAGCAATTTCCTAGTTGAAGTAGAACGAAGTTAGCAACAGTTAAACTCAGATGTAACGCCCAGCAAATTCGCTGCAAAATTGGTTCGTGATACATATATTGTCAACATATGTCGTCATGCTACCGACCCTTTAACTTAGAATGAGCCTATGCAGAATTTCAGTTCTAATGACTACTAAAATGCTTATCTTTTAGTACCAGCATTTTTTACAAAAGAAAACCTATAACAAGATTAACGCAATGAATTAGCTTCCCTGCAGACACAAGTAGAGTAACAATACAAAGAAATACAAAGTACTGTGGCAATAACAGACATTTGTAGAGAGGAAAAAGAAGGCTTTTCTATTCTGTAACCAAGAGTGACAGTAAAGAGTGAACCATGCACGACAACTTAATGGGGGTAAGCATGGATATTAGAAGAAGCACCTGGGAAAGTGCAGGATTGGCTGTGCCAGAGAATAATTTCAACCTGTTGCTGTTTCCATTCACAGTTTTCTCCGTTCTTGCTGATTCCAAGAACTTGGGCAGCGTCCGATCGTTCAGAACGGGGATGATTGCCTTCCCATTCAAAGAATTGGATGGCTCTGGCAGGTCACATCTCTAAGGAGGGGAAAAAAAATTAAAAAGCAATAATCATTACACCAAGTACGCTTTATATTGGCCTTCGGCCCCATTGTGTATTAAAGACGAAAATCAATTAAAAAAACAAGCAGGAGGGAAAAAAATAAGTATTGATACTTTTTGGGCCAGAATACAAACATTGATACGCAAATATCATTTTGCTTACCGAGAAAAAGAGAATTGCATTGCAAACAGAGTTAGCGTGACAAATTCAAATAAAAAATTAATTCCACCCAGAATTTAACAGCTCCAATCATTCTCCCTCAGACCAATCCCGAAAATAATCAAAATTACAACGCCCGTACTTAGGAAACATGCGTATGTAACAGTGTGGAAAGAACACGATAACAAATGCAGGCATCAATTGAATTTACCAAACACTTTGGCGCGCAGATTCGAGAGCGGGACTCGTTAAAGGCCAAATTTTGAAGACTGACGGCGTTGAACAGAGAGGAAGCAGAAGAAGAAAACGCCAGAGACGAAGACGACGAGGGATGAGGAGAAGGCAGAACCAGTGAAGAAGCCATACGATTGGTGGAGCAAAAAAGAGAAGGCGGCCGGCAAGGAGGGGAATGAAGCTAGGGCTAGTGTTGGCCCCTGGGAGCGAGGAGGGAAAGAGAAGAGAGTTAGGCAGTTTCGTTGGTTCGGTGTGAGCGTATGTGTGATGGTGTGTGGCGGCCTGGCGGGTCTACGTTTTTCCACGAGATTCGGACTCTCACGTGTCGTCAGAAGGAAAAGAGAAAGCCGCTACAGCTCCGTTGGGGTGGGCCGGGAGAGGGAATCAGTCACCATGCTTGGAACTTGGCTAGGTCTCCAATTTATAGTCACAAAGCCAGAAGATTGGGTCCAAGCAAAAAGCGCGAAAAAAGGGAAGGCGCGTGATGGCGAATCCAAGTCCCAATTTCTCACTCATTCACTGGATCTGCATCTGTCCTGCTCCAGAATATATTCATGCACCAACACCTTCCCTTTTTATTATTTTCCTTTTTCAGAAATATATTCGGTTCATATACCTCACGAAAACAGAGGTTTATATGTAAGTATTATTGTCAAATTATAAAATTATGGTTTTATATTTCTAACCTATAAAACCGTATTAATATCCTCTTAAATGTGTGTTAACTACTAATTTAGTTGAATTTATAAGTTATAAAATCCTATTAATTCGTTCTTAAACTTATGATAGTTTCTAGAATAATTATTTTTTGCTTTTACAAATTTATTATTTGAGTTTTGTATGACGAGATTGTTTAAACTAATGAGTTTGATTTTGAAAGTATTCTTGAGTGATCTCATGCATTTATTTATAGTATATTATTTAATGTTTTTATATTCGTGATGCATGTTTCTAATGTTTTATGTTCATCGGACATGAATATCATCAATTACCTGTCTTTATTGATTATATTCAAAGTTATAGTGAAAAAAATAATTATTACGTTATTTTTAATATAAAATATAATTAACTAATTTAAAAAAATTAAATAGACTAAGTAAATTATTTTAAAATATTTATATTTATTATTTTTATTTAAAATAATTTATCTAACTTATAGTTAAAATATAATTTAATTATACTTAATATATATTATAATTAATTTAATTAATTTTCTTATTCTCTTTAAATTAATAACTGAATATTATCCTAAGTAGGAGGTAGTACTACGTTTTTACCCATTATCTTTTTTTTGTATAAAAATTTTTAGAAAGAAGTTAAATTTACTCACGATTTAAGAGTATGGCGAAGTCTCATTTCCTCATAGACGATATCAATATCAGGTAGAGCGAATTGTCTATTACCCTCAAGCATAAATTTAGACACCTACCTAGAAGTTAAAATATCTCCCCAAATACTGTGACTAAAATCACAGTAAAATAGTACTCCTCATAAATTAAACATATTTTAAATAGTTGCATATTTTATTTTTTATCAGTTAAATTCACAAATAATAAATTTATCCATTAACTGATATTAAGAGTATTACGCATATTTGTGTTCCTTTCCAAAGAATATCTTCTTTTATGTGGACTCTCGAAGTATTCTTGAGTGGTCTTATACATGCATTTTATACCATGGAGATTAGAGGTATACATGAGTAGGGTTGAACAGGGCAGCCCTTCTTCTCAGTGCTCTGCTCAAAAAATATATGAATTACATTTTGTAGTCCGATGCCCGGCTCTGCCTGATAAAAGCCTTAATAATTTTGGGCTGGGTATGCCCAAGTCGTGATGTCATGCTCATGTTGCGAAAAAAATTTGTAATTATAAACTTTTAAAATAATATCATATTCACGTGTCTTCAAGAGTTAAATAATATCTATAATATACTAAGAATAAGAGAATAAAGATAATAATTAAAATATTGAGATCCATTGCATATAAAAAATAAGCGTTAAAATTTAAATAGTTTGTAATTATAACTTTGCATCAATCTCTCTAATATTGACAAAGATAAAGCATTTAAAAAAATAAAATAAATAATTATAATTTATAATGTAATCATATGATAATTAACAAAGTTGAAAAAAGAAGAAAAAATAGTATAGTTATAAATATTAAAAGATACAACTTACCTATTTAACTACTTATATTTCTAAAATTATCTTATAGTCATCAGTAGCTATCATATTCTCCTTTTTAAGATAGAGAAAAAAATAAAAAAATAATAAAAGAATGGGTGCTCATGAGCAGGGCAAGGCAACCTCTATGCCCGTTGCCCAGCTCAAAAAATACATGAGCTGTATTTTACAGCCCGATGTCTAGCCCTGCCCTATATTTATCTTGCTGGGTAAGGCATTTTTATTATGGGCTGGGCAGAGCATACCAAGCTGCGGGTTTTGTGCATAGCCCTAGTGGAGATTAGAGCTGGTAATGCGAGTTGGCCTGAAAGCGGGCCGAATTTAACCGACCCGCTTTCAGGCGGGTTGGTGTAACACCATCCCGAGCCCGCCAATTTTTTTTTTTAAATTATTTATTTATTTTTTTTAAAAAAATATATTTATATATATTTTTTTAAAAAATAATTTATATGTATCAATATTAATTGAATTCAAAGTATGATCTAAAATTGTCAAAATATTTATTTTTTTAACTTTATCACTATCCATATATAAATCTGTCACAAGTAAAATAATAATAAAATAAAATATATATTTAAAGAAATGACTTGATAAGATAAAGTTAGCATAAATTAAGTATAATATAAATTTTAATTTGGTTAAAACTCTAAAATCAATAAAATATAATATAAATAATAAAAATTAAAAAAAAAGCGGGCTTGGTGGGTGCGGGTCAAAAAGACCCGCACCAAAATGGGTTGCCAAACCCGCCATAAAATGGCAGGTTACGGGCCCAACCCAAATTCCCAGCTCTAGTGGAGATGAACCGCATGCCTTACTAATTCTTTTTTAATATTTTTATATTAATAACATTAATGAATATTCATTATATTACCCTATCTTAATTATAAAAACTAATCTACTTTTTTTATAAATTTATAAAACAAATAAATAAATAAATTATAGCTAATTATAGTTAATATAAACAAAATAAATTAATTGAATAATTTATATAGATTGGGGAGCATATAATATAAATTTATTTTAAAAGTTAAATTTAATTATAATTAACTTATTTATTTAATTTTTTAAATTTATTTTAAAAAATTAATTAACTCTTATAATTAGTACATAAGATATCATATGAATTTCAGCTTATAGCTAGTATTGCACGCTATGAAATGCATGTGAATGTCTTAACAAATTTAGTTTCAAAGATACATTTAGTATTAATTATTCAAAGAACATGAATATTAATGACCTGTCTTTCTTAAAGAATCAAAATTTAGATAAACATAACTATTATGATTTTCCCATGCTCTAATATCATGAAATTAAGTAGATATTAGAGTCTAAACAAATAAAGAGGTATTTTTTATATAAAAAAATTTAAATAAATCTAGTATCAGTTCTATACCAAGATCAAGGTATAACTTCAAAATTTAGAGAATGTTTAAAAGAAATTTATAAGATCATCTACTAAATAAATATTTACAATGATAACGAGAATCGAACTCACTTCCTTATTGAATATAAATATAAAAAGATATATGTTGTTTTTGATATAACAAATAAAGAGATATTGAGTGGAAGGAATCTACCAATCGGCATAACAAAGTCCAAAAACTAATAAATTAGGCCTAAATTATTGATGGTCCAAAATCTTCGAAGAAGTACAAACAAGAGCAAGGACGGTGTACTTAAATTCTATATCCTCACTAATTACAAGTGTCGATTAATTTAAAAAAAATAAAAAATAAAAATTAATTAATTAATTATAATTAAATATAACTCTTCCAAATAAATTCATATTATTTTCTTTAATCTTAATTATAAGATATAATTAATTTTTTTAAATAGATTAAAAAAATTAAATTAATTAATTAATTATAATTTATATTTATCTTGAGATTTTAGATTTAATCATAATTAATTAATTTATTTAATTTTTTTAATTTATATATTAAAGAGAGTAATATAAATTTATCTTGAGAAATTATATCTAATTATAATTAACTAATTTATTTAATTTTTTAAATTTATTCATAAAAATTAATTAATGTAGTAATTGCTAGCTGTGCAATGGAAGATGCACTTTAATTTCTAGCATCACTATGGTCTCCATCATCATCATGACGATTCCTAATTCACCCACGTTGTGGTCCAATGAACATCTATCGGGCACATGGCGACATATAACACCCAAATATAAATTTCGTGCAAGCGTGGTCCATTTGTTCAATTACTTTCTTTAATACACTTGTATCTTTCAGCAGCCTAATGACCTAATCATTCAGTTCTCCGGGCATGATCTACAACTGTTAATTGGGGGACACGATGGTTATAGCATCTGACAGCTTCTTCAGTTGAGCACGAGTAACCCTAAAATTCGGTAAGCTAGAAAATTTCCCCCCAAAACTGTGATGTGCAGGAAGAACTTAAGATGGAACATATAACTAATAAACTGGTGCTTAATAATCGGAGTGTAACTTCCAAATCTTCCAAAGAATTTTGGATGATTTAAGGGTGAGGCTCCCAATAAGACGGCTTAAAACCTGCAGCACTCTTACATTATTCCATCCCTTAAGGTTGGTTTGCCGGCTCACGTTCCTAATATAGGACAAAATGATTGAAGGAAATGTCAAACACAGCACCAAAGGTAATAATGAAGTTAATCTCGCAATTCTTTTTGTTTTGTGTGCGATGTAATTGAAAAAGGGGAGAGTAGATATAGTTTTCATGGGAACAGACTCGTGTGAAAGCCTTCCCCCAAGAGAGTCCCAGAGCCCCAAGTTGACATTGTCTTCTAGTTTTTCATTTTTGACTCTCCCATCAATATTTATTATGTTTCAATCTGAAACTTGTGAGCATGGCAGTGCACATAACAATGTCAATTACATGAGAACGCACAAATCTGCATTTGCCAGAGGTTCAGAGCCATTATACCTTCTGGGGAGGATGAGCTTGAGAGAGAGGACTGAGCTGCCAACTTTCCATGTTTGCAAGTAACTGAATAACAGTCTTCAGGTGTGGAACACTGTCAAAAGTAGTAACTCAAGTTAAACTCAATCAAGTCCAGCATATGATTATGTGGGGAACATAAAATTTTGGCGCACAAATCATGTGGCGCTCCGATTATTAGGCCCCACCACTGGGGCTCAAATATGCATAATTAGCAGTAGATTGACGTTTATAATATCATATCAACTGCATAAGTCTAATCTACATGATGATTTGCGCAAATCAAATGCTTTGATCAGTCACTCTTTGACTTAGGAAAAAGTTTAATCTAGCACGGTTTTTTGGGGACATTCATTCCATGCTTCGTCGTGAGAATTTTACATGTATCCTGGGTTCACAAGTTATGGTAATGAACATCTCAATAAAAAAAGAAGTTCTGACCTTCGTAGTCCATTTTCCATATGTGTATCAAGAGTTGAAATTACCCCAGGCATCTGGTTTAAAACCTGCGGCAGAAATGACTATAAACAATGACACTATCACAGTAAACTGCAAGAGTAGTTCAAGTTTATTCGTCAGTAGAATATAAACATACTTGCTCTGTATTCTTGATTGTAGAGGCCTTTGCTAAAAGGTTCTTGGGAAGCTTGATGAGTTGGGCCTACAAATAATGTAACATTGTCATACAAAACAAAAACATACATGTGCCAATAATGTACAAAAAGGCGTAAACACAGTCACTCAGACTAAGTTGCTTTGGAAGGCTTATTTTTCAGCCTAGCCTACCCTAAATTTTAGGCTTTAGACTATCAGAAGGTAGAATATGATATAGTTGGTAGAAATGTGATGACTGATAAGTGGAGGAGGAAGTGCAAAAATGAGGACTGTTTGTATAATAAACAGCTTCTTTTCCAGAAATCCAAGAAATCAGAGCATCAATTCTCAAATAGTAAACCTCTTTGACAGGAGTATTAAGCATATTTTTCTGCCCATCAGATTCTAAGCTAGCATGAAATTAAACTCACACTAGAGAAGGACTCTTCTATTGGCAAGTCCTTTCTCTACAAAGACATAATATGGGCTTTTGATAATAGTGATCAGTGCCAAGAAAGAAAAGAAATATGATAGGCAAGCAAGAAACCGAAGTTGATAGATTATATTAAATATAGAACAAGCATAATTTCAAAAAGGAATACATAATGCCAGTGTTAAATCGAGTAGTGAATGCTCAGTGTCACAAACAAAAAATTTCTGCCTCGAGAAAATTTTCATGATTCGGATGCAAGAAACGTGGTGATCATGGCGCTACTTTCTAGTATGAAACAATTGAACATGGACTATAAGTAGCTACAGAACCTCAGAATATCAATAAACGCATTATTTTGAATATCGGGGTCCTGAATCTAAGAGTTCTGAAGAACCCAACAAATTCTTCACCACAGAACTCCATGTCCAATGACATACATGCTCGTTGCCGGATCCAATGAGCTTATACGTGCTTATTTACAAGTTAAATCCATCAATTTCCATCTAAAAAACGTATAGAGAGAGAGTACCTGGGCAGGAGAAGACTGTTGCATGAGATGGAGGAGGTTGGAGGTAGACTGTACGGCCTGAGAGATCTGATCGGCCACCATGGTTTTGGCCGTTCCTTCTCTGCTGCTACTTCCCGGGGCTGAGGACGCCATCATTCGCAGGAAAGGGATGGGGCGTGTTTTTTTTTGGTATAAGAAAGGGATGGGACGCTGAAACCGTGATGTTTTTGGGGGATCTTCAATACGAGACTCGAGAGTTCGGGCTTCTACCTTCTAGCCCACTCAGTGATGTCAAGGCTTTTGTTGATATCTTGTGAGGAAAAAAAATTAACGGAGTTAGTTCGAGTGATAAATAACTCGATATCGTTTAAATAAAATTTTAAATTTAAATTTAGATATATGTAAAAAATCTTTATTTAAATATTCATTTACCATAGCCAAGTGTACGACACCAGTCAGATCCAGATATAGTCGGGGTAAAATTTCAGTAAATTGAGTAGATAAAAAAAATTGTGAAAAAAAGATATAATTACATTATATGGAACAAAAATGAATCACATTACGATACATTTGCTTCTAGAAAAATATGTTTAGTCGTCTAGATTATAATTTAAAAAATAATTCTTAATTTTAGTTAAAATTGATTATAATAAAGTTGCTTGTTTGTCATAAATATCGATAGTTTAAGTCCTGGATTTTAATTTTTTAATATCGTATTATGATAATTTATTTTATTTTTTAATTAAATTATACTATTTTTTAGGAAATTTGTACATGTTTTTTTATTTTAAAAATATGCATAGAATTTCTTAAAAAATAAAAATTATCTTCAAATTTTAAACTTTTTTTACAATACCTTCAATTAACTTGAATATATTTACTTTGTTTTTTGGGGCAAAAAATTGTTTTTTTTTATATTTACTTCTTTAAACTAATATGAATGATATTTATGGCATGAAGTCTTAAAAATGAGTTGCACCATAACACTTGCTTATTAAAGTAATTATGTTATATTATTCCGATCTTTAATATAAAATTTAATTAAAAAACTAATATTGATATTAAATATAAAATTTATTTATTTTATTTATTAATTTTAGCTCAAATTATCCCCATTAATACTTCCTAAATAATAATTAATTAAAAAAAGAAATAGTAAGTTAATAAAAATAATTAAAATATTTTAAAAAAATATACTATAATAATTAATTTTATTAATTTAATTATATTAATTAAATAAATTATATATTAATCACATAAAGTGTACTTAACATAGCCAATAAGTGTTTATACTGCTTGCTATTGATCCATTTCATTTGATTCGATTTGAGATTTTACCCAAACCGATTGCTGTAGCTAGCAAGGGGCCTTCGTGCAGATTAGGGAATATCAAATGGGAGATCCAAGTTCACATATAGTTATCTATATGTATACTGATAAAAAAATAAAATATATAATCATTTAAAATATGTTTAATTATTGATGAGCACTATTTTATTATGATTCTAGTCGTGAAATTTGAGAAGACATCCTAACTCTTAGGTACCTAAATTTACGTCTAAAAGTAATAGATAACTCGTTATACCTGATATTACTATTATTTAAGAGGAAGGGAGATTTTTTGTCCTTCAATCGTAAGTAAATCCAATCCCTTTCTAAAAATTAAAAAAAAAATCACAGGTAGTTGTCCATTTCCCTGACGATGTAGATGGTGCAGAGTCTGGACTCTTGGAGATTGAGACTAAAATCTGAAATTTACCCATATGAACTTCAAGTTCTTGCTGCATAGCTAGATCACGGCTTATCCTGCCCAAGATCTGTATTTGAAAAAGAATAAAAAATAGGACGATAAACTCTCTGGAGACGTAAAGATTATCAAAATATATTTTATCTATTTTAACAAAACTTTTTTTTTCATACACACCACTTGACTCAAATTTAAAATATTATATTTAAATAAGTTAGTCATCTACTAAATTTTTTTTTGTTTTTTTTTACTCAATCACAAATTAGGCAGAAATAAGAGTCGCCAATTTTATCGAGTTGCAATAAATGCGATCCACTCAAACCAGCGAAGCAATACGTAATATTGAAGAGTGCCAGAGAAGCAGAAGCAGCATCCCCATGAAAGATATAACAACGGTTTTAAACAAGCATGTTCTGTTACCTCGACACCAGCAACTGGGCAGAAAACTGAAATTGCTGGTGCAAATTGACCTTCTTTTACAGAGATAGAGTTCATACCTTATTAGAAGGAAGATGGGAAAACTCAAGCTCTACAGAGGCAAAGAGAAACAGAGGAGATAGTATGGAACTCAATTGAGCGTGTTTCTTTTCTATATCCTGTATTATTTATTTATACCATTCACAACTGGAAGTTTAAAAATTACTCGTCCATTTGATGCATCAGCTCTTCATCAAGAATTTCCTGTTTCATTGGTCTCACAAGAAATAGGAAATTCACTTGGGTCCAGTTCAATGAACGTAACACAATGCAGCTTCTGGCTTATTAGCGATGCCAAATTGCCAAGGCAACGTGAAATCAACACATATCAATTACTTTTAGCGTATCAAGATTCATTCTGTTCAACAAAGGCAACAGAATCTCCTATTTTATATACATTTTATGGATCACAGTCAGAGGCAAATTACCTTTGCAAAGAGGAAGCATTCTTTATGGCTTTCTGCAATTCTGATTCCAAATCACTCGCCGGACTTTGGGACTTTGTTGGTTCTTTTTTCCCCTTCTCTTCCTTCGCATTCTTTTTGCTTCTCCAACGTTCAAACTCACTAGAGCTCTCACCTGAACCCTCAGAAACTTTCTTCCCGATACCATTACCTTCCCCACGATGATTTCTAGCCGAAACTCTCTTTTTCATCTCATTTAATATTCGCTTCATCTCCTTATTTTCCTTCTCTAAACTTTCCAAATCTCTTTGCATAGACAAATGCGTGCCCTTCAACAAGTGCAAATCGTCGTCAGAGGCGTCCTTACTCTGCTTATTCTGTTTGGCTTCCGTAATCCACTCTAACCCAATCTTATTTACCGTCAATGATGGCATTTTCAAGCTCATATTCCCAGGAAAATTCGAACCCCACCGCAAATTCAACGATAGCCCCTTGGTCACCGGCATTGCTGTCCTGGCCATAACAGCAATTCCTGACGAAACACTCGATCTTTTACTATTTCTTGCCACCAAAAACCTATCAGAGGCAGACCCAATTGTTCGATTCGACTGACCCACGGAGTTATTTATATGTGTAAAATTCGTACCCTCATATTTGCCCCCACAAGGTTCCAATTTCAATTCCTGCCAACCCAACGAAGAATTTCCATCTCCTAACCCATTTCCTCCAATTTCACTTCTATCAAGGGTCGGTGCAACTGAGGGCTCTCGACAATCCGACGCAGACCGTGAAATCTGATCGGTGATAGGGTCCGAAAAGACGGTTTTAACGAGAGAGAAGTGACCGAACTGGGGTTTGAGGTGGAGAAAGAAAGTTGGGACAGGGACGGATGATGAAGGAGAGAAAGAGAACCTGGCAGAAAATACGAGAGGAGAGTGACGAGGAGAACCAGAAATACCTAAGCCAGATTTGAAGGAAAGAGAAAGAGGAAGAGAGGCGGTGTGGGAGGCTGTGGGGGTGTAAGAGAGCTTGAGGGATGGCCCAGTAGGGAAGTTGGTGGAGAGGGAGAAGGAGAAATCAGAAGCCGCAGTGGTGGTGGTGGCTGCGACACCGGAGACGAAGGGTTGGCTGAATATGGTGGTGGGCACCTTCGCCGTCATAATTTGCCGGTGTTGATCGCCGTCCAAAGGGTCATCTTGAAACTTGATTGAGAGCTTCATATTTCAAGCCAGATTTCTGAAAATTTTATCTTTTTTCTGAGCTTTGTGAGACTTGCAGCTGGAAGCGCGAAGCAACTGACGATTTAGACAGGGAAAAGGGAACAATAGCCTCGGCCAGAGAGCGAATTTTGGTAGGAAATAAAAAAAAAAAAAACGGAGAACGAATTAGAAATTGTGGTCTCGATTAAAAAAAGGAAAAGGAAAACTTCTTATTGTTTTCTTTCAGTTTTCAATTCTCAATTTACTATTGGGAGCCACTTTTAAAAATTAATTTTGGATAAAATATTAATTTAAAAAAATTTAAAATAAATAATTATTTTTGTTGAAAATTAATTTTAGCTAAAATTATGGTTTAAAATTATAGTTTTAAATAAACTACTAAAAATAATTTTTAGAACAGTAAAAAAATTTATAGACTATCCAATTACTATCTTATCCCTATTTTTTTTATATTTTTTCTCTTCTCTCATCTCTCCTTTTTCATCTCTCTCCTTTACCCTATCTCCTATTTTCTCTCTCTTCTCTACACTCTCTTATATCTCCTATTTTTTCTTTACCCTCTCTTATCTCTCTTATTTCTTCTCTACCATCTCTCCTCTCTCATACTTTAATTAAATCATACTATTTTTAATAATTTATCAATATAAAAAATAATTTTATTACTAATTATCCGAATATCTGTATTCATAAAATCTATTTTCTAAAATTTATTCTTTCCATAATTTATTTTCTAAAAGTTAATACAAACATACCTTTACTTCTTATCATTTAAAATTTTCAAATCCCTCACTACAACTAAATACAAAGTACAAACGTGGAGAGTTAATCCCTGTACTATTTTGCCATACATATATTTTTTGTTTTCATTAATTTCACACTTATGAGATTGACCCACAAAAATATTCACACTTATGAGCTTAATTGGCTTTTTTTTAATGAATTCTAGAGATGTGGGTGCAGGACTGCCCAGGCTTGATGCTTGAGCTAGTTTAAAAAGCTGAATATATATATATATATAGATAGATAGATAGATAGATAGATAGATAGAGTGTGTGTTTGATTTCTCTTAAATGTAGATTTTAAAAGTTTTTTTAGGTAAAATTTAAATTTAAAAAATTTAAAATAAATAGTTATATTTGTTTAAAAGAATTTTTAGACTAAATTATGATTTAAAACTAAATTTTTAGATAAATTTATTAGAGTAGCTTATAGAATAGTAAAAGAGTTTTTGGACTAACTAATTACTATATTACCCTTATTTTTTCTTATACCCTTTCTCATATATCTTCTACACTCTTTCTCATCTCTCATCTTTTATCCCAACTCTATCTTATATTTAATAATCATACATTTCTTAATAATTTACCAATAATAAAAGTACTTCTATAAATAACTATTTAAACACTTATTTATTCAAAACCACTTTTTTTTTATAAGCTATTATCTAAAAAACATTTTTTAAAAGTTATCTAAAAACTATTTTTTTTATAAATTATTTTTTAAACTCTTATCTACATGCCACAAGAGTTGGTAATAAATATATATTTTATATTTCATGCGGACCTAAATATAACACTACATTTTAAAGTAACTATAAACGAATTTGGACCTAATATGGCTATTAAATTATTTGTGACAAAAATAAAGACGAATTAGTGACAGAATTTATAAACAAAATAAGATTCTGTCGCTAAATTTTATCACTAATTTTAGTGATAGAATTTTTGATATGTTTGCGATGGATGTAGGACGGTTGTTAATTTCCTTTTTTTTTTTGTAGTGATTATATATAATTTACTTGTGATATTAATACTATAAATTCACAAATTTATTTTTAAGGAAATAAAATGTTTTTTATAACTCATGAAAATGATAACAATTTTAATATTCATTTATACTGGGAAAGCCTTATAACTATAGGAGTAAAAAAATAGTGAAAGGATAAAGCAATTTAAATTTAGAAATTAATGAAAGGTTGAAATTGAAATTAGATTTAAATATTCCAATTCCTCCTATTTTACCTTTTAAAATTATACATTAGTCCAAATCATTAACACTATTAAATATTATTCTAAAAAGATTATAAAAATATATTTTAATTAAAAAATCATATTATAATAAATTGTATTAACAATTTAATTTATTTAATATTTGATAATCATCTGTTTAATATTTTTAGTAAATTTAGACAAAAGTTTAGTAATTGTTTACTTGGTTGATTAAAAGTTTGAGTAGCTTTTTAACTAAATTACTATCAAGTTAAGGTAAAACATCAATATCTTTACTCTCCACTATCACGGTGGGTGCACATATAAGTGGATTTTTTAACCTTTATGTGCTCTGTTACTGATTCGAGCTTGAATCAAACTCGTCCAAAACCCGCTTTTGAGTTTAAAACGCACGTGATATTATAGTCTGTTTTGATATTTACGTATGAAATTGCTTTCAGTCCAATGAAAAAGGGAAAATATGCAATTAATGTGGCTTACTAGGTATCTTCTCAGTCATGTTTCTGATACACTCACATGGTTACTGGGTTTAAAAGGTTGTAACGTTAGCAAGAGAAAGGACTGAAACTGGTCCGCATGAAAGACAAGAAACCAAACATAAATGCAGTATGGGGATAAACTCTGCGTCGGGATTAACGTTTTGCCATAACCAGAAGCTAGAAACCTGATGAACAAAATAAAAAAAAAAATCGAGGGTAGTTAAAGTTATTAACTTCCGATTATGGTCTCTTCTTGTTTTTGTATCAGCGTATTAATTTGTGTTCTTGGTTTAGCTGGGGATGATGGTGCATGCTTTCAAGTTTGCAGTGGTTGCCGGCACCGAATTTCCCACCCGACCCGACAGAGACATTTGCCTTCACGGCTGTGATGAGCCATCGCCTGTATATAAACACCCTCTTCTCACGTGATCTTCTCATCCTCTTATGGATTCAAAACCCTTTTGTTGCGTTCTTTGCTTTCATGACCCTCTCAGCATCATTTTCCTACCACTACTTAATTATAAGCTATTGTGTTTCTACCCGTCGCATAACATGGATACAAGATGCGGCCACCGAAGCAGCCGCCGTGGAAGCCGCTTCGGTGGCAACATCTTGAATTCTTGTTGTGCATGATAAGGACGAAGTTGTAAGTATGTATATATATATACTTAATGAAATTGGAATTGGTGATCGAACGCTAATGATGTGGCTGTTGTGTTGTGAACTAAAACCGGGAAAAGCGTGTGTAGGATTGCTGATGATGGTGCGGTGCCGGGGGTTGTATTCGTGTATGCATGTACAGAGAGAAGGTGAGAGCCAGAGTATGGGTTACCGGCCGAGCCCTGCTGTGATTGCTGCGCGCTTTGCCAAGAACGAGCTGCAGGAGGCTTTATGGTATTAGATGGTTGAGGATGGGGAAATAACTATTATTATTAAATTTGTAACTTCTTATCTATGCATAATCTAATCGTTTCAATTTTTTATATTATAAATTAGATATATATACACAAATGCATGTATTGTCGGACTTTCAGTTCTATTAAGTTTGAAATGAGTCACATTGTTCATAATTTATGAATTTTATAGCCTTTATTTATTTATATTATAAATAGACATGGATTTATAATAAATAGATAAATACATGCATTGATCGACTATAACATACTTTAAATTTGAACAACATCCCCCCATGCAATTTATAGACTGCCTTTATGCGAATGAAGTAGTATTCACTTGAAATAGATTCACTCTAAAGTCTACTGTCACACGTTGTCAATTATAAGCTTCTTATGTTTTAATTTATACATGTTATTTTCCCTAAAATTAAAAAAATTGACTATTTAAATTCCATAAGGAACACTTATTAGACATATTAAATTCCATTTTCCTTCCCCCGCTGGAAATGGCGCAGGAAAAATTTTGGTTGGAAAGTAAGTAGTATTTTTGCGATGTTTTAAATGGTTTTGCTATGATTCCCAGGGAGAAAGATGTAAGTAAAGATAATATGTGAAATCTTTTGTGGTTTCTATGTAAAAAATGCCTGTATAAGACGTTAATCATTGTGAGGCAATTGGAGGTTATGGATGATTGTTCCGTGTACTTTTTTTTTTAAATAAAATGATTAATTATCTATAAAATAAGAATATTATACCACTAAAGAGTATATTAGACTTAAATAGTACATATTTGGTACTCACTAAAATTGAGATTTTAAAAGGGATTTTTATCTAAATTTTAATTTTAAATTTTTTTAAAACAAATAGTCATATTTATTTAAAAGAGTTTTTGGACTAAATTATAATTTTAAACTAAAGTTTTGTATAAGGTACTGAGACTAACTTATAGAACAGTAAAAAAGCTTATAGAGTATATAATTACTGTTTTATTTATATTTTTTATTATATTCTCTCTTCTCCACCCCTCTTCTCTCTCATTTTTTCTCTATTTAATAAAATTATATATTTTTTAATAATTTTTTAATTACAAAAATCATTATAATAATAATTATCTAAATACTCATTTATTTATAATCACTTTTTTCTATAAATTATTCTCTAAATTTTTTTTAAAGCTATCTAAAAATTATTTTTTCTATCAGTTTTTTTTTAAATTTTTATCCAAATAGACCTATAGAGAATAATTATAAAAAGATTGAAATAATTATTTAGTATCCTTTTACACAATATCCTTAAACTGAGATTTATTTAAATTATACTTTTTAATTATCATTGATTTAACTTTGAGTTAATCTCAATCTGAACTATTGATTTTTAAGTTATTGTCTGATTAACTTGATAATCAATCCCTTTTTTTATTACCTTAATCATCAATATAGAAGATCAATTTCTTTTTGTAGGTGAGATGTATCCTTCTTTCTTAAAAAGCAAAAAAAAAAAAAAAAAAAAATAAACGCGCATAGCAACTAACAGTAACTGATGAGATCTCTGACGCTCACCTTGCCCTCACAAATCACAATCCTAACGTCCACGAGTACAGACGGGGATCTGTTGAGAGCCCGAGACATGGCTAGCTCGTGACTAACACGGGCGCCCAAATCATACTTTTTTTCAATTTTTTTCACCCATATTAAAAGGAAATTTGAGAAGTTAATATTTAATATTATTTAATAAAAAAAAAGACTTCGCTATGTCGTTACATTAGCATAATCTTTTAAATTTTTTTTTGTATAAAAAAGATACTAGAAATATTACTATCACAAAAAAAAAAAAGAATATTAGTAATATTTCCTCGATAATATGTAACATGCGTCGAAGAAGAGCGAACGATATTTCCTCTCGTCCAAGTGCTCACCCTCGGTTAACCACAGAACGCACCCTGTGGCCCCTTTATACTCGCCGCCTGGCTCTGTTTTCCTGACATTTCCGTTCTCTCCATTTCAGTTTCCACCTCTCAAGTCTCGACGATGGCGATCTCTAATCTTCCATCTGGCTTCTCCATGTTGAAGTCGAACCCCACTAGGAATTCTGGTCTCTCTGGACTTGGAAAATCTGGGCCAGCTTGTATTTGATTCTAAATCCAGGAGAAAATGCATCCGGCGGCAAGCTTTCGCCGTGCATTCGATATAGTTGAATCTCACCAAGCGGATCCCCCCCTCCCCCACCTCTCTGGATCACATATTATGTGGTTCAGATATTGGACAACATTTATATAGAGCTGCCATATAAGTGGCCATCATTAGGATAGGGTTTTATCGAGCCAACTAGTTACATTGATATTGTCCAATCTGCACATATAGCTGTTGCTGCAATGCTTGCTATTTAGGTTAGTTGCATTTTTGTCATTTACTATATTAGCTGCTTGCTAGTACTACGTTTCATGGGAATCAAATATGATTACCCTGTAACTTAATAATACTTGTTTATATTCTTCATTTCCCTGTATACGTTTGTTGTTTGCTTCAAATGTAACCCGTTGAATGCTTTAAACTTTTGATCTCTTGTTCGTGTTTCATGTGGAATGATATCACTTGCTGTTAAGTCAAAGACAACGGATTTTGCTAAATGTGAAGTGATTGATGGTGGAGAATTGAAGTCAATGCGTCACTTAAATGTCCGTGGAAAAAGTGCAACACTTCCTTCCATAACTAGTATAGTTTAGTTTTGTGTGTTAATTACACATCCCACTAAATAAGGTTTCTGTTGTTAACTTGTGGGTTCTTTTGATAAGCAAATGCATTTGACAATTATAGGCTCTTTGCCATATGTATCCACTTCACAGAAAAAAACTGGGAAGATATCAAGTTTGGGGTAGACAATCAAGTCGATTTCTGTGCTGTCTCATTTGTAAAGGATGCTAGAGTGGTTCATGAGTTGAAAAACTATCTCAAAAGTACGTTGCCAGATGTCATTTTGCCGTCCTAAGCTTGTGTCTGATTTTTTTGTGTGTGAGTGGTTGATTTTTTTTTTGTTCTTTTAAGAGTGTTTTGCTTTATAAAGTCTTTATGAACTGAATTCTTGTATGCCTTTTTTTATAGGTCGCAATGCTGATATACACGTGATTGTAAAAATTGGAAGTGCTGATAATACAAAATCTTCATTCAATACTTTCAGCTTCAGATGGGGTGAGTTTCTTACTTGTCATATCAATTTTGGATGTCGATATCACATATCTGTAATGCTGATTGGTAATTAAGTTGCAATATAAACTTGTTTAAACTGGTTTTAAACTTACAACTGATTTACAACTAAGCTTATACTGGATTGATCTAAACCAGCTTATAGTTATCTGAACACCTTTATTTTGGATAAAGCTGTCAGAAGTTGTTGTATATCATGGAGAAAAGTACCATTATATTTATCTTTGGCGTAATATCCAGTTTGATTGCTAAACTTAACTTTTATTTACTTTATAGGCCATGGTTGCTCGTGGAGACCTTGGGGCTGAACTTCCAATAGAAGAAGTTCCTTTGTTGCAGGTGAACATGATGCATATATTAACATCATATCTATGCCATTTCATTAAAATTTATGATCATAATTGCTTCTTGAATATGGACATAAAATTTTCCATCTTAAACATGATGGACAGCATAATTTATGAGCATTTTACCTAAACATGCTAGTGGGACACTGGATGATCATATGTTCCATCTTAAATATGATTTTGTTCTCTGTTTTAATAATCTTTCCATATCAAGTTTGCATAAAGGGGACTGCTATTTCTACCATCGTGGACTTCGATTATCCTGAAATGATGATATCTCTTTTAACCGATTTCTAAAAAGTGAGAGTATATTAAATTCTGTATTCTGTCCCATTCATTCCTCAAACAGGAGGACATCATTAAAAGATGTCACAGCATGCAAAAGCCAGTAAATGTCGCCACTAATATGCTGGAAAGCATGATTGGTCTCCCTACACCAACAAGAGCAGAAGTTTGAGACATTGCAATTGCAGTAAGAGAAGGTTCTGATGGAATCACGCTTTCAGGAGAAACTGCACATGGAAAGTTAGTTTGCTTTTCTGACTCATCTACATATGTTATAATGTGTATGGCCTGGTAAGATATAATGCATAGTCATGTATGGCTTTCAAGTCAGGAGATCAGGCCTATAAGATTCATGAATTTAATGTTCACAGAACTTAGTGATTTTCTTGAATCATTTAACACTTATTTCTATTCTCAGACACTTTTTTCTGAGAATCAATGCACTTGTGAGGCTTAAAATTCAACATTCATAAAACTTCGTAAATCTCTTAAATTATATGTAAAAACCTCAGTTAATGGAAAGTTAGCAGAAGGATTCAGTTGCATGAAATTGGAAACAAATAGTAGAGATTTGCTGTAATGGGAAATTTAATGCTAGCAGAGGAACCAATTGTGTTTTACGCTGTACTCTTAAAGGTTCTTTCTGGCACTTTATTTTTACAGGTTTCTTTGATAGAACTTTAGATAAATGCTTTACTTAAAAATTCCAATATGGCAATTCCTTAATACAAAGTTTGCCTTTTGGAATGTCCTTATTATTGAACATTCAACACAAAAATGAAGTCTTTCTATTTGTATTGCTCTATAATGAAGTCTTTCTATTTGTATGGCTCTATCTCAATTGGTAATCAATATATTCGTTTATTTTTCAATAAATGGATTTTGCTTCTACTACAGAACCGCTTACCATTTAAGGATTAAACAAGGGTGTTTATCGTTTTGTTCCATATAGTGTTTTCCTCTTTCCATTAACTTTGCATTTGATGTACTCTCTTGATAATTATAATGAAATTATATTGAAATAATTACAACTCTTCAGATATCCACTGAAAGCTGTAAAAGTAATGCATACAGTGGCACTAAGGACTGAGTCAGCCGTTCTGAGTAATGTCGTTCTTCCCCATCAATTAAGGGCCTGTTTGGATTAGCTTTTGGAGAATAGATTTTGAGAAGAACAGATTTTGAAAATGGAAATGTTTGGATGATTAGTAGTAGAAGCATTTTTCATATTGGTAAATTACTAAAAAGAGTATGATTTGATTAAAAGTAGGAGAGATGAGAGAGGGTAGAGAAGAGAGAGGAGATAGGGTGTAAGAAAAAGTAGGGGTAAGATAGTAATTGGATAGTCCATAAGCTCTTTTACTGTTCCAAAAGCTATTTTCAGTAGCTTATTCAAAATTATAGTTGTAAACCATGGTTTTAGCCAAAATCACTTCTGGACAAATAAGGTTGTTTGTCTAAAATTTCTCCAAACCAAGGTTTTGCCCAGAAGGGCTTTTCAAACTATACACTCAAACACACACTAAATTCCCTTGAGGTAAGTGGTAAATTTAGAAAGCAGTATTTCCTTGTAACCTAGATATTTAGTTTGAGTTTAGTTTCCTATCTTTTGATCTATGCTACTTTGAAGTCTAATCAATTTTTGTTCTATTGTTTTTGTCAGAGTCATATGGGAGAAATGTTTGCTTTCCATGCAACAATTATGTCTAACACCTTTAATAATCCTGTAATTGTTTTTACCAGAACAGGATCCATGGCTATTCTCTTCGGCTTAATGAGTGAGTATTAGCTGCATGTGATTTTTTATTTTAAAAGTAGGTTCAATTAGGCACCAAGGCATGTACCTTGTTCTTGTTTTGCTATCTTTTTTTGGAAGCAATAATACTATAATACTTTAATGATGAAAATAAATAGTAGATTTTCGGGGCTTGATCAATAAATCCACTATCAGTGGAGCAGTCAAACGCCTCGTTATTCTTGATTCCCAACTTGACTTGTATCTCATCAGTGGATGCTGTTGATAGATCGTATTCAATTTCACTTCTGTTTTGGAGCTTTTCCATCCGGTTATTGTGGGTCAGGAATCCATCTGGACAAAGTTTTATGCTATTTAATTTGGTTCTCTTTGGTATTTAATACTTGTATTCTAATTATCAAGTATCTAAAAACATTGATTTCCTGGAGGATAACTTGTTTGGAGCACACAGAGACACCATGGTCTCCTCTCCTGCAAAATATATAGTACTGTTCACCCTAATGTCTGGTAACTCTCAAGGTCATCTTAGGTAGTGATTTTGGCTTCCCAGACTTAAGTTTCAGGACTGTTTTATAGTTTCTTGAGTCATTATTATCCTGCATCTTCACGTAGTGATCTAAGATCCTTTTATGTTTGGCAGAGAAAGGATTAAGCAGAGGCTTGCGCTTTATCATGGTGTCATGCCCGTATACATACCATTTTCAAATGATCCAGAGGAAACCTTCTCCAGAGCTCTCAAGCTACTGTTGGTAAGTAATACTATCTCTGTAATTTCCACTCGTCTTTCTCTCATTAATGGTGTCTTTTGTAGTGGCTTTGATGGATTTTTGCATGCTTCAGAGTAAGGGGCTTGTAGAGGAGGGACAGTGTGTTACTCTTGTTCAAAGTGGAGCACAAGCAATCTGGCGTGAGGAATCCACTCACCACATACAAGTTCGCATGGTTCAAGGATGAAATTTCTTAAGGGGCTTTCTCTCATGATGATATTTTACACTTTAAAGTTGGAAATTGTATTAATTGTTCATTAGATTTTTTTTTGGGCTTCTATGATATCTCGAATTATAGCTATCGATTTCGGAAACGCCAAAGTTGAATATTGTTGGCATTTACAAAATCCAAGTGGGGTCCTAGCTGTATGCCACTCAAAGCTTTTTGTCTAATTTTTGTTGATATTTTTACCCTTTGCTGAAACAAGTCATTTTGATAGCTCCACGTGTAGCAGTTTCTGCAACCTTTGGCGGCAATCGGCATACTAGTTTTGTGATTTGTTCTGATAAGAAATCATATCTTCTTTAAGTTCGTGTAACAGTTGGCTTGTCTGTTTCTGTTATTTCCCCCTTTCTTTTTTCCCTTCGTGCGAGGCAGTAATTGGCACCATCGATGCATTTTGTTAAAAGATTGGTCTTCAATAATGTTTTCAAATTCTGGTGTTTAGTCTTGTTATATTGTCAACGTAACTATAGGCTTGACATTTAAAGTCTGTCAGCTCGGGATTTTCTTGGCAATGGGATGTCTGCTTCAAATAGCTGATTAAATTTATCCTTTAATTTGTAGGAACTCTCAAGGATGAGAAAATTTTAAATGAACTCATTTTACAGAAAATAATTAATCTTGGTTGATTATGAGTAAATAAACGTGCGAGCTTGTCAGATATAATTTTTATCGAGAAGTTTGCGTAACATGCTTAAATATCTTCTTGTGATTAGTTTGATTTCCATATCTTTCGTGGCTTAGCTGGAGTCTGTTTTAGGATTTTGCTCAAGCGTGCTAAGCTGTGGCAAAAAAAAAAAATGAAAACGATTTGAGACTCGGAAATCCCTTGTACATACTATAATCCACATTGGCGATGGAACAAAATAAACAGATGAGGAAGAAGGGAGGTTTAAATTACAGAGACCCTAAAACAGTCATTGCCTCTTCAAAGTTTTGGTTTAACCCAAATACACAAACCAGAACCGACAAGAGATAAACTGAAAATTAAAGTTAGGGGGAACTATAAGAATTGGTAAGATAGTATTGAAAGAGGCTCGGGGAAAAGGGGCTTCTCTTACCAAACCAGAGAATTTTTCCTTTTAACACTTGTTACCATATATAACCGAAGATCTTCTAACCAGAGGCTCCATTCTTCCTCTTTTTTTATTTATTTTCTTGTCCTTCAAAGTCAGACCCTGAGGCTACCAGGTTCATCATTCTCTTCACATTTCCCTTCCAACTGTATACACTTATACCACCTTGCACATGCAATGTACACCACTAAGTCTATGGAAGTCAATGCAGCCAAGAGGAAGTAAAACCTATCCAAATGGCCTTTGTTGAGATTTCCAGGTATCCACCCTGGCAAGTGATCTTCAGTTGAAATCTTCATCACCATGCTCACCAGCAAGCTACTCACATAGTTTCCAAGAGAGATCGATGTCATGCACAGTGCACTCCCAAAGCTCTTTAATCCATCTGGCGTCTGAGCATTGAAGAACTCCAACTGCCCCACATACATAAACACTTCTGAAGCTCCTATGAATGCGTACTGAGGTATTTGCCAGAAGATGCTTAGAGAGCTTGTGCCGTCACAGTGTGTGCAGCCCTGTTTTGCGTACTTAAGCCTGTAACACTCCACTATTCCGGCTGAGACCATCGCCACGATTGCTATCACAAGCCCGATTCCCATTCTTTGAAGCTCTGTGAGTCCCTTTGAGTCTGTCTTCTTGAGCTTCCCGACTAGTGGGTCCAGAACACGACGGTAGAGGAATATGAAGATGGCCACACTGAGGATGTCGAAGCTGGACATGCTCGCCGGTGGGATTTGGAAATTGGAAATTGTGGTTTTCATGGCGGCGCCTTGCTCCACGAACAGAGAAGCCATCTGTGTGAAAACCACCGAGTATATTATGGTGCACAGCCAAATTGGAAGAAGCCTCAGAATGCACTTCACTTCTTCAACTTGACTTATTGGGCACAGACGCCAAGGGTTGTAAACCCCTCTATTTTGGTCATCTAAATCTCGAGATGATATAAATGCTGCTCGATCCAAGAACCTACATTAACATAAAAAAACACTCACTCAGTTCATTGTATAACTAGACATATAGCATGATGAGCATCATTAATTAGACCAAGCTCGCTTACTTAAAACCATGGGTGTAAAGAATCTTTCTGTTGCTAGTTGTGGAAGATTTCTTGGCATCTCCGTCAAACAACTCGTCTTCATTGGAAGGCATTTGATCCCCACATTTGGTGGATGCAGCAACAAGGACTTGACAGAACCTGGAAAGAGGATTTCCACTGGCTTTGAAGTACCTGTATCTTGGGGTCCCCAGGAGGAACAAGACAAGGGCGGTGAAGGCGGAGCCGGTGGAGACCCAGAAGCCGAGAGCCCACATTCCTTCATCCTCGAAGTAGACAAGAATGGTGTTTGAGAAGAGTGAACCCAGGTTCAAGGAAAGGTAGAAGTAGCTGAAGAAGGCCACCTTTGAATGGCCTTCCTTGGAGTGCTCTGTATCGAACTGATCAGCCCCAAATGTAGCAATGTTTGGTTGATACCCTCCATTCCCTAAGGCTATGAGATAGATTGAGAAATAAAACAATCCCATCTCTAAGCTCGAATGTTTCCCACATTCAAGTTGTTCAATCCCACAGCCTTTGGGTCTGATCAAGAACGCGTAGGATGACAGCGACAGTGATACCAGGCCCTGTTATATCATATATATATATTTATTTTCAGATGACCTGGGTAAATTTAATTGCTTGAGAAAAACAATAAGATCATAGAATTATTACTTACAATGACGAAGATGACCTGGAAGACGGCACAAGTTTTGTATCTTCCCCAGTAGGAATCGCTGAGAAAAGCTCCGACGAGAGAGAAGATGTAAACAGTTCCAGTCCACTTGCTGACATTGTTGGCAGCTTCAGCGTTGTTTTGGCCTAGCACGCGAGTCAGGAACAGCACCAAGTTCACTCCGATCCCGAAGAATGCTAGGGTTGCCAGACCTTGGTTCACTGCTCATGATTTAACACAAATTATTAATTAACATCACATGCGTACAAATCTTGATTATTACATTAATTAATCTCTTGTTAGTTAGTTGTTATTATAAGCTCAGCTCATTAGAAGGCGGATGTCTCCGAATTAATTAATTAATTACACTTTCATACTATGTCTTTGTGGACCACCTGTTAGATACGCTAGCTCACATGCGCGCGCTTTTCTGATGCTTCGCAGTTCGCATATGTGCAACGTATCACAGAATCAGAAACACTTGTATATCTGGCAACAAGTTTAATTAAGATCATCACGTGGATCATAACAAATCGTTAATTAGCTCATCAGATCAGTTTTCTCAGGCGTATTAATCAGAGTTCGTAAATTAAAAGGACTCAGAGGAAAAAAGCATTATATATATAGGCATGACTAATAGTTGAATTGCCACTTGTGCACCTGCACTTATTCAAATAGATCGAAGGCTGTGGTTGAAACCTCCATCTATCGACTCTTGAAATATTAATGAAATGGGGATGGTGGTTATGTAATTAATGTTTTGCATCTAATTAAAGGAACGACGAGCGACTTGCCTCGCTCGGCTGGCCCTTAGATCACTTCCCTGCAGTTCTCAATTTAATTATTACTATTTCGGTACCACAAAAGTACAATAAATATTTCGAACAGGTAAATGTTTGAGATGAAGATGCTTTTATATATCCAAAACTTGGTAGAGAAAAGAGCTTTAAATAGGAAATATATTTCTTTTTTTGAAGCGCGTGTTATGGATCCTATATATATTATATTATATATATAATGAATACTTTAAGATAACTAGTGGAATCTTTTTATTTGTGAAAAGATATACTATATTAATTATTTTTTAAAGTGATTTTCATGTCATTACTCATTAACCCTCTTCTAATTCCGCTTTATATATCCCCCTGGCTATCTATTCGATCTCGTGAGGCTTATTTTCTAACTAAATAAATCAAACAGTATCATATAAAAGGAAAAACAAACAAACAAACAACTTGAAACGCAAAATTCAAGAGAAGAAGAAGAAGAGGCTTATTAGATGGACGCATGTTTCTTGACGGCGGCCTTGTCCCAGTAGTAAAGACGAGAACGAGAAGCTTCACAAATTTAATGTTCCTTCTAACTCTGACACTCTTATTTAACTCCAAAAATGGCCAACTCAGATATCTAGTTGGCGACACGTGGCAAGGAGGAAGCTCGTGCAACCTTGCGTGTCGAGATTACGTGTCAGGCTAGTGTTATTGAATCTCTTACGTTTCTCACTTTCGTGGGTCCTAGTTCCCAAAGTGAAGGGTCCTTCAAAATTCCTCATTCCTTTTCTAAGTCCTTTTCACTCTTTCTCTGTAGAAGTGCAAAGATCGAGGCACACGCCTCTCTCTCGACATGCTAATGCATCTCCATATGGGTGAAAGGTAATGGGAATTCGATCGGAGTTGTGATATATTTCTATACCGGTTCCTGACGATGATCGATCGATGCCGTTTATAATGTCGTTTTCTTTGAATTCATTCAACTTTATACTATAACTGCTTATATGAGGACCTCAAGAGCTCTCTCTCTCTCTCTCGAGTGATAAGCTATCTATCTATCTATTCGTGAATATCAATGAATCGTAAGAAAAGATTCCTGACACTTCTACGCACCTCCACGCTGTCACCGTAAACTATACGCGTCGCATGTGCATGCAATCTCCACCTTAATTTCACACACCATTATTGGGATTGCGCACTACTTAAAATAGTTCTAACACCAGAAGATGCCCTGCTTCTGGGGATCTTCTTCGGTTGCGACTTGCAAGATTATTATGGCAGATTCAACGTAATAGAGAATTTAACACATAATATACACACACGATCATGCAGTATAATTGTGTGTGGAGCTTACAGAGTATGATAATTCCGGCAACCCATCCTCCGGATTCCTCTCTGATTGCAGGACGGCCATGCCAATCAACACTCCCATCAAGAGTTAGCCCTGCTGGTTCTTCCTTGCACTTGCTCTGCGCAAAGTTTTTGACATTTAAAAGAATGAGCTAAGCCATGAACTGAGAATAATATACAACATGACGAGGATTCTGATCTCTGAAGCTGCAGAGAGAGAGAGAAGGGATTTGAATTAGTTTGTTGAGAGATAAGGGTACTGACCTGTGTACAGAGCTCCAAGCAAGCCATTGAGGATGATGGAGGGAAGCTGAGAGAGGTGTGTGAAGTGCAGAGCAGAAGGCGAGGATCAGAGAGAAGAGGGAGTGATTTTGATGGTTAAGAAGAGGGAATGGGGAGTAAATAAATAGAGGGAGGGAGTGAGGCATGAACGGTGGAGATTTGAGAGCAAAAAAGTGGGGACATACAGGTGGCGGAATCATCCTAAAATGTGACTGCAGGCAATTTTCTTGGACTCAATATACATTGCCAAATCTTTGCTTTTTTCTCATCCCCACATAACATTTTCCTTTTTTTTTTTTCTTGTTTCTTTAAAATCTCTCGCAACTAATGCATTAATTACAAAGAGATCATTTGTGTGGTTCTACTACTAGTACGTGCCTACTCTCACTCATTGGCTTGACACTGACACTCTTCAAACCCTATTCCGTCTTTGGTTACTTGGCTTCCACCAAAACCATGTCTACAACATGAAGCCAAACACGCTATCAATTTGTTTGTTAAACTTGAGACTAATTAACCTGCAGCTTTTGTACGTTTGATGAGTTTTATGGAGCTGATGATCTATAGTAATACCGTACGAATTAAAATTAAAGTTGCGAATGAAGAGAAGGTAGTGCAAGGAGCATATAGAAGCAATTTCATCCACTAAATTCTGGACTTTACTTGAGGAAGGAATATGAAGATGTCACCCGGGGGTGGTGGGGCAAAGCCAACGAGAAAAAATGCTCACTCACATGCTATATTAATTTGCACACTCGTTTTGAAATAGCCCCTTTTATTCCTCGCCACTCAAGTTAAAGTTCCTTCTTCTTACTTGTCTCCTTCTAAACACAAGATAGACCCGCTTATGTTGAATATCTCTACATAAAATGAGTGATATTTTAATATCTAGTTTAATTTTCAATTTTTTATAATTTTTTAAATATTTAATACTCTCAAAGGAGTAGAGGAGTTGTGGCTTTTTATGATCCAAAGTATTAAACCTTTAAAAAGTCATAAAAATTTGAAAGCTCAACCATTTTTTGACTATATGATATCAAAATGTCATTCATTTTATGTAGAATATAATGATCCAAACAAACAAGAAAAAATATTTGGAAAAGAGAAAATTGACAAGTAGCTGAGAATGTGTCGCTAAAGCCTCTTGCCTGTTAAGAAGTGAAGGGAAATTTGAAAGTAGGTACTTAGCAGTTAATTGTGGTTAATTAGTTTCAACTTTAGGCTCGTGTGAGAAAATCAATGTTATTCCAGGGAATAAATTAAACACAGTCGCGTAGTAGCTAGCTTCTTTGATGGCTTACTGTTAATGGCTTTACACTCAATTCTAACAAGCTAAGAGATATGGTTCCGTTATTCCATTAAATATATGCTTGTTTTATTCCTGGATAACAAATAAGGTCTGTATAACTCTCTCTCTCTCTCTCTCGCGTTGGTGGGAAACCATGAATCTATAGATATACTATAGATTACATTATCTCTATTTTTTTTAATTAAATTTGATTAATATATTGATCTAAAGACCGACAGCTTTATTGACTTTTCCCATCTCAAGTTGCCGAAACATTCTCTAACAATATTCGATGAATATGTCTAAATGCCACCAGCCTGTGTCCTTTAAAATCAGTGAGATAAGATTAGGGGATATAACTTGCCGTTCCCTGGAAGTTAGGCAACTTGTCAATTATATGTAATTAATGAAGTAATTAACAACACATCAAAATTATCTATCCCCACCAAATTAAATTGCTCTATTATATTATTATTAAATTATTTGCATAGAACTTGAGGGAAGAGTTGCGTTTTTCATGGTTCATAAATTTTGGAATTTGTTACCGTTTATATTACATATATAGATTTTTTTTTGTGATATGCGAGTACAGTAGATTGAACATGACGAATCTAGATTTATTGTAATAATTGTATTCCTTTGTTTGAGTATAGGAATAAATTCCAACCAGGAACCATTTGTTGATTAGATTGAGCAATCTTCTAGTAAGTGTTGTGAGCTTCGTTGTAATTGGCTGCTTTTACGGACCAGATTTGATTTGATACTTCCTGTGGCAGACTTCTGTAGCAAAATTAAATTAAACTTTTTTTTTTTGGGTTTTGGACGTTCCTATCAATGGCATACAGCAATAGAATATTTAAGTCAATAACTCGCTGTTCATTAGTCTCAAACAAGTCTCTCGAAAATATATATATTCAAGGTAATAAAATTATGAGGATAATTAATTAGTATATATTGTGTAGCAAAGTTGCACTACCTAATTAAAGAGTCTTGCATTGTTATATTATTAATGTTCGATTAGCGCCAATATAATTCTTAATCACGATGCGTTCTTTTTATATTATCATCTTCACATATACCAGTAACAGTGAGAGAGAAAAAACTTGAATGTGTGATAATATGACTAACTCCAAAGCTTAAGAACATGATGATACTGCAGATATATATATATATATATATATATATATATATATATATATTGACATTGAAAATTGAAAAAGAAAAAGAAGAAAAGAATCCACATTAATTAAGCCTTTAACCGAACTGTAAAATCATGTTCCATACTGGGAGCTCCAAAAAGTTGGTAAACTTTTTCAATGTCCATATCCTCCCCTCGCATTATTCATTCACTCCCTATTGTAATGAAGGCCGAAAGAGCCGAGCTTGGTATCACTATTATGGCTTTTGAATTTTAAATTATTCAAAATAACATGGGAATAATAACGTATTCATATTTCACACTGCACATAATAAAGGATTTTTGCTGACATAGTGATGACTGTTTGGCAAAGAAATAGAATTAATTAGCAGAGAATAATAGATATCATCTGATGGTATCTTGTATTTCTGTTATGCATGTTAAATTCTTTATCAGATTCCCTCTCGCTGTCATCAGATATAAACATGAGTACGCTGTTACTTTTGCTTTCGGCCTGTCAAAAAACCAGAATCATACGAAATTTGACAAATACTCCAAATCAGATGAAAACGTATGTATTTTCCAGAAGTTACTTCTTGGGAAAAGTGTGCACGCTATCTTTCCTGGAATAATATATATAAGCTGAGATGCTGGAAAGGAAGATATGCTAAATTTGGTAACTATTGGTTAATTCCACCTGGCCTGCAAGAATTATTTCCATTCAATGAATTTCAATGACTCTATCCTATCTGATATGTTTATTGTAGCTAGTGTCTAATTTAAACCACTGACTTTTTTGTTGTTTAATAAAGGATGTGATATGTTGGTTAATTTATTTCCAGGTTGGATTCATACTTTTCTTTCCATGGTAGTCTTCTACGTCCTACTCAGAACCCATTTCTGCACAAAATGACAAATTTTGCAAAGTAAATTATCTAAAGAAAACTCGTTACAAGGAGTACAACTGTTAAGCATGACCTAACACACTCCATTTAATTCCTCTTTTCTCGCACAAGGAAAACGACACACACACAGAGACACTCACAAAGATGATGACAAAAGCAAGATGACCCCATAGGGACATACCTGTGGGCCACCACAGGAAATTACATAATAGTAAATAACAAAGTCAATTTAGGTTAAACACTTCCCTATGTTTATACATTTTCCAACATCTGCTTTTTCAATTCACAAAGATGCCAATATGAAGAAGGGCAGGGGAATTAAGGGTTAATATCTACTCAGTAGGTAGGACCTCAAATCAAAAAAAACACAGAAGCATATAATAATTTTATTATGGTCTTCAAGAAATTGATTTAATGTGAGAAGTTGATATTGCATTCGCTGAGCTTGGCTGTGAAATGGAATTGCTCGTATTGCGTCTATGCACTGACTTATCAATAGTGAACACCATAAAAGCAGATTGTGGATTTTCTTACGCACGAGCGCACTCAACTTTTTCTGCATCATTAATAAAAAGAAAAAAAAAATCTGGTTCATTTTTTAAGATAAATAAAAAACATCTGTCTTATTGTATGTAGCTATGTTTCTGAGTTGCTGTTTCATCCCTGTATATTAATCCTAAGGTCCATTTCAATAGTCAGATCCCACTCGTGGTTCACAAATAAAACATCAACGTCATGACCAAATTAATTCATCAGGATCTCCAATTTATACATGATGTCTCATCATCAACAAGGTTGTGGCTGAGGTAGACAATGACCGGTTTTTTCAGTCTGTGCTCATAAGCACACTTGTCTTCATTCATTGGTTATATTTCTGTGGGGTCTTCTGTTTGGTCTTTCTCTGGGGTTATATATACTATAACCAAGACAAAAAGTCAAAGTTTTTACTGTTACTTATCACTTATGGCCTTTTGGTTTAACTCATGGATAAAATCTTATAGAAAAAAAAGTGATTTAAAAGTGAATAATTATTACCCGAATAATTTTTATAATTAATAAATTATTAGAAAAAGTATTATGTTAAATGATAATTATATAAAGTGTAACAAGATAAAGGTAAAATTGTCATTATATAGCCAAAAAGCTATTTTCTTTACTCAAAAATTAGTATTTATCTTAAATTATTATTTTAAATCATGATTTAATCCATAAATTCTTCTAGACATTTTGATGGTTATTTATTTAATTTTTGATCCAAAACATAGTTTGCCTCAAAAGCAATTTTTAAACCTTGGAGAGTAACCAAATATGTTAATCTTCAAATTCACTTATTACACTCTTCTACTTTCTCTCACTGATACTACTTTACCAGGTTTGAGCCACAAATTTCTTCTTCCTTTCGTTCATATTTTGTTGTTGTTTATCATTTGAGTTAGAGGAAATTAAAGAATATCAGATATATGAACTCTGATGAACAAATTTATATGAGAGATTGGGCAGAAAAGAGGAAGATGGCAAGCATGTTATTGTTTTGGTAAAGAAAAGCATAATCAACAATGATTGGATAGCGATGGAAAGACACTGACCTTCCTAATAGCCACCATTGTGGTAAAGACTAATAAAGAAAGATTTATATTTGGCTTGTACATGATGTGCTTTCTTTCTTTTAAAATTAGGTCATCCCACAAAAATAAATCCTATTCTTCTCTTAAATGGTTCGTTCAAGCTTCATTTCTTTTTTATTAATTTTGTGTGGCTTGCAGTATTAGACCCGTCTTTTCTTATCCTTAAATATGCCCCAAAACCAATCACAGCTCTCATAAAAAAGAACATCAAATCTCTGAGAGCAATTTGACAGAGGAAAAAAATAAAAAGAAAAAAAGGTAGAGGAAATGTGCTTTTGCTTTCTAGTTGGCTTCAATTATATCCAAGCTCAAGAGTGAAAACCAGAAAGTGTAGCTGTATAATCCAATCCCACTTTACATTTCTATACACCACCACACATTTTTATGAATATATACACCCATAGAATGTTGATATCATGTGATTTAAAAGTCACGAATTTAAATTTTGAAAACAGTCTCTTCAGTTATAAGAGTAAAAATGTATACATATATCCCTTCCTATACCCTATCTGATAGGATCCTTTTACACTAAGCAGAGCAAAGACATACTTGTGTATAGAAAATCAGTTATGATTAGATAGATATATGCCATTGTAAAATATACTTGATTTGGTCTATCTAATTTGTGTAAATAAAATCCATTAATTACCATGAAAGAATTTGTCTCTTTGCAGGCGACTTGTCTAATGAATGCATTGTGCCCTATGTCACATGCCACTAAATGAAGAATTGAATTGAAGTTAGATAGTAATAGGTGTGCCTTTAAGGATGTAACAGTTGAGCACGTAATATGTATAATATGAGCCATGAAAAAATAACAGTGAGACATGTGACAATGATTTCGCTGTTAGTGGAAGACAGAAACCTAGCCACAAAAGCATAGGTTTCAATTAGAAGTATCCCACTAGCTATCTTTTTCGATCTGTTAGGTCATTTGCTTGCCATGCTACCACACTTGTGTTGCCTTTGGTTTTAACACACCACACAAATGTCTTAATCATCCTTTTAATCCCATATATATCCCATAGAATTTTCAGCTAAGAATTGATGCTGCTAACTCTTTTCACAGGGCCAGGATCATTATCAGCGTACACCCAATTAAGTTAAACCATCCATATCTGCAACCAAACTTGTATGTTAATATAATTTAAGGGAACTCTGACGTGGATCTTCTCGTCTGCGTGCCCAGAAAGTTGCAAACATTGGCCAAGCGTGCACTGTTTCTATAAGAGTGAAGTAGTGGAATGATCTGGGTCAGGAAGTGTGATGAGTCCTAAACCGAGAATATTACCAGTAAGAGTTTGTTATTACTAGCTTTTAAGACGTGTTTATCCCAATAACTTGTGTCCTATTTTCATTTAGAGAGAATTATATTAGACATGTCCTCGTTCCGGGGAGTTTGCCTTCTTTTTAATAAAATTATAAAATTCTCTTCCTCCTATCTATTTCTAAAATATACATCCAGTCCTTAATATATGACTTCTTTAACTAATTTAATTAGATTAAAAAAATTAGTTAAATTAATTAATATAGTATGTATATTCTAAAATACCATAATCTTATTCCTTAATTCACTTCTCTTACTTGATTATTGTTAAGGGAGTATAAATATGAATAATTTAAAAAAAATTAATAAATATAAAAAATATATCTTATTTTATAATTAAAATTAACTCTTTAATTATACCTTATATTAAAGATTGGAGGAGTAGTTTTTTTGCTTCACCTTCTAGAAAGGTCTTCTATAGCATCATTATAAGTAAACTAATATTGGTTTCTATAATTTTAAGTGTTGACTTGGAGTCATTTCAATTAGAACAATGAACGGTAACGTTCAAAATATCTGCTCTATATGTCTGCTCATTTTTTTTTCTTCAACAAGGTATTAGTACTTCACGGTGTAATAAACATTCCATATGTCTGAAAGGTGTAAATAGTACTATCTTTGACAAGATTGGTACAAAGTTGGGAATCAAGATCGAGATCTGAATATTGAAGATTGAAATAAAAAAGTGACAAACTAAGGGGCAGCTGAGCTGGTAGGTTAAATACAGACCCGTTATCTGAATTTGTATGTCTCTGACAAAGACGCCAAGATGACACTATATTGACCCTTGCACAGCAACATTTAATTTTTCCATGATGAATGAAAAAGCTGTGGCCGTGTGCCACAGGTATAAAAAAGCTGAAAGAACATGAAAAATATTAATGACTTTATTGGCTTTATTATCTTCATTTCTTGAAGGAATAATATTTAAGGGATCCTTTATCATTGTTGATCATGTATGTGGACGATGGAAGACACCACTTTGAGTATAAGCACTGCATTAAGATTCAGATGTGATCCCTCCATTCCACATTCCACGGTATAAATCACTTCTAGAAAGATTATTTAATTTGGTTTTTAATATAAGTCATTTATAGAATAATTAATGTTCATTTGTCAATTTTGTCCTTAATTAATACTTACATGTAGCTCCTTGTATTTTTTTCTCTTCTTCAAAACTTCATTTAATATAGGTAAAGTTAAAAAATTCAATTTAATACAAAATTTAACAAATTGTGTATCTCCCAGCATGAATGTAGCTAAACTGTATATTAACAACCAAATGTTATAGGTTAGGGGAAGCAGGAGGAGTCATTATAGAGGAATGGAGGGCTATATCAACTTCAAAAAGTATCACTTTGCTAGTTCATTATTCATCTAAGTTAGGTTCAACTTGTCCTTTATGTTAAACGAACACATAAAAAGGGTTTAATCATGAGATGTCTCTGCCCTTTATTTTTTTTTTCCTGTTGCAACATTACCCCTTTATGGCTTATATGGAATGATTTGGATTTGATTGAAGATCTAAACACATTAAATAAAAAAGGGAGATGCATTTGTTACACGAAGAAAGGTCCTTCTCCACTTGGGATTTTTACCACGGGGTGAAAGGTGATTAAGAATACCATATTGAAGTTTAAATTAAGGTTATTTTGTTTCTCTCTTTCTTTACAATTCCTAGAAAAATGGAAAGGACTTGTGGACAAAAGCAGATGAATAAGAAAGCACTATTAACCTTGATTAGGGCTCCACTTCCCTTAAATTAGGTTACTAAGAGGAGCGCGTGATAAGTTGTATTTCTCTAAAAAGAAGATGGAAAAATAAATTCTTTAATTAATATTACTTTCCTCTTGGCACTTAATCCCTTATCTAAGTAAGTGTATGTTTGGAGCGATATTGTGATATTCCAAAAGTTAATTTGGACAATTTTTTATGTTTATGATGACTTTTATAATTAGGAACCTATGGCTAAAAGTCACGCCCAACTTTTGTTACTTTGTGTGTGTAAACTCTTTAAATTTAGATTTTAAATTTAGGTTTGAATAAAATTTAAGTTTTAAAAATTTTTAAAATAAATAGATATATTTATTTAAAAAATTTTTTGGACTAAACTAATATTTTAAATAAGCTAGTCAGAGTAATTTATGTAATAATAAAATAATTTATAAATTAACCAATTACTATATTATCCTTATTTTTTCTTATACCCTCTCTCTTCTCTGTTCTACATCATTCTCCTCTCTCATCTATCTTCTACACCTTCTCTCATATCTTCTTTATTTTCTACACTATTTCCCATCTCTCCTTTATTTTTTACATTATCTCTCATCTCTCGTATCTCTTTTATACTCTCTCTCCTCTCTTATCTTTCATCTCTCATATATTTAATAATAATACATTTTTTCATAATTTAATAATAATAAAAATATTTTTAAAAATAATTATCTAAATATTTATTTATTCAAAATTATTTTTTTCATAAACTCTTCTCTATAAACTATTTTTTAAAAATTATTTAAATTTTTTTTATAAATTATTTTTTAAACTCTTATCTAAACATGCCTTTTATTGCTGATGGAAAAATACATTGTAATTTGCTGATTTAAGCGCAAATGAGAGGATTGCTTTTGTAAATATTTTGTGTTCTTTAAAAACAAATGAATAAATAGTTTGATAATTTAAGATTGTCTTGTGTGACTAGGCAGTGGCGGGGGGCCCGACAAAGTTAGTGCAAATGTGAATGTTTAAAGATATCATAGGAATATATACAATGTACGAGTTACTTTTTTTTTATATAAAAAAATTTAAAAACATAATTTAATTTATCCACAAGGATAAAATCTCCTTTTTCTTTAGGCAATATCAATATCGGGTAAGACGAATTATCTATTATCCTCAAATATAAATCTAGACACTCAAAAATTAGGATGATTTTTTAAGTATCGTAATTATAACTATAATAAAATAGTATTTTTTAAAAATATAATATATTATTACATGAAACACGTGTTTATCGAAGCTAGATAAATGATTTGGAGTTATAGGATCAAAATTTCATACCAACCCACTACCCCTAGAAGCTTCATCCAGGAATGAGGAGTGCCTACTAGACATGCGAGGTTGTGCAATGAATAGGGAATTATGACCTCTTTTTTCTTGTATCCTACTTTTTTATATCATCATTTAAAATAGTATTAGATAATAAATAAATAGATATTTAAATATTATTTCTTACAACTTGAGAATATAATATTCTCCTAGATTTAAACTCATTAGATTCAACCTCACAAATATAATTATCCTAATTGTTTTGGTATTTTATTGGGAAAAACATTTGTGTCGGTCATGTGACTCATGTGGAAGAGATAGGACCCCAGTGGGGAGAGTGCAGTCTTGTTTGAATCAAAATTTTATAAATATCTGTATCAAAAAAAAAAATTTATAAATATCCATGATCGCCTGTGTTTGGTTTTTAAAAAAAAAATACTTTTATACCTAAACTTTGGTTTGGACCTAAAAGTGCATGTTTGTGGACTCATATTTTTGAGCTAGAATTGATTGCCGATAAAACCATTGTTTTCCTAATTTAAAATCATGGTTTTCTAGAAGTGAATTTTCATAGTTTTTTCATGTATTTTTATATATTTAATGGAAAATGATGATTTTACTCTTAATATTTTGTCATTTTACTATCTCTCCTATGATTTGATCTCATAATTTCTGATAATTTACTTATAAAAAAATAATTCTAATAATAACAGTTAAAATATTTATTTTTTTAAAAAAAATTCCATATAAAATATATATATAATTTATTATTTAAAAGGTAAACCAAACATAAAGTGGAGAACTAAGACGGGGAGATAAAGTGAACTTCTAAGTGGGCCTTTAGAGCCACATTATTCCGGGCTTTTGAAATTTAGCCCAAAACAAAAGCCCGTGTCTAATCATATATCACAATAAAATTAAAATTAACTAGCACCACCAATAAGAGTTGGTCTAAGTGTTAAGGGACTCGGTATCCTTTAAATGAGGTTTTAAGTTTAAATTTTGACATATGTAAAAATTTTTTGTTAAGATACTTATCCTTTATAGCTAAATGCGCGATATGAGTTTGATTCAGATATGGTCAAAAAAAAATTCTGATAAATCAAGTAGATAAAAAAAAATTAATTAGTACCGTAAGCCGGGTGAGGACAATTCAAATAGTAGTAGACAATTGAACCAAAAAAAAAAGTAGTAGTAAACAAGGGATTAGTAGGGTGGAGTTTAGCTAAAAATGCTATCTCTTTGAAGTAGTCTATAAATGTTGTTCCTTTCATAGCACTGTTCTAGCCCTTCCCTTACCACTCTCATAATTCTCTAGCTAGTAAAAAAATGTGTGGTTAGTTGGTTATATTCTTTGCGCCATTGCTAATAGCAAAACGGCGTCGTTCGACTCATGGGATTTGTGAATAGTTGATCAAATTGGTAAGGATCATGCAATTATTTAGGAGGATGACGTTCATTGAGAACTCTATATCTCTATGGCCACCCCTTTGGGCTGTTAGGTCCGCTCGTCGGAATAAACCCTTGCTTCATACGGGGCCTAACCCTAAATACTAGGCGTTACGGATGAGAAATTTAGATAAATATTAAATATTGTAAATAGAATAAACCGTCGGAATATATATATATATATATATATATATTTCTTTTTGAGTTTCAGGGATGACGCCGATTTGTAGAAACAGATTGTAGAAGTGGAAACTTGGTCCCTGGGAGAGAAGAAAATATAACTTGTCAGGAGTTTCGGCCGATATGATCACGGTGTAGAGAGTAAGTTGTGATTTTGCTTTAAATTTTAAATAAATGAGAAAAAGATTGTGAACCGCATAAATTGGGAACCAGTGATAATAACTTGCAAATCTGATAAGATGCGTCAAAGCCGAGAATAACAAGTGATAATGAGATGTTATCCAATTGTAAGTGAAGGAAGCAGATGAGAATCGGAGCTTTACGATAAAAGGCTATTTTTGCGTAGAATCACATTAAATGAGGTGGGGCATCGGTGAATCTGGGGGGTGGATACAACCTTATCTTTCTCTTTTCGCGCCATCTTTCTCCCTATTATGCTGCAATGATTTACACAGTCCTCAGCTTAAATGAAAGCCGAATATTACGCTCCAGGGCCCATCATATGCTCCTCTGCACCCTCATCATATCATTCTCTCACTCTGTCTTGTTACTTCAAACATTGTTACCAAAGATTCTAGGCCCCTGTTGTTACTTGTCTACTTCTTGGTTCTCTTTTAACCAAGCAACAATATTGGAGGGATTCGGGAAAAAAATTATTCTTTCATCTAAACTCAGTTTGATGCCTCCAATGGAAATGGAGAGATTCCATTTGTTCGGTTTCTTTTTATCCACTTGTTCATAATCACGGAATAAAAATTAGGAGAAGATTATAATATAATCAAACATCAACATCAGAAAGTAGAACAACAAGAGGAAGAGTTAGCAAAGGGACATGTCCACATAAAACAAGGGAAGGACATTAATGTGGCAAATGATGAAACATAAGTGAAAATGAGGTTTGGCCTTGATGTCTGGTCGGATCCTTACGTCCCAATTTCAATGCAACTCTGCTCGTCCCCATAGAAAGTTGCTTCCAAGTCGTCCCCCAGACCTGCCCAGCACGTGCTTCCCCCTGGCCCCGTCATGTGACCTTCTCTGTCTCCTGATTTCCCTTTGATTTCATCTCTCTCTCCACTCTTCAACTTTTCATCTCACTCGCCCTTTTGGCCCTTTTCATCTCTCCCTTCCCTCTCTCTCCCTTCCTTCCGTGCTGCAACAAGCAAAAGGAGCAGGGACTCTCTTGTGGCACGTGCAGACCCTGCATTTTGGCTTGAAACAAGGGAAGCTGCATCTTCTCGACCCGTATTTTTATCCCCTACGGCTGATTATTAGTGTGCTTCACCCTTGCTTCAATCTTCCTTTGATTCGTTGAGCTTTGATTCTATGAGAAGTGTGCTGATACTTGCCCATGGGTTGCTTAAACTCTAAAACAGCTCATCTTCACTCCCCTGACGATCCCTCAGCCTTCCCTGACGCCAACAAACCTGATCCAGGTTCCTTCTTCAATCTTGACCTTTTATTTGGTATTTTGACTTCTCTTTAGCTAACCAGCGACAAGGTGCTTCCTTTGTTGTTAAAGGGCTCTAACGTTCTTGTTATTTCAAGTTGTGTGGTGTTTCTGAGGAACATTTGGTCATTGGATCTTAAAACTAAGGGATTTAAGCTGCTCTGGGTGTTCTTGCTAGTTCACATTTATTTCGGATGCATTCCATTCGAGAATAAGTTTCTATTTTATGTTGGTTTTTGGTTTTGAAGCTAATGGGGATGATGTTGATCAAGAATGTCAAGTCCCAGCATTCAAAGAGTTCGGTCTCAATGAACTCCGAAGGGCTACGAACGAGTTCGGCACAAATTACATAGTGTCGGAAAGTGGCGAGAAAGCTCCCAATGTGGTCTACAAAGGGAAGCTTGAGAATAATCGCTTAGTCGCTATTAAACGCTTCTCTAAACAGTCTTGGCCAGACGCTCAGCAGTTTATGGTGAGAAAAATGAACTTTTTCTTCACATTCAGTTTAGTTGTTGAGAAATTGAACCGAAGAGGAAAAGTCCAATAAACAAGATCGTAGGTGGCCTTATCAATCTATTGTTCTTCTGAAACTCCGAATTGACTTGAAATCGATGACGCGTTTGTGGAATTACTTCGTGAACTCTCTTGTAGAACATGCGCATTATGTTTATGAGGTTCTGACATGAAATATAAATAATGTCTGATGGTTTATACTGGTCAGGCAGAGGCAGCTGGAGTTGGTAAAGTGAGGCACAAGAGACTGGTGAATCTAATTGGTTGCTGTGCTGAAGGAGACGAACGGCTTTTGGTGGCAGAGTACATGCCAAACGATACATTATCAAAGCATCTCTTTCATTGTATAACTCTATATCTTCATATTCAATATCTTTTGTAATCCTTGGGACTAATTCTACAATTTTCATGTAATGATCCCTAGTGTCTGTCCATTTATTTTTAACCGCACCAATGTTAATTCTTGTTTTGGCTAACTGACCAACACCAATCCTTCTTCCTCGCAAAGAAAAGGAGAAGATTTTGGTTTTTAAATGTGAAATTTTATTTAATTGTTCATTATTTCCTTACTTCATAGCATACCTGGTTTTTATGCTGTAGGGGACAAGCAGCCATTGCCATGGGAAATGCGTGTTAGAGTTGCATATTATGTTGCGCAGGCACTAGATCATTGTAGCATGGAAAATCGCAAAATATATCATGATTTGAATGCATACAGGATTCTTTTTGATGAGGTAAGTTTTGAAACCTAGTTGTATGTTTGGTATGTTGTTTATTTATTCTCGCTGTCTTTGTCATTGGACATTATTTGCATAAATAGATCTTTGTTGTTTAGTTATATCTTTGATCTACTTCTTGACAGGAAGGTGACCCCCGATTGTCAAGTTTCGGACTTATGAAAAATAGTCGAGATGGGAAAAGCTACAGTACCAACTTAGCATATACTCCCCCTGAGTTTTTACGGACAGGTATAGAGCAACGTGTATCTTTCTGGACAACTTACATTGATTGAAGCTATAATTCTCTGCTTCCCATGGAATTTCCAGCTGCAATGGTAGACATGAATTGTGTACATTTGATCACATGGGCAAATGATCTGTCACTGTTTCAGTTGAATAATAGAGAAGATTATAGTACAATCTTGAGTATTATCTTTAATAACACTAAACAGAAGCTTTTGCTGTGGAAAGATTTCTTGCTTGGTCTGTGGCTCTCTAGCTTTTAGAATTCAATATTCCATTAATGAGTAGATGATCTTGAACGTCATTTTGTCGGGATGTCTTTGTGTTTTGCCACTCAACGTTATTTATGGCCATATAGCAGTACTTATTACTTAACAAATACACTGAGGGATGGTATTGGTTGATGAGTTTTGAAGTTTTGTATCTAGTGATTCTGATTATTTACAACCTTTGCAGGCAGGATTATTCCAGAGAGTGTAATCTACAGTTATGGAACAGTTCTTTTGGATCTTTTGAGTGGCAAGCATATTCCTCCAAGCCATGTATGTTACCATCCCTTCCAACCTTCTAGTCGCTAATATTTACCAAAGATCTTTTGTATTTGTAGAAGAAACTGTGTCAGAAACAGTTCTTTTGCATAATGCTTTATTTGATGCAAATTTTAGCTGAAGATACACATGGTAGAAGTTGATTATCACTTTTAGTTCGCCTCTTTTACTACTGCATTTGGAGATGGTTTTCTTGTTTATATTCCGTAGCCTCAAAAATCTGTATTATCCAATCTATTGGCAATAGAGATGCCTATTCATGCTACATAATTAATCATATGGTGTATGTTGAACCCAAGGGTATGAAAATTGCTAAGAAGATTGATTTTGCCCTTCAGGCTCTTGATCTGATTAGGGGTAAAAATGCCTTGTTGCTGATGGACTCATCCCTAGAAGGGCAATACGCTAATGATGATGCGACAAAGTTAGTTGAACTTGCCTCAAAATGTCTTCAGTTTGAGGCTAGAGAACGCCCAGATATTAAGTTTCTTCTTGCAGCAGTTGCACCTCTTCAAAAGCAGAAAGAGGTTTTTTTTTTTTTTTACCGTGCCCCTAAATTTTAAGTTCAATGTAGCAGGTTTCTGTCGTTTATACCCTTTCCAGTTCAACTTCATTTTCTAATTCTGCCATCACCATTCAAGTCTTCTATTCCTCATGATTTTCTCCACTCTCTTTTTCCAGGTAGCATCTCATGTGTTGATGGGCCTGACTAAAAATACAGCAGTGCTACCAACCATGCTTTCGCCCCTAGGAAAGGCTTGTGCAAGGATGGATCTCACAGCTGCGCATGATATTTTGCTAAAAACGGGTTATAAAGATGAAGAAGGTGCTGAGAATGAGGTACGTCAAATCATCAGGGTTTTTCCTTCAAATTTGAGATTATATTTGTTGTACTCCTGCGTTCAGACCAATAAGCTTGGTTGATCACATGTTCATTATACAGAGGAAGAAGTATTCTAATTGGATATGTGAATTTGCAAATAAACAGTGTAAACCTCACTTGTTAATTTCTGGCAACTTTCTTCTTGTTGTGCTTGTTCTCATCTAGTTTCTGGGTGTAATATTGCAGCTTTCATTCCAAGAGTGGACACAACAAGTGCAAGATATCTTGAACACAAAAAAATATGGGGATATTGCATTCAGAGACAAGGATTTCAAGAACGCAATTGAGTATTATTCTAAGGTAGTTGTTTGTCATGCTTAGCTTTTATTACTAAAGACCATCTTTCCACATCTCTCATGCCTTAACATTCTGAGCATTGGGGGATGAGTAATGTACGAGTGATGATTAAGATTTGGTGTTTGAACAGTTGGTGGTGATGATGTCCGTTCCTTCGGCTACCGTATTCGCGAGAAGAGCGTTCTCATACTTGATGAACGAGCAGGCTGAGCTGGCGCTACGGGATGCGATGCAGGCACAGGTGTGCATTCCTGATTGGCCGACAGCATTCTACCTGCAGGCACTTGCTCTGTCGAAGCTGGGAATGGAGACTGATGCTCAGGACATGCTTAATGATGGAGCTGGCTTTGAAGCCAAGAGGTCAAACAGTTGGCGTGGTTGAGTAAGACGGTTACTTGCTAATTTGGAAGGTGCTAGTTTAGGAAGGTAGTGATCATCAGTTTGAGGTGTTCTAGCGCAATATCGAGTATAGATTCCCCCTTACAAGATGAGTCCTGTAGATTGAATTTTCTTCAAATAAGTTGATCTTTCGCTCTCCTTCACTGCTCCTGCCTCCTAATTCCTTCTATCCTCTCCTCCTCTAGTCGTATATCATGCTATTGTGTTGTGTCCTTCAAATAGTAAAAGTGCTTTATAAATATTATTTAAAATAAAATCTGTAAATATGAGTATTCTGGGATAAAATTATCGTTTTATCTTTACAGAGTAAAATTGGACAGAACTGGGGAAAAACAACCTCCTCCTTTTGGCCCTTTCTAACGTCATACAAAATTTTCCCCACCATATAATCATGGACAACTTTTGTTTAAATAACAGATTAATATTTTTAAAATCATAGAAATCTATTTTCGTGGATTGTATGAAACGAATCGGGCTTAGTTTTATATTGTGAATTTTATCATTTGTTTATTATAATTTTATTTTATATATTTAAAATTTATATAATACTTAATATTCTAATTTTATTATATATATATATATATATAGTATCTTAATTTTATTTGTGATTTAATTTTACTCATAAATTTTTTAATTTAGTATAATTATTGATATTTAAAAAAATAAAATTAGGTATAAAATTATATTAAATTAAAAAGATTATAAATAGAATTATATTAAATTAAAATAATTAGAAATATAATATCTAATATATTATCTTACTTAAAAAATAAGATAGTATATTGGATACTATATTATATTTAATATTATATATATTGATGTGTTGACATTTCGATCCAATTAATATGACCCCGTCAATTTTAAAAGTAACTCCATTATCTGCTAGGGTAAAAGTACAAACTCGACGGACATTCTCATAAATTAGAAATTAATATGAAATATAATTTACTGCATGAATAGTGATTTTTTAATCTTGTATATATTTTTTAGTTATTTCGCTAATATGTAATTTTTTTCTTTTTTCTTTTTAATATATTTTAACCTGATTTAAATATAATTTGTTTAAAAAATATATCTGATTTTAATTAAAAATAAAAGAGAAAAATGGGCCGACAGAACTGAGACGAGTCAAGTGGAGGCTGTAATTTTCAGAAAATTCTAGAGGCGTGAGCAAGTTGGCAACTTTTCCCAAAGCGCCGTGGCAAGACCGTAGTTTTCTTGAAAAGCCCGAACGATAAGGTCACTTGAGCAGAGGGCTGGGTGGTAGAAGTTAGACGCTTTCCTAAATTTCAAACTTCAAAGGCTAAATCCTAAAGGTACGAATACGATCTCCAGTTTTCCTTGATTTTTCCTTCACTGAAATTTAATTTTACTCTTTGCGGATTGTTGTATCTGACTATTTGTCTCTTCGCTTTCTGCTTGATTCGCATCTGGGAACGATATTACGAACATTAGAGGAACGAGATCCATCTTTGGTCTTTGTTTTGTTGTTGGGAGATTAAACTGTTTAGCCTTTCTCCGCTGATTACTTAGGACTCTGTCGCAAACAAATCGAAACGTAGGGTTTATTTGATTCCTGATCATCGAACTGCAAATTCAATTGAAAGAGGAAAGAGAATTGTTACCGTGTTTCCGATAGCGAAGCCGTCGAAACCATCCCGCTATGTTGGGTTTAGTTCCGTTTGAAGGGATTTTAGCTAGAAGGATTGGGTTTGCATAATTTAATCGACCTGATCATAGCCGATATAAATATATAATAACGAAGATTTTTATTGTACAAATTGAACTGTTTATAGATATGATTTCCATCTTTTGGTTGGTTTCAGCTGGTATTTTTATATATCAATTTGAAGTGGCTGATGAGAAACTATATTCTTCATTGCTTCCCATCCTTCTCAATCTATATGTTGTTTGTTAATTAACTAAAATCCAGTTTGTTTCTCACATTAACCCGGACTCTTGGATGATATGGTAGAGCAGATTCCCCCCTCCCCCCTTTCTACCCCCTGCAGAGTAGGAAGCAAGGAGGAAAAACTTGGAAGGGTTTATTACAGATTTCAAGCATGATAAATGCCTATTAAGTTAAAAAGATAGATTAAAAAAGAATATATATTTACTTATAAGATTGGGATCTCCTTCGCAAATAGTAATCCTGCGTGGAGCTGACTGGTACTTCTAGAATGTTACATTGTGGCTTTATCAGATGTTTTCATGATTTAGTCTACGGCACTGCTCAATGCTCATCCTTATGTCGACTCAGATGACTTTTTTAACGATGCATTTGGAGAGCTGTTTTGATCTAAGTGTATTAGTGCTTTACCTGGACAAATTCCGTAAATTGGGTTTCTGCAGAAAACAAGGGCCAACCTGAAATTGTATTAACTCTAAAAAGAATATAATGGCATTCATTTTGGGGGGAGTAACGCACATGCTGAGTCTGAAATGTTGGGATTTGAATTTTAGGAAGAAGAGAAAGTTATATGGATAACAAGTCACCGAGCAAGAAGGCCACTAAGGAGGTTGCACGTGAGTTGCTCATCGCTATCTCTAACTCGTTGCCTGATAAGGTTGTGGAGTCAAATTGTGGATCTGAAATTAAGAAAGCAGATGGAGTTGCAGTGGCAAACGGTGATGTAGATGACAAGTTCCGATCTGAACTGATTTCAATCTCATACGCAGAATCCCCTGACATCGAAATCTGATCAATTCCTATGGGAGCCTGCGCCCCAAACGTGCTCGTTTATGCTTAATGTGTAACTCTGTGTTTGGTGTGTGATTACATTTTCAGCGTGTTTGTTTTATGTGGTATGTTGGTTATGTTGTGCTAGCTATTGTTAATCTCGTTGTAAATACCTTAGCCAGAGCATGCTTTGGTTCATTTATGATATAATGAGTTTAATAATTGACTTGTCTCGATTTCATGATCCTGATTCCTGGTCTCCGCCACATTCAGAAAGACGCTTGGGGCAGTACAAATTGAAAATGCGTTGTAAGTTTATTCTCGTGTTAATGTCGTCGTGCTCTGCTTTTTGTTCTTTTCTTCTGGTTGTCAAATGTCAATGCTTTGTTCTTTGCTTAAAACCATTGGGCCTGCCTTACGTTAAAGATAAGTTCAAGGGTTCTTCAGACAATAACACAATTTGTAATTGTTCAACTGACTATATATTATTGTAACGATTTTAAAAGTATTACGGTGCAGTTTCAACTGACCATATATTATTACAACGAGCACGCAATAGCCAATATACATAAGTGAACATATTTATTTTTAAATGAAGAATTCCTGAAAGCATTTCAATGAATAGATCAAAACAAATGATCCCGAATAATTTGACAATAATTGAGTTTGTCTCGCGAGGTATGCATAGTTACAGCAAATTTAATCTTGTCAGATAGGATCCGATTAATATTATCACACAACACTAAACTCAGTAATTAACTAACTATGTGAACTGGAAATTGCTGCAAATAACTCCGACAAATACGTAGCCAAGAATTTAGACGACAGCAAATTGTTTGGTACACTTAACACGATTCTCACATCACTAAATTCAATTACGTGGACACTAGACACAATTCACGATTTTCAAAAACCCAGGAAATCAATTTACGTAGACACAATTGAGTTCCAGTGAAATTTGAAAATCTGAATACTCGCTTATATTTCTCTCTGGAATGTAATGACTCCTTTCTACCAGACATTTTTTTAAGATTAGATTGCGTGCGTGTTTAATTTGACATAATACGGAATACTTAATTCCATATTTTGTTTGTTGGTATTGTAAGTGTTTAATTTGACAGCTGGCTCTTCATTTGACGGGGGGGAAAACGTAACCTGCCTATTGAAAAGCAAACAGACTTTTTGCCGAGGGATATGAAATTACATGAAGTTGCGTTCAAAGCTAAGTATAGTTACCGAGTTTAATAGGCGAGCATTGTCATTAGGTGGGATACATACCATAAGTCGATTTCTTGTCCGAAGCAACTTAAGTTATGGGCAATATATATTGTGCTATGAACAATAAGTCAATAGCTCGGTACATTATTATAGAAGAACAAATATGGGCTTTTTCCATATCAAAGGTGTTAGAAATCTTAAATACGTAGGGGTGCATGTTGTAATTACGTGAGAGAGTTATAGTTATTATTCAAATATATAATATTAATGAATACTCCTCCTCTTTCTAATTTCACCTTGCTTAGTTTGATTTGATTTGTTGGGTGGCCAATGCGAGCTTGACTCGTTCTTCTCTTCATAGGCTCAAAGTTTGTAACGAATCCAGTAATAAAGTGGCCGAGGTAGAAATCCACAGGGATTGGAGGCCGACTGTGTTTATGGGATGTTTCAAGTCAAATTAGTTTACGTATACTATACCATACAAGAAACACACATTTCAATATTATGTTTCTTTCATTAAGATCGATTTGCATTCGCCTCACGAAAAATCTTGTCGTGAGAGCATTCAATTCAATTAGAATAAATTATATGCCGTTAGCAAGACTTTTGTCTACCAATGGGTAACCATTTCAATTAAGATCTAAAACCTAGAGTATAAATCAAATGTGAAGGATTCTAAAGAGGTGCAAATGGGCAGCCTCACAACCAAACTAAAATACCAAATCCGCATCCGTTAGAAGTAATAAGCAGAAGCAGTCCGAAATTCTGACCCATTGAAAAAAATATAGTGCGTTCTAACATTGACCACGTCCACATGGAAAAACCATGTGGAAGCACGTAGACCGTGGATAAGATAAATGGCGAGGATTCATCCCAAGTACAGAGCTCCAGGGTAAAATTAAACGGGGCCGACTAGAGGAGTAAGACAGTGAGTACAGTTGGGCGACGACATGCAGAGAGTTCCACTGTTGAAGTAATCTGGGAGCTTGCAGTATATAAAAGGAGGAGAGAGCCGAAGAAAGAAGCGTCTCACGAATCAAGGCCCAGAGCGGGACAGAGACTGAGATTAGATCGAACAAGTCACGGAACGGAGCAAAGAATCATTAAATGGAGATATTTGATACGGTGATCGTTGGAGCGGCTCTTGTACTGGGTGCATATGCATTTGTGTTTGGGTTTCTGAGAAGACTCAACGATTGGTACTATGCCGGAAGACGGCTCCGTCTTCCACCTGGTGATATGGGCTGGCCTTTCCTCGGAGCCATGCCTTCTTTCCTCTCCTCCTTCAAATCTCATCCCGATTCCTTCCTCTCCACACTCATTTCCAGGTCATTTTCTCTTTCCTTTTCTCTTCTTTCTCATTCCACAATTTCAATTACTTTAATCTGAACTCTGCTGTCGTCTCTGTTTCAGACATGGCAGGACTGGCATGTACCGGACTTACCTCTTTGGGAGCCCCAGCATCATTGTTTGCAGTCCTGACACGTGCCGCAATGTTCTCACTGATGAACAACATTTCAAGCTGGGGTATCCGACCTCCACTATCGCCCTCGCCGGCAAAAGATCTCTACACGGCATTTCTAACGCCGACCACAAGCGCATCCGCCGCCTGACCACCGCTCTCATTACCGGCCACGAGGCCCTGTCTTCCTATGTTACTCTCGTCGACCGTATTGCCGTTCAATTGCTGGATGAATGGAGCAGCATGGAGACGCCGATCGAGTTGTTGTGCCAATTGAGGAAGTTTGCTTTTGCCGTCATCACCAACATCTTCGTCGGCTCCGACGTTGACCACATCGACCTAAGCATGTTCGAAAACTTGTACGCCGACCTCAATCGCGGAATGAAGTCCCTCGCCATTAATCTTCCCGGCTTTGCTTTCCATAAGGCCCTCAAGGTTAATAATCGCCTATATATCTCTATCGTCTTATTTAAGTTTCCTTTTTTTACATTGAAATAACCTTATAATCGACGGCCAACGGCGGAGATGACAGAGAGGTGTTATTGCCACCTGCCATCTCCCCAGACCGCCATTCTTATCGTACAATGTTTTAACAGCTTACGTTGTTTCGTTGACAAGTATGGCACGTCGAAAACAGAGAGACTAGTCACTATCTTTATTAAAACCCGACATTAAGTAAACATTGTTGTCTTAAAATGATGAATGTCAGGCGAGACAGAAGTTGACGAAGGTGCTGCAGAGTTTGCTGGAGAGAAAAAGAAAGAGCATAAAGGGAAAGACGAAGAAAGACATGATGGATATGTTGATGGAGGCGAAAGATGAAGATGGATGGCAACTTGAGGACGACGACATAACGGACCTACTTCTGGTATTCTTGTTGGCTGGTCACGAGAGTTCGGCTCACGGTATCATGTGGACCCTCATCTACCTCATTCAAAACCCTGACTCCTTTGAAAAAGCCAAGGTTTGACTACTATTGCATCATCGTCGTCAAGGGAATTATCAGAATATTCACAATCTATCGTTGTAATGTTTATTCATTATTAATATATCTATATACACACACACACACACACACCTAACTGTAGAGAGAGCAAGAAGAGATCACGGGACGAAGACCTTCCTCGCAAAAGGGGTTGAATCTCAAGGAAATTAAGCAAATGGAATATCTTTCCAAGGTATATATTTATATGTTCATCAGTGTTGGTGTTATTATTTTATATATGGGATTTCCCTGCATGAGCTGTCAAGTTTGAGTTGGCCTAGAATCCATGCCTGTGAATCATAATATGCGTTATTTCATTGAAAAACACAGAAATCAAACAACAACGAGTTGCACGAAGAATCTTAACCACCTTTTTTTTTGTTTGCTCCTTGAATTTTTATTTAGGTTATTGACGAGATGCTGCGCAGAACGACCATTTCATTTGCAAACTTCAGACAGGCAAAAGTCGATGTCAATATCAACGGTTGGCCACACTCTATCCTAAACATGCTTTCTTACTTGAATGGTTCCCGGCTTATTATTAACTAATTTATTCTTGCGTTAAAAAAATGTAGGTTACACCATACCCAAAGGATGGAAGGTTCTGGTTTGGTACAGAGGTGTTCACATGGATCCTCAGAATTACGTCAACCCTGAGGAATTTGATCCCTCCAGATGGGATGTACGTGGAGCATTGGTGTTAATTATATTACCATGTTTTGGGATATTATTATTATGTAGTGGTAAATTGTTTATTGATAAAGAATATAACAAAATATGCAGAATTTCAAAGGCAAAGCGGGGACTTTCCTTCCCTTTGGATTAGGAAGTAGGCACTGTCCTGGAAGTGACCTGGCCAAGCTTGAGATATCCATTTTCCTTCACCATTATCTTCTCAATTACAGGTTCCTTCTAAAAGAATTACTGCTACCATTATTTCTCCATCTGCAATAACTGTTTTATTATTCTAATCATGAGTATGGTGCAGGATGGAAAGAATTAAAGAAGACTGTCCTTTGGTCTACTTGCCAATTCCCAGACCTTCGGACAACTGTCTTGCTCGAATTGTAAAAGTTGAATAGCTGTGAATGGGATTATAGTTGCTGGAAATGTGATATTTATTTATGAAAATGGGGATTACTTGTTGCTGAAAATACAAAAATAATCATAATAAATTTTGCTTTTGCCAGAGTTATTTAATATTTCAATGTTTAGTTGTTTTATGGATGGGTTTATTGCTGTGTTTGATTTTATTGTGACTGATGAGTGTTATAGTAGCTTCTTCCTTTTTTCTTTTTGTGCACCAAATGTTATAGTAGAGTAGATATTTAAAGAGTCTAGTTTTAAATTTTGTTTCTCTAAATCAAGTTTCTTTTAAAAAAATAAGGAAAAATCTGCGGAACCAACAATGAATCAACTTGCTGAGGTGGTGAGCTGGGGCAAGAAATGCGAGCAGGTGCCAGTTACTCGTCTGTCTATATCTGGCAATAAGGTCTGAGTTGAGAATTTAATATCTAATATTTAATACGAGGTAGATGGGGAAAGAACTCATAAGTCTTTTTGTTTATAATGCTGGTGTCTATATTTTCTGGCTCCATCGGTTTCTTTTGTTGGATAAGTTAACGGCAAATCTCTATATTGCTTAGCTAAGAGTTGGTAGAATAGTCAAATAAATTATGAACGAAACATTGACTTAATTGCCTCTTAATTTCTTGACCCACCCCGACTTTCTCTTTCCCTGGAACCCGATACGAATGGAACATCACGGGTCAGAATATTTTCACTTGTCTACTTTTTTCACTTGAACACACAGACAGGGTCAACCCAATAGTTCATAGTCATATCTGTCTTCTATTCGCGAGAGAATCTAGATTTGGTGGGCTAGGTAACTTGGTGAATAGGCCTCTTTAGTGCCTTACTGGGTCAACTTCTTTAGGCTAAACAATTGCTTGGAGACTTGTTTATCGAGAACATTAAGGGTCCTGGCCCAAAAGGTACCAAAACTGCATGTGCTATAACAAAATACACGGGATTCCCTGGGCCTAGTACTTTGCGGTGCTCTCGGCTTTGGCATCCGATGTCGGTGGAAAGGCTCCAATGTGATCAGTTATGGGAAACAATATTTATATCGTTTAAAAAAAAATTAAAATTTTACCTTACTTTTTAATTTTTTTAAAATTTTTTGTACAAAAAAATAAGAAGTTAGGGGAAGCGATTCCAATGAAGCTATGACGAGAAAGTCCATGGTGCAAGCTATGAGAATAAGGGAACTTAACTTAGGCAGATAATATCCCTTTGAATTTGAATAGAGGAAAAAGAGAGAGAACCAAAGTGAATGGGTCATGTGGCTAATATCCCTTTGGATGTTTTAAGTCCTTTCACGGTTCGTTATACATAATGCAACACGTGTCTCCTTTGACACTTAGTTAAATGACTTCCCCTTCATTTTAAACGTCTTTGCCTCAGTCAATGACTTTATTCCTTCCACCTATAGTACTAGAAAAATCTTTTGTTTTCTTCTTTGAGCCAGAAAAACTTTAACCGTGTTAGTTTCTTTATGGGTTGGATAGTTCACTTTTAGGCCGAGGCCAAGCGGTGCCCTTTCAATTCGGTAGGGAGACCTGGAGTCAGCGTAATTTCAAAATGACTACTTTACTTTTTGTTCAGCTCTGACCTTTCCCTTTTTACACACTATTTTTTCTAATTGGAGAACCTTGCATCATCAATAATGTCTTATTGACGAACGGATTCAAATTTTAAATTCAATCCTCGCTCAAAAATATCCCAAATTGTCTGATTAATTCCAAGATGTGGTGGAACCGGTCAACTGAGTTCATTTATTTGAACCCGTTCCTCTTGATGGTCAGGATTAAGTGAAGCTTCTGTTGGTATAAATGCGGTAGTAATACGTCACTGTTGAAGGAGCTGTGATAGTAAATGAAGAGAGAGCTATGAATAAAACCAAGAGTCTGGGTACGTGGGATTGTTGGTGTGGGATTCTGTGTTTTGAAGATCGAGATGTGATGAATTTAAATAGGGGAGAGACATGTGTTGGGGATTGTGATAAATGAACGCGCAATGCTGTGATATGATAGTTGGAGAGTCCCAATCCTTGACGGCACGTATTATGGGAAGCCAAGTCAAAAGCATGTGACTTGAGTGAAGCATCCCCTTTCATTTTTATTTATTTTCTCTTCTAACTCTTTGGTACCCTTGTTCGTTAGCACTTATTAAATTAGTGGCAGCCACAGTGTTATTAACAACTTAAAAATTGATCAAGTTGAATCATTACAGTGGGAAATGCGAGTTACCATCCACTTATCTAATCTTAAATATAAACATTGATTAAAAAATATTAACTTTATAATTAAAAGGTTAACTTTAATTATAAATATAAGAGAATAGTATATTTTATTTTGTATATTTATTATTTTTTTAAAATTAATTCATCTAATTTATAAACTAACATATAATATTATGTTATAGTTAAATAATTTTTTTAAATTTTATAATCTATTTAAATTGGTCATCGTATAAATATTATAATAGAGTAAGTAGGTCAGAAGGGGTACTTATAGCAGTGATGACTCAAGAACCGAAACGTAAAAGAGTGAGGGATATAGATAGCTTTGCTTGGAAGAGCAGGCAATTAGTATCAGTAACCACATATTTAAATTTGGTTTAAGATTACAGAGACGGGTAAAGCTTGATTTTAAGACGGGGTTTGGCTCACTTACCCTGTAAGCGTGTATCGGTTGAAGATAGATTGCTTTGGAGACCGATCCACTTCGTTCCCTCCCATGTTACCTTTGACGTCAGTATATCACCTGGCTTCACTTTGTTCCCATGTTTCTTTTATTTCACCCACCTCCTCCATATGCTTACCGCTATATATATATATCTCTATAATAATAATAATAATTTTATTGGGAAATCTACTCTCAGAAAATGCATTTAAATTGGGCACTACCGCCCAACCCTTTTATATATCCATATTGTTAAATCTGCTCCATGTTTGTTATTACGGAGCATCAAAATATAAAAGTATGATTATAAATTAAGATCCCCCATATTAATCAATATTAAAAAACAATAAAATTAATAAAAAAAATTTTGAGTTATTTAATTTCAGTTGATGTATTTACTGAAATCATTTTTTAATCCAACGCAACTATCATATGAAATTACTTAATGCCCTGTCTACTTTTATTATCATTTTTTTAATTTTTCTTTCTGCAACTCTGTCCAAGGTCGTTGACCAACTGATCTCTGTCCTCCTGCACCTACACCCTCAAGCCCCCCCTTGTTATCACCGTTATTATCCGGAAGACTGAATAAAACATCACTTCCTCTATCTTAAGCATACAACCTGGTTGATAAAGGTATTTTACTCTTACGGCCCTTATTTATTTAATATTGTTTCCATTTATTTCATAATTTTTTACTGACTTTATTTTGCACTTAATTTTTTATTTTTTTTTATGAAAAAGTTCATGGACCATGTTAGGACTTGGGACTCATTACTCACTATGAGTAAAAACACGTATTAAAAAAGAACAACCAATTTTTTATTTTTATCAAAAGATGAGTTTTTTTAATAAAAGTGACGCGCAGTTTTTATAATATTAAGTAAATAAATAAATAAAAACTTAACCAGCTGTTTTTAATGAAAATGGGCTACTTCTTTAATTTTCAACAATTGGTGGAGAGCAAAATGTGAATGGAAATGGGAAAGGGGCCGATAAGGCAGAAAAGGATAAAATGGGGCGGGAGGCTACAGGGGTCGCGTGACTTTGGGAACACCTCGTCGTGTAGCGCCACGTGTCCACTCCCACCAACAAACTCTTTGACTTTGCAGAGACACTGACTCTGAGAGCGACCGCCGAAAACCCAAATTTGCATGTCAAGGGGGGAATTCATCCCTCCCGATATTATACACTCACTATTACCACCTGATTACCTCTCTCACCCCAATTTATATTTTTAATCAATACAATACATACACCTTCCTTTATATCTTTTTATTTTTTTAAAAAAAAAATAATAAAACCAAGTGGAATCAACCTCCCTCTACGACTTCCCAAAATTTATACTCTATTTTACAGACTACGACAAGAAAAGAGAAAACGGAGGGAAAGTTCTTTATGTTTAAATTTATGGGTTTTGGGGAGAAAGGGCGCGTGTGATTAGGACAACATAGAAGGGGGGAAACGAGCCCTTTTTGACTAAAGAGCTGTTTGGATGGGGATTCAAGCAACGCCCTTTGGTTGTATTATTCGTATTCCCACTCTCACCCCTCTCTTCTTCCCTTTTGGGCCTCCCAAGTCAACTCATTTCTCAACGGCCCATCCATTTCTTTTTACATTATGTTTTTTCTTTAGTATAAATATTTCATGCAAGCATCTTAGTTCTTAATTATTCAAGTTTATATCTGAGTATAATTAATAATTCTTCTTACCTAATATTAATATACTCTATAAAAAAGAGAGACTTTATCCTATTTTTTTTTATCTTAGGTGAACCCAACTTATTTTTAAAAATTATTATAAAAAAATTTATATAGAAATAATCTTATCAACAACTAAATATAAATATATTTTTATTTGAATATTGATTCTCCATAATATATTTTCTACTTGATTTAATCGCTATCGATACATCATCCTTTTTCTATAATATCTTTCTGCATCATTATATATATCAATCATTATTTGTCCAATAACGTCATCAGATTGTTTTTTTGGTCAAATGAGTGAATCCATGTGCATGTTTATATTGCCATTCAACCATCGAGTTTGGACTTTCATATTTTATTTTATATGCTAGTCATTGCCTATTTGTCAAGTTGGAAAAAATCAACCTGCCATGATCCTCAGCCATGACTACGGCAAATTAAAGATGGACCATTGGTTGGTGACTTATGTCCCTTGGACATAATATTATGTATTTCAATCATGTGTATATATAGAAAATGTCTCTTTGAGGGATTAAACACACTCAGTTCATATTTTACTTCTTAGTAATATTAGCCTCTATCTATCATATCCTCTTGAAAAAAATGAGTTTGGCAAATATATATTATTAGAATTTTCCCTCGGCATTTAGGGGTGAAATAACTTGTCGGAATTTCTTGTATCCATTTGATGATTTGATATTACGCGTTTGGAATATTTAATTTATCTGTTTACCAATTCAAAAAATATTATTTTATTAAAAAACAACAAAAAATTCCACGCCATAAATGCTGATCAACGACGGATGATAACACTAGTCCGACTTCCACCCTAAAGTCTTACGTGTGTTTTTGGCAGCAGTAAAAATGTCAACGTGTTCATTAAAAACGACAATGATTCAGAAGGACCTTGTATTATAAGGGCTTAATTACAATAATTATTGTCGATGATTTACGTTTATATAGATTTGCAACTGCGACATCATTAAGAACTGCAAAGTGGCTTCAGCTACGTTGTTTATTTTAAGTCATGATGGCCGCAATTTTCAACTTTAAATAATCCAAAAACACAAGCACGACTCGCTTTATACGCGGGGGAGAGAAAAATATTCTAGTATTCGGCAATAGAAAATTATGATGACAGATTAATTAATTTAATCAAAGCCACCTAACGTCATCAGTGGAAGACATTTAATTCACAGCTCCTTCCTAGTCAACACAGATCAATATATACTTTACCATAATCTTTCACATGTACATCTATCTGACTAACTTAAAACATATTTTTAATTCTCCGCTCATTGATTTTTCTTAAAAAGAGCCTCCCCAATATACCATCCGATTACGAACAAAACATATTAAAATTAATTTTAAGTCCCTTTCAAAGGGACGGGTAATTTCCGCTGAAATAAGCCAGCCGTGAGACATAATAATCAAGGAGCAAGAAGCAAACCTCTTGTTGTAAATTTATAAATTATATTTTTCTTAATACAAGTATTTAATCAGGTCCTATTTGAGTATTTCAGGTTCTAAATAAACAATAACTACCATAATTTTTTTTATGACTATAAATTTAAATTTAAAATCTTGTGGTCAAAGAGTAAAAATTCCTCATATAAAGACTAATGGGGGTTGGTAATTGTTTTTTTTAATGAAAATACATTTTTTTATTACATAATAATAAAATAACGATATTAAAAATACAAGAAAATTATTATGTAGTCGTCCGAACTCCTTGTAACGGATTCCCTTGCCATCTGCACCGAGGAAATTGAACGTGTGAAATTGCAGGGCAGCCTCCCTGCAAGAGGCCGCAATAAGAAAACAAATAAAAAAAAGGAAAAACAAAAACAAAAACAAAAAAAACAGATGATGCAAATTACAACAACAGAGGTTAGAGAGAGAAAGGAAGGGACCGATCTTCTCCCTCAATCTCTGTCTAGAAAGCAAAGCAGGTCAGTTTTCTCAACTACAAAAATATTAAAAAACGCTAAACGCCCAGTCTCTTATTTTCTTCCCTCTTCTTACTTTATTTGTTTTCTCTCTCTCTCTACAACTCTCTCCCTTCATTCTCTCTTTTTTTTGGTCCCTCTCCTTCCTTGCATCTCCTCGGACTCAGCCGGAAAATCGTTTCGGCGATTTTCTTCCTTGCAGGACAGTGGCGCTAGTCAAATGTGATGGGAAGCGGACTTTCCAACCTCCTCCCTTGCTGCAAACCGGCTAACCGGACCACCAGCCCACCGGATCAACAGGAAGTGATCTTTACCGCCACTGAGCCCTTGGACGAAACCCTAGGCCACTCCTTCTGCTACGTCAGATCTTCTGCTCGCTTTCTTTCCCCCACTCACTCGGATCGATTCATCTCGCCTTCTAACTCCCTCCGCTTTTCTCCATCTAACGAACCCGTATCGAGAGCCCGACCCGATTTACCCGAAACCGTCTTCAAGGCCATTTCCGGAGCTTCCGTCAGCGCCAACAGTTCCACTCCCAAGACTGTTCTCCAGCTGGACAATATCCTCGATGACGTTGCGGACTGTGCCGCTGGGGGCGGCGTGAGGGGAAACATTGTGAATGGCTTCGAGAGCACATCGTCGTTTAGTGCTCTCCCGCTTCAGCCAGTCCCCAGGGGGGGTGACCACTCAGGTCCGGTAGAGAGGGGAGCCTTCTTTCTGTCTGGCCCAATTGAGCGCGGCGCCCTCTCTGGGCCTCTCGAACCCAGCGCCACCATCGAAGGCGGAGGCGGCGTCCCTTTCTCGGCGCCTCTTGGTGGCTTTTATGTCAAAAAGAAGCGGAAGAGGGGCATTCCAGGGTTTCGGAAGGCATTCCATGGGAACCTTTCGGAGAAGAAGCGGCCGTGGGTTGTGCCAGTGTTGAATTTTGTTGGAAGAAAGGATGTTCCGGCAAGCGAAGAGAAATCGGAGATAAAGAGTGAGAGTAATGTACAGTGGGCACTTGGGAAGGCGGGAGAGGATAGGGTACATGTAGTTGTCTCGGAAGAGCACGGCTGGTTGTTTGTTGGTATATACGACGGCTTCAATGGCCCCGACGCGCCGGAATTTCTGATGGGTCATCTTTATCGTGCAGTGTACAATGAATTACAGGGTCTGTTCTGGGAAGCTGAAGAAGCGGAGGAAACTAACCCATCGACCGCGCCTGCCGAGAATGCATTACTTAGAGAACAACCTGAACCATCGATTGAAATCTCCCACAGAGACTTAAAAAATGAAGGGGAAGTATCTGTGAGTAGAGAGGACTTAAATTCTTTGCCGGTTGATCGAGAATCAGCGAAGAGAGTAACGTTTCAAGCAGACGGAACGGAAAGTAGGCGTCGTAGATTATGGGAGTTACTCGCCGAAGCTGATGCTGAAGACGGGCTTGATCTTTCAGGGTCGGATAGATTTGCATTTTCCGTTGATGATGCTCTGAGCGTAAGCAATGCGGGCTCAGCAGTTAGCAGACGGTGGCTATTATTATCGAAGTTGAAACATGGATTATCAAAACATAAGGAGGGTCAAGGTAGCAAGTTGTTTCCCTGGAAACTCGGCACAGAAGATAAAGAGAAGGTTGAGGTAGAAAATCGGGCTGAAGAAAGGCCATCCCATGGTAATAGGAGGCGGAAAGTGGGTCCCGTGGATCATGATTCGGTTTTGAGAGCATTATCTAGGGCTCTTGAATTGACCGAACTTGCATACTTGGATATGACGGATAAGATTCTTGATACAAACCCGGAGATCGCTTTAATGGGGTCATGTCTGTTAGTTGTTTTAATGAGGGATGAAGATGTGTACGTGATGAATGTGGGAGATAGCCGAGCCATTGTTGCACAATATGAGCCCAAAGGGGTTAATTCTAGCGTGGAATTGGAGAGCAAAGGAGATAAGGGGTCAAGCACAGAGAGCATAGTTGAGGAGTCCTTAGCTCCTGGTGAAAGCGCAAACAAGTCGGGGATTGAGGGTCCTGCTCAAGAAATGAGGTCGATTGCATTGCAGCTGTCCACTGACCACAGCACAAGCATTGAAGAGGTCTATTTTTTTTTTTTTTAATAACAGAAGCGGTCTATTTAATTTTCAATGTTTTGGCTTTTTGGCTACTTCTTCCTCCGTCTTCCTTTCTTTTCATTAACATAAACTGTATTATTTTCCTCCTTTATGCGCACTCGTCGTTCATTGTACTGGTAAACACATAAGCCTCCGCAATTCAATTTTGCATACGGTGTTAGGCTCGGATTCTTCTCGGCATGTAAAGCCTCAGAGGCATGGGAGCTCAAACTTAGCGTTTAATTGTGTCCCATTGATCGTTTTAGAAAGTGCTAGCTTGGACAGCTGATAGGACAATTTTTTAACCGAGCAGTTCCTCTTCCTTGAAAGCAACTTGGCAGCTTGAATGCTTGACTAGACCTTTTATTGTCAATATTTACCATAACCAGTAAACTATTCAAAGACAATCTACATTTTAGGCTTATTGTGCAATGTGATCGTTCAAGCCACATTTGATATCGGTATCCTAACATACCATCCAATTTACTTCATTAATCACTATTGAATGTCACTTACTTACCCAAGGGTAAAAGATTGCACAAAAGTTTTCATTCCATTATTCCAATCCTCTTTCCAAACAAGGAAGTTGATTGACATGAATCTTTACTAGACTGACACAGAAATTTTCTTCCTTCACTACAGCCAAGTTTGGTTTGGGAACTATAAGTATATGCACTTGTTCCATTTCATTGCACCATGCAGCTGTATCTTTTCAATCTTTTCACTATATTTCTTCCAGTCAATTTGCTCTCCATAATATGATAAAGCTTGGGCGCCCATAAAATTGGTCAAATAATGCATTCCGAAGCTTTTTGGAACATAATACAGCCTTTTATTGATATATGCCGCTTTCCTATTAGTTTTATGCCGTTAGGTTTTTCTTTCACTCATTCCATTTGTGATTTTCACATAGGTTCATATGTGCTCTAATTTTCCTTGAGCAGATTGTGTTTTCCTCTCAGCTGTGCCATTTTTGTTTAAGCCTATTTGTTTGATTGTATATCAGACCAATGTTGACGTTTAGATTAGGTCATTGTTCTTCTGCCCATCTGCAGCTTTCTTTTTGATAAATAAGTTCTCCTTTTCGTTGCAGTTGCTGTTAGTATTGTTGTCTGTTTCTTTCTTCAATCATGTTATGATTCATGTCATTTCAGTTGTCTAAAACATGGAATTAATTGTTTTGCAGGAAGTCATTAGGATTAAGAATGAACATCCAGATGATAACCAATGCATTGTAAATGACAGGGTTAAAGGTCGTCTTAAGGTTACCAGAGCATTTGGGGCAGGATTTTTGAAACAGGTTCATCTAATAGACTTGAACAGTTTGATGCATGTTTTTTAATGTCTTTCATATTTCTCTGTTTAAATCCTCTCACCTTTCTTCAGAAAGAAGAGAATATGTTGATTCCCATAGATTCATAATTATCAAATAGTACCAACGATTTATGTTGGTTCTCAGTTCTTCATTTGAATGAAGATTCTTTATTAATCTTGTTCAGGTTTACTTTGCATTGATGCTCTTATATATTAGTCGATTTTTTTTTTTAAAACAAAGGCCTATTGAAAAGAGTGATGTCAGGTTTACAGGATGTTCCGTCTTCTTATAGGTATAGGATATGAGGGTATGACAATTTTCTAGAAACTTCTAGGATATGGTTACAGTGGGCACATTTTTTAGTGTGTGAGTAAATCATTGAAATCCTTGACTTTTCCATGAAACTAATCCAATACATAATCAAAACACGTTCAGGTAACCGGTTTGCAAATGCATCAATGGTATCAATACACATTCAAAATTCTGTATACTAGTAATTTTAATTGCTAACGGCGGGATCATGGAAAATCAGTATATGATTCATACGTTTCTTATTGTCTTTTTCTGTGTGGTTGGTGGTAAGAAGTGAGTTCTGTCATTGTAGAGTGCACTAAAATTCAGCTCTGGCCATGGAAGAGAGCTGCACCAGTCATATAGGTTCAATTCTAAAGTGCTTATGGCACTGCTGCATACACTTATGCTCATGCACACTAATAAGATTGTTCATTATTGCTTCCCTTTCCTATCTCTGGTCATTTGCTGCATGTTGTATTTAGTACATTTCACAAGTGTATACTTACATGATAGCATCATTTGCATGGTGCGGCAGCCCAAGTGGAATGATCCTCTACTGGAAATGTTTCGTAATGAATATATTGGCACTGCTCCATATATATCCTGCTGTCCTTCGCTACGTCATCATAGATTATGCCCAAGAGACCAGTTCTTGATCCTCTCATCTGACGGGTTATATCAATATCTAAGCAATCAAGAAGTGGTCTCTCAAGTTGAGAGCTTCATGGAAAAGTTTCCTGATGGAGATCCTGCTCAACATTTGATTGAGGAGCTTCTCCTCCGTGCGGCGAAGAAAGCTGGTAAATAAGTCTTCTGACCTAGTGTTTTTCTTTTAAGCAGTCATGTCATGGTGTTGAAATAACTTGGATTATGTATGAAGTACAATAATTTTGGATTTATACCTCACTGATAAGGAAAATATCAACACAACAAACTCTTTTCAAGCATGCTTGTGTATTTTTTTTGGAATATTCAAATTTTTGGTTGGTTGATTTGTCTTTGCTGACATCACAATTGTGATTCTTCTGTAAGTATTTGCTGGGATACCGCAGCTGCTATTTTTTTTTTCCGGTTGCTAATGATAGAAAGGGAGCGAACTTTTTGCTGTGGGATAGTAATGTTGCTTAAAAGCAGCAAAGAAATTGGTACAAGAAATTTGTTATGCTTTTTCAGTAAAAATAATGGTATATGCTTTATGGCTATTTTGTTTATTTTCACGTCCCCTGTTTGACATGTTCAAGTAATGTCCTGTTTTGTGCTATCTATGAACAAGTGATGTGCTAAAAACATTGTGTCATATACAACTTACATTTGATGAGGTGCAAACAACTGTTGTAGGAATGGATTTACATGACTTGTTGGATATCCCACAAGGAGATAGGAGGAAATACCATGACGATGTTACCGTCATGGTGATATCACTTGAAGGCCGAATCTGGAAATCATCAGGAAAGTATCTGTGAGGCCAACCTTCAACTAGCTGGTGGCTCTATACATGTGATTAGACATTTCTTTTCTTCACCTGAAGGTGAATCCAATTGGCACCAAACTTTTGCAGCTGATCCATTTTTCAAGGGTCCTAAGGTGTTTTTGCCCGGGGTCTTGCAGCAGGAAGGTATAGTCATCTCAGATGTTAAAGGCAATAGACTACCGTTAGAATTTCATCCAAAATTTGGGACTGGGCTTGAGAACGAGAAATTGCAGGTGGAATTTTAGGGATTCTCTCTAGGAGGAAAAGATAGTGAAGTCTTTTAGATCCGCTTCTTCTTATTTTTTTTTGGGCCCATTCGCTGTCTTCTTTCCCTCTCTGTTTTTCCCCAGTTTATAGAGATGAAAAATGATAGAAATTTTGCGTAGCGGAGGCACTTTATATTCATTTTGTTTTTCTTTCTTTGTTGGAGCCGAAAAAAGAATATGGGTGTACATTGGTGGGGTGGGGATACAAATGTACGTATTTTAACTTAATCATTCCCTAGTCAGAAATGAGCTTCTGTAATTGAGGACGGGGTTCCACCATTGCGGGTCGACATGATTCTGAATACTGAGATTTCTGTGAATCAAATCATTTTGTTTTAGGATCAAACAAGGTCCTACCAAAATCTTTAATTGGGGAATCTGAAGATAACAGTGCCAAACCTTGCTTCCGTCTGTTTTGTTTTTCTGTTGCCGTGCGTTTCTTTTTGTATAAAAATTTTCTTTTTAAAAGTTATTACTTTCGTTTTCTTTGAATAATTATTGTTTTCTGTATATTGGAAAAATTAAAATTTAAGACTTCAATTACAATTTACAAGCCTAGAAGCTGGCATATACATGGCTTTTAAAATTTCTAGTACGGAGAGAAGTTTATGGTCGATTAATTTGAACTCATGACTTGTATTAGCAGTGTTTACCTCTTTTTTATTTGTTGGAAGAAAACATTGAGGAGCTTTGCTTAAAATAAAGAACTTTGTTCCAATTGCTTAAAGAAGCTAGAAAATTTTGGCAAGAAGAAATAAGTTGTTGACAATTTTTTTTGTACATAAAAAAAAAGATATTGAAAATTAGTTGTATTAAAATTTACAATTAACTATATTAAAATAACTAATAGTTCGAGTAATAAGCTGCTTGATAACGTTTAAGTGAAATTTGGAGTTTGAGTCTTGATATATGTAAAAAATTCTTATTGAAAAATTTATCTATTATAACTAGATACGTGAATTAGATATAGATATAATCAAGACAGAATTTAGATAAATGAGGTAGGAGGAAAAAACACTAGAATGAAATAAGAAGGTATTCATTCACTCTTGTTTCCTTAACACTACGGTTCCTGATCTTCACAGCCTTTTTCTTTTCCTTTTCCTCGTGGGTTTGAGCCATTTTCGTTCAAGAATAAATTTTATTGAAAAAAATGATCAATTCACAGCAACGAGCATCCAACCTAAAAAAAAAACGACACTAAAATTTCAGGAAAGCGTATACTATGCAATAAACGCAGGTAAAAATTACACTTTCTCTGGATCTCTTCGACGATGAACGGATTGGGCTATAACGTGTAAGAAGAAGGTGGATGTACCCCAATTTGTGTCCTCATCTAGTTTGTAACAGCAAGTGACGGAGCCTTCGATTTGACCCATGATACTAAATTATCTCTTGTTGCAACAAAGTAGCCAGCTTTGTCTTCACTCTGCCTGAAAGGAGCTTCCATTTTCTTCATATGAGAGGCTAACGAAATGCCCAATCCTTGAGAAAACTTGTGAATCCCTGTTCCAGTTTGGGCTAAGAGCAAGCCTGGCAGCTCCTCCTCCCTCTGAACCATTCTGGTCAGCGTCCCCATCCACTCCTCCATTGCTGTTTGAGCCGCTCCTACCGACAGTGATCTCACATCTAAACACCATTCATCTGCTGTCTTGTTGTGCAAACCTGGGTATAATCCATACAAGGTTCCTAGGTAGAGAAGCTCATGTGCTCTCTCTTGCAGGTCTTTGTTACGACATATATCAATCAAGCAGTTACAGAAGGGTCTTCTCACTTCCACAGCTGCGTCGCTCATTATACTCTTGAACTGTTCTTTCACTGTCTCAAAACTAGTTGTCTCTTCAACCATCAACTTTATGAAGGCCACCAATTTTGGGTTAGCTTGCTGCAAACAAGCAAGAACCTTTTCCTCATCGTTGCTATTCTGAGACAGAGACACGACAGATAGTAAGGAACCGCATAGCCTGTCATCTGGCTTGATTCCTCTCTCAACTGAGGTTTTAAAAACTTTGACTAAATCATCGTACTCCATAGCCTTCCCCAAGCACTGAATCAAACAAGTGCACCCCATCACGTTGAGATCAATACCCAATTCAGACATCTCTTCGAACACTTCCATTGCCTTATCCACATTTCCTTCACTTCCGTAAATATTCAACATTGCAGTGTAACTCCAGCTATCTGGCTTGCAATGCTCGGTATGTTTCATGTCACTGAATAGCGTTTCAGCTTCTTCTACCAGTCCGACATCCGCACACATGTTCAACAATGTATTGTAGAGAATGAAATCCATGGGCCAGCCATTTTGCCTCATTCGTTCCCACAATTCCAGAGCATCTTTAGCCCACCTTGCCTTCCCATATATCTTGATAACGGCCGTTAAAGTCTTCTCATTTGGGGCTATCCCTGAGTCAATCATTTCTTCAAACAGGCTGCGTGCAAACCCTGGTTTTCCAGCTTTTCCCATTGCCTCCAACAACGTATTGTAGACGACCAAATTAGGCTGCACGCCTAGCGATTTCATCTCCTGCAAAACGTACCTAATACCGTCGTAGTCGCCGGCCTGGCCGAACATCTTTCCCAACACAGAGAAAGTAACAGGGTCGGGCTTCCACCCAGTTGCTCTGGCTCTATCGTACAAACTTAGGACCTCTTCAACCTTTCCTAGTCTGGCATAAACATCTAAAATAGCAGAATACGTCACCTCGTCTGGCATCAAACCGGTTTTATACATTCTTTCAAACCAGTGCACAGCCTTGTCGAACAGGTTACACTTTTTAGCACAGCTTATGATGGTGGAGTAAGTGATATTATCCATCTTAACGTCTTTATCAATCATCTCGTGCGCAAGGTCTTCAATCAACTGAAACTGTCTCCCAAACCTCAGAGACTTCATTGTAACATTGTAGAATATGGGTTCCATGGGAAACGAATTCTGCTTCTTGACCCAATTGAAAAACAAAAGGGTTTTCTGCCACGGTTTCAAACCGTTGAGAATTAAGAGCGCATTTTCTTTCGTAACCGGCGTCGGGATTTCCTCAAGAACAGCCAAGAAATCAGATTCCGAGGCATCACAGTCGTTGAGCTTCTGAGCAATGCGCCTGAGATCTCTGATCTGAGGATTATAACTGTAAGGAGAGCGTTTGTGCCTCTGGTGGGAAATCACAGAGCGCTTGGGCTTTGTGGGGTTGAACCAGGTGGATTTAGGCTTGGACAAGACATGGGATTGTTGCGTGGAAGAGGTAGATAAGGTGGTGTTCACAAGTGGTCGGAGTTGCTCGGACAATGAAGGCTTTTTGGCGTCGGTTTCGTCTGAACCAGGGGTAGCTTCAGGAGTGGATTTGGAAATAGTACAGTGAATAACTAACTTTCTATGGCTGTGTCGGAGAGAGGTGTTGGTGAACCTTGTTCGCTTGGTGTCTGAAGTATGCCCACTAAAATAGACATCCAACGTTGTTGACAGAGGAGTAGCCATTGTAGGCACTGGAAGTGAAGATATTCCGACTTCCAACTTTTAAGATCTTGTAAGTTGTAACCTTATCTTCAATCCTGTTAATTGGCCAGGCTACTTAGATATTTTTGCTTCTTAAAAAAACAAAAGGATCGGGTCATATATAGCCACCTCTCGGGTGGGTGGGTCAAGCCTTTCAACCCAACCCCCGTCCTCTTGTTATAACTTAAAAATAGTATAATTTCCTGTAAATTTACTATATATATTATCATATTATCAACAACGCACGCTGCTACCCTCAGATAATCGCCTTTGAAAGCAAAAAATGGTATTTCTCAATCTTTGATCTCTGGTAAATATTGACAGATATGAGAAATTAGTCCCTTACAACTTTTGGGTTAGGAGTACAGCCCCGTAGAATGGGCTGATATAGTCTGCCTCACCTACTATTTTTTTTAATATTTTTAAAATTTTAAAATATTAATAATTTTTTTAATATTATATTAATATAATAAAAAAATTGACAATATTATACTCTTAAAAATTGTTATTTTTTATAAAAAATTCAAATTTTATAACTATAAATTTAAATAAATATTTATAATATTAATTAATTATAATATATTAATATATATTAATAAATAAATAATTATCTTTATTAGTATTTGATAATGAGAATATTTAAAATAATATTTAAATAAAATAAATAATAATATTAATAATTAAAAAAAATTGATAGCCTATCCTAAAATATCAACTTTAGCCTACCCTTTTTTTTATATATGTAAAACAAGCTCAATGGTTTATTAACTCTAAATATTGAGAATATTTATTACTCCTCTCCCATATTTAATCATATGACAATTTTTTTGAGGGTGGGATGTTCTTATATTTAAGATAATTTGAAAATTTTATGGACTGCCTGATTCTCGTTGTAACATGCTTCAGAAGCAATACTACTTCAGCTCCTTATTACATGACATTTTTTATTATGAATGAAACGTAAGTCGGTTCCTGCATCCAACCGATATGAGAAAAAATAACAAGAAAAGTGCTATGGGTTCCAAAAGTGCAGTACATACTGTTTTTGTACAAGCATGAGTTTTTGGAATGTGATGTTTTTTTTTGTTCCAAAAATTTTTAGAGATGGGTTGGACTTATTCCGATATTAAGGTAGGGCGAATTCTTTCTTCTTTTTAAGCGATACTAGTGTCGGGCAGAATAAACCGTTTATTATCTTCAAACGTAAATCTAAACACTTAGGAGATATAATATCTTCCCAAACGCTGCAACTGAAATTACAACAAAATAGTACTACTTAAAAATTGAACAATTCCAAATAGCTATATATCTCACTCATTCATCAGTATCGGTAATAGACAGAATGTGATGTTGATTGAACTAATACTTCATTAGATTCATCCAAGTCATTGTGTTTTTTTGTCACACAATTGTGTTCAATACTTTTGAAAATAAAATGCAAACCCTTCTTTTAATATTCATATCCATGTAAAAGATTAGTCGTTTTCGTTACACTCCTGGTTATTCATGTTATTTACATATGCACTACCAACTCCCTCCACCTCACTTTCATCAAGTGCGCCAGCTGCTAACAGTAACTATGACAATATTATCATACAATGTAATAATAGTTCGGTTTATTGATTCTTTTTCTATATAAAATATGATCTCATTCTTGTCCTTGTGCAAGCAGAAAGATAACTTTCAGAAGTTTATAGGCTCCAAAGGAAGAGCAAAATAGTCACAAAGAAAATAGTTTCAATTTAAATTTCTTAACCAGATAATACTCGGAGATTAAACGATACAGTATAATGTTTACATTCAGTATACAGCACGCCATGATGATCAATTAGGAGCTGGATCCAATAATTGCGTAATCTGCCTTTGTACACTCTCTCTAATGGAAGGATAAGGCAACTTATTTATGATCTCCCTTCCAAAGGCAAAAACTAGAATTCTTCTAGCTGTCTTTGTGTCAAGGCCACGAGCTCGAAAATAAAAAAGTTGGCTTTCTTCTAGGTCACTTATTGCTGCTCCATGAGAGCATTTGACATCATCGGCCACAATTTGGAGATTTGGTTTAACATTTACAGTTGCCCGAGGTTCAAGAAGGAGGCTTCTTGTTAACTGCCCTGCATCTGTTTGCTGAGCATACCTATAAAATAATGTTTCAGTATTGAAATAAAGAAGCCTATATCTGATCATAATTACACAGAATTTGAAAACAAAGTGCATATGTGTTTGCTCAATAATTAACTTTAATTATCACTTAAAGCATCAAAGTCAGCCCCTTCATATGGCAAGGATTTCGATCCCATGTTATCAGGCCAAAAAATAAATCCCATTTTAGAAACTTCTGGGATGGCTTTTGTAACTGGACAAAAGGACTAAAATATTGAAACTTGTATCAGATTTGCATTCATTGTCACATATACTTGTACTGATATAAAACACACTCACTCACACACTTGCACAGATGCAAACAGAGGGATTGTAGGAGAGAGAGACAGAACAAAGGAAGGAGATTAAGCTGAGAAATGAAGGGGAGGATAAGACCAGAAGGAGGTGGCATATGAAGAACTTGAGGGGTATAGGAAGGGAAAAGCGATAGAAAATTGTCATAATACATTAATTCTTCTATAGTAGGTTTCCTCAAAATATATTATTTATTATATTCCATCATGTACAAAATTTCATAAAATTGTCATCGCAGGGCTATATAAACGTAGTTACCTGTTAACCTTTATATTCCCATCAAATACTGCTTGCCCCTGTGAATGAGTTACGATGCACTTGTGAAGTTGACGGGAATAACCTCGTGGATGATCCAAGACAAGTCTACTATGCAGATCCTGGGTTTGATCATCAACAGACAAGTGTAATGTTGATAATTCTGTCACCGTGTTGGGTCCCAACTGCTGGATATGAAGATTATGCCTGCCAAGCTTTCCTCCTGAGCTTACCTCAATCAACTCATATGTACTAGATGATTCCTGAGATCAATCAACCAAAAATCGCGAGGCTACTCTTGTTAAATTTCTTTCATATATCCGCTCTAGCATAACTTCTTGACAATGTAAGGAGATTTTTTAAAGGAGAACTTTATGATATTTGATTTTATACCAGAATGGATTCTTTTTCATTTTGTGGACTCAAGAAACGGTTTCACCTAATTCAATATCCCATTTATCCTGCAACCCTACAACAATTTATTCTACATGACTTTACATCTTTTTTGTTGACCCACAGCATCTCAAATCCTACTTACAAACCCAGACTCTTTTAGTTGGCGGATCTGAAGCAGTTTCTAGAGAATTGATGTGAGCAATTAGCTTTGAAAAAGTATAGTGTTGGGTTTAAACAAGTCACTGCAACAGAAATTTCTTGTCGTCAACAAGTCAGATTTTCATGTTCGTTCATGAAACAAACTGGCATCCTGTTTCACTTAAATAAAAAACCAACAAATTTCTCCCAGGAAGCATGCCCCTAATAAAGACATTGCCTAAGCACTTGTACTAACTCGAAAGTCGTTAGTTTTGAAAAGAGTAGAGAATATCCACAAATTTATTGCTACATTGAATTTCATTACCTGTGAAATGAATTAACAGCTAAAATCATTCCTTCATAATCATGTAATCATTCATATCACATAAGTGGATAACTCACAACTATAAAACCATAGCTTCCGCCTATGATCACCTCTTAGAAGTAAAAGGAGAGCCTAGGTAGTCCTATATAACCAGTAAATTCCTGCTTTAGATGTAGGAGACTAATTAAAGCGAGCAGTCATAATAGATAAAGGCCAAAAATGAAAGCATTTACCTGCTGGACTGAGGTCCATTTTATATGAGCTGCACCCAAGGATTGACTCTGAATATACGAATGCCTAACCTTTCCACCTTCTCTAATGACCATCTCCAAAGCAGAATTTGCCCAATAACATCGATTCCCTTTTTCGGCGGAAAATTCCTCAATTATATCAATCTCTCCTCCCTTCTCCACCAATACAAGCACTCTTGGATTCGAAACGTGCATTGATTTCGAACCTTCGTTGCTGCCCTCAATTGAAAAGTACGCTAAATGGATCGGATTTTCCACGCGACAGCCCTCCGGAACGTAGACTACAGTCAGATCAGGAGCCCCTATTCCATTGATAGACCAAAACAGGTCTCCATCCTTCAGCCCACAAACAATTTCCGAGATCCTATCCATTATGCTCGTCGAAGTGAGTTCCGACAAATTGCCAACATAAACTCCTTCTGGCAATCCGGACAAACTGGACAATGATTTTACCATGTGGCCATCAACGATTCCAAGATACGGAAATTGAGTATCCACAGAGACACCCGACAAGCGTGACGGGTCCGGAAGGTGAGAAACGGGGCGGATTTCCGAGTACCTGATGAATGAGAGGTCTGTGAAGCGAAAGGACTCATCTTTGCGAGAAGGCCAAGGAGTCGAGAGCAATGATTCAGAGGATGCTTCTCTGAGCTTCTGAAGTGGTGCGGGAGCTGAAGAAGAAGAAGAAGAGGGGATAGAGTCCTCAAGGGTTTCAGCAAGTTCAAGTACAAATGGGTCAGAAGTGATGGCCTGTGAAGCGAGAGAAGAGTGAACACAGACGGTGGCTTTGGTTTTGCGATTGCCGATGATCTTACAAGTTGTAGTCGTAGATGGTGAGAATAAAAGGGCGGAGGGTTTGCAAACTGGAGGGGATAAGGCTGAAGGACTCATCGAGACCGGAGCATTCATCGACGATATTCAGCTGAATATGGTTTAACTGAGCTGAAACATCCAATTGCAACTCGATGGTCTCGTTCCCTTGTTCACCACCAGACCCCACGCAGACCTTTGACGGCCTATAAGAGGCACGATTAAGAGCTGGGATTAGCTATTGTATTCTAGTGAATTTCAGAGAACTCATCCTCCGTGAGTTTTCGTTGGCATTTGTGACGAACATTTGGAATATGTTGGATTATTAGGGAGTAAGTATAGTATAAAGGAGACTTTGCATTTTTGTTGGATCGTGTGGGTGAGCGTAATCATTTAAAAAAAAAATGTACAAAAAAAAGGGAATTTCAGAGAATATTTGTGTTGGGCCATGTCCCCAGATGAGATCTTCAGGCCCAAAATATGAGTTCGATGGGTTAGGGAGCCCTATTTACCAGCTCGTTCTTTGGCATGGCCGCCCATCTCTTTCTGTGGTACAAATTTTTTTAATATATCGGCCCTTTCATTTATTTTGACTCTGAGGTAGTTATTTGGGTTTGAACTGCCTACATGGCCCAAGAAAAGAAGAAGATATTGACTGTCCAAACCTCAAGACTTCTTCCTGTTGACTTTTTTAAATTTATGTACGGTGCAAGAGTATCTATTACTAAAAAATAGAAGTTAATAACCGTTAATAAAAATAATAAAAAATAAATTAATATTTTATAAAGATGAATTCTATTTTTATTATTATTATGAGAACTTTTTTATAATAATTTTATAAAATTTTTATAAATATTTTTTAAATTTTAAGTTATACGATAGAATATCAATATTTAATCTATCTAAATACTTTTATGTATAAAAAAAATAAAATTCGAAAGTTCAAATCATATCTTCACTTATTGTTTGTTATGAAATTTTTGGAGAAATTATTTTATGAATTAGAGAAATTATTTTAAGAAGAAAATCTTTATTTTATTAAGAAGGTTAATTTTCAAGAATTTTTGAATTTTAAAAATTAAAAGAAAAACTGAAAATGGATATAAGATAAATGTTAAAGAGTAAAAAGAGACTCATCTTCACATTAAAGGTGAGAAAATGGGTTGACTCGCCAAAAATAGATTGGGGTGGGCTGTGCAGCCCGCCCCAAAATGGGCTGGCACCTGCCCCATTTTAAGGGCGGGCTAGCCTGCGGCCCGCCCCTTTTTTTTTTTTTTAATTTTTAATATTTCTAAAAAAATATTTTTAAACTTTTAGAATACTAATACAAAATTTCTAATGTTATATTAGTATAATTAAGATATAATTAATGTTATACTCTTAAAAATTTTTATTTTTATAAAAAATATCAAATTTTATAACTATAAATCTAAATAAATATTAACATAATATTAATCAATTATAATATATCAACACATATTAATAAATAAGTAATTATTTTTATTAGTATTCAATACTAAAAGTATTTAAAGTAATATTTGGGTAAAATAAATAATAATATTAAAAATTAAAAAAAAAGTGAATTGGTAGGCTAGAACGGGGTGGGCTATACAACCCGCTGTAAAATGAGTTGGTATTTTGCTAACCTAAATTCACTCTATTTTGATAGAACAGCTCTACTTCACGGATAATATCATCCACGTGACTTTTCTCAAGTGAGACAGCTCTCCCGCTAGTGTCTCTTCCCTCTGAACTGACCCTCCTCATGTTCCTCTCCACTCACATATCACCGTCTCCTTCTTCCTTAGAACACGGCAGCAAAGATACGAGCGAGGAGAGGAGAGCGAGAGAGAGCACTGGTGCGATGACCAGAGGAGAGCGGATGAGCTCGCTAAGGTGAACTCTCTAACTCCGTTCTCATCTTCGGTTTCCTCTGTTGTCCGATTTTGGGGGTTGGGTCACCGATTTAAGTTGGGATTTACGGTGGTTTTTGGTTGGTTTACTTAGAATGAGTAAGGATTTGAGTTATCTGACTTGGAATTGAACCCAAAATCGCAAGATATTGTAGTTGCATCGTGCTCCTCTGTTTGTGTGTTTCTGAGGTGATTCAACCGATTAAATTTGGGGTTTTGAGATTAAATCACTTATTAAGTAAAGATTGAAGATTAACTATGTTAAAGCGGGCTTAAATCAAGAAATGTGGCTGCTGCTTGTGTGTTTTTTGGTTCTAAGCTTTAGGTTATGAAAAACAGAGGTTTCTTGCTCTCTAAAAATGCTTTTGAATCTTTTAAAAAGCAAAGTTAACATCTTTTTAATGAGTGTGGTATATGGGTAACAAAATCTTCAAGTTGAAGTTGGATTTTTGTAGTGTATTTCCAGAACTAAGGTTTGCATGAAATTGCTCTGTTTTGGGTCCTTGAAATCGGAAGCAAAAGGCTGAGTCTTGGATAAGAGTACTCAGTAATGACTAGATAATGGAAACTTAATGGGTTGTGTGTGTGAATCTGGAATTTTTGTATGCTTGGGCTGTATGTGTTAGTATGAAAAATAATTCCAAGAAGGTGAATTATTGTTTGAAGATATGGTGTAAAGTAATTGATTATAAGTTTCAAGATTGTTGTTTGATGCGCTCCCAAGTTGCCTAAGCCATGTTTAAAAATTTAATAATGAAGGTCCAAAACTATGTTTTTGAAGCTGGAACATGTATAAGTTACTCATATGTATAGACTAGTTATCAACTTGGAAGAATAAGTTGAATTTGTGTTGTACAGGCTGATTTGTACTTGAAGTAAATGGTTTTTGAAAAACTGGAAATGATTTTCAGATTATAAAGCGTTGTTGTTGAAGCTTGGAAACTAGATATATATGTGTGTTGATGCATGTACTGACAAGTTTTTGGAAAAGGATTAAGAAAAGCTGAAATTACATGGGATACAGATTAAATGAGGTTAAAAGCTAAGCTAGATCTTGTTTTAGATCTTTAAATATTGAGTCATTGTTACGGGTGTTTAAATTATGTTTGGAGGATTTAAAATAAAGGTTTAATCCCGTGAAAATAAACTGAAAATACCCACTATTGAGGGTTATTCATGTGCTAAATAAGTTGTTTAAATTATAAAAGAATATTAAGGAGGTAGATGTTAATTGGAGTGCTATTTTGGAGTTAAATATTTGCATAAAGTGCTGTAATGGGTGCTGGCCAAAAATTAAGAAAAGGATCAGTGTTCAAAGAGTAAAATGGTTAAAGAATATGGGTCCTAATTGTCGATAGGTCCTAGTTTCAACATTGAGAAGAGTTTTGATTGAAGTATAGAGCTGGGTTGTGAAAGGGGTTCATTATGAAAGTGTTTTGCGCAAGGGTTTGAGCATTAATAAACCTTATATAAATAATTGTATAGGATTTGACTTGTGCCTGAGCCTACCAAGGAACCAAGAAAGAAATATTGGAGAAGTAAATTTGGAAGAAAGACTAATACTTTCTTTTCATATCATAATGTATTTAATTTTGCATGTTTGTTTGTGCCGTTGTTCACATGCGTAAGCATAGTTTGACATGTGTTAAGCATAGTTTGACATGCTTAAAGTATAGTTAGAGTCTAGGATGATTGGCTGCTCATAAGAGTTATACTATACTCATGAAAGAGTATCAGAGTGATTAACAGTTGTTAAGAAAACACTATTTTAGATATATATACATACATGATAATTGACAACATCTATATTCGTTTGAGATTTTACATAGCTTGTTTTGCATGATTTATTTGAATTGTACATATACGTATGAAGGATTAATGTTACTATTGAGATTTTTTTTAAATCTCACCCTTTTTCTCTCATAATAAATAGCTAGGGCAAGTGGCTCAATGGAAGGGTAGCTATAGAAGAAAATTGAGAAGGTGGAATAGTTGGAGTAGTTGTACATTTTAGTTTTAGTTAAAGTAGATTAATATTTTGATTAAAACCTAGTAAGACTTGTATAAAGTAGATTACTATTCTGATTAAAGTTATGTGAGGCTTGTATATAAAGTTGTTATATATAAATTATATAGTGAAGTATGTAATCTTCCTTGAAGCTCAAATTTTTGCTGGAGACAAGTGAGTGCTATCAACATGGATGGTTGTATAGTAATATTATTATTAAATTGTTATTTTGGTTATGAATAAAGTAGAACCTACATGCTAGTTGTTAAGTTACAAAACCCAGATTTTTAAGTTTATTTAAAGTTTTTAAACGAGGTTTAAGGATTTAAATCAAGTTTAGTTTTGAAAAAAAAATTAGTTATGGATTTTTAAATTTTATAGAAAATCCTATTCTTTTACATAAAGGAAGAACTCTTTTGGTATTACAAAACTTTCGAAACTTTGCTTTTTAAATGAACTGTTTGAAGTTCTTTACTAAAAAATCTTTAGTTAAACCCTTAATAAAGGTATCAAGTTTAGAAGGTAATTCAAAGCCAATCTTCATGATATGCGTTTTTATCGAATCTCTCTCTTTGAATGGCGTCCAACCGACCCGGATCAAGGACTTAACAAGTCAAGACAATGATGAAAAGGGTAGTAGCAGGAATAAAAGAAGTACAAATGGGAACTGTGCGTATCCCTGTTGTGTATTATTGACTATTGCCTGCAGGTTGTTTTATGAGGCGCGTAGCTGAATAGCGGTTAAAGGAAAACCAGTTTGACTGCAAATAACCAACATATTTAGGGATTTATATGGGAAATCACAAGGTATTTCATGCATGGCGGCTGATAAGGGGCAACCTCAAGGGAATTAACAAACAGACAATATGGTAATAAAAACAAAGTGGAAGCACGAGGTAGTGAGTTTCTAAGTCTGGACATAATTAACAAAACTTCATAAAGAGGTAATGGAATGGGTATGTTGCGTATGTGTATTTGGGCACAGTATGGTTGGATCGTGTTAGTATATAGTCAACGAAATCTGCGCCTTGTTATTCTCAGACTTCCATTTGTGTGTTAAAGTCGTCTCTTTCCGACACCATGTCTGCGCTCCTTCACTCTGTTCCTTCTTTGTCTCTTTCTCCATTGTCAACCCTCATTTTTTTATTACTTCTTTACTTCTCTGTGTTTCCCCCTTCGTTTTTTTTACTTCATATACGTGACTACTATTTCATTTCCTCGTTCACCATAACATGCAGCGTCACATCGAATTCACAATTCCTGAAATGAACGGCATCAGGGTGGAAACTAATATCAACTGAGAAACATTAATTAGTTTGCGTTTCTGTGTGATCATTTGGGAACAGATTATTAAAGTAGTAATTAAAAAATGAATTAAATAAAATAAGGGGAAATGTGTTTCACGCGCAGTGAATAATGGAGAGGGAGACAAGGAATCATGCAAAGTAGGAAGACAGCTTTGGAATAGATAATGAGAGAATGAGCAGAGAATAATGGAAGAAACATTGTTTTATTACTTTATATGAGATTGAATCACTCTCATCTTGTCCGCTTTTGGCGAAACAGTGTCTCGACTGTGCTGTTAGTAGCATCCCTTTCCCATTTTCCAACCTCATCATGCCGCCATGTGTCCCCCCTCCCTTTTTCTCCCCGCTCCACTATTCTGGGATTTTGCTCCATTATTCCAACTCCGATTACTGGCACCACTGAAGTAGTAGCTTAGTGATATGTAAACTATTTTATAAACGGAAGACTGTAAGTTTGAACATATTTATAACATCAATTTGTTGGTATTTATCCCTTTAAATCTAAAAAAAAATGTGATTAATAGTTGATATGCCAAAAGCATTATATGCGGAGAACAGCTTAATTCCGTGCACATGAACTCTAGGGGCTAATTCTTCTACTTCTAAACGGACAAAAGTGGAGAAATTAAGAGACCAGTCAATGGAACTGTGATCTATCTGGGAGCGTTGAGATCGATTAGTTCTACAGTGATTTTTTAGATGCATGTAATGGGATTAGGAGAAAGTGATCATTCTTGGAATCGGCGAAGTGGGGAGAAGAGATTGACAACAGTGAATCTGGCACCATCCGAATCCACAAAAAGAACACACAACAAAATTACAAGACAGAGCCAGCGACAAAGGATAAGGTGGCCTTCGTTTATTATGATCCCACGCTAATCTTCTTCCATTATCTTCATTTTGCTCCAAATTAAGACCCCCCCATCTTCTCTCTCTTCCTTCTGCATTCACACTTCATTCTCTTGTATGCTCAGCCACCGAATCCGTCATATATTTCCTCCAAAACTACTATTAGTATTATTGATCAATGACAAAAAGAGTTCATTTCGACACTTGATGAATAATATAATTCACCAAAGGTTAAAGTAGACGTCATTCAATTTTTCTACAGAGTTCAGCTGACGACACTTGCAATTAACTTATGTATGAATGGAACTTTACACCTCGACCACGGCGGATTCAAGATTTGATATCTTGGATTTGATCTTACTATATTACACAGTTTTTTTTAATGAGATAAGGACAGGATTTTGTGAAGGGACAAGTAATTAAAGACGAGCCAAATGGATGATGACATAAGAGAAATAGTAACATATATAATTAAGTCTGATATTTTTTCTCTTCTCTCGCCAAACTATATCACAGCGTTTGAATTTTGGTTTGGCTTCATCAGATTGTAAATTTGCTTCCTCACAATGTGTACACGAGCGCATAAACTGGGATAATGTATAGAATCTAGTGAGAAAAAGCTAAAAATGGTAGTGTACTTGCATCATTAAACTCAACATATATAAACCAAAAGGAAACCAATTAATTTGACCCCTTTTGCCTTTCTTCACATTCAGAAAACGTCCCAAACGGTTTCCATGTTCTCTCTTGCTTGCCTTGCCAAATATAGCTTCACCAAGACCAATATCTGAAGTCTGAATAGCGACCAATTGCTTTATCTCTTGCATTATCTCTCTTTCACACAGTATTATTTTCCCCAAGGGTTTAAAAAAATAGAGAATGTGCTTTTGATATGCATGTAAATATTGACAAGAAGATAATAGTAGATTACATATTAAAACTATAAACAGAGGTTTTGAGCATATAAGCTTAAGGTTACCTACCAAAAAATATTTGTGTCCTAAAGCTTCTGTCCCATGTTCATCAGTTTGTATCTAAGAAGTGGTAACTAATGTGCAGTAACAAAACCTCCTGCTAACATAGTGTTTAATATAGTTGGTCTTAGCTGAATGTTGGTAAATGATGTAGCAATAGACCCTGCATCCGTAGAGAATGAGGGCATATTAAATTAATCCTAATTAGTGAGGCTAAATCAACATATTAAAGCTAATAGAGAAATGTATCTAATCCTAGAATTTCCACATTTTCTTAAAAATAGTTGTTAGGGAAAAAGACGTCATTTCAAAGCTCAATTCACTGATCTTGCATAGCAAACTAAACAAAACCCTGAAGTTCTGTTTGTTTTTCACAAAAAAGAAGAAGCAGCAGGAATTACCGTCCACTATTAGGATCAATATATGCATTTTGTTTACCAACCTCACAAATTAGCAGTAGTTAGATTCATAAACAAGTATTTGTAGTAACAGCATAAAGTAAAGGAGAAAAATAATTAATACAAGTAGGTCTTAATTAATATAATTGATAACTTTAGCGAAGATATTGCAGTAATAATCACTAATAAGTTAGGATTCGAGAGGCATAATGACATATACAACAAGAAATAGGCTCTAGAAACTGAAGTTGAAAGAGAGCTTTATTACTTTTAAGATGAGAAAAGAGAAGGAACAAGGAAAGAGTGGAGGGTACACCAAAGGTTAAAAGTTGAAAAACTGATGTGAGGGACCACTTTTGGAGAACTGGTCCCTCATGCTGATTCAATCACTCTAACTTCTACTCTTCAAACAAAGCTCAAAGTGTTTTGTCCGACTCAGGATGATGTGTCTCAAACTTGCCGCTTTACGTGTCACTTTCTCACGCTTATACATACTATTCCTCTCTCTCTCTCTCTCTTTAAACTCCTTCTAATTATTTTAACAACTCCTGAAATTAAATGAACATTAATTATTTTAAAAGATCGATCAATTTATTTGACACTTGGATGTTTCAAGTTTCAAAGTGGAATTGTACTTTGATGAAACTGGAGGCGCCCAACAAACTGAGCACAAGCTGCTCTGCTTTTTTACCGTGTTCAAGGGCAAGATGATGGATGATGGATGATGGATGATGGATGATGGATGATGGATCTCAGAATCGGAAGGTCATCGTTCATTTGAAATCCGCCGGAACTGGATCTTGGGTAATAACTAAACACATATATCAAATAAAGGTCACAAATCGCTTGAATTGGCGGGAATCCGAGGCTGTGCTCTGGTGTGAACGGGTTTAGTGGTGGGCCAGTGAGCTTTAGAATTTTTGGAGCACTTTGAGACAAGTATCCTCAAACTTTCGGTGTAAGCATTTGTGGACTGTTGATTCCCTTCTCCATTCCCAAATGCTATAAATACACTTCAACTCCCCTCTGCTTTTACTCTACCCACATTTCTACTTCTACCTACCCACTCTTCTCTTCTTCTTCTTCATCACTTTGTCTTTCTGCATCTCTTGTTTACACTTTCTCTGGGCATTGATAGCTTCCAATTTTTCAATTTCTTACAAAAATCTTTCTCATTTCCCTTTTCTTTTCTTTCCTGGGATTAATTATTAAGGGGGAGGGGTTGGGGTGCAGGGAGGTTGCTACCATAAGAGTCCTCGAATTTCTGTAATACGATGATTCTGGCATTCAACGGGTGCCGTCTGTGGAAATTCTACATGACTTTTGATGAAAAAACTATTTTAGACAGAAGCTTCTACTTTTGGATTTTTCATATCTTCAATCGATATAGCCTGGAAACTTAGCGGCAGTTTGCATTATCCCCCTGCAGATCTTGGAAACTTAGTGTCAATTATTCTCTGTAAAGCTTTGAGCTTTTCTGCGAGAATTTGATTTTTTTTTTCGTTGGAGATACTCTATCTTTGTTTGTTTTTTCTTGCCAAGTTTCCAAATTTGTGAGTATTTCTTAGAGAAAAAGAAATTACAATGGGAGGTGCGTCACTGCCACCAGGTTTTCGATTCCACCCGACTGATGAAGAACTGGTAGGATATTACCTGAAAAGAAAAGTGGAGGGGCTGGCAATTGAGCTTGAAGTTATCCCCGTCATTGATCTTTACAAATTTGATCCCTGGGAGTTACCTGGTAATCATCGAATTCTCATTGTGATCATTTGCAATATAATAACATAGCAGTAAAAAGAAACTCTTTTATACCAGTGTGAAACAGAGACTTTGAAAGCTAGAAAGCGGACTCATTAGTTTTCTTTTCTGAAATTTTCTCGAGGTTAATTATTATTGATAACTTTTCCATTGTAAAAGCCGATTCCAGGGGATTTTAGTTCTTTAGTCAAGACTGCAAAAAAGCAATGCCACGACTTTTCTTTTCTTCCTCACCTTAAAGGAATTTGAGAAGTTTTAACTCATGAGTTGTGCGATGTGCAGAGAAATCATTCCTTCCAAAGAGAGATATGGAATGGTTTTTCTTCTGTCCAAGGGATCGAAAGTATCCGAATGGATCAAGAACAAATAGAGCAACCAAAGCTGGATACTGGAAAGCCACCGGAAAAGACAGAAAGGTCGTGTGCCAGTCTTCTCCTTCCTCTGTCACTGGTTACCGCAAGACTCTGGTTTTCCACAGTGGAAGAGCTCCTCTAGGAGATCGAACCAACTGGTTCATGCACGAGTATCGCCTTTGTGATGATCTTGGCACAGGATCACCAAGCTTTCAGGTATATTTTACAATTCCAAAGTTTTTAAATTGTATGTAACTCCTTCAATGCAATGCACTCAAGAGTCATGTTTGGTGTTTCCTGAGTCTAGGGTGCTTTTGCTCTGTGCCGAGTGATTAAGAAGAATGAGAAACCAATTGATTTGAGGGGAGATCAAAAGGGTAAAAGGGCTGAAAGTAGTTCTGTTAATGGGAATGAAACTTCAATGAAAATCTCAAATGAGCCTTTCAATATCGCTGGGGATGTTTCGTCACAAACAAGTCATCTGTACAATGAGAGTGGTCATTCAAGCCCTATTACTTCTCCCTCCAATGTGGTTCAGATGGCAGAGTTCGAGCAAGCTTCCATGGAGACCAATCCTTCAGATATCTGGATCTCTCCAGATTTTATTCTTGATTCTTCAAAGGTCTTTGCATTTTTGTAGGAATAAAAGAACAAAACTTGAGATTGAATAGCCTCATTTTAGACGCATTTCTGACATTCTTTTTCTTCTTCTTCCAACTACTGCAGGACTATCCTGAAGTACAAAATGCAGTGTCCGAATACTTTCCACAGTATGACTTATCAAGCCCAATGACCCCATGGCAGCCATTGGAGCACACAGAGATTTCACCCTCTTCATCGTACTCAAATTTGAATGGGGAGGTTGAATTTGCTGGTGATATTAATATGTCAACCTACATGGCACAAGCAAACTTCATGAACTTTTATGGAAATGACTCTATGCCCTATGGAGGATTTGATCAGAACAATTCAATGACGTATCCGAGACATTTCTGAAAAGACAGGCAGATGAAGAAGATTAGAGAAGACGGTTTCGAGCCTGTGATATGCGAGAGTCCAATCCTAATTAGTTAAATTATGATTTGGTTTGTGATTAGAAGGGATATCCGAGGCAACGCTTTTTTTAATGTATGTCTTGGAGTGACAAATAAAACGTAAAAGTACACTTATTATTGTGCATGCACCAACCAGAATTCGTTTTCTGTTTGAAGGGCTAGAGTATGTTTGTCATTTGTGTCATCACTATGTAGTGTGGCCCGGTGATAATCACTTTTATCGATTTCACCCTGAGTTGTTTTTACTATCATCAATCTTTTGTACAAGCGAGCTTCTAGATTAAGCGAAGCTGCTGATAATTAATAGCTGTATTATCGTAGCCTCTTAAACTCCAAGTTCTTCCTGTGCCAATGTGTGCTTCATGTTAATTCAATCATTTATTTGCACTATTGCAAGATTACGCGTAGAAGACGCTTAATTATGTAAAGCTTGAAGTAAAAAACAGGAACAGACGAGAAGGAGAATCTGCATGCCAACAAAATTGGGTTCCAGTTTCTACTTTTAGTCACCAGAGCCGCCATATAACCTTATCAGTGCCGAGATGTGTCATTCGATAGTATAAATCTTACTTTGGTAGTTGATATGACAATGCCACTGTGCATTTTGCTTTGAGAAGCATCCAATAAACTCTTTGTTTACGAAGGGTAACTAGCCAGGTTTTGGTATTCTCTTTAAATAATTATGTGGAAAAATTACACTTAGGTCATAAGAAAGATAAATTATCACTATAAAGTCTAATGAAATTATCAAATTGATAAGAATTTTTAAGAGATATGAGGGGATTTATTAAAATTGTAAAAATATGAGTTTAACTAAACTTGCTAATAGTAGCATATTAACTTGTTAAGTATCCTAACATGTTATTGGTGCCATGCTAATTTGTCATATTCTAATTTATCAATTGTGATATTTTTAATTGTCATTAGTGTCATATTGACTTGTCAATTGAGACGTTCTAACTTATCAATCAGGATAAATTTATCTTTTTATAATTTTAATAAATTACATATAAATTCTTTGAAACTTGATCTCAATTTGATCATTTTATAGAACTTATAGTAATAACATGTCTTCTTTAATACTTCAATGTAATTCCACCTAATTATCTCTTTATACATTAGCAATTTCAAGGAATGAACATTTCCAAACTCATTTTACTTCAGAGTTATAACATGTTTGTAGCAGAGTTGAAGAGACACAAGCTTTTAAGCCCATGTGACTGTCCTGCATATAACCTCATCATCACATGGTTTCTAGCACTTCGTCTTTACCTTTTCCCAAAAAATAACATTAATCCAAAGTCCATCATTTTAGATTATGCATACCAAATTATATATCCTCGAGAGTGGCCAAGAGTTTCGAGGAAACTACAATTCACACAAGTACATAAATCTCTCAAAGTTTATTAAATTATGAGTTTCTCCACCCTGGCAAGAACGCGTACAGATAAGGCTTTTTTATAAAGCACTAGCAATTACTGCACTATTTATAATATGATAATGCCGGTAACAGATTCTCCATTCCCCTGCTTCTTCAACCTTCAGCACTAAAAGTGTACATGCGGATTTTTCCTCACTAAGCAAGGTTTCTATGTGGCTGCAAAAAGAATAATTTCTTCACCAATTATGCCCCACTTTGAGAGTTGAAAATGAAACGAGTGATAAGAGTAGTGCACGACGGAGCTTATCTATGCATATTCATTTTTCTATATTTCTTTGTTAGATCTTACTAGTGGAAGATGACAAGGGCTTAAGGGATTTTTTTTTTTCTTTGCAACCAAGCTTTTACAGTGGGGGAGTGGATGTGGACAGCAGCCGTCAAAGGCAAAATGGAAGTATTCTTTACCCCCAACGCACTTCTACTATAAGTTTGCGCTTTGAGCAATTCAGAAGACTTTCTTAAGTGACCCTGGACTATAATTAATATATTATATCAAATAATAAAACATTGTTAATTTCTTATTCATTCATGAAAGAATACATTTCGTAAGAACTCTGTAAATCAATCTACTCCGTGAGAAGGTAAATGGTTTTGAGTCACATCAACACGGGGTTTCTCACAGGTGACAACAACCTCATCATCATCATCCGGTTTGAACTCTTTGAAGCAAGCTAATCTGCCCAGTTCTTCAACTTCCTCTATGACAAAGTCCAATTTTGCAACTGTCTCCACCAGCAATGAAGCAAAAGCAGCAAAAGGAAGAGCTTCAGAGAACTCAAGGCTAGTGATCGCGATTTTACTTAGTTGGGGTCTTAAAGACTTTCGTTCTGAATCCTTTGACTGATCAGCGGAAACCCTTTTAGTTTTCCATTCCAGCAATGCTGAAGAGTCTGTTTTAACACTTGACAGTGAAACTTCATTGTTGTGTTTCTGTATTTTCTGCCCTGCCTGTGCTGCAGCTATAGCAAACATCTTGGTTGCTCGGCTATTACTGGATCCCAAAAAGAGACGAGGCTGAGATTTTATTGCAGTGTTGAGGTCTTGTAAGGCTTCATGAAGATGGTCGGAGAGTATTTCCGGGGAGCAATGGCGACGATTCCTTATGCTGTTGGCTAGTTCTATCAGTACTTTTGACACCTCTGCAGCAAGCCGTATGCATGGATCCTTGAACAGGGCTCGGACAGATCGTGGTGTCTTCAAAACAAATTGAAATTAAGCATGAAGTGAATTAACTTGATTAATCAAATTAATGGAATTTCTCAAATATTACCTGAATTTCAGTTCTTAAACAACCATGCAAAGCAACCACAGTGTAGCCAAATTGACGAAGAACAGCTCCAACTTTCACATACTGCTTACATGGAAATCTGTGACAATACATTGAATGCCTCGGCTCCCAACTTGCATGTAAAGCCTACTCATTCATAATATAAAGAAGAAACGTTAGAAAAATATGTTATAATGAACTGTTACATTTACTATTTAATAAATGAACCTAAAGCAGATGTCTTGCCAGTGTTTCGTCAGTGGATTTTGAGTCCAGAACTGCCTTATAACCTTTGTAAATAGGATCCTCGGACGATTTTATGTCTTCACTTGCTTCCATTTCCCCATAGAAGTATTCATTGACACACACTGCAACATTTTATCTTGACTACACTAATATGATCTCTTGAAGAAAAAACATAAAAAGAAAGTTGTGTGCGGATAGTTTGCATGCATACCTTCTATAGAATTGGCTAGGCCTTCAAACTTGAAAACTGTGGAATTATGAAGGTCTTCGCCTGACCAATTTGGAAATATCAATAGACTCATGAGAAGGCAGATGCCACAGCCTATGACTATGGTGACCAAGCGATCGTGTGCAATGGTCAAGACATTGTCAACTCGGTAGCTCGACACGGTTATCAGATTAAAGGTCAAGAGAAATATCACTGCACCATAGTCATAGTTCTTCTTTATGTGGGGAAAGAACCTCATATAAGTAGCAGCAGCTCCTGTTAGATCAATATGGCATGACAGCACAATCTCATAGGTTAGCAAATTGAAATTGACCAGTCATGCATGGCATAATCCTTTTTTTGAATTATAAGAAGGATTGAATCTACAACTTCCTATTTACAAAGGAGCTTTTATACCGATAAGTTATATGGCGATTGACTTACCTGTAAGAAAAACAGCAGCTCCAATGGAAATAGCTTTGAAGACATGGCCTGATGATTTTGCAATATACTGAATAAGCAATGCTAATAATCCTGCCAGAAGGGTTCCCAATCCTCTGTTCAGACCTTTGCATAATGTTGCCCCTGTAAGCCCAAGAAAGTTTAAAAAAAAAAAAAGCAAGGTCATACAAGTTCAAAGGCAAGATATAGAGTAGTAGAAAACAGAACCAATCGAGAGAAACTGGCCTGCTGTGAACTCAAGCACAACCACCACGGTCATTACAGCTATAATAGCATTCTTTCCAATCCCGTTGAACAGTGGCTCCACCAGATACAGCAGAGAAACAAGAGTTAGAGACAATCCCACTTTTAAAGCATGAACCACCCTTCTGGGGTCTTCGCGTCCCACCTTCCACATGGTTTGCCAAGCCAAACTCGGAAGCCTCTTCAGTTTCTCACCAACTATATGAACACGCTTCTTCCAATCCCCAGTGGTTCTGCCATTCTCATTCCCAGCCATTGCCATTTCTAAGCCTGCATGAAATCTCAGGACCATTTCTTGGTGGCGAGTGTAGGACTCTAAATGTATGAAGAGAACCAAGTACCAACATTTTATGGTGTGGGAAAGGGAGAAGCTGGCCATGTCTTTTGCTGTATTCACGTGAAATCCATTAAAGTTCACAAGAGTTCAAGGTGAGTAGTTACTTAGAAGTCCATCAGAGCAGTAATCTATAATATTAGCTATGTTCATTTCAGTATATGTCATTAAATGCCACTCTACTCTGCTTGTAAGACACAGCAAAGTTTTCTTCCAGAAGTTATGGTTGAGCAGTTCTTTTGGTTTGTGGAAATAGCTGAATTTTGATAGAAAATCATGTCAAGAAAAGCATGCAGTTCACTAGTAACAAGAATGTACAGTGTTTGGATTCTCATTCTGATATATTTGAAATAATATCATATGTTTTAGTTCATCTCCAAGGGGAATATCACAATCAGGGGCGTTCATTTTGTAAGGTAAGCAAGGGTAACGCGGAGAATCGTCCGATAATACTGGAGTGTTAAGGCTACGTACACAAAGATCCACTAAAGTAACAAGACAAATTAGATGAACTTGATATCATGAGGTTAACATAAATTACTGATAAGCCATGCAATTTAGTTTTTCTTTTTTGGGGTAGTTGAGCTAAGAAAGCAAGCAGGGAAGTGGAAATAGATGTGAAGGATTGATTGGGCAATAAAGAATGGTGCAACAGTGTGGTTGGGAGAAGTCAGAGTCGAAAGAAACACGTTTGGGTCACGGCGGCAAGCAAGTAGAGCCAATAATATCACAATTTAAGTTTTTGGAACCGAAAGAAGCATGTGGGTTGTTATTCGTTAACCTAACTTTTATGAATCGGAATCTACGCCAAGTTCATGTCATAACAGCTGGTTTGGTTTATATTTTTTGTTATGAGCGGTTCTCTCGTGCATTCCCAACTCCTGTATTTTGATTTGAAGCCCAGTTTTCACCATGTGGCACCGTTTTCATCCTGCCATCTGTACTCTCCTTTCTTATCAGATTCTATGATCATTTTCTTCTCCCTCCATCTCATGCACGATCAAATCCAGAAGCTGTGCTGCACCAGGGACCAAAGAGAGGGTGAGATTAGGTGACATAAGCATTTAATCTTGAGTACTATTTTATATACAAGGAAATTAACAAAGAGATCTTAGGTAAATTATTTCTTGAAGACATTGAGAAGGAACACTCAATTAGCATTCTCCGTAAAAAGCATTCTCAATATAATCATGATATATATTCTTTTATTTTATTATAAATAAACATATACCAATAAATGCAGGTGTATCATTTAAAAAAAAAATCTTCAGCACTTTCAAATTTGAATTTGGTAAATCTAACATCCAACTCACTTCAATTTTTATATAATTTTAAAAAATTTCTTCCCAGAAGAATGTTCATCTCAGAAGAAACTATGCACCCAATGACTTACATATATTAAAATTAGATCACGTGATGAAGTGGAAAAAGAAGTGCGAGGGGAAAAATAAATTTTGGAGTTAGCTTCCCTCCCTTAATATTATTTAATAAATTTTTAAATTTTAATGTATTTAATCCAGAAAGCCGTTATGAACCTGGTTCAACCTGATTTACGATCTTTTCTTGTCGCGCAAACGTACGAGATCATCAACATCATCATCTATACTCTTAAAGATATACGTTCATACATCTTGTCTTATAATTTTACTTATAATTTTACCCACCTAATTAAACTACTATTTAGTTTCACAATTTAATATGACCAAATTAAGAATGCCAACATTTTAATATTTGCATATTTCTTGGTGCCAAGACAATGACAGAACCCATCAAAAACTTTCATTTTTCAACAGGCTTGGTTTTTCTACAGAGTCTGCCGAGTTCTCACTTCTCGCAGCATGCATTGCATCAAGGGATAATAACCCTAAGGATTACAAAGAAAATGTGAAAAATCAGCAAATATCTGGACCAGAATATAAGCTAAGAAGTTGGCCCAAATACACGGATCATCTGTTCGATTGAAACCGAGCAGCAAGGACAAACAGCATTGTCACTTCTCCCATACTCATCACTGCACCTTCCGCACATAACTTGATGTGCACACGGCAAGAATACAACAGATACTTCATCTTTCCTACATATAATGCATTCCCTATCAAAGTTGTCTTCTTTCTTGGAAATTTCCTCCAATTCATCTAATTCTTGAAGCAGATTAGCAATTGTCTCTCTTTGGGGCTTTGGATCCTCATACTCAGCCGCAGATGAACTATTTGATTGGTGATGATCAGATGCTTTAAGACGTGAGAGTTCCTGTTCAAGTCTGAGGAAATCATCCTTGTGGCGCTGGAAATCTATATCTACCTTCAACCGCAAAGCCTCAAGCTTCCTCTTATTATTAGCCTCTACTTCTTCCTTCAACCTCTTTTCCTCCTTTAACAGTGTTGAGGATTCCTCTTTAGCCCTCAACTCCTCCCTCCACTTGATCTGCCAAAATATGTTATGCAGCGTATTGGTTCAGTAGAAGCATGGGCTGCTTAATAAATTAGAGAGAGAAATAAATTATGTTATGATATTCTTTGAAGGAAACGAGGAAGCAAAAACCAAGGAGCCAACAAACGGTAACAGCAATTTACATCGCATGACGTTTACATGGAGAATAAAACAGATGTAGCGGTCCAATACAAAGTTAATGAATTCAGTTGAACAATGATGACATCATGACATTATTTCATTCTAATCGAGAGAGCATAAATGGAGTTTGCGGAGAGAACATTCAGATATAACAACCATTTACTACCAAGGTTATAGAGTTCAGGATCTTCAAGGGAAAAAGGCTCTTGACATGACTCTTATATGCAACTGTTACAAGGTAGGTGCTTACTTTAAAGAGTGAGGAAGAAAAGACAAGCAATGACCGGCGACACTTTCTCTTCTGGTAATACAAATCCCATAGAAAAGCTACTTCATTGAATATATGATATACAAACACAATTACAATCACGGTATATGGAAGGGTGAACTTAAAGCTGTTAATCGACCCTTTACAGACTCCATTGTCAAGCTAGTTATGCAGCCAATCATTCAAATTGTTTGGCTTTGCTGCTTTTTTTTTTTCAGATAACTTATTTGGAGAAGTAAATACAAATAGTTTTGAAATTTGCAGCAATCCCAAATGAGTGCAAAACTATAGATTTCAATGTGACAATAGCAACCTGCGTCTCATACCTGTCTAGCTGTATAGGAGATGTCTGATTTAAAAGAAAAAATCTTATTCTTGTTCTACAATGAAATATGCAATTCCAATAAAAAAATATTACATTACGGATATAGCAACAAAACCTTTTGTTTCTTTCATCTTATTCTTTCTTTTATGCTAGGCTGAAATTATTAGATAGATATACATATTAAAGGGGGCGGGAGGAAGAGCATACCTCAGCTTCTCTCTGACATTGTTTAATCCGACCCACCATTCTTTGCATCTCCAGTAGCTTATCTTTCTCATCTGAAATCTCCTCCTGCAGCTTAGCTTTCTGTTTTTCCCAAGCTAGAAGCCTCTTCAAGCACTTTTTCTCTCTTTTTGCAACTTGCAAACAAACTGAGACTGACTCTGAAGCACTCAATTTAGAAGCCTCCATCTCTGCTTTGATCTCTGATTTTTCAGTTTCAAGTCTCCTCACTACTGCATTGGCACGGTCCACTTGACTGCTAGCCTTTCTCAGTGCAATCTCCATCTCTGAAAGTCTTTTCATAGTGGTGTCCTCAAGGACCTGTTTCCCTTCCTTCAATCTCTGAGCCTCTTCTCTTTCCATCCTTAGCATTTTCAGCTCAGTCAGATCACTGCTTAGCTTTCTTGCAGCTTGCATTGCCTTCCGATGAGCCCAATCTTTTCGCTCCTGTACCTGTTTCTCAAGATCATTAATCTGATGACGTATAGTGGAAGTCACCTCTTCCATCTGATCTTCAGCCAGAGACTCCAAATTCTCATCAAAATTTAGATCACTAAATCTACTAAGAACTGAATTCACAGCATGTTGATTATTTTGATTATGAGAATCCCCTGACTTCTCAACTGGAGGTTTAGTCCCCAGTATAGGAGGAGAATCCAAACTAGATGAAGAACTACTGCCAGGACGTGCTTTTGATTTTGTCTGCAATTGTTTTGAGTTTGCCCTTAAACCAGCAGCAAACACTGCCACATTTCTTTTCAACAATGACTTCATAGAAGGAGAGAGATTAAAATGCTTTGGGAATTCAATATCTCTTTGTAAAGTCATGTCTGCAACGCAAGAAAATAATTCATTGGCAGGGAAATCTGAGTCTCCGCTATTTGCAAATGCCCAACTCCCATGAAGCCTACAAAGAGAAGGGGTGATCACACCTACTGAATTTTTAACAGTTTCAACTGTAGAACAAGCAGGATTACCATCGCCTGGCTCAGGAAGCACGGGGATTTCCATTTTGTTTGCCTTTCCTACATGAAGATCACTCATAAGTAAACACCACATGGCATCACCTTTACTCAAATGCGGCCTTAAATGCTGCAAGAGACAGACCATAACTGCTAGAGAGTACTCCTCCAACTCCCTCAAGTCTGAGAAGACAGGCTCTGACCCATCCAAATTGCATTTACATGCATTATCACCACCACTATTACTATTTAAATAAGCCAATGAGTTTTGCAATATATTTGTCAGCAAATCCGTCCCACCATGATAACAGTGCCCGTTTCGCAACACTGCTTTTAAAGCAGTGTCCTCGTTATACCCCAACGTAACAAGCTTTGATATAGCTTCATTGTATAAACACTCCAAGTTTTTCATTAGAATTTCTTCCAAGTGTTCTTCCGTGCAGTAACCCCAGCCACATTCCTCGCCATTAGGGGTAGGTTTGATGTTAGGGTGTGAATCAGGATTCGGGCTTTGGGTCGAATCGTCGAGACCCAGAAGGTATTTCTGCGGCTTGACGCCGGACTCCATGATAGATTTGGAAATTGAAAATCGGTGAAGACAGCAGTTACCTGGATTGACCGATTGAGATTTTCGATTTGCTCGGGTGTGTTTTTCAATTCCAGTGCAACCCATCTATAACTTATACACAGGGGCAAGCAAAAGCAGAGACATATAAGAAAATATAAAAGGAAAAAACGGCGGGAGAGGAGGTTACAAAACAAAATAAAAATCAAAACTTGGGCTAATGGAAAGACTCACAGAGCTCTACGAAGATAGGCACCGGAGTCTAGGTGTGCTCCGAGTTTGCCGCGAGATAACAGAGCAACGAAATGTTGAGACGGCAGCATGCGGTAGGGAAGAGTTTTTTTTTTTTTTGTATATATAAATGCAGTTGTGAAGCTACTGTCTGCAGAATCTTTCGAGGAAATTCATGACCTTTTTTTTTTTTTTTTTATGAAAGAGGAGGCGAAAGCCCAATCATTTACATACTACAAAGTGGGGATGAAGATCCCAAATTATCTTGTTGCACTAGAGTCCTCAGAGAGTCTGGGACTATATCTATAAAACTGAACCTGTGGCTTCCACTAATTCATGACTTACTATTCCGTGACGGCGTTTTAGTCCTTTTAGTTTTTTATTTTTACCTTTTTGTTAAAACAAAATTGGCGAAGGCCCAGCCCAACAAATTTAGGTCGATAAGGCCCAACATAATTTATAAATAACGATTTATGATTTATTTGGTGATAATAACTGAGACAAAATAATGTGGTTTTAATTGACTAATTCTCATCTCATAGTATTATTTATTTTATTATAATTTTTCATCATGATTCAAATTTAAAATTAATCTTACATAAAACTATATTAAATTTAAAATTCTTAGTCTTTTTTTCCTTTTAGAAAAGAATGGGCAATCGTTTTTTGATACAAATGGGCAATCTAATTTATGGGTAAAGTGGATAAGAAAGACATTGAGGGAAGTAAAAGAGCCCAAAATATATTATGTTCTGTTGGAGCAGTGGGCTCTTACTCCACCCTTGGTCTTCAATGAGAAAAATTTTCCACACGAGGAAAAAAGGAAATTATTTCAGTCTCGTTAGACGATGAATCCACAACTTTCATTTTTATGGTAAATAAAAATACACGTAAGTTTCTAAAAATATAGGTAAGTTTCTTAAACTCTCGTTAGACACTTGATCTTCTCTCTTTTTCTTTTTTCTACCGCCAAAAGAGAAACTTGAACCTTTTTTTTATTTAAAGGAATAGGTACTATTGGTTTGAGACTACAAGGGGGCGGCTGTAATTAGCTCGGCGCCAATCAAGAATCCTTGTTATATGCTCGTTCAACCCTCAACCGTCTCGACAAAAAAAAAACTCAACTCGAATCAATCGAATACACTTCAAATACCTTTCCACTTTTGGAAGATCTTGGGTTCTCGATTTTTCACATATAAATGTAAACAATATATCTCCTTGGCAAAGCACTTGTTCATTATGGCCATGAAAAGTTGCCCCTAGAGTTTCTAAATAAGTTCGTTCCACTCTAAATGGGCTGCCATACTTGAGCTAAAACACCATTAGCAAAAAGAGAAACCTGAACTTGAAGTCTTTGATTATGTCATATTTCAGACCAAATAAGATCATGTTTTATTAATGATATAATATATCATATCTATTAAAACAGTTCGTTGATTTGAACAAGTTAATGAAGATGGATGTGAAGTGAAGAGTGTAGCACGTGAAAGTGGATCCACTTGGCGCCGCCCAAAATAGACAAAAACCTGAAGTGGTGTGGCTGAAAACAAAAGAGTTGAGGATAAAAAAATCCCTCTTGAGATTGTCCAGAGTCCTTTTCAAATCTCAATTTACAGGACCCATAAATATCATCTCAACATGGCTCGCATGTCCCCCTCATTAGTCTCAGTTAATCAGGTTCATCCATTAACATTAGCTCAGATTAGACAGATTAAGGATAAGACGATTGGATTAGGATATGGATCAGATTGCAGATAGGGGCAGCCTCCCTGCAACCTGCCTATTGTTCATGTGAACCATTTCTTCTTCACACTTTGTACTTTATCGAACAGCTACTTACACCATAAAGCACGCTTTTAATGTTGCCACATGGGACGACATTCATTTGTTCGAGTTTGGCCTTTTATCCAAATCTTCTCACTCTACATTATCATCCATGGATAAAACGAACATGAATCAACCAAAATGTCCAGGATTTAGCTCTAAATCACGAAGTTGTCGTTTTATGTTATTTCTTATTGTTCCTCTCACGGTACATAATCATCAAATGAATATGAGCTTCCTATAATTCACATATGGACAGGAGGGGAAAAAGAGAAGAATAAAGAAATAATCTTTATGAAGAATAATGGAGGGGGTATCTGCAGAAACAATAATGAGGGGAATATCCAGCAGGATCGGAGTTATAACGCGGAGAAAATCCAACAAAAGTACATGTTCGTGGTCCCCTTGCTTATCTACGGACCTTGTTGGAACGTTTCAGACTTACGAAAAGGCATAATTTACTTACCCATACCCCTACATCGCCACTTGTATTTCTATTCTTTCCTGTCTTGTCTTCACCAACTTCAAATTATTCTGCCCTTTCCACTATTTTCTTCCTCTCAAAATGCAAAGCCCCCAAAGTCATCATCCTCGTCTTGTTTACAAGCTTGTTAATACTAATTTGCCATAGTGATGCCCAGAAACGAAAAACAGAACAATTACAGGGGCAACTCTTATATGAAAACCTCGACATCGCCATTGACCAACCGCACCAATAATGTCATTTGGCACTCACTATGTCTTAGTGTTTCTACTTTTAAGCTTGTTGGTTGAGGGCAATGTGACTTTTCATAGCTCACTATAAATCAATGATCCATGCAGGACCACATGCTGAAAAGTGAAAGCCTTCCCTCTGCTTGTGCTTGGGTTCTTGTATTTCTGCATTTTCGATTTGCGTTTTAGCTACGGACGGCCTTGATCGCCCTGTTCAGGTTCAGGCGACGTGGCTCGTCAAGAGCCATCCAAGTCCCGTGAGAGAAAGAAAAGAGTGTGGCTATGGTAACCATCACTGATCACGTGCATGCTTTGTAAGTACACCAATGGCGAAGCATAAAAACAGAGATAGAGAGAGAAGTAGGACCCGGGATTCCTTTGACAGAGTTGATCTTGATATGCCACCAACAGAAATTGCAGTTAATCAGTCAGATATAAAAGGGGGAAGAAGACAATGAGAGTTTCTCAAATCCCAAAAGGATAACACATTAAAAACGAAGGTAAAAATTATAAATTATAAATACTAATTAACCTGTCTTTGCAAATACCTTTTCAGCCTTTGTTGACTCTATTTCTCTCCAATGCCTACTTATCTTCCTTGCTCTGTTTCTCTTTTCTCTCATTTTCATCTGTAGCAAGTCCCAAGAGCATGCGTTCGCCCCACTTCTACGTTATTCAACTAAATTTCATTTCTCTTGAAGGGACTCAGGCTTCTCTGCTCTTGCTTCTCCTCCCTCAACCTCTAGCTTTATTTATGAATGCATTCCTGAGGGAAAAGTCTATCTCTGGAATGTTGCGCTATCTGGTTTACTAATTAGTTTCTGGTACACCCTATGCTTCACAGCTTTTCCTCTTCATTCCCTCCTATTTTCGAAGCATTACATTCTTTCATTCTTTTTCCAGGATTTGTGAAAATGGGAGGAAGAGTTGAATATTTCTTGGTGTAGAGTTTGGAAGAGAAAGACAACATTTTTTAAGCTTTATATAATGCCAGTTCCACTTGCCCCTTATCCGATGCCCCCAGCTCCATATACTCCTCCGGCAAATGGTATATTGCTTTTTCTATGGACGGTTTTCTCGTTAGTGCTGGCCATGTCTCGGTTGGAGGTTTTTCATTTTTATCTTTCTGCCATTACGTCATAAATAATCCAATTTTACTCCCTACAATTAGTGTAGAAAGCAATAATAGAAGAATCAAGAAAGGATTTCCTCAAGAAACGAGTCATTAGAATATAAGATGGACAGAATAATATAAACTTGAAATATGGACTGTAATTTGTATGCAGTATGTGGAACAACACTCTTGTGTCTTGAATAAAGTGGGGAATGGTAGAAGAAAAAGAGACCTACTTCTGTTTTTTTTTTTTTTTGGTAACCTATTGGACACTTATAATTAAGCCATGTAAAAACCTCAGGTACACAGAGTCAGCTAGTGTGTTCTGGGTGTAGAAACCTTCTAATGTATCCTGTTGGAGCCATTTCTGTTTGTTGTTCGGTTTGCAATGCAGTCACAGCTGTGCCTCCTCCTGGTAAGCTCAAGTTTTCTTCTCACTTTACAAAGTTCAATTTTCTTCTTCGTTAAGTCAAGGGAGAAGCATGTGTGTGTGGTGGACACAGGCGCTGAAATGGCCCAGTTGGTTTGTGGAGGCTGCCACACTTTGCTCATGTACATTCGTGGAGCCACAAGTGTTCAATGCTCTTGTTGTCACACTGTCAATCTTGCTTTGGAAGGTACTGAATGAGCTTTCATTCATGGCTTCATCATTAGTTTTCAAAGACATGTTTTTGAGCTTAGATTGTTTCAAATTTTGACAGCAAATCAGGTGGCCCATGTCAATTGTGGGAACTGCAGGATGTTACTGATGTACCAATATGGAGCAAGATCCGTTAAATGCGCTGTTTGCAATTTTGTGACATCAGTTGGGGGTCAGTACAATTTAATTATTTTCCTTTGCAATTTCTGGTAACTGACTCGATTCCTTAATATAAGAGCTAATTAATTTTTTTAGGTAAATTAAAAAAGTTAAATAAATCAGTTAGTTATGATCAAATTTAAAATTTTAAGATAAACTTATATTATATACTCCTTAATTTATCCAAATTAGTCAACTAGCTCTTATATTAGTTATAATTAGCTGATTTTTTTTTTAATATATATATAAAAAATCAACTAGTTCTTATATTAAGAAAAAAAAATGTAAATGTTTTTGGAAGATTGCTTCCTTTGGCATTCATGACTGAAGTTTTAATTTTGACGAGAGGGGAAGAATAGAAATTTCCTAATCTTCAAAAAGAGCTTGCCTTTGTTTTTACAATAATGTCATGAATGGAAGAAAATAGTGATTTTCTCTATGGATTATTGTTATATGCTAAACGATAGTGCTGCCGAATGTTGCAGGTGTCAGGAAGCACGACTGAGCAGAAGTTTATTAGATAAACTTGAGACCAAATCATTACCACAACCACAACCTCCATTCGCGGGTTACATATTTCTCTCAATAAAGAGTGCGAATCAGAGAGCAGCAGTAGTTTTCCAAGTCACATGTATAGAGTTATTTTTCCCTTGTGTGAATTAATGAATGATTTCGGTGGATTGAGTGTAAGGATATTATTACTATATTATATTAAGATTCCTGGTAATGAGTGTTTAAGAAAATCCGGTTCTTCTAGATAAGGTGAGCCATATCCCCCATTGCTGATAAAGTGATAAGTTATTATGAAGGAGCTCCGAACACATTAATTCCCTTCACCTTTCAGATACTTTGCTAAGTTTTATGTTCCATAGTTCTGAATCGAGGCAAGAGTAAACTTGAGTTAAAACAACAAAAATAGCGTCGTTATCTGATTCCAGGTCCATATGCTGATTAGTGTGTAGCTTTCATAGTTGAAGGAACCCTTTGCTTGGAAGCCATGAGGGGCCCTTTTTGGGTGGCAGGAAAGTGAGGCGAGTGCTGTAATTTCCACCTTACTCGTCTGAAGTCGCTCTCGTTTTTTAATTGTGCACAGGACCACCTTGTGATAGCCTCCTAAGTCCTAATGGTTACCTTGTCTCGTTAGCCATGCAAACAGCTGTGGGAACCCATAGGTTGATCATGGACCTCAGTTGAATCAATGCAGGCCTTGGTCTTCACGATTGAAATGCAGCTATATGTTAAAAAGTTTGAAGTGGGTTTGTGCTCTTCTTCCCATTCCTAATTTCCCAGGCTTTGAGCCCTTTAGATTTTTTGTTTTCGTTTTTGTTTTTCCTAGGTTCGTTGGGAATGGCCATACACAGCTGCAAATGTACTTTCTCAGCCCTGTACGTGTCATGATTGCAAAATTCCTCATATTACGAGGCATCTTTATCATGGTTTTCTAAAGGAGTCCGCAAAAATACTCTCGGTCTTTCCTACGAATTCAGTTTTCTTGTCCCTTTTCTTTTGGGTGCATGAATTGTGTCTGGAATTAAGGTAGAAAGACGAGTGTTCAGATAACATATAAACTGAGTCATGCAAGAAAGCGTTATATACGCAAAGGTGACCTACTACAGTTCACTGTGTCAAATGATCCTGGCCAGGATACATGTATAGCATGCTTGTAAGATTAACGCGAGGTCAAAACTACAGGCCAGAGAGCAGTAACTTGAGAAGGGGAAGATATAAAATTTTCGTTCTTTGCTCCATAGAATTTGTCTAAATTGATTATTCATCACCCATGGCTAACTCCAAGGCATAGTCATCTCTCTCCTGTAACAATGAACATGCCAAAGTAACACAATTAACATGAGGATCATAAGCCACGTTTACCCTTCAGAAATTCAAGTACTGGACTATTGAGGAAAATGGAACCTACCACAGGTCCTCGTGCAAAATAACGTCCAAATTGAAGCCAGTATACCTGAAGGCGCCAAGAATTTGTTACTCCCATAACTCGTAATCAGGACACACACACTCACGGAATACAGAGCAGGAGGAGGAACCGTCCTCAACTAATAATAATAAAAGAAAAACTACGAAGAGGCCAAAGCAAAAGGGAATATCAACTCAAAAAGATCTCCTAAGTGCCAGAAAAAGAAAAGGGGGAAAAGGAAAGAAAGAAACTGAGCTCCCACACAAGCAAAGCAAACAAGTCTATTCCAAAGGAGATATTCGGATAATAATCTCTTGTTGAAGATAAGTGGCCTTCAGATTTATACAGATACATCAACATTCTTACATCAAGAACACAGTTCCACAGCAGGAACCGAACGAATGAAATGATAACAGCAACAGTATTTATAAGTTCATTTCAATTTCTAAAATTTTAAAATTCAACCACTCTAAAGGGGAAACATTTTCATATCAAAAGATAATTGCAGTATCGCTCATTACCTCATCTTCATCTTGAGTCTCTACTTCGAGATCAGAAGATGGGAAGCCCACACAAAGAAGCGCATAACCCTGAAAAGACAAGTAAATTTCATACACTTGGCTGGATTCTGATCTAAATTACAGCAGTATGTGAATTTTCTTTTCTTTCTTTTAAAACATAGCATGAGTACTATATGTTTAAGTTGAGATTATGATCTTATCCTCAAATTTGTAATTGGAAGAAAGATAAGCAACTCTTCCGCGGTGAGATTTCTTATTATTATTAGTTATAGAGGAATGTCTATACTGAACAGAGGACAGTCAGTGACATCATGCTAACCATTGTTTTGGATAACATCAATTTTTTGTACACTATAAGTTTTTTTGGTACATATCTAATACAACATATAATCAAGATACTATAAAATATAACTGAAGAATCAAGCTGTAGCACTCCTAACTTAAAATCCTTCTTTTAAATCAAACAAAACATTTTCATCACACTCCCCCCAGGGTTTTTTGGCCATTAAATTTATCGAAAACATTATGCTTGCCAACACCACCGGTCCTTCTTGCAAACCAGCTACATACTATGAAAATGCAATTCTATAGTGCCACCACTTCCATCTCCTCTACTCAGTTACAAGATGTTTAGCTTAAATTGGTTAGTCTTCCTAGTTTAATCTCCTACAAATCATATTGAAAATAAAACTGAAGTTTTAATTTTCTTCTTTCAATTCAAGAAACAAATTAGAACGTGTTTATAAATTCTTTTATTAAATAGATCAAGATAACAAGATAGAGTATGAAGTGTTCCATGAGAAAACCATGCAATGATCCATAAGCTAACTCTATAGATTCAAGTTCATCAGTATGTCATAAACACTTTATACATGCCTTTTCTTTCAACTCAGCAGATATCCCTAGTGCCTCTGGCTGTCTAATTTTTCCATTTTTTACACGCACAGCACAGCTTGTACAACAACCTGCAAAAGAAGCAATCAGAATTTGGAAGTCAGCATCGGAATCTTGAAAAACATTCAATCTGGATGGAAAACAATGCATTATGCAACGCAAGTTTCACGATGCATCACATGATTTACAGAGCCAAACTCTAATAAAGAATGAGTAACTACGATTGGACAAATTGAGGATGCCTGCCAGGCAGAGGTAATGCTCGTGGAACCACATAGCCCATAGGAATGCAATTCATCACAATATATAAATATTTTTGGCATCAAACCATCACAATATATAAATATTATGAAACAAGTATCTGTTAAACATTTAAGCGCTATACAATGGTACCGGTCCGGCAGTACATACTAGATCAGAGCGAAAATACGGTTGAGAGTTACGTTATTATTTTATTACTGCGGAAAAAAAAAAGATTACACAGTTAAACAAAATGGAAAATACTAGTACCGTGCCTGCAGGCGAATGGAAGCGTAATGTTCTGGGACTCAGCAGTATGTAATATATACTGATCCTGCATTTATATATATCGCACAAGATCACAGCATATAATCAATAACAATATCATGGAGAAAAGCAATAAAAAATAATAAACGATGGGCCACGTTGCAAAGGATGGGGAAGAGGGAAACTTTTATATCAGCCTCCTTTATCCGGCATATTCTTGGGAAAAAAAATCAGAAATTAACCGATACCTCGGGTACGGTGAACTCGTGAACAACTCCTCGTTGTCTATCATGCACTGTAACTTTATGGGTGGGAACAGATGGAGAGGAGTAATCCGTGCGATCAGTGAGTGGAGCTTGTGTCTGGAGCTCCGACGTTATCTTGCGGCGGCATTTGAAAGAATTGAAGCAGTAATGGGTCTTGGACGGAAAAGATCGCCGCTTTAGGTCGGAAATGCAGCAGCAGTTACAGGGAATTCGAAGGGACATCTTTGCTTCTGGTTGAGCTCACGGTGGCGTCACGACTCACGGCTCACGCCTAACCAGAGATAACACTATCCATGGACAACCAATTCACCCGCGCGGCAGGATTAGATTGTATTTGTGGATCCTTACTCATCCAATCATTGTTGGACACATGTATGCCGCGGGCATCTTTAATTATTTTCTTTGGCGTCCTTGTCTTTTCTTTTCTTTTAAAAAAAAAATTAAGTAAAAATTCTAGTAAAGTCAAAATATAACTTCGAAGTTCAAATAATATATATAGAGTATTTAAAATATTATTTGACAATTAAGCTCTCATTATAATAGAATTTTTTTATTAAAAAAAATGTTAAACTTACCCATAATCTTAAATAAAATAAAATTTTATTTTTTTTAAATAATACTAGAGCAAGTCATTAAATCTTTAGAAGTAAACTTAAATATACAAAAATTAAGATATCTCTCCAAATAAATAACTAAAACTATAATAAAATAGTATTTTCTAATGATCGAACATATTTTAAATAGTCATATATATCTTATTATTTTTCAGTTGAACTTATAGACATTGAGCGGCAGAGTTTTTTTTGTATAAAAAATTTTAAAAATATATTAGACTTACCTACGATCTAAAAATATAGCAAAGTCTCCCTTTCTCCTAAACTATACTAATATTAGATAAAATAAATTATCAATTATCTTTATATATAAATCTAAATACTAAAAAATTAAAATATCTCTTTAAATATCATAATTATTATCACAATAAAATACTAGCAGCAACTGTAATTTTTTTTTTTGGTATAACAGCAACTGTAAATTTGTGTTCACTTAATAGAACAGAAAAGTAAAAGGGTTGGGCCTGCTAGATTGGGCTGGGGCACCAAGATGTGAACTGGATCTTGTGATTCAAGCCGTGACAGTTAGAAAAGGAGAGCAATACATGAGGCCGAATTCTCTCATATTTGAGGAAGCGCTATAAATGCGATGCTGCTGTTAGCAATGGGAACTCAAAGCCATAAGGATGGGCATGCCTTCATACTAATCCCTCACAATGTGCCTATTTGAAAACTCACGAACTAAAATTAAAAAAAAATATAAACTAAATTTTAATTTAATTTTTTTTAAAAAAAATTATATTTATCTAAAAAGTCTTTTAAATCAAGCTATAATTTAAAACTAAAATTTTAGATAAATTACTAAAACTAGTTTCTAGAACAATAAAAAAATTTATAGATTATCTAAATATTATTTTACTCTTATTTTTTATACTATTTTTCTTCTATTTTTTCACTCTCTTCTCTCTCATATTTTTAATAAAATCATATATTTTTTAATAATTTTTTAATTATAAAATTCTTTTTAGTAATAACTGTATAAAGACTCATTTATTCAAAACTATTTTTTTTTCTATGAACTCTTTTCTAAAAATCTATTTCTAAAAATCGTTCAAAAGTCATTTTTTTCATAAATTATTTTTTAAACCCTTATCTAAACATACACAATATAGTAAATTAAAATTAAAATTTTTACTAAAAAAAATTCTTACATTTAGTACTTAATAATACCTTAAAATAATTCTCAGTACTTAAAAAAAAAGTTTGTCAAGTTCATTTAATTTTGCCCTATATTAAAATGAAAGGAGCAGCGTATTAGCGTAAGCATACAAGAGGGCATAGGCTGAGGCAAAAGAAATAATGGAGCAGCATGAAGCTGAGGGCAGACATGTTGCAGACAAGTTAGGCCCCAAAGCCAACGCAAGCAGCTCTATGGCTTGAAGGTACTCTTACCCAACTTATCCATTCGGATGAAACCCTGCCGCCAACAAGCGTATAAAAAATCAGTTTTTTGTTTAGATCGATGTAACTGACGATGGCTCCTGGTCTGCATTCCTTCTGTGTATTTTTTTCATCATTAAGATGAAACTTTTTAACTCCGTCGTAACTGATGGTCCAATTTCAACATCTGGATTTTGACTTTCATTAAATTACAGTTGTTACAACTTACAAACCAGTTAAAAGCTAACCACATGGAGCAAAGAACATACTAACAGTCATAGAAACATAATAGTAACAAACATAGACAGCGTTTCAATATACAGTCTACCATGCCTCACTCACAGGAAACCTTAATTTAATAGCATCTAATAGAAAACACCAATAACATTAAACTCCAAACTGAGTCTATTAAGAAGCTGTCTACTATGGTTTTACTAGTACTGCTCACCCAGGTAACTTTCTGCGTTATGCGATCGCTGAACCAAAACATCTCAATCCACGCACGCAGTGCGAGATAGGAAATTCAATTTCTTGCGTAACTTACGCCGGACCTCCTTACCATGTACATTTTAACTTGCACAGACTTTATGCAGCAGTTCCCAGATAAATCCAATTACTGGTGGAAGATATAAGTTAACCAAACACCAAAAAGGAACCGTCAAGGAAAGCTCATTTAAAAGACTAGAGTTTTGATGGCTGATACCCACCGCATGTATAGACTAAACAGTTAAAGCCCAAAGAATCCGAATCCGAATCCGAATCCATATCAATGTCTAGAGAGATATTTATACCCACTGCAATCTGCCCTGGTGTTCCACAAACTGCCAAAGTTTCCCATCTAATAATGTCTGTCTCTTCACTTTGGCGGGCCTGGTACCATTATTCACTTTAAACCTTGCCACTGATTTATGATGATTTACTTGAGGCGCTGACATCTCTGGAGGAACCTCATCAAGGAATTCATCAGCTACATCTCCATCTTCATCTATCTTAAGGCGCTCCGCATACCACCTCAGACCCTGATGAAAGAAACATTTAAGGAGGGGAAAAGATATATTAACCACCAGGAAGCAGAGGACTTGACAAAACAAAAGATGAGTTGTCCTACCTCTATTCTATACCTCAGCAGAGATAACCAAATAATTGTATGCAACAAAAGTACGGAAGGCAAAACAAGGATAGCAAAACATAAGAACAGGGAATAGATGCAGTGCACTGCAATTCAACATACATACCAACAGATGGAAAAGGTAGCAAGCGAAAACAGGAAGTTTCACTTTAGAGCAGTGTAATCTTTACAGCAGAATATATCAGGTCTCAGAGGAAGTTTTCCTCATTGTATTATATACAGGCATGTGCTTAAACAGTTATATGGAAATGAACATGACAACTGCCATGCACAGAACAAATAACTATTCCCTAAATCTCATCTGCTTTTCGGTTCTAAAATCCATCGATTGCTTATTACTCTAACTTCGAGGCTTTTGTGATAGAGGAAGGTGAGTCCCATATCTACCAGGTGTGAGACATGAAACTCCAATGTATAATGAAGGCTAACTGAATTTTCACAGCAAGGCTATTAGGAGTGGGTTCTTACGTACATCACTTTGGCAATACTTCCTACATGAAAAAATATTACATTTACAAGTAAAGTTACCTTGGGAGACATAAGGTAACTGACCACTCATTCAGGGGCTCAACTATTATGAGCCAAACCCTGCTCTCTTTGGCTTGATCTATTGTGACAATGCATGCCCCATGTTTGCACTCATAGAGTGAAGAACAGCTTATGTCTAGGATTGGAAGCAATGTTAGACATATACAATGATATTTTACTAGTTTTGAATGTAATAGTACGTATAGAGAACTTCATAGTTAGATTTAAATCTGTTTCTCGTATTCTTGAAAGTTGGGTTCTAATTGAGTTGTATTTGTGTCAGTTTAAGTTTTACCTGCGCAGCATTTGTGCAGGGACTCTCCTCAGTTCGCTCTCCATTTCAATGGAACAAATCCTCCTAAGAGAGACATTACAAGGACGAATAATAGATGGACCACTGACCCAAGTACTTGGATGCCAACTAGCAAGAAAGACACGAACAATTTCCAAAACCAAATTGCGCCCATCACAGAATTCATGATCAAAGGTACTAGACTCAGTTCGCTAACCATTCAAAGAGACCTTTTCGTCCCTAGTACATAGAAGCAAGCAGGCAAGCAGAATTTCGTTCATAATTTCTACACGCTAACCTTTTTAGCTTAGTAAATTATACAATAGAAATAGCTTCAAGCACGACATAGAAGATCCAAAGAACAATTATCGCCATTCAGAGCAAGCGACTAGAAAGAAATTCCTTTCTTCAAGACATTGAATACTTTTATAAGATGCATTAAATGTAGAGCTTGTGAATTAAGAATTCCTTTTTCTAGCATTTTAGGTTAGGTAACGAGTATTGGACTTTAAAGATCGAAGCAACAGGGAATCTGAGAGAAGGGGACAGATTTCAGTAATTCAAGTGTCTGGACCAAGAAGCCAAAAATAAAAATTCAACAGTTTCACGGCAATAAAATCAAGGATTGTCAAATCCAAAATGTGTTCTTGCATAGACAAATGGGATCAATTATTATGAAATTACAGCGGCCGCGTTAAAAATACAACAGTCCCTACGAACTACAAGCAGACAAAAGCACAATAATGAAATAATTAGCGCGCGAATTGAGAAATGAAATACCTGAACTCCACCGTCGCCGGACGAAGAAGGTATAATAACAGGACCGAGGTGAGGGCGATCGACGGAAATCTCGACTTTGACGCCAAACCCTTTGCGGGGGATCCCAGTTTCTTTGAAACGGACGTGTGAGGGAGCTTGGCCATCGTTGTCGTCGTCGGATTCAACTTTGGATTCGTGGACGTCGTCCTTTACAAACCCTAACAATCCAGCTATCTTTCTGAAAAAGCCCATCCTCAAGGGAAGGGTGAATGAGAGTGAGAGGGACAGAGAACAGGAGGGCGAGGTCGTTTGGTCCGCCTTTGAAGAAAGAAGCTTGGGTGAGTTGAAAGAGGGGAAATTGAAGGAAGATCTTGGGCGATAGATTGAAGTCGGAGCAGAGATCGTTGGGCAGGATCAACCTTGCACTAGCCTCGTCTGCTCTGGTCTGAATTGCCCGGAAACTGAGAAAGGATCCTCAAAGTATATGACTATGAACTGTCCTCACCTGTTCACCTAACTGGCTAAACCTCTGCCTTTCAGACGCTTCATTTCATCGCAAAAGTTAGAAGGGGCTAAGACAACATTGGGAATGGAACGGATATTTTCGCATTTTATTAACATGGTCCTAATAATATAATATCCCACGTTAGAGGTAAATACGGTACGGAATAAGATCGTGACAAGTCTATCTTAAGATAAGATATAAGACATAAAATATATCTGTATCTCGTCCTATCTTAAATATATCTCAATTCCTTTTAAGATTAAAATGGGTTCAAAAATTCCTGAATCTAATTTAAAAAAAATTATTAGATATTTTATATACATTCTATCTATTAGTAACATATAATCAAAATATAAAAAATAATAGAAGAAATTAAATTCTCTTTATTATGATTAGCAATTTAAAATAATAAATATCATTAATTATACTATAAATACTATTGTTTTTTTAATTTTTTCACTTCATTAACTGAAGTTACTGTTTTATCTGTAAAGAAATAAATATATATAAAGAAAATAAAAATATAATCATATAATAAATAATATGATATAACTAATATCATTTTATATTTTTATTTTTTATAAAAAAATAAAATAAAAATATTTTTTATTTTTTTAAAAAAATATTAGGGACGGGACGGGAATCTTGAGGGTCAGACCGAGACCCATCCCGTCCCAACCCTCTCTCCTATCCCATCTCAAATTGCCCGGAATCAGGTCAGGATAACCTAGGATAGAAAAAAATGAACACCCCTATCCCACGCTGCACTCCAGAAGCATATTAGCCCCAAAGCAGAAAATTAAAAAAAAAATAGTTTAGAGTTGAATTAATAATATTTAACTATTTTTTTAATTTTATTAATTTAACTAAACAAATTAACTAATTTTTATAATTTTTAGATTTAACTTGCATCGTGCACCTGACTATGATAAAGAATCTCCTAATAGAAATTTAATACATATATCAAAACTCAAATTTAAAATCTCACTTAAATAATATTAAATTACTTATCATTCAAACTATTTTTTTTACTATTAAGTTAAAAACTATATAAGTTAGGATAACATGCAGTTGGGCCTTCTGGCCTACTGCCAACGAGAACTTTTTTCTTTTTTAAAAATGTGAAATTATGAATTCAACCCCATAAATATGGGATGCATGAATTCCTTCCTTTAAATGAAACAAAAAACGAAAAGAACATTATTAAATAAGATCAACTTGTTTTTATTTTATTTTAATAATTTTTATTTTTTATACATATATGAATGACTATATATAATTTTATTTTTAAATTTTATTATTATATTATCTATTTAATTTGTGATTAAATCGGTTGAACTATTAAATCTATGACCGTACCATTTATAATTATAGTTTTTAACTTTTCTTGCCTCCTTCCTACATCCTCTCGTGAAATGAAACAATCTCTCCTTAATACGTCAGGAGGGAGAGAGTGAATATCTTCTTGAGATTATAAACAAAAGGCTGATCCTTGAAACAAAACATCCCATCAAGATTTTCAGGCCCTGATTCATGTTAACAAGAAATCTACGCGACAACTGAATTGCACTGCGATGACATGGCATTGGTTCAATCTCCACCCATCAATCCTTGATGTATGAAACCAGCAGTTTAAGCCTGTAACCTGTACATGAGGGTACTTGGGCTAAACAAAATAATCCAACGAGAAACATAACAATTTTTCATGTGTGTAATAATAACAAAGTGAGACGCTTACTTGCATACCAAACAATCAATCGCCGCATTCTATTCTGCTCAGCCTGATGAAACTGTAAAACTTGTTTTTGCAGACAACCCCGAGTGCCAACATTTTTGCTCCAAAGACACTTTACCTGGAAAACAAGTTTAACAATACTAAACGTTGATAGCCATCATACAGCAATTATTGTTTACTATAAATAAGGAATTCAAGGACAAGGACAGAGTCCGAGGCAATTGATCTTACAACAATTATAGAGCCTCCATCCGATGAACTGGAGGAAAGATCAACATCCGATGAAAGCACAAGTAACATCATCAGCTTTGCTGCCGACGACAATCGCTTGAGATGTAAAAGAATGAGCAACCACCAATATTCTGCTTTACAGGACAAGTACCAAGTTCTCTTGTTTGCATTATATGTGTCCGGAATAAGCAAGCGAAAGTATAATAGTAGTAGTTACCCCGACGTCGTCGCGATAGAGGCGATTAATGAGAACAGCTAGTCAGAGGTTTAAGAGGAGTGCTACATAGCAGAAGCAACCTCCGGCATGTCTGATCTCTCCTATCAAATTCTCCGACGTAGATTACAAACAAACAGCGATTCCACAGGGAAGGTGACGAATCTATGATTTCCAGCATGGGCTTCATGCAATGCATAGAGAGCAACAGTGATGCGATGAAGTGATGAGGAAGAGTAATTAGAGTCGCTCCAAATGAATTCTCTGTTTTTTTTTTTAGTGAAAATGAGGGGCCAAGGCCCGTCTATTCTTTCATTATCATTCGTGGGTAAGTAACTCCCACACAATCTGCATACAAGTTTTCCTGTAATTTCTCAGGGGGCTCATCGAAAAACACCTCCACCTTATCTAAATCAAAACTCAAATTCGCAAGGTAATCCGCACAGGAATTACCTTTCTCCTAAAACAGACAAGTTCCTTTCTAATTGCTTTCAACAAACTGTACACGATTTCTATCACCAATATTTTCTAAAATCTGTACAACAGCTCTAGAGAGGTTTGGTCCTGCTTAAAGACAAACATGTATCCCAATACTTGAGACTCGAGAGGGGTCCCCCAGCCAGATAAACTTTCCTGTACTCTCTTCAAAATCCTAACAAAAAGAAAAAAGAAAGGAATCCAGGGCGAAAACGACAGTGTTGTTTTAACTGAGAAATGAAAGATTTGAATGCTTTTATATTTCTATTATAAGTTAACATAATTAGAAATTAGGAATTACTATTTATACAGTAGTCAGGCTGGATTTTCAGTTGCGGAATGTATATTATAATGGATTCTATACATTATTCGGATATATTTTGAAATGTAAAATGCACATGATAAGTATCAACTACTATTTAATTAACTTACTTATAGAAATTATAGCACATGATTTTAGTTTTGACGAGTATTTCCTATTTTATCGAACTACACATGAGATGATAAGACAAGTATAGGTGGAGTAATGGAGATTGGAGAGGAGTAAGAATAGGGGTTAGATCAGCCTTGCTCCTATCTTTTTATTTATTTTTAATGCAAAATCGCCCTTTTTCTATAGTAGAATCAAATTATTTAAACATTTTAAAAAGTTTGACCTAGATAAAACAGGGGGAAGAAGATATCACACTTCTCCATCTTGGCCGGAACATCATATGATAACGAGAATTGAATGGTAAATGTTTTTTAAAATAATACCAATCACAATCAATTTGATTAAAAAATAATAAATTCAACTTATTTAAAAAGATTGTCTGGGGATAATGTGACTAATTATTGGGTATACATAATAAAAAAAAAAGATTTTAGATATGTTAAGCGTATAAATAAAAAGGGTATACAATTAAGGGGGGAAAATGAATTCCCAATATTAAAACCTATATTATAAAAACCCGGGAAAAAAGTGGCGAAGAATTTCGGTTCCGCTCGTTATTTTTAATTCCAGCACATACCCATTGTCTTTCTCTCCAGTATCACTCCCCCCCTCCCTCTTTCTCTGTGAAAGTAGGTTTCGAGAAGACAACTCAGTGAATCCCAGGGAGCTGCATTTGCGGCCATTTCGCGCAATTCAAGCATCCGCTCACGGAACTCTCCAAAATCTCTTATTTACGATCGACTTATCTCCCTTGATCTGCTACAATGGATTCTCGGGAGCCACCCCAGCATTCGCCAGCGCCACCGCCACGCTCACAACCGCAACACTCATCAGCGCCACCAAACATTATGATACCCCCTGGTTCTTTTTCCTCCACCGTTCCCAACCCAGCCCATTCTTCCTTGATGAACCCCAATTCCTCGTCCATGCTGATGGCCCCTGCTACCGCCCGATTCCCCTTCCCCCCATTTGTATCACAATCCCGTTCTCCTCCTCCTCCTCCTCCCCATCCTCCCCCTCCATCGAAGCCTTCCGAACCTTTAAGAAACACTTCTCCTTATGAAGGCTCCTCCTCTGTGTTGAGGCCCTGCGGCTTGAGTATTGATTCTCCGAAGAAGAAGAGAGGCCGGCCCAGGAAGTATTCGCCTGATGGCAGCATTGCTCTGGGTTTGATTCCTACACCTTTGTCTTCTTCTGCCCCCGCTTATTTGAGTGGCACGTCCGGTGAACCACCAGCTAAAAAGAGCAGGGGAAGGCCGCCGGGCTCTGGAAAGAAGCAACTGGATTCTCTTGGTAGGTGTTATATATATCTATCATTTGAACGTTCGTTTTCTTTTACGTTCTTTTTGTGGATCTGATTGATAACTTTACCTATTCTGACCATGCCAGGAGTTGGCGGGACATGCTTTACTCCACATGTTGTCTTGATGAAAACTGGGGAGGTATGCTAAAAGAGTAATTATGCTGGTCGATGATTAGCTATTGCTCTTGCAAGTTTTACTATGTTCACAATCTTTTATCTGCCAGTATTACCGCTAAACTCAATTGCATAATTTGTTGGCATTCTTGCGAAAAGTTCAGCATCCTCATAACTGAAAGATACCGTAATTAGTGCTTGAAAGGGACCAAATTTAACGAGTTGAGATGAGTTAAGCCCAAAGTCTGGTAATTAGATGTAGGGGTCCTCAACTTATGATGTCAAATTGGGGAAAATATCGCTATATATTATATGTTTTAGTTGTCATGGGATATGAAGCGTAGATTTCCAAAATTAAAAAATATTGGAATTTGTATGGAGCAATGGGATTGAAATTCTTTGACTGTGACATGTAATTTTAAACCTTTTTATTCTTTTAAATTTTCTGTGATAGAAGGAACATTTTCAAGATTTTGGTCCCAACTAGTCATTCAAATGACACTAAAAGATATTGTTGTTTTCAACTTGAAATCGTTGGATTAGAAAAGATTGCCTTTATTTCATCTAAAATGGAGTTTTATGGACATTCTAATGTCTTTATATTCTAGCCAACGGTTCTAAGCTATCCATATTTAATTACTTCAAATTTCTATGGTTAGTATAACTGTCAATCAATTTTGGGCTAGCTCAATATTGATTATTTAAGACACGCATAGGTTTGTTATGCTTTCTACTTTAAGCATTTTACAATATAGATTAATAGATCTATGTTCGCTTCTGTCATGTATTTGGATACACATTCCAATATTCCATCTTATGATATGTCTTTTGTTTGTAGGACATTGCAGCAAAGCTTATGTCATTTTGTGAAGAAGGGTCACGTTCAGTCTGTATTCTTTCTGCTAATGGTGCAGTCTGCAATGCCACCCTTCGACAGCCAGCTACATCTGGTGGTACAGTGTACTATGAGGTATGTGAATTTAACAATAATGTACACATTCCTCAAAGAATGGAACATGAAATTGCAGGCATGTGTTATATTTCAGCGTGTAATTATTATTATTTTGTTTGCTCTATTTAAAATAGAGATATGTTTTTTGACTTTGAAAGTGGATATCACTAGAATTATGTTGAGCGTTTGTGATTTTTGGTGATGGGAAAACTATACTTTCTGGAATGTCTGCTGGAAATAGATTTTATTCTTGTCTTTATACTGTTGAATTGTTTCTCAATTCCTCTATTACATGCTGTTTTCTGTGGTGTTGTAGAGTGTTGCAGCATAAATTTTTAAATACCTTAATTGAACCATTTCTGGGGGAAAAGGTTATTATGCTAATGGTATTATTTCCTTATGTATCCTTGAATTGATGGGAATCCAAATAATCTATCTGAAAGAATTACTTATATATCTATTTTTTTATGTATGGACATTTATAAAAATGGTTTGATGTAAAATGAAATGAATTAGACCTTTTCCAGTCTACGTATTATTAAATCACACCATCATGCTTGGGGCAATAAATCTAAATATAATCAATTGCGATAATTAGTTGGTTACTTACAGTGAACTAGTAATGGTAACAACAGGAATTTGAGAAGGAAGGGTTTTGTGCTAGTAAAAGTGGTGTTTTTATAAAAGCATCCATGGAAGCATTGACAGATGAACTAAGTTTAGAGATTTAATCAGGGGAGAAACTCAGATTGTCTTGGTGGGTGCTTTTTGTGCCTGGAATAGTGTCAAAGACTAGTGGTCTTAGATTGGAAGTGGGCAGATCGCATGAGCACAATTTTGTCAGTCCTGCTTTTTGAACAATTCATCTTCTCTTTTTGAATTGTGTGTACTGTGCATTACAACTATATGTAGAAGCTCCCTAATTTCAGTCCTCTTAGGGGTTAGCCTTCGGAGTCTAAAGAGAAAGAAAAAAGAAACTCAACTGGGGATCACAAAAGAATTTATTGTATTCAGAATTTGTGGTTTCCTTATTTGTTAACGATGTCATGTGATGTGTGAAATCTCAATTTCATTTTCGTTTCTTTCACTCCGTGTCTCATTTTTCCTCACCTTCTCGACTGGCACGGGCATGTAGTTTAATGTGTTCAAATTCTACAATCACATCAAGTAGTGTTTTCTTGGAGATGGGGCCAGCTGAACTAATTTAGCAGTCTCTTCTCTCTTGAAGTTGGCATTATATAAAATATTACTTACAATGAGTTGAGATGCTGCATGTCTATTTTTGAGATTGGGGGGTTTATAATATTTGAAGATATTTATAGTATCTTATGTTCTTAGATGCCTCTTTTCTTCATTTGATGCCATTTCACTTGACAGGGTCGATATGAGATTATATCTTTATCAGGTTCTTTCAATCAATCTGAAGACGGTAGTTGTAGAGCAGGTGGGTTGAGTGCCACTCTCGCGGGGACTGATGGAAAAATTGTGGGTGGTAGCGTTTCTGGAATGCTAGTTGCAGCATCGCCAATACAGGTTTTATTCCCTTGCGGTGGAAAAAACTTATTCGCATTCACCTTCATCATCGCCTCTTTCAGCCCATAAAATGTTGCGAGAGCACTTTTGTTTATAAAGGGGTGCTTGGCAACTAGGGAGTATTCTGTGTCTAATGCTTTGTTTTTGTGCGACTGTTATAATTATTATTAACAGGTCATTGTGGGTAGCTTCATTGTGGACGGGAAGAAAAAGTCGAGCTCAAAGGAGAAACCTGGGCCCTCCTTGGCAGCAACGCCCCCGGGAACTCAAGTGTTGAATTTTGGTGCATCGCCTGTGACTCCAACCAATGCTACCTCTCAAGGGGGTTCAAGGGATTCTTCTGATGACGATGAAGTTGGGTCTGGATCAGGGTCTGGGACTGGGTCTGGGACCGGAGCTGGGACTGGGGCTGCAATCCACAGTAGTGTTAGCCAGCCCATTCATAATATGCCATGGCATCATCAACTATGGCCTCCGCAGCGATGACGGCTTTTTCTTTTTAGTATTTTTTTAGATTTAACAGTGCAGAAGCAGGGTAATTACGTGATGATTGTTGGTGTTAGTGGATCAAGATTTATTCTGAAATGCAAACTGCGTCGAAGACAGAATTCACAATAGAGTCGATCTTAAGCTCTGTGTCTGTTTTAGTACATACTTGTTTAGGAGTCAGTGCAATCCATATAGAAAATAGGGGGAAAAATAAAAAGAAAAGTCAGTTTAGAAGGATTTTTAGCTTCATAATTGAAACATGGCTAGCGTTGATAGCTAAGCGGGGGATATGATTGAGTTTAAAGAGGATGTTCAGTTATTGCCTTTGCGCGAATGAAAAAGTATTTTGCTGATTGGAAACTGGAGAAGATCTTTGTATGTGTAGCGCAGAATTAAGGCGAGTTCTACGATTGGCGTTGAATTGAGTGTTCTATCATTTTAAAATATGTGGAAGTCATTTGCTTTGGGACAAGCAGGAATTAGTACATATTATGGTTATTGAGTAGTTGAGCTTGAAAGAATGGGAAGGGTGTGACGGCAAGAGAAAGAGCGTGAAAGGTAATTAAACTTGGCGTAGTCGCCAATACGAGTAGGACCCGTTTTTGGTTAAGATTATAAGCAAACCCACATTTTGAAAGGTTTTTCCGGGGTGCTCATAATCTATAATGTTGCTCTCCGCGGTTGGCACGTCGCTGTAATGTTAGGGGGTACAATTCCTTCCTCATTTGACATTCAACTCTTATAAATGCGTTTTAACCTTCCAAATCCTAATCATACCTTGTTTAATTTATCCATATTTCCTTCTCTTTCCATTTGATACATCCAATAATTTAAGGTGAGCTGGCTTTCAAATGTTCCCTACAATTGAAAGTGGGGTTTCACACTCGAAAGATACTTGTAAAAAAGAAAACGAATATCCAATATGCTACTATTATTTAATTTCCATTACATTCATTTTCTCAATATACCATAATGGCCCTCTAAATGCATAAAACCACGCATAGTTATTATAGTAATAAAAATGACACCAAAAATAATAATATCATATTGCCGTTGCCGTTGAGTATGCAAGAGATGTGGACGTTAATGCGGTTTGTACTTAGTTTGGAATGGCCCCTACCAGCTGCCGAACATACATAGGACTGTGCTCTTCTTTATTTTGACCCTCCGACGCTTGGACGGCATTTCCCGAACCTTCCTTCCTCCACGCGCCCCTCCCACTCGCTCTTATTCACGCGCTTGGGTGGACTCGTTCCTGTTCCTTCTCATTACTTGTCCAACGGCTACTTTCTTCCAACCAAGCGCCACCACGACAATTTCACGCACCGCCTGTCGCCCTCTGTTGCTGGTTAGTTGGCCTATTCAATATCACATCACGACCACACCCTCTCCATTTATAAACACCTTCTTCCTACTTCTCCCACCAACTCCCCAAATCTTCCTCATGGATTGCTTGGTGTTGCCTGTGACGTTGATCAGACGCCGCTCCACCAATTCCCGCCTCGGCTATCGGCCACTCGCCCACCACGGATTCGACGAACCCGGCAGTCCCGTCACGGTTGTCGTCGGAAAAGAGAAGAGGGTGTTTCGTGTTGAACCTTTTGTTTTGCAGGAATACCCGTTCCGGCTTTTGATGGAGACGATGACGAAAGAGGAGGTCAGGGATTTGAGAGGAGGGGTGATCTTTGTGGACGTGGATGCCATTTTGTTCGAGCACATGTTGTGGCTCTTGCACAACGATTCTTCATCTCTGTTCAACCTCAACCTGAAGGAGATCATTGACTTCTATGCTCAGGAAGATTGTTAGAGGGAGCCTCTCGGCCGGAACAGAGGTACTCTGTTTTACTAATTTCTGTTCCATCTGAGACTGAGAGGCCACAACTCGGTATACTTGTATACGTCGTTACTTGTTTTTACAGAATAAGCCTAATCTATTGTCTGATCTCCAAACAGTGACGACAACGAAAGAATACTTGTATACTAGATAATTATATCGAATATAGATTTTATGTAGTTCCTGCGTGCGTTGGGTTGCTTCATTCTGTAATTGACATCCAAGTGATTTTTCCAAGTTCAACCACACATGGCTGGCGTCAAGTTGTTCCGATAGATACTCAATGATATATATCAGACGTCGAAATAAATTCTCCACCGTAAATATTGGAAAGGACTCGGTTTCCGTTTCAGATTTTGTTTGAACTCCGTTTCGTTCATTTTCAACCCCAGCTAATTGTGGGCCAAATAGAAAAGAAAAAGCTAATCCAAGCAAAACCGGCATCTCAGTGGAATCATTCAACGTTAATTAATTGACTTTGATGATTCTACTCTGTAGAAATGAAATTGTGTTCTTTCTTAATGGGTCCTTACGAATTACTTACAAATGAACTTGCAAGACGTGTGGCGTTGGAGCTCTAATCTTTTGTCTCTTGGGCCTAGGCGCGTCCAAAAAGGGGGGAACGTGGCCCAATACCAAACAGTAATGAGAGAATGTGTATGAATGGGTTCCACCTCAGAGGCTTAAAGCGGTGAGTTTATGGGTCATTGGGCCCAACAGCAAAATGATATAAATAAATAAACTTGCTATAACACCCAAATCTGCAAAATGAAAGCAATGAGTTAATAGGACCTTAACTTACATTTTGTGCAATCCAATTCTGCCCAATCAAACAGTCCACCCATAATTTAACAGTCTAATCATCTCTCCATTAGGTGTGAATTTACATTCTCTGCATAAACATACTCTCCATTTTCTCACAATTTTTTCTTTTGCTAATCATAAATATTATCTTATTAGAAATAAATTTATTCAAAACACTAAACACTAAATATATATCATATTTTCTAACAAATATTCGAATATTAATTAACTATATTATAAAAATTAACACCTTCCACAGCTTATATGGGCCCAACCCTATGTTAGTATCTCGAAAGGGGAGAGTTCAATATAACATTTTAACCCCAAAAGTGTAAAGCCTTGGTTAATCCAAATTCAAGTCAAGTCTACTCCCACTTAACACTGGTCTGGGGTTCTATTCACGTGAATACTATATACATATGTATATATAATTTTGGATAATTGTCTTGTAAAAGAAAATCCTTAAAAAATTGGCCAAGAAAGAAAGCACACTGGAATTCAACCTTTTCAACAGAAATGATGAAGAATACAGCCTACGACCAATGGCGTCGATGTTTACTTTATGAGCTCCATGGGCATTAATTTCGGGTGCTCTAGTCTCTACATATTTCCCTGTGATTAATCTCTAATTCATTCGTTTTTTGTCGTTTGAATATTCAGTTTATTTTATTTCTTTAGATAAATACAATAGTATCTCATATCTTTAATATAAGAGTTAGATAACTAATTTAAATAAATTAATTATATTAATTATTTATAACAAATACAGTTTAATTTTACTACAATGTCATCTTTCATCATGACTACTCGTATGTAAAAATCACTTAATGTATATATTTAGGATAAAATTCAATTATCTAATTAATACTTATATTAAAAATTAGAGCAGGTACATTAGTCTTCACATAAGTTAGCTTTTTAATATGTTTCTTATTCTCACATTTGTTTAGTTGAGTCTAATTAATCTGTGTCTATATAGCTTTTTAATTACAATTCTTGTATCTATTAAAATATGTCATTTTCTCTCATAAATAGATTTTCAATAGTCGTTAGATTATTTTATAGCTTTGCAAGCTTAAAAATTACAAAGAATACAATATTATTATATCAAAATTGGGCGCATTTGAGGCCAGTTTAACTAATAATAGTTAAATAAAGTGCTGATGAAACGGTTTAAATTGTGATGGTAGAAGGACAACCCAATTCATGCTCCGATGCAAGCCGTGACAACATGAGATATCAGCATTATTACTTACTAGTTCCACTTTTTCTGAGTCATAGAAAATCGACTGACTTGAGTGACACAATTGAAAGTTCACTAAAAGCTGAACTAGCTCAAATCATATTGGGCATTAGATATTGCCACCTCTGAGTAACTTAAATTTTAATTCATCATATTATTAACTCTTTTCATTAGTTCGTTGTTTATTAGTTTCACTTTTTAGTGATATGTTTTAAAACTCTTGCATCCTCTATTCTTTATGAAGGCACGTTGGGACGCTCTTTGAGTAGCAAACGTGAGGGTCTTGGAGCTTTTATATATGCCAAAATAAAGGCATTGAGTTAATATGATTTGATGAAGATTTACTTGTACTATTCAACCAGTTTTTTCGTGCCTTTGTTTCTTCCCATATTTCTATACCCATTTCCTGATGTCATACTTACTAAAATAAAGAATCACATATTTGTTATATTTTTATATATGAAAAGTATTATATTATGATAATGATGATAATAATACTGAATATGCATTTTCTTGTTAAAAATAATTAAATTGTGGGTTCGATTTGATCCATCATCTTGTTCTTCCATTCTGACCATTCGAAAAAGTTTTACAAATAGCTAGCTTTGTTGGGAACAGGGGGCGATAAATAATGGGTCACATTACATCCTACTTCAAAACCTTAAGTTTCAACCATATGAGTCATTCCACGTTATTATATATTACTTATTAAACTCAATTTTATTCGATATAGGATTTTCACACTAATTCAAGTTAATTCACACTTAAACATCCTAATAAACTTAAATACTCCACCATAACGCGGTTATGTTTAATTAATCACTCTATGTGGGATGCATATTATTAATTAAATAGGACACAGCCATGATTTCTTATGCAAATAAAAAAAAATCAATAGAATTATATATCCATGATAAAGAAGTTGACAGCTTAAAAATCAACATATAAAAATAATATTACCTCCGATTTTAATTATAAAAGTTAGTTGTCTTTTTTAAATATCAATAAAACTAAATAAATCAGTTAATTATAACTAATATGAGAAATAATTGACTATTTTAGATAGATTTGATCATAATTTTTTTAGTTTTATAAAAAAATTAATTAACTTTTATAATTAGGACTAAATAGAGTATTATATATTGCACATAACTAGCCTTGGGTCAGTTCTGTTCTCATTAAATTAATCTTCACTATAATTAACTCTCTAATCATGAATCAACCATAGCTTCATTGTATGTATATAATGTGTGGGTATGGATTCATGCATATATAAATATGTTGGTGGCCGGAGGGTGGAATCTTTATTCCCAACTACCCTTTGCTGTCCATACTAATCCTTAAATATTCTCAACAATTAATGTTATCATGCCCATGTTTAGCAATATTACATGGCCATTTTTAGGATTTGAAAAGTCTCTGTACTTAACCAAAAAGACTTCAGATTATGTCCACGAAGCTATTATATTATATTTCCAAGAATTTAAACTATTATAGGAGCGATATTAAAGCCAATTAAAATAATTTAATCAATTGGTATAATATATACATGAGATGATTTACGATTGCATCGGCCTGGAACTCAGATTGAGATGCTTTCTACTAATTGTTAGTATATGAGATTATTAGATGTCTAACGGTACACTTGGCTTATATAATGAAGCTATAATGTAGTGTAATTAAACTACGTGATAAAGCAAGTGATGAGTATGGTTAGTTTAGTGTACTCCGTAATATAAAGTATTTTTTTTTCCAATTTGGCTTAGTTTAAAATATAAGTCCAGTTTAATATAATCTAAAACAATTGATATTTGTTTCCCTATAATTATATCTTCATATACACTTAAATTTTATAAGTAATTAATTAATTATAATTAATGTAATATTGACTTTTATCAACACTAGCATACTTAGAAAGCTTTACACAAATCTTCACATATTTGATATCTATATTTTAATTTGTCCACATAAGATAGTTAAGCTAGACTATGACCCCGTGCATATTAAAACATATCTAAAAAAGAAATTTGAGAAGACTCCTTCAATGTAGGACCTAGTTGATAGATTTGATTAATTTCGTAATTTTTTTTCACTCATTGATTCTCATATTTAAAACCTCATTAAAAAAAGAGTATTTGGCTGAAAGTGATGCACACTTTTTGCATAATAATAGTAAATAACTAGATCAACTATTTTTTTTAATCCTTGTGATTAGTTAGTTAGATCTTATCAAAACAGACGAAATATATGAGCATTTTCCCGTCTGAAAGGACATGCAGGGAGATAAGAACTTGAGAAGCCAGAAGGGATCAATTGGCTTGTAATTAAAATTAAAATCAAAATTCAAAAACCTCCATGACTGCGGCGCTCATAGAGAGGGAGCAATATTGGGGTGTTAGTGGCAAAGGTCTGGGATATTATTGGAAGCATATTCCTATTCCTGAAAGCAAATTATGAAGTTCTTTATGGAGTCAAATTCAAATTATTCTGCGTTTGGATAATGAAGTGGCAATTACGAATTAATATTGTGTAATCAAAGCACGGTACGGCTTCAGTTTCCCTATTGGGTGAAATAAAGTTCAGAAGTAGAACTTCAACAACAGAATTTTGCATAGCCAAATATATATGTAGTGGAGAATATTGGAAAGTCAGCTGACATTACAATTATTTAATCTTAATTAGCCGCCGTTAACTCTCTAGCTATACCTGACCTTACCCAACGTACAATCTCCCTTCACTCTCGCTTCATACATATATTCAACTATAGGTCGATAATTTAAATTGTTGAAGGCACTGAAAATCATTTAGATCATAAACCAAACTTAAAGTAGTTTTACATATTTATGTATATAATCGTTTCATTCTCCAGTTCACACAAATTCATTTCGGATTCGTTCATCACTATTCTATCAACAGATGACAGATACTTGTATGCGTTTGGAGTCTGACCAGATTAATTAACAAATAGTTCAACCAAATACTAACAGTTCTACTAATAATTAGTAAGCTAAATCTAAGTTGTTGGTTGAGACGGCCTCACTCTACACTATAGGAGAAGAATACAAATTCAATAAAAAATACACTTGTTAAAAAATATGAAAATATTTTGCCCTCTAAATCTCCAAGGTATGGATACTGTGACTAAATAAAAAAAAATATCCTAACTGGACTACCAATAAAAGTTTAATTGATTCTGATCTAACTCTTTCCACTGCATGTTAACTTGACCTTGATTATCATATATAATTCAGTTTGTTTTAGGAGCATGCAGCAGGAGATGTGTGTGGTGTCTCTAATGATAGACCACGTTTCTTTATTCCATTTTTATTTCCTGAGACCTATGGATCTCATAATATATGTATTTGGAAGAGAGCTAGCATATATCAGCATCCTTGTTAATGAACGGATATATACTAGCTTGATGGAGAAGATATATGGGCTGAAACAAACCCTTGCGTTTGCCAGTTCATATTCGCTTCCGCTGTTTTGTATATATGGGACTACTCATAATAAAAGAACGCGGAAAAGGACCACGCTCAGTTCTAAAATCCCTAGACAAATATATATATATATATATAGAGAGAGAGAGAGACCTAACATATATAAACACATTTAATTTTATATCCATTATTATAAGTTAGTAAAACCAGTGACCTTTCATGTCATCGCGTGAAGAAGGAAGTATATCGAATAGAAACTTGTAGTTTTGTAATGAATATGAATGGGTAAAATAAACGAGGGGAAATCTAAGGAATCAAATAGAAATGGGTAACTTGCGACTTGGTATATCTAATCATATATCGGGGCTTCACGTCTATCAAAAACTATAAGGAGTTGTTTTAAAACGTACCACTAAATCTCGTGATTTGGGCAATTCAGCACATATACCCTAAATCCTTTAAAACACCAATTTAAGAAGAAGAAATTCGTTGGCAAATTAAACGTAGCTAATAGCAGAGGTACAGGATGATGATAAACCCAAAAAAAAAAATGAGACACTAAGTATGTAGAAGTACAAGTGTACAACTCAACCGCACCTGACGGACTAGTGAACTACATCAACAGCAGCAGCATATATAAAGTGGAAAATAAAGACAACAAGAAGAAGAAGATGATTATGAAGAAGAAGAAACATAGAGAAAGGCCATAGTTAAATTATAGCACATGAATTTGCTGACCTCTTGAGTGATATATATAGGTATATATATGCATCCAAATGCAGTTGGCAATTGCTTCAAGGAGACCAGTTTGAGGTACGTATAAGATGAGAGAACTGTGTTCAGTTGAGGTTTGACCAGTGGATGAATTAGAGATCAAAATGGAGGACGAGGGGCTGAGTTGCCGTCCCAGCCTTCCACAGGAATCTGCATATTAAGGGGCAAATTGAAGAAGGGTAGACCGGAGGATGGGTCAGGGAAAGCTGCAGCCGACCCCGATCCTTGAGAATAAGTCGCGGGTGGTTGCATCTGGAGTTGCTCCTCCTGCTCGTCCAGCGGCAACCTCTCGTACGCCACGTTCGTAAACGAAGATGCGATCACCATGACCGGTCCAGCTGCCGTCAACTCTCCCACCACACATCCTCCCACAACTTGTCCTTGCCCTCCGGCCAAGTACACAGTCAGGCTCGTCGCACCAGGCGGGGCCGGCGGTGGCAGGAACGACCCCGACAGCGACAATATCTCGAACCTTCCGGGAAGGGTGACCACGGCTCCTGCGGCAGCCGGATGCCTCAAGGTCACATTGGTGACGGTGCCACTGCCGCTCAGAATACAGATCCCGCGCTGGCGGCGACGTGCATAGGTGGCGACGGAGTCAAAGACATCGGAGCCACTGGCAACTTCTAGAATATGAGCGCGGAGGGTGTTGGCGCTTTCTCTGGTGATGATGACGGGTGGTTTGGGCTTGTTCTTTGAACCAGGAGGGCGGCCGCGTGGACGGCGGGCGACGATGTCGCCGGGACCTGCGGAGGCTGAGGCGAGCTCGAGGCCTTGGTGGGGACCATCTTCGGAAAAAAAGGGGCCAACTCGATTGCCATCGTCTTCGGAATCGGGTGGGTGCGGCTGCTGCTGAAGGTGCAAGTCGGGTCTGTGAAGATTTTGAACAAAGCGAGAAGCAGTGCCTAAATCCAGACCAGCCATATGCACATCAAAGAGGGAGACACAAAAATTATTACAAGAAAACGAAAACAAGGGGAAATAATTAATTTTATTATGGATATTAAATTCTATCCAGGTAGCAGTGTTTAAAAAAACAGAAATAAAACTGATTTGGGGGCTGCTTTTGTTTATTTTAAGAGGATTGGGAAAATTTTATGCGAAGAAAATGAGGAAGAAGGGAAAGCAAAAGAGGAAGAAAGAGAGAAGAGAGGATATGGGAAGTTGAAGAAGGTTGGAACTGAAAAGGAGAAGAAGATTTAAGAAAAGATATAAAACAAGAACACAGGAGTGGCGGAGAATGGAGTGCAGAGGAAGAAAACGAAGAAGGTCATACTTAGAGAGAGAGAGAGGAGAATACGGAGACATATGACTTAGCGCTCTCATGTTTTTTTTATGCTTCCAAAAGATTAAATAAGAGACGTTAAATAATAATTAGAACTCTCTAACCAAACAAATAATTATAAAAATAATAATTATAATTACCTCCATAATCTCTACCCTTCCTCTTCCTACATTTTTATCCGATCTTGAACCCAACAATCATAATTATGACCCCTGCGTTCATTTTGTGTTTTAAAATGTAATTTAATCATACAAATCAGCTGGACCAATCAATTAAATATATGTATATAAAAGTGATGAACTGGTTATGAAATCGATTTATTTGACTCTAAATTTTAACTTAAAAAACAGAACTTATAAACAAATATTTATGTTTAATTAAACATGACAAAGTGTCATTTAATTGGAAAACGATACCCTTGTTTGAAAAGTTCACTACTGTGAGATTGTTAGAGATTAAATATCCCCATGCGTGTATTTAAATAAAAAAAATATGCCATAATATTCAAAGTTTGTGATCAATATTATTTATTAGACATTCTATATTTTATATGATTTATTTATAAAGTTGAGTGATGTTATTGTAATCTATTAAGCGCTTGATCTCATAATAATACATCCACTTTGTCTCGTGTGCTACATTTTTTTTTAACTAAATACCACTTATTAAAGTTTAATTTTTCCCAATGAAAAGTCGTTATTTGCAGGAGAGTAACATAAATATTTGACACATTAATTATAAATTATTAATTTAACGTATTTTATTAATCTTGATAAGTTAGCTTAAAAATTTATTTGTTTAGGGTCGGATTACAAACCTCATTATAAGAGACAAGTGAGAGTATTTTTTTGCTCTAACTTAACTAAGAAACAACTATGTATTGTTCTTTATCAATAGGATTGAGTCTAATATGAGAGACTAATATTTTATTATGTATGATTATTTCTCTTTATATATAGACACAGAATAAGGGAGCAAGACGGGAGTGGTAATTACTTCGATGCGTGAAGCTTGCACTGAACGCGACTTTGAAATAAATTAATGAGTTCTCAGCTTAATATAAATTTAAATATTAGGAATCCTACGTATTGAAGAGGCAAAAGTCCTTTGTAATAACTTGACAAAGCAGAAAAAAAGAAGTAATACTTTAAATTTTATCAAACAGGACTTATATTTTGCATCAGAAAAAGTTTAGAAATATAGTAACTTGTATTCTGGCTGGACCATTGACAGTACATAAAGATGAGTGAAAAATAATATAAGAAAACTCTCAGCTGTCCCTCTGAGATGTAGCCGTGAGATCTTTGTATAGATTTCAGTGCTTTGTCCTAAATTAACTATTATGTAGAAAGTCAAACGTACGTAATTAAGAACGCATAAATAATTAGTAGTTGGATACAAATATACTTGGCAACGGCATTTGTAATTTCTGATTGGGTTTGTTGGGCATCATTGCAAACGACAAAAATATTTAAGAAGAGAATATATAAATGTGTGTGTCAATAAAAAAGAAACGAACAGATAAATGAATAGTGGAAAACCAAAAATAAAATAAACCAGCACTGTTAAAACCGCTGGAGAGGGAAAGAATGAGAAAAGTCACAGTTGTTTTGTTGTCGGAGGAATACAATATATACACACTATATAGAAGACTAAGTGAGTAACATCATGATTGTATTGTATCCATTATATAAGTACTGATCTAATAACAGCAAGGATATCTTTTGCGTACGTAGCTATGGATCGAGCGAAGGGGGAAAACAAAAAAGAGGGAGAATGATTAAAAAAAATCGTCAGTGATTACATATACATTTTGAGGGAATCAAATTAAAAAAGAATACCCAAATGCTACAATTCCTTTATATACATGGATCGGTGTTGTATCCTTAAGAATCAAATATACTAGAAAAGGCAGATAAATAATATTCATCAACCTTTTTCATTTTCTTGATAGTCTTGTCGTGTAAAACGCATCATTGAGGAGACTAGAGGGGGGGGGGGGAGGGGGATGAAATTAGATGTTAGGGATGAGGATGGACGTGGGGGAGAGGGATACAATGACACAATAATTCATATGTGAAAGGTTTCTCCAATGACATTGAAGGATGGAGCCTGGAGGAGTGGGCAAGTGGGACCCTCCGATAAAGGATTAGTTTAGTTTATTTTAAGCGATTATAAGATAAATATGTGAAAGTGATTTTATCTCATAAAGCTTACTTTTTTAGAGTGTTCCCAAGTATCCCTTAATTAGTCCTCTATAAATCTTATCCTCCGGCCTTTTGACTTTAATTAACCCTGTACTTTAAAAAAAATATTTATTTACCAAAATCTTACACATTCAAAACTATTCCTGATTCTATTTTACCCCCAACTATTCCAATTTATTATATTTAAACACTCCCAAACAAGACCTGACTCTTGTATCTAAGCCACTCATTTAATCAACATCATATATAGCGCTTGCTTAAAGATAAGTCATATACCACAAGCTTCTTTGGCCATCCATTATATAGCCACTTTTCATACTCTGCTTGCAACCAAAAGTTTGATCTGATTACCTCATCACTCCATATATATATATTATCTTCGGTGCTTCATATAAATTTTACCTGTAGATTAAAAAAATTAGTTAATTTAATTATTTATAATAATTATATATTAATTTTTTTAAAATGCCATATTTAATCTTGTGTACTTGAAAAACTCTTAATAGAAATTCTATTAATATATGTGTAATTATATATGAATATTTTAAGAAATAAATTATAGTTTTAGAAAATAAAGTGAATTAAAATCCTATATTTAAAATTAAAATAACTATATTTAACTATTATATTTAAGATCAGAGAGAGTATAATTGAAAGTTCAATCATCCATTGTTTTTACACCAGTAATTAATAGTGTTCACATATTAAATTTTAAACTTCCAACTTTTTCTCCTTGCATGTTACTTTCAACAAAATTAACCAGATTTATTATAATTAAGATAGTTTAAAGCAAACTACTTTAATTAGTGGATCACTGATGACTATGTGATATATTAGTTAAGTGATGAATCTTAAATAATCTAATATGCATAAAGTTACTTAAATAATCTGATTAAATTATCTGATAAGCAATGGTGGGAACATTACTTTGAAACTTCGATATGAAGACATGGCTTCTTAGCTAGCAGTTTGGTAAAGGTAGACCAAAAACAAATAAACATTTGCAGGAGGATTCTTTAGCTAGCTAGCAGTTTGATGTGCTTTGATGGGACAATTTTGAAGGACAGAAGCAGCATAAGAATTAATAATAGTCAGCCTTTCAAGGAATACCTTGATTTACTATATTTTGAGTAAAATATTGTGTCTATTATTAATTTGAGGTGGTATCCTTTTTAATTTGTTCAGGATTATCTTTCATATTACATTTTGAAATAGGTCAACTCTATTGATTACTTTTTTAAGAAAATTGTATTAATCAATTCATGGCCTCAATAATTAAAAGGTATATAGCTTATTAACCCAACTAACGTCTAATAATTGGTGGCAATTCAGGATAATCTCGTCAACAGTTAGGCAGGTCCTTAGCGTTACAGAATGTACGAGGTTGTCAGAATAATATGGAGCGATAAAAAAAAATTCATAGCTGGCTTGGCCCCGTGATTATAAGGTTAAGTAGCTTATTAGCTAAGAAGACGAGGTGTTTTTAATTCCTGACGAATATCACACTGAATATAACTCAATATACAATGACTCAGAAACCGTGGTTATACCATCGTCTTCAATTGACCTGATAAACTTATTAAATGCGCATTTCGAAAGTGCTATTATGCGACTCTAAAATAACTCAGAATCAACAACGTAAGTTCATTATTATTATATTAAAAGTTAACATCAGCTTTTGACATTAGCACTTAATTAATTCGGACACCAAACATCTCATTAACTTAACCTCAATAACACGCTTGCATCCGAGGGTCTACCCCGTTCGCTTTAATCTGCTTTCAAAGTAAAATGTTTGATCATATGATTATTTTAATTAATCTTATTTATGTATTATTACGAAGACCCCAACTTTCGGGATATTATCACTGGTCTCATCCTATACAAATTATACCATAAAATATATGCAAAATTCAATTCAAAATTCTATATCTATAGTTTAGAATAGCTAGCTAGTCCCATTGTCCAACCAGAATTAAAAATACGCACTTGTTTTTTTTTTAATATTGTCTTAATTAATTTTGAAATATTGCACAGAAACATATATAGGATATATATTTCCCCCTCTTGGGTCAATCATTATATAATGATCTATTCCTTAAATAGAGGGAAGTATCCAATGTGATTGCAATAATAAATAGAAAAAATCTCCAAATATATGAGTTGCTTCCGAATATAGTAGCAGCTACAATTTAATCACTACAGCACCATAATATTTTTTTACCTTTAATAAAAGGAGTTAATTATGATATTGATCATTGACGAAAAGGACGGATGGATTAAAGGTAAAAATTCACAGGTCAAATATATATCAACCAATATATTATATTCTAATTAATTAATTAATTAATTATGAAACAACAACTAGTCAAATGAGCACGGAGGAAAGTAAATCATAAACAACTAGTTTTTTTATGTATTAATTGCTGGGGTCGTTTTTATAAATAATAATTTATATTTATCTAAAAATTTAATACATTTTTTTATTTTTATCTCTAATTAATTATATCTCTCTCTCTCCCACTCGTTCTTTCTCATCTATTTTCTCTCTCATTCTCTTAGGCATATTATCCTCATAAATAAAAGTATATTTATAAAATAATTATATTTATAATATATTTATTATTTTAAATTAATTTTAATTAACATTTTGATGTGTGTAATTTAGATAATTATTATTTATAAAAAGGACTTGAGCGAGTATACAAGAGTTTAAAATGACTCTCATTGTTTATTACTTATAAATAACACAGCTTACTGTATGTTTTTATATTTTATATTGATTTATATAATGACTAATTAATGACGACATATAGCTTTGTATATCATTGTTTGTGTGTGTGGATATATATACTTATATAGCAGAAGTTAAGATTTTTATTTTACGTGTTATTTAGAGTTCTACCTCTTTAGATGTAAAACGGCTCAGTGAAAATATTTATGTCATAATATTTATAAATCGAATAAAGCTTTCAGCAAAATATTTTTCGGATCTCATATATATATAGTGATGAAGTCAATCGAACGAGTTTGTGCAATCATTACACCAAGAATTTGTAAAAAATCAATAACCACAATAAAATAATATAAATTAAAAAGTTATAAATAAAATAACCGCGATATATTGAACAATATAATTAAAAGATAAAGCCGTGTTTTATTTTAAGCTTCCAACATCAAATCAGATGCACTGTTGAAACCCGTACTTTGAGATAACCGAATTGTAAAAGAGAGAACAAAAGGAGCAGAAAAGGCTACTTTCGCTTCGTAAAACAGTGCTTAATCAATAAGCAAGATATATCAAAAGGATATGCCCTCTTTAGCAAAACCACATGAACCAGATTAATTAAATGATTATCTATCTATCTATCTAGCTTCCATCAACGCACTTTATCCTAATTACTTGCAAGCTTTTTAAATAATATTGCAATTCAATTCCCTGCTCCCTTTATCTCTTCGATTGACTACAATAATATTTCAGCCACTTATTAATACAGATTAATCAATATAATGTATACATAATTATTGAGACTTGCCGGCACAATTTTAATTAGCTCCTTACAAAGATCTGCCGTCTCAAATCATCATCTCTCTACTGAGAAGGAAAAATGACGGCTAAGATGTGCGTGTAAATGTTGGCATTAAATGGGCAAGTGGTGGCCCTTTGAGGATGTTAAGTGTCATAAGCTTAAGGTTAATCCAAACGAAGTGGCAAAGAAAAAACCTAGCACAAGCCAATATTAGCTGTACCACGTTGTAAAAGAGCTTCAAATCTCATTGTAAAAGAACATCATTTTGAAGAAAAGGCACAGCTTAATTATAATAAAGGCCACCTCGTGAACAATATATATTTAATATTATTCAACTTTGGCATTTGCAAACTCTTTTAAAAAGAATTGATTCGTCTAAATACGCCCGTCCCAAGCATAGATTCTTCCTTGTTTTCTTAATTTTTTTTTCTGAAAAAAATGAAGGCTCGTTAATGAAAAAGGCTAAAGTTAAAGGAAAAATCATGGGTGCCTTAATAGTGGACCATGTGGTGATAATGACCACATTGTCGTTTTATTATGTCCAGGGTCGTCTTTATCTTTTCCACTTGCAGGTTCTTACAACAATGGTTATCTGTTTGCACATGCATCAATACGATTACCACATTTAATTTGATCCCATTCATTATGCTCAACAAACTCTCTGATCATTATGCTGTGTTCTCATTACTCACATCAAATATCAATCAATCATTACTCTAATGTAATACTAACATGTTGAGAAAGAGAAATTTTTTATATTAATGTACCATTTAATTTATTATTTATTTATTATTATATTGATTTTATTTATATGGGTATAATTTATATTAAATAGGGGTAAAGGAATAAAGTGTTGAATTTTATAGCATAACTGATAGGGTTTAAGATTTTACTTGGTCAATGTGAATATGCCGAAAATGATTTATAAATAGAATAAGAGGAGTAATTTATAGTTTACCTAAAATTTTATAGTATTTTTCTAATAGTACTCATTATTTTAAGTTTAACATGCTCATTATTGTTGAAAAAAAATATTTCAAAAGTAAAATTGTACTAAAAATATTTTAGAATATTGGGTATTATTAAAAAAATATTTTAAAAATGAGTTGATGTTAAACTGGAAAGTTTAAAATCTGCCAAGGGACTTCAAATTAAACATGGATTAGAATGAAGGATGAGATTTTAAAATAGAAATGAGGAGACAGAGATTGGAGCATAGAGATGCTCATAAAAACAAGTAGAGAGGGAGGGAGGGTGTGTGCATGAAGTAAGGGGATTGTCAGTTGTCACCCTTCTGGGGGAACACTCTATAATTATAAGAGGTCCTAACAAAGAGGCAAGACAAATGGTTTTGGAGCTTTGAATTTAAATAATAAAATAAAGAGTTTCGGGGCTTCACATGCTTCTGTTCTTTCAGATTCATGCACCGCTACTCAACTTTGTGTGCCAACTGACACTTCAATTCCTTAAACTTTTAATCCAAATCTAAGAAACCCCATATATCACTCATATGTATATGTTTTTTAGGGTTTGATGTGGCATTCGTTTTGTGTATTATTTCTCTTCTGCTGATGAATTGGTTTCATTCTATTTGTGTTGGAGGGGCCCATTTATATTGTTCATTGACACTCTCATCTATGTGTGTGTGTGTGTGTGCGTGTGACCTGTGAGTAGATCATGTGCATTCTTATTTTGACCAAAAGGAGCCACGTGATCACGTGCTGTTCGTTCGCGAAGCTCAAAAATCAAGGGACTTAGTTCATCATTATCTTATTATTATTTACTTGTTAATCATTTTGTTCCTTCCACGCTCCCACGTGACCGACGCATGGCCCTATTCTAAATTCTTATCTTCTCAATTCTCAATCCTCTCAAGACTCTGCCCTCAAAATGTTTGAATCTGTGGATAATATTGGACTATTGTTCTTTGAGTTTACATTCTTATATTAGTCATGCTTGTTGGCAGTACTATTTTCCTCTTCATAGCTCTCAATCAAACAGTAATTAACCTACCCCATATGATAAACAAATGTAAGTGGCATTAATTTATCGTAATCAAATAAAAAAAAGTGGTTTTTTTAAGTTGGTCAACAGATAAAGAAGTGGGTTGGAGACAAATCGCAGAAGGAAGAATTTCTATTGGGCCGCAAGAATCCAAAAGGGGCCTATTTTTCTGATGTGAACGCAATAAGTGGGGGGTCGGTGGAGGACCCAACAGGCAATAGTGGTTAGCACATTTGCTGGAAACAAACACAACTTCTTCTCCAAAATTTACTTATAGCGATGATTTTGGGATGCTTCTGCAAACACTCAACCTTTTGATGCAACCTAAAGCACATATTCAAAATCTTCCAAAGTCAACTCTCACGTTGGCGACATGTAGAGGCTCAACTCAATCCAAGTTGATAATTAATAAATACTAGATGGAGCCATTCATTGGAACCATTTGGCCGATTACTTGGTCATTGTTTTGAAAAAGCACCAATCTTGATCTTATCATGCAAGGGTTCGAACATCAAGATAATTTCAAATCGGTGTTATTTCTGAGATGAGCCATCATCGGCTTTATCAATTTCTATATCCTAATACAGTTTGACTCCATTCTTTCATGCGTTTTGGGTAGAATTCAAATTTGCCTGGTCTGAAGCAGTGAGAAGACATGATAATTATTCAAGATCAAAATCACTACGTGTACCAACTAACATGTCTGGTTTGAGAAAACACTGATACATTCCTTCACAACTAGTCAAACCTCTTCTCATATTTTCTTTTATTTTTTTTGTACCACAGGAGGCAAAAGCCTCTCATATTACTTTGTTAGGACTTAGGAGTAAACACCCCAAAAGCACAAACTCCTGCATAGGGTTTCACTTGTACCAAAACATAGATAAGCAATTCTGGGAAGTTGGAATTGGACAAAAATGAATCCAATAAAGACTCATCTTTAAGACGCCAATCTCAGTAAGTTCAGTTTCAATCACATGATATATGGAAGTTTCATGGAATTGAAGTAAAGCACCCGGAGCTTGGGCACAACTCACAGATTTCAGTTTTACAGGTCAACATAAATCCAAGGGCTAGGGGACAAAGCAAATCTTTTCTAAACACCATCCATAGACAAAAAGCAAAGGAGTTCAACTTCCACATGTTGAGAATGTATGCAGAAAAGTGTACCAGTAGCTACATTTTGCCATCCTCTTCATCAACTATAAGTTGACAACTAAACACTTCTAGATAAAACCTATATGATCAAATGCACGTAGTTGAAGTCTCCAAGCAAAGCTTCACAGTGCTTATCTTTGGTTGGAATCGATTCACACTGTCATTCCCGAAATTTGGACAATGACCGGCACAGAATATGAATAATTTCACATTCCAAAAGCCTAAAACATTTGAATCATCCATAACGTTTTTTTTTTAAACACAACAGAATCTTTTCCAAAGTCAATGTGGAGCTTCACCCTTTTCAAAATAATACAAGTTCTTACGAAAAGCAATTACATCAAAAGTAGTGTTTATCAAACGGCGCTTCGAATCGACAGCAATGCTCTTTACTGCTCAGCGGAAAGATTAGGGTCACCTGCACTATCTGAAGCCAAAAATCTACTCGTGAATAACGTCCCAAAAACATGATTGAAAGAATGCGGAAATAACAATCCATAAACATGTTTCAAATAATATCTTGTATTTCAATGCCAACCTTTTCGTAAACGTTTTCTTTCAGGGAAAACAACAATATGAAATAACCATTTCAAATAATCCTTTCAAAACCATAATCTTTCTGTAGGACTTCAATAGAACGAGAACATACGTGAAAACGCAGTGCACGAGGGTAAATAACCAATCTAGTGGCTCAAGGCCACTAGCCGTCGCGAGTACGAGATCCATGTAATAATCTGGTGACTCGAGGCCACAATCTGTCGCAAGTACGAGACCTACGTATATCCGTCGCGAGTACAAGACCCACATATATCCGTCGAGCTCGGGTAACCAAGGTACACCAAGGGCTAACAGTACTGCTGTTAGCAACCAACGTTCTGTATTCTATCCTTTCTAAAATATTTCCATCATGCATGGGGTTTATTTCACATGTAATAATCTCAACCGTTTCAATGCCATAATCGTTGGTAAAAACCACTTTGAATTTCAAAAACCCCATCATATACATTTAAAATCAAATTACTGTAAAATCATATGAATAACATCAATTCAATGCAATTTGTAAACTAATCGAAAGAAGATAATTTCTAACGATTTAAACCATACTTTCATAAAATTTCTTTTCGAAATCCATATTTGAAATTCATCATTTGAAATGACAATGCATTTGAAAATATAAATTTTAGGGAACGTTATTCACTCACCTGCCACGCTCCTAAACAGCTACTCTTTTTAACCCAACCACTTTGATTACTATCACTTCTCAATCCCCTGGTATTCTGACATAATACATTAATGTTCTATTCAAAATTCCAACAAAACAACGCACTACAAATCCTGACAAGCCTTTACTCCAAAGTTTTGCCAAACAGAATCTAAAAACCAAAAATCACAATTCATAACACAACAATATCTCCATTTGTGCATATATCACATAAGACCAAAACTTAGCTTTCAAATTGTCTTTCTTCCAAAACTTAAATCCAAATTCAGGTTACGCACAACCATGTAATCTTTTAAATATATACATATGCAAATACTCTATCTGAGCCATTTCCCATAGGCTTCATTGTGCATAGCATCAACCTAGAGCTCCTTACCATGATAGTATGAATATCTTTATTCATTAAGCTAAAACAATCAAAATAAAACGATCAAAGCCTCCTCCCCAAATGTTTTCCCAATTCATTTAGCTCTCCCACAGACCTTTAACAGAACATCAAGCACCAAAAACATATACACACAGTGATACAAGCTATACATCCCACTTGCTTTCCAGCTCTAGGCAACAACCTGTGGCCTAGGCTTCCCTAAATCAGTCATTCATACAATCAAGTTTTAGCTTTGGACGATCAACCATTAGCAGCTAATAACTCCCTTCGTTATCCCCTCTTAACTCACACACGCAAACACACAAACAGAGCATACCCACCTCAGCCACTCATTCACTCATCCCCCAGAGTTACACATATCATCAAAATCACCTAGGAAGGCCAAAGCTACCTACAACGATCACAGACGAAGGCTCACAACTTACCCAAAAACAGTTACTTCAACGCCGATTTCACCACCTGCCACCAGTTAAACCCCCTCCAAGCTTCTTTCCTTCATGGGCCTAACGATAGCACTCCACTCACCCCACGGCCTTCTGCCAAAAACAGAGGAAAAATTGCCATAAAAGCTAATGAGTAATGGGCGGCTCCCAAAATGCCAATGACAAGCCACTAACTCAAGGAATAAGAAGGGATGGGGCGGGGAATTGATCTTGCTACAGTTTCACCAATGAGCAGGCAACAGAGTAACAACAGAAGGAGGGAAAAATGGGTACCTACCGGATATCAAACCACTGCTCCAGCCATGACCCAACATTCCATTAACCTCTTTCACTTCGCTTGGCCACAGAGAAGCAAAAACACAGCGCCACCACAACCAACGGACAACCCAGTGACGGTATCAAACACTCAGATAACAGGGGACGGTAACAATAATCCAGAGGTAGCTCAAAGACAGGGACTTCTCTGCAAGGTTCCTCTGATCTCACTCTCGCGACCCATTGAATCTCGCTGGGAGCTAAAATAGCTGAAGGGGAAATGATGATGGTCGACGATAGTGGAACAAAATGACAGAGGTACCAGCTGGAGCGAGGTCTGACACGGCATTGACGGCGTGCAGTCTCACCGCTGCGCCCCCTTCCCCGCTACCCTCCTGCTGTCATCGACGGATTTAGAGAGAATGGGCGAGTATGGAGTCTGAAATTGGAGAAAAATGAAGGAGGGGTACGGGTGCGAAGGAAAGACAGGAGGGGTAATTCTGTAATTTCACGCGCTAAAAATAAATAAAACCTTGCCTTCAGCAACTGTCAGGGTTCGAACGCGTGCCACCGCTTTTAACTTCCGCCTCCTGACCACTCTGTTGCCCACAACCCTTTGACATTTCTGCAACAAATATACATATAACCTTTAAAAATCCCTGGGCCATAACATACAGACTCTCAATATCTGCATATCACAGTTAGGTTACTTAGATTAGAGGTTTAGAATATGGACAACTTGCCGATAGCTAAGAGCTTTTTTCCGTTTAGGAACACTGATAGTAAATATAATGCCTCATAATCTGTACATGAATTCATAACCATTGTAAAAATACACGGACATTAGAGAATGAAAGATTCGAGTATACCGCCACATGAAGTTACAAAATTCTCACAAAACAATTTTACACACCTGTAGCAGCGGTAAGTTCCAGGTAAATGCATGAAAATCTGATAAAAACATGACAACAAAATCAGAGGTATCATAATAAGTTCACCATCAGCATGTTTGATATACAATATATGAAGTCGGAATACTTTCTATATTAGCATTTGGGAGTTAAATTACATAAAATGACTAGCTTCATCAATCTAGAGAACATTTTTGCTAACCATTGTTGAATTAGTTTGTGCTCATAATAAATTTTGCCGTAAGGTCATTTCGTATGTCATTTTTTTCTATATTTCCTTGGTTGTTGCTTTGTTGGTATTTCTGAACTCAAAAAGAAACATTTGTAAGCAAGTACTTCTTAAGCCTTTTGTATCCAGGTAGCAGTAAAAATCAACTGCTAATGTGTGCTGACTCCATATATATCCTTAAAATACAACTCCAAGCTTCAGCAGACATTAACAATAACAGTGGGATCGTATATAATATGAAACCACCTGCCATTAAGCGACGCATGTTCAAAGCTGACACCATATATATGGCCATAAATCATGCACTTAATGTTCAGAGTTTTGTGAAAAGGAGTAGATTTCACCACATTTTAGTTTCAAATCAAGATGCCACGCATTAGAAATGTATGAAAATACAGTTCTTCAAAATAGATTCAAAAACTCCCATTGGCAGTTTAAAAAAGTTTGTTTTCCCCCTTCTTTCCTTGCTCAAAATAAGGGTCGCGTCACCTACCTTATTCTGGTAATTACATCCCCCTAATGCGATAGTTCTCTTCAGATTAATAGATATAAGTTATGACAACAATTGAAATTGGAGATCCCATAATCTATGAATTAAATATTTCCTTTTGAAAACTCTACCCACAATCTACCTCTTGGAAAAGAGACAAGACATCGAAGAACAAGAGGAAGAGTTGCAAAATTCCGATTTCCCATTCGGAGTGTATTAGAAATTCCAACTCAGAAAAACCGGCTCCCACAAAAAAGGCACGAACTTGAAAAACAAAAATTTTAGCTACATAGTTCAAAACGAAGGCCAGGAATTAACAGAAAATGGTAAAGGGGGCTTTAAAACCTATGCAAAACAAAGTTTTCAGCTTTTGTTCTCATTCAGCAAGTGAATCAAAGTTACACTTATCTTTAATTTGTCTGCAAATCTGTAGTCTGCCTCTGGGGGAAAAGTGGAATATAAAGCTTGTAGAAATAAGAACTACGAGAAGCGTACCTCGGTTAGTTTAGTTGACATTTGATTCTGAAGCTTTGCTTTCTGTTTTCTCCTGATGTATTTCTTTTGGGACGTGCATAAATAATTATATATATATATATATATATCATCTTAAGCCACAAAGTCCAAACCGCTCCTAAATCCAAGAGTACCAATGTATGTTTAGATAGGATTTTAAAAATAAATTTATAAAAAAAAATATTTTTAGATAGTTTATAAAAAAGGATTTTTGAAGAAGAATTTATAAAAAAAATAATTTTAAATAAATGAGTATTTAAATAGTTATTTTCAAAAGTATTTTTATTATTAATAAATTATAAAAAATGGTATGACTATTAAATGAGGAGAGATAAGATGAGAGATGGTGTATGAAAAGAAAAAAAATAAGGTGTAAGAAAAAGTAGGGGAGGGTGTATAAAAAAAGGTATAGGTAATATAGTAATTGATTAGTTTATAAATTATTTTATTATTCTATAAATTACTTTGATCAGTTTATCTAAAATTATAATTTAGTATAAAGATCTATTTAAATAAATATAATTATTTATTTTTATAATAGGCCCTATGTGTTTTCTACGCCTAACATTTTGTTCCTTCAAAGTACGCAATATATAACCTACAAGCTATCGTTATATATCTAAAAACTAAAATAAATTTATAGATATATTAGTGAAAGATAATTTGAATAATACGATAATGTTATATAATTATTTTCAATATTTAAAAAATTTTGTGATTAAAGAATATTTAAAATATGATCTCATAGTTTAATACTTAACTTTTAACGTTTAGCCTCTCTTATATTAAAAAAAAAAACTATGTGTATCTCACATATGGTCTATTTAATTGCTTTACTAATGTATTTGATATTACAAAAAATATTCATTACTTCAATAGTTTTTGCCCAATATTCGTCAATCCAATAATTGGTACAAAACTATAATTGTTTAATTTCTTTAACTAAAAATTTAAGCTTGTGTTGAGATATATTATATACCTAATAAATTTATATTTTATATATTTATTTATATCATTTTATTAGTTTTTTTTATTATTTTAACCTTTAATTATATTATTTATATACCACTTAAATTAATATACTTTATATTAAATTAATACTTAATAGGGTTGTAAATGTTATATTTTTATGATTTTTTTAAATAATTATTTTTAAATAAAAAATATTATATTATTATAATTTTATATTTTAAGAATTTTTAAAAAATTAAAATTTATAAATGATAATAAAAAAATATTAATTTAAAAATTGTACTAGAAGACTTATATACTAAATCTTGTGATTTGGGCCCACTAGATTTTTTAATTCCTTCTCCATGCTTTTAATCACAGCACTCAGCGTTCACAAAAGGCCACGGGCGGCGAGAAACCATTGAGCACATACGCTCCACACAGCCGTGCCATCTTCACTATTCATCATCCTCCTTCACATCATCCACCTCCACGCCTTCAACACGCAGCGTCTTCCACCTCACCCAGCCGACACACCACCATCACCACACCTACCTCTGCCGTGGGCTCCAATCACAGAACCCATCAGACTTCATCGGCGGAGAACCATACACGCACACAACCTCCAGCAGCCGCTACGCCGCCTCCATACCTCCAGCCAACTCCCTTTTCCTCCGTTCCATCCTCCATCCCGTCGTTATCATCTCCATCTCCCTCACGCACATACCCACTGCCTTCCGCGACACCACTGGCTGTCACCTTCCATTAGATTCACGCTGCAGTCACCCATTCCTTAATCTATCCGTAGCCTCCACAGCACCCCTGCCATCATCCTCTCCAGTCGCCGTCCACCATACCCCTCAGCTTACAGAACCAGAACAGCAAAGACCAGCAGAGACAGAGCGAACAGAACCAGCGACAGCACCATGTAGCCATGAAATCTTGATATTGGTGTTAATCTCTTTGACTCGTAAGTTTAAGATCTGTGGATTTTAAATTACTTTAATTTTTTATCTTTTATAATTATTATAAATATTTATAATAATTTATTTATATTTATTAAAAATTATTATAACTATATTGCTAATTAATATTTAGTATTAAACTGATTATAATTTAATTCTATTTCTCAATTTTTTGTCAAGACTTAGTATTAAGATTATAGTAAATATTTAGTAATTTTTTAAAATAATTTGAATTATTATATTATTGTATCTTTATTTTATTATTCTAGTGGCAGTTAATAAATTAATACTTTATAAAATATTTTATGACAATTCGAAAAAACTCGGTTGTTAGATTAAAAATTTAATTATAATTCTTGATTCATTATTTATAACTCTCATATTTATTGAAATTATAATTGCCTACGTTATTGAATTAGAGAATTATATTTATCATTGTTAATCACTTGTATTATCGTTCTATTCACTCTTTATTAATTAATTATCTAAATTAAAAATATTAAAATATTTTATTTAAATTTATCTTAATTCTTAGTATTTCAAATCAAACCACATTTTTTAATTTAAATTGTATTGTATTCACTTATTTAGAATTTTTATTTTATTTTTGAATCCTAAAAGAGAAATACTCTATATTACACTATATATAATCCTTAATTAGATTTTTGAAATAATATCAAGGCTACATCGGATATGAGATTGTTTTAAGTGGTGTCATTGCCAAGGACCCAAAAAATTAATTTCCTAATAACTAAATATCAAATAATATTAATTATAATTTATTTATTTATTGAATCCGTTATTACGTAATTTTTATATTTTTATTAAAAAAATATTCAGGTTCAATTTTTTTAGTTTATTTGGTTCAACCTTTATCTTTTTCTGTTGTCTTGTTTGATTAATTTATTTTATTTTATTTATTTTTTCTTTTATTTTGATCTTTTTTATCTAATAGCTGTCTCTAATGAACATATGTATGTTAATGATTCTAAATCAGAAAAAAATTATAAATAATTTTAATTATAATAATAGATATAATGGATTTAATAGTAAACATATATGGTGTTCTGTGCTTAATGGTTTCTCGTCGCCCGTGGCCTTCTGTGAACGCTGAGCGCTGTGATTAAAAGCAGGGAGAAGGAATTAAAAAACCAAGTGGGCCCAAATCACAAAGTTTAGTCCATACAATTCAATTTCTAAATTAACAGTGTTTCGATGTTATTTGTAAATTTTAATTTTTTTAAGATTTTTAAAATATAAAATCATAATAATATAATATATTTTATTTTAAAAATAATTATTTAAGATAAATCATAAAAATATAATAATTATACTTTTGTTAAATACTAATTTAATAGACCTAGCTAATTTGACTCCCAAAATAGCTTTGAAATGATCCTTTAGCAAAGATATTAGGTTTCCTCTCGCAAAAGAAAAAAAAAACGGCGCTGTGATGTGATAACATTATCGCAGGTGTTCTTGTTATGAACCCAGTATACGGAGTTAGAAGAATACGTGGAGAAAAATGTTGTGACCAAGTGTCGTCCGATCAGCTTTCAACCAGACATGTTTGCATATTTATATGATCAAGTTTCAGACTGTCCCACTCAATTGTCTCATTCTCGCTTATGGTTTTCTTTTCGAGGGAGGGGGAGAAATTCGAGGTTCGTTTATCAGTTTATCATCACCCAAGCCCTTGCGTATTACAATTAAGAAATCCTTCTTTTCTATTACCAAGTACAAGGATACTCAGAGATTAAAGTCAACCCACCATACTTACACTACTCATTTTTCTTAATCTCACAAATTTTCAATTTTCTATTACCATAGCTTGGAGCCCTATAACTTTTTAAGGTGTTCAACGTCGTACCTACATTTCTCTCTAAATAATTTGCTCAAAGACTAGCATAGTTTTTTTTCTCTTTTGGTATATTACCTGTAATTGCTATTCACAAGTAACTTTTATTTAGTTCATACATACTACAAAAAATTTGTTAAAATTCGTGTATATACTTAAAATTATCTCATTTTTTAAAAATATTATTAATTAAATGCAATCAAACTTACAAAATCTGCCCATCTCAGCCAACTCATTTCTCTTGACCATAATTACTCAATAATTTTCATAATGAGCGTACTATTTAAAAAAATATTTCCTTCATTATTAGCAAAATAACTTAGAATTATCAATATAAAAAGCTTACTGTTAATTGTATAAAACAATTATATCGTGCATGCATGATTTTTTTACCTGCCAGCATGAATTGAAGAATATACCTTCGGAATTACAATACATGTATATATCTAATATCCACTAGCAATAACTGGGACAGAAATTGGGTTAATTAATGATAAGATTCCAAGCTCCGTTATCAACTAGACTTAGAGATAATGAAAGGAATAAAACCAGCTTTACTTTTCGCTGTGAGTCAGAAATCCATCTAATTACAGAGTAGATGTTTTGCTTGTTCAACAACTAGGACATGAATTTAACATTTGAATACTAACCTTGGCTTTCAAACAAAAAAGAGTGAAGTATTAATTAATTAACTGTAAGAATTCTGTGCCCAGGAACTTGGTGGTATGAGACCCCATATGACGACATGAACTATGATGGAACGAGGATGTAAATGCTTGTTTCTTTCTTGGTTTGTTCGTTGGCGAAGAATGCTATGTCGTCCAACAGTATGTCTCTTCATGCACGCGCGAGCTCACTTTCTTCCTTTCCCCTAACTGTCAAAGGAAAAAGGCCAAAAGTAGCTGAGTTAACTATATTTTCACTTTCAATCCCTTGAACGCTTTAGCTCCTCTCTCTCTACACACACACACCCCTTCTCCTTTCCGTGAGGGATTTGGCAACTCGACAAGAGGAAATAACACGAGTTAAAATTGAAGGGCTAACATTGTAAACATAAATGCTCATAAAGAATCTAAGTTCAGTCTATTGTTTGACCCACAGCCAACATCAACAAAGGGGGGCATATATATCATATATCTGAACTTTCAATGACAGAATTCATCATTATACGCGTAAAATTCGGGTCGGAAAAGGAATATATGTGAGTGTGTTTCTTTTTGGTTTCTTCCGGTCCTGAGTAATTTACGAGGAAGACGTGTTCGAGTTGGGTTTCTTTAGCGATTTTGTGGCTGTGTTTCTAAAGTCATAGTACCTGGCCTGTGACAAAGGAAGATGATTCATCAACTCTGTCCATGTGTTCATAATTATCTGTCCATTTAAAAACAATGCAGTCCTGCATTAAGTTTTGTATCAATTTGTCGCTTATTTCTTGTTTGTGCGTGGGGGAGGGACGGAATCAATAAATATACTTAAAAATAGCCAGTAATATTATTGGCACACATCACACACAGCTCACAAGTCACGTACGCCTTGGTAATCAAATCTCCAACAGGTAATACTAATTAAATAAAAAAGGTTTTTGTTGTAAAAATATGAACTTGTTACTTGGAATTAGTGGGTGTGACTTAGTTATTATCTTACTTAGTCCCTTAATTAAGTGGTGGGAGTTCGAATCTCATTCTTAGTTATAAAAAATATCTCTTAGCCAACTGTTTATTTTTTTAAAAAAAACTCACGGCTATTAAATTAGTTACTCATTTCAGCAGTGAATACTCTTATTTATGTAAAAAAAAAGTTACTTAGAATTAAAATATGATTATATATATCTAATTAGTTGCTGCTCATGTGAAATGGATGAACGTGTAGTTTATTAATTAATCAATAATTAGGCCACGGGAGAAGGTAATTAAAAAATGGGCTAATTTAACTCATATGTACGGCGATTGTATATGCCTTGATAATGTCTTGTCCACATTCTGCATTGTGAAGAATGAAGTATTGAATGAGCTGTAGAAAATATAAAAAAAGGGGAAGAGATATTTATTTGAATAAAGGAGGGCGTGGAAGCCAAAGAGAGAGAGCTGCGTGGGGTAAAGTTATTAAAATGTCAAGCTTACTATTGAGATCCAACTGCTTAGCTTCATCATCAAGCTTTTTGGGTGATACATTCGGTGTTGTAAGTGGGGCTTCATTTTGTCTTCACTTTCTCACTCTCCTTCTTGCCCATCCCTATTTAACCCCTCTCTCTGTCCCTCTCTCTCCCCAATTTCATCATCACATATCTCTATCTATCTAATCTTTCTATCTATCTTCTTCTATATCTTAAATGTCTGTAACACAAACCATAGCTCCTCCAGAGATTGTTGCCCTTGCGTCGTCGTCGTCTTCTTCGCCCATGACCCAAGACCCTCCAAATCACCCGACAAATTCTAACGCTTTGATGTCGTGGAACCCTGAGGAAGATGACTCATGGGAGGTCAGAGCTTTTGCAGAAGATACACGAAATGTCATGGGCACCACTTGGCCTCCCAGGTCCTACACCTGCACTTTCTGCAGAAGGGAGTTCCGTTCCGCCCAAGCTCTCGGCGGTCACATGAACGTCCACCGCCGTGACCGGGCTCGCCTCCACCAACTCCACCCCAACTCTAATTCCTTCATAATCCCATCACCACAAGACCTTGTTCCTAGTAATGGATTGTGCTTTCTCTATCGTTTACCACCTGCCCCTAATAATCCCACCTTTGCCTTCGCTAACAGTGCTGCTCCTACTGTCACCGGTCCGAATGCATGTGGAGAATCAACTTCCACGATTCTCTCCGTCTCTCCTTATCCGGCAAACGAGTTAGATTTTAATTCGGTGCTACGATCTGGCTGTAATATTTCGTCTTACTCTAGTAACTCCACCAAAGTGGAACTGCCCACCACCAACTCCTCCAATGATGGGCACGAAGAGCTTGATCTTGAGCTCCGGCTAGGCCACAGGCCAACGCCGACCTGATAAAGCCCGATTAGTTTTGATTCGTCGATCGAGTCGTGCCTGAGATAATACACCAAGATTGAGTCGATTCATTATAAAATGATATATATTGCTCCTTAATTTGCAGCGTGTGGAGAAGACTTACTTGATTGTTGACGTGTAGTACGCTGCCAACTGCCTGCCTCTCGTAGGCTTTTCTGGGGTATTTTTGGTTCAATTTCTCATTCTCGTGGGTTGATTGCCATTATTAGGATGTGATTAATTATATTTGTTTGTCACGAGAAGGTGTTTGTTGAAGAGATTAAATTTGGGGGAGGAGTAGAAGAAGGAGGAGGAAGCGGCTGAGGAAAGGAGATCGCACAATATGTAAATTTTTAGAATTAAAAGAAAAACGAAGAGATGTAAGAAGCTAAGTGTTAATGTTTAAAGAAGAAGAATAAGAAAAAGAAGATTAGGTTTGGAAGGATGGACAGATAATGGTTGCAGTGGAGTGTCATTTTCCATTTCAGATGTCTCTGTACATATATGCAAGTCGGTCTGAATATTCATTTCCGTAATAAAGTAAAACGTGTTCATTCACTCTCCTTCAAAGGAACCACAAATTCGCCATCTTTCATTTCGCTTCGTTCTGGTTTATTTTCACCCGATTAGTGTACATGTGTACCTGGCACAAGAGAGAAGAAGAAAATTTATGGCAGGCACGGAGAAGGTGAGGGATGAAGTCTTTTATTTATTTACCTTTTCGACCGAAGAACTAGAAAGGAGAAATTATCATATAATTCATTATAATACTTGAAGAACCGTTAACTATATGATTGGGTGAAATCAACCCTTAATGATCTTACCTGCTGTTGATCACTGTTTAATATTATTAAGTATGTGAGCTACGCTAAGCTTGGGACTGAAATGCGATTTCATAATTAGCATTTTTGGAACAATTTATAATGTTCTTCTTGTGATAATGCTGCGACTGATCTGACCTTTACATTTCCATAAACTTTGATCAGTTCGCCTTCTGTTAGGTTTTGGTTTATAAGAAACAATAATTTAATTAAATCGGGACTTTTTGTACTCCAGATATAATGAAACCTTTTTTGAAGTGACTGCTCTAATATATTTTCATCTATTATCTGAACTTCTGACTTATCAGTCCATATCATCTTGTTCCTCTCTGCAACCCATCAACTTAATTTGTAATTCAATTCTTGAGACTTTGTGTGATTGATAGTAATCAAACAAAATATATACTATACAACACAAAATATATTCAATTTATAGTTCTTGTCGTCTTTTGATTAACCTATAATATATTATTTATGTTAAATTATCTAAGTTTTAGTGGATCCGACGTTGAATAGAGTTGAGCTTAATAAGTAACATATAATGAAGGGAAAGAACTTATAAACTTGAATCTTGAAGTTTTAAGATGTGATATCCTTCGCTGCCCATTGCGCATTTATATTCTCTCCCATGTTAAAGAGTTAAAGTTTTCCCCCTCTTTAATTTACTTGGCATTACTAAGGGAAGTTGGTCTGATAGTAAACAGTTTGATATCATTTAAGTGAGGTCTCGAGTTTCAATTTTGATATATGTAAAAAATCTCTAACTCACCCATCAAAGCTAGATATACGACACAGGTTAGATTCGGATGTATTCGAAGTAAAATTTTAATAAATATGATGGGCAACCAAAAAAAACTTTACTTGGCATTGATCATTGACTTGCGTGTGTGTAAATTGACACTCAAATTAACCGGACAAATTGGGAAGAAAAAAAACTCATGTACGGCAAACACTCAAGTAACTGGTGCTGAAAAGCCAAAATGGGCTATTATCTCCTTGCAATATGTGCAATATGTGGAATCCAATATACATATGAATAGGAAATAAAACAATTACTTTAATTCAATCGCTGGAGAATATGTAATTTCTTTCCAAATATTAATTTCCAAACAAACCAACCTATTTATTGCATGATATCTTTAGAGACTTCACTTTTTTACCTCCTTTTGTGCCTGCCTTAGTGCCTGTTTGGAATCAGTCGTAGAAAATTACGTTATGAAAATTCATTTTGGATTTTATCAAAACGAAATTCAGTTTGGAAAATCCAGCAGTGGAAAACTGAGATTTGAGAGGCAAATAAAATCCAATTTAGCACAAGTACCTAAACCGACATTCGATAAAAAGCGGGGTTAGCAAAATTGGGTCTGGGACTCCAAACTGATATCCAGACAACTTCATATTGGTTAACATGTTTAAATAGCAGAAAACTACTCCTGGTATACAAATTTTGCTAATGGTTGAATACAAGCAATCATCATACGTATCCTGATGCCACCTAAGATTAATTCATATGGTAAAAGCAAGTAGCTAAGCTAGCCTAATTAATAACAAACTTTATTCTATTACATAGGTAGACTATATAGATAGATTATTGATAAAAATATCTGTGCTTAATAATTTTATTGAATATATTCTCTTATCTACTTTTAATTTTTTTACAAAACTTCATATTGTTTAATCTATTATCTTCACCATGACATCCAATAGCCTCATTTCTACGTGTCTAAATTATTTCAGATAATTTTTTACTATATTTTTTCAATAGATGTCATGCCACTCCAATTATTAATTTTATTTTTTATTGTATTATTATATATCTATTTTAACATCCTGTCTCAGCTAGGCTAGCCTAATAAATTAACAAAAAACGTTGGAAAGACTGTTTGTCTAATAATTTTACTTTCCCTTTTCTGAGGAACTAGTATGCATTTTGTATGGAGACGGGGTATATGTATATCTGAGTTGGCTGTTTCCGTACAGTATGATGGGGAGGAAACGGTGAGTTTTCAGATTAAGCAGCGGAGAAAGCGTAAAGATGAAGGGTTTCTGTTTCCGTTGGGCAGCAAAGCAACCAACCAAAACTTCAGTAAGTCGGCTAATGAGTGCTCCTTTTCTTCTACTATAGCTAGGCCTGCATTTACAGATCTACTTCCTTTAAAAGCTCTCTGTCTCCCCTTCCATTTTAATTTTCCCTTAAATAATATAATTACTTCCATTAATTAATTAATTACTCCTCTCGATCCTTCTTCAACAAAATCAATCCAACACGATAATAATACGTTTACAGAACAAAGGTTTCCAGTTGCCTTTAATTTCCTTCCTTCTCATCCATCCCCCCGCTCTCTAAGCTCCATCTTTAGTTTACTGATAATTAATCCGCAGTTTCGCAAAGCACACCAAATTAGGTGGAGTTGTCAACTAAATATATATAGCTGGGGACCAATCCATGGAATGGAACATATGCACGTGTTGCTCCTGCTGCTAGCTATTAATCCACATCTATTTGGTTGCTATCTTTACCTGCAACATTCAGCAGGAAACCCACATTCAAAGCACTTGCTAGTTACTACACACACACACACACACACGTATGGCCTCATGTCTGTGTGGTCCAAAGTCCAAACAACCACAAAAGTAAATTAATTCAATACATCGAGGTTTCATTTTAGTCTGTTGATATTTGTTTCCTTTGGTTGACGATGTCATTTGTCTCACCAACAAACGGCCCGGTGAAAGTATGTATGTATGTGATATATAACCAGAAATTTAATGCAGAAACCACTACCCATGTTGAGGCTGTATCTATTATATAAACACCGAGGGACAGGTCAAAACAACCCTGGAGTACAGTGAATGAATTCTTACTCATACAATGCACATCCAAGTTTGATAAAATTTGGGTGACATATATGGAACTAAAATGTATTGTTTGTATGTGTTTATTCGGTTATTTAAAGAGTTGAGGGGGTGAGTAGGACAAATTAAATGGTTAGCTCAAAGAAAGAATAAGAAAACAGACATCCTCAGCATGCGGCTTGAGTAGCTAGTGATGACTCCAACGTAACACAGACACAGCCATACTAATGTGTCTGTTCGACTGTTCCTATATATCACTATACATTTAGGACCACAGCATATTTACGATGTTCGACCTCTTTAATATTGCAAATCCCAACTCAATGCACCCACCGATTCCGTAGGAGACCTTTCATACTTCACACTCCCCTGGCCCTCACCGCATTCAAATAATCTTACTCCTCTCAAACACAAACTCCTGCATTCCACAAACGTTTATTTTCTTTAAAGAAAAACCATATATGTAGGATTTAATATACATATATAGCATGTTCACCTGTTTCACTTTTATGTGATGTATCTGATTTGTTCAGATGTTTTCCTGACAAATTCAATCCTCTTTGAAAGAGAACTCTTCCCTAAAATATTTGGCCTATGAATTGACATCTAGATATAGTACTCTTGATGAAGCAAATTCTCTCTTTCCACCATTCAACCGATCAACCGGTTTAATAACATAGAACCAACTAGAAAAGTGTAAACTCTTATAATCAATGCCCAAGAAAAAGATGGTTATGTGTATCCTGCCATAAAAATACGTACGTCCAGGGTAAACTAGTAAGATATAGTAGTGCACCGAGAACAAGACAGATTTGGTGATTAGAAATCTGGAATTAATGTAATAGGTGAGAGCGCAGAGCCTATATACAAAGGGGTACGGGCACAAGTGGAAAAAAAAGGTGAGGGTTCGATTGTTAGCTGAAAAGAGGAAAACTAAAGACGAATAAATGAGATAGAGTGATAGAGTTTCTGACAGATGCATTTAACAGCTACCTGTCAACAGAATATGCAGGGTAAGTGGATGAAGATCTAATCCAATCCAAATATATATATATAGGAAAAAGTTAATCTGCGGTGGCTGAACAGGCGGGTATATATACGATTAAAGAAAGAAGGAGTTGGTCAAATGTGAGGGAATTAGGGCAGAGATTAGGGTTTTGGGGGAGGGTGCTGTAAAACCTTTTATCACATAGGAGTGACTAGTGAGAGGCCTTTTCAAGATGAAGAGATACTGAATCTGCGTTACGAATACTGATGTGGTAGGGGTTGTGTCTTGAGTATGGATCAAGTACATGCATGAGCAGAAGAGCAGAGCGCAGAGAGAGAGAGAGAGAGGAGAGCTTAACGTTACCTTGTCGTGGACCCCAGAGGAGGCGTAGGAGGACAGGGAAGCCAGCTAAGAGGAGCATACACATTTATAAGTAGCCTCTCTGCAATCTGCATCACTATTCACTACTTCAACTCTCACATCTGTGCTCTTTGGTCCCCCTCCTCTCAACCATGGATTCAGTGTCCACTCTCTCCACACACACAATGCATGTATATGGGTATTTATGTGCCAACAGTAACCCTGCAGAAATACTGCTATGTTAAGCAGGAGACAATAGGAAGCATATCCTCTCGTAAGCGCAGATTCTCAGCGTCCCTTATGGGCAAAAATCTCATCCGTACAGATTAATCATAAATATCAAATCACCACTTCATCATGTTATCAAAACTAAAAAATAAGAGTAAATTTGAATTATCATTGAACATTTTTTTAAAAAATATTTGTTATACGATTTCCTAGACCTACCTCATTTCAATTGAAAAATTTATTAGGTCTAGATTATTTTGAATTGGGTCAATAGTTCTACAAAATTCTATCATCAAATATTTACAGTTTCCTAAATTTATCTCACTTTAATTAGATAATTTATTAGTAGTAGAGTTTTGTCACTTTTTATGATCCTACCCAACCCAATCTAAATTAGTTTCAACCCAAGTGGATCCTACTTAACTTAATCTGGATTATTCTGGAGCTAGATAAATCTTTTAAATAAAGTGATGTGAATATGGAAAAATATAGATATTTGATGGGAGAATTTTGTGGTACTGTTAAATTTAATTCAGATTAATTTAGACTCCTGATAAATCCTTCAGTTGATAGTGGTATAGGTCCAAAAAACTATAAAAATATTTTAAAATTATTTAAAAATAGTTCAGATTTATTTTTTATTTTTTATTTCAATAATATAACGAAGTAACGCATTATGAGGTTTGATTAATCTGGACGGATGAGATTTTAGGTGTTGATGGACGCTGAGAATTTGCGTTTCTAAGGCCATCCGTATCCGGATACAATAAGCCCTAGCTAGCCTCACTCTCTCTCTATAATTAGGATATGTGTGTGTATATTATGGGGTTGCGGCCTTTGTTTGATTGGATTAACCAGACAGAGCTGAGTAATATAATACGTGGACCAAGATTCGGAGAGTTATGGGATGGGATTCAGGTATAGTCATTGTCAGGTGTCTTATCTTTTTTTTCTCTCTAACCATAGAAGGCCCGTTATTCTGCGGGTTGACCGTAATTCAAGATCGAGATTTCAAGCATCGAAATGAGATGAAACGAAGTGATATATGAATTCTTTTAAATATAATATCATAAATTTAAATTATGTATATATAAAAAAGTTTTATTAAAAAAAACTCACTTTAATAATTTATATAATTTGAGAGATTAATTTTTAATTATTATTTTTTATTAGGAGTTACCATCCCAAACAAATAGTGATAGCTTAATTTCTAATGGCTAGTAGGAAGAAGATGATTCTCTCTCTCTCGGTCCTCTTATCTCTTATATTTTTGTATCCCAAATTGAGGAAGGCCGAAGTCTTTTCTGAATTTGATCTTAAAGTATATGTTTGGCAATTAAGATTTTATCTAGAGGACTAGTGTAAAACCATCAAAGAATTTCGATAGTAACGTACTGTTCAGCAATTGTTGCATGGATACCACATTGATTCAACTTAGTAATATGGACTATTTTTTCAGTTTCTTGGTGGATAACAAAGTTGTAATATTCTGAATAATATGATTAGAACGATGATATATACTATCTAGATTGAGAAGAGGGAGTTCAATTTCTTGAATTCTAGCATCTGAAAGAAAGAGGATTGATCTCACCTAGTTTGGTAATTTCATGCAAATAAATGTTATTACGTAAGATTAATATAAATGCAATAACGATAGCTTAAAATTTACAATATTAGGGAATATTAAAGAGTATTATCATCATGTATATAAAAGAAATATTATATTTAAGAATCAATATTTATTTTAAAAAAAGGGCTACGAAAATTAAGATCACATTCAATTGCCAAATGCCTTTTTCCTGTGCTCCGTTCGAGTGTTTATGTGGGGAGAAATCATCCATATATTTTGAATCGGACTAGTCATAATCTTTAAAGGAATATGTTAATTTCATTTGCGAAACCAATTGCCTCAAAAGGGGGGGAGGGGGGGGGGGCGAGATGATTGATAATTCCAGGAGCCACGTCTTTGAAGACGTGTGCTTAGACAATGAGGGTTACGTGTAACAACAATTAGAGGAACAAGGAATCAACTCAAGGGGAAGGAGATATCTGAGAACAAGAGAATTGTTCAAGACTTGGTAGCTTCCAGCATACTTTTTGGTTCTTTGATTAGTAGTTTTTTTATCTTAACGTTTTGTTTGGTACTGGGATTTTGAAAAGTAGAAGGGAGAGGAAAAATTTTCTGCAGTAGATTTTAAGAAAAATTAGAGAAATATAGTTACAAATTTTTAATTAATTATTCTTACTATTTTAATTTACATATTGCCTTTATTAAAATTATATACCCTCACTTTTCCATTTTTTTTAAATTTAAAACTAAAAAAAAAATCCCTTTCTCCCTGCCACACAAAAATAATATAAAGTGTAACATATGCCTCAGCCCCTCATTAATTAAAAATTAATTTATTAATTTAAATAGATTAAAAAATTAAAAAATTAATTAATTATGATTAAATATAACTCTTTAAAATAATTTTATATTATATATTTTTTATTATTTAATCTACTCAACTAACTTTTATATTAATGATAATTAATTAATTAATTTTTTTTAATTTATAAAAAATTAATTAACTATTCTTATATATTAAATGATATCTAATCCAAAGTAAAATGTCGCAGGGAGGCTTTGGTCAACTCTCGATGGTCATACTGAAAGGAAAGAACAGTTGAGATTACAACTGATTATGGACACCGTTTTGCCCGCAGCGGAGGAGGCAGAGGGCGGGAATCGTAGTGGAAATTGGGTCGCTTCGCGAGTCCAAGCAGTTACCCCGACCGTGTTTGGAAAAGAAAAATAAGACTAAAAGTAAATATTAATGTTAATGACAGAATTGAATTGTTTTTAAATAAAATTATAATTTAAATCATTATAAATTATAGTTCTATATAAATAAGATCATCTGACTTTTAAAATAATTTTTAAATATTAAATATAAAAAATAATAATTTTAATAAATTTTTATTATCTTCATGTTTCTTATTTCTCATTTATCTTATATTATTTATGATAATTTATTTATCAAAAAATTATTTTAATAATATTTTTCTAATTATTTATTTAAAATAATTTTTTATATAAAATATATTATCTAGAATTATTTTAATATTATTTTTTTTTTAAAATCTATTTTTAAGAACCTAGACCAAACGCACACCAACTAAACTAAAATCGCAAGTTTGGGTTTTCTATCCGCAATGGCCGATAAAGTAGCGAGTGCCAAACACTGTCTTGTAGATTCGCGGGATCTCGACATCCCGTATCGATTGGCGTTGTGATTATGCATTAGCCTGCTCAGTCAGTGGCAAGGTTTTTTGTGTTCTCTGCTAATAGTGAATATCTATCTGGTTACCATGGTTTCCGAGTCAAGCGGGAAAGCAAAATTAGGCTACCTGAACAGAGATTCATTCGTGCCCTACTGACGAAGCCGATCGGCGAATCCAAATTCGTGCAGAACAACCCACCAGACCTCATCCCAGAAAAAGACAGAGTGGTCAAACACGTCTTGGATGTTCTCCTTCCTTTGAGCACCAAAGCCGACGGCGGACCCTTGCTCATCAATCACGTCACTTATTTCCCCGGTAAAATCCTCTCTTTTGTCGGATGCCACATGGACGTCGTCACTGCTAATTCCAACGAATGGGTATCTTCCTCCGACTTCTTCTGTTGAATCCGTGTCCATTTTTTAATTGCCGATTCATGTATCAGAAGCGCCCTCCCTCGTTTTTCTAATCATGTATGAAATACACTCCATCACAGTTTTGCAATGTAGAAAACGCCTTAAATTAGCTTCAAGTCTTGATTTTTGCGAACTTCAGAATAATTTGGTTAGGTTTTCTGTTCTGACTATCGCAATTGTTATTGTTCCCTGTCATAGCGATTCCGTTGTTTCGTGCGACGATTGACTTCATAAGAAATTTGATGAATGTTTCTACATTTAAGATCTCGTGGGTCATTTATGCTTACTTCAAAATTATGCACCATTTCACAAGCTTAGTTCTATGCAGCATCATAAAAGGAAAAAAAAGACAGTAGACATATTTGGCAATTCGAAATCATACACACGATTTCAATCCTTGTGACTGAATATGTCAAATGCAGGATTTTGAGCCATTCACATTGAGTATCGATGGGAATAAACTTCGGGGCCGTGGAACTACTGATTGCTTGGGACATATCGCCCTTGTAACTGAACTGATGAGGAAGCTTGGGCAAGAAAAGCCAAATTTGAAATCAACTGTTGTGCTGTGTTTATTGCGCCATTGAAGAGAATTCTGCCATATCTGTGGTTGGTATAGATGCACTTGTGAAAGACGGCCTTCTCAACAAATTAAAAGAAGGACCTCTGTAAGTGCTTATTGTCTCGTGTATGTGCATATATAACTAAATAAGAAAGCTTGAGATGTTCTCTGTTTGTGTAGTTACTTAAATTTCAATTCCAACTACATTATATTTAACAGTTTCATTTCATGGGCTATATACTCAGGTTTTGGATTGACACAGCAGATAAACAACGTTGCGTAGGTACTGGAGGTATGATACCTTGGAAACTTCATGTCACGTGAAAACTGTTTCACGGTGGATTAGCTCATAAGGTATGCCTTGCATTCTTGCCTAGGTTCATTTTTTTTGGCTGGATCATGACAGAATTTGCATGTTTTAATCCTGGATTGGTTTATCGCTCAGGAAAAAGGTCACAACATGATTAGGCTTCATCTTGAGCTTGATTTTGTCTAACAAACAAAATCAAAGACTATAATTTCTGGGGTTGGGGTTTCTTCCATAAGAATGGCTATATTTGAAGTAGGGGTAAAAGATTCAGTTTGTGGTTTATATTGTTCATAATAATGGCAATATAAGGAAGACCTTCCTTTTAAATACTACGATCACCGGTGAGATCGACTTAAAGACTTATTAGGTCTATATATCATCTATGCTGTTGGAAATAGTTAATAGAGTTCTACGTACCATCAAAGGCGACTTATTCTGTTTAAATGTCAAGAAATAGTACAGGTTGATTCAATGGCTATCTTAACAAGTTGAAATCAAAATAAATTTTAATACTTTCTGGGTCCCTTTCACTTTTCTATTTTGTGTAGAATGTTGTGCTACTCAACTTATTAACACTATTGCTCACATGAAGGCCATAAATCCACTGTAGCTAGCGATGGAAGCACTAAAGGAGATCCATTTGCTCTTTTACAGAGACTTCCCACCACATCGTCAAGAACAGGTCTATGGATTTGCAACTCCTTCGACCAAATGGAGCTGTAAGTTCTGTCTCTGAGCCCCCGGTGACTAATATAATACATCTTTAGCCGGCAATTCTCATAATAATATTTGCTATTGCAGATCCTGGAGGTGGAATCAATCAAATTCCAGGCGAATGTACCATTTGAGGAGATGTCAGGTTTGTTCTACCCCTTGGGTTTGCATAACTCATTTGGTTAGGAATGATGTCACATGACAGTATTTGTTTCTTTGTTTGTTCTGTAGGTTAACTCCATTCTACAAGTACGAAGCGTGCTACCTTATGGCTAATCTACCTGTCATCTAGAGCCCCGGGGTTCCATTAATTTATGTTTTTTCTTTTGCTAGTTTCTGATATCAACATGTGCATTGCACAAGGATCTGTCCAGTTATTTTATGAATTTTCAATCCTCTGATACTGGTTTCAGTGTGAAGGATGTGATGAATAAGCTGCAAGAATATGTGGATGATATTAATGACAATGTAGAGAAGCTAGAAACGCGGGGTCCAGTTTCAAAATTTGTGCTTGCAGATGAAAACTTGAGGGGAAGGTGAGACTTTGTGTACACTTTCCCATCATTTAGCAAAGGAATCTGCTCAGCTTTAAATCTTTGTTCAACTATTGATTCACGTTCTCTTCCCATGACGAGTATATGGTCACTTGATTATTAATGGGTCAATGGATCTGGTTATGAATTGTTTGATCTTCCACAGAATATTGGTAAAGTATTTGCTTGCTCTCTTTTACAGCCTAACTTAACTTTTGACGAGGCTACGTCTGGAGTTGCCTGTAATCTTGATTCCAGAGGTTTTCATGTGTTGTGTAAAGCAACTGAGGAAGTAGTTGGGGCACGCAAAGCCTTATTCAATTACTGCGAGTTTGCCACTCGTTCGAGATTTACAGGTAAAGAAGAAAAAGAAAACATTTTGTTTATTTTCCATGCAAAGCTGTTCTCTTTCTTGGATTCTTCACTTATCCCCTATCCTTTGTACAGGAAGAAGGTTTCGATGTGCGAACTGCCGGCTACGGTACGGTTATTTAACGAAGAAAATTGAAATTGTTCTTTCCATTTGAATTTGATGCTTTTTACGAGGTGCTTTTGAAAATGGGTGCAGGTCTAATGGCAACATATCATGCCAAGAACGAGTACTGCCTCTTTGAAGACACGTCGCAGGGCCATCGGGTGTTTGCGTGCATCATTGCTCAGTTGGAAGATTGAGAATAGTAGCGGAATCCTTAATAACTGTCGCATCACTTGGGATGTCAAATATTATTATTTTCTTTCTTAAACAGCCTACTCTCTCATTTGTTACTTGTTATTGGTGGGCTCCAGACTCCTGAGGCTAGGTTGTTTTTGGAAAAAATAAAATTTTGAGTTGACTGACCTTCGTGCAATTTTCTGCCTTTTTGCCTCGATAATTTGATGGGGAGAAGGTTGTGATTATTATTCTATTATTTAACTCGCTATTTATTGACATAATTGTTATATATCTTTTGAAACTCCCTCTAAATTTAAAAATATTCGAATTTTCTGTAAATATACGCGAAACTGAAATTGGTTGCATCAGAATTAGGCAGAAGAGCAAATCTTTCGTATCTTCATTTTCTTAGCATGTAACATAATCTTCCCTTAAATTGAATTGAACTGCTATAATTAATTAGTAATGACATCAATCATACGTTATATACAAGCTTTTAGCCAAGTAGACGTCATCTCAAAATTCACCCACACTTCATGTCAAAAAAAAAAAATATTGCTCAAACGTTCTTCCTTTCTTCCAATTGGAGCTGTTGGAGTCTTTGACGCAGCCTACGTCGGTGGTGATATATCTTCATAAGGCCATGACCCAGTATAACGGTAGAGTAAATGCCGTGTGTTATGATGGGAGCCAGAATATTATTTGTCTGTCACGATTGGCAGTAAAATTAAGAACCCACATCAGTTTCATCCTATGGAAACTCGAATAAGTGAGTAAGGTTGTTAGTTTATGATTTACCTGGATCCATTCCAGAGCCAAGAGTCCTTCCAGAAGAGGGGAATAGATCTTCCTCATTTGCCTTCTCTTATACCAAGCTGCGACGCCACAAACATGATATTCAATTGCCAAGAAAGTAAGAAGGACCAAATTTAACTTTTTTGGCCAAGAGGGGGCCAGAATTTGAACCTTTCAAACAGCCTTTTCAAGTCCTGACGGTTGGAGCGAGATTGTAGAACTGGAGAAACAACGGAATGGGGATCTGAAAGAAAGGTAGCGACCAGAACAGAGAAAAACCCTTAGGAGAAACAATTACTGGACAAGGTGGGGATAAAAGTAGAAATAAACTTGAAGAAAAGGGAAAATGTTATGAAGAGTTGAAGAACGAACCTTTGGGAGAGGCAGCCATGAAATATAGGGAACCGGTGAGTACAGCAGCATATGCCTGAGCGAATGGAACAAAGGCTGGTAGTATTCCTGTTTGCATTTTGCAAATAGTCTCCAGTTAATCACTGGAAGGGGACATATGGCTTCAAATCTTAATAATCTAAGGAGTGACAAAGAGAAATTATCACAAACAAAAACAAAAAAAAACAGAGAGGCAGGAGACACATACCAGTGATGCCATTCCTTGAGCACCAGCCGTGAGATTACTGCCTCGTAGAAATATACCAGCCAATGCCCCCTGTGGGATTATATTTTCAAGTTGAGATATAGCATTCCAGAAGAAAATAAGCATTGTTTCATCAAAGCATGTTGATGGTTGATCATGTGAAATTTCATCCATCAGGATAGCCAAGTGTTAAAATCATAATTTGAGAAAAAGCAGCAAAAAAGGAACATATGGCAAGACTGATGATTATGTACTCTTCCGATTCTTAATATAAGATATACTTTGTATTTCAATTAAAGTAGGTCTTACATTAAGGACTAAAGAACCCTAAACTATCCCAAGTCTTGTTCTATTATTCTCCCAAGCAAAATCCGCTTAAACTTGGTGAACTGTACATCATCACTTTAACAATCATCATTTTTTTTTTTAAATTTTAGATAGTATTAAATACATTCATCTTCTAGGGAATTAACACATGATCTGGACTATACATGGCTGATATCCAAGATCTATGATTTTAACTTTAGTTTATCCTTAAAAATGTTTCTTTAAGCAGATATGATCAAACAAGGCAAAAGGAGCTCCTGAACAAACCTGAACAGCAGCCCTGTAGAAGAGCTCCTCCCCTACTGAACTTGCAGCAACCATCATTATAAACTACAAAAGTAAAGTGACCGAAGCTGATTTTGATCATTGCATAATAATGAAGAGTTATTCCAAATCAAACAAGTTTCAGAAAATTACCTGCCACGGGGACATCCCATAAAAAAATTCCACATTTCCTCATCCTCCACATCTCTGATGGCTTGGGCATAGGGTGAAAGCTTCACAACTTCATCCTACAACGAACCATTGTCAATTAATTAATTCATTCACTTATTATATCTACAGAACAGAGGCAAGCCACATGATAACCACTTTTAATCAGAATGTCCACTACGTACCACTATAACCTCAAGGAACAACAAAAATATCTTTTGACAAACATACGACGCATCCCCAGTGAGCCCCAAAAAGGGTAGCTCGAATAAAATAAAATAGAAAAAACACAAGCTTACAGTAAAAGCGAGCTTACATCAAGTATAAACAGAAGAGCCATAACTGGTGGAACAGCATAACCGAGCCCTTGCAAAATGCAATCTGAAGACAGATGAAAACCCCCCATAGCGTCAATACCAGTGATCGAGCATATAATACCTCCTGCCACAGCCATGGCACCGTATATCCCTGACGAGCAAACTCCCAGAACGTCAATAGAGTAAATTCTGAATATGAAAATAGAGTGAAGGAGCTAGGAGTTGGAAGGAAAAAGCTGAAGCATATATGGTATAAAGGCGTGAACTAGATAGAGTCACTTCATTCCTAAAGCAAACACGTTTATTTCCTTGACTGTACAATACAACCTTTATCATGAACTTCCCCAAAAATAAACGTTTGGCAAAATTTCCCAGTTCGGTATAAAGTAATGAACCAAAGAGGCATGCTTTCTAAGTCTGAAATGTAAATAAGGAGTTACAGAAATATCCAAAGTAGCTCACCGATGCCATAGGTGAGCCTAACGAGAGCACCAGTCTTATCCCAAACAGGTAAGTCAGCATCGTTAAGAGCGGAATCGAATGAAGGAACCTCCAGAGAGGGGTTGGTTAAAGGAGGCGGAGTCTCCACGCGGTGGATCCTCTCAGTGGTGGGCTCAGTAGAAGCCTTGACGGATCGGGCGGTGAGGAAGGATCCTCCGTAAAAAGACTTAGTCTTGATCTTGGGTTGAAAATAGAAGAGATTGGAGCAGTGGTGGGAGAGAAGAAGTGAAGAGGATGAAGATGGAGGGTTGTGAGCGAGGGAGAGAAGGAGCTCCATGGCTCGAACAAGAGTCCCTTTGGAGGCACTGGGAAATGGAGAACCGATTGAGCATTATGCCACCGTGCTGGCTTGCTGGATCAAGTCAAGCCAATATCAATTCCTCCCTCTCCTCGGCTCTTTCTTCCGTTTGGATTTGGATAGCCTAGTTTTTGTTGTCACTGTGTTATTTGTATTTAATGTTACCCTGTGTTAAAGGCTAGATTCCACAATGTTAATAATAATAATCTTATGGCTTTCGTTGGCATGCGGGACGTCTATGAGACGTGGGAGCGGATCTCACCTCAAATTTCATGTTAACTATGCGGTACGTCTATTTATATATTGCCTTTTTTTTCCCCTTTCTTTCGCTTGGAAGGAGAGTTAGGGAAATAGGAAAAACAGGAAGAAATAAATCTAAAATGCTACTATGAGCCAAAGTCTTCTTGGCTTAGTGGCAGTGGTTAATTTTGCCGCTTTCCTACAAGCGTTAGCTTGCCACCGAGAAATTAAATAAATAAACAAATGAAACACTACTCTGTCTCTGAGCACTGTTGTAGCACACTAGCATTGCTTTATCTCATTAGAAAAGGAATCAACTTGCGAGGATATCTAGTCAAACCAATATTGTTCATTTTCTATAAATTTGATATTATATCTTAATATATGTATTTTTTTCCTTTTTACATGCCTGCTTAGTGTTTGGTGTTTGCCCTCAATGCGCTGCACCTTGTAATTAGATGTACCGTTGGAGGCACTAGAATTCTGCGTGGGAAATACAGTAGTATTGATCTCAAAATTTTGACGGCTTGTTTTGTGACTCGTAGTGTTATGAGTTTTATATTGAGAAATTTCATAAGTAAAATGGATTTATAAATTTAGAAAGCTCTCCCTTCTAATATATCAGTGTTTTGAGATTTTGCTCTTTTTTTGAATCTGTATTCCCTCCCTTTAGGCTTACAGGTAGCTTTCCTTGGGAGTGCTAACATATAATTAGTGCCAGAAGAGAGGAAAAGGTAAATGGAACTCAGGGACACAGTCCACATAGGGGCAGAATGCAGCTCGCACCGCCCTTTCAATTATGAGGATGTGTCAAGCTATATTTACTTGGTTGACACGAGGGCGGATTGCTTACTCAAGTCATGATAATGTCACCATTAATTAAACTGGAACGGGATGTTTTTGGTTGTGGTTGGTTGGTTGTTGTAGGGGTAAAAGAAAGCAGAGGACCGCAAATATCAACATCAGGGTTCCAAAACCTTGCTAAGCTTGGTACAGTAATAAAGTTGTTGCAATGTCACTTAGAGGTCACAGTAATATCATTGTCTGAAATTGCAGAGGTTCAAGCTACTGTTAGGGTTTCTGATCCTTGTGAGGATAGTAGAAAAGCCCGATCAGTTGGAGAATCTAGCGACACTTCCAAAGGATGGATCAAATTTGATAATGATAGATTCTCAAATCAACTTGAGCGGCATAAAGGGTTAGATATCCTGGTCGATGATGTCGTGTGCATCAGAGGATCAAACAACAAATTTGACAATAGGTAATTTTGATTATCATGCTTAAGAGTGTGTCTTAAAATTCAACACCAATTGGTTACTTTTTTTGTAGTTAAGTAGGATGTGAATGGTAGACTTTTTTCCCTAATGGTATACTTTTTTTCCTTTGTCGATGTGAATGAAAATTGCCATGATATTCAAAACTTCATTGAAAATCATCCACTGAAAGGAGTAGGTTATCCAAGTTTCTGCAATTGTACTATCCCACAAAAGGCTTATAACTCATAAATCTATTGTAATTGTGAGATAGATTTTCTTTTTGAAATATTTCAAGTTGATTCAATTTATTGAATTTCAGGGAAAGTGTTTTGAGTGCTTAGATGAACAAGAGGTGGGTCAACCCTAGCAAGTGTAGCTATTACTGGGTTTAGTGCCAGACTGATAGTGTTTACAGTTACTCTACATTTAGGAAAAATCATCCTCATTTGAATACTGAAGATTCAGGGATTGAAACAGAACTTCATTTATACTTCAAGAAGCATTTCTAAAAGTGTCCTGCTATAATTGAAAACACCAGTAAGAAAGGGCGACCTCAACCTGTGGACATCATGGATTCTCAAAACTTAATGGAAGAAGAGGTATGTGATATTGCCTTCTCAACACTAAGAGTTATTTGTACACTTATCCTTGTTGTTCATGCTGAATGTAAGGAGTGTTTCCCAAGATGAAAACATGAGCCTCAAAAATTAGCTTTACAAGTAGTCAGTGCTATGTAACTTAAGTTTATACATAGTTAATGCTTATTGGTCAGTTATGTGATCAATTGAAAGACATCCTTGGCAAAAGGATGAAAATCATTGTTGTTGCTGTCCAATGACCTAATAATATTGACAAATTGTGTCCTTAGCCATGGTGAGATAACCTAGGATGAAGATTAATATTTTTGTCACTGTCCTAACTTTTGACATATCAATCCATTCTTTATTGTAGTTAAAGATTAAAACCATTTTAGGGGGCTAACTTTAATGGCTTAAGCTTTTGTTGTAGTAGTTGTTCTTGGAATTAATGGTATCAAAACCTATATGACCAAGCAATTAAAATTTCATCATCCCAAGCACTTCTTGCATCCTCTTGGCTCTAGCTTGGGTGATTAGTTCTTGCAAAATGTTCAACATGTCAGACTTGTCATCTTGATTTACATGACCATGATTATATATGACAGAAAGTAAAATGATGTAAGCAAATGAATCTTTCTTGAGAACCAAGTTTAAGAGGTTTGGAATTCAGTTTCAAAGAATCAACTAAGATACAAATTATACCCTAAAGCCCTAAACTTCATTATTTAGAACAGAATAATGTATTTAATATTTGAATCCTATATTGGTAGATTCTAAATAGCATAAATCCCATTTGGCCCATAGTTTCAGCAAAATTGATAAATAACCCTGAATTGATCAATGGAAAAAGGAAACTTTATCATTTGCAATCTCTCAAACCTTGTGATGTCTTTCATCAACGATCTTCTTTATGTGAATTCCATGATAAGAAATAAGTTTACTTAGTATCAGCTAAATTTTTCAAGATTATAAAAGAGGCATACCTAGAATGGAGTGCTGGTTAATAAGTAAATCAATTGATTGATAAATGGCAATGGATTGATTATGAAAAAATAAAGAGAGAGAGAAATAGATGCAGTTTTAGAATACACTATATTTATTAGTGGTTAATATTATATATTACCACAGTTCTGCAAATCTATTCAATTCATCGTCAGCTGATCTTATGTTTTGTTTTTAATCTATAGTTCCAGCTCAATATATTTTTATTACTGGCAGTTTGGAACAATCTGCTATTCTTATGGGGTGTATTCAGAGGGCGGAAGGTTGGCAACTCAGTGCCACTGTCAAATTCTCTGAAGGTATTAACTTTGACAAAATTGCTTTTATTATGGCATTTAAGCTGCTACAAAGATATGATGTTTTCCTCCTCTCCATGGCTTAGTTGGAATTTGGATAGAATCTGAAGTCGTATACTTGAAATAAATGCAGGGCGGTGCAACCTGTCGCACTTATTATATAGCCTACTTGTTTGCAGGAACAAAATAGACACAGTGAGAAGACTCCTCCATTAGATCTCAATGCTTATCCTGAAGATGGAGAAAACACAGAAGGAGTTGATGAAGGTGGCAAGTGTTGGAGTGTCAATAATTCCCCTGGTGAAATTCTTACATTTGACAGTCCAGGTGCGAAGTCTTCCGTTGACGGAATTTTCCTTGGAGGAGATGGATATAGCTCGGATTCAACTGATGTTGATGCAAGCAAATGTCAATAGAGAGAACAGAACGCCAGATGTAGACCTTGATCTTTGACTTTGACCTAAAAGTGATGGTGCTGGGGACAACAGAAATAATGAAGAGGTGCATGAGGAACCAACAATGGAGGAAGTGGAGGCGTCACTTTCAGTATCCCATGAGCCAAATTTGGAGACAAAGGAAGGGATGAAGGAACTTCTTATTGAGAGGCAAGCTGCGGATAGTCTGATCTTACTATCGAAGGGATTTGGAAAGATATAGCCTTTGAGTGGTGCATTGTGAATACTGAATAATGGTAGTAACCCATCTATACAGAGCATGTCATAGTTAAGCTTCATGAAGTCCAATAGTTATAGTTACATCACCCTGTTAGATCTTTGAATGTACATGGAATAATAAAGCATCGCTTCCTGTTTCAGACTTTCAGTATAAGCAAACTCTTTTTCTGTTTCTTGGTGTTATCTTGTATTTATTAGTTGTACATATACTTGCATTTTTGGCCGTATGAACAATTAATCTGTGCTACAAGGGCCGACATGTCTATTTGAGCATTTAACTGTGCCTTTGCTCAGAACCCCGACATTCCATTCCTAGCACATGCTGGGTCAAAGGGAATGAATGCAACTTCCGAACTACTCCCTCCGGTGCTTTATACTAACCAAAAAAATAAACTTTTAGCCAAATCACACACATTAAAAGATATATTTATTAGTCAAAATTAATTTAAAAAAATACTTAAACTTATAAAAGTTTGTTTGGCAAAGTTGAAAAATATCTTCCATTAAAAATTTGATTGATGAGAATGATTTGATAAATTTTTATGTACAGCAATTCTGTAAATTTTGTAAATAGAATACTGTAACTTTGATTTAGGCCTTTCTTATTTAAAAAAAAAATAGTTGGAGATTTTTCTCTAATTTTCTCAAGTTGTTTTATAGACTAAAGGAATCTTTTAAAAAGAATCCGAGGATATTCCCAGGTTACCGTCTTTACATGATAGAAGAAGTACAGGTACGTGAAATGGATAAGAAAATGCTAAATAAAACAAATAAAGAAAGAAAAAGGAAAGGAAGGCAGAAATGGATAAGAAACCGCGCACGGGCACGGCCTCCCTGCACCACTGAGTCTGAGCAGATGCTTGACCATATTGACTCATCCAGTCAAGGGCATCAAAGAAATTGGCGGGGAGCTCGTTTGGAGCCTCAGTCCGACGCCAAAGCTCCTCTGCCTGATCACCGGTGACTTTTGCTAAAATTGTCAAATCATCAATAGATTGAAACCCGAAAAAAAAAAAAAGGAAATGTCGACAGATTCACTGGAATCCTTCACGCCCTACACGCTCTCTCAAACCTTACCTGGCCACAAGCTCGCCATCTCTGCCGTTAAAGTCTCATCCAACGGCCGTCTCCTGGCGTCTTCCTCCGCCGACAAGACCCTCCGCACTTATGGCTTCACCAATTCCGACTCAGATTCCGAAAGCCTGAATCTGTCACCTATGCAGGAGTATCAAGGCCACCATCTGGGCGTCTCTGATTTGGCCTTCTCTTCTGACTCCCGCTTCCTTGTCTCCGCCTCCGACGACAAGACCCTTCGCTTATGGGATGTTCCTACTGCTTCACTTATCAAAACCTTCCATGGCCACACTAACTACGTTTTCTGTGTTAATTTCAACCCTCAGTCCAACATCATCGTTTCTGGTTCCTTCGATGAGACTGTTCGAGTTTGGGATGTCAAGTCCGGAAAGTGTTTGAGGGTCCTTCCGGCTCACTCCGACCCCGTTACTGGCGTGGACTTTAATCGCGATGGTTCTCTTATTGTTTCCAGCAGCTACGATGGGCTCTGCCGGATTTGGGATGTCACAACTGGGCATTGTGTGAAGACTCTGATTGATGATGAGAATCCCCCCGTTTCGTTTGTCAAGTTCTCGCCCAATGGAAAATTTATCCTCGTTGGCACATTGGACAATACTATGGTAATTCAGTCGAATTCACTTGCTTCTTCGTCGTATTCAACTCGCATGATTAGCTTTTCGGTTGACAACAATATGCTTCTTTTATGGGTCATATATGCCCGTTCCTGTGTTTTATTATCGGCTTTGGGGACATGATTCATATAAACCAAGTACTCGTATTATGAACTCATAGGCCTTATGTGTGGAAATTTGTTTTGTTATGTCTTGGAACTTCTAGTCAAAGAAAGTAGCTCTGAAAGATTAGTCAAATCCAGATTTGCTTGCAACTCTAGACTGCAAAGATTGGCGATTTGCTCTAGTATTAACTCTCTTGTTTTCTTTATTCAAAAACACGAATGACTTGTTATATTTTTAGGTTTTTGCATAAGAACAAAGCAGTATGTTGTGATAAAACTAGAAAGACTCTGCTTTGGTGCTGAACCTTAAGTTGGCGGCTTTCTTCAAATTGACTCTTTCGCCTGTATGTTGGAAATGCAGATATATTCTTGAGCCCTAAATGTACCTGTTAACTTGGGTAAGAAAATTCTTATGGTAGAATCTAAAACTCCTCAACTCCGCCTAGATTTTGGATTCTTGTAGCCGAATATCATAAGTTCTCAAACACGCAAAAGCAAATGAATCGATTCTCATGTTGAGTTCATCCAATGGGCTCTACTGTCGCATACAGCCAATTGGATATTTTAATCCCTTTCATTGAGTAGCGAAATTTGAAGCCTAATTGGCTGAGATGCTTCAGAGTCCGTTAGGTAGTTTTGAACTTTGATGATATGGGCTTATGTTGTGATCTTTGTCTATGTGCAGAGACTTTGGAACTATTCGACTGGGAAGTGTCTGAAGACGTATATGGGTCATGTTAATTCAAAGTATTGCATTTCGTCCTCGTTTTCAGTGACAAATGGGAAGTATGTGGTAGGTGGTTCCGAAGATAGTTGTTTATACTTGTGGGAACTACAGAAAGCATGATTGCTTCTCGTGCTCTTGGCGATGATAAAACTGTGAAGATCTGGACTCAGCAGAAAAAATGATCTTGTTTGTGTTGTAGAAGAGAATCTGAGCAGGGAAGAAACCTGTCCCATTTTGTACAAAGAGGGCTTCCAAGCCTCCCAGTAGGCGTAGCAATTGTAGTATTTTAGCGGAGATCTTTGGGAAGATTGCCATATAATTACTTGTGGAATACTAAAGGTTGGAACATAGTGAGGCAAATGAAAAATAGTTCTAGTGACATAATTTTGGTGGTAGGAGATAATTTTATAATCCATTCTATTTATTTTATAACAACTCTAAATAAATGAGGCAACCATTTCTCTGATAAAACCCTCAAAAGACAAAAGTTCATATACTTTGTCAATCCATTCCATTCCATTACACTTTTTTTTCCTTTAAATGTCATCATACCGACGCCTAGACACATCATAAGTTCCCAATATGCATTTTGGAGGTGTTGCTAAAGTTGGTCCTTGAAGTATGAATGGGCCAAGAACCTTGAGAAAACACATTAAGATTTTAGTTCAATGACATGCTGTATTTGAAATAGTAAGAGGAGCGACTAGCCCTGTAGTTCAATTGACACTGTATACCTCATTTTATAGAAAAAGCCATGTGTTCTATACCCATCATAATAAATAGAGGGGTGGGTGAGTGTGGAAGTTTCCTTTCCCTTTCTTATATGGGAGGATGTGTTAAATTGTCTAAATAAAAAGTAATAATAGGAAGGGAATTGGGGCTACAGTTTCTGTAAAGAGTGGATATCATCAAGGTTTATATGTATTAGGGAGTCACCATATTTATTATTTAATAATATCTGGAACACGATCGTGGGATAATTATGTTTAGAAGGGGCCGGGGGGGAAGGCTGCAAAGGTAAGACCGTAAGAGTGGACAGTATTTAATATTATAAAAATGACTCGATATGATGCACATGGTGAATGGAGGAAAGGGGGAGGAAACCGGAGAGAGTGTGAAGCCCCCAAACAATGAATTCGTTCCCGTAAAGTTGAAAGTGAGAGGAGGGTACTCGAAACGCAGGCACGGGGGCAAACACACGTGGTCCTTTGGTTGCTGACAAATCCCCCGGTTTTTCGGCCTTACGTAAGAGCTGAGCTCCTTTTTTTTTTTAAAAAAAAAACATGAATATAAATATAACTCTAAACACAACAACTTGTTTCTTCAACTATAATAACAAAACGCGATGGGTTTATCTTTTATTATCAAATATAATAAAAATAATTTTTTATTATCTCCTTAAAAAGAAAAACTTTTCCATGTATCAAAAGCAATATATTTTCAATTCGAATGCATGATAACAAGTGGCATTTCGTATTTTTATATTTTGAAAATAATCATATGAAGGCAAGGATGAGTATTTGTTTTTCTCCCCTAATCTTGTGCATGTTTAGTTTAGTTTGGGGGGGGGGGGGGAAGTGATTTTTGATAAACTAGACTTTTGTCTCTATGAAAGCACTCAAACATCTATCTTATCTTAGTATTAGAAGTATATTTAGTCAAAATTATAGTTTGAATCAATTGAAACTATAATTTTATATAAATAAAAATTATCATATTTTTAATTAATTTTTATATATTAAATATAGAAAATAACGATTTTAATCTTTTAAATTTTTGTCATTTTCTTATTAAAAAGTTATTTTTTATAATTATTATTTTATTTTATGTTATTTTTAATAATTTATATATATATAAAATTATTCTAATAATAATTATTTAAATATTTATTTTTTAAAAATCATTTTTCATACAAAATCTATTTTCTATAATTATTTTAAAGTCAATGTTCTCCGCAACCTCAACAACACAACCCTATATCAACTTCCTAATATCCTTTGACTTTTCATTGAAAACCCCTCCTTCGCCTCCCTCATTTCCTCTCTTTTTATTAGCGCTAGATCTAATTGGTCTCATTATTTATTTGTTTTGAAAATAATCATCTTTTAACATTACATAATTTGATTATCCTGTTATTAATTTAATTTTGAAAAAAGGTATTCAGTTCTTAGTTCTTTTTATTTTCTATCGAGTTTTTTGAATAAAGAGTATGAAATCTGAATAGTTTGAATAATGATTGAAATATATACTGTCATCAGTTATCACACCAACTACATTTGTAGTTATATGTGCATACATGCCCTTTAATAGGGAATTATTAGGGATAGTCTCTCAACATTATATACTCTTTTATTTCCCAAAAAAAAAACAGTTTTGGGGTGAGAAGGAGATCATCTGGGGAAAAAAATTGGATATGGTGCCCTCTAAGAATTTAATATACTGTGTTTAGATATTGTCTTGTGAATTATTTATGATTTTCAGCAAATTGGGTGGGATGGATGATGTAAACGCCATGTTATGTTGGCGTCATCCATCCCATTGATTAAACTGCTGAAATCGGTTCCAATCCCCACTGGCATTCTACTTAAATTCTTTGTATTGTTTTCGTTCCCATTGTATTGTGGTAAATACACCCTTTATTAATTTACAGTTGCATTACACAATACAATATATAATTACATCAATTCATAGTCAAAGATTAAGAAGATTTATTGTGGACTACAAGATATATAAGAATGAGAAGAAAAAGAACGAGTGATCAATAAAAAGAAAAAGTGAGCGAGTAAAGAGAGAGATGACCTGGTCGTAATGGGTTACAGCATCTTTATGAATTCCGGTTTAATGGGAGGGTGAAGGGCATCCACCTTTTTCCTATACCTTCCCCATCGTCTCTACTCGGTGCCCTCGTCAAAGTTTCTTGAATTCAAGCTTTCACTAAAGAATACATCAATGTCAATGAATTACTACTCTAAAGAGAATAATTGAAAATTGGGGAGGAATTGAGCCCCCAAAGCGCCATATTCGGTCAACTTGCTCCAATCCGTTTCCCACTATCCTCCGTGTCAGAAGCAGCTTCCTCGCCATCAATCGTTTTTCATGTGTCAGCTTTTCACATCATCACCACCCACCAGTTACAACCACATCAGCATATATACTAATCTGTTGCAACTTTGAAAGGTCCTTGTTCTGAGTTTATAAGCTGTATGCTAAGAATATCAGTGCCTCTCGCTGGTGCTTTTTCGGTTTTTACTTATCCCTACTCGAAGCAAAATTAAAGGAGATTCAAAATGGAGATTTCATCCAAATACTTCACCGAGCTGGTAAGCATAAAAGGCATTCAACTTCTGGAGTTGATTTACGAATATGTATGGTTCGATCTGTAACTAATCAGGTTGTGAAACATGACAGGATCCGAGCATGTTCGAGCAGTACCCGGTGGATTGTTTGGGGTACGAGGTTGATGACTTTCAGGATTTGTCCGAATACGGCGACAGTTACTCATGTTTCGACTCCAAACGAAGCCGTGACGACTGGTTCCCAGTGGAGAGTCCAGAATCTGTTGCCCAACAGAGACAAACCAAGCAACCCAAGAGCACCAACAACACTAGCTGGACCTCTTGCACCACTACAGCAATGGCTGACTCCATCATCCCTTCCAACCTTTCTACTTCGAATTCCACCTCCCAAATCATTTCTTTTGACAACTCTAATTCTTCCCCAGACGTCGCTTCTCACCAATTTTACAGCTTGGATTCTAGTACTCTTGTCAAGCCTAAAACCGAGACTACTTTCGCTTCTGACAACTTGGATTTCCGTGTTCCCTTCTCCATTTCTCAACTCACCTATGACAGCAAAACTGATTCTTTTTTTCTCCCACATGGAAAGAAAACCGCCACCAGTACCAGAAATCACATCCAAGCTCAAGATCACGTTATGGCCGAAAGAAAACGAAGGGAGAAGCTCACCCAGAGGTTTATTGCTCTTTCCGCCATTCTTCCCGGACTCAAAAAGGTACTTTAAATTACTGTCATGTTAATTAACTACTCACTCTATCCTGTGATCTTGTCCTATGTCTGGAATCTAACCAACATCTTCTTACATTCGTATATGTGCAGATGGATAAGGCTTCAGTACTAGGAGATGCTATACACTATGTGAAACAACTGCAGGAGCGCGTGAAAAATCTGGAGGAGCAGATAAACAAGAAAGCATTGGAATCCGCAGTGTTTGTGAACAGGTCTGTTCTCTATGCCGACGATGATGGCTCCTCCTCCGATAAAAATTCCAACAGCCGTTCTGACCAGCCACTGCCGGAAATCGAAGCAAGAGTTTCAGGCAAGGAGGTACTGATAAGAATCCACTGCGACAAACAAAATGGATATTGTGCCACCATACTCTCCCAGTTACAACATCTCAATCTCACTGTCCAGAGTATTAGCAGCTTCTTGCCCTTCGGGGATACCACTCTTGATATTACTATTGTTGCTCAGGTAAATTTGTCCTTTTAATGAAGTTACTTTAGTTCAAAATTTCTGCATTATTTCATCAAGACTTGTCATCCTTAATTTATGAGTTGCGTTAATTTGTTGCAGATGAACAAGGAAGACTGCGTGACAGCAAAAGATATAATAAGAAGCCTGAGGCAGGGTCTGAGGCACTTAAATCGATGATCGGTTCGAGACGTGTTCGTGCTTCGTTGTAGAGTAGTAGTGGACGTACGATGCGATCAGGAATAACTATTGTTATTGTGAATAATAATATTTTTTACCGCGCCGCTTCCTTGTTTCCTTTTTTGGGGTCCATATCTGGATTGTGAAGGAATTAGAGGCCTGCGTGATGATTGTCTCTTACCATCGATCAATTAACGTGGGTTTGTTTTGATGACAAGTTTGAAGAGTGACGCCACAAAGGGTTTTCCTTTGTTTTTGCGTAGCTCACTGTTCGCTACGTTAACCTACCCAAAATGGCTCGCAGCTTCAAATTTTTAGTGGTGTTTTAGGGCTGGGTTTTTGAGAGGATGTGAATATTCAATTACACCTCTTTCCTTTCTCTTTCCCGTTGTGAAAAGGGTCTAGTTTGATAGACGATAGCAAGCCCTTCATTTTATTTCTATATCCAGACTCGTTCTGCGTATCATACAACATTCCTTACTCAAGCGGTATACTTGTGTTTCCGATCAACGTCATTTTGTTGTTTTCCTAAGAAGAATATGAACTGCATAACTGGTCGTGAATTTTTGCATTCATGGGGCAGAAAATTAATCATCTTTTATTAAACTTTATTTTAAGATATGAAGGATCGACAACTTCCAGATACAAGCGTAAACAGGTTTTAGTATAATAATTAAATGGTTTATTTAAATATATCGATTAATTCGGCGAAGGAGTGTGACAACCGTGGGGTCTCAATCATCAAGCCGGCGTGTGAATAATAAGTTGAATTAATTTCATTTTGAAACTCGTTTAAAAAGTATGTTTTGTTCGAGGGGGTGTGCGTATAGAAAAGCATTACCGTTAGCCCAGAGAAGCTTTTAATTGGTTGATCTAAGCATGCCGTGCAGATTTATTTTGGGAGAATGATAATTAGTAGTTTGTAAGAGAATTAAGAATCTAGAATTCGTACCAATGTATATAGTTTGTATGAATTGATGTATTTTACTGCTTGTGGGTCCAGTGAAGATCTCCATGAACACAATACTAGAATACTGCACTCATCAATATATATATATGGCGGAGTTGAGGGCCACAAAATGGACTTTGTTGGCTGCTGCGTATTGTACAAAAACACCTGGCGATTCTGTCTAAGCCCCAGAGTCTCTATCAAAATGTCTGCTGTATATATGTAAAGGTGTTTGGATCCTCCCCAGTCGTAAAGAGTGTTCCTAGTTCACACCAAATAAAGATCGGAGGTGTTGACACGTCCACGACATTGGCGGGCCCCCTTCTCTCTCTGGTTCCTTAGCAACTACCGGAACCTTTTACCTTTGTCGTTGTATTCCATTTCACAAGGCCAACCCGTCCATTTTTTCCACTTTTTTTTATATTTTCAAATATTTTTTTCATAAAGTTAAAAAATTAAATTAAACCAAAAATTGTAAATATATACACATAATCTTATTTAAAGATTTATTCTATTAATATGAAAATGCTAAATGAAAGATCAAACATAGAATCAAGTTCCTAACATGAAACAAGTCTTTGTTTAAATTAAATACGAAATAATAAGTTCATTTTTATTAAGACAAAATAAAAATTGTAATAAGAGTGGTGGCTAGTCCTCAGGACTCCATTTATATGGTCATAGGGGTGATGAGTTTATGGTGCTTATAACTTAGGGTGAGGTGTGTACTACCTAAATATAATTTTAACTATTCAAATTTAAAATTTTTAATTATTTTTTAAATGATTTTTTTTGAAAAACTTACCATTAAGAAATTATCTCTATTTTATATTTTGTATCCATTAAAATATTTAAAAAAAATAAATTAAAAAATAGATACATATTGGACTATTTAAATTTAAATTTAATCTGGACGATCTAGATTTTGTTTTTTTTTTTGTACAAAATTTTTTGAAAAGAAATTGGGTTCAAACACGATCTAAGGATAGGGTAAAATTTCCTTTTCTCTTAGACAATATTAATGTCGGACAAGGCGAGCTGTCTATTACACTCAAACGTAAACTTAGACACCTAAAGGTTAGGATATATCCTGAAGTGTCATGACTATAACTATAAAAAAATAGTATTTTTTAGAAATCAAATATATTCTAATTTAAATAATTATATATCTCACTGTTTTGCTAGTTGAATCTATAGATAATAGATGATTTTGTGCTTCTTAATCCTCAGGGAGTTCGGGGTGCGGATTGAAAAGCCTACCTCAAAATCGGGCTACCGTTTTGCCAACCAAACCCAATCCATTGCCACGAGACAAACCCAATATATAATATCTCTATTGTGGGAGCTGAAAGCTATTTTTTTCCCTCGAACCCTCTTTTCTGAAATAAGCAAAGAGTTTACGTCGGATAAATCTCCTTTTTTCTTCTGAGGAAATAATCTCCTTGCTTTTGGACATTAGCTTCAAATGCCCATACCCCTCTGAAGTCTGAACTATTCGTAAATTATAATGGTTAAATGAGAGGTAACAGGTGTTAGATGTTTTGTCAGTACCTGAGTCATATTTTACCTATTATCATTATTATCCAAGGAGTTCTATAATTATACATTACTTCCAAGATGTATTGATGTAGAGATGTAGTTGTTCAGGCCACTTGCAAATTTATAAGCATCACGTTCCCGAGAATCAGGCAAGATCTATAACTAGGGATGTGCCGTGGCAACAAATTCATGGTCCAAGTTCAAAACTGTTCAAAAATAAGAGATGGTTGAGTTTATATATGTAGGCGGTTTCTGATTTTATAAATATAATGTCCTAAAGAATGAGATCTGATGAAAGATATGCCGTTACCTAAAGCCGAACTGGACTGTTTTTTTTGGAGGGCGAGGGGAGTGGGGCAATGATATATGAACTAACAAGATTCTTTGGCACGTCCTAAACCTAGCATATATCCTCCCAAACAGAAGTGGATCCTAAATCTGACCACTTAATTGCAAATTAAATCGATTGACAGGTTGTACAGGAAATAGTAGGAAGGAAACTGGGGCTACAGCTTTCGAAAAGAGTGGATGTCAACGTTTATATAGGATATTATTAAATAAATAAAGGCAATAGCAATAAAGGTAAGAGTGGGTGGTATTTATTATTATAAAAATGAGATGGGGGAATGAATGATATTAAGCTCAATTTGCACATGATGTATTGAGGAAAGGGGAAGGAAACAGAACGGAGTGTTCAGTACAGCTCCCAAACAAGGAATTCAATCCCCTAAAGTTGAAAGTGCCTTTGCCTCCAAGCAGAAAGCAATTAAAATAAATGTTGGTTTACAGTTATGACAGCGGAAAACCAGCTATTTGTGCTGTGTCCAACCGCAAAGTTTATCGTATATCATGCGGATAATATCACGAGTAGAATGTAATTAACTAACACAGTTGGTTTAACATTGCAAGACCTAGCTAAATTGTTCTGGATTTCAAGTTCAAATTTTAGAGGAAATAACCGTGTTAAGAAGGGCACCGTCATGTATGGGATGAAGAAGAATAGAGGGAGAATGAGGGAATGAGAAGAGTGAGGAGGGGACACAAAACTTGGGGATTGACGCAGACACGGTGGCAAAACACTCGATCCTCAATGGAAAACCCCACCTTTGTTGTTGTCCTGACGTAATAGCTGAGGCGCCTCTCTTTTGTCTTGTCTGTTTTCTGGCCATTTTTTGTCTTTTCTGCCGTGCCTTATCTCCCACCCTTGAATACGTACGTGCGTGGTCCCTGTGAAGCTGATTTTGGTTTGTTTTATCTTTTTAAATAATTTATAAAGTAGTTTTAAAGAATCAAAGAAACTCTATATTATTAATTTATTATTTTTATCAATAAATAAAAGTAAGTGATCAACAGAGGGAGATGGGGTCCAACATCTTTGATGAATTCCCGTTTGATGGGAAGGTAAAGGGCATCCACATTTGTGTCCCTTCCCAATCGTATCTACTCGGTGTCCCAGTCAAACTCTCTTGAATTGGAGTCTTAATAAATTATAAGAGAATAATTATTAAAAAAAAAAGGGCCGAAAATGAGTCAGTCTAGGTGTTCCCAAAGCGCGATGCTCGGTAAGGTTTTTCACGTTCCTTGCCGTCTCAGGTTTTTCACGTGTTATCTTTCACATCACCACCAACATAGACTACTTTTTTGTTTATTATCCCCTCCCAAAAGTCATTTGGCCCCTATATGCCCAGTTATTAAGCAAATGCTTAATCATAAGACAGGATTCAAGTTCTTGGTTACTAAAATCGTAGCTCTGCCATATTTAATCATATGAATTCAAGATTTATATTTTTAAAAGTCTAATCTCCACGAGATTTATATATTTTCCAATTACTTTTGGTCGGTTATATACCAAAATGGACGCCAGAAGAATATTTAAACTTTACTCTTATATCGACCAAACTTACCTTTACGGAATCGCTCTGGGTCAATAATATTGGTTGGATCAGGCTGTGTAAACGGTTATGTTGACATTTTAGCCAGAAACATAGTTTTTCTCCATGATTTTTGTTTGGATTATTCATTTGGGTGCTAGACAAAAACAGAAAGAACCCTCATTTTGACTAGACTAAACAAGCGAACAGAGGAGAGTGAAAGAGGGGACCGAATTGGAACCAGCGACAGCCAAGAGAGACTAAGGCAATATTTGCATACACCATTTTCTCACGTGGTCGATACGATTATGTGTCTGAAGCGTGTGCGGCACCCCTATGTATAAGCCGTTCCCCAAATTCATTTCTTCCCCATCTGAAAAAATATTGGCAAAACAAAATCTTCATTCGATCTTGTTCCTCTTCTCTCTTCCTTCAAGGTAAGCGCAATAATCTACTCGTTCTGCTTTATTTCCCATCACTTGACTGTTTTCTTCAACGTTTCCCCCAGCTCTACTGAGTTTCGAAACTTAAACACACAATCTTACTCCAAATCCATCTTCTCTAGTCTCTTCACATTCAATAAAAATCTAAGATATATGCTAAGATCATTTTTCGCTGGTTCTTTTTCAGCGTTGCATATCCCAGTTCGAAGGAAACTTATTAAAGGAGATTAAAATGGATATTTCAACGAAGTACTTCGCTGAGCTAGTAAGCATACAACGCATTGAACTTCTGGAGTTAATTGGGAATATGTGCGGTTCGCTCTGTAACTAATCAGGTTGTGAAACATGACAGGATCCGAGCATGTTCGAGCAGTACCCAGTGGATTGTATGGCATACGAGGTTGATGACTTTCAGGATTTGTCCGGATACGGTGACAGTTACTCATGTTTCGACTCTAAAAGAAGCCGTGACGACTGGTTCCCAGTGGAGAGTCCAGAATCTGTCGCCCAACAGAGACCGACAAAGCAACCCAAGAGCACCAACAACACTAGCTGGACCTCTTGCCCCACTACAACAATGGCTGAACCCATCATCCCTTCCAACCATTCTGCTTCGAATTCCACCTCCCAGATCATTTCTTTCCAGAACTCTGATTCTTCCCCAGATGTCGCTTCTCACCAATTTTGCAGCTTGGATTCTAGTACCGTTGTCAAGCCTAAAACCGAGACTATTCTCACCTCCGACAACTTGGATTTCAGTGCTCCATTCTCCATTTCTCAATCCACCTATGACCACAAACCTCATTCATTTTTACTCCCACACGTGAATAAAACTGCCACCGTTACCAGAAATCCAATACAAGCTCAAGACCACGTCATGGCCGAACGAAAACGAAGGGAGAAGCTCACCCAGAGGTTTATTGCTCTTTCCGCCATTCTTCCCGGACTCAAAAAGGTACTTTAAATTACTTTCATGTTAATTAACTACTCACTCTATCCTATGATCTTGTCCTATGTCTGGAATCTAACCAACATCTTCTTACATTCGTATATGTGCAGATGGATAAGGCTTCAGTACTAGGAGATGCTATCCACTATGTGAAACAACTGCAGGAGCGCGTGAAAAATCTGGAGGAGCAGGTAAACAAGAAAGCATTGGAATCCGCAGTGTTTGTGAACAGGTCTGTTCTCTATGCCGACGATGATGGCTCCTCCTCCGATAAAAATTTCAACAGCCGTTCTGACCAGCCACTGCCGGAAATCGAAGCAAGAGTTTCGGGCAAGGAGGTACTGATAAGAATCCACTGCGACAGACAAAACGGATATTGTGCCACCATACTCTCCCGGTTACAACATCTCAATCTCACTGTCCAGAGTAGCAGCTTCTTGCCCTTCGGGAATACCACTCTTGATATTACTATTGTTGCTCAGGTAAATTTGTCCTTTTAATGAAGTTACTTTAGTTCAAAATTTCTGCATTATTTCATCAAGACTTGTCATCCTTAATTTATGAGTTGCGTTAATTTGTTGCAGATGAACAAGGAAGACTGCGTGACAGCAAAAGATATAATAAGAAGCCTGAGGCAGGGTCTGAGGCACTTAAATCGATGATCGGTTCGAGACGTGTTCGTGCTTCGTCGTAGAGTAGTATGTGATCAGGATTCAGGAATAACTATTGTTATTGTGAATAATAATAATTTTTACCACGGGGCTTTCTTGTTTCCCTTTTTTCGTCCATCTGGATTCTGGAGGAATAAGAGAAGCCTGCGTGATGAGTGTCTAGATCTTACCATCGATCAGTTAACATGAGCTTATTTTGCTGCCAAGTTTGAAGGGTGACGCCACAGAGGGTTTTTCCTTCTTGTTTTTTGCGTAGCTCACTGGTTCGCTACGTTAAGTCGTTAACCTACCCAAAAAAAAATGGCTCGTCGCTTCAGTTTGTTTTTGTTATTGTTTGGGATAGATTTTTTAGAGGACGTGAATATTCAATCACGCTTCTTTCTCTTTGTGAAAAGGGTCTAGTTTGACAGAAGATAGCATGAACTTCGGTTTATTTCTATATTTCCAAAGTCGTTCTCTTGTATCAATAGTTCAATAAAATATTCCTTAATCAAGCAGTATACTTGTGTTTCTGATCAATGACATTTTGTTGTTTTCCCAATAAAAATGTGAACTGAGTATCTGGACCTGAGTTTTGGCATCTATATATAGTGCACCAACTTAATTATATTTTATTCAATTTTAGTTTAAGATATCCTGGATCGACAACTTCACGATATATACAAGCGTAAACAAGTTTAAGAAATTAAATGGTGTCTTTATCAATAAAATATATCGATTAATAAGCCTTCATATAGATGAGTGTGACATGAAGGGTCTCAATAACATCAAGCCAGCGAGTGTCAACGGAATAAGTTGAATTATAACTTCATTTTTTGTTATAAGAATTTTCAGAAGGGTTAGACTCATTCACAATCTAAGAATAAGGTGAAATCTTTCTTTCTTCTAGGCAATACTAATATCGAGTAAAACGATATGTCAATTACTTTCATACGTAAATCTAAATACTTAAAATTTAGGATATCTATCTAAATGTCACATCTGAAACTATACCATATTAAACACCTCTAGAGGTAATACACTAGTATGTGGCATGGGCCCACGGGCAGGTTATTTGTTGCTACTTCAATTTAATATTGGGAAACCACTTGGTCCCTCCACAGATTATGATCTATTCGCCAAGCACGTAATCCATTAAAAAACAGAAGCTTTCGATCTTCTAGACCAAGCTTTATTATTTTTAATTTGTTTAAGACGATATCTTTCATGTGCTTAACAATGAGATAATTTAATTATGATTCATTGTGGATATTATAAATTTCATGTGAATTATTGGCTTGAAGTCTGATCGATGACACGTACAAAGCATCGTCCGGCAAGAATGAGAAAATTCACGAACATGGGGCTCAAAATTGTTAAAAGTATAATAAAGTGGTCTTTTTTGTGATGTTCATGTTCGTGATAATATTAACATACATACACACACACACATATATATATACATATGTCAAGATATGAATTTTGTGTAGATAGAAATTGAAGTTCATTACTGAGAATTAAGCCATCCTCAGTCCTTCGACCGGACAAAAATAATAAAGGAAGAATTAATATGTTTTTAGCTGTCCCTTTAATTTAGTTTCCTGAGCCGTAATTTAGGATATCTGGTTTGATTAATGTTAGTGTTCATACTCGCATGTCAATCGTCCGTCTTAGACTCAATTATTCTACCCCTTGACCCTGATCCATGTGTTATGGTCGGTGATTGATTTTTAATCTTGTTTCAAATCATTTCAAACAACTTCCCTCGTATTTCTTCGTTCTATTCCCATTTTCCCACCACCTTTTATGCCAAAGATATCCACTTGCAGGTACGTACGTACACCAACTTTGAAAGATAATAGTAGTGGGGAAGCTTATTTATCCTGATTTTCTCAAGGTTTTGGTTAAGTCGTTGAAATTCATGAAATTATACCCAAAATAATACCAAGTATTGGTACTTGGTATAAGAATTCATGCATTTAGAAGGATCAGGCTTGCATACACGCCTGTTTTGTGCACTTGTGTCCTTAATTATATCTCCACCGAATTAGAGTTTGATTTATCCACCACATTGTCTTCTTCCTCTGATCCAAATGAACAGAGATGCACCTTCCTTTTCTTTTTCATTTGTTTAATTAATTTCCCCCCAAATTCTTTGTCCTATCTATATATCGTCTTTTTCTGTGCTGACGTTGCCCCCATTCCCTCGTCTTCTATCGTTCAAGCATTTACATCCATATGTAATAGATCTAGCTGTATTTTCCCTGTATTTTAGTTAAAAGTGCGTTTTGCTTGGGGATAATAGAAGCTTTTAGCTGTAGCGTGTATGGGGTGCATATCTATCCACTGTCCAGGAATCAAAATTTTGTATTATTCTATTAGAGGGATATACTATTGGATAATAGATGCATGCCTCTCTCAATAATAGAGATTTAAATCTTAATTTATTACGTTTTGAGAGATTAACCACTTCTGTTATATCTACCCTGGCTGGTTAATTTCATAACGATGCAGCTGTATGAATTACATTTTACTGTGAGATCATAAAGAGCGATTTGAGGTTAATACGTGAAATAACGCCCATCACTTCCCACCTGGGTGGAATACAAAGGGACGTGTAAATGTTATTGTGTTCTTGAAAAGTTATCTGGGCCAAATATTTTTGGGTCTAAATAAACTTCAGTATTTGGTGGGCTCAAAAATTATAAAAAACGGCTTTCTGTATCTCATGGGTAGCTGAAACCTTTTTCTTTTCCTCCGCTTTTTTCTGGGTCAGGCTGTGTATATATGAAAAAAAAAAATTGGTAACAAAAAAATCTATTTATTTCTAAATCAACTGATTTTTTTTTAAAAAAAAATGAGAAATGGAATAGATTAAAGGAAAATGGCCTAAAAACCTATAAAAAATAGGAAAACTCAAATTGGATCCATTTTAGTATTTTGAAATTCTAAATGAAAAGACCAAAATGCCCAACCTCCCAACTCCGTCTCCCCTCTCCTTTCTCAAATATTTTTCGCTGGGCTTAGAAAGGAAGGAATTTTTTGGGATCCAAGTAATAAATGCAGATTGTCACATTTCCAAATTTACGTTAAATCCATCATCAATCGCAGACTTCAACTTCTGAAATGGAAATGACACTAATCAAACAAAAAGAAGGCGTAGTAATCTCTTTGCTTTCAAACAAAAACTGAGTGATGATGGAATATTACTCCATCATGCAAACTATCACCATTGAAACTTGCTCAAGCACATCTACCGATGATCAACATCTATTAAACTGTGAAAATGCGAAAGCTTCATGGCACAGATGAAACCAACAAAATATAGTTTTCCATTGGATTATAAGCTAAAACCTGAGTTTTCCAATAGTTTACAGGCAGTCAAATAGGAGTTTTCCATTGAATCCACATTCCCCAGGGCTAAGTCATCGATTCCACCACCGACTCCACCTACTCATGCTCCCCCGGCTCCGGTGGCGGCGGAGAAAAGAGATTAACTCACAATCTTTCCGGTTTTAACAATTTCTGACAAAGTCGAAGTAGTTCCAACGATCTTCGGGCAGGATTTGAACAAGACGAACCCGGTTCGAACCATTCAGTTCAGAGAGAAACTTATGTTTCTAGATCATCGGCGACGAGAAATATGCCGGTTCTCGACCTTGTTAATGGCATTAACAGCTATAATAATCAGCCACCACAACAAAGGAAAGCTCCATTGCAGATTGATTTCTCAGGAGCTACTTCCAGGTCTGCTGTGACTGATGTGAGACCAAATGGCGGTGAATCAGAGCAATCTGATGCGATTTAGAAGTTCCGATTCAGAGGGAGACTACAAAGGCTAACATTATGATATTTGAAATAACAAATGGTTTTCAATAGGGACAAAAGCAGAGGATTGCGAAGTAATAAAAGTTCGCAAACTGGTCTATGTCAGAGAGGAATTAATCAGTATTATGAACTTCTCTCCATGCGAAGGCCAAGAAAGAGAAAGAAGAAGGGGAGAGAAGAGAGATATTTCTATATTCTCACCTATAATTACGTGTGATTGGGTCTTTATCACTATAACTGTGTGATTTACAAATGTTAAAGTAGTTTTCCTATTCTTTAGAGCATTTTTTAAGTCATTTTCTCATAAATTAATGTTCTGTTTAGGCGTAAAATGACATTCGGACTTGAAGAAAAAAATTGGGAAAAGCAGGGACGAAACCTGGAGGTGGGATAAAACGGCATTGGATAGCGAGTCATACTCAAAGCAAACTTGAGAATGGATGAGAACATGGCCCTTGGGGATTTCCGCAGCAAGTTCTTGTTCTAACTGGAATCTTCACCACATGCATCCAGCTAGCCACATAACCCGTCTCGGTCACCTCAACCCCCCGCAAGCTGTTGAATTTGAATAAGCAAATTATAGCAAGCTCTGTCTTGTTACATCATTTCAGGCAAGCATCGTCCTTTGAGACAAGTATAAGATATTAGAGAAAAAAAATAGAAGAAAAATAGTGGAAAAAAATAATGAAAAAAAATAAGAAAGATAATATAAAATTATAATTTTTTTATTATTTTAAAAATTATTTTTAATAATTTATTTAAAATTTTAATTTTAAATTATAATTTAATTTAAAAAATAATTATAAACAAATATAACTATTTAAAATTTTTTATAATTTAAGATTTAAAAATAGAGATATTATTATTAAATAAGCATAATATCCAGAGAGAGAGAGAGAAATGAACAAGAATATATTAAAGTTTATTGCATTTAATTATATATATTATATTAACAAAAACGAGAATAGTTCATGAGATAACTAAACGCATTCTTTTACTAATGTCAATTGGTGGAAGGAATTTATTTTTCACATGTTTAATTTTTTATTAAAAATATATTTATATTTAATATTTAATAATATTTTAAATAGTAAGAGGACACTTGTATTTTAAAATAAACACATTCTCTTTCAGTTGATCCTGTAAAATATTGAGTGAGCTCCTTGATAATTTTTAGTATCACACTATGGTAACTACTGTCATTTATCATATATTTATAGAAATTATAAACAATCATATGATACTCACTCCGAATTTTGTGTAAATATATGGGCCGCTTGATTTTTTTTTTTGTTGCCTAAAAAATAAAAAGCATAGCGATGGATTCCCATAACCAGCAGGTGCCTAATGCCTATACCCATATTTCGGCTCTGGGAAAAAAGAAAAGTTGAAAGAGTCAAAATAATTCCCATAATAACAAACTTCCCTCTGCTTTTGATATTCCGATGACAAGAAAAACAGATGACTGTCTCGTCCTTTGCTCTCTCATCCACCCCACACTCTCAACCTACACTCACCCTCCATCCTCCGGCTCATTTCATTAACAGTGAGCACCCCAAAATGCGACCGCTCCTCTTGCTCCTTCTCCTTCTCCATTTCAACCACTCCTTTTCTGCACGCTTCTCTGAGTACCGTGCCCTCCTCTCCTTCAAGGCCTCCATTTCCGACGACCCTCAATCTGCTCTTTCTTCCTGGAATTCCTCGACTGACTACTGCACATGGTCCGGCGTCACCTGTGACTCCCGCCGACACGTTTCTTCTCTCGACCTTACCGGGCTCAACCTCTCTGGCACGCTCTCCGATGATCTTGCTCATCTTCCATTTCTTTCTAACCTCTCCCTCGCTGGTAACCAGTTCTCTGGACCCCTCCCCCCGGGGATCTCTGCCATTGCCAGCCTTCGCTTCCTAAACCTCTCAAACAATGGCTTTAATGGCACTTTCCCTCCCGAATTTTCCCAGCTCAAGATTATTCAGGTCCTCGACCTCTATAACAATAACATGAGTGGATCCCTTCCGCGCGTGGTGACTCAGATGCCACATCTCCGGCATCTGCATCTCGGGGGAAACTTATTTTCGGGTCAGATCCCACCGGAGTACGGACGTTGGGAACATTTGGAATACTTGGCTGTTTCAGGTAACGAGCTGGATGGTCCTGTGCCGCCAGAGATAGGAAACTTGACCAGCCTCCGGGAACTCTATATCGGATACTTCAACACTTACACGCGTGGCATACCACCTGAGATTGGAAACTTGTCCAGACTCGTCAGATTTGACGCGGCGAACTGCGGATTGACTGGCGAGATACCTTCGGAAATTGGGAAGCTTCAGAACCTCGATACTCTGTTTCTTCAAGTGAATGGACTTTCAGGTTCTCTGACCCCAGAGCTTGGAAGCTTGAAGAGCTTAAAATCCATGGACTTGTCCAATAATATGCTTACGGGTGAGATTCCGGAGAGCTTTGGTGAGCTCAAGAACCTAACGCTTCTGAACCTGTTCAGAAATAAGCTTCATGGAGCTATTCCTGAGTTCATTGGGGATTTGCCGGCGCTGGAGGTACTCCAGCTTTGGGAGAATAACTTCACCGGAAGCATTCCTCAGGGTCTGGGAAAGAACGGGAGGCTTGTATTTGTCGATCTATCGTCAAACAAATTGACTGGAACTCTTCCTCCTGATATGTGCTCTGGCAATCATCTCCAGACTTTGATTATCCTAGAAAACTTTCTTTTTGGTCCTATCCCTGAATCGCTCGGGAGATGCGAGTCATTGTCTAGGATTCGTATGGGAGAAAACTTTCTAAATGGGTCAATACCGAAGGGCCTTTTCGGGCTTCCAAAACTCACTCAGGTTGAGCTGCAGGACAATCTTCTCTCAGGGCAGTTTCCCCAAGCAAGTTCTGTTTCTGTCCATCTTGGTCAGGTCATTCTATCCAACAACCAGCTTTCCGGGCAGTTGCCTCCCACGATTGGGAACTTTTCTGGAATGCAGAAGCTCCTTCTTGATGGCAACAAATTCTCAGGCCAAATCCCTCCAGAGATTGGGAGGTTGCAGCAGCTCTCAAAGATAGATTTTAGTCATAACAAATTCTCAGGCCCTGTTGCACCGGAAATAAGCCATTGCAAGCTGTTGACGTTTGTTGATCTTAGCCGCAATGAGCTTTCCGGTGAGATTCCAACTGAGATCACTGGCATGAGAATATTGAATTACTTGAATCTTTCAAGAAACCAGTTAGGTGGGAGGATTCCTGCATCAGTAGCCTCCATGCAGAGCTTGACGTCGGTTGATTTTTCATACAACAATCTCTCCGGCTGGGTTCCTGGTACCGGCCAGTTTAGCTATTTCAACTACACATCATTCCTGGGTAACTCTGACCTTTGTGGTCCGTATCTGGGTCCTTGCAAGGATGGGGTTGCAAATGGCGCTCACCAGCCTCACCTCAAAGGTCCGCTGTCTGCTTCTATGAAGCTTTTACTGGTGCTTGGTTTGCTTCTATGTTCCATTGCATTTGCAGTTGCGGCAATAATAAAAGCCCGGTCGCTGAAGAGGGCCAGCGAAGCTCGTGCATTTAAATTGACTACTTTCCAACGGTTGGACTTCTCTGTTGATGATGTTTTGGATTGCCTGAAGGAGGACAACATCATAGGGAAAGGGGGTGCAGGCATTGTCTACAAAGGGACAATGCCCAATGGGGATCAGGTTGCTGTGAAAAGATTACCAGTTATGAGTAGAAGTTCTTCTCATGATCATGGGTTCAATGCAGAGATCCAGACATTAGGGAGAATCCGACATAGGCACATTGTAAGATTATTGGGTTTCTGTTCAAACAACGAAACAAATCTTTTGGTCTACGAATTCATGCCGAACGGAAGTCTAGGTGAAGTTCTTCATGGTAAGAAAGGGGGTCATTTGGTTTGGGACACTAGGTATAAGATTGCTGTGGAGGCTGCGAAGGGACTTTGCTATCTTCATCATGACTGTTCGCCACTTATAGTCCATAGAGATGTAAAATCGAACAATATCCTCCTTGACTCCAATTTTGAAGCACACGTTGCTGATTTCGGGCTTGCCAAGTTTCTTCAAGATTCAGGAACTTCCGAATGCATGTCGGCTATTGCCGGATCATATGGATACATAGCTCCAGGTACTGTTCAAGCTTAGGATAATTAATGAATTGTTGATTTTTTTTTGTCAAATTTCGTTATTCAATTCGCTATTCTGTCTTGAGTTTTATGATAGGACCTCTTGATTCATGATTAGTCCGCTAAATTTGGCTGCTTCCAGCTTCAGCCTTGAAAGTAAATGTTAGGTAGCGTTGCAGGTAGATGGCTCATATGATGCTTGACTGTAGCCTTCCAATAGTTGAATAAATCATGGAGTGATTGAGATGTTCACAACCGAAAACAGCGATAATGATTAGAAAAAGTGTCAAATAAAACGGCAGATCTCTGGTTCTTTCCATTTTACTAAATGATTTTTAATGTTAGGTGGTTTATCTAGTTTGTGACTGAATTTAAATGGTTGATTGCAGAATATGCCTACACACTAAAAGTTGACGAGAAGAGCGACGTGTACAGCTTTGGAGTGGTGCTTTTAGAGCTTATAACGGGCAAGAAACCAGTTGGAGAATTTGGTGATGGGGTGGACATTGTTCAGTGGGTAAGAAAAATGACGGACTCAAATAAGGAAGAAGTCGTCAAAGTTCTTGATCCCAGACTCTCATCTGTACCCCTTCAAGAGGTCGTGCATGTGTTTTACGTAGCCATGCTTTGTGTCGAAGAGCAGGCAGTGGAGAGACCAACAATGCGCGAAGTTGTTCAAATTCTAACCGAACTCCCAAAGTCTCCTGGCTCTAAACAGGGAGACATTGCAATAGAATCTTCCATGTCATCGGCAGAGGGTTCAACCACGCAATCTAAAGAATTAAAGGAAGAAACTCCCCAATCACGACCTGCTGATGTTCTCGGCATTTGAAAGTGGAATTTAATTTTCATCGAGTTTCCTTGGCTTTTTATGGCTTTATCTAATGATGGGGTTTGCTCCTGTTTTTCCTGGTGGGGTGGGGTTTTCTCTTAATTTCTCTGAAGTGTTTTAAATGTAAGGAATTTTCTTTCGTTTTGTACAGTAGGATCGGTTGGGTATTTTCTTATAATAGTCATTGTCTTCATCATTAGTGCCCTGGATTTACATCAGAGCCGTTCCTTCTGCGAGTCCTGCCCTGTGGAACAGTGTAAAGGGTAAAGGTCTATCCCAAGAAAGGGCATCAATGCCAGAGGGTGACACTGACAATGGGAAACGCAATGACACGGATAAGTTGGTAATGAAAAATATGTCTTTGATGGCGTCCGATCTGAGTGGATAGGCTCGTAATGAGAGCATTAACTTCTCCAATTGTTTTGACATGAACAGCAACTTCGAAAACCGCCTTGAATCTTTAAATTATATTTGAAAATTTCGTTTAGGTGACCTGCATAAGAATATGAATTTATAAATGGCTGTAATTTATCAGAACTGGAAGGGCTGAAGACGAAAGCTATGCGCGTGATTCCCACTGCGCTATATAGCCAGAAAATTTCTGGGTTGTTAAAAGAGTTAGTGAGATTGGATTTTGGGGTCCTTAAAATTCTGCGCAACGTACCATGTATGCTCAGCAGTGTAACAGAGAAGTTACGTAGGTGATGGTATTATGATAGTGGGTTGGTGCATATTAACTATGAGAAAAGGACGTCTGTGGATTAAAAATCAAGCGGCTTTGTGCCTTTTTCAGATATCCCTAGCTTTTGCATTGGGTTGTTAATCTCTGATTTAAAAGTTGGCTCTTTTAGACTCACCTCTCTTAAAGGTGCTTTTAATTTTAAATGGGTAAATGTAGAACAAGTCAAACCAGAGAGCCTGGTTTTGCATGGCCGCGGTAGGAATCTAATGGGCATTGATCGGTTTCTTAAATTAGATAATAGATCCAGACATGGATAATTAATTGAGTCCTGTCTCTTACGGATTAGAAGGGAATCTAATCTCCTTTGCGTCCCGTCTACTTTTTGACAATTTTTTTTGAAAATTTCAACCACTTTGTTGGCTAAATGGTTCCTTTTCTTTTCAGTTCTCTTTTCAGATGTCATACAAAAGGTCCATAGATTTTCGTTTAACTCACGCTCCTTTGAAGAGATATACTATTTAGCATTCAGCTTGTGAATGTGATATACTATTTCTTAGTAGGTGGAGCAGTAAAATGTCGTGTATCAACATCAGAATTAGTAAGGAATAAGCAAAGCAGTATATGCACCATTAAACTAGCGCACTGAGATTTCCAAAGTCTAGATTTTCTGACCCTGGTCCGATTCATTAATTCGATGTTTGAACACGGGATTCTCCAGAGAACCTCTCGAGACTACGCACCAAACACAGAACACAGATCTCGTGTTTCAAAAAACCCTTACCCGTGGGGCCAGATAAATTTTGTACTATGTTAGATGACAAATTTCATTAGACAAGGGGGGAAACATGAGGTAGTGTGTGGGTAAATAAATATTAAAAGGCATTCGACGAAGAACGCTAATTTCAAGTTTTTGTGATTGATTAAAAACAACAAAATAAATGAAAAGGAAAGGGAAAGGCGGGACGAGGATGAAGAAGCGATTTGGTTCCCCAAAAAACAAAAGAACTTTACGTAGATGTAAGAAAAGAAGTGTGGAAGGTTGAAAAATTTGCCAATTTTTGTCTCATGCTTAACAGGCAGATCCGCTTGCTTCTGCTGTGTATCATTTTTAGACATATTTGTTCAGCTCCCAGTCCTATAGCTCTTACTTCACTATTTGCGTTAGTGATGGGTCAGCTTTAGGTCGCATGCACCGGTACAGACGAAAAGACAGAGCACAATAGGAATAGGATTGTTGAAGACGCTATGCCCTGTATGATATTACGCCTCCATGCTGGTGCTGCTCTTAGGGCCTTATGTAAGGCAGCCTTCAAGTAATAAAAAAGATTCTCACTTGGATGCAGTAACGTGAAGAGGCTAAGATCATGGGTGTGAACAAGGTAACTAGGAACTTTCCAGAGTTTTTGACGGGAGTAGATTAAAGGTGGTAAAATAGTCTAGCTCAATCTGATAAGTTTTGATTTTTTAAATTTTTTTATTATTAAATATTAATAAAAATAATAAGTTTTTATTAATATATATTAATATAGTATAATTTATTAATATTATATTAAAATTTATTTAAATTTATAGTTATAAAATTTAATATTTTTTATAAAAAATATAATTTTTAAAGAGTATAATATTATCTGTTTTTATTATATTAATATGATATTAAAATTTTTATCAGAATTTAAAAAATTTAAAAATATTAAAAAATGTGGTGAATTAGTGGATTGGCGGGCCTGGTAAAATATTTGTTTTTTCTTAGCTCATAGGTTGTAGCTGGCTAACCGCTTGTCTAAATTTAGAGTAGGGTGTAAATAGAAGTGGAAGGAAAAATATAATTATAATAAAAATAAATTTTAAAATTTTATTTAGTTAGATATAAGGGAATATAGGATTACTGTATATTTTTTTTATAATTTAAAATAAAATAGTTTAAAATATTTTTATTATAACTTATAAATGGTTAAATTTATTTAAAAATTTTATAATTTAATATAAAATTATCTAAAATATTTTACTCCTACTTCTATTATTTTATTTTTTAACTTTTTTTTTGCGAGATTGAAATGGCTCAAATAATATATTTGATATGATAGAAGAGTTCTTTTTTATATAGAAATAAAAGTGAAAATATAATTATGTTGTAAATGGGTTTTAAAATTTTGTTTGATAGAATAAAAATTAGTATATAATTTATATTTATGTTTTTATAACTTGAAATAAAATGATCTAAAATATTTTTTTATAATTTAAAAAAGTTAAAAGTTTGCAGGAATTTTATAACTTAGAGGTTAAATAGTCTAAAATATTTTACTTTTATTTATATTATATAATTTCCTAATTTTTTTATAAAACTAAATAACCTAAAATATTAAAAGTATAAATAAAAATAATTTACATTGTACCGAATAAGGGATATCATTTTCATTTCCTCTTTTCCACTTTTACTTCTCTTATACTAAACACGTCTAAAATATTAAAAGTATAAGTAACTTATATTATAATAAATAAGAAAAAAATAAAAATTTTATTTCCACTCTCTTATTTCTATTATACTAAATATACCCTAAAAGTATATTTGTTAGATGTAAGAGTTTTTTTTCCAGAAATGGGTAGAAATATAATTATGTTAAAAATAAGTTTTAAAAATTTATTTAACAGGGTAAAAATAAGTATAGAATTTATATATATTTTTTATAACTTGAGATAAAATAACCTAAAATATATTTTTTTATAATTTATAAAAAGTTAAAAATATCTAATCATTTTATAACTTAAAATAAAATAATTTAAAATATTATATCTCTACTTCTATTATTTTATTTTTTAATTTTTTTAATAAAATTAAAATATATTAAAATATTAAAAATAAAAGTGAGTTCCATTGTTGTAGTGGGAAAAATTTGCTTGTACCAAACATACCCTACAAGTAAATGAAGGGGTGGGTAAAAGAGGGAAAGAAATAGAAAATTGAACTGAGGTTGGAAATAAATATTTGAATTTAAAAAAAAAAATCTTACGGAATACATAAATAATTGTGAAATCTGATGAGCTTTAATTGTCAAATACGTGACGTGGCAGGGCACATGGAGAACAAAACAAAGTGGAAGGGAGTTGGATTGTATTACGGGCAGACTCTGCTTTGACTTCATTGATTGCAGCAGATGCAGAGTCATTATAATACAGGCCCCTTATACTACAGGCGCCCCCTCCGGTTCTCTCTCTGACCCCACTGATGCTGATTTCTCCTGTGGCCCAGATACGTGCAGAACAAAACGCCGGGGGGGCACGTGAGAGTGGATCTGTGGATGAGAAGGAAAATGGAGACTTAAAGAGTCAAGGCCAGTGAGCACTAGAGTGGTTGGAAGGGAAGCACAAAATGAGAAACAGAGATGAAAGAATATGATGGCGTCCATAGGAAAGCATCTCAGAGGACCATCATGAGTTCTCTATACAAGACGAAATATCACTTTGGGTCTATTAAGCGGAGATGATAGTGAGACTTTACACTCCCAACATTTCAAAATATCAACCAATGATTTTAGAGACAAACTCATTTACCTAAAAATTCAGGGAGTAAAGCTAAATGAGTTTAGTATTTCCGAGCTAATTTGTTGACTTACTCTCCGCAGGGGAAAAATCAAGAAATACCATATTCAGAGTGTTAAGTTGATAACACTTCACAGGTGAAATGGCTTCGGTGGCAGACCTGAGAAAGAAGAGTTAAAATTGTGACCCCTGCATTCCCCCAATGACTGGCACGTCCACATCCCTTGGCTCAAGACCCAGGACTTCAGCCCGCAGTTTACGCAGAGGGACGTGAAGTTTATAATTTAGATTAATGATCGCAAACCAAACTACAAAACAATAACTTAGTGACTAACTAGCATAATAAATAGGAGCAAAGTTTTCTTTCATTTTAAGAAATTACTTCATTCTCTAAATCATTACTGAAAGAGCATACGCGAAATGCAAGATCATTAGGACATAGTCAGACCACAAATGTATTGGCTCTCAGCTACATCAAGCATTGTGACGCCCATGGGTCTCTTGGGATCATAAATGCCCGCTCTTTTGAAAACTTCGGCCGCAACTGGAACCGTGGAGTTAACAGGATTACTTATCAAGTTGACCATCGCTTTTGGACACAACTTAGCAATAGCTCAGCACAGAGTTTTAACAATTCCAGCATTTATATTGAAAAGATCATCTCGTCATCCCAGGTTTGCCAGGAACACCTGCCAGAATGACTACCAAGTCCAGGCATTTAAGGGCATCCTCCAGCTTCGTCTGCCCCCAAAACCCCCGCACCTATATACCAAGCTTCTAGTTATTTAAGTAGGTTATACTAAAAGGAATATACATTAAAAATCAAAAGTACCTTTATTCTCCAGTCCTTAGATTCTCCAGGAATATCATTGATTCAATTTTTATTTTATTATATTATTTTTTTATATATTTTAAAAAATTTATCATATTTAATATATATTATTGAAGTAATTTTACTTATTTTAAATTTTAATTGATTATATAAATTAAATAATTAAAAATATCATTTTCTTAATTTTTTACTAATATCTATCTAGCATAACCCCTGCTAACCGGAGTGAGCATTCAAATATCTATCTTACATTCATTCGTGAAGGTACCCCTAATGGATTGAAGACCATATCAACGGGGCTTCCATCTTGCAAATAAGGCATATCTTGCCCAAATTAGTTAAAAACCAAGATCGGCCCTCAGCCAAATTTTGAAGTATATTCTGCGCAGAATTAACAGCTGAGGACGGATATAATCCAAAAGAAGGAAGGACTCACTGACCACAGCACCAGTGTCCATGTGACTAATATCAGGAGTGACAACCGGGAGTGTTGACGACATCATAGAGACGGAGTACAGAAATCAATGGGTCCATCTTCATTAACAGGGCCAGAAGTTGGCCAATGCCTCCTGCAGCTCCCAGAATGGTCACTTTGAACCCATGTGCTCCACCTGCCGCCCTGCAAATCGCCGGACTGAAATTCGACATAGCATCCCCCTCCACCTACATTGTCCGTCATTTTCATGTACAAATAATTCAAATCACCAGCTGATCGGGGGGAAAAAATCAAATCAACGAAATAATGTTCTCCCTGGGATAGAAGAAAAATTGAGGAGAAAAAATTGATAATGGTTTTTCGATTTTGATGAATAAAGATAAAAGAGAACCTGAATAGGAAGGGAGAAGATGCGCGGATATTCTGGCGATCCGTCGGTTGACCTCTGAAGTTGGCTGCATACTCATCTCTGAATTATGGAGTTGTGATTAAATCCCGAAACACTGCAGCTGTCTCTCCGCCGAAGCTTGCTTCGGTATTGATCTTGATCTCCTTTAAGAAGCTTGCCCATTCCGCCTTCTTTTTTGTTTTGATTTTTAATTTTTAAAATAGCAAGACGATTAGACGAAGACGTCATCTGCTGCGGGGATCGGGAGGCGGGGAAAATAGGATGTGATCTTATCTAAACCAATCCTAAACCCAAACCTCCTTGCTTCTGAGGTTCCCTCTTCCTTTCACGTGGATCAGCATCACCAATTCACCATTTCTTTGTTTAAAATCAAGCCTCGTCACCTGTCTGTTACATTCATGCAAACCAGAGGTATTATTAATTTATGGTAAGGAAATTATAGTACAATGTAATATTTTTATTATTTAATTATACCATCGTTTATTGATTTTATCTTTTTCATTCACTTAAATCTACAAATCAAATGAACTTAAGCTAGTGAAATTTTCATTTGATGCAACAATCAAAAAACATTTTCAATTATGCAATATTATTATATTAATATATTGATTTTAGAAGGATTGCTCAACCACGACATGCATGAACAGGGGCAAGGATCTCACAGAGGACAAGCAACAAACGTCCAATCCACAGGTGTAGCTCTCGGAGTGGCTATATTTTTTTTGCGTCTACTACACAAAAAGACTATCTGAGGCCTCTCGGGCTGAATTTATGGCCCCTGGTTGGCCTCGCTTCAGTTGTTTAGCCCATATTATGTCTTGGATCGAGATTCAACTGCTCAACCAGTCATGAAATAACTCCTGTTTCAGAAAATAACTCTTATGGATGCCTTTGTACCAAAAACAAAACTTTTAGTTGTCTAAATTTAGACAGAAGGTTTTTTATAGTTTATTCTACCTTATATTAATATTATTTAAAAAAAAGGATATTTTTTTTATCTTTAGATTGGCGGTAAGTTTAATTCATTTTAAAAAAAATATATACAAAAAAAACTCATCTTTTCAAAAAATGAAATGCACACCAATAAAAGTTGGTACAAATAGTAGAAAATATACTCGTATTATATAAGAATGTTAGTTCAATTTCTATTATTATAGTAAGAGATCATTTGATAAGCGATCTTATACATTTCTTATAAGTACTTTATAAGTATTGGGGTTATATACTGTCCTTGACGAGGACTGATACCAAATTCACTTAAATTTTTATTTAAAAAGAATAAGCAGGGCTAATTTAGTATAAAGTATAAACCTACCAACACATTTGATAAGCAAGTTATTAAATATAATATTTTACATTCGAACTAGACTATGTGTATAAAAAAGTTTTGTTAAGAGAGACAAAATTTATTTTATTAATCTTTATACTTTAGGAGTATTTATCTTTAGTTATCAATTAGAGATAGTGTTAGCATTCTACCTCGAATAAAAGGTATAAACTTGCCAAAATACATATTGAATGAACTTTTTTATAGTTATTTTTTTTATATAAAAAATTTAGATAAATTTAGTACTAGTCCCTCACTAAAACTAAAATACAGCCTCAAGACTCAAATAATATTTACAGAGAGATTTAAGTTATCACCTATTAAAAAATATTTAAAATAGTAATAAGAATTGAAATCATATTATTGTCAGATACAAACACATTTCTTATTATTTATATTAACTCTGATATTTTTTATAAATAAATTTTTTTAAAAAAAATTAATTCATTTATAATTTAAATAATTTATTTTTTAAATAATACTAATATCCAGTCCGAGGAAACGGGAATTATCCTAAGCACCCAAAAATATATACGCTAGGTAGCGTGGGATTGATCTTCCTCGACTGGCAAGTCATGGTGGGCCTCATCAGTGAGGTTACCATAATAGCGGCGTGCTGCACATCAAAGCGATTGCCATGGCATGTTCGCGTGCTTTTTGGTGATGTAACTCACGATACTCGCTTGGGTTCTAAAATTAATTTTTTTTTTTAAATTTAATATTAAAAATATTATAGACATATTAATAAATTTTAAATTGAATAAGTACAATTTATTAATATTATATATATATAGAAGTTCATAAATATTGATTCAAAGTTGAAGATCTAATATATAGGTAGAGATTAAAATTAAATAGCTAATACTTTAATTAAAAAAATGAAAAATATGGTAGTATTATATTTTTATTCTTTTTATTTGAAGACAATTGTAGTCAAACAAGTGATTGAGATTAAATCTCCTTATAAATTAGTTTCCTTTAATTTAAGTTTTAGCCTCTCTTATATTAAAAAAAAAAAAACTCACGAAACTCGCAAGCTCAGCAAATTTCAACTGGGCAGAGTAAGCTAGCCTATTAGAGAGCCGCGATCACGATTCTTGCCTCGTTCCAACATAAAGTTAGTAGCACATTCGGAAACATCACAAAGGGACAGTGAAACTGTTGGCCATTAACCTGCAATTGTTGAGTGCGGTTTGGGTGGGATATGACTGTAGAAGCCTGTCATAAAAATTTGAAATTAAAAACCTGAAATTTTGTAATTATGTTTGGAAAATTAATATTGTGATTTTATCAGCTAGTTTATGGCAGTTTAAATGGTAACGGTCTGGTCCAAATAACTTTTTCAAAATTACAGTTTTGAATAATGTATTTTTTAAAAAGTAAATATTTAAAGTTTTTTAATTTGAAACGCAATAATAATTTTTCAAAAGAATAATATTTATTTCAATCATTAAAGCATTTGTTATTTTAAGAATTTTTGGGGTAAACCTTATTTCTGTTTATGTTCTACCAAGAAATGGTTCCTCTTATCTAATACTCTTAATATAAGATCTATTATTCCTCTAATATTTTAATATAAAATTTATTTAATTAATTTGATTATATTAAATAAATTAATATAATATATTTTTTAAAATATTTTAATAGTCTTTTTTAACTCTATCTCTTTCTCTCTTACTTGATTATTATCAAGAGATATTAATAGAGATAATTTAAAAAAATATAAAAAATAAATTTTATATTTAAAATTAAAATTAATTATCTAATTATATGTATATTAATTAGTGGAGGAATATAATTATTCGTTTGAAATTCATGAATAAATTACCATATGCAACATCACGTGAATTAAAATATCCCAGTTATAGTATCTGGAAAAGAAAAAAAAAACGCGGGGCAACGCTGGTAATTAGAGAAATCGATTTTCATCCTCCCTTCCCTCACATGCCCCGCTATTAAAGAGCCCAGCGTCTGGGGTTCAAACTCTCACATCTCCCCCGGAGAGGCTTCTTATTCTCTGTATTTGTCCATTTCCTCTTCTTGCCATAACCGTTCTCTTCTTGTGCTTATTCGGTTCCGTGAAACTTTGCCCAAGATGAGAGAGTGCATTTCCATTCACATCGGCCAAGCCGGCATTCAGGTCGGAAACGCCTGCTGGGAGCTTTATTGCCTCGAGCATGGCATTCAGGTATTTCCCTCTTTTTCTTAATTCTGATCAGCATTTCCCACTCTGCATTATTATTCCCCGTTTCAGACCTCTCCGATCTCCATGCACCATCATTTGATTAATTTGGTTTATATACATATACATATATATATATATATATGTGTATATATTTGCTTTCGAGATTATGGCCTTACAAATATCTCGGCAGGCTCTAACAATTTATACCGCCCTTTAAAGTTTTGTTATCGAATATATTACAGATCTCCATGTACGATGGCTGAATTTCTTATCAGAGATATTATATTTGCCGCTATTTGGTAAGATATGTCTTGTTTTGATTTTAGTTTTTCTTGTTCGTTTTATTTATTTATCTTAAAGTTCACACATTACCTTCGCATTTTATTGTACTACCTTCAGACTGAATGCAATTGGTTATTGGTTCATGCGATGTTTGAATTGCCTGATAGCCCTTTTATATGACCTTTCTCAAACGAAAATGAACTAGTCACTCCCTGATTTTCTCATCCTGTATTTTATCGGCGATTTTTAGGCTGATGGCCAGATGTCAAGTGATAAGACCGTAGGTGGAGGCGATGACGCATTCAACACTTTCTTCAGTGAAACTGGAGCAGGAAAGCACGTACCTCGTGCAGTTTTTGTATATCTTGAGCCTACCGTCATTGATGAAGTTAGGACTGGGACACATCGCCAACTTTTCCACCCTGAGCAGCTTATTAGTGCCAAGGAGGATGCAGCTAACAACTTTGCCCGTGGCCACTATACCAGTACCAATTCTTTCATTTTAAGAGTTTTCCTCCTTAGTTGTCACTCTGGAGAGTATCGTATTCTTACATTGGTTTTGTTTCAGTTGGAAAAGAGATAGTTGATCTTTGCTTAGATCGCATCAGAAAGCTTGCAGACAACTGCACTGGCCTCCAAGGTTTCCTGGTTTTCAACCCTGTGGGTGGAGGCACTGGTTCTGGTCTCGGTTCCCTTCTGCTGGAGCGTCTTTCGGTGGACTATGTCAAGAAATCCAAGCTCGGCTTCACAGTCTATCCTTCTCCACAAGTTTCAACCTCTGTTGTTGAGCCCTATAACAGTGTTCCTTCTACTCATTCCCTTTTGGAGCACACTGATGTTGCTGTACTACTTGACAATGAAGCCATATATGATATCTGCAGGCGTTCACTTGACATTGAGCGACCAACCTACACCGACCTCAACCGCTTGGTTTCTCAGGTGTGTTATTGATGTATTTGGAGCTAGTAATTTTGTCATGTCTCCTCAGTTGGCTCACGAGACTCTGCTCCAACTTCTTTATTGATGTGTGGCCAGGTCATATCATCACTGACGGCTTCCCTGAGGTTTGACGGTGCCTTGAATGTTGATGTCACAGAATTTCAGACAAATCTGGTTCCTTATCCCAGGATTCACTTTATGCTTTCATCATATGCTCCTCTGATTTAAGCAGAGAAAGCATACCATGAACAGTTGTCAGTTGCAGAAATCACAAATAGCGCATTTGAGCCGTCATCTATGATGGCCAAGTGTGATCCACGCCATGGCTCTGATGTACAGAGGGGATGTGGTTCCTAAAGATGTGAACGCAGCCGGTGCAACTATCAAGACCAAGGGCACCATCCAATTTGTTGACTGGTGCCCTCCTGGATTCAAGTGCGGAATCAATTACCAGCCTCCTACTGTAGTTTCCGGGGGTGATCTTGCCAAGGTTTAGAGAGCCGTGTGCATGATCTCGAACTCTACGAGTGTTGCTGAGGTTTTCCCTCGCATTGATCACAAATTCGATCTCATGTATGCAAAGAGGGCATTCGTACGCTGGTAGTTGGCGAGGGGATGGAAGAAGGTGAGTTCTCCGAGGCTCGTGAAGACCTTGCTGCCCTGGAGAAGGACTATGAGGAGGTCGGCGCGGAAGCTACGGAAGGCGATGAGGGCGATGAAGGAGACGGTTATTGATTACAAAATTCTACCTTCAGTCTGTTATAATGTTTTTTAATGGTGCTAGCTGCTGATGTGTACTTTCTTTAGTTGGCTGTCATTGGCCTATCTGTTATACTGCGTGGAGCCTGAACTATTTCATTACTAATGCCTCACGATTTGTTGTCTAAACTGGGAATTTCATATGCAGTAATTACAAAATTGAACTTGTGTCCCCCAATTTGTAAGCCAGTCCCAGCGGCTTTGCATCTAGCTAGAAATCGGAAAGGCGGAGTATTGCCGAAATTTATTTTGAGCACAGGATTGAGGTGGTCCTGGATGCATATGTAGACCTTAATTATGAAAAAGAGAATGTTTAAGTAAGCTTAAATCATCACCATGTCAAGCGTTCATCGATTTTCATTATGGGAAAATGGATAGAATGTGTACCGACAAACCGTACAGGCGATATCCACTGCGTTATGGACCAAATGAACATTGTACGGCTGCAAATAAAACGTCACGGTGGATACAGGTTAGACATATGTATCAAGTTGAAGCTTGGAGGGCAAAATATAATTCAAACATCTTGACTCTGACTGCATCCTTCAATAGTCAAAGTCCCAACTCCCCAGTTTGATCTTTTCCATGCTACCCCCCGCACAGAATACTGAAACAGAAAGGCACGCTTTTCATGCTTTGTCAAAGTAATTTTGTTTCAATTCCTTCGGAGAAAGAATAGAGAAACAGAGCATGAAGGCGCAGTAGATTTCACGATAGCTTTCGACTGAACGCCTCACCTTCCTTTGCCCAATCCACTCGATCTTCCTAAATCAAGTAAGAGCTGAACGTAGAATTTGGGTGAACAAGCTCTTCCCTCGCGTCTTGAGAAATAAGTTTCAAATTTAATTACTAATCAAGAAAGAGCCATAATTTATTATTAAATATGGACTTACCAGCGCTCATGATTATTCTCAATTTAAATGATTTTCTAAATAAAAAATGATATCCCTCCCATTTCAGATTTCATCATATTTGATTTTTTTTTACTTGTTTTATATTACAAGTCCTTTCAAAATCTCAAAACAATATTTAATACTTCTCCATCTTTAATACAATATATGATAGAAGAATTGAATTTAATTATAAATATAAAATATATTTTTATATCTATTATTATTTTTTAAATTATTGTTATTGATACTCCTTTAACAATAATCAAGTAAGAGAATAAGAGAGTGAATAATTAAAAAAGATAATTAGAATATTTTTTTAAAAAAATATAATAAATAATTTATTTAATATAATTAAATTAGTTAAATAAGTTATATATTAAAAATAGGAGAAGTAACATTTTTTTTATTTTTTTTTCAAATATATAACTAAAAAATTATATTCCACCTATCCTCAATATAGCTATAAAAATTATAACAATGATAGAAAAATCATTGCCAACAATTAATGTTCCTTCTAGACAGGGTCGTTTTAAATTTGGAGAGATTATAGGTGGATTTCTTCTGCTTTCCTTGATACATGTGAGAGAAATTATGCGAACTCGCCATAACCCCTCTCATTAGAACAAGCCCTATTAACGTTATAGCTTAGATTTAAAAAAATGGAAATGCATATATATGGCTAGAGATGAGAGATAGCAATAGTTAAGAACATAAATGGGAATGAATGAATTCACAGCTTTGATACAGCAAATATATGTAGCAGTTAGTAAACTAATGAATGAATGTCATTTTCAGGAATAATATAAAGAAGAAATATGCAGCCAAGAATGTTAACACGGCAGATACCATTTTATGATCCGGGCATGGTGGTCAGTTTTCTGAATATTAAATTGGAATGGATGAGGCATTATGGGAAACTTCTAAAAGCGTGGCCGTGGAAATGGGGATCACAGGTCATGTCGATGCAACTTGCCATTATGGGAATTAGACTTTTTTAAACTTCCCCCCAAGGTTGGATTAATGACCTTAATCATACTAGCTGGCAGCTGCATGCATGTATCCATAGAATATGTCAAATGTAGACTCCCTTGCCTTCATTGTGAATTTGGTTGCTGGAATGATTACTTTCTTAAGTTCCAAATATTAGAACACTTTTATTCTAATTTAAAGGATAAAATACTCTAACTATCCTTTTATTTTATCTTAATTACATAAATCTCCTTTTTGTTTTTAAAATGTACGTAAATTTTAGTTTGAGCCGTGAAACCGTTTACATCATTAAAAATTTAAAAAGATAAAAATATTTATTTTAATTGAAAACTATATTAAAATATATATTATTTACTAATTTACCACCCATCATACTAAATTTTTAATTTATCTTTTGGCATTTTACTTATTATTTATCGGCTATCTGTTTACTAATTTTTTTAGTAAATTTAGAAAAAGTTAGGTAAATTTTAGTTTAAAAATATCAATGTCTTGCTTGGGTGGATGAAGATTTGTATAAGATATATTTTGACCTCAAGATATCATATTAAGATTTTTGTAATTTGGATTAAACACATAGGAGGTGGGTATATTTTAATCTAAATATAAATCACTCTAAGTCATTGAATATTATTTTCTTAAAATGCTTTTCATTAAATTAAATATAAGAAAGTAATTAAATTTGGGTCACAAGTAAAAATATCCGCTATTAAGTGACAATTAATTAAAAAATATATATATGAGACTAATCAAGAAGTTAATTACATCAATAATTTGTTTCCTTATAGTAAGGTAAAATTAATTATTTATTACTTATAGTTTCAATAAATTTATAACTCAATTTTTATTATTTGACTTGTGGCTAATTAAATTTTATAGTTTCTTGAAGTTTGTAACTTAGTCTTTATTAGTGCCATATTAGATGAATATGCTCTAAGAAGATTTTAAGCTATCATATTTTTATTTTCTTTAAAATAAAAAATTACATTTTTCTTTGTTAATACTATTATTTTTTTCAATCTCAGAGATCGGAGCACACTATCAAGATCTATTTATAAATTCAATAAAATTATAGAGATTAAACAGTGATAAGTTTAACTATAAAAATTAAATTATAATGAGTTAAAATTAAGTTATAAATTTTGATGAAACTATAACAATTAAATAATTAATTTTCTCTTAGAAAAATCACAAGGGATAAAAAAAGTGGGAAAAATGAAGATGCCAATAGGAGATTAGCGCGTGAATGGCAATGCCCCGATAGGCCAATCCTTACGAATACGTGAACAGCGTGCCATGCTATTCTTATATTCCACCTGAGTCAAACGTTCTCTCTCTCCTCTATATCTCTCTCCGACTCTCCCCTTACAACTGCGCTTTCGGAGAAGATTTCAATCTCTGCCCAAACCGACTTCTTCGCTCCCAACTAATAAATCTAATCCCCAGAATTTAGCGACTCAGCCTACCCAATTTTCAAAATTCCCCATTTTCCCCTTCATATCTCATCGTTCGTATTATTTGTTGGACGGAGGCCCCATTTCATGGCGACCACAATAGCTACCGCGGGAGATACCTTTAGCACCAGGACTAATAATCGTCCCCAATCGAACACCCCGAGACCAAAGCGAATATGCTTTTCATTTGCTGCATACGCCAATACTCTCATAGAACACCTCAGGTCCTCCAATATAGCTGTGGAGGAAGGTCTTTCCGACTCTGAGATTTCACACCTCGAGTCGTCCCTCAACTTCTGTTTTCCGCCGGACCTCCGCTCTATACTCCAGCTAGGTCTACCGACATCCCCGGGCTTCCCCAATTGGCGTTCCTCGTCCGCTCAGCAGCTCCAACTCCTACGGGACCTCCCCGTATTCTCTCTGTTACGACGGGTCTCGAAGAACAACTTCTGGCACTCTTCTTGGGGGGATCGGCCTCGGGTCAGAGGCACGGCTAAGGATTATGCGCGCCGATTCTTGGAGGACGTGCCCACCCTGGTCCCAATTTACCGGCATTGCTACATAGCATCGTCTCCGAATTTAGCGGGAAACCCCGTGTTCTCCGTGGATGGCGAGGGGGACGTTCGGCTGCTGAGCAACGACGTGTCGGGGTTCTTCGGAGAGGCGGGGTTTTGGACGGAGCATTGGGAATGGGACGAGCCGGTGTGGGCGGCAACGACGGCGAGGAGGGTGGAGTTTTGGTCGGAGGTGGCGGAAACAAGCGGGGAGTGCTGGTGGAGAGGGGCGAGGGAGGGAGTGGGGGAGTGTTTGGAGGACGCGTGTTGTCTATTGAGGGAGGGAGGGTGGGGGGAGGAGGAGATACTGGAGATGATGGAGGGTGGGGATGATGAGGTGGCGAGAGGTGGGCCCCTCGAATGCCGAGAGGCCGTGGCCCTGCACGTAAGACTATTGTCTGGGAGGTTGCTGGGCGCGGGATGGAGGAGGGACGATGTGGTGTATTCTCTAGGGGCATCCCTGTGAGGCTGTGACTAGGGAGGGAAAATCGATAAAAAAATCAAAATGCAGTGTTATAGGCCCCTTTTTTCTCCACCTACTACATTCTTATTTCCTCCCCTCATGACTGAGGTTCTTGCTGTTAATACTATATTGTATAGAAAAGTAGGCATAGTAATTAAAATGAGAGAGAGAGAGAGAGAGGAGGAATCTTTTACACATTCTCCTGGGAAGGAGAAAGAAATGGTGGGCCCACAGGAGAGGGAGTCAATGGCCACAAAAATGAGATATACACAGCGTCCCCCACAGGGCAGGATTTAGCTTCCCATGGTTGGTTTCTTGCATGTTGAGAATTTGGGTTCCGTTGATATTATCGGAGAGTGAATATGCCTTTTGTCTCTTTATTAAAGTCTAACCACACTAGTCTTATTTTCTTCACTGTCTAATCTGCTTAATGTTCTCGCTGACTTTTCATTCAGTCCTCTCTTATATATATATATATACACACACACTACATCACCATCCATATACCAGGAGGATTTTTATATTACTTTTTTTAAAAAAAAGAGAGCCAATCTCTTGTTTCTGATCGACCTGCCTCTATCTGCAGCTGATATCCAAACCTTTTTGTTTGTCTGTAACTAATCAGAGAAGGATCCCATGGCCTTAACGGGCTATAATTTGTTTGTCTGGATGCACGGTTAACTTGCAAATGCAATAACATTCGTTTTTAAAGATGGAAAAGAGGACTTACCAAGTAAAGTCGACACGGAGATGCTCAAGATCTAAGTAAACACGTGAGTTCAATTCCACTAATCTCGCTTAACGTACTCTTATGAGTTTGATGTAATTAATTCTTAGTCAATTAACGATATAGCTGGACTCCTCCGTTAATAACGACGCCCCGTTGAGCTATGAGCACCCAACTGGGGATCGCTAATCCAGGGACGATCCAAGTTCACTAGACGCTGTTTAAGCAAGCGTGACATTTATCTCTTCTATTGGATTTGGGATGACCACAATCTCCTTGTGTCTACTTATCCAAATGATCGAGTGGCATCAGATTCCTCCACGTGTTAGAGAACGATACTTTCTTAAGTAATATAAAATCAAGTTTTAAATTATTCAGAATTGTTTTCACCATCTAATTTTTTTACTTTTTTTTTTTAAAAAAATTAAACTAGGATGCTTAAACTGTTTTAGTCCATATATATATATGTGCACAAATGAAAGAATCAATTATCATAAAAATAAAATTATTCTTACAAGATCCACCATAAATATAAATAGTTGTCAAAATAAATAAATAAATATATAAATAATAAAGCTCACTTTAACTCTATATATATTGGCAAAAAAAGAACTCTATTATACCAAGATTATAATGTGGATGTTTTAATTAATCATAGGGTAAAAAAAACATAATTGAGAAAAAAATCCTTATTAAAAATTTAATTAATAAAAAAGACTCAATCAATTTTTACATACACATAATATCAATATTTTACGGATGACCTTTTCTAGTTTTTTTTGAAAGAGATGAAGAAAACTTCAAGCATTACTCCACGATCATTAATATATAATTTAATTAAAAAATTAATTTTAATTATAAATATAAAAATTATTTTTTATAATTATTTTTATTGATACTCACTCAAAATAATTAAACAAAAAAGAGATAAAATGATTTAAAAAAGATGATTATAATATTTTTAAAAAAATATAATATATCAGTTAATTTAATTAATTTATTTAATATAATTAAATTAATTAAATATATTTTATATTAATAATTATGGGAGTATTATTTTTTAAAAAAATCAAAAGCTGAAAATTGTAAAACAAAAAGGGTAGCCGAGCGCGAGAGATAACAGTTTGGTAACACAGCATCGAGAGATAACCACTGGGCTAATACCTAAGCAATGGCGACAGCTTTGGTGCGATCTACTCTTCTTCGAACCGCTCTGCGAGGAGGCGGACGTGGCTCCGCCGTTCCCCGTAGAAACTTCTCTTCCTCTGCTCATCACGACGATGCTTGTTGGTGCCCTTCCTTTTCCCTTTTTTTCCTGCATACACACCCTTTCATCTATCGAAGACAATTTATGCGTTGATTTTCATCATACACGGCGATCCGATTGTAACTTTTTGTTTTTCTTCATGCGATTTCACTTTATAGACGATCGTTCCCATTAATGGGAACTGGATTGCTTCCGTGGTTTGGTTAGCTCTCCCCCATGAGGGTTTGTTCGCAAAACTGTAATTTTTCTATCTTGGCTAATTTCGGTTGCTTTTGCGAAATACATTTGGGAAAGGGTGAACGTATCTATGAAATTGCTATAGTACAATCTTGTTTGTGTTTAAAAAATGGAGAATTGGATATGATTTTTTATTTATTGTTCACTAGAGTGCCATCTCGAACTTGTGACCTGATGGGTGAAAGTAAGATAGGATTGAAATTTATTTCTGAAGTCTGACTGCTAATCCTTTTGTTTTAGCCGATAGATTGTTTAGCCTAGCTTTAACGTGAATGCGTGATGATTCGGAGGAATTCAGATTTGTATGTCATTTTCGTTTTCAACCCTAGCAACACGCAGCTTTCACTTGAATTGCTGCAATAACCTTAAACCATTGTTATATGAACAAAGTAAAATTCTTAGATGTTCTACTACCGGAATTTATCCAAGATTTTAGTTTTGTCGATGCACTTGAATGGCTGTAATAACCTCAAACGATTGCTGTCGCATTGTTATAGGTGCGAATGCTGATTTTCACGTTAAGAATTTGGTAGAACTTCTGTTTTGGGCTTTTGATATTCGCTTATGTTATCTTTTTGTGCGACTACCTTTTCAATGTCATGGTTTGTTATATTTTTCATTTTAATTATGTCAGACGAGACAGCCAAGTGGGAGAAGATTACATATCTGGGAATTTCTACCTGCACTGTTTTATCCATTTATAATTTATCAAAGGGTCATCCTCACCATGAAGAGCCTCCTGTGAGCTTTCCTTTCTACACACCTGTAGTTCTTTATGGTTGTTATTCTGACATGCATCCTTTGTTAAGTGCTGTCTTTCTGATTCTTCTGCCTTGCGTTTGTATATGCTTTATGACAATGCAATTCACCTTTTCAGTATATCTTTTACTTTGTTGTGCAGGCATACCCATATTTACACATCCGCAATAAGGAATTTCCATGGGGTATGTTGTTTCATTTCATGATTCATTCGATATGGTAATCTGACTTTTTCTATCGCCTTTCATCCTGGAAATATCCATTACTCTAATAATTTGTTCTATTTATAATGTTGTGGCTGTTACTGTGAGTGGTTAGTTTTCTCAGCCAGTTAGTACAGAGCATAATTTTAAGTTGTAACATTAGTATATTAGAGAAAACAACATTTGGTGATGTACATTCTTAACAATAGACGTATACTGTAAATTGAGAAAAGAATGACATTTCGAGTTGTGAAGGATATGGTCAACATGCACTCATGCATTTTATCTTTTTTCCAAAAAATCTCTGTTCAAATATAATCTTGGGCATTTGATGCTGTTTTTAAGAGTTTTGGCTGTTATAAATCTTCTTGTGTTTGGTTATTTGGTGCCTGACTAAATACAAGCTAGCAACATTCAATTTGATCTTGAAATTAGCTTTAGTGAAATGCAAGATCATTTTCCCATGAAGTTTGTTGTTAGGTTGTATTTCGCCTTTTCCCAAGATTGTTTATTACTTCGTTACACCCTGGTTCATGTGGTACTGGCCTAAGTGCCGCCTGCGTCCCTCCCAATAATTTCTGAGAACTTGGATCTCAGCCTAGCTTGTTCTTGGGCATAGTACCAGAGTTTCGATACATGGCGGTCCTTTAGGTTTATATACACACTGTTCATATATGCTTCATTTCTTCTATATCAACCCCTTTTCTGGTATGATCTATGGCAAGTTGGCGACTATTTTAAATTAGGCAATTATTTTCTTAAAATTATCATTTGACCTGAAATGACAGATTGTTTAACATGGTTCTTTTGTGATAACCAGGTCCAGATGGTCTTTTTGAAGTGAAACACTAGTATTGGTGTCATGCTCAGGTTATTTTACGGCACTGATGATTCCCTTGTCAATGTTTAAGACAATGCCGATGATGGCATTTTTGTATTCTTTCATGAAATTTGATCTAGATCTTGCGGTACATGTTATTTGTTCATGTTTACTTCCCATGCATTTAAGTAAAATAAAATTGCAAATACATTTGATCGTTTATTTCTGTTCTTGATCGATCTTTTGACAACTTCCAAAGAATTTGATTGAAGACAAAATAAGGCGCAAGCGATTGATTCTTTTTGTTTTTTTGGGGCATTATTGACTGTTTTTTAGAGACCGGTTTTGGTTATGTACTTCATATAATCTGTGTTGTGTTGAAGTTGTCAATCTCGGTTCCTTGTGGGATGTCTAAATAATTTGAGACTTGTGCTGCGGAACATAAGGTTTGACATTAAATTTTGATGAAGAATGATGGGTCCATGTCAAACTGTTTATCGGTGGTCATTTAAGATTTAGCGAAAATGCATTCCAAGTTATATTATGGCATTTTGCTATCAAAACAAGTCTATAATTAGCTCAACAACGAAATATAATGGTTGGATAGCAGTCATTATGGTTAAGTGTTCGAGTTCGATTATTTGATCTGCAGAAGAAATACAACCAGCAATAATTTAAAAATGTTGGGAGATATATATTTAATAAATAAATACTTTTGGGATATCAAATCGTGATCTAAGTTATTCTCTAGCAATCCTGGGTTTTATCGTGACATGAAAGTACGTTGTAACGAGTCTAAAAACAAAACATGGCTTAGGAGTATACGTAATGTAGTAGTGAAATCGATGACTTGGTAAGAAAACTTTGGCAGCACGGATATTTCTAAACAAGATATGGTGCCTTGATTATTTTCTCTGAACTTTGGGGCGGCGTTACATGACACGAGAGTTTCCGTTTAACTGGAGAAATCACTAACGATGATTGATGGGGACAATTACAGTAATTAATGCCTCCTCAGGTTGATTTGTTAAAGTACCATCCATATCAGCAATCAAGGAAGTCGCAAATCAAGCTAAAAAATGTTGTAAAAAAAAACAAGAAGTGATAGACAACATGTCTATTTCTCCGCAAGTTCCTTTTTGTTTTTGCCCCGCGGAGCATCCACTGTCACTAAAATGGATCGATTTCTAAATCGTGTTGACCCTTTTTCACCCGTCATTTTCTTTGCTCGACGAAAATGGAGAAAGACTGCATTCACTAATGAAGAAAAAATCGATTCTCATGCTAGCACTTGCCCATTTTACTCGAAAACCAGAAAGCTAATGGTTCTTCAAGATAAGCCGGTCCCCATATGAAGGACATCAGATGGATTATACATGTAGAAATAACTCCATATTTCTGATGTTTTTGGTTGGACGCTTCTTCTGCAGGAAATGGCAAGAAGCCCAGAGATTGTTATGCATATCAAACTGACAAAATTAAATCTTCATCGCATATTGGCTACGCAATGATAAGAAAGAAGCTTGCGCAGTGCATAATTGATTTATTTCAATCGTCTCTCCGTGGCAGTATCATCATTGTGATGATTGGTTTCTGTGTTGCTCTCTGGCAAAGTTCCCAAATCCATTCGAGCCTCTTTCATATCCTCATGGATTGAAGAATCGGCATTGCCATTGTCGTTTGAGTTTACTGCGTCCTCTATCTCATTTTGAGATTCAACCGACACATTTTGACCTGCATCTTCATCTTCATGCGTTTCCCTTTGATCGGTGCTCTTATTTTCATTCTGCCCTACATCAGCCATATCCTCAGAGGAGACCTCTGTATCTTCAGGATTCGTAGAATCAGAGGTCCTGATTGGCACATCTTGACTAGCATTCACTTTGTCATTAACTTCTTCGTTGTTATTGAAATTGTTCCTGTCAGCATCACTTTTATTTTCCGAGATTAAGGATTCATCTTTGTTCTGCTTGGAGAAAGTGGGATTGACTTGTTCTTGGCTCGTATCTACATTGTCATCACTACCCTTTCCATCACTTCTTGTCCTGCTCTGATCAGTGTTTTCGTTGTCATTTTGACCAGAATCACCATTAAATTCTGATATCGAGGATCTATCTCTCTTCTGTTTGGATGAAGTGTCAGAGGAAGTGAGTTGCAACTCTTGGTTAGAATCTGATGTATCATTTGTAGCGGACAATAAAACATTCTCTTCCATTCCTTCTTTGGCAGAACTTTCACCCTGAGTAGGTTTACTAGAGCTATCCTTGGATTCTCCACTAGCAACATCTGTGTCATGGGTTTCTGATGAAGATGTTGAAGTGGAATCAGCTTGCTTCTCTGTGGCGTCTGGTTCAGAATTCTTCGTTTTTAGCCTGGTATTGTCCGAGCTGGACTCCTCTGCCTCGGAGTGTGTGTCATCAGATGTTTTCATCTGGCTGTCAGTTGTACTAAATGTAGCATCTGTCCCATTCTTCAATGGCAAATCCAGAGGATCCACATCATCTGTGGTGGGGTTGTCGTGCTCCTCCTGCTTCAAATCTGACTCTTCCTTGGAACCTTTCGTTGAATCATCCTCTGTCTGCGTCTGATTCTCACTAACATCCCCTTGGTCGGTTGTGACTGTAGAATCCGTAAATTCAGTTGTTTCTGATTCTGTTGTATTTGAAATTGATTCCTTCTTATTGACGTTGTTCTTCTGAAACTCATTTTTGTCTCCCTTCTCAAACTGTTCGTTCGTGTTTTCAATTTCATCTGAGATATCTTGCGTTTTATGATCTACAGCACTGGAGGCATTATCTCCTGTATAATGCTGCTCTCTGGCCTCCTCACTGCTCATTTCCCCGCCATGAACCTGATCTTCGGATGAAATTTGTTCCAGAATCTTACTGCGCTCTTCGTATTTTTCTGTTTCATGGTTATCTTCCTTATCTTCTGTATTGTCTCGCAGTTGACTATGCTCGACATGTTCCTTTTCGCCGATCTCTTGGTTCTCCTTATCTTCTCTTTCTGTTTCTTTTGTCTCTTCATTCTCCTGCTGACTCTCTCCCGTTTCTTTGTCCTCCATTTCATCTTTGTTTTCTTCAATCCCCTTGTCCTCGCTGTCATTTTCTTCACTAAATTTCTCGTTATGCTCCTCAGTTTCCTTGTCTGTCGTGGCATTTTCAGAGTTCTCTTCCTTCTCTCTTTCTTGGCCTATGGAATCCTGTCTCTGCTCAAACTCCTCCTCATTGTTTTGCTCATGCTTTTGCGACAGCGCATCATCATCCACAGTATTAATCTCATTGAGCTTGGGTTCTTCATGCCTGCTCTCTTCCTCGTCGTCATCTTCTTTGCGCCTTGCATCTACAACAGAAATATCCTCCATTACAGGATGACGGGGGTCCTTCCTCCCCAACTTCAAAACTTCACGGTCAGCTTTGATGCTTTTACCATATGATGCTTTCTTTTCATGGGAGTGTCTCACTTGGAAAACCATCCAGATCCCAACGGCAAGCAGGAGACAGAGTTGTATAGCATGCTTCACCTTGAAGCCTTTGGATCTTTGATGCCTCCGTGGAGATGACCTAAACATCTCTGAAACTGAATCTTTCTTGCTCCTCAGAGTTCAACTTTCTCGAGCACCTGGTCACATAGGATCGTTATATAGCTGATCAGGAAGAATTAATGAAAATCAAGATCTCCCTCATCACGTTTTCTCAAGAATGTGCATGTTCCAGATTTTACAATGCCGAAGCCCATCAACGGACTAAATACAACAAGGACACATGTTCACCAACATTACTGATAACATGCAAGGTAGGCATCATCAGTAATCAGTGATCGATCAGTAAAGAATATATATAAAAGCACGTTGCGAGATTGAACAAATAAGAGATAATTATGTTTTAACAATCAATGAACTCGCCGAATACGAATTAACACGCATCACACGGATTCTGGAGCCAGACCAGTTGGATAAGAGAGAGTGATCGGAAGTTGCGTATCAAATGCTGATGCAATAGAGGCAGGCTCAAAGGTAATCAGGACGCCATAAAGATCTGAACAGACCGAATTGCAATCACATAATAAATTGAAGAAACTTGTCAGGAACAATATAAATAGGAAAGCATTACGATGAGGGCAGTAAACGTACCCCGGGAGAAACAACTCCGCAGATCCGAGAATGACGAATCGCAATGAATGATATGAAGGAAGTGTTCTATTTTCTATTTGGAGGTTCTTTGGGAATTTGGCGATGGAGCAATTCTGTGTTAAGTAGACAAGGGCAACAAGAGGCGGTGGCTTCGCTGATCCAATGCTGTGAGAATGTGAGACACGGTTTATATTCTGGAAGATCTGGGCATCTGTGAGTTTTTTTTTTTTGGCAAAAAAACTGATGTTAGATCCGATAGCTGCACAATATAGGCGGAGTTAAGATGGCTGAGTGGTACAATACCATATAATACAAGGGATTATGGATATTGGATCTTTCATATTAAATCTTTGATGGCATGTGGGAATTGGGTTGCTGAGTTTAACAACTTTTGAGGGGCAGAATCACAATGCTGCCAATGGATATTAATTCAACAACATTATATAAATTCAACAATGAAGGGTGAGAAATGCCACCTTTTTATATTTAAAATATATTTAATTTTTAAAAAAATATCACTTTATTATAATTTTAATTGTAGTATTTAAAAAGACATTTTAGTTTATGGGTATTTAAGTTTATATTTAAAGGTAATAGACAGTTTGTCCTACTTGATATTGATATCACTTAGGAGTAAGAGAAATTTCGTCCTACTTTAGATTGTGGGTGTGCCTAATCTCTTTTTAAAAAATTTTTGTATAAAAAAAATTAAGAATGATGTTACTGGGTTTTAACAATTATTTAATATGTGTGTGTGTGTGGATTGGATCGAGTAACGTGAATGTGCCACAATTAATACTCCACCTTCCACTTCCACTTCCACTTCCACTTCCACATTCCCCATCCGGTAAAGGTAGTATGCCAAAATAAACTATTTATATAAGCCGAGCCCTATCCGAATTAGTTTATGGCCCCACTGAGAAGGGATCCAAACGATCCCCACCGTTGTGGAAGCTAATTATAGATTCACACAGTAAATAAATCATTCCGTTAATACAATAAAAAACAAACTTAAATAAAGGTCTAACTTTGGATCCATCTACCCCTTTATAGAATGTAAATAAATTGGGTTGGGCCTACATTTTTTTTGATACAGGCCTCAGGTGCTTATTCCATTCCCTCGGAGGGGCCTCAGCTTGGAACATTTTCGAGGCAAACAACCTGCTATACATCTTACAGCTTTTAGGATCAACAATTATTAGTTCAGGTAATAAGTGGTTGAATATCATTTAAATAAAATTTTAAATTTAAGTATTAGCATATACAAAAAATCTCTATTAAAAGACTCACCTATTATAATCAAGTGTGCGATGCGGGTCAAATCCGAATATAGTCAGGCCAAAACTCTAATAAAATAAGTGGGGGAAAAAATCTTACAGCTTTTAGGTGGTAAGTCTTCAAATCATAACCTGTAATTGCTTTCTCGTTTTGTGATTATCTACGGTGGCATGAGCACAGATGATACAATGACTAAGGGGGCAAAATGACCAAGTCTAAGCTGGGAAATTATATTGTAGCCTACTTTATGAATTTTCGTTCAATAACGTTGAATAGGGATCATCATATGATAGTGACAGAAATTAGTATCAAAGGATGTTCAATGAATATATTGAATCCTACACCCACACCAGTAATACTGTGACAGGCTTTAATTTGAAGGGAAAATAGGCAGAGAAAGGCGGGTATCGTGTATTTGGTAGTTTAGTGCAGTACCACAGAGATATGGCAACTTCAATGGCTTGTTGCTGATATTTACAGCACACCGAAATATTTCAGCAGATGGGAACCAGAATCCCTTTTCTTCGTTGTGGTCCCCAAGCTTCTCAGTTGTTGCCCTGTCTTCTCTCTCGACCTTTGCCCCAACATTCTTCTCCCTTTTCATCTCTCTGAGTCTGTGATGCTCCTTTATGCTCAGCTCTTCTCCCTTCCCACGTGAGTGCTGCCACTAATATTCTTCTCCTTGGATTTTTCTCTACTTGCTGACTCATTGCATTCAAAGGGTTCTGTTCTTTAATTGCTCTACTCATCTTCGCGGCCACGAGCGCATTTTCACGAAGTTAATTAATTTCAATGACCAAGTTCATCATGAATTTGAATGTGATTCTTGATGTCTTTTATCTGTGTCTGCTAGCACAAACATACAGTTGTTGTTCTTGTTCACATACTAGGGAAAGGATACATGTGTAAGCCACTTTAAATTCTAAATCAGGTTGATGCCTGTCCCGCTTTTTCAAGAAGCGATTCCACCGCCTTCTATTTTGCTTCCCGACAAATGCTACTTTCAATTTCGATACTGTTGCTGCTGCAGATATCATATTTCTTCAGTAATAATAATAGAAAGATGAATAGGAAGTTTAGACTAAAATGTCCCAGTCGTGTTTAATACAAGTTCTGTTCCTTTTGCTTTGAAAATTAATTAAAAAGGCTCAGTTTTTACCTTTTTTTTTTTTCACTTTCTCGCTACACATATTGGTTATTAGGTGGTTCCGTTTCGCCCCATTCTCCTCAATCCATGTGCACCCTCCTGTCACTCAGAAAAGATGGCTATTGTATATGGAGCTGTGATCGAATCTTTCTGTTTGTAATCTTTTACCAAAAAGCATAAATCGTAAATTAGCATACGAGTCTATGATATCACTCTGTAGTTCCCACTTTGTAAAATAACTCTGAAGTCTGAACAGAAGCTAGTCTTCACTTCCCCATGATTTCGCTTACTTAGAGATTTTCTTATCTGGGTCCATTGTCATTTTTAAGAAGAAGGGGCAACGGCTACCAGTTTTATAAAGTTTAACCTAAGATATCACCGATCCTAGGTTTCTTGGAGGAACACCCTGCTTCTCTTCAGTGACTGGTTATATGTGCTATTGCTTTTGTTATTTGACTGTTACGTATTAGTCAAAACAATACATGGTAGTTATGGTTTATTTGCAATTTTCTTAATTTCCCAGCCAGCAAAGCACATTGTACTCCCGAAAATATGAAAATTACGAGGACCATAAAAAGTTAGCCCCTTGATTTCTTTTGGTGTTTACGCTGACTGCATGTTGCAGACTGCAGAGAATGTCTTAATGAACAACCCAGAAAAAAAGAAAAAGAACAGCTACGGCATATTATTGCCTAGGGATGTCTTCCTTTCACAAATTACTGGTGGTTTTTAAACAGTTTTACCTGCTTTGCCCCTTTATTAGTTATGCAAAGGATCCTTAATTAGATCGTCACAGACGGGGGCTTCTTATTATTTAATCAACTGTTTTGATTCTCACAAATCGGGAAATTGCCACGCAAGCCTCCAACTATGTTCCCTGCTCACAGCATAAGATTTTACCGACCAAAACATAAACCAAAGCCAAAACAAAAGAAAGGGAAACAGGTTTTAGGGGCCAACTTATGCATAGCATTAGGCCAACAGAATCACCGAATCAGAAATATAAACCATATGTCACCATAAGAGAAATGGAGGGCATATCTTAGAGGGATATGAAGTAATTACAGCAGACATACTTAACTGCTTGGTGCTCACATTGGGAGATAACAAGTACATAGAAGAAGCTGAATTTAAAAAAAAAAAAAGTATATAAATATAGCGGGTTGACAAAATGGTACCACACGGATATCTAAAGAAATGAAATTAGGGGTTTAAAAAAAGGTTCCCACATTTACACTTCCAACTCATGGGCTTGTAGTTGGAATAGTCATCTCCCTTAGCATAAGCGATTGTGGAAACAGTTGAAGGCTTAAGGCTGTTGGCATTGTGCAGTTGGGGATTTGCAGGAACCTGAACAGCTTCACAGTGGCCACACCAGCTGCACCTTCTCTCACATCTTGGTGGTCTTGACCCTATCTGTGCCCTCACCATCGATTTATCCTCACCTGCCTACAGAAAATTGTCTCATTATGCTTACTTATGACAGGCACAATAACATTTCGAACCGAGTTGATTCCTACCTGGCTAAACCCACTTTTTTTGAGATCTTTTCTACCTGTGTTGCAGCATGCATAGAAGAAGAATTTGTAAGTTAAGTCCTCATTTCAAACAGGTTTTCTCAGCATCTAAAAACAAAGTGGCTATTACCTTCAGTGACAGACCCCTGCTGTATCCAGCTTGAAATTATCAGAAACAACACAGAGATGCTAATCAAGCTAAGCCTGTGACCGCATATAACATGATTATCATGTTCCATTTCGGAGAAGGAAGAAGGGAGCCTCAAGTAAGAAGTAAAGCGGAAGTAGATGGAGTTGGGGAAATGAACTCAAGAATAAGAGCCTGAAGAAAAACGTTGAAAGCTAAGACTCTGGTTCCAATTTCAGGGGAAAAGAAGAAGCAGGAGGAAGACACTAGACAGTAAGCAAAGATGATTTAATATTTGGTTACTAAAATGGGAAAAAATGGAGGGTGCGAAGCGCTGCAACTGAATATGAATCAGGCCAAAGCAAGCAAATATATATTGCTTGAGATTTTAAATGAGGTGATGGAAAATGGAAAGACAAATGATAGAAATGCAGAGAGGGAGAGGAAAAGTAGGAGGCCGAAAATGGAAACACTTCTACTTGGGATGACGAGCCCTTAAAACAACAAACCAAGATTATTTAATAATTGCTGGAAAGGAGAAGCAACAGAGAGCCCATAGATGAGAGAAGACCGAATATGTTATAAACCAGACAACGAGGAGCCAGAAACAGCAAAAGGCCACAATTTCACCAGGTGTGGGTGAGGGACAAGCTCGCACTAACAGACATGTTTTTACAGCTGTGGTTTATTTCCTTAAAGAATTCTAGTTTATTTCTATATTCGATAATATTTTCTTAATGTTAAGTTTGTTTTTGATAGAGAGGGATACAGCCAAAGTACGAATGGGATGTCTCCATTTGGGTTTCTTGTAGCATGTGATGAGAGCAGTCATGGCTTATCACGCCATATTCCTCTTCCCCATTGAAAAAGAGAAATAACATATGAACTCCATCGCCCAAATCCATCACTGTGAAATCACAGGTACATATCACATTTCATTTTCTGGGTTGCAAAATCAGGTTCAGATTTCAGATATGCACCTCTTCTGTTCCCTTCATACATACTGATGCTTACATGACACCTTTTACCTCTTGCTGTATCTCTTGTCATTTTGTCCTCTTTTAATGTATTCACTCATCCAAGTTTCAAGGGAAAGCACGGGCTTTGCTAATCAAGCCCGGCAACGTCAAAGAGACATTCTTCTTTTCCCACAAAAAAATCAAAACTTGTTTTGTGAACAAAAAAGGAAAAAAAAAGAGCATTCTATTTTAAATTAGCGTGAATATCCATCCATTGTGCGTCTGAAAATTGATTACTAATACATTTTTATGATTGATGAAAATTATAATTTACCACAGTTTTGATATTTTATATGTAAGTAACATGTGTTCTTCTTTTATTGATTCCCTTCCTCATTACGACTGAGCCCAACGTGTACTTGAGAAGGACTGTCGCCCTCGATGTGGACTGTGCTATACACGAATGTGACCGTACATTTTTGGTTCGCAGGATAATAATATGTTCGTTTACTTTGAGGAATATACATCAGTATGTATGTAATCCGAAATTTGTTTCATAGCCCATGATGTCTCTGCTTCTGATCCATGTGTGTTTAAATAATTCACAAACCGTGCGGAAGTTCAAACCATCTCTAAACGGAAATAAAGATAAGAATAGGTGTAAAATTTATATAGTAGTTAGGGCAATATGGAAGGTGCGAATAATTTGGTGAATGTTTTCTCCTGAATGTTCTTGTTCTCTCTGGTCCCTCTCTGGAGAATTTCCTCATTTCTTTATCCTCCTTCTGTATTTTCTTCTTTTATTTAGTGTTTCTTGTTATTGCACCTAACATCTTTGGTTGTATTTGTTATGTACTGCCTAGATCATAACTGTATAGCTGAAAGCTTCTGCAACATATGTGGAAGTTGAGTTGTGGCCTACATGGCAATAAATAGAGGCATCAGAATGGTCTCTCAAAACCTATATATCATAAAATCAAATGGTTTTCCAAATTAGTTTGGGGCTATATGTTTCTGAGTGGTCCATGTCCTAGCTGGCCAAACCAAAGGGAGGGGCCGGGAGTCTGAAACGAGCAAGGACTACTTACACTGTGTAGTCATGATTAACCCCTTAAACATGTCATTGCCTTGTCATATATATATATATATATATATATATATATATGTTCAGTCTTCCGGTGTACTCCGTGTTTGCTCTTTGACATTATCAAAACAGTTAAGAAATTAAACCGCCAAGAGGAACAAACATTATCAGCCCCTTAAACAATTAAGGAGCTAGTTGATTTGCAAGATGTAATTGAAAACTGAAGAAACCAAACATTATCGCTAAAGCCTGAATATCAATTGAGAGAAAACATCTAAGGTTCATATAATTCTGCACCTGTTAGAATAACATAATGTAGTGCAAAATTCGAAAGCTTTCTTGCCCACTTACTGGTGGAGGACAAAATCAACGGATGTAATAATCACATTAAGCTACTATTCTACTACTATACAATTATTCGAAACGGTTGCGACCCGTCAACTTCATTCGCATGCGGAAGTCCCTGTCCAGAGGGCTACAGCCCTACGAGTGATATACTGTAGTTTAATTTGTTAATAGTCGGCCCACCATTGTTTTCTGCATTATGCAGCTCCTAGCTAGCTCGATGCATCCAGAGAAAAGGAAATTGAAATATAGGAATCTCCCAGTTGTTGTTTTTTTTTCCTCATAATAAAGTGACAACCACTTTCTCTTGTCACTATGCAACATAATTCAGTACAATCTTATAATTACTGTACGCATCAAAACAAGCAATGTACTCTCACTTTCTGCATGAATTCCAACTATCACATTTCACCAAACCCAAGGCCCATTCCTCGTAAGCAGGTGAAAATTTTATTTTTCCATAATTAATTAGAAGTCGAACGAAGTTGTGAGAATTTGAAAAATATGCTTTCAAAGTAGGCTCAAGCACTTACTGTTAATTTAAGAGAAATAACCAAACTCAACTATAACATTGAATTCCTTAAACAAAACACAGTGGTCACTAGTTAACATCCTTTTCAAAGACAATTGAAAGGAGATTTTATGACGGGCAAGATAAGTTGGGAGCTTCACGAGACAAACTAAAAGATGGACAACAATTTTTAAAAAGATAAAGGTTACTTAAAAGGAAATTGAAGTGATTTAAGAATGAGACTAAACACATATATGCATTAATTACTTAGTATTAATTATTATTGATCCATCACAGTCTCAAAAAGTTAAGCATGCATTTGAAAAAGAATGCTAACAAATATCAATAATGTATATTATTGGCCCAAGTCTACGGTCTAGACTTAGCAAATTCACTGCATGCCAATTGCCAAGTGAGATCGCTTTCCCCTTAGCTTGTCTGTTTCCTCTCTCTTTCTCTTTATTTTGTAAATAGGGGGTTGATGGTTTATACAGATGAATATACAGAAGATCATAAAATTTGACCTAACTTAGTAATGAGAATGATCGAACAGGTTTAGATGGAGATATTAACGCATATTCACTTCAATACTTAACAACAATCTTTGTGCTCCTTTTAATATAAGCATGAACCTGAATAGAATGATTTGAAGAGATTATAAATTTCTCTCCAATTTAATTTGTTTGTTTTGGACACTTGAAACAGAGATGATATTGAGTTTTTTTGTGATGTAACGTAAAATATGGGAAAAGTAATAGAGTTGATTAAGTGTGGAACAGCTGGGAATGAGTAGTGGGTAGTTAATGATGGTTTTGAGGACTTAGATTTTGGATACAAAGCCATGTTTTTTGTTTCAGTAGTCATTGTCTCACAAGTTATTCAACCAAATGCTCATATGTGGCATGGAACAAGACTGTTATACCATCCTCAAATATTAATTATCCACACTTGCTACTTAAATTTTACGTCTTTCTTATATATCTTTGCCTATTTACGTTCTTCCTCCTTTCTACACTTTCGTACGTAGAGTGATTGGATCTAAACTTCCTGATCATATCCCTTTGGAAACTAACGTTTTAGAATCCATAATTTTTTATTGCTCGATCATGTCCCTGCGTGCGAGCAACGTTTCAAATAGCTAAGTTAGAGTCTTTCTGAGCTTGAGTGTTTGGTCTTGAAGCAGTGCTCCAAATTAAATACGCTGCCGACAGTTGGATGGAGACAACATATCGATCTATGATGCTGACGTAGGACCATATATATATCCCCCTAATCTTCAATGGCCTTAACAGCGCGTGTCATCTTGTTATTGGCTCAATGGATGGTTCGGCAATCTGTCCTCACAGAGATGCCTGTCTGCTGATTTTTCATGTCAAAAACACATGCCAGTTAAGTGATTTTTGTAGTTAGACAATAATACCTGCTTGTAAAACCTCCAAGTACACTGTAAAATCACTTCCAAAAGACCCCAAACACCATCGCTTTAAGATACAGATCAAAATATAATATTAGATAGTACGTTGAACCAAGTAAAATACAAAAAAGGTGCTTACTACGCTTACTTACATTCGTTAATTAGAATTAGAGTTCGATGAGTACACATCAAATGTTGATTATCGTGTGTGTTGCAAATAAAGTTCTAATATATAAAAGGGGAGGAGTATAGCAAAACAAATTGCTGAATGGGAGGGATACTAACTAACAACATATTTGGATTACATTTCAAAAGTACTTTCATTAAAAGTTACTAAAAGTGGTCTTCACTTTTGTGCCAAACACAAGAAGTGTAATATAGATATGATATATATTCAAACATACTCTGTAAAGTAGCTTCCACGCAAAAGTAGACAGATGAGAATGTTCAAATCAGTCAATTTTTTGCGCTGCTACATAGATAAATAATTAAGAAAAAATTAAGCGTATCAAATATATACATGTATAGTTATATATAACGATTAAAAAGTTAGACTATAATAAATTTTAACCGCTAAATATACTTGAAAATTTTGTCTGTAATATAATAAACTCGAAATTGAAGGTGACTTCCACGCGTTAAATCTTTAGTAATATGTTTGAATAATTTTTCATTATAATTAATCTTTTTATTTAAGAAAATTTAAAAATGCAATATTTGTACATGTCGCATGAATGCTTGTGGGCATCTTCTTGCATGCAGCGATCCGCACCAAACAATACTCCAATTTTGATTTGTTCGGTAAGTCAGAGGAATACTTGTGTGTATTTGAGAAAGGAAGAAATTGAATATACCATGTGTGTGACAGATAGCACCATGCCTCCAGAAATTAAATGCCCGTCCTTGGTAATTGAAATTAATGCACACGCTCTTAAAATCATTAGGCAGAGATGATACAAAGAAGATGAGGCCCAGGCCACATTTCTCTACTGTTGGGTAGGACCTCATGCCGGCTCGTCATTAGCTGTATGGAAAGCTATCTCTTCTGAATGGATCATCCTCTACCCTCATATTAGCCTATGGCTATATATATATATATATATATACGGCATTCCCTTCCATGCATAACGAATTCGCTCAAAATATAGTTAGTCAAACACCGTGCCCATGTCTTACCTGTTTATGGTGTTATGGGTTCTGATATCTGCTGCGTACTGCGCTTGGGGACGACCCGCCACTTTTCTGCAAGACTTTCGAATCACTTGGTCTGATTCCCATATTAGGCAAATCAATCGCGGCACCGCCATTCAACTCGTTCTAGACCAAAACTCCGGTAACCTCTTAGACACTCTCCTTTTGTATTCTTCTATCCATACGTGTGTGTGTGTGTGTGTTGTTGATATTAGCGTACTCTGCTACTTTGCTCAGGATGCGGGTTCGCTTCTAAGAAGCAATATATGTTTGGTCGTGTTAGCATGAAGATCAAGCTCATACCGGGAGACTCGGCCGGGACTGTCACTGCATTCTATGTAAGTTATATATTTATCACTATGTTCTTGGCATATATATATATATATATGTATGTATGTATGTATATAATTCATTGCTACATACGATTCCGGTGCATGGTAGATGAGTTCGGACACGGATTCAGTTCGGGACGAGCTGGATTTCGAGTTCTTGGGGAACCGTAGCGGGCAGCCATATGCAGTTCAAACAAATGTCTATGCCCACGGAAAGGGTGATAGAGAACAACGCATCAACCTCTGGTTTGATCCTTCTGCAGATTTCCACGCCTACACCATCATCTGGAACCATCACCATATTGTGTAAGTCAATTCCAACACAACACATGGTTGAGTGTTGGTATTATTATTGCTATATATATAATGTATTGGAAATTACAACTATGTGTGTGTGTGCAGTTTCTACGTGGACGATGTTCCCATCAGAGTTTACAAGAACAACGAAGGCAGGGGAATCCCATACCCCAGGATGCAACCCATGGGCGTTTATTCTACGCTGTGGGAGGCGGATGATTGGGCAACCAGGGGTGGGCTAGATAAGATTGATTGGAGCAAAGCACCGTTTTACGCTTATTACAAGGATTTCGACATAGAAGGATGTCCGGTACCAGGACCTTCTGACTGTACCTCGGACCCAACAAACTGGTGGGAAGGGAGGGCTTACCAAGCCCTGAACGCCGCAGAAGCGAGAAGGTACAGGTGGGTTCGTACGAACCACATGATCTACGATTACTGTAGAGATAATTCGCGCTTCCCCGTGACCCCACCGGAGTGCCTCGCCGGCATCTGAAACCAATATTCCTGGGAACTGAGCGGTGCACAACATGGCGTACGTGTCCTTAATTTTACACCGTCGCTGCCATACTTGAGTCCGTAGAGTGGCCCCTGCAGTAGAGGGCACAAGTCAAAACCCACTTGTTGCTGCTGGCTCTATGTTCCCGAGTCTAATCGGTGCGCATTGTTAAAGTTTATGTAAGCATTATATATTATTGTGGTGAAGATTGAAGGATATAGTTTTATCATGTCACGTTGCAACTTTCAAAAGATGAATAAAGATGGATTTGTAGCCAACCAAGTAAGGAAGAGAAAGGGTGTGTGTAGCCAAGCCTATATATATGAGAATAGGATTAGGGTGAGTATGTGATGACATCAAACTGAGTCATATGGTCCCAGAAATAGAGTGATAAAGGCAGACGTGGGAATTAAGAAGGCGAGGCCACATCTATATGGCTGGTCCCGCAGCAGCTTAATTCTATGGTTTGTAAGAGCTCTGCCAATAAATATATGAACGTGGGAGATGACTGGAACTCCTGACGGTCTTTCCTAACGTATAAAATTATAGAGACATGTGGGGTAGTAAAACAAGGGAACAACGACGCTTTGAATAGTGACATTCATCGACTATCACAGATTTATGAAATTGTAGAAAATTACCGAGGTTGAATAATAAATTGATGGAAATACCATTATACGTGTTCGATCAAACATTAACACAATTTAGTTTCAAATTTTAAAAGTCTAATAATAGAAATTGATATGGCAGTTGTAGATTGTGAGAACTTTATAATTCTAGAAAAATCAATTCTGTGCAGGCTATAGATGATATTTTTATACAATATATAGGGCCAAATTCAAGTGTTGTCAAAATCCAAAAACGGAGATAATCTCTCTCAGAAAGGGTTCTAATTGTAGATGTTGGAATAAATTTATGAGTTCTTTTCTTTATTTTTCACACTTATAAGGGTGAATTTTCCTTTTGGAGAAGTTATGCCAGATCATCTGATCATGAAAAAATAGCATGACTCGGTCAACGGTGCTCCCAACTTTTGCAAACACAGAGAGCTAATCGACAACCCATGTACGCAAAGGGGTCCGGGGTATTTTCGGCCTCACGTACGTAAATAAAAAATTAATTAATTAATTTAGATAAATTTAAAAATATATAATATAAATTTATGTTTAATTTAATCATAATTAATTAATTAATTTAATTTTTTAAATATATCCCAAAAATTAACTAGATTTTTCCCCACGTGTTCTGCTATCAACCCAAACCCAATGCTTCAACACGCCAACACACGTATAATTGCCAGCTTTATTTGTATTTTGTTATGTTTTTAAATGGAGGAAGAAGCACAGTGGATCTAACGCCATAAAGGCCTAAATCGGTACACACCTCCACTTGTTGATATTTAAAGAACCCACAAATAACAAACAGCTGCCTTAGAGAGAGATTAAGGCTGCAGCCCCAGCCTAGCTTCCAATAGAGAGGTGAGACATAATGGAAAGTAAATTCCTTTTCTGAACACAAACACAGCCATCCCTTAAATTCCTTCAGAGTGGGCGTGCTGTTTGGAGTTACTATTGATTACTGAGAGGAAACTGTCATAAACATAAACTGAAGTATAGTTGGCACGTTTTCTGCCATTTCCCAAAACCAAAAGGGACGATAAGGCAGAGTAGCGAGTACGCTAAGGCAACCATAATAATATCTTTAATATCGCACGCACGCACGCACGCACGCCCACACAGAGTTACGGCTTAATCAAGAATTAAGACATGCATGTAGTATAGAAAAACTAGCTTTAATAAGGCGATAGGCATGCGAGACAGAGACATGCATGTAGGGCCAGTGAAAACAGACAGACAACTCGTGCACAAACATATGATCAGGTACCGAACCGACGAATAAACAACTGATCTTTATTTAGCATGTTGGGTATATTCCCCTTGTTGTTTCCTGTAACTTAACCGTAAAACTCAACTAATCAAAGAAAGAACACGAGCTTGATTGCAGATTCCCTTCCAAGTTTAAAGCTGGTGGAGATCAAATTTCTCTACCTATTGTGCAGAGGATTAGATCCCGTGGGCACGCCTCTCTTGTTTTCCAACTGATATTGTTCGGTGGAGACATTAGCCGGAGCAGTAGTATTGAAGGTGACATTGGAGAATCCAGTCGCGGCAACAGCCAACCCCGAATTGCAAAACATGAATAGAAGTAGCAGCACGTAGCAAACTCTCATGTCGCTTTCCTAATGAATCGAATGCCCAATATAAGGTGCCCTTATATATATATATGTTCCTTAATTACTCGACCAATATCTGGAATCCATGGTACCTCCAACGAGTTGCAGGGCCAAATGACTCATGTTTTGGCTAAGCTTCAGAAGAAATCAAACCAGTTCTACATTTAAAGATCAGTTGGCGTCCACAAAAGGTATGTAAATAGTGTAGGTACAAGACTGGAATTTTGTATGAATTGAGAAGAAGCAAGAACAGGTGCCGAAAGCCTAGCGGCATATCTCAGTCACCGAATAAAAAGAAATCTACAACACGCAGCGGCCAATTGGACGCTGAAGCGAAAGCCTCCAAACACGACCTGGACCACATGTCAGAGATAGATGCCTTGTGGTACTCACAAGATTATTTATATATATTATATTTTCTGTTGAATGGATGTCAGAAAAATGGTATAGTCATGATATATATGTATATATATATATATATATATATATATATTTTTATATTTTGAACAGCGCGTGATAACTTGACATCTATGAGACAGAGCACAACATGTAAGTGGGAGATGGATACAGTGGTCGGTAGGATCGCCGGCCCAAACTCGGGCCCAATGTAAGAGAAGCCGAACGTAAACATAGAATGGGATGCATGGGACCTATTGTCTATGTGTTCAACTAGTAAAAAGATAAAACATATGATTATTTGGAGTATGTTTAATTTTTAGAAAGTACCATTTTATCGTCATTCTAATCGCAGCATTTTAGAAGATATCATATCTTATAGGTGTATAGGTTTACGTTTGAGGGTAATAGACGACTCGCTCTATCCAATATTAATATTATTTAGGAGAAAAGAAGACTTCATCAGTAGGTGGATATAACCCATATTTAAAAAATTTTATAATAAAAAAAGAGAGAGAGAATGGGATGCATGGGGTCTACCCCCGTTGGACCTAAATATACATAGGTCAGCAAGATATGGCCCATGGAATGGATGGAGCGAGGCGTATGATATGTTGTGAATGAGTTTGACGAGTGTTGGGCTAACCACTTGTTATGTTCTGGGCCATTCGGTTGAGGTGACGAGGGGGGCTCCCTTGAGAAGCCGACAGACGCGGGCGAGAGGGAGGACGCGTGCCGTGGGGTTGTAAGTATGGGGACAATTACGTGTGTGCACACCAACTGCTCCAAAATCTACATAGAATCAATAAAAAGACGAGACCAAAACATCCAAAAAGACTTTTCACGAAGCAACTTTTTGATTCTGCGCCTACGCTTCAACTATGCCTTTTTCATTTTCTTTATTATCTGCTTTCCCTCGCAAAGATTGACTCTTTTCACACGCGCGCACAGGAAAAGGTCCAAGGGCTGCTGATTAAGTTGACCTCAAGTTTCTCCTTTTTCTTCCTGGAATGAAGTAAGCGATGAGGATAGAGTTGGGGTATGGATTAGAGGGGATGGCGTACGTGGGCGTGGGAATGGGGTTAAAGAAAAAGAGAATTGAGGGGGGAGAAAGGCACATTATAACAAGTTTCCGAGAAAGTGGTGGGTCCATCCCAATTGATGAGTCTCGTTACTTTTTAAATATACGATATAAAAGGCAGTATTATGAAAGTGAGTGCAAATATCGAACGGTGTTAAGATTGAGGGGAGAGGCCCTCTTCAGCTGTGCTCAACAAGGCATCACCCCGGGGGGGGGGGGGGGGTTTTCCATAGGTATCCTAAAAATTAACTATTTAAAATATATTTAATTTTTAAAAAATATTATTTTATTATAATTCTAATCATAATTTTTAAAGAGATATTTTAATTTTTAAATATTTAATTTTATATCTAACAGTAATAAAAGACTCGGATATTGATATCGTCTAAAAATGAGAGAGATTTTTATATAAAAAAAACAAGAGGCAACCTCCGCCTAACCTCATTACTAGACACAAACACGTGACCTAACATCCCCTTCCACGTCCACGCTATCCCCACCCGTTTCTCATTTAATCAAAACCTTCCAGTCATTCCCTCATTATCCAAGCGTATCTCCTTCTCATTCTTTTTCCATCTACTCGTCTCATTTATACCACATATTCATGTTTGTATCCAACAAAACATACATATGCAAGCTACATGCACTTGCTGTAATTTCATCATCTTCAACAATAACCCAGTATTTTTTTATTTATATATATTTCAAAAAATTAAACTCGATAAAACTGATTTGGTTCATCATCAGATTGTCATGGGAGTCCTCCTGATTCCAATTATGAACACATACGCATTTAGCAAGCTCACCGATCTTGGAACCTCAACCCATGAGCGCTAACTGAACGATCTTCTATTTTTAAACATAAATTTGAAGTCAGGGGAAAACAATATATATATATATATATATATATATATATACACTCCCAAAAGAAAAGAGTCGTGGCTTGATCGATAGATGTATTATATAAAGGTTTATCAACAGATGAAAGGAAAACAAAAAGGATAAAGGGATCAGAAATACTGTCACTATTCCTCTACACAGTATTAGCTAATTACACGGTTTCCTAAGCGGATATCCCTCAACCAAAAAATACAGTGGCCGTGGCCCGTGGGGAATACTCTGTTGTTGTGTTGTTCTGGTCCTTCCTCAAAACCTAGGAATCAGCATGCCGCCGAAGGATTGGGGAAGGCTGTGTAGAAATGAGGTTTTGGAGCCATTGAGAAGTCGGTCTTGTCATTAGAAGCGCCGTCTCTGGCGACCCCGCCCAGTCTCTCGCAGGATAGGCACATGGTGAGAGTGGCCGCCGGCATCGCCATACACAGAGGTTGGTCTAGCTTCATCGCCTTCAGCTCTTGCACCTCCTTCTGCAGCCTCCTGTTTTCATTCGTCAGCGTCTCGCAGCATTTCTTTAAGAACTCGCAGTCCACCTCCGTCTGCTTCAGCTTTGTCCTGCAACCACCCAACACAACTATTCATTACCAGCCTCCAGTATAACTCATCTGTATGAGTCGCGTAGTGTGTGTAAAACTTGTGTGCCCATCATGACAATTATGATAAAATATTGGTATTTTATGAAGTCGAAGAGAGAACATTTTTTATGGGCTGGCCATAATGATATCAATTTTCCATATTCTTGGATCTGGTATACGTACGGTTTCTTCTAACTTAGAGACCGGGTTTTACCTGGCCCTCCGATTTTGGAACCAGACTTCAACTTGTCTCGGCCTCAGATTTAGCTGCCTGGCTAATGCTTGCTTCTGCTTCTGTAAGTCGAAAGCCAAAATCTCAAGATTAATCGCCAGATAACTAACGAATATTAATTAACAAACTGTATGGAAGAGGGAGCGACTAACGATGATGACGTACAGGATTGAGAGTGCTATTTTGTTTAAAGCTTTCCTCTAGCAAGGCAGATTGTTCTTTGTTGAGTCTGAGCTTCTTTCTGGCACTGGTTCCGTCTTCGTATTCGTTGCTCCCTCTCGAGGAAACCCTCTCCGCTGCCTCGACCTCTTCGTTATTGTTGAGATCTCTCTCCCTTTTCACTCTCCCACCGAAGAAGGATGAGACGGCACTGTGAGGATTTGTTTGGCGAGAAAAGTCAAGAGGATCCTCACAACTTCTGTTCGCGTCAACCTTTTTTAGGACTTGTTGAGTCTCGGCGGAAAGAGCCAAGGTTAAAGATGGCTCACAACTAGTTGATGGCGCGAAATTGCAGGAGCTCTTGGTAGGCCTAGTATTATGGTCAGCTTTGGACGGAGCACCAGTCGCACCTAACCCTAGAACAAGGTGAAAGCCTGGGCTACTGGAAGCATCAGCAAGACCCATTTGTGTGAGACGATGGTATATGGCGAGGAAGGAAGGGGAAGGAGCTGATTATTTGGTATGGGTTTAAAGTGAAAGTGGGAGGCAAAAGGGTGTTTAAAAGAGAGGTGAAGGAGACCTGTGCGGTGGGTGGGTGCCTAGTATTATTAATAATCAAAGGGAGGAATGAGTAGAGGAACGAATCTGGGTGTTGGAAATTATGAAAGTAACCTCTATATCTCTATACATAGGTTGACCATCGGACTGCCACTACTGTTCCCTCCATTATAATATGAATATCATACGAACCTATGGAAAATAAACCCCCCTCCTCGCTCTCTCTCTCTCTCACCCACAGTTCACATGGCAGTGGGGAACACATCAAGAGGGTGATGTGCTGGGCTAGCCTTCGATACCCCGCACAAGTACCAAATATAACTAGAATTATTATTACCACTTTCTTTTGCCCATATAATATATGCTCCCTTGAAGCTTCAATTTACATGCATCCATTATTTGTTCCGTTTATTATCCCATCTTAGTTTACTCGTGTCCCTCCACCTCCTCCTGGGTTTTTCTTCTCTATTCCTCGTTAAAATTCTGGGGTTCGCGTGTTTTTCCCAGCACTTGAAGGTGGATTTAATAGTAGACCCGATTTTTTTTTCACTCGCCCGAAGATTACTTGATAAGCTAAGTATTTAATATAACTAATTGGTAGGGCAATATGAATAGGTGCGTGGGTGTAACAGGGCCACATTAAGTGTGAACCAGTTAGGGAGGGGATGGGTACCACGTCAGCTTGCTTGCCAATACTACTTTTGAATGAGAAGAGGATGAGTGAGAGGGATGGTTTGGAGGGGGGGGTCGAGCAGTTGGTAATTATGATTGTGAGAAGGGGGAAAAAGGGAAAGTAGGCAGGAGACACGAACGGAGGGAGATATTAAAATAAGGAATGGTGGGGGAATGTGATTCATCAACAAGGATTGGGGGTGTTTGCTTAACTAGAGAGTTGACGGTGAGTGTGTTTGGGACCTACCTGTCCGAATTAGTACTGGGAGAAGCTAAGTGCCCAATAATGCGTTGTCGGCGATAGATGCTCAGCAAAAGTTAGGTCACCCATAATAATAATGGATGGTGAACCTAAATTTATCGATGAGATCAGATGAATAGATAGATTGAGCGGCAACACCCTTGTGCCTCGCTCTCTCCTCATTAATTCTCATTTTATGCCCTACGTATATGCTCTTCCTGTGTGCTCCCATGCCTACGTACAACTGCATCTATATTCTCCTTCACTTTACACCATACGCTTGTATTATGAATCGACATACTTCTCCTGGTCATAAGGCCATAACCCAATTGGATCTATTAAGCATATGCAAAAGTAAGACTAATCCAATCATGTATGGTATATATAACATCCATCAAATTCATTAACAGGACTGTATTATTTTGTCTTGAGTTTAAACCCCAGGTCTAGTTTTCATTTAAGTATGGAATCTAATAAGCAGTTAATTAATGATGTGGAACATGATGGGACAAGGCCACGCAACTTTTGGGTAATGGGACGCATCTTCATGGTCGCACAAAAAAGGTATAGAGAGGGAAATGATTATGTTGACATTAAGTAGCCAATTTTGCCGTTTTCTTTTTCCATTGTTCTCATCCAATTTCACGAGGTCAATTTGCGCTCACACTCGCTGCACGCAATAAAACAAATCTCCGTCTCTGTACTCTCTTCTTCCTTATCCCTTCCTATTTCTTTTTTTCTTTCACTAATAGTGTGAGCCTACCATTCAAGATATCGCGACATGCGCGGGTATTTATGACGCAATACATGTAATCCCATGGCTTAAAAGCATTATGAACTCCAAACAGGTTTAAAATACGCAATTGCTAAACGAGTGAACATATACTATATATGTATGAGAAGGAAAGAGAGGGATTATGCAGGGGTTTGGTCGTGGAGTGGCTTGATAACTCCAACTCCTGGGACCCAGAGTAGATGGAATTTGACTCCCACACACGGATCCGCGAAGAAATGGTATTCCCCCCCCCCCCCAAAAAACAACAAAGGGAGGAGCTAAATAGAAATATCTGGGGTGGTGTCCTGACAACTTTCACTTTAGAGTGATGATTGTGGATAATAATAATATTCATATGATTAATGAAACCGTGGTCTTGCGATCCGTTTAATTAGGGTAAACCGATCTGATTCCACGTCATATTCACACACGGGGCCCAACATACCAGGGGGTGGCCCTCGTGTCATGTCCACCTTTACCGCTATTATAACCAGTGGCCAGTAATAAATGAATGAATAATTAATTTGCATTTACTCGATGGGGAGGATAATCAGGAAGTGCGTCGAGCAGAAGAGGAGACACGTGGTAGGGTGCGGCTCCAGACATATGGGCCCCACCAATGATTTGTTATGATGGGCATTCGATTCGCGGGAGGTTCCTCCAGTTTACAAGTTGGGAAGGGTCAGTAGAAAGATTGTTGAGATAAGGTTTGGGTGACGTGTTTTTGTACGTACGTAGCTACCAAGTCAGTGTCCAGTTATTCGTATTTTCCCCCTCTTCATTTTACATAAGTTTTAATTCAGTTATAACCTCCTTTAAATACCGTGTGGCCATTGCGTTCCAATGGCCCTGTTCAGGGAAACAAACGTACGTATGCACAGAATATGACGCAACTTAACGAAATATGCCAAACGGGAGTTGGACTCTGACTTATCGGGAAAAACGCTAAACAAAATTACATATATAATTAAAGCGATTAATGCGAAGAGAGAGAGAGGGGGGGAGACAATTAAGGAGAAAAGAGGTAACGAAAGGGGGAGGGGGCAGCCAAATATAATAAAACCACCGACTTTGAATAAAAGTGGGGTTTGGATTTGGTCTGGTGGGGTGGCCCACCGGAAGTGTGAGCCCTCTTGGGCGCAGATTTCATGCTGACATAACCATCATCCTTTGCGTTTAAATGGCCGAAATTAAGAGTTAGTCTAAATAGTAAATAATAAACAGTAAATAGTAAGATATTATTTAAATGAGATCTTAAATTCGAGTATTTATGTATACAGAAAATTTTTATTGAGAGACTCACCCACCATAACCATAACTAGATGCATGATGTAAGTCAGATTTAGATGTAGTCGAGATAAAATTCCGATGAACTGAGTGGATAACAAAATAAAAAAGCCAAAATTACTAACAAGATTGATTTGAGTAGTAAGCGACTCAGTATCGTTTAAATGAGATATTGAGTTTGAGTTTTGGCGTATATAAAAAATTCTCATTGGAAGACTCACCTACTATAACCAAGTGCTCGATACGGGTCAGATCTGAATGTAATAAAGATAAAATTATGATGAATCAGGTGGACAACGAAAAAAAAGTTTAAATTTTGTAAAATTTATTATTCTAGTAACAATTACTTATATTATAGTTTTTAGATATCTATATTTACGCTATAAAGTAATATACAATTTATTATGTTTAATATTAGAGAAAAAAAAAAGATTTTACCCTATTTTTTATCTGGGTCCAAATTCTTTCAAAAAGTTTTATATAAAAAAGGGGCTGAAATTGGAGAGGCATGTGCCCCCGCTTACCCACCCATCATCTCTCTCCATACTTGTCTATATCATTTATTAATTACGACTAATATGAATAGTGAGCAAACACAAAATACGAAATAAGGCAGAAGATTTCTTTATAAAAAAAATAACAGAATAAAATTTATCTATCGCCGACATAAAAAAAAACTTGTACCCGTAGCCATCTCGTCTATATATAATCTAAAATCCAATTTATTTCAATTTTATTTAGATTTCAATTAAAAGAATAATTTACATGTGTATTGATTGAAAGACACGTTCTCAGCTATTAGCGTCGTTTCTCTTACTGATAAACAAATCATGAATAAAGAGGAGTGTATCTATAATTAAAAAAAAATTATAAGCACTTAAAAAAAAGGAATTTATAGGAACCTAATTAAAGATGGCGAGAAATTATAGGAGCGTGCATGTTAAGTTTTTAATTAAAGCATTCGCTCCGGTTAATTAGGTGGAGAGGCAAAAACCGTGGAAATGGGTACGTGGGCCACAAATTTGACACTTTCCGATCCAATGGGTCCCTCTACATCGCCCAGTGACCCACCCACATCCTCCCGCCCATTTTAATATTGGATCTTTTCATACGGGGTGTTCACTTTTGTAATGTTAGAGCGACATCATGTGGAGGATTAGATGGATTGCTGGGGAAGGCTTTGACCCATGAGCTCCGACTCTGCGGTTGTGTTGTCATTTTCGTGGCGGCAGCCTCGCCATAAAAAGTCAAAGCATCCATCCATTCTACACGATCCTTTCTTCCCCTTTTTTCCCTCGAATATGAACGTCACTCATTCGGCTCCACAAGAATACCCTCCCTTACGTACTTTCCCCAATTCCACAGACATGCCCAGCCTTTCATTGCTCTTAATCTTCGCCTTCCCTTCGTAACTTCACTAGCACCTCCACGTACCCTCCCTGATGGCCTCTCGTCTTCCTGGTGACATCATCCAAGTTTCTGCTTCTAATTCGATCTCCGTCACTTAACCAGGAAAAGGGACGAGGGTGAAAGGATTTTGGAAGTATATAATGGAAAGGAAGTTACTGTTTTGGTATAATGGAAAGGAAGTTAGTGTTTTGGTATTTAAAATGTGAAAGCTGCAGCATTGGAGAGAAGAGAATGTATCGTCGCACGAACCATATGGAATGGAGAATATAATATGCGGATGCTGTGTGTTTAGACATGAATTATGGAGAAGTTGGATGTGTGCCCCAGATGGAGGAATAGAGCAACGGTACCGAAGTGGGCGGTGGAATTATATCGTTTATTAATTTCACGGGGAAGATGCCCACTAGTCTAATTTCGAATGTTCCAATGGCATATGCACTCAGTTCCCAACAACAACAAAAAAAACAGTTAGCTAGCGTAATATATTCCTCATTCCCAAGATGACGATGAGTACCTGTTTTTTTTTCCCTGTTAACAAACGAAAATGGGTTGACTGCATACAATTATGCTTATTCCTATGGTTTACAGGGACCACGCCCGCCCACAGGCACAAAAGATAATAATGTTGATTGTGAATTAGGAAGCTTCTAATTCAGCTTATTGGAATTGTATTCTCTCAGGATGACGTTTATTTTTTTCCTCCTTTTTAATGCGAACCGCGGCATCAAAGTCTTGCTTTCTTTCTTTCTTTGTTTTTTTTTTTAAAAAAAAACCCAAACGACGAGTAGAATTTTCTATGAGGAAGATGTGTTATTTTAATTTAATCTGGCCGACCGAGATTTTTTTTTCTGTTCAAATTTTGGGGGATAATTTAGCATCAAATTTTCACCCACAAATATACATAAGGTCCATGATTAATTAAGATAAATAGACAACTAATTACAAAACACATTTATTTTTATAATCTAAACGGTATCCATAGTGATAATTATAAACTAATTTTCTTGAAGCATACATATCGCTAAAGTGAATTTTATTTTTTTTAATAATTTTTTTCATGCATTCAAATTAATTTAAATCCAAGATATCACGCATAAAAATGAACTAACTCATATATAAAAGGTATGCAGAATTTATTTTGAGAATTTAAGAAGAAAAATAATATGGGATTGTGTAATAAAACATGAAAAGCCCAAGTGGGTTTTCTGCTGAACGTAACCCGTTACGGTACAGAAAAAGGCCGAGAGTATTTGCACCCAATAAACAGTCGTCGAGTCTAGCCCAATCAGTTATAGAATTTATAAAATAAATAAATAAATAAATAAATACAAGAGTTAATTGAAAATTTTATATTTTTACTAATGCGTGAACCATGTATTAAAAAAAGAAGAAGCTAATTCATTTTTACATTCCATACTTCATTTCCAGAAAGGACAGAAGTTGTTGAAATTTGTGATATAGCCCTTAATAATTCGAATAAAGGAAGCTGGCAAACAAAATTATTCGAATCAATTCTAGCTTTTATGTATTGAGTATCAGAATCATACATTTATTCAATATCCTTCTCTTGATAATGAATCTCCCCCTCTCCCCTACACGCGTATCAAGTCCCACGACAATCCCCCATTAAGCAGGCACAAAGTAATCGTGTGAATATTATAACTTTTCAGTAGAATCTGACTTGTTCATCAACCAATCAATTAATAGATTCCAGTTTTCTTTGATGGGCATTGGTGTACTTAACTTTGAAGTATATCTGTAACAAAGTTCCTACTCCGAAGTCCGTATCATGCACAGTGTTACCGAAGGGAGACCCATTTTAGGGACGGCAATAGCAGTGTTGAATTGAGACCACGACGTCAGCATCCCCCCACGCGCCACCCTCTACTTTCGTCTTTGTTTGTGAGAGAGATGGAGAACATCGCGGTCCTGCCAGGCATTCGGCAAATTTACCCGATCTGCCCCTCCCTCAAATCTCATGCCACAACCGCCAACTTCAGGCCTCCCTCCCTTATCTCTGCTAAGGCACATTTTTCCACTTTCATCACTTTCTCCTTCTCCCCCATTAATTTTGCTTTTCTGCTTCTGTTATTTCTCTCATTCATTTTCGTATTTCGGAAAAAACAAGACGTTTTTTTAACTCTCTCTGGAATTTGTGGCTTTACCCCATGTTTTCAGCTCCAAATGCGATTTCTTCCTGCTGCTCAGAATGTTCTGCAAGCTGCTTCGCCTCTCCGCCGACATGCCACTCTATCTGATGCCTGCAGGTCCTTCCATTTTATTTCTGCTTTATTCATATGATGCCCCATAATTCAAAAACGGAACCCTGTCCTGTCTGACAACGGACAACTTCCAGTTGCATTAGAACCCTGGATATTCTGTCATATGTCACGTCGAGGTGTTCATATTGAAACATTGGATTGTTCTTGAGTTTTAGATGTTAAGATCTGCTCAGCGCTTTTGACGGCCAAAACCACATCTTTCGACTGATGTAATTTTTTTCCTATAATCACTTTGATGATTATTTCTTGCATCACCAGCTTTAATTATACAAAAGGATGTTATGCACTTCAACTGTGAGAATCTAATGTCTTGTCTTGTAATACCATAACTTTATTTTACGCTTTGGTTTTAAATGGTGTGCATATTAGCATTGTTCATTCGTCCTTTCTTCTCCGCTTTCTTTCCCTTCTGTTCCACCTAAAAATTGAAGTGAATAGATTTCGGTGAAGGAGTCAAGGCCATTAGTGGCCTTTAATTGGTAGGTGACATAAATTAAGATTTTTTTAATAAATAAAAAATTACACGTGCCCCTGTTTCAGATTGCTGACTAATTAGCATTTAGCCATTGAAGTTTTTCTCCAGACATAATTAAATCTTTATTGAGTTGATGCTTGCCCAAATAGATGCCCAAATTTTCTAACTTACTATGCCAACATGAATGCTACAGTGAAGCAATTGAGTTAGCTGACATAGACTGGGACAACCTTGGATTTGGCCTCCAACCTACGGACTACATGTACATCATGAAATGCTCGCACGGTGGAGGCTTTGCTAATGGTGAACTACGACGTTTTGGAAACATTGAATTGAGCCCCTCAGCAGGCGTCTTAAACTATGGACAGGTTAGATTACAAGTTCTTTAGTGTCGTCCTTTTAAGACGTCAAGGTTGGGTATAGGTGAAAGCCAACAATATTCTAATAGGAACTTCTGAGTTATGCTTTTGAGCTAAATGTTTGCTTATATTGGAACGTCTTTCTGGCAAGTATGTTTAATTTTCTGATATTCTTTTCTCTAAGATCGTCACTGGTTTTTATCGGTCAATTATGGTGAAGTTAAAGGTCCCTCTTATTTGAATTAGAAATGGTGAGAATAAATCTTAGTATCCTGGTAGAGTGGATAACAAATTGTATAGACTGTCCCTTCAATTTTGACTCCTAATAGTTTGAAAAGTTTAATTTCCTTTTAACAGTATTTCTGTTCGCAAATTTGGGGTTCTTTTTATTGTTTTTTTGGCTGTAGGGACTATTTGAAGGTTTAAAAGCATACCGCAAACAAGACGGGAATATACTCCTCTTTCGTCCAGAGGAAAATGCTACGCGGATGAAGATGGGTGCAGAAAGAATGTGCATGCCATCACCCACGGTAGAACAGTTTGTGGAAGCCGTAAAGACTACTGTTTTGGCAAACAAACGTTGGGTAATATATAACAACTTAATCTCCATATCACATCTTTCAGTTTGCAACACACTAGATTCATTCGTGAAAATTTTGTTTCAGATTCCCCCTCCAGGTAAAGGTTCATTGTATATCAGACCATTGCTGATGGGAAGTGGAGCTGTACTTGGTCTGGCACCTGCTCCAGAGTACACCTTTCTAATATTTGTTTCCCCCGTTGGAAACTACTTCAAGGTAAGGTATAATTATTTGCAGAATACTATTAAGTTTCTATTTCTATATTCAAATACAGCCTTTTTACTTTTGTTTGAATAAGTTCTTCATGATCTACTTTCCATATGCACATAATGAAACAAAATGTTTTGTTTGATTCCTTATTAAGTTTTGAATTAAAATACCTGAGACAAGAGATGTTTTCAGGATTTACTCTGAAGAAGCTTGGGCCTAGGGAGTTGTAAATAATATGAAGAAAAACGTATTGAATGCCACAGTAGTGAAATACAAACTTGTAAATGGTTTGGTTGATGTGATTGAATAGGTGAAATTTGGCTTCTGAGTGGATCAAGAAAATTCATAGTAGTTCTATTGTTCATGAATGTTTGACCATTTCCTTGTCTTTACAAATTTTTGGGCTAGCAAGGTTTGAATAAAGTTGGATTGTGTGAGGACAGTGCTCAAGCTGTGAATATGATAACAAGAGATCAAGTTTTTTATCATCCTTACCAAGAGATCATTGATGAAGCAAAATTGCTCTTGGCAAATGCCTGGTCTATGGATATTCAGCTGGTTAACGGAGGAAAACTTTTTAGTGTTGATAGCTTAGCAGAATTTTTCTCAGTTTTGTACTGATTCCTTTTGGCCCTTTGATCAACCAACTCCTTGAATTAGAGGTGGGGGATGATGAAAGGTTTTTGATCTTGCTTTTTTTTTTCTCCTTTTCTTTATTTTCTGTCTTCTGAGATATATCTCAGTTTGTACATTTGGTCGCTTTTTGAGTAATTAATTGATACTTCTTTGCCGTTAAAAAAAAAGTTGGATTATGCGCGCTTATTTTATTTTCTACATTTGCTGCTTCTTTAATAGTAGAAAAATAATTATTATAGTAATATAATATTATTAGCAATAGTATATGTTTGGTTATCATTATTCTTTTTATCTATTGTTTTTTCTTTAACATTTATGAGGAGTATAAATATCATGACAGGAAGGTGTGGCGCCAATAAATTTGGTTGTTGAGAATGAATTACATAGAGCAACTCCTGGAGGTACTGGAGGTGTGAAGACCATTGGCAACTATGCTGCTGTAAGCTACCCTTGCATGCCTTCCTTTTTTTTCCCATTGTTTACTGAGAGTTGGTATGCAAGTTTTCCCTTACTTTTGTCTTGGTATTTAAATAGTTCTTATATTGAGATTTTCCAGTCTTTCAAGTTGCGTTTTTTTGGGGTTTAAATGACAGAAAATGTTCACCTACTTGTACTAGTTAGAACTGACATTTATAATGGGTATTACACTCTGTTGGATCAAGTCATCTTTGTATGTAGCTTTTGATGTCTCAATTTTTTCTGCCGGCATACTGACAATTTCCCCCACTTTTTCTGTTTGTGTCCGTGCAAATATTCTAAAGGTTCTGAAGGCACAATCTGCAGCAAAAGCTAAAGGCTACTCTGATGTTTTATATCTTGACTGTGTCCATAAACGATATCTAGAGGAGGTTTCTTCCTGCAACATTTTTGTTGTTAAGGTATTATACTGAACGAATGGGTTAGCACTTAATCTTTGCTTATACTGCAACATTCTAATACCTGATCTCTGACACTACATTGAACTGGCGTCACTTCCATGTGCTTGCAGGGAAAAGTTATTTCAACTCCTGCTATTAAAGGGACGATCCTACCTGGCATCACTCGAAAAAGTATAATTGATGTTGCTAGAAGCCAAGGGTTCCAGGTATTAGAATATTCAATTTTGAAGATAATTGATGAACGAAATCTGCTTTATATAATACTCATGGTGTTTTTTTTCTTCCTAGCTTGTCCCTACTCTTTGCTAAATGAACTAGCAAGAATGTAAGGATGGATGTAAGTGACTCAGGCATCATGTTTTGGGCCTATGAGTCTATGACTGGAAAAAGATTCATGATGAAAAAAATTTAAATCCGGCCCGCCTCATACATCCTTTTTTAGGGTTTCATGTTAACTAATCATTTAGAATGGCTGTGGAGTTTCTTCAAGTCTCCAGCAGTTCAAATTATTTCTACTTCAGGACTATCTTCAAAGGTTGTATATGGCAATGAAATGCAAACTTGGTACGAACTTTGTCCTGTCTCTCCTCTATCACCCTGGTGAGGGTCTTAGCTTGGTTGGCATGATATCTGTTTATAAACCCAATGTCTGCAGATATCATGCGTGTGATGAATGATTTCTATTACAAACTATTACTACCTCATGTCCTTAATATAATATAAGGACTACTTAACTAATTTTAGTAAATTGAGGAAATTCATTAAGTTAGTTATTTGTGTGATTAAGTGTTGGTTTCCTAAAATACCCTCTTTAATCATGTGTATTTTAACTATCGTTAATAGAAACCTACTTAATATGTGTAATCATATAGGGATATTTTGGGGGAGATTATAATTTTGGGAGACAGTGGATTGTGGTCTTATATTTAGAATAAAAATAAACTCCTTATATAGTTCTTATATTTAGGATTAAGGGAAGTATCTCCAACCTTCCAAGTAGTTCCTTAGCATATCTTAGGCTTACTCTAGTATTTTCTGTTGTTGTGGCGAAGATGTCTTTTCCCTATATTTTTGTTTCCTAAAGACTGTTAATGCATTATCTCTTACCTTCCAATGACACTGCATTAGCAATCTATGGATTGTTCCAGAAAAAACTTAACATGTTTACGGTCTACATTTTGGATTTTGCGTACATGTACGTATCATTTCCTTATATTCATCCAATATGTGTAGGTAGAGGAGCGTTCAGTGCCGGTGGATGAATTGCTTGATGCTGATGAGGTCTTCTGCACAGGGACAGCTGTTGTTGTATCCCCGGTGGGCAGTATCACTTATCTTGGCAAGAGGTAGGAGCTTAATGCGAAAATCAGTTTGCAGTTAGTGCATTGACAAAGAGGTCAACTGATATAGTTAGTCTAGAATTCGCTAAATATGCTTTAGTCATTTGAATAATAAATTGCAATTATTTTTTAATTTCATTCATCCTCATTTGATATCAATCAATAAGTGGCTTATATGATAGCAACAGTAAGCATTGGTAGCAAAATATCATGTTAATTTTCCTCAGGGAAGATATTGGAAGCAATGATGGACTGAAATTTTTGTAGGGTATCCTATGGAGAGAATGGCATTGGAGCGGTGTCGCAGCAACTTTACACAGTTCTTACAAGATTGCAGATGGGTCTTATAGAGGATACCATGAATTGGACCGTTGAGCTGAGGTAGGCGCACTGGCAAATATCCTGCGGTGTATGGTAGTCAAGTTCACAAACTGGGATCTTTGGAAGCAGCCACCTTTTGGTTTAGTCCATCAGAGTTTGTGGTCTTGCATGACTACAACGAACACATGCCAATCACTCTATTTTGTTTCTCGTCTTGGTCGCTTTAGAATTTATCACTGAATTAGCGAATTTTTGTTATCATTTTTATTATTTATAGTTAAAAAACAGCCATGTAATGCTGATGGTTATAGCAGGACAGATGATGAGGGCGTGCTAGTCTGGGGATATCGAAAATGGTTCCGTTTGCAGCAAATGAAGATAAATGACAGCTAGGGGCCAAAATTAATTAATTAATTTAATAAGTGACGGCTGAGGCATGTGCCCTTGACCTCAATTGTGGGCCGCAGCGGGAGTCTAGGAAGGACGTAGGCCTTCGTTTTGAAATGTGACTAAACATGAGCAGCAAATTTAGAGGCCATTATGGCTGCAAATAAAGGGTCTCATAGGGTTGCTCCAGACAGTCATCAAAACATCTTGTTACTTACGAGACTGTTCTGCAAAATGTTTTATTTATAGTATATTCCCTTTCATTTCTGTCCTCAATTTTAATATTCCCTGGCAAGAAAGAAAGAAAGAAAGATAGCCATTGTCTGTGGGTTCAGCTGGCGAAGGGGTGAGATATACTACTATTTGGAGTGTGTTCGAATCCTGGGGAGTATCACTTTGTTGTGGTTCCAGTCGCGGCGTTTGGGGAGGCATCCTAGCTCTTGGGTGCTTAGGTTTACGCCTGAGGGTAATAGACAGTTCGTCCTACCCGACATTGGTATCGCCTAAGAGGAAGGGAGATTTCGCCCTGTCCTTGGATCGTGGGTGAGCCTAACCCTTTTCTAAAAATTTTGTAACCAACAAAAAAAGAAAGAAAGAAAGAAAGAAAGATAACTCATTCATATATGTAACTGTCATTGTTTAAGTACTCCATGTGTGGTTTATTATATGTGTCTATACATCAATAGTTTATATATGAAAGCTTTTCAAGTGGGAGATCATATGTTTAATTTCAACTTAAACTGATCAAACCATTAATACTTATCCTTTTAATTAAAACAAAGAATATCTGTTTTGCATTCTTCATCTTCTCCATCCGACCTAAGAAGTACTTGGGTCTTATCCCTACCTCCTCAATGTAACCATGACCTGTGCTCTCTGAGCAGGGCAACGGTGGCTTCTAAATAAAATGGTGGCATAGTTGTCAAGATAGGAAGGATAGGATACCCTCGTTTGACTTCACGAGTCACCGGAATTGACTTTAATTGATTGTAGCTCGTTAAGTTGTGCTGATACCGATTATAAAAATGGACTGGGACCCGTTCCTTGACCTATGCATATGTTCTAGAAAACGCCCCCCCCCCCCCACATTCCCCGTTTTCATCCTACAAACTAATTCGGTTTATATTATTGCCACTAACAACGAGGATAGAATTCCTCTATGATCATGCAGAGTTTGCTTTTTTGTTGTGTACTTGAAAATCTGATATCTGAATCTTTGTCCTATGCTATCCATATATCCAAATCCCTTTTGAGAGGGAAGAAAAAGCTCGTACATGATTACCGACCCTTCCATGGCAAAAGGAGAGCGGATCTTGTATACAACGGATTCTGTGCCTTTCTTCTTACAAAAGTATATCTTCTGTACTTGTGATTCAGTCAATTAAAGCCTAAATCCCAGGTCGCTGACACGATCTTCACTGTCATATATGTCACATAACATGCTGCTTATTAGAGGCAAAGCACAAAAAGTAGTACTGCTATCCACAACATTAATTATAAACCCAACGAGTTCCTGCGTGACATCCCACCAAGTCCTCAATTTTACCTGGCAAGCCTCGAGAAACGCCACACGCATTATTTTCATGAGTTAATTAATTTGACATTATATAAAGCACACAGCATCCGGGTATCGCCTGACCTGAGCTGTTACCGAGTTGCCAAGCTTGAGAGCACTAATTGACTCGGTAGGAGTCTTCATACGTAAACGTAATACGTAAGTTTCTACTTTCTACACATTCATTATTATTTTGTCAAATTCGCACTTGGTCTTGTGGAGTAGATTGTTGACGGAGTTGTCTCTTTTGGAAGCGATGTGATAGTTGACTAGTACAAACAAAGATGTGGTCTTTCATGTTTTACCGTTCTTGATTTGGACAAGATCTAGTCAGACGCACCACACCCAAGCCAGACAGGGCCGCCACCTCATCACCTCCATCATCCCATTGATCTAAGAACTTCATCGGTTAAATTATGGAAGTGCGTGCTTTGCGCCATAAAAATATTTCCTTTTTAACAATTCACAATCACGTATCTTGTTATACTTTCATCCGATGATATTTTTTCCTTTCCAAATATTTTTAGCTATTATTCATTGGAATTTTGTTGTGATGCTGTGAACTGAAGTGAATGAAAGTGTATTGTTTTCAGTGAATTCTTATCAAACATTAAATGAATATTTAGCGTGCACAAAATTATATATATATATACTCATATATAGACATCATGACTAGAAAAGTTGTTTATACATGTTCTAGAAATTTTGTGGAAGTCGCAGGAATTAGATATTGACGAGGACAACCGCCCTCGAATAAAATGACGCATAGCGACTGGGAAGTCATATTGCAGTAATGTGAAACGGGAATCAATGGTGAATATAGTCATATACACATTCACTTAATCCTATATACAGAGATTCACATTAATATATCAACATCACTACGTACTGTAGCCCAGAATTCGTGGGTAAGTAGATGTTTCATGTGGATCTTTTTTACAATCATGTTATGAAATTGACCATTCTCATAACTGCTCCATTAATTATCCTCCTCCCTCCTCGCTTCACATATAGTAACTGCTCCATCACATCACGCTTATTAAGAAAAGTTGTTACAAGCAGTTATTCATTTTAATTGTGGCCCATGCATATATGAGGACGGGAGAGTATCTTCATCATGTTCTTAATTTCTTACCGTTGGCGCTGATGATGAACTGTATATATGCTTGAGACAAAGTCTGCTGATTCTGGGTGTTGCAATATGTGTGTGACATCGAGTTTGAAGGTTTCAAAAAGAAATCGAAAAAGAAGATACCCAGATATATAGTAGAAGAAGTGGCGGCGGCAATGTCAAAAAGATTGTTTCAAACGTATTGGGTCCACGATTCCGTGCGGAGGGAAAGCACTTGGAAAAATAGAGCCACTACTACAGTGAAAGCCTCCTCTTTCTTTCCATTTTTCTCTTTGCTCTAAATAGTTAATTCATTGTGGAAATTAATTAGTGAGACGATATGGTAGCCTACCTTGACTCGCCCAGTAGTTGTTTTCTGTCTTTGTATCTCCACTGCCTTAAGGTCCCGCCTTAAGGTCCACTTCCTCTCCGCTACCTTAATCCACACCATTCATTAAATCTACTAATGAAAATAATTCACTTTTAATGGATGGTGAATGGTGCGGATTAGGCAGCGGATCAGGGGAAGTGAACTATAAGCCTAGGTTCAAATCAAAATTTGATCTAACCGAAAAGAGTTCATCTTTTATAACGTAATGGGCTAAAATTCAAATTCATGCTAAAAGAGATATCTTGAACATGATAACTTTGTCTAGAAAAAAAACAAAATATTTACCCAACAAAAGAGATTAAAATGGGGGGGGGGGGGAATAAATATTCAGAATGGTTGGATGAGGGATGAGGGATGAGAGTTTGTGATGTGTGATGTATTTAAGGGAGAGGCAAACAGTGAAGTTAAAAAGTAGATGGCGTATAAAGCCATGTATCGCTCCACCCAAGACAAAGCAAGCTGACATATAGTCGTCATAGGAAATTAATTAGCAATCCCATTTCCTCTCCTTTTTCTCCAACACACCGCTTTCTAGTTGGAGCCAACCAACACATTACGAGAAGCCCACTTATATTTACATACATGACCCTCTTGTATTTAATTAAACAAACAAGACTTTTACTTGCTAACAATCCACTTTCCTAACTCTCGGGTCAACAAAAGTTTCATATGTCTAATCTATTTCCCTTTATTCGCTGAGGAATATGAGGACGAGTTTATACTTGAAATTGTGGGCCTTTCCCTACATTTTGAAAATTCATCTGTAATTTTCTTCGTGTATATATTGGCCGTAGACGATTTATCAAATATATTTTATCATTTAAATGATCATTATATTTGAGTATTGTGATTTATTATAATTTCTTAAATTTCTTAATTTATAAATAAGTTAATATCTTATTAACCAATAATTACTTAACAACACCATTGCTTCATATTTAACATTGAGTTCATGATATCATTCTTCAGGCTGAATTATAATCTCAGTGAGTTTGGATTATTCAGTAAGTTTAGAAGACAATAGCCATAACTGATGGGAGACTTGGGAGGTCTGTTTTTTATTTTTACTTCACTTAAAAGGAGTCACTTAAAAAAAAATCTAAATGCCTAACGTAATATGGACGTGATAGTGAGGTCTGTCTTCCGTTTAGTCATTTTTTAAAATTTCAGTTTGTCTTCTTCCGTTAGGGAAAAAAAAAGGCTGAAAGGATAGGACACCTAGTGGCATGAGATATATATTATATAAATAAATGACTTTGCATTATCTTTCGGCCACTGGAATTTAAATTGACCCGCTGTTTATACAAAAGCTACATCTCCGATATATTTTTTCCACATACTTTCATATGCCTCTTTTGCTTAATTAATTTTCAAGTTTCAGAACCATGCATGTTTCTTACTCGGGATCATTATCAAGTTCGAAACACACACACATGCACCAGTAAAAATTAGAGGTTATTTGGTGGGTATAAACCTACACTAGGAAAATCATGCTTGTCCTAATAATGATAAAAATGCTAAATCTATGGGGTTTCCTGTGTTGAGTTTCATATTTAGAAAATCATCTTAAAACAAGGATTTTATAAGGTTTTGGACTCTTAAACGCGGACGGATAATTTTTGGAGTACAGTTCTTTTAAAGACTTGTGTGTAAAATCTAGCTTCCTTGAGGAAACCGTGTTCCAATTGCTGGAGATAAGAAAAAGGATGATGGACTGGATCATTAGAGTATGGATTAATGTTAGAGAATTATATTATAAATCAGTTAATTGACAAGAATTAATTAGTGATTACAAAATGGGGAGAGGATAAAGCACGTATGAATGCTCAAGTGTGTGGAAGAATGATTCCCCTGGAAAGGCATTAATGATGTGGCCTGATGAAGGCACGGAACGGTTCAACCAAAAATGCGGTGTGCAGGCATCTCTTTAACTTTGTACTATCATTGATGGGTCCCACACCCTCCATGCATTTCATATATGATTATCATCATCATATCATGTTCACCATTCATCCTTCCACAGTAGACAAATAATTCTCGGCTATTTTATAAAAATAATTGATGAGAATGGGATATGTAGGGGCGGATGAAGAGAATAAATGAAAGAGATTCTTGACTACAGAGACAAATGAGAACAACATGGGTCTTCTGCCCCCTGCCATTTTCAACTTCATCCTTTATCTTATTCAACATAAAGCTTCTTCTTCCCTTTTCCTTCTCACTGACTTAGCTTTTTCAAAACCCCCCCCCCCTCCCCTACACCCTTCTCTGTCTCTTCTTCTCCAGGCTATTTCTCTTTTTTCTCTCTCCTCTCCCCTTTATATAAAGTACCCATTATTATCTTTATCACTATCCACCCTCAAATCGTAACAAAGATTTAGAGTCTTGGAATTGAAACAAGGAAGTCGTCTCGAAGTAGAGGAAACATGGGGAGGGCTCCTTGCTGTGACAAAGCCAACGTGAAGAAAGGCCCATGGTCCCCTGAGGAAGACGCCAAGCTCAAGGCCCATATTGAGCAGCATGGCACCGGCGGCAACTGGATTGCCTTGCCCCAAAAGATAGGTATATATATCTGTGGATCATTTATGTTTAATTTCAACTGCCTTGTCCATCATCTAATACTCAAACATATATGTAATTCTGATTCTTTGATTGTTGTCCATGCGCGCGGGTAATACAGGCCTTAAGAGATGTGGGAAAAGCTGTCGCCTACGATGGTTGAATTATCTTCGCCCAAACATCAGGCATGGGGGTTTCTCGGAGGAAGAAGACAACATAATCTGCAGCCTCTATCTTACTATTGGAAGCAGGTCGGTAATTAATTAATGGACACAATTATAGGATCTAAGGCTCCACCACCTTACAATAATATATACAAAACTATGCAGGTGGTCAATAATAGCATCACAATTACCAGGGAGAACAGATAATGATATAAAGAACTATTGGAACACTCGGTTGAGGAAGAAGCTGCTGGGTATGCAGCGCAAGGAACAACAGGCCCAAGCTCGCCCGAAGCTAGTCATGAAGAACGAAACTGAAAATCTGGTAACACATGTGACCCAAAATCCCACCTGGCCAGCCCATCTGTGCGTTCCAACATCTCAACCATATGATCCCAACCACGGCGACTTGCCAAATAAAGTAGAGGGAACATTCTCTCAGAATCACCAGCAATCATACTCAGACACACTTTTCCATACCATAAATTCCTACTACCAACTTCTCCAACCAGAGCAGCACCTATACCAAACCTCAATAAATTCGGCAACAGCACCGCCGGTGAATAATAGTAGTAGTAGCAGTTGTCAGTCGTCCAACGTTTTCGAAGGCTTTGAAAGCTTCGCTGATGATTATTGGGATTGGAGCGAGTTGGCGAGCATGAGGCCTCAACAACAACAACAACTAGATGATGCGACGTTTGAGGGTAATTACTATGTAATGGGAAGCAGCGTTGCAGCTTCAACAGAAAGCACAAGCTGGGGTGACGTCAGCTCTCACCTGCAGGTTTACTCTCCTCAGCTGGTTTCTGGATACGAAGGTGTCCAACAAGGAACGCCTCACGATATCGCTACCTACTTCGGAGTGCAATAGCAGTTCTCTATGAATGGGGTGCTGTAAATTTGTACCGGAATACATGTCGGTTTAGAGTTCACAGCTTTTCCATCGCACGAAGTTTTGTTTGTTTTCGTTCCAGCTAGTTTTATCTTTATTTCAATTTTGTCATTCTGCAATATTTGCTTCATTATTTGAAAACAACATCTTGGTTCTGGCAGGGTTAATTTCTCTTTTCTTGCACACCGTGTATGCTATAATTAATAAGACTCTTTAATGTATTTCAGTGCTCTATGTCCAGGATCCTTGCTAATATTCAATCACAACTGTATGATTGCAGTTTGTCTTTCTGTATTATACCGCCAAATATATATGACATTAGAATGAACTCGATATCTCTTAATTTCTCTTGCCCTAAGTTCGATCGATTAGATATATAGTGTCGTTGATTGCTGAGTTTATCACAGAAAAGCATGGGTTTTGAGTTCTTAAACCCAGGGGACAGAAGCCTGTGGAAAGTTGGAAAGGTGGTTTGACGTTTTGGCCGCGACTTGCTCGGCTTTAGCGATGGAGGCATCAGGTATGTGGCTTCTTTCTCTTATAGTTTTCTGTGTCTTATATATATGCATTAAATATATTCAGGAAGGAGTCCATCACATTCTCATGTGACTCCAACCACAAACAATGGACCGTTTAAGTATCGATCAGATCATATAGTCCCGGCACTCAATTTATTCTGTATTCTCTCAATTAGAATCCACCATAATCAACAACACATGACTTCAATTAACCATCTATGACATGTCTCTTCTCTTCCTTCCTTTATATATACATATAATTGAATCTTGAGTTTTTCGGGTTATAAAACATATAGAAATATTCTGCGAAATCAGGAACCGTACACGTTCCAGAATTTTCTTCTTCTCTTGTGATGTATGAAACTTTTTCAGTGTGTGTCGAGAGGGAGGTTGAGGTATAAATTAATTTTTAAATCTTGATGGGGGTGCATTAATAACTTTTAGAGAAAGGAACAGAAGCTTTATCCTTGAAGGCGACCTCAATTTCTAGTAGTAGGAGAGCATCACTAATGAATTAAGAGCCGTACAGCTATGTAAATGAGTATAACTTTATTGAAGAAGCATAAGCTCGTGATAATGTTTATGAAAAAGATGGGAAGTGATTCAAGTAACTTCCGGTGCTGATGATGAAGAAAGCAAAATCTGGAGCCTTCAGAAAATACTAAGGAATTAAAGGGGAGTTCTTAAGCATGGCCGATAGATACCGCTATCCAATGGACACTCTTATTCATGCAAATCACCTCTCTCTCTCTCTCTCTCTACACCCAAACACACACAAACACCCATATGTAGCCCCCCATACGTGAGCTACTTCATTCGTTAATCTGACTAATAATATCACTACTCATTACGTGATTCTATTTTTGGTGAAAAGTAGTTGTGAAAAAATTTCACTTATTTGTGCGTGCGCCATATCTGGATCTATTTGCAAGATCGTAGCAAACTATCTATACATACACTGATACACTCGGGTTAAAACTAAACATGTTTTATACATAAAATTGCACAAAATTTAATGAATGATTCACATTATTTACAACTTGTGAGCAGTACTATATTTTGTTATAAATTATACTCATGATATTGATGATTTATAAGAAGTCAACCCTGTGAATAAAGCTACAACCTTTTGTCTTGAGCTGCCTGGCTGCAATTTTTATGCAAATCAATCTGATTTCTTTATCATCCCTATTGACGCAATACATGGAACGAGATAACTTTATTACTATTTCCTTAATGCAATGCTTGCTATCAAATTACGCAGGTTAATTAACCCGTTCTAGTATCGAATATATTATTGCCTTGGGATTATATATATATATATATTGGCATTCTCTGTATAAGACAGAAGAGGTCAAAAGTTGAAAGGACAAGGTCAGAGTAGGCAAACTTGGCGAATGATCAGGAACAACCACAAGGAGTAGTTGCCACTTCATTCAACTTTACAATATTTAATCTTGACTTTCCTCCCCCACGCAATAATGCCTTTTTTAATCCTAAAATAATGTTTTTACTTTTCTAACATAAATCTCCAGGTTGATTTGATGTTGATACTTCGTTTGTCGACATTAGGCCCTTCAGGGCTCCACACGTACCTACAAATTTCAAACCATTATTTTTTAAAAAAAAAAATCGAACGGTACTTTTGCTCCTTATTTATAATTGCGTACCGCTCATCTTCACACGTTATATCAACAAAACTGGAAAACAGTTTAATTTCTAACCATTTAAGGGCGTGTTCTTCTTTATACATTAGCTTATTGATCTCCCACATCAGCTTATTATATATATAATAATCCAATTAAATTCAACTTCATGCTTTTCAATTAACATAGGAATTAGGAAAGCTTCATGGGGAAAGAGCGAGGTACCAATTGAGAGAAAAATAGAAAACATATATCATATGGGATAACGTGCGGTATCTGTCTTTCAATAACGAGCATATTAATTACTTGTGTTCTAGGGCGATGTGTTACATGTGTACATGTTTTGAACATTCTCAACAAAGCAGCAAGAAGACAAATTGAACATGATGACCTACGTCCTCTTTAATTTCCAGTGGATAATGAATAATGATCGATATATACAAAGAAAATCACCAGAATAATTTGATACAGGTAATTAACCTTCAAACAAAGACCATACCAGCCAACTCAGGAATTACGGTCATAATGCAAATGATCCCTTGAAGAGAGAAAACAGATGGGAAACAGCTTCAAAGCAAAACAACAAAGAGAAGAGATTTTTTAATCGAGGGAGGGAACTGACACATTCTGTCAATGCCATGAAGATAGTGTTACTATATTTATTAATTAATTAAATCAAATAAAATAAACAGAAGATTAAGGCTTGATTGAAGCCTTCAAGTCAGCCTAGGCCTCACCCATTTCGTCTTTTCCCGAGCGATTACGGAGAGGGACAGTAATGAACAAAAATTGATATATACCTATATATCCTCCTAATGGAACAATATCTACATGATTGTTTAGATACTTTGTTTTCTTATTCAATTTATCCAAGTTATCATTGGAATAATCTTTAATAATGTTGTATTTTTTTCTCTGCCTCTCTTCTTCTCACTCCTCCCCCTTTCTTTATTTCATGAAATTGACACTCACCACGCATCATATACTTGTTTATGCTTCTCCTTCTCATTGTTAAAGTTCTCAAAGTTGTATTTATTCTATTAAATAAATCATATACATATTCCCATATCCTTCTGTGTCTGATTATGGTTACACACAGTTCATTTCTTTCAAGAGACGGACAATATATAGTTTCTAAAAGCGATATTCTCTCATATATTAGAGGTCCACTCATCATTTAATCGCCTGCCTTTTCTGTGATATTATTAACATTCCTCTTAGGTCATGAATGATGAATAATGTGACATGTTTCATGCTGCATATAACATAAGAAAAAACGAACAAGTGTAATCAGAAGTTCAGAATATATTACTGTTTCGCTTCACAATGGTACAATTACGATGTTTCCTCATGATATCTCAACATAACGACATATGTCACATATCCATATTTCTTCACGTGGGCCAACTCTTTGGTAATAGAGTATAGCAAATGAAGCCCACTTACATCATACAACCAAAAAACTGAATACAACCTCATGCTGGGCCCAATAAAACTTCACAGGTGGTTGGGTTTTAGTTTGAATTGGGCTTACATAACCCAAGCTTCCAATCAACATTTAAAATGTCTAAATCCGATCACATGTCCAAGGAATAAAAGTAAGACCAAACGGGTTCAAAGTTTAAAATATTATTGTATCAAAAAAAAAAGTTTAAAATATTAGGAAGAAGGTGGTGCAAATTTTGAAAATTGATACCTCGACATGTAATTTACAACCCCTTTATGTGGCTCCACCACTGATTTGGAGGCTAATTCACCCATTCCTAATTGAGATTCACCTCTCTCTCCATCTTTCTTTCTTTCCTTCCTTTTATTTTAGTCATTGAAAGAAAGCACCGCCTAATCGCGAGAGCCAGCATTGATAACTACAGACAAAGTAACAGGAGAACCTAAAAAGACGTAAAAGAGAGATTGCCATGCATGAATGTAAACAATGGAGACAAATTTTATAAATGAATCCCTGATCAACTTCATTATAATATCCGGATACCCTTGTCATACAATTTATTTCTCCTAATTATTATAAATTAATAATATTGTATGGTAAACAAGGCGAGGGGCAGAGGGATGGGGAATAATAGGAAGGGAAGGGAAGCTAGGTGAACAAGTTAGGGATTTGGGAGTGTGTAGGAAAGAAAAGGGACCGTCTTACCGTAGGTGTAACCCACAACTACCCATTAAAGACACGACACTAAGTCCGACAATATAATGATATCGCAAGAAAATAAAAAAAGGAGAGTTGAACGTAACTTTTGGTGCTGGGGCAGGGGCACCGCCTTTGAGGACTGGCCTCGCAATATAAGGGATATCTCCCCCTCTTTACGAGGCACTCCTCAAAAGCTTGTTCCATTTAAAGGCAATGTCCCAGACACATTATGTCACCTCACCTACGATGAACTTTCTCCGAAATTCATCCCATGCAACACATTATGTGAACCAACACCAGTCACCAGCAAAGGATTATCAATTTAGGAATATGCGTACCTTGTCCTGCTCTCTTCTTCCTTCCCGTTTCTTTTGATTTGACTATATAATTACAATTATATGCACAAAGTGCTGATCTTTTCGGTCCTCTAAATTGACTATATCTCCCCCAAGTACGCACGATGTGGATTGTGTGTGGGTTGGGACTTGGGAGAAGAAGACTAAAGTGCCTCTTTCTGAATATATCTAGACACAATAGCGTCGTCCCCAGCTCTTATGGCAAGTTAATTTATTGCTGAGACGTCCATTTCAACTCGTTGGTTGAATTATTTGAAGGGATCCATCCATCCATCGGGCTGGTCAAGGGACCAATTCTGAAGGGATGATGTGTAATGTTGAAAGATAGCCTCATGGTTAACGGCATGCGCATCGGGAAAAGTTTGATCAAATAAGTGTACTTTATTAATTAGTTGGAGGGCATCAAGTGCAACGTACGATTCTTCTGATAGCGGTGAACCAAATATATATATATATTGCTTCTCTGAAGTACCTATAAGTAATTTCTTTAATTCTTAGAATCACAACACTTAATTTTTCTTCATTTACGTAGGACCCAACAACTAAAAAGTTTATTTGGGGAACAGATCTATCTTAACATTATTGAGATAGAATGCCATCTTTCATTTCTAGTGTACGTTACTAACTATCAAAGGTGAATGCAACATCTGTTGCAAATGAGAACTCCGCAAAGAGTTCATATACACCATACCAACGAAAACAACATACTATCGGAATAATAATAAATATAAGATGGGATGTGGGTAGAGATAGCTCTCATCATGTAATGAAAAAAGTACCGACCAAAAGAGAGGAGGGAAAACTCAACTACCATATCACCTCTCATGCTCAAGTAGCCAAATATATATCATCTAACTAAAAGCTATCTATTTCATCAACGAAAACAAATTCACTATCACTTCCATGATCAGCCTTCTTTTTAAAAAAATTAATAAAAAATCCCTATTTAAAAATTTAGTAATCAAAAGTTAAAATATTTTGAGTTCAAATTAAACTGTGTACATAAAAACAATTTTATTGATAAAGATAAAACTCATATTAATGATCTTTACACCTCAAGAGGATTAGTTTCTAATTATCGAATAGATAATACTGTTTAAACTCTACCAAAAAAATATCAGATCTTTCTGACAAATAAGATTTTCAAACAAAAACTTTTTATCAATTTTTTATAGCATCTTAGATATAAACTCATAAGAAATTCAACAACATTTTACGTTGATTATCAAGAACTTAACACAAATCTTCCTTTTTTTTATTCGGACCTATTACAAATTGTGAAGTATATATATAGACGGGTTTTTTTCATTATTAAAGGCCTTCCCCAGATAAAGATTCTGAACAAATAAATTAGGAAGGTGATTAATTTGATGATCAAACGCATGGATTGAGTGTCATGCAATATGTATTATTAAGGAGAGAAATTAATATATATATATATATCAGAGATAAGCTATTATATATTTTAATATATAGCGTCCAAAATGAAGACAAAAGTTTAATTGATCAATAATAATTCATGAAAATATATATGGTCAATGACGGGAAACTCATGGGTCCCAAAATTATGATACTAGAATGGATTGTATGGGATACGGGTGAAAGGGCATTATTACGTCATCCAAACACCCATCTTCACCTGACCCTGCTTGTCCCCTTAACAAAATTTATCTCCAATTTGTCCATTGCCTCCCTCCTTCAATATCTATATTCCATGACAGAATTCTTTCTATTTACTAAACTCACCCACCCTAATTTAATTAATTACCTCTCCGTCCCCTCCCCCAAATTTTGCCGGTGTTCTCTGTTCCCTAGCATCTGCTATTTCATGTGAAACCCATATGTCAACCACGCCCCCACTATCAAATTTGTCAAATCCTGCCCTCTACATGCATCGACTCGACCTTTATATTCTACTTGCTTTCCTCCATTCTTGTCCATCTTCCATTTTTCCACATTCTTCATTGTCATTCTTCATTGGCATTAATTATTTAATTGCATGCATGTCAGTATGTCATCATTCAATGGAAGACCAACAGATGAAAAAGGGGAGAGAAGTGATGTAATTAAAATTACACAACAAATTCTCGATATTAATATTACTAATACATTTGCAGATTTGCTTACAATTCTCAAGAGGAACATTTGCATGACTGATCTGATTAGTACCTAAACGTAATGTTCATGTCTGAACATATATATGCAAGCTTCTTTCTTATTGAAAAAGGTTTGATGTCTGCATGTCTGCCATTTAATCATTTACCCACGATCTTAAAAGTGTTTTACTTTTACTACGCTGTCCCTTTTCGCTTAAAAAGATTCAATAATTTTCTGAGAGACCTTATGTAAACAATCATTTCAGTTCTTTAAGTTAGATTCAATAATTTGGGAATGAGATCATATATAATGATGCATATAAGTCGACACCCGTTCTTATATGCAAATTAAAATGAAAAAAACATTTTGCAACAGACAATTTTTATTATTCTGGAGATTAGATATTTAGATTCTCCAAATTCTTGCAATACATATATATATTCTCAGCATTCAGAAATCAGCGCCATGTTCTGCTACCGCCCAAAATCCGGAACGCGATTAACAGTCAACTGATCCTAATAGAAAACCGTGCAGAGTCAGTTGAAATGTTTCACTTAAATAATAATCATAATGATACAAAAACAGATCATTATTAATCTAGGAGAGGATAATAATATTAAATTAGAGATCGTTCACGATTTATGTTTCCATTGTCTACTAAAGAAATAAAATATTTATTTATGTTCAGGAAAATATTATGTACTATTATGCTCATCCCTACTAAAAGCGAAGAACCTCATGATGTGTTTGGTGGTTGTACCGAGAGAATTGGTTGTGCAAAGTCAAAGCGAATGTGTAGCAAAAAAACAGATAAATAAACTTGTAGAGCACATCCATATTGTTGTCAATAATGAGGAAATCGACCAAAATTCCCAAATTCTTAAATATTTAAAAGCGCTAATACCCATTTCTTAATATTTTCGTCTCACACTCACCCAACAATGACTAATCAAGTGTTGGGTCTTCGTCACATGCAAGGTAGCCGTAGTGTATGTATATATGGAGCGCGAAACGGAAAACGATCTTAGAGTTTTTTTTTTTTTGGGGGGGGGGGTTTAGTTTGACCAATTTTGGTTTAAGATAGATATTTTCAAACTCATCTGCTTCACGGAGTCAACAGATTATACACGAATCAATTACGAGGGTACATTAAAATGTTTTAAAAAACTAATTATTCTTTTAAATAGTAAAGAGTAAAGACGTAACGTTATAAATTAAACTAAAAAATATTCTTACAACTTATTATTTTGAAGCGCATTATTTATGTTAGATATCGGGGATTGATTTCTAAATTATGAAAATTTTATAACCCAGTGGATCTTTTCCGCTGAATCAGGATGAACCAAACCTATAAATTATTTGTATAAAGTAATTAATTGGTTCATATGATTACGGAAGTAATAGAATTTAGTGTATTTCAATTATGCTAAATTTATTACATATAGAAAATGAGCATCACGAATCCAATAATATAAGGCTCAATCATTAATTGGCAAGTTACGTGCCCTGTCAAAAAAAGTTCCACAACAGACCAACAAAGCAAAATTTAGTGACGATTGACAGGTACTACGTACTCAGAAATTCCGAATCAAGTCATTTGATTATTTTGAGAACAAAAAAACAAAGAAGGAAATGGTGAAAGTTCTGTTCCGAGATGGGGTTAGATTGAATAAGAATGGCGTCAAATAAAATTTAAAAAAACAACAGTACGTAGGAGAGTGTTGATGACTTGATGAAGAGGAGCTAACGTGTAGGAGTGGCACAAATATGTGATGATGGCCCTGCACATATAACGTTAGAGCCCTCCCTTCCAATAATGGTATTATATAGGTGACTCATCTAAACATCAATTCAGCTATTTTGGATTCACATTATGGACACTTAATTGTCATTGGCGGAGAGGTAGCCAGCACATACCAGTTCCCCCGTAGTCTGTTTCAGACAAAAACAACCTTATCAGCCATAATGTTTCAACGGAACAAACACTGGGATTTCGACAATTTTTGTCTTTTATTAAGACACCGAAATATTATGTGCAGAAATTATCATGCAACTGAGTTTCATTCATATATATTTAAAATTTATATAAACACACAAACACATATATTTTTATTGGAAATAAAACTTATTATTTAAACAGATTATATATACATCATGTACTTAAAGAAAAAATGAAAGAAGAAAAAAAAGATTTCTTGCAACGAAATTAACCCTTTACGCTTTGCATGAAGACAGTTTTTACTTTAATTTTACCCTACATTACATTCTCCTTTCTTTCAGTTGAAGAGAAAGGTGGAAAGGGAGTCCCTTGGGATTGGTCTCATCTCTCATATTAAATGTTTCATTGAATGGATCCAGAAATCCTCATTTTAATTATTATTGATAGAATACTAGCCAGTAGTGTTTTGGACGGTCTTTACCCTACTCGCACGCCTTGAAATGGGTATAACAGGTCGGTTTGAGGAAGACCGGCCGCCAGCGTCGGCAGCTCCATCTACCGTCCGTAGCCGCTTATCTCGCCGGATGCCATTAATTACCAGCTGATAAGCTCAAGTAAACGATGTGTTTGTTTGCACACATGTCCTTTACAGTACTACAAGAACATGATATAACATAATTTGCAAGTAGCTATTATATATGCGATTCTCGGGGATAATGTATACAACCATTCCCTATGTTGTAGTTTATACTAAAGATAACTAATTAACTTTTCATTCTGATGATACTGAGAAAGATTTTAATGCGCAGAACTAATTCATAAGCCAATTCACACTAGCCTAGACTAAAGCCACACTTCACATCCACATGGACCGAGTGCTCCCGATCTCTAATATTTTTTGGTCCACCTATAAAAGGACAGCGAAGAATATTTTAAACTCCACCAAATATATTCGGAGGGAAAAAAAATGTCGAGTGAGCCGTGCATGGGTTCACACAGTGACGGAGCTATCATCTATCGATCTTCTTGTTCGCGGTCACGAGAGGATAGCCGGAAAACCCACTTGGTCAGGGACTTTCTCTTTCCAGAGGAGTGGACGCTCCTCCTGCTACCGTTGCCGGTTGACTCTGCGACGAAGGCCTTTAATCGTTTCATGGCTAAGTCCAGAGTGTCTTCCGACACATTGGCGAAGCACAGGCGGAACCAACCCGGTTCGGTGCAATGGCATGAAGAACCGGGTGAGATATTTAGTCGCACGTCGTAGACTATCTTCTTCCAGAGCTCCATCTCTGCTTCGAAGGTATTGGACTGAAGAAGATGCCTCATGTCAACCCAACAAAACAAGGCCGCATTACTCTTTAGGCAGCTAATACCGGCTTTTTGAAGCCCCGAAACCAGCATTTTTTGTCGTCGTTTGAGCCTCCGTTGGTTTTCCGAGATGTAGTTCCCGGTGAACTTCTTATCGCCTAGCATGGCAGACAGAAGGTGCTGAGTCTGGGAAGAGACCAAACCGAAGCTCGACATTTTTGTGGCAGCCGCCACAACGGTATAGTTTTCAGAGTAAATTGCACCCACTCGGAAACCCGGTAAACCCAAATCTTTTGAGAGACTGTACACTACATGAACTCTGTTCGAAACGTCGGAACCGGAACCCCCGAGGAGATTCTTGTCCTTGAGGATTTCCATGATGCTGAGAAAGCCTGGAGAATCAAAAACCGTTCCGGAATAAATCTCATCGCTTATCAAATGCATGTCTGCTTTGTCACTGATGAATTCAACAAGAAGGTTCAATTCATTTCGGGACATGGTGGTGCCTAATGGATTGGACGGGTTTGTGACCAACACGCCTTTCACGGTAAGGTTACGTTTCTGGGCGTCTTGGTAAGCTCGTTGCAACGCAGATTCAGTGATTTGGAAGTTATTGGAGCTCGTGCATTGTATGGGAACGATCTCTACCCCGGTTCGCCACTGGAGGTCCCTATCGAATCTGCACAAGTGCAATGCAAGCAAGATCAGGAGAATTTATATACAAAAAAGGAAGTAGGAGAAGTATGTAAAGGTCAAAGAAGATATACTCACCCAGGATAGTATGGAGTGGGAAGGAGAAAGGCGTCTCCTTGGTCGGCGAGGCAGAACATGAGAGTCTCGTTGGCGGAGGTGGAGCCGGCGGTGAGGACTATGTGGTTGGGATCAAAGGTGACCTTATTCCCTCTGATCTCCGCCATGAAATCCCCTAATGCCTTCTTGAAGACGGGAAGGCCATGGTAGTCCTGGAACAGAGCCATCTCCCTGAATATGGATTTGCCGTCTTTCTTGAATGCTGAGACCTCCGGGTTCTTAGCCAACCATGACTCCAGCAGATCAAACGAAAGCTGCAAGACAAAAGATTTTGTCGTATTTAGCCCATCCCTTTTGGCCACCTTACGTAATTAAACTTTGACAGGAAGAAGTAGAAATATATAAACACTAATGAATAATGATGTCATGGGAAAACGGAATCAATATTCTTACCTGATTCTCTGCAAGACCCATCTGAATAATTCCTTTGGGATTGAGAACCCCATCGTATGGGTGCTTCTCATATTCCTGCCATCCCAGGAAGTATGAAGAATCTTGGACGTGAGAGTTGCACGCGGCTTTTCTGGACAAGAGGCCCATTCTTTTTCTGAGGGGGAAATGAGGCGGTTTCAGTACGTGGCTTTCTCGGAATAATATCTCCGAAGAGTACTAGCTAGCTAGAATTTAGGCAGTACAAGAGACTCACACGTAAAGTAGCGGTTTAAGGATGAAGAAGAAGATGGACAGATATTTTGGGGAGTAAGAGGAAGGGGTGGCGAGATTGAATCAGAACACAGATGTTTGATGATTTGTTAGCGATATGCAGTGCGGGTGGTATGGGAGGGGTGAGGGGGTATTTATACATGAGAAATATTATTGGCGAAGGGGGCCAGGTGGTGTGACAAAAACCCTTTTGACCAAAGATAGATATATACACAGAGAGAGAGAGAGAGAGAACTAGTTTTATTTTTACTACTAATAATAATGAAGGAAGGAAGGAATAATTGGGATTAAAATGATCAAGGGAAAAGACATGTTGTGTTGGGGGGAGGGGAGAGGGGGGGGGGGGCGCCGAATAGGAGATTTGTTAAATTATAGCGCCCAAACACGTGATCGGGAGTTCACGTTTCCAAGTTCTGAATCAATTGCCGTCCCAGTTACTAAAATAGCCCATCAACAAAATTTGTGGAAAGATGTCGGACGACCACCTTATTATTAGAATCATTCATACGGATTTTGGCGCTGCCAATTTTCCTTTACTGCGCTACTATATATATATATATATATATATATATATTCAAGAATGATAAATAATAATTTTTCAAAAACCAATGGTACATGCATTCTCATAAAGGGAAACATGAAACGAAGAACAGAGAGGGGGAGGGGTGGTTTGGGGGGAATATATAGCAGTAAACAGAGGGCGTAGGGCAACGCCGACAGGAAAGGTCCACGGAGGGCTTGGAGAATATGGTCCATATGCTCCCTTGCCCTAACAAGGGCCCCCCTCCACAGGACCCAATGGCATTTCTTGTCTGCCATTCATTCCTTCTATCCCAATTTTCAATTCTTTTACTTTTTTTTCAACCCTTCATCTCTTCCTCTTCGATCTTCCCAACCAAGCTAACCTACTTGTTGATTGCTTCCCACACTACTCTAAATTTCAGGATCTCCATTATATTTCTTCTTTATTTTATATTTTTCTCTCTGTTCCTCGCAGTTTCCCACCTTCACATTGCATCATGTCACCATACATCATTCTACGTAAAATATATATTCGTTGCTCAATTTTATGCTATCTTTATTTCTCATACCTTGTTCTCTTGATCGTTGATCCATCGTGGGTTTGAGTGAAACATCACCAGCTCTGTCTCTCTGTTTCTTTCATGTCATATTATCTTGATACCTATATTTAATGTGTATACTTAACATTACATGCATGTAAGTGTCACGTCCTGAAATTTGGACCGTGACCGGCACAGAATATGAATAGTTTCATATTCCGAAAGCCTAAAACCTCAAATACAACGTTTAAAGTTTCCATAACATTTTTCAAAATAACACAATCTTTTCTAAGGTCTAGGTGGAGCATTTACCTTTTTATCAAAATAACACAAGTACTTAATAAAGATTAAAATCGATCTTGTTCAAAAACAACGCTTCGGATCTGCGACGAGGCTCTTCACTGCTCAGCGGGAGGATTAGGGTCACCTGCACTATCTGAGGCCAAATAATCTACTCGTGAATAACGTCCCAAAAACATGATTTAAAGAATGCGGAAAATAAACAATGCATAAATATGTTTCAAATAACATTTCACATTTCGATGCAAACTTTTCCGTAAACATTTTCTTCCAGGGAACAATTCTGAAATAAACCTTTCAAAACCAATCATTTAATAGTAATCATTTCGAAACCATAATCTTTTCGTAAACATTATCGTTTCAGAGAAACAATTTGAAGCAATCATTTCAAATCATTTGATGTAAAACAATCCTTTCAAAACCATAGTCTTTCTGTAGGACTTCAACAGAACAAAAACAGACGTGGACACACAGTCCACGAGGGTAAATAACCAATCTAGCAGCTCAAGGCCACTAGCCGTCGCGAGTACGAGACCCACGTAATAATCTGGTGGCTCGAGGCCACAATCCGTCGCGAGTACGAGACCTACGTATATCCGTCGCGAGTACAAGACCCACGTATATCTGTCGTGAGTATGAAACCCACGTATATCCGTCGCGAGTACAAGACCCACGTATATCCGTCGCGAGTATGAAACCCACGTATATCCGTCGTGAGTACAAGACCCACGTATATCCGTCGAGCTCGGGTAACCAAGGTGCACCATGGACTAACAGTACTGCTGTTAGCAACCAGCGTTCTGTATTCCGTCATAAAACATTTCCATCATGCGTGGGGTTTATTTCACATGAAATAATCTCAATCGTTTCAATGTCATAACTATTGGTAAAATCACTTTAACTTTCCAAAAACCCCAGCATGTACATTTGAAATCAAATTACTGTGAAGATATAAAATTCACAAAATAATATATTTCATGAATAACATCAATGCAATGTAACTTTTGCCAAACTCTTTTCAAAAGCTTATTCATCCATTTTCATACATAATCATAACTCTTTTATAAACCAATCGAAAGAAAATCATTTCTAACGATTTAAACCATACTTTCGTAAAAGTTACTTTTCATAAATTTATATTTGAAATTCAACATTTGAAATGACAATGCATTTGAAAACGTAAATTCTTAGGGAACGTTATTCACTCACCTGGAATTCTCTAATATAACTTACTCTTGCTCTAAGCTTTAGAATAGCATTCTCCCTTCTTTTCCCTAAATCCCGAAAATAAAGCATTCCATGAGCTAACATACAAAAACCACAATTTGAAAAATTTCAATCTTTGCAAACAACCATAATCATTCACTAAAAGTCTTATCTTTATTTCTTTTTCCAAACTGTTAAATTCCATATTCCATCTAAGAGTGACATTCAGCTCTTTTATCTCACAGTGCTTTTGATTTAACACAACCACCACAAGTCACACATATACTTGTTAATACTTGAATATTCTAAAAATTTTACATTATCACCTTCTCCATTTCTTCCAAAGCAGCAAGCTTTCGCACAAAATATATAGTTACTTCCAAAAGTAATTTGGGTTTGTAACATACACCATTCCTCAGTAACAGCCCCAAGTTCAACATAAAGGATCTTTTATACAATGTAACTTAAAAGCTCATTATTTCCAATATAACCTCAATTCCTTTAAACTTGTGTTCATCTCATAATTGTTAAATCCATACATCTCTTTTATGCCAAATTCATATTCTTCACTTCCATTCAACACCCACGCATACCCAACATCATACATATATATATACACACACATACACACCTATATATATCCATCCTTATTAACACTCAACCATTACAATAATTTTCCTTATCTTTTATTTCCAACAATTAACATCTAAAACAACAGCACCATTCTTTGAACCCATAACCACAATATCTCATATATATACATATATATCAAGCCAAAACAGCAGTATATACGTATATACATACACCTATAGCAGTAAGCTCCCAAACTCTTCCCTACTGGCATCAATTACACACAACACAAGTAGCACAATATATCAGTATCAACACAGCACAACAAGCAGAAATACCCAGACATTCACTCGAGTGCACAGTTTCAGGTGCCACAACTACTCCCTCTCATCCATTTCCATTTCTTCCACCCTTACGGCTTGCCAAGCAGAGCAACATACAATATCATACACCCACATCCCTTATGAATGTTCAAAAGAAAGTGACTTGTACTTACCACCACAACCACCGTAACACAACACGGCAACAGAGGAGGAAGGTGCTGACCACCATTCACCACACACAGCAGATTCAATGGCGGTAAGTCGACGGACACTCCTGAAACAGAAAGAAGAAAGCCCAACGGAGCTCCCACGGATGCCAATCAGCAGAGACAACGATAGCAACCCAAAGCAAACCAAACAGAGACGGGGAAGAAGCTCGGGGTACTGTAGCTGTTACAGTATCCCAACATACACCCACTGCACTGCAAACAAAGCGTGACAACGACAACGGCAAAACCAACCCAAAACAGAGAAGGAAGAGAAGCTTCTGGTTGCACAACCATCGACAGAAACTATGGCTCAGGCGACAGGAATCTCAGCAGATGCCGATCTCGACACGGCGAAAGAAGAGCACCACGACAGCCACCCTCGCCGGCGTCAACGCAGACAACGACGATGACATGTAACGGAGGAGGAACCCACGGCTGCAGACCCAAGGACCCATGAACTTCTCTGAACTTCCTCTGCCTCCAACCTCATTGACAGACTGAAAATGGCGGAAAGGAGGCGTGCTGAATGAATAAAAAGGACAGAGGGCAAAATGGTAATTTCACGTATCAGAAAAACGAAAATAACTTCTCCCATCTGCAAGCGCTGGGGTTCGAACAGGGGACCTCACGTTAAACTTCTCCGCCCTGGACCATTTTGCTAGCATGTTCCTATTGATATTTCCTGCACCAAATATATACATATTCATTTCCTAAGTTGATTTTATCTATTAAAATTCCAGGCCATAACAGTAAGCTAACATATAGTTTGAAATAATCAAAAGGTTTTCAGTAGTATTGTCATGCATATCTTGGACTCTAGCGAGTGTGATTTGGGAGATCGGATCGGATTAAGTATTTTAAGCATTAACAATAAACCGGATGTTTGCCAAATATATATAAAATCTCTCTCCCCCAACCCCTATATATATATATATATATATATATTATTCCATTTTGCTCTCAGTTTTTATATCGCTTTAAATTGAGATCTGATTATTTTGAAATATTTATTATACATTTTTTCATAGACTTCGATGAAAAAAAGAGTAAAAAAATTGAATTTCATCTACTTTGTTTTTTTTTCAAATAATTTGAATTCATCTTTTAAATTTACCTAGTAACATTGTACTATAATATTTAACCTACGGAGCTTAAGATACTCTGTTTTTCGTCAAACCTCCAATTATTGGAGGGAGTTTGTTTTCTTCACCTACCTCATTAATGATAACCCCATATTTATTAATTATTAAATATGGGATAATATTGTAATTATTTCCATGTATATATTGTATAACCACATTCATTATTTTCTGAGTCAATATTGTGAATAATTACTTAAGAAATAATATTTCATGTCTACATATAATTACACCACAATTAGAGATTATTATGTTGTTGAAAAAATAACTCCATCTCTCATCGAGACCAGATAATTTTAAGAGGTGAATTCTAGTTGAGTATTAAAAGGCTATTCAAATAATAAGGAATAAATAAACATGATAACGATAACAAATCTTGATTATTTGCTAAGATAATAATTCAATAATAAAATCAGTTTATATGGATTTGATATATACGGCAACAAAGATTCTCAATCAGGATGTTCCCTTGGTTGATGCCCACGAGAATGGAGTTGACGAACCGTCATAATTTCTTGGTGACATCTACTACATGCACATATTGGAGATTGGTAGGATTGTTTCATAAATATCGATTACACAGGGCAATAATTTTTATTATTGTTATTAAAAGGAACAGAAAGTGTTTGATTTGTACGAGCTGGATTGGTAGCTTTAGAACAAATCAAGAAAGTAAAGCAATAATAATAATAATTAAGAGGCAGGCCTGCGTAACCAGGGACCAGCCCTCTGTTTTTGGCAACCTGATTTAGTGATGGAAAGTGTGAAAGCAAATATAAAAAGAGCATAAAAAAGGACATCTTATAATTTAAGTTATGAAGTTGAACGAAAGCTTTGATTCATTTTGGGTAATAAAATCATCAAATTCATGATTAATCATATAAGAAAATTCCTGTTTAATAGCACTAAATTGGATTATTCATAAACATGCATATAGTTAAACTACTTGGAGATATTTGCATCTGTTCTAAAATTATTTATCATTAATAATAAACTAGAAATGATGTGGAGCATTGTTGGACAACAGTGATGCTCTCTTTATGTATGTATGTGTGTGTGTGTGTGTGTGTGTGTGTGTGTGTGTGTGTGTGTGTGGCGTTTGCAGGTTGGAATGGCTGGCCTGAAAGAAACTGAGCAGTTGTGAACGCAGCGACGTATCCCATAGTAGCAACTAGAGAAGCACAGAACACACACTATGGGGTTAATTTGCTAGTAATTAATGGTGGGGACCATTTTCTTAACTTTGAGTACGTCAAAAGGTTTAGAGCACTCTCAAGCTATTTCCTTCTTGCTTCGCTGTGTTGTCGTCCACTAGATATTTGGTCCTACTCTGGGATCGGAACCATTAGTAATTGGATAATGGTGATTCCATAATGCACTCATTAAAGCTTGCTTCCATGTGCATCCTTCCCTAGTTTTAAAATATACGTCCCCGTAATTCCAAACATAACTTCAACGTACACATCGTTCATTGCACCCATACATGCCATCCACATTGCATTTGGGATATATACATATTCAGAGCTTATTCTGCCTACATATGTCGACATCACTGTCGAACACGAAAATAATAATTTAATCGCTGGGTTATTTTTGTAAATTAACTCTTGAAGTTTTAAAACTGAGATAAGATTAAGCATTGACGGACGTGGAGGAATATTATATTGTGGTAATATATAAAATAGAAATGGGTCAGCGTCAGGTCAAGACGGAATGAGGGGGAAATGAGAGAAGTGAAAATGACGTGTGGAAAGAGCGAGAGAGTATAATATGACAAAAGGGGTTTGATTAGGAGTCCTTAATTTCGTATTAACTTATAATGGGGACCAAATTATTAGAGAGCAGGGTGAGCCCGTTGAATTGGATGTAGGGAAGCAAAAACAAAATCGATCACAGCGAACAGTTCCCATAATTTGAAATGAATGACAGAAGGCAGAAGCTGATATATATATTTGTGTTACTGTTACGTACGTTCGTGTAATTAATAGTAGGAATCCAAAGCCAGATTATAAATTAAACTGAGGATGAGCGCAATTAATCTGAGATGCTTATAAATATATATATATATATATATATATTGTACGTACAAGGGTGAGACCACGTGGTTTGTAGTAAAGAAGGGGATAATAGAGCATGTGAAACCCTCGTTTAAGTGCTCCCCCATAACACCCTCTGAAACGAACACAAACATTAGTTTGCGGGACCATATTTGAGGACTAAGTCTCCTTCTTGACAAGTAACATGATTCTGCACTCTCTTACGAGGAGACATTTCCCCTGGACCCCACTTGCTCCCTCTTGTTCATTAATCTCTTGGCCCCCCCTTCCTCTATCTCTATCTCCCTGCTTAATCTGGACGAAATCGAGTGTGTGTGTATCCGATTAATTAAGCTCATCCGCTTGAGAGGTCAATGAAAATTACATATACAGGTTCATCCAATTAAACGTAATTTTGGACCAGTTGCACCGAAGACTTTGAAAGCATGCATAAGATTTTAAGACTCGATCGAGTTTTGGTTCAATCCCTCGTTAACGCTTTGACTTCTTCACAAGTCATAATAATATGCGGCTGCTTCCATATTCAAACCTTGATGTTATGGTTCCTACCTGTGCACGCATTTTCAAGTCTTTCTATTTATAGATCTCATTCTTGAGAAACAAGGAAAGAGTGTGGTGTTTTTCAACTCTGAATTAATTATTTAGTTTGCAATAGGGGCATTTCTTGAGAAACTGAAAGTGATTATGCATAGCTGTACCCATGCCATTGTCCTATATAGAGACTAATTATCTAGGCATCCAAAATTTAAACGACACTTTCAAATGTAAAAGTCAACTAATTAATTAAAAGACGAGAGGGGAAAACAGGGCCGAAATTAGTTAGCGTCATTAATCAGTACACACCAAGGGATAGAAGCGCGTATATATCTTTCGGTTATGTTATGTAGACTTTTACGATAGATGCCCCTTTTTAGGAATATCAACTTAGAGAGAATGCATAATTGATCAACAATCCTGTTGATCTCCAGTTTGCAATGATCAAAAGGTTTGGTCATGACGAAGATAAACGTACAAGTAATTAATGTAAAGGAGAGGGATGCTCAAAATTGATCCCATATATAGCCAACTTCGTAAAGATTTATACGTGATTTTGGTGTAATAATAGAGTGCAAGCTAGAATGACCATGTGAATGATTGCTTTATTAGTTGAATAATCGTTTCGGCATTTTTGGCCTAAATTAGTTAAATACTTAAATAATAGTTAATCCGATATTATATATAGGTCATTAAATGATAAGTACATAATGCATTGATGTTTTCAATTATTTTTGTAAGCGTGTGTAAGTAATCCTGAACATGGGCATTGGTAATTTGCAATGATTAACGAATTAGATGGGATGGTTCAACAGGTCAGATTGTTAATCACACTCACTAGAGACTCAGTTTGAACAAAAAAACATTTCATTATTGAATTGTGTTAAATCAGAGCTGAACCGCCACTGAACTATAACTCATAATTAAATTAGGACTTAGGCCTGAAAAAAGTTACTAGAAAATTGGACATTTCAAGAAGCCAATATATTTTCAAACTACTTGTAGCCATACTGTGTTATCTCATTAAAAGTTTTGACAAGTAAACTTATTATGTATCTATTTCTTATATGCATATGATTATTTGTTATTTAATTATCATGTATCAGTTTGGCCGTTGGTATAATTGATTGAATTATAAAAGAAAAAATTGAGATTCATTGACTTTCCTTCCGATCCGACTTTTAAAATATTGAGAAATTGAAATTATATATGTTCCCGTCTTTTGTTGTTACTCATAAACTAGATAATGCAATACACATTTGAATTGATACAAGTATAGACATGGATATATGAGAAATGAAAGGGACAAGACAAAGAGAAAGGCAAGTGGATGGAAGTTAGAAGAAACAATATATTGAAGAGGCGAACGAAGAGGACCAGGAAATGGAGTCATAGGTCGTAGATGGTTCTTTCAATCTAGTTGGGATATTGTCTTATTAGAGTCACGTGGGCCCATGTGAGTGAATATGGGTCGTAGGAGAAGGGAGAGGGCCAGTTTCAGAAGCTGTTGAGGGGAAGAAGTCCAAATCACTAAAAAGCCCCACAGCGGCTTGTTTCTTTCCCACTTAGTCCTTCTCTGCTTATTAAGCTGCGGACCCTGACAGCCCACCCTGATAGTGATTCCGGTCTCTTTCGGCCCACTTTCAATTTGATCTCCTTCTTTCCCTCATTCTTGTCCCTTTCTCCCCATCCTCATTATTTATTATTATTATTTGATCTTACTTTGTATGATTATTATCAAAGTGCCCCTTTCAAGTTACTGTCGTAGGAGTAATTCTTATACGATAGACCATCGTTTTCGTCCTTCAAAATATTATTTTAATTTCTTGGAATGTTAGATTTTCTTTTCCAATTAAGAATATTCATCAAAATTAACTTTAAAGATCAAACTGATTATGGAATATTTTAAGGGCCGATGATAATTTTCTTAAAAATGAAGTGTTTTTAAGCTTCTATATGTACGCATTACTTAAATTTAAATTTAGTTTTTTTTATGTGCATTATTAAAGATAAATAAAAAAAAGATAATAAGAGTAACCTAGTTGAAGTATTTATACGGTACATTTTCAACTATAATTTTATAAGTCTATGTATATTTTGCTATATTTTTTTTTATAAATTAAATTAATTTTTGAAGAAGATAATTTTTAATTTTAAAGACACAAATACCCTTACTTTAGGTTTAGAACAAATTAATTATAAATTGTTATAAATATTACATCACAATATATATGGATATTCATAATCTATTAAGATTCTATCTCATATTAAATAGTACTATAGCTTATAATTTTTAAATTGAAGAGTTTTTAATATTCATTTTATATAACCTCTAATTGTATAATTATGATGTTTAATTTCTTTTTTTATATATTTATAATTCTTTAGGATTAGTTTTAAATATTATGTTTTATAAATAAATGATGTGTACATATGTTAATAACAAATATATAAGAGTTATTCTCTTTTCTCTCCAATTTCAATTTTCTGTTATCTTTCTTATTTATATCATGTCCTAAATCTATGTGACAATTTACTTTATTTTCATAACATAAACGGTATTTTTTTAAAACATAAAACACCACTTTGATAAACACGGTATCGAGATTTTATTAATTTATTTTAAGTTATCTGGAACGTTAGCTTTCCAACTTGAAAACTTGCTCTCTATTCTCTTCTATTTATATAACATCATTAATTAAATCGAACAACTCAATAAAATTAGTTAAAAATGTTCAAATAATCACATCTTTCCAGAAAAAACCCTCCTATAGCTACAATAAGTTCTAACTTCTAACACAATTCTACTTATATGTCTCAAATCCTCGCTTTACCGTAATTATTTAACAACATCCCTAACATGGACACAAATGAAAAGATCAATTGTTTGATTAATGTGCAAAATGACTTTGTAGGAACATGAAAAGCTTTTGACATTGAAATGTGCCGTATAAATAGTAATGAAGGGAGTGATTTTCATTAATTTACATGGCATGGGACAAAACATCAATTTGCCAGTCCACCAAAGTGAGAAGATTTTTAGAAATATAACTGTTTTTGGCATGCTATGTCAAAGGAGAACTTGCCTCCAGATTTCGTTGCGGAATCCCAGATAGTATAGCATTAACAAGAATAGCATCCACTTCACCCTTTTTAAGTTACATGGTAATTGAAACTGATAACGAATCATCAAGAAAAGAGACTACTCTTGTGCCTGGTCCAAAATACGTGTCTGCCAAGTTAACATAAAGAATCGAAACCATAAATCCTATTGTACACTTAAATGTTTTAACTACAAAGTTATAACAAACTCTACATACAAACATTACATGCATGTCGCTTGGTGAGTCAAAAAGAAGAATGCTTTCACTACGGGGGAATGGCAATAGATTACTATATCTTACAATTGCCATTTACTTGATGTTTGTAAACCCATAGCATGACAGATGGGAGGAAATTTCTCTGAAGGGCTGCGCTATGAACATGTTACACTGTACAGTCTATACTAACTACTCCATTCAGATATAAACTTTGACAAAAAGAATCCACAACTAATTTCAAAGCTCCAGCAAAGCTCTCATAACCTGAGCATTGTTTTAACTTTCGGTACACCGCCCTCTTCTCATTCCTAAAGCCCATAGCTGTCTAACCCAAAGCTTGGTGAATTATGCAGCCAAGGCAGTGCTATTTAAAACATTTGTTGGAAGGCGCAATATTTTGATTCAATACTTATGTACAGATTCGCACTGCCATTTGGCAAGAAGAAGAATCCAGAATTGAAGACAGAAAATGTAATCCAAGCCAGTAAAGTTAGAGACCTGTCCGAGCCTTGTGACCTTCATGGATGGCTTTTGAACAATGATATGGGGAGGCAAAGCCTTATCATAGAAGTCTGTGTCGAAATACCCATCTCGCTGTCCTTCCAGACAGTTAGCAAGACAAAGAGCGCTTCGTTGAGAACGCCTGCAAAAATTTATCGGGATTTTGACCGGGTTGAACAACGAACAAGTTAGGGGGGGCTGGTTGGGTCCCTGTTCAAAAGTGATACGACTTCATACGTGTCCTCCTTATTCTGCTTAGATGACCGCGAATAGGGGAGATACGGAGTCCAAGTAAAAGGGAGGCGCAGTTTCGACGAAGTAGAAGGCAGAGAATGTGAAGAGAGAGTGGAGAACGAAATCGCTGTAGCTAAGATCTTGTTGAAAGATCAAAGTGAAGTGTGCATGCCAGAGACGGTTTTCAACATCTCCCAGACAGAGATTGTCAGGTTTCTCCAGCTCGCGTAAAGAGCACCGGCTTCGCGGGGCCATGACGATAATTAGTTAATTACGGTGGACTCAGGTTTTTGGTTTTTTGAATATATATATTGGGCTCAGCTTTTCTTTGTAGGCCGCGAATATTGGGCTCAGTTGACGGCTCAATTGCCTGGCGAATAGTATGGGCCTCTTTGAGGTCAATAGAATATATGGGCCTCAAATGAAGCCTAAAATTTGAGGCCCTTTTTCTAGCAGCCCAATATGGTGTCAAAGGACAAGAACAGCCTGGGCTGTTCAATTTTTAGCCTTACCAACAAATCCCAGCACATATGATAGATGGACCTGTCAATTAAATATTATATCCAAGGAATAATATATATATATAACTATTTAATTTTTAAAAAATATTATTTTATTATAATTTTAATTACAGTATTTTAAGAGATATCATATCTCTTGGGTATTTAAGTTCTAAAAATTTGTATACAAAAAAATATAATGTCATATATTTAAATTATGCCGTATATATAGAAAATATTTTTTAAAAGAGACAAAACTCATTTTTATGATCTCTACATCTAACATAAAAAAATAATGACAGTCATCCAATCCTTGATATATATAAGATATATTTAATTAACTTGATTAAATTAATAACGTTGATTTAGTTAATTAATACATTCTATTTTTTTAAAATACTATAATCATCTTTAATTATCATTCTCGTTTTTTCATTTGATTATTCTTGAAGAGATATCGATTGGAGTAATTTAAAAAAAAATAATAAATATATTAAATAAGTATTATATCTATAACTAATAATAAATTTTTAATAAAATTATATATTAAAGATTGAATAAGTAATGATAATTATAGTTTGTATAGATTATAAAGGTACATTGATGGTTTGGTTATATATATATTTTATATTCGTAATTTCATCTCATTTGTTTGAAGAACTTACTAAATACTTTAATAATAACGTAGTAAATATTAGATATGTGCTATATATGTGTATACTATAGTTGTATGAGAAATAAATGGAAGGCGTTGTGAAACTTGTGTTTGCTTTTGCTTGATAGAGAAAGAGAAGAGTGGAGGGTGTGATTGGGGAAGAAGACTTTGGAGACAAACTTTGTCTGTTATGACCGATAAGACGTTGATTTGAAACCTACGTGGCCACACTTTCATTTCAATTCCTTCCATTATCCTCCGCTGCCTCCCACTTGACAACTGATATTAGATTTTATAGAATGAATTTTAAAAAGAATAAATTTTAAAAAATATATTTTTAAAAAATAGATTTTGAAAAGAATAGATTTTAGAAATAAAGATATTTGAATGATTAATAATAAAATTATTTTTTATATTAATAAATTACTAAAAAATATATGATTTGATTAAAGTATGAGAGATGAGAGAGGGTAGAGAATAAATAGGAGAGAGTATAGAGAAAAAATATGAGAGGGTGTAGAGAAGAGAGAAGAAATAGGAGATACGATGAAGAAAAGAGAGGAGAGATAAGAGATGAGAGGGTATAAGAAAAAGTAGAGGTAAAATAGTAATTGGATAGTTTATAAACTCTTTTACTATTTAAAAAATTATTTTTAATAGATTATTCAAAATAATAGTTTCAAATTATGATTTTGGCCAAAATCAATTATAGATAAAATTAGTTATTTATGTGAAATTTTTTTAAATCAAAATTTTACTTAAAATTAATTTTATAATCGTGATACCTAAATATGCACCAAGCCACTCCATACCGACCCGACCCCCACCCCTTTCTTTCCCCCTCTTCTGTTATGGCACATCCACATTTTTTGCAATTCTCGTTAATTAATCAGGTATTGATTAATCCCTTTTTGTGCCATTACTAGTTCAGCCGGACTTTTTTTTTTGACATAAAAATTTATAGAAAAAATTTGAGTTTACTTACTATTTAAAGATAGGATGAAATCTTACTTATTTTTAGACGATATCAAGGGTAGAACGAATCATCTATTATTTCTAATTATAAATTTAGTCACTCAATAGTTAGAATACTTTCTAAATATTATGACTGGAATAATAATAAAATAATATTTTTTAAAAAATTAAATATATTTTATATAATCATATATCTTATTTTTTTACTAGTTAAACTAGTGATTTGGGTCCAGCAATCCAATCTAATCCTCCGCATAATGTATTCCTGAGTTCAGCCGGACTTTAATTGTATTCCTGAGTTCTATTTCTCGGGCATCACTGCAAGCACTAGGGCCTCGACACTGGGCCATGGGCTTAGCGGTCTGGCCCATTCTTCCTTGTTCATCGTCCAAAACGCGGAGAATTGAAAGACAGAGATGCACGAATCTCAATTGAAGCTGAGGGGGTTATCGATATAAGATAAAATATGGATCCATTTTGATGTGATTGACCCGACAAACACGAGGGTAGCGCCTATTGATATGAAAAGGCGTTATTCAACTAACTTTATATCATCTTTTGTTTTATAAAGTGAGGGACATCATCATTAGATCCAAAGAATATGGCAATTCACACAGACGTAAGTTTTATCTGTCATTCAGCTGTTACGGAGTGACTAAGACACGCGTATATGCTCTCCGCTATTGCCAATCTTCCCCACTGTTCTAACCAAATCCACGTTCTATTCCAACCCAATCATTTTTGCAACTTTGGTGCATCATTCATCCAACAAACCTGTTCGTGCTCCAACCAATCTCTCAACAGCTTGCAAACAAAGTAATCGAGTGCCTGAAACCCCTTATCAACCCCCATGTGTACTGTACATTTGCTATTTCTGCGCAGCTTAACTTTGTTGCCTAGTGACTCTTACAATACAATGCTTTCACTTCTTTGAAACAAATCCGGATATTGCAACCAAAATAAAACTTTGTCGACAACAATTTTGATTACTCTTTTTCCGCCGTTTAACTTATAAAGACACACACACGAGACATACGTACATAATAGTCCAGGTACGGTGCTGAAGTTTCTCCGTGCATGCACCGCCTTAGCGCAAGAGCCACCGACAATGGTTGTTAAAATCAATATGTTAAATGCACATTTATCGCCTCCACCATACATGCATGTAGGTTTTGACTTCACCATATATATATATATATTCTGCTTGCCTTTGATTTTGTGTCCGTTGTTGCCGTCGGCATGCCACCCTTGTGTATGTGTTATTCTCCTGTTTCTTTTGCGTTGTTAGAATATTTGGGCTACCATGCGAGCTTTTCCTTTATTGAGACATGGAAGGACACGCCCACTTCGTTAAAGATTTAAAGGTATCCCAACAAACCACGAAAGGATCCCTTTATTAATAGTGGATATACTGTTTTTCCATCCACCTACGTTGCTGCGCCTGTTCTACAAAGGATGTCTCTTTGACCACAAGCTTATCATGTTGCTCTTATTTTTTTCACCTGCATCAGTTATCCAACATTTTGAGCTACCAAGAATCCAAAACTAAGCAGCCTGTAGTGTTCCCGCAGTCCACATTAGCATCTCGCTTATAAGCGATCAATTTGATAACTCTTCATCCCATCATCTTCTTCCCTCTTTTACATAGCCACACGAGAGTTGGAAAAATAAATTCTATATAGCTCCCATGCTAACGCGCACACAGCGAGTTTCACGGGTTTCACACTGGTATGGGGTAAGATTGCCAATTTGACGACCAACACCATGATTAGAAATGCAGAGTACTTTGGAAGATGTGAAAGGTTTTCCAACAGGATAGCCTTCCATAGCACAGAAGGCAAAATGCAAAACGACACGGGACACCGGTCATTAATCAGATATCTAAAGCCCTTTTGACTTGATGGAATCTAATTTCGCACTAACTTCCTATTGTTTTGAATTAGATAAAAGGGAATATGCCGCCTTTCGACAAAGTTTCATGGCAAAGGGAATAAGTAATGATGACCATGGACGTGAAGAGCCAGTAGCCATGACATCATGTCTTTTAATTTTTTATTCTGCCGTTTTTATTTTGATTAAAAAAGAGATTAGATAGATCATATCATCATAGCGCTGAGTTATTGAAACATGCTGTGATCGAGCTGGTTTCTATACGTAAAAGGACCCAGCATATGTTAAATATTCTGGGCAGGGCCGTCCATATATCTCCTTAATCATTTTATCCTTTCAATCATATTAGCTTTTGTTATCAGAGAGTCCACAACTTAGCAGAAAGGATTTGAAATTTTGGTAACTCTTTAATCGGAGAAGGCTAAAGAGTAAGCATAAAAACCTGTGAATAAGAACACCCCCCACCAAATTTCACCAAGAGGCCCACTAAATCCTCTTTCGTATTGTTCATGCAAAATGCTTCTCACTTTAATGAAGGAACTGGACTAATCAAGCATCTGTCCATGCAGCAAAAACTGGCACATGAGGCAATGAAAGTGGAGGCCTCAAGCTTGTCACTAACGAAGGCGTTTCAGTGAGAATTGGCAAGCTTGTTCCATCAGGGCTAACTTCGCGTGAGCTGCTCAAGCTCGTTACTAACGACGAAGGATTTGAGAAGTGAGTTCCCATCTTGGTTGAGTCATCTACCTGATGGATCATGTTATCTAAAGGCGTTGAGAAGGACTGATGAGTTCTATAAGTCTCAATTCTTGGTGGATTTTGGTCCAGTTCTATCATCCATTGAGAACGATTTAAGATATGAGTTCCCAGCTTCCACTCTGACGATTGGCCCTCCAAGCTCTTGCGCATTGAAATGGCATCCTGGTTTTCAACATATGCTGTGCCTATAGGAATAATAGCTCGATCGTTACCACCATCGATGTCTCTGTTCCGCCTGGCTAGTTCACCACTAAGAAGATTACTGCTAGCCATGATTTTGTCCACATCATATCTTGTTATATCAAAGTTAGTCACCGCATTTACTCCACGGAACTTTATAGCTGCAATGTCATATGCCTCAGCTGCTTCCTCCTGGGTACCTAGAGTTTCATTTCCCGATCACATAAATAAACTTTCTTAGCAGCATTTACATTTGGATCATATTATAGAAGGAATAAGATTAAAGTTATGAATATATATATATATATATATATTCTTCTGCATTCTGAGTCAACAGCCTTATAAAAAGCTCGGTCTCGGGACTAGCTGCCAGCTCTCTATAATTTTAAAGTGACTGCAGATCAGCTTTATTGTTGGATGCAAAGATGAGTTCAGTGAGCTTAGATCACATCAATGACTAGCTTTTGAAAACATACGAAACAACCTCACAGTCTCATCCTATTATTGGAACATCACAGGCCAAAAATGAAATTATTGACAATCAAAGATAATGATAATAATAATAATAAAAGAAACTTAATCCGTGAAATTTGAGAGAACTCACTGAAGGTTCCAAGATATAGATCCTTGTTTCCAGCCACTCTGCCGATTCGAGCTTGCCACCGCCCATGTTGATGATGTCTGTTACCCAGGAACCCCAGTTCAGAATAAAAGAGAAAAATGTCTTTTTTAAAGAAAGAATACAAATCTTATTACTCAATAAAACGTTGCAGTATAGAGACCTTGTTACTCCTCTGTACATGGAAGCACCTCTGGAGAATCCGCTGCTTTTCCTGAAAGAGGCAGAGTTGACAGATGTTATGATCATCTAAGATGATTATTAACTTCAAGAAGCTAATGATATGCTGGTTTTTTAATAAAAAAACAAAAAAATCTTCAAGATGCAGATGCTTTAGAACCTCCGCAAATGAGCTACATATTCCTGTCTGGTCATGTTCTTCATTTCCTCAAGTTCATTTTGATAATTTTCCAACTGCAAAAATGACGACGGAAAAAGGGGGGGAAACTATTATAAGATCATAATTGCATATCAGTAACAGTTACTGATATTGGTTTCGTTAGTCGATTACGAGCGTGGAAGAGAAAAGGCAAAAGTAGTTAATTATTACTGGGAAATTGATATGAGTGGAGGGTCCCCAATACTTGAGTGCGGCCAGATCATAAGCTCTCGCAGCTTTTCCTTCCATATCATAACCCCCTGTAATCAAATATTAGGATCCACTCGCATAAACATTGATTTTCATTTTATGCTAGCATCGTAAACAAAAGACAATGCAAATATGTCCACATAATCTAATAAGCTTTAAGAATTTCAGATGAAAATAAACGTTGCGAAAGCTTACCTAGATAAACTTGAGATATGTCGTATATTTGAGTCGCATCCCCAGCGAAGCAAAGAATATAAAAATAGTGAGTGAGACATGACCACAAAATTCAGAGCTTTTCAGGTGACCAAGAACATCGTGAAAGCAAACGAACGAACGAACGAACAAAAGCCAAAAAAAAAAAACCAAATATAGTCGCTTGATATATTTTCATTTTCATACCTTGCCTTCCTTTCCTGCTTTGACCCTCTTTCTTGCAACTGTTGTCCCAAAGATGTGCTTCATATCTACCAGTCCATCTATGTCTGGTAATAAAAACACATTGGAAATTGAGCAGATTACGAAGAAAAGAAAAATCAGTTTAGATGCGTGGAGCAGGGTCACGCGCGAGGCGGGGTAAACAATATGAAGCAACTACACAAGCACGCATGATAGGCCAAAGGTTCAGGGATAGAGAGACTTTTAATTTGATGTAACAGGAGAAGTAACTAACCTTGTTACCCCTCTATACTGGGAGGTTCTTTGACCGAAGGTATCTATGGATTTCCGGTGAATAATTTGCTTCTGGTCAAACTTTTCAGGCCCTCTTTTCTTTGTATCCACGCCCACAGAATCAATGACAGAAGGTGATGCTCTCTGTGAACTTGTGACGCAGCTTGATTGTGAGCCAGGACTCATGGACAAGCTCAGTGACTGTAAATCGCCATACGCCATTGACCCTATCGGTCCAGATTCGCCACCGTTGTTATCCTCCACGCTAACCACCATCTCCGACTCCTGTGCATGACCCGCCGGGTTGATTCTTATTCCCCAGCTCTTCATTCCAGAAACTCCCTCCTCTCCAATACTCGGGACATACACATTACAGTCTGAAACCTCATTCTGCTTGGGCCCTTCTAACATCATTTCATGACTTCTGAAGCCAGAATAGTACGATGCGAAAGGCTGAGCCTGACCGTCTTGCCCTTGTTCGACGCGGTTCAGATAGTTTGGGTTGTTGAGTTCGCGTCGTGAGGATTGGTTGGCAAAAATCATGCTGTCTAAGCTCAAGGTCCCCATGGTTGAGCTGCCTAAGAAATTCTCCAGTTTCGGGGCTGAAGTCGACACCATTGCTTCACATGTTAAATAACACAAAAAGGTTATAAAAAAGAGATATGAAGTCTAGAACAAAAGCTTGTGGCAGAAGTTTGAACTAACCTTGAGGCTGTGACTGCATTAGGTAGAGAGAGCCGTCAGATTTTAGGGGCATGACGGGAAGGGACGAATACAATCCGACATTTTCACCTTCAAGACCACCATAGTAAATGCCATAATTAGGAGGAAGCGGCATGGAGGGATAAAAGCTCGTCGGAACAGCATCTGCAGCAGCGGAGGAAGGCCGTGTGACTTGTGTGTGTTGTTGGTGTTGGTCATTACAGTCAGAAGGAACATCTAGATTCATGTGGGGGGAGAGAGAGAAACCCAACCAGTTGTTTTCATGACCAGGGGCATCATCATTCTCCACGGACTTCATATTTCTCTGTCTCACTTGTTCACCTAATTATTAGATAAAAGATATTCTAGCCAAGTTGGTCTCAAGGCTAAGCAACTCAATCATGAGGAAACATTTCCTCTGCTCTCTAGCCCTCCATTTGAAACTACGATTTTTTTTTGGTTAAGATATACATCTCTTGATTGTAGCAGAAGCGACTAGACCAAATCTAACTATCCAGGTAACGAAATCTAACTCCTGAGAGAAACCGAATCCAAATGCTCTGTTTCACTCTCGCTCTCTCTCTGGGGATGGCTCTGTTAGAGTCCGTATATATGTTTGTCTCTTTGGACAGGATTATAAAGGGGAGAAGGCAGGCTCCTTTAAAATAAACAAAAAGAATGTGTTGCAGGAAGCTATGCTAGGCATCCTTGCTGCATTCCATGGGGATCCGTGTATGAGAAAGCCCTCATCTTTTGCTTTACCCTACGCTCCCATAACCTCTCCTTATCTTTTCTTCTTTACTCCTTTTGAATATATGAAGCAAATATACTTCTTAAAAACACGTTAAAGAAATAGCATGCAATAAACCCCAAGAACCGCCAATACCTCCTGAATCCCCAAAAACACAGAAAGCAGGACCGCCCGAACAAGCAAATTACACCCTTTCCCGGTTCAAGTTGTCCCAAGGAAAAGACTTTCGAGCCCAAGACACACACTCTCTCTCTCTTTAAATTTACTACTGATTAGTGGGTACAGAGTATTAATGTACTCAAGCGTATTATTTTAGCTTTTAATGCCTCGCAGGAGCAGAGAAGCTTGATCAATTAGATTTTCACGGGCGCAATACCATCTGTCCCTCCAGTCACTTCATTTCTGGACATCTCCCTCTGGACCTACATAACCTTCCCTCTAAGGTCTACTCATCTCAATTTCACCCTATCCCCATCGTCGTTTCGCATCCCATCCCTTTTCTCATTATTATACGCAACTACATTCTTCAAGTCTGCTTGTTAAATTCAATTACAGTGGGCAGAGTTTTTGTACTTTTTGTACGTTATGCAAGAAAAGTTGAAAAAATACACACCAAAAGAAAAAATTGATAAACAGATTAAGTGTTGGTGCTTTTTTTAGTTATACAAAGAAAATGCCCCTTTACTAGTGTGAGTTAATATTTCTTTTTTAGTTGTAGGAGTTAGGAAAAAAATAACCATTTTTTTTAAGAAAACGGATGTTAATCATTAATCTAAGTTGAGTGGCGAATAATACCATGTCGGATCGAGAGCTATATGTCATTTTTGTGATCATTCAAAAACTAAACAAGTCAATGAAATTTGATATATATATAATAAAAAATAAATTTATATTTTATAAGAATATAATTTTTATTTTTATTGTTACTATGGAAAAATTTTAATAAATAATTTTATAAATATTTTTTAAATCTTATTGTTCTACTATAATTTTAATAGAGGAATTATACTACCCTATCTAAATTTTTTTGTAATAAAAAGAAACTAAACAACATTCATTGTTGTAATAGACTGAACTCACCTCACGAATGTGTTCATGAGCGTAGTAAAGGAAGACGGTACTATCTAGGGTAACTTGTCTCGGCACTGCATGCTTTGCAATATAAACTAAAATTACGGAGGTGCAATATACAGCGTGAAATTTCTTTTTTCCCAATCTGCTTCTGGGATGGGTATGATTACGCCCCGGAACTTAACACTTGCTTTAAGACAAAAGTGAGAGACATGAAGGGGATTCACCAAAAGCAAATTTGGAAATTAGCAAGGGGGTTATCTCAGCTTTCGTATTAGCATAATTTAAATTATTTAGAATATATTTAATTTTTAAAAAATATTATTTTATTATAATTTTAATCATAATATTTATAGAATATTCTAATTCTTAAATATCTAATCTATATATAAAATAATAGACAGTTCACCATTACCTGATTTGTTTTCAAAAGTTTTTGTAAAAAGAATTATGGGCAAACCAAATATCTGATTGAAACGAAAACAATAATGGACGAAGTGAATCTTATAGTGACGAGGGAGGGATGCAATTTCAATTAATTAAGTAAAGATCGAACTTGAAAGAGCTTTAACGGAAGATGCTTGTTATCGCCGTGAGAAGCAATTTTCAACGTTAATCAGACTGCCCTGATCTGGCCGGCTATCAGGAATATATAACACAGGCAGCCTACCACTTTTGAGATGGAGAGAAGAAGAGATTAGAGAATGAAACTTGTTAAGCTTAGGATAAACTTTGCCCTCTTGATCAAAGTACATAATATTCCTGAAATGATTATGGTAATGGCCCTTCACAGACATACTTTCGTTAGGCACATGCATTTTTTCAATTATATCCACACTTAAACAATGAAAGGCTTGACCATTGTTTAATTAATTCCACTGCAATAAAGTGCTGGCTTTGCTCAGCCTCAATCCTACAAATACGAAAATGCAAGATGGATTAGACCGGTGGGCCGAAAAAACAAAAAGAAAAAGAAACAGAATAATCCATGATAACGGGATAGCTCCAAAGTCATTCACCCCAAATTTGGAAGTATAAAAACCATTGATTTTTTTGGAAAAAGAAAAACACAACATCGTCAACAGTTAATTATTTCTTTATACGTTGAACCATATCGGTGTGTCGGATATTCCAAAATCCAAAAAAGAACGAGAAAGGCATCAAGTTTGAACAAACCGGAGTTGCTTTCGCTGCAGTTTAGAAAGCAGAGGAAGGGGGCACTTCTTTCCGACCCCACTCGAGGACTATATGATAGGCGATGAAAAGGGACATGGTTGATCAGTAATACTAATATGTGAGCATTAAATAAAATAATAAAAAAGAAAAGTGAAATGGAGATTCTCTTCTGATCGAGTTCACCATTGGTTTTGCATGCAAATTTGGGTGACCAAGTTCATGGGGACAGGAATTCAAGAGGGAATGATTTGGTTGGAAAAAGAGATGGAGAATGGGGGAGTTTGGAAGCGAAAGGCAGAAGTAACGGAGAGTGTTAAGAAAGAGAAAGAGATTTTTTTTTTTTATTGTGGGTAATAATGAGAATATCCACCACCTACCAAAGCACTTTGAGCCCAATAGCATGTTTGCCTTAAATAGTCTCCTTCCCCCGAAAGGACCTTCTCTTACCCCTGCTTTACCCTTCTCTGCTTCCTTTTCATCTCTCCGTTCCCCTTTGGCGTCGAAGACTACGCTGCCCTCCCTTTCCCACTATTTGACTATTCTTAATTATTTGTACCAAAAAAAAAAAGACTATTCTTAATTATGATCATTTCAGATTATTCAAATTTGGCCATAATCATCTTACAACAAACTGCTTTTATTCCAAACATGTTACACTGACTGCTACCCATTATGAAGAACTCGACTATGTTTAGAATTTAAATTCTTCATGGTTAGATTTATTTGAGATTGTTGGGTGATCAAATCCAACAAAGGACACAAATCATGGAACCTTTTTGTTTAGGCCAAAACGATTGGAGAAAAATAGGTCTCTCGCCCACAGGGGAGACCAAGAGAGCAAGGCGAACAAGCCAGTCATGTGACCGAACACAATTTGCCTGGGTGGCTTAGGGCTCAACACCTTCTTGGCAACATGTCTGGCAAATACTGAACCGTCCATGGCTTTCTCACCCTGCGAAGCTCTCGCTCGTTCTGCAATCACATTTTTAAAGTCCTTATAAAGCTTCCATTGATAAGTCCCCAGTCTTTCCAAATTGGCACTTCCCAAATTTGACCTGACGGCTCCGGGCAGAACTTGAACCACGTTGATCCCAAATGGACTGAGCTCAAGACGCAGGCTATTAGACATGGCGATCACGGCGGCCTTGCTGGCACAATAAGAGCCTGCCCATGGAGTTGACACCGTGCCCACAATACTCCCAACATTCACTATGCTGCCACTTCGACGCAGAGCCATGTGGGGGACCACATGTTGCACCAACCTTATTTGCCCCAGAGTGTTAATTTCCCAGGCCTTCCTAATCGCATCTAGGGGCAGCTCGGCTAGAGGGCCAGTGCTACCTATGCCGGCGTTATTAATCAGAATGTCTATGCGTCCATATTTGGACAGTACAGTGTCCACGGCCGAGCTCACGCTCTCATCACTCCTCACGTCAAGCTCGACTGTGTCTATGTTGTCTGACTTCAAATCCAACATGTCTTCCATCCTATGTTTGATGTCAGACGCGAAAACTTGACAATTTTGCTCCGCAAATGCCCTGCAGTACTCATACCCAATTCCACCCTTGCCACACCCTGTCACCAGAACGATTTTGCGCTCACTCATCTCTTTCTGTTTTCCTTATGCAACTTCTAATCTGATCAATTTTCTCTAATTAATAATGAATTTCATCGTCATAGTCTTATGTGGAATTGTGTAACAAGGACGTAGACTTGTTTAATGAAAGAGCCGTCTTGTTGTTTTTTATGGTTCCATTGTTGTTGGTCTTTGAGTTGCGTGGTTGGGGTGCAGAATATTCTGCGCATATTTTGCTTGTGGTGTGTATCCAGGGATTGGTCGTCATGGTCAAGCCGGCTACGAAGGAGTTGTTTTCCATGTGGCTTTAGTGGGAACGAGAACCATGTCATGCTGACACTTTCTACTTCGCTTTTGGTCACAAAGATAGCTCCACAAGGGCAGGACATCATCATCTTTCAAGGAAAGCTGCCGGGAAGATAATCTAATATGGAAATATAGTATCATTCAGATTCTTTCACGTTCATCAAGTTAAATCAAAAGTAAATTTCCAAGGGATTTCAATTTCCTCCCTTGGTTTTTATGCTGTGTTTTCTTGCCTTTGCTTGTAAACTCATCAGACTACCGCCTTAGAAAATGCTGTCTTTAACTCTTTATTTCATGAAAAACAAATCCACATGCAAGATATCTGTGGATGGAACACGCATGGAATATTATATCGAAACAAACGCAATTAACAATAATGCAAAAATAATGAACAGAGAAAGTGGAACTGGATGGATAGCTAACTGTGGGATGACCACGTCTGAAGCTGTTGAAACCATAGTGTGATAGGATCAGAATGCACTTTATCTTTATAAGGGAAAGTATTGAAGTAAGCCTTTCATGGAATCCAATGGCATTTTCTCTGCATCTAGTCTTAGCCCCATTACTGTCTTTTGCTTTATTTTACCCTACGCCCGGCCAATTTCCTCTGTTTTTCAGGCATTAATGTTCCATGTCCCCGCACCCTTGAATAACAACCTCTTTATCCTTTGCCTTTTCCTTTTTCACCCTCCCAATTTTCATCCAACACACTAGACACTACGCAACACAATAATTAAATTCCTTCTGTTTAATAAATTACTAGTCTTCAGGTTCAAGTTACTCTCACAGAAAATGCAGTTCTTGAAGATTGTCTAGGATTCTGTGCTTGAGTCTGGGGGTAGTGTAGTGTAGTTTCTTATAGCCCTGCAACGAAAACTTTATTACATTGCCTTCACTGGGAAAGAAGAGCCCTTAGATACCGTAGGAGAGGGCAAAATAATTGACCCCATTTTATAAATTAAAGCCTACCTTTCAGTTAAAATATTCATATTCCTAGAGATCCCTATATTGTCTCTGAAAGAGACAGCCGTTTGGTTCACGGAAAATGGATCGAGGAAATTGAAAAATTTACATTTTCCACTGGCAGCGACGGTTTGGTTGCAAATTTTTTCAATAAACAATTTTCCCACTCAGCCATATTTTTCCACATCTGATGGAAAATCCGTTCCCACCATTTTGGTGAAATCTGATTTTTCCTCAAGGGAAAGAAAATCCAAAATACTAAATTGCCCCCATTATATATATATATAAAGTCGTCACTAACTGGAGCTGTGAAGTCATCCGCTTTAGCTTTGAAGAACATCATAGCCGACGGAGCTTGTGATCTCGACCTTGAAGGTGGGTTGGTAGGGTTGCATATCATCTCATGCTCTTGTTCTTCTTCTTATATAGACTTATGGTTCTTCTTCATGTTTAGGTTAGTTAAGACGAAAGTAGGGGTAGCGAAATCATTTCTGAGAACTTTGTCATTGCTTTCTTCTCCATCTTTTGCTTATCTTCAACATCAAGATAACTTTTTATTTTCTTATTATTTATGATTATCTCAGTTTATAAAATAAAAATCAATTTTAAACTAGATAAATTTATTTTGATATAGACTCAATTCCACTCTAAAATTGACAAATGATCTATTGTTATAAAACACTATGAGTTTAGTTTTTAAAGAAATAAGTCCAATTTTAAAATTTATTATATTATGAATAATATGATTGAAAGAAAAAATAAAAGTGAAGACAAGGTATGATATCTTAACACTTTTTTTTTAAAAAAATATATCTCCTTCATATATAAATATCTAAAATTGAGATTAATGTTCTTGAACCGTGTTTAAAATATAGTTTTATATAAAATAAATTTAATATTAAATAGATTCATGGTTTAAAAAATATTTAAAAATATCAAAAATATATCGAAACAAAGAGCATAACGTAATTTAAAATAGTAAGTGCAAACAAATTTATATCACTCAAAATTGTATTATTACTTCAAAAATCAATTTAGATATAATTATACGTTATATTGTCAAATAAAATAAAATATTTTACCAAGCATGAAATCAATTCTGAAAAGTAGAATCGAGTTTGTTTATACAAGATAGATTTGGTAAAATAGATTTAGTTATGTGAAATAGATTTTAGTTATTGAATTTCTAAATTACCCTATTTTATGCTATTGAATACAGATAATTTTCTTGACAAAAAAATGATTTAGATAATAATAAAAATATGTTTCTTTCACGAAAATCTATTTTAGTGTACTGAAATAATTTAACTTTATTAAATCTATTTATTTTTGTGATAAAAATAGAAAGTGATTTCATTTATAAGGAGTCACAATCAAATAGTTGTAAAGTGAGATTTTGAATTTGGAAGAGGGAGTTGTTACACGATAGTACATGAGATAGTTTTTTTGTGATAAACTACTAAAACTGAAGATACAAAACTCGCAATATTTATTTAGAGTTTTTTAACACGTTTGATTTAGTTGTTTATCTCATTTCATTCTATTTCATTCTTGTTTTTATGTTTTCAAAATAAAATATATTTGATTCAGTATCTTACCAAAATGCCATCTTGACATTATTTATACTATTTGGTTATTATTTTTAATTAATCATTTGGTATCTACAGGGATTATGAAAAATCTACAGTGATATTGACACGGTAATAAAAACAAATCCCCTTGATAAAAATAGAAATTAATTATTAATTTGATGCATTCAAATGGTAATTCATATATTTATATTGAATATTTTTTATTTATTAAATTATATTTTTTATGAATTATTAATTATTATATGAGTAATTGAAGTTTTAATATTTATATTTTTAAATTATAACATCAAATTAATGTTAAATACTCGTTAAGGGCAATATAGTTATTTGAATCTTTTTCTACCTAATTTTCTATTATATTTTAATCGACTAAATATAAATTTTTTTATCAAATCATTTTTTTCTAGTACGAACTAAATATCCCCCCGATGGATTCTTTTTTTTTTTCTTCCATTCCATCCATTTCATTTCTATCCCGTTTCACAGCCGGAATTGAACCAAACCGGCCGTAAGGATAAGAAAGTTCCATCAGATTTTGAATATTCAATGGGGAGGGTGGTTAGTTTTTTTTTTTAAAGTTCTCCACATTATTCCAAAGCCTTCATACTTGATTGACAGATTGAGACACCAGTGATCCGTTATTGAATTCAAATTCTTAACTTAAATCTATATAATATGATAAACTAATTTCATCAGCGATCATGAGATTGATGAATACATTTGTTAGAATGGATTTTCGTACACTCCTTCGATCCGGAACCCAAGATTGAACTAATTTAGGGACAGTTTGAAAACTTTCTAAGTTATGGTTTTAAAATTTTTGTTGACAAAATCTTAATTTAAAAAATTTTTAAAATAAATAGTCATATTTATTTAAACGATTTTTTAGATTAAAATATGATTTAAAATTAAAATTTTAGATAAATTGGTCAAAATAACTTATGGAACAGTAAAAGAGTTTATGAACTAACCAATTACTATATTATCCCTATTTTTTTTTACACCCTCTCTCCTACTTTTTCTCTCTTTTCTTTCTTACACCCACTCTCCTTTCTCCTTTCATCTCTTATCTCTTCTTATTTAATACTTATATCATTTTTTTGTAATTTACCAATAACAAAAGTATTTTTAAAAATAACTATACAAACACTCATTTATTCAAAATTATTTTTTTTATAATTTATTCTCCAAAAACCCTTTTCTATAAATAGTCTAATTTTTTTTTATAAAACCATTTTTAAAATCCTATCAAAACAAACACTTAAACTAATTTCCAACTCACTTTTATCTTATTCTCACATAACACACCCCCTCCCCGGGGCTAAGACAATACGAAGTTACAGACATTCATCATCCATTAATAGAACATACCAAAATTAAAATTAAAAATATAAAATAAAAATCAATTAATGGAATAAAAATAATGATATCGCTAATATTTTTGTGTTTTTCCCTTTTGTGATTGATTGTTGACTCTATCTACTCATTAACAATACTTATGACCCCACGTAATGACTAAAGATATCCGCTTCCTGCCTCTGGGCTCTTTCTACTCGTTTGAGCTAATATATTTATATGGGAAAAAAATTAAAAGGAATGAATATTATGAGAGAAAAATTTAAAAAATAATATTTTTTTACTATTTTTTTAATTTTTTCTTCCTAATATTCTCTTACCATCCTCTCACTCCTGTCTCCATCCAAACAAATCAATAACGACTAATCAGCATTCACAAATGATAATATAAATTGAGCTATTTTGTACATACAAGAATATTGACCCAGCATGCAGCATTACTCCAGGCAATAATTTGTTTACCTTGTCCTTCATACGAACATAAAATTTCACTTAAACGTCACAACGTCCTGAACTAGATGTCCGAAGCAAGGACTTACACCATATCGGATAATAAATATACGGGACCCTTCTCTTGAAGCGTGAAAAATCAAAGCTTATCTTACCCTACAATTTTGAAATTTAAGAGACTGATGCAGGTAACTAAAGAGTTATGTGATAGCATTTTAGATTTTACACAATTCGCCTCCCCTTTTTGGTACCGCCCAGTTGCGTGAAATCTGCTATTTGAATACATTTAAGAAGTCACGAATCCCCATCTGGAATTCTTTCAACTTCATAACGGTACTCCATCTCTAACCCAAATAATCATAAAGTTCAAACTGCCAGATTCGCTCTTGGTTATTTCAAGCAACTAGGAAAAGAAAATGTCAAATTTGAAACCTGAATCCTACCTGGTCAACGTAAAAGCTATTATTATCTTAAACCCTTAACCACTAGATATCTCATCAGGTTATGTATATGACAATACGTAGCTGTAAGAAGAAAGCCTTCCTGTTATACATTAAAGGTTTGTGATTATGCAGAAGTAGCCTTGCAGCAGACATCAAAAATATCATCCAACGAAGCATGGTCCCCTGTTCCTTCATCCTTCCTTGCATACAACAGCTGTCTTCCTCTGAATACTAACATTCCTCCCTAACATAAAATAACAACTTATCCATATAAGGGGGACCAAAAAAAAAACACTAAACTAAATCATTCCAGGGAATTAAGAACACAACAAAGTTTGTTCTAGTTCGGTCCTACAATACAAATATCAACAAACCTGTTGCAAGACACCACTTATATCATCCGGGGTGGCTTCAATCGTATAGTTTTTTAATGCCTTACGAAAAGTATCAGATCTTGAGAACACCTTTGCCTGAAATATCAACGTTATGTTGGAAAGATACATGCATTAGACAACAATTCAACAATCTCTTCAAATGGTATACTTCACAAATGTCTGAAGTTTACACTGGCGGGGTTGAAGAACGTACGACCAACTCCATAATATAGGTCCAAAACATTATATGCCTGGAAGAGACAAGCGTTTATTACAATAAAAATTCACTGAAAGATGAATCCTGATAGATGAGAGTTTAGAGTGCCAAACACATTACCTTGCGGTCAGGGTCCGCATATAGACAATCCATTGGAAATGGCAACTAAGCACAGGATATTAGGTCGATAAGAAAATATCAGTTTTGAGATCAACATGTCCATAACAATATTAAATTGACAAATATATTGGTAAGCATGATGCTCCAAGAAAACTTGACAAAATTAAAATCGTTATGGATACTAGCCTATCACCAATACTTACCTAGCATGTTCTGATGCCACAACTAAACTAGTCAGGGCCGTGACTTATAGCCACGGGAAATCATTATAGACTTCAACAATAAACAGGAAACTTAAGTGTCAGCAGTTATTTTAATAAGAAAAAAATAACAGGAAATGCAACAAATTGGGATGCGACTGGTTATTAATTCTCAAATCCAATCCCCAATTCCGACAGAAGCAACTATGAACTCTTAAATTTGTCATTGTCTATGGTTTTCATAGTTCAAGCATCTTCAGAACACCAATAAATCATTTAGAGGAGCGAAGTCTTCCCATCATAATTTCAGCCACCCATGAAAAAGGTTCAAGACCTCCCATCCAAACTTAAAAAAGAAAGTATTTCGCTTCTTAAAGCATGAATTATTGCCAGGAATATATCGCAATGACAGATTAAGAGAAATAAATTACTCGTTCAGCAAGTATACGGGCTTTGTTGGGAGTGCCAACACCCACTGCAATTATTTTCACACCGACTGAATCGAACCTTGACTTGTATTCCTTCAGGGTTGAAGCTAACTCCCAACTAAGAACAAGCACAAGTGCAGAAAAGTCGTTGTAACTAGCTTCACAGAAACAAGACTTGATGATGGCCAAAGATGAAGATCAAGTTACCAGCAAACGCATCCAAAGTGCCTTAGGAGAGCCACAACAGCTAGTCCCTGGGAAGAATTTAACAGTGGGCGCCAAAATATTTATTGCACAATAACAGATATTTAGGTCTCAACATAGAATGAGAACATATCCAGTCAACTGCTAATTATGTTTTAGAAACATTTATCATGGATTGAAGGTAACTGATACTGACCTCATTCTGATCCCAGAGATCTTGGAACATCACGGGCTCACCAGCTGCAGTGAAAATGGTGACATCGCCTAGATCCTCGGCAATGTTTGGACTGTATAGCGAGGTCGAAGCTGAAGTTCTCGCAACTAGACGCGCCTTCCCGCCAACAACAGGGGAACCTCTTTTTACAGAGAAGTAAGTAGGTGCGTGAGGATTACGAGTTGAAATAGAGAAACAAGGGGGAAAGACACCGGAAGGCAGAAAGGGTCGAACCGGGGGTCGAGGAGACACTAAATTTTGAGCAAATATTAAAACCATGTCGGACTGAAATATGGTAATCTCCGGAGCTTAGGCAAATTGTGTCAAAGAAGCGAAGCGATATCCCAGAAATTTGGTATGGAGACGGATAAAAACTTGTGAACAGCAACTCTTTTGGCCGACAACGATCTCCGATACGTGTCCGATAGATCACCATCACTTTTTTTTTTGGTGTTTAATTTCATTATTAATGGGTTATTAGTGGGTGCTTGGTAAAAATGGCATCCAATTTCTCCGAGGAATCTATATGGATGTTTGATTAATGATTAATCTTATAGGTTAGCTCATAAATACGCGCTCACATAGTATATATGTGTATAATGCCCACCGGATCGGTGCATTTGCTTAGATGATTGTTGTGCATTATGCATCTGTCACCCGCATCCCTTTACTTGAAAAAAGTTCAACTAGTGAAAGGTCAAATGCAAGTATCTACCGAACAATTGTGAAATTCACATATATGTTCATACAATAAGTTCCCTTCCCAACTTCTGGTATTGCATCGCCATTTTTGTAATTTCATTCCTTAATACAATTTTTCCATTTTCTCAAAAAGATAAAGTTCCCTTCCGAACTCACTCAATTTCTGTCCTTTCAAAGAAAATATTTAAGCTCAAGTTCCATTGGATTTCAATTGTAAATAAATAAATGATAAAATTATATATTCATATACAAAATTTTCCAAGACTAGAGGAGTAAATATATTTGGATGCTTAACAAACCCAAAATTGATTAGAGATCTTTAATAGGTTAATCACTGGATACTTGTTCAATACATTATTTTATATAACAAATTTAAAAAAACTCGTTTCTAACTAATCAGTAAATTTTAATAGGCTGTATATTAGACAATTCATATTTTCTATAAAAAGGAATTCCTGTAACTATGAGGCCTTTCAAAAGCTATACAACATGAAGAGCCATGCAGCTAGGCGCATAGAGTTTACGCTGCCAAGTAGTAAAGAACCGAAGATTCAAAATTCTGAAGGCACAACAATGAGTGGAACAGAGGAGAGCCGAAGTCAGGCAACAGGAGCTGGGCAGCAGACGTTAAGAACATCATTCAATGGGGCATGATCACCTGTGCCTTCGTCCTTCCTCGCATACAACAACTGCTTCCCTTTGAACACAAACATTCCCCCCTGCCATCAATCAAATTAACAATTGTTAACGCCATGACCAGAGTTATCAACACAGCTAATTCTGTTCTGGTCCTTCAATGCCAGACATGTATCAACAAACCTGTTGTAACACACCACTCCTATCATCCGGAGTGGCTTCAATCGAATAATTCTTCACTGCTTCTCGCAAAGCATCAAATCTCGACAATACCTTTGCCTGCAATATCATTGTTCAAGGTGAATATATATTATACAATCCAATAATCCTTTTGAGATATATACTGCATAGTAAGTCTGAGGCTTACACTCGCAGGGTTGAAGAATGTACGGCCAAACCCATAGTATAGTCTCAAAACATTATATGCCTGAAAGAAGGGAGCATTTATTATCCTCCATATTCACTTAAAGATGAGAGCCCTAAAAGTTGAGAATTCAATGTTCTATACGCATGGTACCTTGCACTCAGGATCCGCATAAAGACAATCCATTGGAAATGGCAACTGAACATAGAATATAAAGTCATCAAAAGATAGCAGTTTTGATTTGACATTAGGAACATGTCTATAACAACATTACACAAATTGCCACTTATGAAGAAGGTCTCTCAATCTAAAAGAAACACTGCAAGGATTAGTTAAAAGACATTTAATTATTGAGATCCAAATTCAACAGCAGGCCAATGTTAAAGAGGGAACACTTATAGTTTGTGATATAAAGAGTATGCCTTCAATAAAATGGGTGTAAACTTGAACGGCAAACATTTGAACCAAAATACATTGGAGATTAAGCATGAGTGCATGGCTATGGCTCAGAGATTTTTTTTTTGGGTCAACCCCTAGCTCAGAGATCACTCCAACAAAGTATCATCACTTGATAAAATCCTGTCACCAGCATCTACCTAGTTCGTTATGATGCCTCAAATGAATCAGTAAGCATGCCATCCCGTTAAAAATGTTTTCGTCTTCGATTGTATAGGAAGCTACAACATAAGGTGTTAATTTAAATTTCTGTAAAGAGTCCAGGATACGGAATAAAGTTATCTAACAACTCAAATCTGGTTTCCAATTCTAATGCGAGATAAAATTCATTGCCATCGTGTCTAATTCTCATAGTTCAAGCATGTTCATAACATCAATAATGAATTATTGGAAGACATTGAAAAGAAAGATCAACAGAAAGAAATTACTCGTTCAGCTAAGATACGAGCTTTATTGGGAGCACCAACGCCCACTGCAACTAGTCTCACACCAGCTGAATCGAACCTTGATCTATATTCTTTTAAGGTTGAAGCTAATTCCCAGCTAAGAACAATATGCACAAGAGTAGAGGAGCCATGTTAACTAGCTTTAAGGGGTAAAAAAAACAAGCCTTGATGGTTATGGCTAGAGGTGAAGATAAATTACCAGCAAGGGCATCCAAAGTGCCTTAAGAGGGCCACGACAGCTATTCCCTGAAGAATTCAAGGGGAAGAACAAAGAGTTATTGCACAATAAACGATTTTGAGGTTTTAAAATTTAGAAGTCAGCGTATCCCAATGAGCTGCTAGCTCTGGTTTTCAGACATCCATCCTGGAGTGAATGTAAGAGCAAAACTTTTATATATGAATAAGTTAATGTGCTCACTATGCTAAGGTATTATTTTACGACCTCACCATAACTATTTCGCGGTATCAATTCATTTCAGGAGGGAACTACCAGCTAGCATAGCGGTCATTGTTCAATTTCACAAATTTTGGTCACCAAAATCAAAAGCTGACAAATTGCAAGAATCCTCATGCAACGGGTTCACCGTATAATATATATACGAAACAATTATATTTTAATGTTTGATAGTCCCTGATCCTCGCACTAAACAAAACTAACAAAAATTACCCACATTTCAATAATAATTTCCTGCGTGAAGACAGACATGGGCCCAAAAAGAGAGGGAGCATACGCTGGGCGAAGGATGCTGACCTCGTTTTGATCCCAAAGATCTTTGAACATGACGGGTTCGCCGGCAGCAGTGAATATGCTAACATCTCCTAGATCTTCCGCAATATTGCCAGTGTATTGCGATGTCGAAGCTCTTGGAACCATCCGGGTTGTTCCTCCAACCACATCTGAGCCCCTGTGGTGAGAGAGATCTTTGGCTGCAGCAAAGAAAGCATGTGATTTACGAGGTGAGATTGCAGAACAGTGAGAAGTGACTGTAATGGAAGGAAGAGATGGTGAATCAATGGTGGCGACAATAGAGAGGTTTGCGCAGATGTTAAGACCATGGTGGAATCGATCGAATCAACCTAAACCCTAGAGTTGGAAGATAATCGCTATTCCAATCCAAGGCGCTGAGGAGTGCAATGGAAATTCAGAAATTTCGTTCTTTGTGGCGTCGAACGGTCCCACGATTCGTGAAAGTAACGATCACCACGTGTCCCCATATTAATCTTTTAATTTTCCCCGCAAAAATAAAGAATTAAAACTTTTACATGAGAGATTAGGAAGGGACGCTAAGTTGACGAGGGAAAAAACATAAGATTCCCACCACACATCATAGGGATTGGAACCTGTACAATTCTTCAAACACATTATTCGACTGTTTTCGCCATGTCTTTTCAAATTGCAGGCCTGTTTCATTCAATTGTTGCGGTCAAATTGATCATTGCAAAAACACTTTGTCATTAAAAAAAAAATTATGTTGGTCATGGAATATAGCATCTCCAAACTGGCGATGCTCTACAACCATCAAAGCGCAACACTAGTAAATCATTCGAAGAGTGAAACCGAATGTGAAGAGGAGGCTCAGACACGCACAAACGCGGTCATCACAAAGCAAAAGATTTTTGCTTTGGATTTTGGTCCTTTACAGGGAATCCAAATCAGAATCGAGAAATGTTTCTGTCATCCCAGCCTCCGCTCTAGTAACCCAAACAGAATTATCTTCGATACGGAACAGAATAAATTTAAAGGAAAAGGATCGCCGATCAGCCAGATATTCATAAGTCGGTATATAACAGCATAAAAGAAGATAGAGAAGGAATGGGAGGAAGAACATAACTGAAAAAGCGTTCGTCATTTTCATCCTAATGCGGAAAACCCTAAAAAAACGACTCGCCTTATGTAGGCGCATTGGCGCAACCCACCCCTGAAGTCCGAAGTCAGAAATTGTTGGGCCACTTGAGATTAGGCCCATGAACTGAGGAAATGGCCTCATTTGGCATCCCGTAATGGGCTTATAACATAAGCTTCGTCTTCAACGACTCCAGAATATTCCCTCGTGTAATTTTAGTTGGAAGCTTTGAAATAAATAAAGTTGAATAAATGTTGGACTAGGTTAAGAAAGATGTTATAACTTATGTTCATCCTCTCCGCACACTCGACTCCTTCGACCTTTTTTTTTTTTTTTTGCATTGTTAATAATCACAAGTTATTTGACGGAAATGAAAAATCAACTGCGAATAACATTTCATTTAGTTGTTAAACACGTTCAAGTTTGATTTCCAAGCGGCTTGTTTAAGTTTGATTTATGTGTTGACGCTAGCAATTTGAAGTCCTAACCTCTATTACGTGTTAGAGAAGTAGATGTTACAGTCAAAGGGATTTGTTGACCTTTCAAGCAGAAGCAAGGGCACGCCGTGCGAGGCTGACTCTTGTCATCGATCAGCCGCTCCCCAGGTTGAATTGTCATTGATCACAGCCCCGCACTCCTAATTTGCCACAATTTAGGAAAATTATAACACCCTCCACGCCGTATTTTAATTGCGTTTTTTGTCTCTGTCCGCTTTTGTAATTGAATCCCACGAAAAACAATACTCCTTAATTCGAGTTTCAATTTAACTTAAGACGCGAGGAAGTAATCTGCATATCTTTCCTCTCTTCACGTCTTTCTTGCTTGCCCTTGCCACATTTCTACCGTTAGGGAGTGCAAACGACATGAAATAGCTTCATAAGGCCCTCATGTGTTGGAGCCAGCGCCTGCATTAAAACTGGAACACTACGTGTGAAAGAAAAATGGTGCATTCAAGCGGAAGCGTAGCCTTTTGCTGGGAGGACAAGCCTGGAATTCCAAAGGCCCCCAACAATCATCATCATCGTCATCATCAAGCTTGCTCATCAGTAGAAGCCGTCCCTCAGAATTCAGCTTCCACAACAACAGCTGATGAGAATCATTTGGATGAGAGCTCAAGCAGAACCACATCAGCAACTCAAGACGCGAAGATTCCGATGCCTCCTTGTCGGCCTCAACCAGATCCTCCTCGGAGAATCACTTTCTGGAAGGGCTTCAGGAGGCAACAAGACCCTTTTCTCTTGGCTTACAAGCACTGTACCAAAACTGCAACATCTGCCAAGAAGGAAGGTGTCGGGTTTAATCCCAGCGCAACCAAAACCAAACTTAGTTTTTCATGCAAGAGTAGTTCCGTTGATGCAATGGACGATCATTTCCTGAAGCCATCCATGCCCCCACGCCTTCCACATGACTCAAACCCCGCTTCTTCTTCTAGTCACAAATGAACTGTGTATCCCACCTCAAATCCCATTTTGACTTATCTTCTGTTTTCATTTCAAAATCATGTCTGCGCCTACTGAATAAATAAACGAGTATATTTTGCAAAGAGTTTTACATCGACATCTTGTACCGGTATGGTAGGAAACCATAATTTTTATTCTTTTACCGCTGATTGGCATGCAAGAGTTTTTTTTTCATCCAATTTATTAGAGTTTTGTCCTGACTATATCCGGATCTGACTTATGTCGTGTATTTGATTATGGTGAATGGGTCTCATAACAGGATTTTTTTACATATAACAATACTTAAGTTAAAGATTTTACTTAAATGATATCGAATTATTTATTATTTGTACTAACTCACATTAATAAAAGTTATCTTTTTAATAACCCGCTTTCCTCTCCGGTGGGTTTTATTTGGGTTGAAATTAATCGCAAGACTCAGAACGTAGTCCAGCCCCAAGATGAAACAAATCAGCCCATACACATTTGTTAATTGGGGGAGCATGAGCGATGCGTGCTTGAGCAAGAAATAACGCGTGTATAGAAGTAATAGAACCCATATGGCCATAACTTCACAAAGACTCCTGACAGCTGTTGGATTAAAGAATTGTGCTGAGGGCCAATTTTTTCTTCTCGTCTTCGTGCCCGTCAATTCCATCTTTAATCCAATCTCTCTCCTTTTCTATCTCGATACACCATTCCTCCGGCAGCCGTGTTGACTTTTTTTGCGAGTTTTTACCAGCGAAATTTTCAATGCGCAGCCTCACATACTTTTTTTTTCCAGAAATAACAATATTCATACGCATAGGTATAAATTTTCATACATTATTTCTTCTAGTATGTCAAATTTTTGTTTGCCCTTACTAATTATAGGTATATAACAAAGATATCACCGTCCATCATTCCATTGGATCGACGGATCCTGAGACAAACATGAAAGGGAGAGAACGAGATGCAAATATACTGCTTTAGTATGGACGGATATAGTTCCTCTTTTTTGTGTGTGTGTGTGTGAAGTTTTGTAATGTATTGTTCCTCCTATTTTCCTTAATTTCATTATTTCTTAATTAATTTCTTAATTTAATTTAATTAGATTAAAAAATTAATTAATTATTAGAATATATTTTTCTTAAAGAACTATAATCATCTTTTTTTAACTCTCTATTATTTTATTATTTAATTATTATTTAGAGAGTATTAATAAGGATAATTTAAGAAAGAATAAAAAAATTTAAAAAATAAATAATATATTTAGGAATAAGATTTATTCAATTATACAGTAAAAATTGTGACCAGGGACCCAATTACATTGAACAAGAAAAGAAACAAAGTTACGCTGCATGTTTATGAAAACATACACGTAATCAATGTATTTACTCCGTTTTTTTAAATACATAGCGGCTGTGCAGCACTAATGATAAAGATGAAAACTACCGCGAAGACGTCATCCGACAGTTAATTAATTCAATAACCACAAAATCAACGGTGCCAAAAGTTTGAAAGCTCAAATATGTGTGTGAGTACTTTGGAACCAAACATGTTTATAGACAAAGAGGTTAGAGCGCAGGTAATTCCATCTAGCTTTCAAGCCCTCCCCAAAGGTAATTCACGATCATAGATAGGACTTTGGTTTGATTATGGTCTACTGAATAGCTCCCCCCCCCCCCCACACACACACACACAGTTTCGTGTTAAAAACAAAATTGAATTAGGAGTGGTATACATGGAGACGCAGACAAGCGAATTTCGTGATTGAAAATGTCATCGTCATGATGTAATTTCTTAACGTTCTGGGCAGATTCTTATTTAATTTTCTAGGCAGGGCCCACCATGTTTTGATTGATGGAAGAAACAGTGTTACAAGACAAAGGGAGTTGCGAGGAAGCAGGTGGGAAAGGGATGTTGGATTCCAATTTAAATTAGTTTCAAAATTGACTACTTCCATTACCTGTACGTTCCCCTGCGTCATTCCAATATATAATATCGTTTTGTCATGTATAGAAACTCATGTAATTGGCAGTATTATTTTCCTCGATCAGTCGACGAAGGTAAAAGTGCAGATGGTTTTTTCTAATTTAAAAAAATATATATACATGGAGACTAAGAATGTGTTTCACGGATTGAAGGGTTATCACGGGTAACTTTTAGACAAACTCACAAATCACAGTCACTGTTCCCTTCGATAATAAAGCAACTAGTTAAAAATGCGAGCCACCGTTCAGAGTTTCATATCTGAAGACGAATAATTAAGACAGAAAATGAAGTTTTAAAATGAGTGATTGTTGCCTAGTAATATAAAGGCTATGTCCGTATGCAGTTTGAATTAAAGTCAGGATTGAGATATAGAAAATTGCTTCTTTGCTAGATGGTGATTAATGAGAATGACAAAGGCGATAGAAGCTAATAGGAGATGGGTGATTATTTAGGCTTAATGGGTGGATTAGATTAAGATGAAGGAAGGAATTAATGTTGGTGCAAGAACTTTATAGCAAAGTACAAGAAGATAGATATATAATGATGACCTGTGTTGACTTTGTTGGGGAGGATATTCTGTAATGGGGAAGAATCATGAAAGGAAGATCCAGGAATGAAGGAGAATATATATGAATGAGAGATAATAAGGAACTAAAGCGTAATGATTAAGCTAATTCACATCATTCGATGTGGGTGCTAGCTAGCTCATCCCCTTCGCAATTCTTTCTTGGTCTTTGGTTTTGATTTGAGAATAGAAACTCAGGTCACGATGGATATATAACCCCACAATGAATGTGGAAAGCGACGTTTTTTTCTTTTTTTTTTCTTTTTGTGTAATTATTAGTAATTAATTAATCAACCCTCTCATCTTGCTTCCATCACAAGGTGAACTACCCATTATTTTAATTCACAAACCTAAAAATCCACAAAGTGATCTAACCATACAAACACCTTCTCATTTATTGTTGTGGTGATATATTGTGTAGCATATGTACGGAGATTATTAAATTAATTAAACAAAATACCCCTTGATTGTGGATAGGGACATTCGGATATGGCCTTTCCAACACTTGGAAGTATGGTTCTCACTCGTGCTTAGTGCCTCCAACCCACTCTCTAATTAGTAATTATCCATATTCATGTCATTATATTGATATCTTCTATAGATTTTATAGGTCCATTTAACACTTCCCCGTAATAAATAAAATAAAAGTAGCCATCTTCTACTTTATATACGATTTTTTTCACATATTTAGTTTCATTTATATATGAATTTATTCTTCCACATGGGTGGAGTTGATGTTCCCCTGATAATATGATATTCTATAAAATATCGATACATGAACGCATATTATTTGATTTCCTCCGGATTATTCCCCTAATAACTGTTCACAAATTTTCCAAACGGCTGGGTTGGAGTTGGCCAATGCACTGTTTGTTGATTATTGTTTGGATTACGTGTCTGATTATATCCTATCACTTCATCAGTGTAGGCTAACTACTTTAACATCTTGATTGCACGTAGTCCAACTCCAATGACCTCAAAGAAAAAGAGAGAGTAGGTCAATTACTTGGTACTTTTTTCGGTTAAAGTGGCGTGCTATATAATCTCCACCCGTTCATAGTTTATGGATATTTCTTCAAGATTCTTCAGTTTATGAATTAAGTAGTCTACAAGTTGAATGGATTTAAAATTAAATTGATCATCCAGGAAAGAAATAAATAAATTGATAACATCACTTTTAATTGATGTGGATAATATATGATCGTTGCAGCTTTATGGATATTAAGACATTAGTTAAAGCCTGAATGTTAGTTCTTTATTATTCAATACTTCCTTGGTGGTTTTAAAATAATTGTATATTATATAACTACTTTTAACAACTTTTTTTTATTAAAACCGAGCCAGTAAGGAGACTGAATAGTCAAATTTGGCGTTTGCTTGCTTGAATTTGCACAATAAACGTATCATAGAAGAGTCAAAACAGGGGGGAGCATCTGGACGTACGTGACTAAAACTTTTAAATCGGGCGTTGCTGGAATCGGATCCTCTCATTATCCTTAATTACCAGCCGTTCATATGATCCAAGAGCTGACAACTCCACGTCAGACTTAATGAATCTTCACTACTTTGAGAAGACTTGGGAAGGTGTACGTAAAAGGGACATGGTTCCTAAGCATGAAGGCCTGTATGTGCGAGAGGAACTTCACTGTAGGCACCTTGGCTGAAACGTAGTTGATAGTGGCATTGAAGACTTGGTGTCCAGAAACCTCTACAATGGAGGAGGAGGAGGAGGAGGAGGAGGAGGAGGTTAAACAGTGAGAATTAGAGGTGGGAGATTGAGGAAGAACAACTGGGTCTCGAAATAGATAAGTCAAAAGTTGAGGAGAATTCGCATCGGTCGAGGAGGAAGAACGTTCTGAGTGAGTGAAGATTCATTAAGCCTGATGACGTGGAGTATTGTCAGCTTTTGGATTATATCAACGGCTAGGATTTAAAGATACTGAGTGACTCTGAGAAAATGGATACTGAGAGGATCTGGTTTCGGCGTTGCTTGATGAATGAAGTTGGCACATTTATCTCTCGCCAATTATTAAGGACGTCTATGCAGTCACACTACAAGAAAGCAAAAAGACAGTATTGTCCCCATGGAACATGGCATTTTTATTGCGGGGGAATGGCGTTTTCGACTTTTAAGCTGTCCCCTTACTTTCCAAAGAGCGCACTTATGATTTATGAACCATATATATATATATATATATAACGTGTCATACTCACAAGCCTCACGAGCTTTTCCGGTTTAGGATTTGGGAGATGCTGAGCGATATACACAACACTCAGTGAGCGAACGAAAGATCTGAGTCTGCGATGGAATTTTGAGGTCGCAATTTTATGAAGCGGTTAACGATTCAGATCTGAAGTAAAAGAAACGATTTCGAGCACAATAACAGCAACCAAGTTATATATATATATATATACTTGCTGGCTAGCTCTACAATGCTTCTACTTTACAAAATAATATATATTTATGACGGGTTTTGAGAAACACCCAATATTTTCCAAAACCACCTCTTTTCCCAAGGGGAATAAGAACCTACACCCTCTTTTTTGGCAATTTTGATTTCACTAAGAGCAATTAAGTTCCCGACTTGCGATTCTTCTAGCCGAGTGATTATGACTTTATTTACTTAGTTAATACGGTCAAGGTTTATTCTGTCTGTGACGCTGGTATTGCATGGCCATGCAGCTGAGACGGGTTGCAGTTGTTGGAACACCAAGTATTGAGTTAGGGCTGACAGTTTTTGCCGGAGCATGGTTCGCTCGCACCGAAGCCATTCGTTTTCGGTTCGTACGCGGCTAGTGAGGTGAAGCATGAACTGCATCCTGTTGTTCAGGTCTCGGTTTTCCATCCTAAACCGGTTCAACTGGTTTCGTAAGTTCTCTAGATGCCTCTGTTTACGCATACGAGAACGTCTAGCCGATTCCCGGTTCGATATCATCCGTCTCCGCTTTCGGTCCTCCATGACAGAATCTGGACGGTCCTGTTGGTCATCCGAGTCGGGGGATTTTCTCTTGGCATGGGTTTGATCCGGTTCGTCAGAGCCGGAGCTTGAATTAGTGACGACGTCGATGGGATCGAAGACGGAAGAAAGGTCCGGGAACTCCCACGAAGTGAGGCCACCGTCAAAGGCGGAGAAGGGGTTGCCGAGGAAAGGGTGGGAAGGTGAGAGAGTGGACATCATGGCGGCAGGACAGAGTTTCTGCTTATAGAGGGGGGTAGAAGGAAGGAGGGAGAAAGGGAAGAAATGCAGCGTAGGGGTGCGGTATTTATGGTGCGGGGGCGGTTCCCCCCTCGGGAATTAAGGGCATCCGGTAGGGGCATTTTTGTCAGGAAAAGTATAGTTGGAGGAGGACCGTATATGTACATGAGATAACTTTTGAGTCAGGGAGCACTTATGGTGGGGTTAACAGCCAAAGGTCAGATTCACTTTATTTTTAGGAGAGGGTCAAGGATGCGACAAAGCTGATGGGCCCTGAAAGAGACTGCATCTATATGCTTACTCGTGAAGTAAAATTACCACCCCGCATCCACACTGTACACTTGCAACGCGTGTGTTTGGGTGAGCGGGCCAGTGTCCGATGATGGGTGAGCTTGCGACTGGGAACTCTCTCAGTCTCACTGCACATGCAAGCCCGCGGCAAAGTTTATTTTTGAATTTAAAAAATAAATTATATTTGTATGACTTATCAAAATTATATTATTTCTAACGTTGTAAATATATAATATAATTAATAAATTGATATTTATTTTAAATATAAGGTCTATTGTCAAATTTTTTAATTATTTTTTAAATTATTTATATTGATACTCTCTCGACAATGATCAAATAAAATAATAAAATATTGAGTTAAGAAAGATGTTTATTATATTTTAAAAAAATATTATATTAACTAAATTAATTAACTTTATTAATATAATTAAATTAATTAAATGAACTATATATTTAAAAACAAATGAGTATAAATTAATAAAGATTAGGAGGCCCTAAATATGTAGACTAGAGGGGGACCTTATTAGAGGTAGACCAAAAGAACACGTCAAATTTGATAAATGGGAATAGTAGTAACAAGTTATGAATTTTATATGAGGAATTAAAGATGACCGATTAGCTAAAGAGAAAAGAAGGTGATAGAGGTCCATTATGCAATTTTATAAGCCCGTAGTTAGTAGTATTTATTTAATTTAAGCAGAAGTGGGAGTTGTATCTAAGCCTCACGACATATAACACTTAAATTGCGAGTTAATATCATTGGAAAAATATATTGAAGAGACTGTACTAATCACGTATAACATGATTGTGACTTTTTATTATATTATTATATAAATTTGGATATATAAATATATGCATACTAATTAATGCGTGCACTGTTTTTCTTTTTAAATAAAAAGTTCCGTCCCTAATTTCTCTTCCAGCTTTTTTAATTCTGATAGTCCTCCTCCACTTTGATGGGAAACAAAACTGCTGAGCGCATCATTATTTTGAAGGAATTCAGTGTTTGACAACAAGACGTCCCGTTTTCTTTTCTTTTTAATTAAAACCCTGCAATTAGCTATTATTGTCAGTGTATCAAAAGTCAGATGGATACGAGTTTAACACACTATAACCACAAGCTGGATACGTATAAAGGAAGAGAACGAGGGAGAAGAATAAAGGTTGTCAGAATATAGAAGAGAAGAAGGGAATATATATATATATATATATATATGTGTGTGTGTATGTATGTAGGTTAGCAAAGTAGAATTAATAGGTAGAGGGCGCGGTCTGAATTATTATATATTTGATAGTACAGCGTAAAAGGGCCGATGATGTTCGTTTCCTTTTCAAACTCGTTCTGATACAGTTCTCGTTTCTGTTGGCATGCATGATTCGATCAGTTTTTTTTAATAATTAAAGTATACGCGTGTCTTTGTATATGTTTTCTGGTGTTGCAGAGGCGAGAAAAGGACCATTTACAGGTTTCAAATAGGATAGTGGACGTAATTGAATAATTATTGAGGAGAGGAATATTCTTTGGTACACGTAGTATTTGTTGATTAATTATTATGCATTTCAATTTGGGTGTAAAAGATGGCGCATTTAAGAGAATGCCCATACCTTGGGGCAACAGTGGTGAAAATGGACCGTGTCTGGTCCTGATTGAGAGTGAACAAAGCGAAGGAGAAGGCAAGGGTGAGAGGGACTGAGAAGGCCAGGCTAACCAATATGGAGGCAACAGGTTTCAAGATATGTGTAAATTACAACACAAAGGGGGCAATAATTGAAGAAAATCCTAGCAAGCAATCCATGTGAACGGGGGGAGTTGGGGATATAAAGTGGTAAAGAAGGGAAAAAGCAAAAACTCCAGGAAAAAAAAGAGAGAGAGAAAGGAGAATTTGTGAGAGATTTTTTGCTTTAGCTTTTGCTTTTTAAGTACATGTATAATCTACTAAAAGGAGAAAGATAGGCAAAGCATATGGGGTGGGTTGAGTGCTGGAACAAGCAATTCCAATGAGGCAACGGCATAACATGAACAAATACATGCGTAATAATCGAACTAAAGTTGATCATGACATTGGATGTATTCACGAACTCGCCAAGGAATTGCCCTACAACAGTGTGCTGTGGCGTTGCACAGTCGTTGGTGTCGGCATGAAAATGCTCTCACCATACCAGCTGAATCACTGAGTGATGGTTTTATGGCTTTTCCAAATGTTTCTTTTTTAATGCTCCGACTTTCAAGTCAACATTGTATGTTTGCTTTGTCACACTGAGATATTCATTCTCCCTTGCCTTCAAACTTTGTCCCCCTCTTTTAATTTGTATCCTCCGCAATAGAAAAATAAGGAATATGTATTGCCACGTGCCTACCTCAATTGCCTTAGGTTCTGCCTTTAATCAAAGTGTCTGTAGATAGAGTATAAAATTTATTTAAAAAAATAATGGCACACTACTTATGTGCCTTGAGGCTTGAACCATGCGATTCGTCTCAATTTCTGTGTAAGGTATCAATATGGAATCTAGTTATCTGAATTTTAGACGCAACACTCCTAAATTAAACAAGACTTTCTTGTTTGTGAGAAAAAGTGGAAGACTCTTATTATTTCTTGTAATTCATTACTTATAAGGCCATAAATCCATAATTGCGAGCAAGTGGAAAGCTCTCATTTATTGTGGTCTTGCGTTATTTGAATTTTTATTTTACCCATAAAATATATGTCATGTATCAAATTTTAAGGTAGCTTAGAATCATTATTTATTTCAAAAAATATTATTGTTAAATGGAGAACATTGAGTAAAAGTAGATAAGATTTAGAATCGTTTAATATTAAATAGAGGACATAATTTAAAAAACTAATTGTTACATGGTACTCTATTTATGATTTTTTTCCCCTCATGATAGGGATAAGGGAAGTAATTTTGGACCTGCTTTATTATTCTCTCCCTAACAGGAAAAGCGTACTACCATTAACGAGTTAGATCGCATCAGTCACACTCAACCTCGGGAATTCAAGATCCCTGAAGGACGGAGAGGAACCTAGAAAGTTGAGGATGTTCATTCAAAGAGACTCAAGGGGCCTAGACACTTACCCCAATGATTTGATCTTGTTTTGACCTTTTGGGATCTGCCTCATTTTCAGTTCAAAAAGCAAAAGGAATAGAGAATTACGGTTAATATCGTGATGATAACCCTCGGCCGGTGATATTTTAATTTTAGAATGCATAGTTACATAGTACTACCCTGTTGTCTGATGCAATGGCCGAATAGAAATTATGGTCAACCGCTTTTCTACCACACAAACAAAACTAGTAAGCCTCCAACGATAGATGCCTCCTGTGGCCACACACAACGTATACTTTTCAAACAAAAAAAATGAAGCCCGCTTTCAAAACAGATGGGCTACTAGGTCCATTTCACTTCTACATTTTTTTTTATAAAAAAAATTCAAAAAGAATTAGATTAATTCATGATATAAAAATAATGTAAAATCTCTCTTTTTTAAACGATACTAATATCAGACAGTGTAAACCACTGTCTATTAACCTCAAAAATAAACATAAACATCCATAAGTTAAGATATATCTCTAATTGCGATTGGAGTTATAATAAAGTGATACTCTCTATAGATCTTTAACCCACATAAGTGGGTCACTTCTACATATTAAACTTGCTGACCTACCCTTTAAACTATTCACACAAAAGATTATGGCAAAAGATTGTCCCTAAAAACACAATTAAAACATCAAAATTATGGGTTGGATATAATACAATGGGTTAGTCCCTTCATAGACAAATCAACATTCAAATTTTTTAGAAGAAGTATTTATATTTAATTTTTAATAGTATTTTAAATAAAATTATGTTAATAAATATATATATATAATCAAAAAAAAAATTAAAAATCAAAATATCCACTATCTGGCCGCTGCTCCTAGGCATCATATCGAGACTTAAAATATTTCGTCAGTACTTCATAAATTAAACTAAAAAAAATCTAAAAAGCACTTGAATTCAAGAAATTTCTACACAAACAATATTTACTTTGAGAATGGGACGGACGGTAAAAACCGACGGCTATTCCTTGAGACAAAAACCATTTTATGTAATGATAATGCATAGGTTTTAATCAAAGTTGTGGGACAGATTTGTGACATGATTGTAATGCCAGATTATTGTCAGCTGTGTTTTAATAGGAAGATGGGGGACACACAAGCGGATCGTACTACTTCTGAAGCCTGATTTTGAAACTTGTGTTCACACCAGAAAGCGCCACGTAATGGCAATGCTTTTTTGACTATATCATCGTCAAAAGTTATCCCTCCATTAACTTGCAATCAAAACACCAATCATTCATTATTGTGATTTGTGTGAAGGCTCGCGGTCTTTTCATTTTGGGGCCCAGTTGATGCAACCAAAATTTTCTTTCACAAATATGCAGCGTCCCCTCATGATACTGTCCTTGAACTTGAGGTTGAAAACAAAACTAGCTGAGTTTTTCCACCGACCATGGTGGTAAGTTGAAGGAAACACTTGCAGGTCCTGCCATACGTTCAAATTGAATACTGCAAAGCGACGATCATATCAGTTCATAGTATTGGACTGGACAAGGAAATCGACGGAGTCACTTGTGTTGGGGTTTACATGCTTAGTCAAATTTGTGCTTGAATCCATTTTATACTTTCTAAAGAAGCCATCATAAACTACGATATCAGCGATCCGTATGCGCCATTATTTTCTTCTATGGAGCCCACCAGATGAATCACATGCATGCTGAAAAATAGAGGGACTTCCTGCTTGCTGCTGTGTGTGGCTTACGTTTGTAAGTGTTGTGTGTGGCTGAAGCATCAAACCAAAACAAGTGTAACTTCAGTGTACAGAAGATGCTGATAACTAATAAAACCATTCATAAAATCATCAATAAAATCTTTAAAAGTCCGAAAGGATCACGGAACCTTTTTAGCAGGGAGCCAAATTCAACGTCGACTCTATTTATGAAGTAAAGTATTCAGTGAGTTAATGTGAGAAATGACATTGATGGGCAATCTCCACTAACCAAAAAATTGGAAGTTATTCTTTTCTTTTTTCTGTTTTTTTTCCGTTCCTCTTTTCCTTCGTTTTTTTTGGCTACATGTTGAAAATTGGGAAAAGTATTGTTTAGCTAAGAAGGAAACTAAAAAGGCGGTGAGTGCAGCTCGTTTTAAGGCTTTTGAGGAATTTTATAAGGAGTTAGAAACAAAGTCGGGAGAACGAAAGATTTATAAGATTGCAAGAGATAGGGAAAGGAAATCGAGGGATTTGGATCAAGTACGTTGTATTAAGGATGAAGAGGGTAATGTTTTGGTTGCAGATAGTGATATCAAAGAACGGTGGGAGACCTATTTTTACAAATTGTTTAATGACGAGGGAGGAGGGTCAAGTTTTGAGCTAGAGGATTTAACAGGAGAAGTTGAACCAAATTTAACTTTTTACCGTAGGATCCGTGTTGACGAGGTTAAAGAAGCGCTTAAGAAAATGGAAAATAGTAAAGCTGTTGGACCTGATGGTATTCCTATTGAAGTTTGGAAGTGTTTAGGTGAAGCGGGGGTGGTGTGGCTTGCTAAACTTTTTAATGTGATCTTAAGCTCTAAGAAAATGCTGGATGACTGGAGGAAAAGTACTTTAGTTCCTATTTACAAAAATAAAGGGGATATCCAAAATTGTGCAAACTACAGAGGGATAAAGCTTATGAGTCATACTATGAAGTTGTGGGAAAAGGTAATTGAACACAGATTGAGATTAGAGACTGATATTACTGAGAATCAGTGTGGTTTCATGCCGGGTAGGTCTACAATAGAGGCGATTTATTTATTAAGGGGGTTAATGGAAAGGTACCGGACTAAAAGAAAAGACTTGCATATGGTCTTCATTGATTTAGAAAAAGCATATGATCGAGTGCCAAGGGAAGTGCTTTGGAAAGCTTTGGAAAAGAAAGGTGTACGCATGGCATATATCAAGGCAATAAAAGATATGTATGAGGGGGTAACAACTACTGTAAGAACGTCTGGGGGCGAAACAAAGGATTTTCCCATAAGGATTGGTCTACATCAGGGATCATCCTTGAGTCTTTATTTATTTAATCTAGTAGTGGATGTTCTAACTAAGCCTATTCAAGAGGAAATCCCTAAGTGCATGCTTTTTGCGGACGATATAGTTCTGGTGGCGGAATCAAGAGAAGAAATTAATTTTAAACTTGAGTTATGGAGAAGTACTTTAGAGTCGAAGGGTTTTCGTCTGAGTAGAAGTAAGACTGAATATATGCATTGTAATTTTGATAAGAGGCAAGTTAGAAGTAACTTGGAGGTCAAATTGGGAGATCAAGTTATTCCACAAATAGATAAGTTCAAATATTTGGGATCAATTATACAGAAGGACGGTGAAATTTTGGAAGATGTTCATCATAGAATTCAGGCCGGGTGGTTTAAATGGAGAAAGGCTACTGGGGTTATATGTGATCGAAAAGTACCAGATAAAGTAAAAGGAAAGTTTTATCGCACTGCTATAAGACCAGCAATGCTTTATGAAAGTGAATGCTGGGCTTTAAAAGGACAGCACGAGCATAAAGTTGGGGTAGCTGAGATGAGGATGTTGAGATGGATGTGTGGACATACAAGAAAAGATAAGATTCGTAATGAACATATACGGGGAAGAGTTGGAGTAGCACCTATTGAAGAGAAAATGGTAGAGAACCGTCTTAGGTGGTTTGGACACGTACAAAGAAGGCCAAGGGATGCGCCAGTGAAGAGGGTGAATCAAACAGTATGGACACCGGTTAAAAGGACTAGAGGAAGGCCAAAGAGAACGCTCAAAGAGGTCATTGAGCGGGATCTCCTGGTTAATAACCTATCCAAAGATTTAGTTTTTGATAGAGTACAATGGCGTCGTATGATCCATGTAACCGACCCCATTTAATGGGATAAGGCTTGTTGTTGTTGTTGTTGTTGAAAATTATTCTTCTACTAGTTTAAGTCCCACACATGCCCTCGTTTTGAGTGAGGCAATTCTTCTTAATACGCATCTCTGGTTGAAGGTATAGAGAGATTAAACATTCTATTCCAGCGGTGCAATGGAAATTCCTACCTCAATAGAGATGGTAATTCCATCAAAACTATCAATGGAATGGCTAATAATTCATGGAAGAAACCCTAAAATACCCTTATAATATTTTTCTAGACTGCTCACCTTTCACATCACCTAGTCTAAAAAACCTTTGCCCACGAGAACTAAAATTGAATAATTAATAGGATTGGATTTAATAGAAGAGGCTAATATCTCTTAACATGATGAATTAAAATTTAAATTTTTTATAGAAGATTTGATTATATTTAGCTCCCGACTGTACTTAAAATATGATTATAGTCAATAGAATATATATACTTAACAAAATAAATTAAAATTAAATATTTTATTTATGAAATAAATGCAAACATTTCAATAATGAAAAATATAACAATCAATATGTTTTTATACTTGGGGATAAACCAACCGTTTGATCATACTTCCTTCTCATTCTAGTATTATTTCCATTCGACCAAGCACAAAAGTCAAACAAAATGTGCCTAGTTCTGTTCATCAAGTACATATCAAACATGATTATTTCACTCTTTTCAAATTTATTGTCATAATCATTTGCTTTAAAAAATATTCCGCGAAGCAAACAGGACTAAGGCCAATCAATTAATTAATGATTCCTTCATGTTGGTGCGCGTGAGCGCGTTGAAAGAGAGATGAAATGGAATGGACAAACATAGATCTTAGGCATCTTCTTTTTGAGGCTTGGTCGCATATATATATATATAGATGTCAGGTATTCATTTTTTTAAAAAAAAGAATATAAAAGAAATATAGTCAACATTATAAAATGAATGTAAGGAACATAAGATTCATTGTTTGCCAGGTGAGATGAAGTAGGAATGATGAGGAACATGAAAGTAGTTTGTCCTGTGGAATACTGAGAGAAGGATACATGTGTTCAAACTTCAAAACTAGAAAACAATTCTGTTTTGACTCATTCGATCATCTTCTTTTGGATGTAAAGCTTAAAGCCTGCCTCTTCCTCAGCCTCAAGCCGCAAACATGTTTAATTTCCCTTTTCTTTTCGTCTTCATCTTCAAACAATGCCTCCTCTTTCTTCTCTTCACAAATTCCTTCTTCTGGGTCAACAACCCTTACAAAATTTAATTAATTAATTACTCTTCAACCTCTGGTTAACTATAACGCACCTCAAACATATTAACATTCTTGTCTATTTCATGAGATTTGTGTTAGTTGGCATTTGCATAAATATAATCTATGAGATTCCTCCCTTCGTTTTCTGGAATAGTCCAACTGATGAGGCGATATTTTGTCACGAGTTCGTATGTAGACAATGTGATGATGAATGTGTGTGCTCTTTGACCTAACTCCAAATTCCATCCATTTCAAAATCGTTGGCTCCCACCCAAACAGAGATAGGAAATCGGATCAGCCTATTAAAGGGACGGGCTGTGCGGCCCGCCTTTTTTTTTTTTTTAATATTTAAAAAAAATATTTTTAAATTTTTAAAATACTAATAATTTTTTTAATGTTATATTAGTATAATTAAAAAATTAATATTATACTCTTAAAAATTCATATTTTTTATAAAAAAAATCTTAAATTTTATAACTATAAATCTAAATAAATATTAATATAATATTAATCAATTATAATATATCAACACATATTAATAAATAAGTAATTATCTTTATTAATATTCAATAATAAAAGTATTCAAAATAATATTTAGATAAAATAAATAATAATATTAATAATTTATTAAAAAAATAGGTTAACCCGCTAGTGATAAAATGCTAACCTGTTTTTAACCTATTTTTTAAGAAAATTGGCCCAACCCGCAGGCTAGGCCTATTTTTGCAGCTCTACCCAAAGTTCACAACAAAGTTAAAAATTGTATATCTATCAAACCCTTATGATCATGGACAATCCGGTGCAGTAATTTTTTTATTGATGTTTTCTAAGTATCATACTCCTAGTTAGTTTCTCTTTCTTGTATGGAACATTTCCATAACTATCTAAAATAATACTTTTACTGCCTTTAATATCAATCTATTTAAATAAAAAAAATACAGTTATAAAGTATATTTTATATTAAGAATTAGAATGACAGAACCATATGCATGGTTGATGGAGGTAGATGGGTCCTTAGTAGCATTATTATGAGTGGGGGTTAATGTTATGATCGAGCTCAGGCCATTATTACAGGTAATTAATTGTAATGAGATTGCGCAACGCCCCACTCTTGGAATTTTTTTTAAGGAAAAAACTTTTTGCGGCCCATGGAAATTATGCTAACACCACTTAATTCGCGACACATGATTCGTTCGTGGGTGGCTAATGAAAGGTGCATGTGGGTAACAAATTAAACTCACCTCAGAGCGTCACTGGTTCTCGCTAAGAGCCACGTGTTTGTTCATTAGCCACTTTCAATTTTATAACTTATTCTCTGTCTTGAGAGAAAAATAACGTTCGTGAGTTGATATGCTCAAGCATAACATAATCCGAAGAAAGCGGAATCTTCCCCGGAATGTTTGCAAAGTTATCCCATGTTGATACTCTAGCTACTTGAGAAGATTCCATTGGTTGATCGGTTTGTCTGATGGCAAAACTCGCCGTGGTCTTCTAGAATATTTTAGAAAGGAGGAAATCAACTTAACCGAGAGAACTCGGACAACATTCCAAACGGCGGATGACAATTTGATCATCGTGAAGCTGTGCATGTGACGCTTTGAAAATTATTCCTTCCGCTTATTATCGTATTACACGGCCCGAGAAAATCGATCCATATTTAAACCCTTTTCCGACACAGATCTATCGACTTCCAACAAATGATTAGCTCATGGTTTAATTGTTGTGGATAAAGTGCCGATAGTGTTTAACAGATTTTTCCCAACCGTACAACAACGGTGAGAATGGAAATGGGCACTTATTCCCAAGTTTGTCTCTCTTACATGGTTAACGTAAAACGCTTTTCTGTTCACTCGTATTTCTACTTTCAGACAGAGATAAGCATAAGCCATCCAATAAATAACAAAAGTTGTTGCTGTTATTATCATCGCTGGAATTTCAAGCCCTTCCTTCCTAAGTTGGCGTGTTCTGGTGGCTTGGGCCGAGTTTTCTCCCATTACTTCATGCGGTCCTTTATTTTAGTATATAAAACAACGAAGACAACTTTTGCGTTCCATTGATATCCCCCTCCTTTTTTTTTTATTTTACTTTATTTAGTGTTATTGTTGCCTTTTTGGTCTTCCATTATCATCAGCTACAATAAACAAAACCCTCTGATAAACTCGTTCACACCTCAATTTGTCCATCTTATCCCTCTATAAATTCCTTCCATCCCTGCCCGTATCTTCAAGCCTTCAATGACCCTCCATCACAATCTTATCTTACTGTCTCTTCTAACCCAAACCACAAAAATACAAAATGGCCAAGATCACAGCCCTGTTCTTCACTGCTCTGTTTCTTTCTTCTATGCTTGCCCACGCCACACGCCCTGTGCCAGGTTTTAACGAGGAAGTTTCAGCAAAGACGCAACATCTGGTTGGTTAAATTATGATATATCTGTGTGTATGTTATGCTCTGTTTAGGGTCTTTTACCTGAGTTTTTATTTTCTTGAACATATATAGGGTGCGGACGCAGGGCATGATGAGGCTGCAGTGGAGTCTTGTGAAGGCGTTTCAGAGGATGAATGCTTGATGAGAAGGACACTTGCTGCTCACCTGGACTATATCTACACCCAGAACCACAAACCTTGAATTTGTCTAATACTATTAATAGAAGCATATGCCCCAACAAGATTCCTAATTATATACGTTAGATGATGGTTTCTTCCGGACCGGACCCCCAAGCTTTTGGCTTCCACCCCTTTTTATGCCATGAACTCACCCATGTATTCACTATTCAATATAAAGTATTATAATGAAGTTAAGTTGATAATATAAGCTCTTGCTTTGTTATACTCGGATAGAAGGATTATATCTAGTGAAAGCGTGTTTGTGAACTGCAAAAGTCATTTCTTGTTCAAAGATTAAAGATGAGAATGTTGCTATATTTACAAATAATGCTGTGAGCCTACAATAACACCAGAACAGTTAAGATGCTACAAGCCTCGATGGAATGGTTTGATTAATTGTTTATCGATGATTGCTCGCATGATAATCCAATAGGGGCTTTCATGAAGAAGCCGTGATGAATAGAAATGGAGTAATTCGTAAGTAGCATGGCTCGGAATTAAATGTAACCGAGCAATATGAGGCCCAAATTTGGGAAAGAAGTGAAGTTAGAGGGGGAAAAGTAAGTACGAGAGAATGGACTTTGTAGAGGACGGGCACAAGTGTGGAATTAATATAATTAAGGCTAGAACGCTGCTCTACATTTAATATGGAATGTAAATGCGATCAACCAGTTTACTTGTGTGGCTGGAAGAGAAACAGTAGAAACATAGTAAGGGTGATTTTGATGGAATTGGTGGACAGTTAAGCTTAATGTGAAGACGGAATAAAAAAGCAGAAATTGGACAAAACATATACTCGGGTTTTGCAGAAGGGGAAGGAGCGGGAGAAATGGGATAAGTGAGGCAAAAACGTCAACTGTAATAATTGGATGTTCTGAAACATTACATAAATGCCTCATGCAGTTATCATTGCTTCAGCTCCATTCTTCCATAGCTACTCTTTCTAGCCTTACGTTATCCTATCTTTCTTCCCTTTTCCTCTCCCACTACTTCACTCCTCCAACTTTATTTGACTTCACATCAATGAATCCATCCCCATGTAAACTAGGCTACAATTCTCATCACAGGGATTAACAAAATGGTCCACGTCCTTGTGGTGATAATAAAATTCATTAAAATACCCTTGTTATAAACATTCCCTAAAGTATAATATTAAAACAAATTAGACATGATTTTATATACATTACACAGGATATGGGAAATAAACAGTAATTTATAAAAAGAGAAAATAATAATGTTTAAGCAGTAGAATTATGGCGGCCATGAATAGTGATAGTGCTGATAACTCTACGGAGATTTTAATATTAGCTGGTTAGTGCAGCAGACTTCTTATTACATTGACTAGGCTTGTAATTCATCTAGAGCAAAGCACAATGTCAATACATGACACCGCCAGAAAGAACTTAATTCTCGAAAATAATTTTTTTAAAATTTTTTTGCAGATGGATTTATGACTTGATATTTTATGTCTCTTATTTTCTGGTCAAATTTTTTGCTAAAGTGTTATTCTGTCTCCCTGGTTATCGTCTACTAAGTTTAAGCGCCACTGGGTTGTTGTGGATGCGTTTTGGTTTTGCCAGATTGTTTCTATAACAAGGGAATTGAGCTCCATTGATGTTGCCTCATTATTTCTATTTATTTATCAAATTTGTTGCTTTTCTGTTGCACTTCCAAAGCTGACACCTCAATTTGCCACGTTATTTCTGTATATATGGTATCCCTCATGCCTTCAAAAGCTTCAACAAGCCTTCAAACTTGTTGGAACCAAAAGCCAAGAATGGCCAAGATCACAGACTCGTTCTTCACTGCTCTGTGTCTCTGTCTCATGCTGGCCCACGCCACTCGTCCCGAAGCAAGTCTTCACGGTGAATTCTACCAGAAAACGCTGCATGAGGTTGGTTAATTAATTACAGTATGACATTTGTGCCTTTATCAGATATTTATAGTTTTTAAATTGAGATTCGCGTGGATTACTTGTATATGCAGGGTGTGGAGGAAGATTGTGAAGACATGTCAGAAGAAGGGCGCTTGATGAGAAGGACACTTGTGGCTCATCTCGACTACATCTACACACAGTCACACCGCCATTAACACTTAGACATACACCCTCAACGCTTATGATACAAATTAAATTAGATACTTATATATCCTCCATCCTTCTCCACTAATCCTTTATTTATTCTTCCCTTTTATCATATCAAGCTGCCGTGAAGAATTTCTGAGTATATATATATATATATATACTCAGAAGTAGTGTTGTAATGAATCAGGCTGTTCTGATATTCATATGCTGAATTTTCTAATGTGCACTTACTGCCCATTCATACTGACTTTATCATGGTGGCCATGAGGTATATCTATAATACTATTTGATAAAAACTTTAATATTTTACGTTGTGTGCTTCTAATTAATATATCATTATTCTTATCACTCACTGATGCATGCAAGAAAGCATCAGCACTATATATGTCAAGATGATTATTAATTACACAGATATATATACACTTGTCCACGTACCGTGCATCGGAGGAGGCATCGAACAATACAAGTCACTTTTCAAAATGTGATCCGATATCTAAAAATAATAAAATGTAATTACGTGATGCAGACAATATGTAATGTATATATTATGAAAAATTATTGGGATGATGTAACTGGTAGGTGTCATGTAATTGCTTGCATCTATCTAATAACAAATCAAACCATTCTCATGTCGCTTGTTGACGGTCTCCCATCAACTTCAATTTGGTTTTTCAAATATAAAGGGAAATAGATGTGTATATGCAATATTCTTTTAATACGATTATTTGGCACCCCATCACTGTACAATTTTATCATGTATTCAAGTATTGTTGGGTGTACGTGATCAGGATATATTTGGATTTTTATTACCTCATAACTCTTGATCGATCCCTTTACTTCATTAAATTAAGTCCTTTCTTTTGAATGGGATCGATCATGCTAGGTAGCTGTGTATGTTTAACTGTAGTAGCAACTAGTAAGCACTCCATGAAAGGAGCAAATCATCAATTAATACACAGAATTATTATACGAACTGGGGCACGGGTAAAACAATGAAGAATGGAGCAATTATGCTAGTTATTGTTAAGTATATGCGCTCTTTGTTTCTTGCATATGGAGGCGTACTCGGTAAAGTCAATGATCCTTATCCCTGCTCTGAAAACTCGTCAGAGCCCGGCCCGTTGCTTAGCTCATAAATTGCTTCCAGCCATTGGGTAGTTGACGGAGCTGGCTTCCAGAATTCCCTCGTATCTGCAGATTCGGCGGCCATAAAGATTCCATTCTTCCTTCTATCAGAATCATTTCCCTCCCGAGGTGGTTGCAACTTCAAGTTAAGGCTGTATGTACTGTGATGTGGAAGTTGATAAGGAGCTTTTGATGGAATTTGTGAAAGAAACTCAATTCAGCGATGTCTTGTGGAAGAAAGCAACAGGCGGTCGTGGATTGGGCCGAATAAGGCCCAGCCAGAGAGCCCAGACTCCATGGGACGATGCTCCACGTCTCCGCTCCCGTACTTGACTTGAAAGCTTTTTATCATAACAGATTCACATGTCCCCATCACTTTCACAGCTAGCCACCGATATGGACCACCGTGTCCTTCTTTCCACGTGGATCCATCTACACGTGTCCCTCCTCCGACTCAGTTCCACCCTCTAGAATTCACCCACTCCTTACACGTTCCCACCCTCCCCCTTTTATCTCTCCCCAAAGCCTGATGAGCTGTGCCTTGTTCCAGAGGGACCCTCACGCCCATCAACTTCAAGTTTCTACCCCAAACATGGGAGATATAGCCTTCTCTCTGCTTCACTCAACACATTCATTCCCAGCTTCCCAAACACTCGAACCTACGATCGTCGTTGCTCTTTATATTTGTATTCCCAATATTGACACAGCCCGGCTTCTCTCTCCCTGTTGTTTTATATATAGTTAATCCAGCCCACACCCCTCTCCTTGTTTCTCGGCTTATTTATGGAAACTCGTATTTCTGATCTCTAACTGTACCCTCAACCTGCTCCCAAACTTAGACATATTCAGATTTCTCTACTCTCCACTGCTTTCTCTCTCCTCTCTCTCTCTCTATTCCATGATTTTTGCATCTGCTGCGAGCTTTCCCCCAGGTAACCATCTTATTTCTCCCCATTTATGTACTTATTCCTTGTTCACTGCTATCGCATTGGTTTTATAATTCATTCCCATAGAGATATATTTCCTCCCTATTATCATCCAAAAGATAACAAAAAACTCTTAACCTTCGACGATTAATATGCAAGCTCTGAATTCATTCATTGGTGCCTTCTCTTCTCATCTTTCCGATCCAAATCCGAACCTTGTTGGCCATTTTCCATGCAAATTCAATTCCCGCCTCTTTTTCAAGTTGCTCGGATGTGTGAGGGAATTTATAATTGGTTTCGAGAAAGCGATAGGAGTTTTGCGATAAGACGACAACGGAAATATCAGTTTTAAACAATAGTAATAATAATCTGCGTTTTTTGGAATTCTTGGCGCGGTCGCTTGTAATACAAGAAGCATGGCTCCCCTGGCTTGTCGCGTGCGTTGCTTGATGAGTTGTTCTTCATCGACGCGTCTCTTGTTCTTCCTTGGATTTCACAACGTTTCCCAACTTGAGCTTATGTGGCCTCTCTGATTATATAAATACATGCAGTGTACTGGTCTTATTCTTCGTGTCATCGCCCACCTCCTTGATTGCCCAGTGATGATGGGGATAATTCACCAATCGCACATCGATCGGGAGCTTGAATCACTGATAGAAAGAATATATCCTCCCAGGTACTAATAGTTATATGCTGCTACTATTTTCGCATCTCTCTTGTCTTGCATCGTTTGTTTTCAGTCCTATAACTCGGAATTATATACATATGTTCATAGTAATTCTTCTTCAACTATAATTAATTGGTTTACATTTCCCATGTTATTATTTACGTGCAGGGTGTGCATAGACAATGACTCTTGCAGGGACTGCACCGTGTTGAAGGTCAGTTTAAAATTTTATTTAATGTGTATCCATGAACTGTTCCCACTGGCCTTTAAACTAATTAGAGTCCCCTAGACGACGAAATTGTTGAGCATTTGAGTATAATGAAATTGACAAGAAGGGAAAAAAACTCTGCGCATGCAGGTCTAGTGCAGCAAGCTATATTTCTCAGTTTAGCTGGATGGTTATATATTATTCTAGGAATAGATATCAATATTATCAAGTAAAAACAAAAAGGAAGAGGAAGGAAAGACGACATATAATGTTTCTGAACCGCAGCCCCATCTGGGCATCACAAAATTAGGATATGTTTTGAAAAAGGGGAAAGGATTGAACAATCCTACGAAAGTAGTGTTGTTGCTATTTGCACAAGTTGATTTCATTTTTGTCTTGACGTTAAAATAAGAAACCAAATTCGGGTGTTATTACTCTTTGAGAATGACGTAATCCAATATTGGAATGGAGGCGCTAGAAGGTGCCCAAGAGGCAAAACAAAGAGAGTGACGATATATAGTTGTTGGAAGAAGGGTTTTGAGATAAATAGACAGGCCACGTGTATAGTTAGAGGTCAAGTGAAAGTGGTGAGAAACGAACTACCTCACTGGGGTTGATGAATAATTGTGTGGCCACAAAAACAGGTGGATAGTGCAAACAAAGATGGGATATTGTTGGAAATGGTACAGGTGCTGACAGATCTCGACCTCGTTATCTCCAAATCATTCATTTCCTCAGATGGGGGATGGTTTATGGACGGTAAGAGTTTCTTCCCCCGCTGTATAGCCGCAATTACATATTATGCTTTGTTTTTTTTTTTTGGATACGTGGATTTTGATGCAAATTTTAATAATATTTAAAAAGAAACTTGTGGTGTTATGTTGTATGAGCCATGCACGGGTCATTTACCTCTGAGACACGACTCCCCATTAACACCGTCTCTTCGGCTGGCCCTTGTGGCGGTTGTCTTCTGACATGTGATGGCAGTGTTCCATGTGACCGATTCGTTCGGCAACAAACTCAATGACGAGAGCCTCACGCTTTACATTCAAAAGGTCTGTCTCCTGTTCTCCCCCTCCATACAGTAAATTACAAACAAACAAGAGAAAAGGGGCCATGAATAAAGAGAAGTACGTGGACAGAAAATTACATCTACTGCTCTCTCTCTCTCCCTCTTGTTGAAATTTGAAAGTACCTCGATCATTTTAGAAATCATTATTTTATTCCATGAATAATTCGAAAGTAAGAGAATATTTATATGTCGAAGAAATTTCAGGCTCTTTGTGCGAGTAGAAGAGGAGAAATATCGAGAGAAGAAAAAGCGTGGGGGAAGAAGACGGCCGTAGAGTTGACCGGGACGGATGGGCCGGGCTTACTGTCAGAAATATCAGCCGTTCTCGTAGAATTGGGCTGCAACGTCACCTCGGCCGTAGCCTGGACCCACAACGACCGAGCAGCCTGCATCATCCACGTGGAGGATGCCTCCACATCTGAGCCCATCACTGACGCAATCAGATTGAGCCACGTAGAGCGGCACTTACAGTGTGTATTGGAGGCCCACGGTGAGAAGGGGCGCGTGAGGCTGACGACCTTAGCCGCCGGACGCACCCACACTGAGCGGCGGCTGCACCAGCTGATGTACGCCGATAGGGACTACGAGAGGTGTGGGGCGTGCGAGGGGGAGAGCGGCGGAGAGCACAAGAAGGGGTGTGATGGGACGCATGTGTGGATCGGAAGGTGCGAAGAGAAAGGCTATTGGGTGGTGAACGTCCGGAGTAGGGATCGCCCAAAGCTCTTGTTCGATACCCTATGCGTCCTCACCGACATGAACTATGTGGTGTTTCACGCCGCCATTCGCTCCGCCGCCTCCATGGCTCACCAGGTACGTAGTGTGCATTGCTCATTTTACCCCGCCATCGTTTATAGTTAAGTATTCAGTTATATACGTTAATTTTCAGGAGTACTTTGTGAGACATAAGGCTAGTTCAACCCTGCCCAGAGAAACCGAGAGGCAAAAGCTGACCTTATGTTTAATCGCTGCCATAGAGCGCAGAGTCTCGCATGTAAGGGCCATCATAACCATAAGTCCATAACACTCGGCTTCAAGGTTCTGGCTATTATATTGTATTTACTCCGGATTGACATTTTGAGGGGACAATTTTGCAGGGATTAAGTATAGACATCAACACCAGAGACAGAGTGGGGTTAATGTGGGATATTACGCGGGCGTTACGAGAGAATGGACTGTGGATATCGAGGGTGGAGATCGGAACGAGAGGTGATAAAGCAGAAGGATCATTCTATGTTACGGATTCATCGGGTGAGGAGGTGAAACCAAAGATAGTGGAGTTAGTGAGAAAAGAGGCAAGAGGATCCATTGTTGCAGTTCACAGGTCTCCTTATAGGATGTTGAAAGCCTCGTCTTCGAGTTCCACAGTTGAGCGGAAGAGGGGTACAGAGGGCGCCCATAGATTTTCAATTGGAAGCATGATTTGGTCACGAATCGAACGCCTCTCTGACAGTTTTGGATCCATCAGATCCTCCTATCTTGCCTACTCCGACTGATGCCTATAGACAGTGCTGTTGCTATATATAGCATCAGAAAGGAGATTAGTTTCTTCTTTTCTTTCTTATTTTTTAGCTTAGCTAATTATGTTTCGCATGAAAATGCCATTCTATGATAGAGCTCCGCAGATCATATAGCCAGCACAATGTTTTTGTTTCCATTTCTTCGGTCCGTACACGTTATAACTGATCATAGATCGAAAGGAAGTGAGAACAAATCAACGGAAGCGCAATACTGAGGGACAAATAACTTTGGTCAATGCCAATAGCTGCTCATGCATCTAAAGAAAACAAACTGGACCAAAATGCAGGTGCCAATGACATTAAATAGGAAATCAGACAAACATGTGGCTGATGATATCTGATAACCTCCAACGACAGCCATGGAATACTTGTAATCATGATAAATGATTATCCAACGGTCAAGTTTTGTGATTATTAATTATACTCCGAGAATAACGATGGGGTCAAACGAGTACCCTCTGTGTTACATCAAAGTAGTCCCGGGTTGATCTATCCCTTGCCGAGAATTTGACCACTAATACTTGCTTAGAATTTTAATTTCGCAAGTTTGGCTCATAAAATGTTAAGCAGATTGTAAAGCTTTAATATTACATATGGATATACATAAATAATAGTCGTTAACAGAATTGATGACCTCAAATCACTTGAAAGTTGAAACTCAAGTATCAAATCAAAGAAAGTTTTAAGCACAATGCACAGAGGGGACTGGCTTTATGTACACTAACACAGTTTCCAAAGGCTAACAGTTGAGTACGGAGACCGTGTGCAACTCTATTCACAAATCAAGTGATAATTATAATAAAAATGACTTGCATTCCGGGAAGGTTTTGTTGCATTATTACATTACATCAATATCATCAACGTTAAGCCAGTCATTGGAATCCTTGGCCTCAGGATTACGAGCTCTTGCATGCTCCGAACCCCTGCTTTCAACAGAGCCTATATCCTTATAAGAGTTTGGTGAGCTTCGACCTAGTTGTACCCAATCTCGAGAGTCTTTAGTTGAAGAATCAGAACCTGAGGTAACTTTTTTGTAACGTACAGGCACATCACCATCCTCCTCCTCAAGATCACTAAATGATACATCATCATCATTAGCTGTAGGCATCGAGGTTCCACTGACGCCAGCTATTTCAGAATTATCCTCATTCAACCAATCATCTGCTTCATCCTCGGTAATGTCCGAGAATTTGTATGTGGAAGTAGATGATGACTGCTGCGCACTTGGTTTCGCTGGTGCTTCTTCAACCACAGATTTATGAATTACTTCGATTTCAGTGCTTTGAACAGGATGCTTCTCCATTTCAACATCAGACGCAACAGCAGATGGGGCTGCTTCAACCACAGGAATCTGCAGAGGTTCTGATTTAAGTTGAGCATCGCTTGGCACAGAAAGATGTCGTTCCTCCGCTTTTGAGTAAGCAGCGTCTCTTGCAGAAAAATCTACTTCTTGCTTTTCCTTTCTTATTTCATCTAATTTGATCGTTAACATTGCTCTAGCTTCCACTATCTGTGTACAGAACATAAAATTGCTCGGATCATATGCTATCAGGTTAACTAATAGTAAAACAAACAGCAAGTCAGGAAATGAATAATTTTCAGACTTCTATAGAGACTAGCTGATAACGATGTAGAAGGATCACGTACGATCCATCAAAGCTTATTAGCTATTACATTATTTGAGCTCAACCACAAGATGCTAATTATAATTCGAGATCAAACTATAAATTTCAAATGCTCAGCATGCTAAGAATAATATATTTAACATGACTGTAATCATTCCACTCATTTGGTTAGAACCATCATAAGCAAGGAAATGCATCACACAGCATAACCAAGTCAAAAGTAATAGATCAATGAAATTAAATCAGTTCCAAGCAAGCTTTAACTCACTTCTGGGGATGATAGAAGTTCAGCATCTTGTTTGTTGAGTCTAGGGTGAAGGAGTACAAAATAAATCTTCCAAAAGCACCCATCGCTCATATATCCAGGGCACAGATCCATTCTAAGAGCAGCTAATCTAGGAGCCAGACGTTCAACTGCTAGAGCATGTTCTTGTTGAGCATCAGACAATTCAAACTCTGCCGAAGATAAATTACACAAAGAACAATATCTCAAGCTTATGAATAGTAAATCCGTATGATGAACTGGGAACATATGGAGCCTTATTTTCCTCCGTGTGAATGACTCAAATGTTCAAATTTAAGATACTCAATGAACATGCAAATTTTCCATTAGCATGCACATGTAAAGAGGGAAAAGGAATTTCACCGAAACAAAAAGGGCAATGGAAAAATACCACGGATGACCTGAATCTCAATCTTCATGGAGCAAAAAAAAACACACAAGAGTTAACTCAAGAATCACATATGGAAGAAAGGATTTTCACTTCATGGATGGCACTATAATCACTATCTTGGAAAATATTCACAGATATAGAAAGAAAAAAAACTCAAGACGGTGCAAATATCCGATGCCTAGAATGACATAGAATTATTCAATCATTACTTCTATTGACCAAAGAAAATGAGATGTAGAAATCCAAAATACCATCAGAATCGTCATCAGGCAGAGGAAAATCCAACCAAGTCTCCGGATGCATCGCTACGTTTCTCGCAAAGGACACCACCTCCTCAGTCACTCCAACCACACTACCGAGTTCATATTCCTCCAGGGAACGTTCCTCTTCGGATCCAAATTGGAGGAAATTCGACGCGATCTTCGTAATCTCAGATACCGTCTTATGACTAGAAAGCTTTGAGATTCCGCTCCTGAATTTTCCACTAATCTCCGAAAAATCGCTTCGGATTCCGGAAATAACATCTTCATCGGATAGTTTTGAATAAGAATGGCCGCTGGACTGGTCGTTCGGTTCGTCTGGATTGGGAGCCGAGATCCGAGTTTGAGGAGGCTCCGAATCTGGTGGCGGAGCAAGGAAAGAGGCAACGCCCCAGAACTGGCGTGATATGGATTTGGAAAACTCGGAGAGATCATCTTTGACGCCCCGTGCAGAAGGAGTGGATGCAGGAGATGATGATTGTGAATCGGGTTGAACAGCCTCCGATTTGGGTTTAAGAGGTGATTTTTGTTCGCCGCCATAGTTGTTGTTGGGGTCAACATTCTTAGCGTCGTCTTCATTATCATCGTCATCGTCGAGCCTGAGAGAGTTAGCTATTGACCTTGCCAACCAGGCCATGGTTGATTCCAGGATTTGTGCAAATTACAATTTTCGCAACCCCCATTCCCCCATAGTATAGAGTTCTTAACGGGGATAAGACCGCTAGCTGCGACGTCGTTTTCAGGATATTTTCATTTAGTATTTTTAACACTTATTTAAGTAACGAAATAATAAATGTGCATTCCAAATTACTCAGTAGTATATTCTGACCGATCTTTTTAAACTTAAATTTCAATCTATGTATATTAGAATCTGATCTATAGACATATCCAACTTGACAAAGTCATCTGAAAAACAGAAATAAAGTTTTATATACAGTGATGTACACATTAAAACAGAAAATGTTTCGGGGGCAAGATCCAGTTTCTAAAAAAGTTATAAGAAAACAATTGGAAAAAAATGAATGAATAATTTAAAGTGATTTATTATGAAGTCAAAAATGAATAGTCTAAACTCCGGAGAGTAACATGGTTTTTTTAACCTCTAGCCAAAATATATAAATAAATAATATTAACTCAATGCCTGATTACGAAGTTAGCAATAAAAGAACAAATATAGTATAGCATCACTGCTATACTAATCATTTTTCTCCTTGTTATTTTCAATACTTAGTATTCAAAAACCATAGTATTAAACTTCGAGTAATTAAGATTGAATGGGAAGGACTGCATCAATCAGTTTATTATTCTTCTTGTTTCTTTTCCCACTTGTGTCTCCACAAAATGACGGGTGTTCAAGAGCTAACTAGACAAAAATTAACGGCAAGATCTTCCATGAATTATGACCAGAAGTGTTATTTGGAAGGGAAGCATAGCTCTGCAGCATGTAATTTGTGATGGTTTCAAAACCCAGGCAACACTTTCACTTTTGCCAAACCAGCGTGGTTTCAGACATGCATATCCTTCCATGTATATAAGAGTGGAAGGAAGATGCATACCACAAAACCCTGAAACCTGATGTGATGGATGCCAAATACTGAGATCGTGATGAGAGAAAAGAATAGACAGTACAAGCTTATATAGCGCAGCTGAAATTCAAGTTCATGACACTTGTGCAATAAGCTCTCATGTAACTGAAGTTAGGGAATTGATATAACTCACAACTGAAGTTATTAGTGTGCAATGAGATTTAATGAAATTTAAGTATATACGCTTGATATCATTATCCCATACTCTTGCTCATAATTTAGACATGCCTGCACCTCTAGTGTGTAGAGGTTAAACGCTTCAATTGTCGCCATAAGATATCAATCTCTGTACTTGCCCAAGAGATGAGCATTCAACGGAAGATCAGATGAGCCGCGCAAGACACAGTGTACTACGTTATAGGACATCCTACAACATTAATTAAGTCGTTAGTTTTTTGGCTTCTTTAGAATTAATGACGCAAATGCCAATTGAAGTTGATATTGAATATATAATGAATAATGTGGCAACATCAGCAATTTAGCATATGGCAGAAAGTTGAACAGTCGCCTGCAGGAATCTGGAGAAAGTTGCCATCTCTTGGCACATGTATTCAAATTTGAAGAGTTGCACTAAAAATAGGTTTAGAGAAACCTGACTGGTTCCAAGCTGGTCATAGTTCCTAGGCTTAAGGGGAGAGAAAAAGAGCCAATTATATTACAATAAGAAGTTGCAAACAGATTCAATTCCAGGGCGTAGGCGAAATATCTTGATATTTCAATCCCATTCCCATTGCATCAGTTTGAAAGTCCTGCAGATAGAAGTCAGGCATAGGCGCTTGGGGTGGCCAATTGAAATTTTGGGAGCTTGCTGTTGCAATGTTTCTGCTTGAAGAATCAGCAAAGGAAGAAACATGCATAGCTGTGGGTACGGCGCCTTGAAGATGGTGAGGAGGCTTGGACTCCGGTGCACCAGTAAGCTGTTGAACAAGGGCCCGGAAGTTGGTAGGGTCGACATTGTACACTTTGATCGGACTCGGAGGCATGGGCGCCACCGGAGCCTTCTTACAGGGCTTCGCTATTGGCTTCCTCACTGAATGCAGCCAGGAATCGCGTTTCACATCCATTGTTTCCTCTGTGACGGACGAACCATAAGAACCGGAACATTCTTGCATCATCTTGCAATTTTTTTCTGAATATGGAATACGATAACTGCTCAATTCAGCTTGGTGACTAACCTGCGATAACTAGGTATATATATACACGACGAGTGTTGCGACCCATGTCAGGTGCATTAAAGGGGAAATGATTAAGGCGTGCTGATAAATGATGATTATTAGGGTTTTCAAATAAAGACAGCGACTTGATGGGGAGGCAGCTGGGGAATGAATGATAGTATATGGAGGAAATTTCAAATGTGGGGTTTGGCTTTGTCCTCATCGTCCACGGATGTACGTGGTGACGTATGTGAAAAATAATGTAGTTGGATGGGTGATCTTTCCCATATTAAATTAAAATATTGTCTTAGTTTTTGTTTTTACTCTCCTGGTCAACATGCATGTCTCGCCATTCAGTGGGTTTGAACTTTGATGAAAAATTACTTATGGGCATTAAGAAAATAATATGTGTACTTTGAAATTGATTTTAGCCGGGGAGAGACAACGGGGGCGACTCGGCCGCCGCTGTTATGTTTCGTCAAAGGGGATTTGGAGATCCGTTATTATTATTTAGACAACCAATCAAAATACATTTGATCCCATGCAACCACTTGATCTAGTTGCATATGCTTGACCTCATCAACGGCGTGGCTTTTTTGCACGTTTTCAATTTTTTTTTTAAAAATTTTATGGACCTTTTTTGAATGGGGCTGTATACCCATAGAGTAAGCCGCATTCACCATGGCTATGGAAGGGCTTTGAAAGCTAAAAGATACTTACAGCAAATGGTGATGCTTATGGAACCAAGCAGTATCAAAACTTAGGATTCTTGTAATTTTTTGGTCTAAAAATGGTGCAATGCCCCATCACTGGGCAAATACATTTGATCACATGGTGGCCATCTATTCATTCTCCAGAATTTGACATAATATTCCTGGGTCCCATTGTCCCTTTCATTATTTGTATGAATTAACTCATGAATAGCTGCTAATGACAACACTTGAAGGTATATTTGTAAGAATTTTGGAGCTGTTTTTGCCGTCAAATCTGAGGAATTGAATCAGACTAAACTCCTTCGTTTCCGCGGCTTTTGTTTCATTGAGGATGGTTTTGGCGAATGTTTCAATTTCCATGTTCTCTCCCACAACGCCAACCTCACTCATTGGCTTTCTCTCTTGCCTCTCTCTTAATTAGGTCATCAAACCACGTCAATGATTGTCCATAATTTTGGCTTTATTCAGATAGTCGCCAGATTAATTAATTTGTCTTCTTAACTTCTCATTCTTCCAATCAATGATGGAATCAATCAAAGTCTCACATGTTGGCGGTAATCTCTGAGGTAAGAGTGCCAAACGTTTCGTGATTTCTGGACAACTTCATGTTTCACGTTGTTTTTACACGCAGGGATGGCAGGAAGGATGCAAATTGTAAGTAGGTGAACATACCCGTTGTCCAACTGCTGCTTCCGGCCGCCTTAATGATTACTAATCAATGTTTCTGCACTAATTTAACTGCTAGCTGTTGTTTTCTATCGAATCACTACGAGATTCTACGCTCGTGGATTTGGAGAAAAAACGACACTAATTTGAATTGTTCTAGCCATGGACGTCCAAAACGGAGTTGAAGTAACAATACACGCGTTTTGGGAATCCTAAAAAGAAGTCATAATTTTGTTCTTCTTTCACCCCCACAACAATGTTTAATGAAAAAATTCGTGTAGCCAGGATTTGTCCATCATATGATCTTATGATAGATAGACAAAGATCTCACTACCTAACTATGTTTGATTTTACCTAGGAGAATTTAGTTTAACAAAATAAGCTAATCTCTCATTATATATTGTGTGAATCAATATTAGAATTATCGTTGAAATATATATCAACATTTAGTAGCTGATAATATATTTAATTTTATTTTTGGGCATTAAAAAAGGATACATTTGGAGATTTGTGGCATTGCGTTCGGGGGACATAATAATTGTGTATAAATACTTATATATTCTAAGATTATCATATCGTCTGAACTCTATCCAATCAAATTAATATGCTAATGACTTATCTAAAAAAATTAGGATTTATTTTATTTTTAATAAAAATAATATTTTAAATTGAAAAAAATAAAAACTCATCTGAGCTAAATTAAAAGTTTTATTTTTTAAAAAAATAAAATAAAATATAAATTATTTCATATGAGTCATCAGCCAACTAAAATTAAAATATATTGAGTTGTTACGGTTTGATTAATTATTAATACTACAATTTATTATATTCTTTATTAATTATTATGATGATTAATTGTCTTCTGATCTTGATGCATGGTTACATTAAAAAATTTGAAGAAAAAAAAGAATTCAATTGAACCGTGTATGTAAATTAACCGATTTAGAATGACATAGTAGCATTGCTTAAAAATAGTGTTTGTTGTTATTGATCACATGGCCCCAAATTTGTTTAGCAAAGAAATGATCACAGAAGTCGTTTCCTCGGTCGCTAAATCGTCACTTCGTGATAAAATCTGTAAAGAAAAACAATTACGTACTCAAATAAATCAAAAAGTACTGGGATCAAAAGGTGAAAGAGACAAATTTGAAATCATCATTACCTCTTTTAAGACTCGAACAACCTGACTAAGATACTGATTGTTAAGTCCCAAAAGATCCTGATCCAACCTGAAACAAAATAGAAGTTGATGTACAATTTCCAACTTTACTCAAGGTTATTCCAAAATGATTTGAAGGGAGAGAGGAGTGAGACCCTTGTAACATTTGACAGAGTTGTGCGTGTGCGTATTTGGCTTCATCAAAGTTATTCCTTAATGGCAAGAAGTTTAGCCAGATTGGAACCACCTGAGGGCCATTAATAGAATCACGCCTGAACGCACATATTTTCCCAAAAGCTGAAACAGCGGCATCATATGTCATTGCCCTCTCTGATTTGGTTCCCCACTGACACTGTATTACATGATATAGTCTATCGATAGCCGCTGCACACAAATTCACCACTTATATACATGTTCGATAATATAAACGAGTTTATTTTGGTATATATCACTTGTAAGAGTGTAAGGAGCGGTTACCAGGGGCATTAAAGTAGGATATAAGTCCTCTATTTGCAGCACATAAACCAATCCCACGTGCAGCTTCCTATATGTGTATTAAAGCTCAGACCTCAGAATATGAGTGTGGCAAAAGAAACAGAGCTGGCACATTTTGCAGAAATAAATACCCGTTGAAGCTGGGGACTTTCTGAGTGACAAGCTTCCATGACGACCAGGGCATATGTACGACGATACCTGATCGAATAACAACGAATGAGGCATGAATATTAAAACAGGCTCATAATTGTATTCAGATATATCACGAGTTAAACCTTCGCAATCTATCAGGGTAGTCCTTCAAAATCAGGTTAAAGATGGAGATTCCAACTGCTTTCACTCTATCTGAATATTTATTATCACGACCCTGCGCGAGAGTTGAATCAAATCAAATGATGAAGAAATTGTCGTGCTTCATATACGTGTAAGTCGAGAAAATTAAGGAAAGTTGCATTAAAAAAAGACACAAAGGAAATTATATATATATGCTACATATATTTAATAGCAAGATGAGGGGGGCTAACCCATAGCGTTTGAACAGCTGGCAGAAGCCGGTCAACATGAGTTAAGAAGTCAGACTTCAATGTATCTATCATAGTCACGAAGCAGTTTGCACTCTTCAACCGAAAACACAATGTTACAGTTTAAAAATGCATATGTAGAGAACAATATGTTCAATATTGATAGATTAAAAGGCAAAAGAAAAGGAATTTTAGCACAGACTTGAATTACTTCCTCCTCCTCCACTTGTTCCCGTTCAGCACTTGCTTCTTCTTCCGTTTCAGTTTCCATATTGTCAAATAACGCCTCAGCGAGTTCTTCGTATATCAGTTCTGCAATCTGCTTTATTAGGTCTTTACCCAAAACTGCTCCAGAGATCTGCACAAGCACATTGTATTCACACAAGAATGTGGCGTGTGTGTGTGAGATATTTCAATGGACGTTTCCACCGTACGTACCGCAATGCATGCATTGAGGCTTTTTAACATTTCTATACACACGACTGCGTCCAATTCCTGCAGTGATTTGAACCTTAAACTAGTTCAGTGAAAGAAATAGAGACACCAACGAATGATGTAATAATTTTAACGACCATAACCAAATACCTCTTCTAATGCTTCGACCAGAGCTAGTACAGTGCGGTTAAGCAAATCCGCATGAGACTCTCTTGCGTGTTGGCACGAGGACAATATGCTTGGAAGGGCTAGAAACAGAAAGTAAGGGAAGTTTATACTTAAGGAATTAATGCAACCCAACATTCTAAATAACAGAATCTGCAGAAATACCTCTAACAGATGTTATTTGAGCATCAGACGCAGAACTGCCGAACAGGCGGGCCAAAAGAGGAATGACCTAGTCATTGGAAGTCGCAATCACTCACAGGAGAAAGCCTCAATTATGTGTTTGTATATATATAACTGCAAACCAAACCAATTACATCGGAAGCCCAAGGGCGAAATTGTTCCTGGAATCGAACAGCTAACTTGGATAGTAAATCACAAGCCAAAAGTGCCTGCTTAGGGAAAGTCGAATCTTGCTTATTAACGGTCAACATCCTACACAACATAGATGCATTGTTATAAAAGGTGACGGCAATATTGTTTAAAAAAGAAAAAAAAAAAAAGAAGCTTCAGGGAAGATTTGAAGCCAAACATGGTGTTTTTTTCAAGAGCCTGAGTCAACACAGGCACGATTCTGCTAAGGAATTTGTCAGCTACTAGGTGAGGTAGTTTGCATAAATGAGACAATGCCTGCATCGTTAATTGACTTCGTGTAAGAAAGGAAGGAATCATTAAACTATTTATGGCTAATGTTGTCCCAAGAGCCGTGCTCTTCTTGCCTTTATTATTTAATTAACATGCAATTATCTTCTGGTTAATTATTGATATTCATATAACTTAAATGACCTATACTGGGTGGTTAGGAGAAACAGAATATACCTGTAAGATGTGAATTTTTACCCTGCTGTCGGTACCCACCCAATTAGCAGCTATGCGACCCACAGTTGGAAAAACCTTCAAAGCATTACGAGTCGTCATGTGCGTGTGTGTGTGTATATAAGAAGTAGCCAAACAAAAATTAGAGTAGATAAAATGTAATTCAACTTTAGCTAAAATTGATCATATACGGTGCAGTTAATAAATAATTTTTTTTTTTGCAAGTAATTAATTAAATATACTTTAGCTACATAATTCGATCATATTTATAAGACGATTTTAATTGAAAACCACGGAAATTAAGAAAAATGGTTAATTAAGATTAAATCAATTATTTTTTTATTTTTTAAAAACAAATATCACTAACTTCCAAAATTTACACTTAATTAAAATCATTAAATAGTGTATGCGATTCTCTTTTTTCCATATAAAATAAAACGACTGTGCTTTCAATAAATGGCATATCTGAAAAGTTCAAAGATATGCTTCAAATATTTTGCAAAACAACTTATTCACTTTTACAAAGTATTTGATAATTTATAATAATTAGGAGTGGAAATGTAATATTTATTGTTAGTGATTACCTCTTGAGCATCATTTAAAACAGAGAAAGGCAGGTGCCGGTGAGACTCCGAGAAAACATAACCCAAGTATTCTATGGATTGCGCCCCAAACAACGATTCAGACACGAAGGGTTTCAGAGTATCCACTATTTCCCCATAGTACGTTGGAAGAATGACCTGCACTCAACAGATTCAATTCGCATTTAAGTTTTATTGGATAGATAAAACCCCTCATCCATCATCATCATCAGTTCTACAATTAAGATATACCGGAGCCAGCGATTTCAGAGTTGCCATAGCTTCTTCCCGGAACTTCTTGCCTTGCAGCTGCAGGAAGAGTTTATTTACATAAAACTGTGAATGCTATATAGAGAAAAAAATATGTGCACATGTTATATATTCGAAGGGGCCAAGTTCCCAAAAGTATCCATGCATGGTCATATATACCTTAAGTAAATTTAGCAATTCAGGCACCAGAAATACCAAGGATGACTTCACTTCTTCGGCGCCGCAATTGGGAAGCAAGAGACGAACTACTGCAGCAGCATTCAACTGCAGATCATATATATTTATTTATCCATGAAACGAGTTAGTTACCATTGTAGCTATGTTATGCTCGATCCGTAGTAGAAAATTATAAGAGACAGAGATAACTTTGCATTCACAGATGGCAAAATCAACTTATGTGTATACCTGAAGCCGCGGATAAATTGAAGCTGATCTAATCATGGTGACTAGTCTAGGGAGGAAATTATTTAGATATAGGACATGCACTTGTTCAGAGTCCGCAATTAAAGATATAATCGCTTCAATGGCAGCCCAACGCACGCGAGGGTGGCGATCACTCAATGAGATATCGAGCAGTCTCTCAGCTTGGTCACGCATCAGCTCCTGTGGCGGCCTTGGAAAAATTACGACTGTCTGAAACCAAAATAACTCTTCAAAGTTAAAACGAACAGGGAAAAGATCAAATTACGTACGGGACCACACGAAGTTGCAAGTGCAGCGAAGGCAATCATTCCTGCATGACGTGTCTGCCAATCTTCTGAATTCAAATACTGCGGTATCATCTCAATTCCAAAGGAAATTAGTATCCGTACAGGCAGTGTATCCAAGCAGACCCGAAATAGTAAAAACTTTCCAAGTTCGTAACTCCAGGCGGTGCCCTCACATTCACTCGATGCCGTGTCTGCATCATACCAAGCAGGAAAATCTTCGATACACAACATCAAGCGCACGCAATTCTTGAAAATACTGCGTTTATCGTCTTTAGAAATTTTAGCAATAAACCGTGAAACATGGACCAGATCCTTTTCATCGAGGATCTTAATAATTTGAATCGCCTGGCACTTGAGAAAGGTGTTGTCATCTACAGTCACAACAATATGGAACATGCAGCTCAACACAACATCAAGTCGGTTCAAAAAACGGCCAGTATAATATGTAGCCAGTTCCACCAACTTCATGATTCTTGGTTCCACAATATCGGTTTGACCTTCCTGGTGAAATCTTCGTAGGAACCAAATCATTCTGGGTAACTGGTCGTCGATTTCGTCGTAAAACCTCCACCGGTGAAGCAGGCGTACTAATTTAACAGAGGCATCAAATGTCAAAGCCTGGATGTTGCGATTGGGGGAACCAAATAGCTGGCAGAATCTTAACCTAAGTGACTTACGTTTGTTCCACCAAAATTTGTATGCTCCAAGACATTCTTCCCTCATCTCGGGCAAAATCGATATCACCCTGAGGGCCATTTCTTGCTTCGTTTCCAAGTCCGTATGAAGGGACTCAAAAAGGTAGACAAGAAGGTTGGGCCATCTCTTGATTTCATAGATCCTGGCGACTATTGCAGATAAATTAAGAATATTAGATGTTGATTCAGGGTCTTTAATGACGTTAAGAATCAGGGGTCTGAGATGTAAAATGACGCGATCATCAATGCTTGACCGGTCTTTGCCGTGAATCCGAATTAGAGTCAGGTGGAGCAGATCAACGATGAGGGTTATGGCACCAGATGAAAGAGACAAGTTTAGGAGGCGAGCGAGCATGAGAGATAAAGCATTTGGGTATCGACGGGCACAGAAATTCCAGAGGTCCTTAAATTCTAATAGTGGGTTCTCCAGAAAAAGGGAGGAACAAGCGTAGCCGCAGACGAGAGATAGTTCGTCTCTCGGGTTATTGGAAAGGAAAAGATCAGAGGCCTCAAATTGGAGAAAATATGTTTCAGCTCTACTTAGTTCTTGATAATCTTGGACAAAGATGCTCCTTCTCTTGGCTTCTTTACTCGTCTCCGGAGGATTATCTTCGTCTATATCTTTGCCATGCCTACGCGGGGGCCTTTTAATGATGACGGCCTTGTTTTCCTCTAACTCTGCTACATCCGTGCGTGGACGTGTGATATCACCTTCTCCATGTCTAGGCAGGGAACTTTTTATGACGAAGGGCTTTTCTTTCTGATCTAACTCTGCAAAATCTATGAATGGAAGCGTGATATCATCATCAGCAGCAGCAGCAACTGGCACTTCGTATATACCTTTGCCACCATGTCTAGGCGGGGAACTTCTTATTATGATGAACTTGTCTTCCTGATCTAACTGTGCTACATCTGTGCGTGGACGACGCTTCAGACGACGTGGAGGAGGCGGTGGCCGGAAAGAAGTGGATGCCATTGTTGGAAAGTTCTGTGAGTGGGAGAGTGATCCGGAAAGGAAGACGGGAAGGTGTCGAAGCTTTTGAATATTTGGGTTTAAGATGTTGGGATTGGGATCTCATGCAAATATATAATTAACACAAATTCCGTTACGACAGTTAATTAGTGACGTCAGCATCCCTCTTACGCCTTTCCCTTTGAGGAAGGCCTCGTCACGTTCATTCCTATCAGCCTGGCCCTTCAATTCTTTACAAATTCGGCCGAAATCAGAGTGACTTCTATGCCAACAAAAATTACACCATTTCGTGAGTTAAGCAAGTCTTCAAAAGTCAGCCCCAAAACAAGGCCATCTTTATTTTTTTTAACTGAAACTTGGAAGGGTAATATATACTTCAACATTTATAGTAAGATAAATCATCAGTAAATTTATTTATGCATCTCTCTCAATATACAAATAAGAAGAGGGTGATATGTTAATTTTAAATCTAAACCTGATTACGCGGGTACCTTTTTATTACGACGGGCTTGTCTTCCACCTCCTCTTCCTCTGATTCTTGTTTGCGTTGGAGCCTCACACGACGTGGAGGAGGAGGCGGTGAAGACGGTGGCTGTGAGGGACGTTTACTACCAGGAGGGGATGCTATTGTTGGGACTTGGGAGGTTGGGTGAGTTGGAGGGTGAGAAAGGAAGAAGGGAGGTATTGGGGAAGATTTTGATTTTGAATATGAGGATTGGAATCTCATGCACACAACATAAATTCCGTTTCGGCAGTTACTGACTTCGGCGTTTCTCTTTCGCCTTTCCCAAACCTTTGACGATGGGCTCGCCAGCTCGTGGGCTATAGCTTCATTCATTCCTATTGGTCAAGTTGAATTTGAATGCTGCCCTTGCTGTTCTATACTTCCATGGTTCCTGTTTAATAAGTGATTTAAAGAAACTGGAAAATTTGTGCCACTATTTCAGAGTATTTTTATTGACCGCCTTTTTTCTACATAGTAAAATAAATCATCAATAATTTTTTTAATGCATCTCTTTTTATACAAATAAGAAAGAGGGTGATTTATTAATTTTTTAAATTATGTTTATTGCGATTAGATTAATTAAACTCACTTATGATAAGTTGGTGTATATATTGTAAGTGGATTTTAGGTCAGCATGTCCAACTCTATCTCGTCCCAGGTGTTTCGACCCTATTCCAGTAGTTTCGGGATGGGGCCCGTCCCATCTTGAAAAGGACTAGGACAGGAAACCATCAGGAGGAGACGGGTCTCGATTTGACTCTCAAGACTCTCATCTCGTCCCCTCCCGACTCTAATTTTTTTTATAAAAAAATATATTATATTCTCTTATCTTTCTCACTCTGTCTACTCATCTCAGTCTCTCCTTTTCTCTTCTCTCACACTTTGCTTGTTTACGGTCACAAGTCTCGTCAGTCGTCACTCTTATACAGATATTTCTACTTACAAATATTCTTATACATATATTTTTATTCTTTCTTACTGTTATTTTTTTCCCTTATCTGGGTAAGTTATCATTTTATATCAGGGAAGAATGTTAATATTTAGAGAGTTACCGTGATATTTTATATAGAATGATTTACTGAGATAATTTTATTAGAATATTTTTTAAAAAAAATTGGGATCAGAAATTCTCGTCCTGGTCCTGACAATACTGAGACAAATTTAGGATAAGACGGGACACAGTATAGGATTATCCCGGTTCTAACCTATCCCATAAACACCGCTAATTCTAGGAATTAACTTCCGTATTGTTATTGTTTCGATTCCATATTTGTTGCCAAAGTAACTCGTATGCTCCTTTAAAATAGATTATTTTATTTGTAAAAGTTCTAATATATATTACCTAACCTTAATTTATTAAGATCCACTTAATTAATTGAGTAGATTAAGAAAGATAGTTAAATCAATTATTTATAATAATTATGTCTTAATTTTTTAAAAATATTTATTTTAATTATATACATTTAAATCACCCTTAATAAAAATATTTTTAATATATGATATTTAGAAAAAAATTATAATATTATGAGATAAAATAGATTGAATGATTAAAATAAATTTCTTATCCAATATCTTATATTTAATACAGGAGGGAGTATTATTATTTGGCCAGTTGTATTTTAATAAAAAAATTGATTTAATGAAAATGTACTTCTTAAATCTTGTTTCTTCAAGGCCATAAAAACTTAACTAGCATTTCGTTGCCTATTTTGTCTTTTCAGACTTCTAACCCGAAATTTCAAGGTATGAGAGTGCGCGCATACGGGGGATACTGCGCATTACCCAATTAGTAATTTAGATAGTGGTAGCAAACAATGCGGCGTAAATGGGAAATGGGTAAAGGGACGGGAGCGGGTAGAGGGCTAGAGGCCCGAAAACTTGAGCTTATGAATTTCACTTTACAAAGATGACGCCATCACTGAATAACCCTGGGACCCACCCCCTTCTAAATTTCAGTTCTTTCCTTCCTTTTCTTCTAATTATATGAGCAAGTTTACATTCGAAATCTGCAACAAACACAGCACACCCACATGCACAGGTATGGTTGAGCGTAGAGAGGCGACTGTTCTCAGATTTGGAGTAATGGGGAAGCCAAGCAATTCAACGCCCCTGTTCACCGAAAGCTTTCAATATTTCTCTCCTTTCTTTTCCAAGCAGCAGAGCATCAGATTCAGATCAGCAAGAGGTTACGTTTGGGGTCACCTTCCTCAAATCCAATCACATACAGGATAGGATGAGGTGGATGCATCACACCCAAACGTCCTCTCGTCTCTGGGCACTTCCTAATGTAATCACATCATTTTATACTGTTCCCTCCACTCCGTTCACAATCTAAAAGCCTCAACATAATTGATATCAAGTTATTGATTAATAATATGAATGTCATCATCATTCGACCAAGTTGCATTAACAACGCAAGGCTATGAACAACTGAGAACAGAAATGGTTGTTTGCATTGTACACATTAAATGAAAGTCTCTACATCTTTTCCAAGATCACCGAAGGCAAAATTCTCACCATTTTTAATGTGATCTTGGAGGCTGTTCAGTTCCAAATGGAAGGTACAAGGATGCCATGGAGCAAAGCAACTCCTCAACAACTACAATTGATATTGCAAGATCCACCCATGCCGTGAGCTCACTCTCCTAACAAATATCTTTATCCCAACAATAGCTTTCAATTCTCACATCCGCATGCCCCAAAACAGTGTACAGTCTCAGTATCTTCTTATTGGAGCCTATTTGAAAAGAGGAAAATAGGACACGAAGCTCGCAGGAGTGAATTGAACCCACTCCGGCGATATTTGAGGATGTCCAAATTATGATTCATCTTCATTTGAATCAATCGTTGGAATAAAACCCCACGCCATCATCATGTTTAGCGGTTAACTTGAGTCATGCTATCTGAGAAGTGGCAGATCATTTGCTTCTACTGCCTTGCAAATCCATTAATTGTTGATACAACCGGATTAAAGCCCACTAACTCATTGGATGGTTCTAGTTAGCTTGCATTTGGAGATGAAGATAGTATCAGAATAATTCAAACTACACAGCTTCAAAAGCTCAGCAGACCGTTGCTTCAATATAGGATTGCAACCACTTTGGATGACGAGGAGTAGCTTTGCGGCGAGTCCCGCATCCAAAGCAACGGACGAGCACTCCTCAGGGGCGAGCTTGCACACAGACCATAGGATTGACAATGCATATTGGGTGCAGTTCTCTGAGATTCTCATCACGTGACTTACCATATTGGTTATAGTTGTAGAACAGTTCTTCAACGCTACTCTGCCTTCGGGTATCGATGCCAATGCATCTAAAATGGAAAGCGCCAACTCGGAACACTCTGGCTCCAGACCAGATAACAATTCAACCAACTGAGCAACAGCCCCAATACTCACTAGCAAATTCTGAACTTCTTTATGTAAGCATAACTTTCCGAGGAGGCTGAGCCCGGGAAATATTCCGTTTGAGTGTCTCTTATCCTTCACAAGTCGCATCAGCCCAACCAAGAGGCTATGGCTCGAAATAATCTCAGAACGAAAATCATTCTCCTCAATCAATGATTCAATCAGTCGGGTGCAATTGATTTTGGTCTCAATTGAGCCCTCGTTCAAAATGTCCACCATTAGAGAAAGCTTTGCAGGTTGCATTATATTCTTTTTCGATTCAGAATCAAGGTTCAAACATACAAGTATACTTATGACCTCGCAGCCAACAGCATGAGAAGTAAAAGGACCAAGTAGGGAAGACATTACAGAGACTCCACCTTCATCAATAACTGTCTTGCGGGCAGTGGAGTGAGCGGCCACCACGTCATGGAGCTCCTTGAGGGCTTGAACTCGAGCTTGACCCTTCACTTTCTTCAGCGTCTCCACGAGTTCTGACGCCCTCCCCTGCACATCTTCCGATCTCTTCTTCATCAGCAGATACTTCTGAGAAAACCAAGTGAATATCAGACGGTAAAGGGTTGTATTGGGAGTAATGGAATCGTCCCAGAGCTCTTGCATCGTGGTAGGGCAGGTTAGGTGCCCCAAATTGAACCATTTAAGAATGTTGGACCTCTCGTAGGTTTGGCCGGTGCAGAGAGTGACTGGATCTTGCATTGGCTCAAGGGAGATTGGGCAGATAAAGACCGTAGGAACTTCGGACAAGTCGAGCTCTTGAATCATTTTTCCCAGATCCAATTTCTCGCCGGCCACGGCTCCGACAATCCCACCGTCAAGGCCACCTAAAACCCCATCCTTGACGGCGGTATCCAGATCTAGAATCTGCCCGTCACCACCACCGTCGAAGCCAGCAACCCCATCTCGTTTAGAAGGCTGGTACATCGGCATTTTGGAAACCCTTTGGGAGAAAGACCTAGTCGGAAAATGCAAAGCGGCACAGTAAACCCACCCAAAATCTCTACAATGGCAAGCACCGGTCAAGGGGCATTACATCTAGTACCCACATGAGCTGTGTGGAAAAGGGAAAGGAGGAAAAGAGGAATAAAACCGGCGAGGCAAGTTCTCATGAGCATTTTACAAGCATAAAAACTGCTTTATTGTACAAAACCCTCTCCTGTTTCTTTTTCTCCGCTTTATCTGATCTCTTTCAATGGTCAAAAGCATCATTACCATCCTATCTCACATCAGGAACACATAATCAGGCTTCTTTCATTTGATGCTCAAGCTTCAAAAGGGTTAAATCAGTAACACCTTTAGCAAATCAATAAAGACGCCGAGGAAACCTAAAAAGAATCTAACCCAATCAAAGACCAAACAGTGGAGGCTCACACTCCACTAACACGAGCGGATTAACAGAAGCAAACAGTCGAAAGGCGGAGAGAAAGAACAGAGGCTCGGATCACAAAATCAAGAACCATAAGCGGAATAGGGAGAGCCGGAGAAGAAATAACAGGGAGTTCCGTACCACAAGAGGCAAGAGTCAGTAGTAGGGAGGGAGCAGCACAGGAAAGCCATCACCGGCACAGCACAGCTCTTCTTTTGGGGCAAGAGAGAAAAATTAAAAAACTTAAAAATAAAAAACTAAAATATATTAGCCCAATCTTTTTCCTTTTATTCAAGCGAAAAATAAATTAAAAAAAGGGAAATAGCCCAGGTGACCGGGATGCACGGGGTTGCAGCCGGTTCAGGGGCCCCCTCAGCCCGCGCACCCCACGTGCAGTCATCACGTATTCACATACTACTCCACCATTTTGTTTACTCTGCACTTTGCCAACTTTAAATGACACTCATATCGCAATCCATCATTAACCAAAAAAGATAAATACTAATTACCATAATAATACTGATAACAATACTCCATCCCTATCAGGTAATGATTTGTCAAAAAAAATAAAAAATCCCTATTATCATACTATTATTCCGACAAGTTGAAGCTGCTTAGTTTTAGTCGTCTTTTCATTTCAGTGAAATGTCATTTCTTTGAACAAGGCCAGATTGCCGTAAATGATTCGACGATACAGATGAATCCGTTTAATGCGCTCGGGTGCCCGCATTGAAGAGGAGGAGGTAGCGACTGTTTTGATAGAGTTAGAGTCATGTGAATAGGAGTGGCACCTACAAGGCAATTAGAAAATTAGGAAAAAATATATGTTTGATTTAGTTTTTTAAACAAATAATTATAAAATTATTCTAAGAATATATTTTATATAAAAATAATTTTAAAAGAATAAATATTTAAATAATTATTATTAAAATTATTTTTATAATACCTAAAGTATCATAAAAGGATATGAGTTAGAATAATAATTATATAAATTGACAAAATAACAAAAATATAATAGGTATAAAATTGGCATTTCTCATATTTATAGTATGAAAAAAACTAGTGGGAATATGCAAATATAAAGTGTATGTTTAATTAGATATAAAATAAAATATTTTTGGATCTAAATTATAGTTTGGATCTAAAAATAATAAACATATTTTATATTTATAGAAATAACTATTAAAGAAAACTATAATTTGGAGACTTGAAAGCATAATTTATAATAAGCATGTCTTACAAGTTTTTTTTTAGATTATAAACATGTAAAGTTTTATCTATCTTATATTTTTGTTATCTTGTTAATTTATATAATTATTTTACCTCATATATTGTTTTTTGATAATTTACCCCACATTTATTTGTTTAAAATTATTTTTTATACAAAATTTATTGTCTTGAATAATTTTATAATTAATTTTCTCTATAATCTATTATGTAAAAACTAAATTAAACACATTCAAGATATGTTTGGCTACTTTTAAATTTAAACTATAATTTGAGTTTAAAAGTACTTATTTATAACTAACTAAACACAAGCTCAAGCGTTAAAAGTGATGGAGAAAGGTAGTTGGAAATATTATACGGAATGGGGGGGGGGGGGAGAGATGAAATCGAATGATAAAGATTAAAGAGATAGGAAGGTGTAAAAAGAGATAAAATTGGGGTTCGGGGGATTAAATAAAGAAAGAGATTGGGGTGAGCGAGTGAGTGAGTGAGTGAGTGAGGGACACGAAGCAAGAAAGGGTGGTAGGGTTCACAACCCCACGAGCACCAAGGAACAACCATGCTGGGCCCACTCCCAAAACCAAATCGAATATCTCCATCAATACATGCGCCCCATTTTCCTCTTTCAAATTTCAACTTTAACTTAAAATATTATAAATTTATTATAACACCAGAAAATGGTCTCCTCACAAATTAATAAATCGAAAATTTAGGTGTGGGGGATTGGGTGGGGGGGGGGGGTGGGGGGGCGAGAGGCAATTGCCTTTTTCAAATATTTGGGGAAAGAAAGAAAATAAGAAAGAGAGTGGGAAAGAGCCAGCAAAGCAATTGACCGAGACAGGTTTTGCTTTGACTGTACGTATCGGTTTTTTGCTTATCCGATCTTTTGCTTTGACCAGCTTTGCCTTCCCTCCACCCAATCGGACACTGACACGTGCCCCTGACATCTCTGTCTCCCCCTCGTTCCTACTCCCTCCCCCACCTTCGTTCTCTCCAAGTCACTGTTCCTTCAGCTTTCCCTATATCTTTTAATAATTATTATATCGATGTCATCACAAAACCTGAACTTCTTGACTCAACTAATTCCTTTTTCTTTTTAGATTTTAGGTTGCTTTTTTGTTGAGATGGAGGGTTGTAATCCCCCCGGCGCGGGGGGGGGGGGGGGGGAGATAATAAGAAATGGGATGGGTTTTGGTTGTATTGGTAAAGCTGCAGCATTACAGATTGGACGATATTCAAGTTTGAATTATATGTGAGGTGTAGTTTGACGGTAGCGTCCAGAGTGGATCTTTTATAGGTTGGATTCAATTGTTTTAGTTTTATTAGAGGTTGGGAATTGGGACAGCACCATTATTTTAAGGTGGTGATGAAGGGTGGGGACGAGTAGTAAAATGGAAAAATCATCTGGTGTGTGGGGGATCCAAACTTTCAGAGACTCTGGAAGTCACATGACCAAAATGTTATTTTAAGGAAAGGGGGTCACATGATCCGTGTACCTAGTCACTCCTTCTCAGCGATCGATCCCTACGAGGACCTCATTAATTACTATGATATTAATTAGGGTTACTCTCTCTTTAGCCTTTGACATGAACAAAACTGGTTCCTGTTGTTTTGGCCGGTATATTCTTTTATCCTCTTATTTGCTTCTACGTTGTTGCTCACTTCCCTTTACCTTGATTTTGTAAAACAACCCCTTTTCCTCCTCATGTGTGCTGTTATTATTAATTTTTTTGGCCCCATAGGGAACTCCATCGAAACGAGAAATGGGTTCAAACAAAAGTGGTAATTAAATATATATCCAACCTGTTTTTATAAGCTTTTAGATAAAGATTTATTAAAAAAAAATGACCTTTTATAAAAGAGATTTTAAAAAGAAGTTTATAAAAAAAATATAATTTTAAATAAATAAGTATTTATATATTTATTATAAAAAATTATATTTAATAAATTATTAGAAAGAATATAAGATAAAATAATAATTACATAATGTAAAATTTTTAATTTTTATTTTGTGTGTGATACTAAAATAGTAAATAATACATATATTTTATTTATTAGGTAATTAAGAATAAATAATTATTAATAAGTAATTTACTTTATATATTATTAATTACTTAGTATTAGTTATTTAATAAACATGGAGTAAAAATGTAAATTTGTATTTTATATATAACACATATACTTATATTTATATTAAAATATGAAAACAACAAATATTATACACACACATATATATATATATAATTTGTATTTTGATGAGTTTTCTGCGCAAGAAAATGGCGGAAGGGTAAAGTAATGGTTTGAGTTGGGGATGGGATGCAGAAAGAGAAGAGAGAGTAAAAAATTAGTAAATTAGTATTTTGATATATATAAATATTTTTTTATTATAAAAATTATTCCTATTAATTTATTTAAAATTATAGTTTTAAATTAAAATTTGATCTATAAATCTTTTAAATAAATATGTTTAATTTTTTTTAAAACATTATACTAATATTTAAATTAAAAGTATTTTTAAAATTTTAATTTTATTGATACCTAAACTAGCCCACCGTTTTAGTACATCCAAGTTGAACACTGCATTTACTGAAAAATGTGGACTACTTTTGGCACATGCGAATCCTCTTATCCCTATGCTGTGTCATATTCTGGCTTAAAAGAAGCTATGCATCCGCTTAATTTTCACAGTTGTTTTTTTAAAAAATATTTTTCGATTTCAAATGTCATACAATAAAAAACTCCCGAAACGTAGTATCAACTTTCCCTCATGTCGAACTCAAAGCCCCCCTAGTGGTTTCCCTTTGATAAGCAGTTCTTTTCGGCGTGTGAGAGAAAGTAATATCCAGTTGAACCGGGTTTTCGGCGTCTCTTTATATTTCACATTTGGCCCACTCGTGGACATATTAAGCAAGCTAAGGCCATTCAGTGGATTTACAAGTCATGTTGGGTTGGTTAGAATTGCATCTAAGTGGGCCTATTGAGAAGTAAGGCACATCGGCCAGCACTTTCCCCGTCCCCTAGAAACGCGATCATCAATATCTTTGTGGTGTGTGTATTTGTTGCGTGAAAAATACATGGTGACAAAAACGGAAGGGATATCCTGAGTTCAAAGAACAAGGCCATACGAATGGAAAATGCTTTATTGAAAGAAATAAAACCCATTTCAACTATCTCTATATATCACAAGGATTAGTCTTTTAAGTCATTAGTTGGAAGATGCTACCCTACTAAGTAAGGATGTTTTTCTCATACATGGACGCTGGCTTTACAACTCGTGTGAAATTGAAGTGTGTTTACTGGAACGGAAAGTGAGAAGGAGACAGAGGGGCAGCAAAAAGGTGGCCAACCTAAATAGGGGTAAAGGGAAAGGAAGGAGAGCGGAAAGAGAGGAAGGGCGATGGTGAGTTATATAAATGGTCTCCGATGAGTTTACTGGGTAATGATGAGATGCTACCTGAAAGCAGGAAGTCGTGTGTCTGTCTAGTCATTCAGGTCCCCACTTCTACTCAATCAAACGCACATTCCATGTACCTTACTCTCCAAATAATTGATCCCTTTTCCCCCACGTTCCATTGGCTACCCCAACAAACAAGTAATTCAATCTTATTAATTTCTAACACTAATGAATGCCTCCTTTTCTTTTTCTGCTTTTGCCGCAGACAATGACTGCTCACCTCGTTCTGTTAGCCTCTTCTTTCAATGGTTTTGTCGACCTCATAATCTTCCCAGGCTGTGTTAATTTAGAAGAGAGAGATCAGAGCTTAGAAAAGATGCTGCAAAATGTGCAGTTTATTAGTTACTCACACAGTTGCTACAATGATTGACGATGATATTCTCTTAACTCTCAAGGGCCTTTTTCTAATCATACGGTTTCTCATCCGCCCTTTTATGATGTTATGCTTCATTGTTGTCCCTATGCCAATCTATATATACTTCGCATATAACACTTATTTTATGCCTTTTTTATTCATTGTACATTAGGGAATACATCTAATCTGTTAATTGAACACAAAGAGTTGTCACTTTTGTTCATTGGATGAACCCCTTTACGTGCATTCCATTTTTATATCCATGAATATGTGTGTATACACACACACACACACACGTAAATTATCTTTAATTAGTACACGAACTAACGTAATTAATACACATGAATATACATTTTAGTCATCATTAAATACACATAAATTACGTTAGATGTTTCACTTGAGATGTATACATCTCATTGTTAAAATATACACATCATTCTCATCGAGTTACTTTATAACCTTTCAGTGGATAGAGCTACCATAAGGAAGAAAACATACACAGTCATTCTTACAAACAAAAATTACATACATATCTTAAATCTTTTATGGGCGCACCTGAGAGGATAGAGAGAGAAAGGGAATAGTCCAACCATATCAAAAGCTTTAATTGTACATAAATAATTACGAAGCAGAAAAGAAGGGAAACAATTCATGTGCTTGTGCATCGAACCTTTTAAGTCCAAAATACCTTATTTCATCGCCAACCATGTTTTGGCCTTTATGTCCGCTCTCCTCCGAACGACTCCATCTGATTTAAAGGCCTCAACTTTAGATCATTTCCTCACACAAACAACTAAAATGAAAGACCAAAACAACAATACAAGACAAGGCTGGTTCACCAAGTGCATGAAGGCGCCCATCAGACTCCTCATCAAGGTCAAGCACTACTATATCCACGGCATCACCGAGTGCTCCGGCCGCTTCCCTTACCTTGACGCCGCCATGGGCTGCCCCGTCGGCCAGCTCTCCGCCGTCCCTCGCAGCTTCAGCGTTAGCTCTGTCAGATCAAGCTCCGTTGAAGATTATAAGGACCTCGTCAAGGCTGCTGCTGCCAGGACTTATGTCAGCCGAGTTGATTTTGAGGTTCCTGCTAAACAGCCGGTGGCACCGGTGAGAGTGCCACGGAGTCGCAGCGTTGTCATTGGAAGAATCGATGAAGACAGGCCTTGTGACTTCGGAGACGATCTCCCAATCAGGCCTAACATATATCCGAGAAGCAAAAGCTATGCTGCCCGCAGAAGATCATCAGGAGGGGTTTGATATTCATGCAAAACTATGGTCAGCTGAGATGAACATATTTTCTTTCTTTCTTTTTTTGTGAGAATTATATTTAAATTATTGGTTCTTCTTGTTTTAGTACAGAGAGTGGCTTGAGATCTATGAGTTGTGGAGGCATGCATGAACTTGAAACATATTATATGTCTAAAATCAGAATGCTTAACTTTTTTCTACAGAAAGTTATGAGAATTTGAGCCCATGACAGTGAGTAAGTTTTAATTAATTCGTGTGGTTTTTGTCTGTCAGGAACTGGGATTTATTTATGTATATTTGCAGCTTGGACGGCAATGAAACAGATCAACTAGAAATATTATCCTTACTTGTGTGTGAATAGAATTATTTGTTTCAGATCCTGCATGCTTTTGAGTTCCTTGAGACAAAGTTTATGTACTCTACCAATACTTAATATATGAATTAATTAGAGAATTAAATTAATATTTCTAAATATAAGATATATTTTTTATATTTATTTATTTATTTATTTTTAAATTACTCATATTGCTACTACCTTAACAATAGTAAGTAAAAAAAGTAAGAAGAAAATTAAAAAATATAGTTAAGATATTTGAAAAAAAATATATCATATTAACTAATTTAATTTTATATTTGTCAAATTCTTCTAAAATATTTATATTGATATTCCCTTAATAATAATAAATAAGAGAATGAGGGATAGAATAAAGAAATATGAATAAGATATTTTAGACAAAATATATTATAGTAACTAATTTATTTTTTTTAATTAAATTAAATTAATTAAATATATTTTATATTTAGAATATATGAATATTAATCAAGTATGAGTGTACATGTTTCGGTAGATGTTGATTAATTCAAGCCAGAAATAACCGATTCTCAAAATTGTAAACCGATGGTACGTACTGTTAAAAAAAATGGATGAAATTGAAATTTTTGCCATCCAATAATTAAATTAAGAAAGCAAAGCAGAATTCAATAGTAAAAAATGGGTTAATATTACGTATCCTGCAATGCAACTTTTTGTTTTTTATTTTTTTTAACATTTTAAAACCCCTCTCTCACAATGGAGGAAAACCACATCCACCTAGCGACCAACCCCATTTTGCCATTTTGCATGCCAATTACATAATTCAAAAAAGAATGAAAAACAATAATTGACGTGGGGTTGGATTAAGGGGATTAAATATGGCAAAAAAAAAAAAAACTAGTCCCTTGTTGATAAATTAAGATTTAAATTTCTGTTAGAAAAATTATTAGCATTTAGCACATAATATTACTTTGAATGATGTTATCTCTAATAAGAAGACATATGTATCTAAAAATAATAATAATGACGTTGGTATAGTGTGGAGATGGAATGGATGCAATTCTTGAGATGAAGTTACCATATTTTTTTATATAATTTTTTTAAAAAAATATATTTATTTATAATTTAAAAGTAGGATAGAATCTTTTTTTTCTTTGTAAGTGATATTAATATTAGATAGAATTAATTATTTATTATTATCAAATATAATTTTAAAAATAATAGATAATTTTACTATTTAATATTAATATAAGTTAGAATAAAGTTGTAAAATTGAATGTCGGCATGGCCAATAATCTAGGAGTGGGCTTGAAAGGGACTGATTTAGAAACATACCCACCCTTCTCATCATTTACCACTCATTGCTTCATAAACACTGCAACTACCAAACCCCTTATGAGGGATTGATTTAATCATTCTACGTATGCCCTTTTCGGTTTCCAATTTTCTCGCTACTAAATGCATGCTTATTCCAACTTACGCTATTGCCATATGCACGATTTTCACCTTTTTAGAGCTGAATGCTGGTACTACTGGCTTGTTTATATTGGATTAACGTTGGTAAAAGTGAATTATATTCTAACTACTTTTACAACTTGAGATTTGATATAAAAATTAATTATCATTATAATTTATATTTGAATAAACTTTTATAGAAAAAGAGTTTAACATTTATCTGATTAATATATTGAAAAGTCATACTCATAAGGTTTAAATCTAGAAAATAAACTAAAAGTAATAAGATAATATTTTTTAAATAAAAAGTTACTTTTTACTAAAGTTATGTCAAACGTTATTTTTTTTTCATACAATTAGTTTTTGTTTGTCCCAATACTTATTAGAATTACTAACTATCCCAAACAACCATAACCATATCACTCTTTCTACTCTAAATGCAGGATTTGAAAAGCAAATTTTAAGAAAAATCTGTTTGGCTTCCCTTCAATTCCATGGAAAATACAATACTTGACCGCTTTATTCAAGCCATTGCACAACAATTACTTTATAAAAGTAACAAGGCCAGCTAATAGGCCTAGTACATTGCATCGCATTATTCAGTGTGAATGTAATGAATAATGATTTTGGAGAACAAACTACTCTAGAATCCTACAATGCCATTCTCACAGGCATCAAGCTCCCACTTTATTGGAGCCCCACTGCAAATGACTTATCCATCATCATACAAATGGAATACAACATGCCTATGGTACTGTGATACATAAAGCATCACCATCGTACAACTTTTGGAGATGCAAATGAACGCCTAACACATCAAACTATGTGACGAGAAAACAGAGCATCTATCAACTGGTGAAGCAGATGATCAGAAAATCAACAACCTCGTAGGTCACGCCACCTGAGATAAACTAATCCGGCACGATAGTGACTGTATGCCCCTGCTACGACCAATACATGGAAGAGTTGGTGGCTGTGGCCAGCAATGTCGAATTTGCCAGGCATCCACCTTTCAGGAATCCTAGTGGCATAAACCAGAGCCCCAACTCCATAGAAAAGGCCCATCAGAATCTCATACCCTGTTGTGTGAAACACCTCAGGCTCGTCCCAGAACAAATAAAGCTTGTGCAGAATCGGTCCAAGGCCACACAGACCCATGCCACAGAAAAGGGAAGCTCGAAAGGTTCTGAATTTGGGTTTCGGAAAGAAGGGAAGCAGAGAAACGAGGGACGCGGCAATGCCTAACAGAGTTATAAAACCCAAGTACAAGTTGCAGAAGAAGGGGTAGCACATAAAAGAGTAATACGCTGGAGGGAAGAAGGAGGTACATATAAGGGATGCAATTCCAGTGTAATCAAGCCTCAGCATGATGTATGATAAACGCTCCGAGTGGCAAGACACGAGATGGCACACACTGCTTACTAGCAAGCAAAACATGGCTCCTCCTAAGAATGCAAAAAATGGCAGCCTCGTAATAGGCTTCAGCATCAGTGGAGCTATTATGTTGGCCACGTCCTCTTTTACGCCACGCTGCATAAATAATAAACATTGATATTACATTAATACTTATTAGTATTATACGAGGATAAAATATGTTGGGCTTCCAGAAGCACTTACTAGAACACAAACATCAGTGTGGTTGCCACTGGAAAATGGCTCTGGCAAGCATTTGTAAAGAAGTTCCTTTACGTGCCAACTTGAGATAGTGGGCAATGTAGTTTTGAAATCTTCGCTGAGTCTGTGAAGATCAGGCATGGAAGGGAGGCATTCCAAGAGTTCTGCTTGCAATTTGTTCATGTCGGCCTTCTTGAGCATGTCGGGAAAGTGCTGCAGAGAATGAAGATCTACGACTTTTGGTACTTTCATTGCAGTGTATATAGTCAATGATAGAAAGAGGAAGAACCCGATCAAATGTCTGCAAGAGCCAAGAGATAACAAACTGTGACTTGGACGTTTACTAGCCAAATATTAGTTAAGGTCATTTGACTCATCTAATTCTTACGAAAAGGACAACTATGGGAGGCAAAGAAACAGCAAAGATCTTCAAGTAGAATACCATAGACGCTTCACAAACGCTTACAGAATAAAACGGCAAACATACTTATAGTTTACTTACAGAGAAACGACCTATAGGACTAATAAACAAGTTCTACCAAACATGTTCCTTGCAACCTTTTTTTCATTGTGAAAATCTCGAAGGTTCTGTTTGAAGCACAAGTTTCATAACGCTTTGTTGCAGTTGGGTTTAGACAACCATGATAAGTTAACCTTTGGAAACAGTTATCTTACTAATAGAAGTTCATGCCGGCAGTATATAGCACTAGGCGAGCTGATACTAGGATTTACAGCAGAGACATATTGAGTCGATATATACTAGGACAAGAAGCAAGGAATACTTTGAATTGAATTGAAAATTACTGTATATAAAACAAGAAGGGACAAACTTGAAAAGAATAAACAAGAAGTTGCATATCAGAGTCTTACGTCCAAACATTTAGAGTTTCGTTATGGATTGAGAATATGCTGAGTAAGACTTGCTTCATGGGCCACTCAGAACGATAGTGACCGACAATGTACTCATTGTCTCTCAAATAACCAGGCAAGGAATGATACTCAACAAGCTGGTACTTCACCTTCTTCCACAACTTTTTCCCTTTCCCTTCCCTCACTGAACAAGCCCCACGGTCCTCCATTGATCCCCAACACACTACAACAATAAAACAAAGTAAAATCAGTAAAAAACTTCGGTTGTGATAAAATCCAGGAGTGCTCTGTTCTGTTCTATTACTGACAAGACGCTGAAATCAATACATCCGACATCTTTAGCAAATATAAAGCTCTTAATTTTTCATGATTTCAGGAGAGACTGAAAACATAGGAAATAATGCATTTACAATATCCAATATTCTCCATACTTTCGATATAAATATAGGTAACTAAACACCAGTGGCCAGATGGAGGAACACCTTATTAGATGAAAAAAAAAAAAAGAATCCCAAATATCAGAGGACAAGAGAACAGAAAAGCACCTGAAACTGAAGAATCAGCAGCCGAGAACAAAGTGAAGACAGAGTCTACTAGTAATGCATGGTTATAAATAATGGGTGTGGAGGAGGAGAAAATCAGAGGCTAGAAGCTTTGTGGGGAGCGAAGCAGGGGGGGGGGGAAATTAAGGCGTTATATGAGAGTAAAATGGGAGAATTCGATCTTAGGCTGAAGGGGGATGAAGACAAATCTGCAGTTGATATGGTTGGAGAAATTTTGACGTTCGAAATGGAAGAGAGACAGAAGATTCTTGGAGGAGATGCGAAGATGCCAGGGAAAAAGGAGTGTTGCTTACGATGGTTTTATGTTAGAGAGTTTGGCACTTCATCTGGCCCATCGCCAACTTTTGCGGGACATTTCTGCATCTCCACTTCCTTTCTTTTATGTATTCCAAATAGCCAAGGAAAAAGGAGTGTTGCTTACGATGGTTTTATGTTAGAGAGTTTGGCACTTCATCTGGCCCATCGCCAACTTTTGCGGGACATTTCTGCATCTCCACTTCCTTTCTTTTATGTATCCCAAATAAACTTTTTAAGTAAGTTATGTCAACTATGAATTCTTTCTTCACTTGTTTATTTCCATCGAAAATGTTTTTTTTTTAAATTATTACTACAACTATGTGCTTCAAGTATTGCCCTAATAACAAATTAGCAAACTCACCTTTTTTGGGAATAAATGCGGGTTAGAATTGGTTTTTATATATAATGATGTTAATGTTCCCATGTTATTAGGCTTTTTTTTTTTTTTAATTATAAGGATCTCTAAGTTGCACTGCGTCTCCCGTTTCCGTACTTGTCGTGGTCTAACCTCCCAATAAATGACATGGCATGTCTTTCCCCGCAATTCTGACATCATTTCCCATTTGCGCTTACGCAATCGAGTTGGCCGATTTGGAATTGGAGGAGCTCGTTGAGCCACATGGGGATTGGGGTATCTCCCCTATTGCTCTCCATTAATTTAAAATTATATAGTTTTGATGTTAGATATTATATACTAAATAAATAAAATAAAAATGAATAATACTTAAATCTATCATGTTTTTTTTTAACTCTTCGTGGCAGTTGAACTTACAGTAATTTTAAATAAATGGAGGGCAATAGACTCAATGAAGGGACCCTAGCCCCGAGGAACATGTAAACACTGAAAAGGAAGCTAGCCACATGGCCGCTTGTCATGTTACGTGCTCTACATTTTTGCCCCGTGAAAACCAAATATATACGATGAAAAATTATTTTATTTTAATGTTATAAAAAAAATAGCAAAAAATAAATATAATCAATTAATAATAACAGTCATGAAAATGACGAATGTTGCACACTTTTTTTTCCATCCAATTTATTAAAATTTTATTTCGATTACATTTAAATTTGACCTGCATCGCACATCTAGTTATGGTAAGTGAGTCTTCTAATAAAATTTTTTTGTATGTGCTAATACTCTAACTTAAGATCTCGCTTAAATGATATCGAATTACTTATCATTTGAATTAATCCTGTTAGTATGTTGCGCACTTTTGAAGCAGATGTTGACCATATTTGTTTGCTTCTGGTTTTTTTTATTGCCTATCCATTTAATTAAAGTGACAGGATTTATACACTAAACACAATTCTAATATTACATATATATTAAAATATAAAATAATACAAATTATTTTTATTATTATGGATCTTCTCTATATTAGGAATATTCACAATACCCATGATCCGGTTCGTCTACCCGAACCCTCAAAAAAATCGTCCGATTCAGCCCTAAAAAAGTTGTACAAAATGTATTTGGACAGGGCTGAGCCAGGCACTAAGCAGGGTATACTGCTCTGTCTATTTGATCCAACCCTATATATATATTTATTATTTTTTTCTTAACTTATTTTATTTATAATTTTACACTTTTCACTTTAGCTGACAACTCTCTTTACTGATTATTAAAATATTAAATATAACTTTTATATTTATGTAGATACCAAAGTTACTCCTCTGCTTTACTTGCTAAGTATTCGATTTTTTGTGTTGCAATAACACTACAAATATCCGATATCTACATATTTTAATATTTCTTTTTATATATATAATATACTTTGAGACTTTAATTACTATATTTTTGTTACCTTATTCTTAGTGAATTATATATATTATTTAACTATTGAAAATATAAATATGATATTATTTTATAAGTTCATGATGGCAGATTTTTTTCTCACAATATGAGCAGAACATCACAATTTAGGTATGCCCATCCCTCCCATGCCCAACCCAAAATAGTTAGGACTTTTACCGGGTAGAACCGGACATCGGGCTATAAAATGTAGCTCATACTTTTTTTGGGAAAGGCACCAGGTAGGGGCGCAGCCCTGCCCATGTACACCCCTACTCTATATGTAGTATAATAATTATATCTAACATTTGAACATTATCTTTTTTGTTATATAAAAGTTACTTAAGTTTGATATCAGTTTTTTATTAAGATTATGGTACAATTTTAAAACTAAGAGAATATTTATAGAAAATTTATAAGATCATTTATCAAATAAACTTTTATAACATTAACAGAAATTAAACCCATACCCTTATGAGATATAATTATATTTTTTATTATTTATGCTAATTTTTATTAGTCATTCAATCGCTGTTTTTTTTATTAGCCATTCAATCGCTGTTATTTTGACTAAATGGACAGATATGGAGCCCGAACCAGTCGGGGGCTAATTTTGATGGGATGTACTAAGGTTTTTGGTTTTTTGGTACAAGGGATTTACGAAGTTATACATGGGCGACTAGATACGTTGGGAGTTGCAGGGAGGCTTTCAGAACAAAACGCTCGTCGTGACTTTGCCAGCCCATGAACCCCTTTTTTGTTATGATCTGTCTGTAATTTTAATTTATAATAATAATAATGAAGAAATAACTGATTTCTTTAAGATATATAAAAATTGATATAAATAATAAAAAATATTTATATTCTATAAAAAATGTGAATTTAAATTTTATTATTATTATAAAAATGTATTTAATAAATAATTTTATAAATCTTTTATAAATATTTTCTTAATTTTTGTAGATTGTATCTAATTTTAGTAAGACACGAATGCCCGAACTCTACTAAACTTACTATGGGTCTGCAATTCCCAAAAAAAAAAAAAACGCACGAGGCACTCCCTCCGGAACCCGTTTCCCTGCTCAGCAAAGTGATGAGCATTTTGTACTCATCACTTAAAACGACAGGAGCATCACTAATTTGAAACAAGGCAGTTTCCTGTTAATGAAATGCACGGTCGTTTGAAAGGGTTTCTTCGACTTTTGCCTCCCATCCTCAAACGCTTTCTCTCTCCCTCTCCTTCTTCATCCTTCACTTTCTCTCCTGAAAGTCTTTCTCCCCCACACGAGACTCAACTTCCTTTGCTTCAAATGAGGTGCAGTGTTATCGTGTGCGGTATTCAAGCTGCTTCGAAGATGTGTCTTTGCTCCTTATTTTCCAGACGATGGGCCCACAAGTTCGCTAATGTTCACAAAGTCTTTGGAGCCAGTAAGGTCAACAAGATGCTTCAGCTTTCTTCATTGCTTTCCTATTTATGTTTTCTCGCACTTCATCTTTTACTTATCTCTTTCGGGAGACACACCAATTGATGGAGTGTCAATTTTCCAGCACATGATGACCATTAAAAAATAATAACTACTGGCGGAGAATTACCAGTGATTTATGCATAAAACATTACAATAGCAGTTCATTGTTTTATAGCTATTTATAACTAAGAAATTGCTTGACAAGAAGAAAAAGACTTAGCTGAATACGTTATCTTTTTGCTTACCACAACTAGTGCCTAAAACATAGAGCTCCTCAAAATTCGGTGTTGCTCGACGGATCTTAATGCTGAAATTGAAGAAATTATTCTGCATTACAAGATCACAAAGTTAATGAAGAAAAGGGCAAAAACTGGAAATGTAGTGATACCGCGGGATGATGAGTGCGATGAGAGCCAACGGGGCAAGAGAGTGCAGAACTGATCCCCAGATCTGTGATGAACATGGCCGCTAGATCAAGACACCGCCAATAACAGACGAAGGTTTTCAGAGTCGGTGCCAAGTCCGGGAAAGGGCAAACCTGAAGGGGTATATTATTAAGTGAAAATAAATAAATAAATGGACAGATTACAATCAAACGAACGGCCAAGATCTTTTCTTTTTAAGTGAAACAGTGCGCACACGTTGAGCTGTTGGTGATTCTGAGCACCGAAACCGGATCCCTCTCTCTCACTAACTTCGTAAAAGTAAAAAACCGTACGCTCTAGTCCTTCCTTGGAATTCGATATATTTCTGTTTTGACAAAGCATACAACAACTCTACGAGAATTGTAGCGTTGTCAGCTTGTAACACACGTCAATATCGCCCATCATCATCTTCATCTTCATCTTCATCATCCTTCTCTTCCTTAGATCTTCCTCAACAAAAAACTCAAACCATTTTTAAGAAATATAAGACTCGGGTATTTCTAGATTACCGGTCACTCTCGGTCACATCCAGCAGAACACCCCATGATTCTTGGCGTGCTTCAGTGAACCTTGAAGACCGTCAGATTCAATCACTCAGAAACTCTCTGCTTCTTCTGCATCAGTTCTGATGGCCCTCTCTCCTTTCGTAACTGACACTCACATCTCAACTCTATTTCATGTCTCTCAAGCGCCATCTTACTGAAACCCAACACCACCTTCCCTTCACTTGCTTCAACAACTGCCCCTTCCCACTTGATAATTTGTTGTTTGGGTCAAGTTCCGGTGAGATGGGAAATTGCCAGGCGGCGGAGGCGGCCACCGTTATCGTTCAGCACCCGCAAGGCAACAAGATTGAGAGGATTTACTGGTCCGTCAGCGCTCAGGAAGTGATGAACTCGAACCCGGGTCACTACGTCGCTCTCATCATTAACTCCTCCGCTCTCAAGTCTCCTGATGGCACGCCTTTGAAACATCTCAAGCTTCTACGACCCGAAGATACTTTGCTTATCGGTCACGTTTACCGTTTGATCAGTTTTGAAGGTTTATTTACTACTAGCTTCATTCATTTCTCATGCTATTTCCCATTGTCTCTGTTTTTTTCCCCCTTTTCATTAACATTTTTATTTATGGCGGCCACAAGATGTTTTGAAGGAATTTGCTGCCAAGAAATGCGCGAAACTTGGGAAACTGCTGAAGCAGACAGGTAACATGGAGATTCAGATGAAGAGTAGAGATTCCAGAGCTTTAAATCCCAGTCACGTGAAGGTAAATAATATAGAATGATCCCTCCATGTTTCGGATTACATGAACTCGAATCTATAATTCTGATTTTATTAATCGAACCTACATCATTAAGGTGGTCTCGTGTCTAGTTGGGTGGCGTTGGGATGTAGCCATTCTGCTTTGATTTTTTTTTTCCTGATGGGTATAGGTGGACATAGAGGATGGAAAATAGGGGAAGAGTACCTCTTCCTTTCTCAGTCACAGTTAACAAAGTCATATTTATTATTTCTTTTTGTTGGATTTGTCTGTTTTGCGTGGGTGAGCTTATTGATGATCTTATCTTCAGCAATCTTTGTTTTAATTATATTCAGCTGTGCTTTGTTTTGATTAGACTTCGAATGTGGAAGAGAATGAACGCACCTCTAATGACTATATATTTTTACCAACATGTTACTTTTCATGTGAGAACTCTAGTTAGCTCCAAATCTTTACGGATGTTATTTTATGATCACCGGGGAATATCATAATTGATTAGATTACCAGAAGAGAAAAGAACCAAATCCTTAAAATTTCGGGACAAAGATGGTTTACCCATACGGAGGGTGTTGGCCGTTGGAGCCAACCTCATGTTGCTTTCATAGTATGAATTGTCATTTTCCTGTGAGGCTTTCATGGTGTGAGGCCATCCAAAACGTAATTGGCTTTAATTACAATCGTGTGAGTGTCAGGTGGAAAAGGAAGTTCACCAAATGGCAAGCAATGGCAGAAGCAGCAGAAGCAAAGCTGTGGGGAGGCATATGGGCGTTGGTGGAGGACAGTGGAAGCCAGCATTACATAGTATTGCAGAACTCGGAAATTGAATTTCCTTTCGCTCTTTCCGTTGCATCGTATGAATTCCCCCTTTTTCCTTGTAGTCTACTAGACGTGGAGGCTCTCTCTTAGCACATTTGTATATTAAACTCCGTTTCCTTGTGTGTGGCTGTAACTTACCCATCGACTTTGAGTTATTGTATCCTCATTGTTTTCTTTCTGATAAACTAGAACTCATGTCTCATTTTGTTGGATTGGAAATGTGGGTTTTGCGTCGCATTAATATCTTGGGTGTCCCAACGGCCACAAAGACCTTTTTGTGTTTTTTTTTTGTCAGCTCATTGTGCACAAAACTTGCAGGGTGCAGGCGATGTTGTGGTCCTAGACCTTCCGTCTATTTTTACGGCAAGATTGTGGTTTGCTTCCAAGTCTTGCCCAAGGAATTAATGCGCATCATGGCCTCTGTCCTCCTGTGATCACAAATCAGGATTTTGTGTAGTATTTTTAAAAATGCCTTGATTTAAAATTTTGTTGGTCTAAATGGGAGTTAGATGGGAAAGTCGCGCCACGTACTTTTATATCCATTAATGATGAGGACCAGAAAGTCGTGCTGGATTGAAACTTGTTTCCTTTCGAACTATTCAAGTGAGTTATGAGGTCACTTGGCTAAAGCGCCCTTTCCCCCTTCGCCTTCAATTTTTTATAACCGAATATGAAATACTACCTATTGATCTAACAGATGTCTAGCAACCATGTCAACAACTATTTGTTTACTAAAATTTTATCTCAATTATATCTGGATTTAACCCGTGTCACGTATTTAATTATGATGAGTAAATTTTCTAATAGAAATTTTTTGTATACGCTAAAACTTAAATTTAAAATTTTATTTAAATGATATTGAGTCGTTTACTATTTAAATTAATTTTCGTTGGTACTATGTCAACAAGTTAACAGAACATTTATGCACAACGAGCAAAAACAAAAGCAAAGACATCTCCTGCAATTCTTGGGTAGTTAGTGCTGGATCCACTAGCCAGCCGTAAAAATGAATTGTATGTAATTTAACCTTGGCGTGCTTTTGTTTTGGATTGAACGTGGGTCAATGAAGCAATCACTTTGGCCCCAGCTTTTCCTACATTCCTGCCTTTTCATCGATGGTTTGATTGAAGATCCTTGTTCTGAATATTGTCTAGGGGCTGTGTCACCACATGCCTTACGCACTTTGTTGATAATATATATGGACTCCAGCTGGGGGGGGGGGGTTGAGTGCCTCTGGGTTTCCCTTTTCTTTGTTTCTCATTAGATTATATACGTGTCATGAGATGGTTTAACAATAGATTACTGTCAAAGTGTAAAGATTCACACTGGAGCAACATTGAATATAATACTTTTTTTTATTGCCTATCTGATTCACCAGCGTTTTGCCCCAGTTATATCTGAATCCGACTTGCATCGCACACCTGACTATGGTAGATGAGTTTTTCAATGGAGATTTTCTATGTACGTTCAAGTTCAAACTTAAAATTTTAATTAAAAGTCACTTACTTGAATATAATACTTTTGTTTTTTGTTACATGACAATGTTTTCTTATGCAAAAGGTTTGAACCGAAAGAGAGAGTTTGGATCTTAGACATGTTTGTCCAACCCAGACCCACAATGAAGATTTTGTTATGTCGTCAATGGACTGAAATCTGGGCTACTCCAACAGTATGCTTTGTTCTTTTTTGCATTGATCCGCCTGACCTTCCTTCATGATCGAAGTCAGGAAAAAATTGACCGATTTGGTGACAAACCAAGAGGTTTCATCATTCTATCAGTTAATTGGCCAACCCCGGTGGTTTAGTTCTTGTTATCATCGTCCAAGGCAACCGTTATGCTTTAAGAATAGTTTTGTTCTTCGTCCCTTTTCTAGTTCTCTTCATACTTCGCAGCATACCGATCATTTTCACTCCCTTCTTTAACAAGGTTATAATTTTTAATAAATATTTCACATAGCAAAACTTCAATGATAGTATTGAACCCTTCAATGCCATTTTATATCCCTATCCTTCAACTCAATGCATTATATCCTTCTACGTATTTTTGAAGAATACTAGTATCATCCTCTCCACCTTTCATATGACTGTAAATTGGGAAGGGATAACAAAAATGACGATGTATTGAACATGTTCAATACTTAAATTAATGATTGAAGGGTTTGTATAACGATGTGGATACGATCAAAATAAAAGAGAATGCTACAGACTGGGCATGAAGAGTGGGTGACGATAACGTTCATAGTTTTAAATCTAACAAGAAAATGGAAGATAACGTCGATTTGAATTTGAACCGTCAATAACGATTAGAACGCGTGTAAAGTCAAAAATGGAAGGCGCTTTTGCAAAAAAAGAAAGCCGCTCGAAATTCGAACCCCTTAAAACGGGAAAAAAGAAAAGAGGGAGCGATATTCAAAAGCAAGTAATCTCGAAGCAAGCGTCTTCAGGACTGTTGTTGCAGGATCAAACGCGTTACTTTCATTCGTTTGCTTACCTGCCTATGTTACTCGGCGAAACTTCCTTCCAGCTCCGGGTTCCTCCTTCACTTTTTATAGAAGACCCACAAGAATCTCTCAATTTCTGTCACTGTCATTCGATATGAGTTACTACGATCAGCACCAGCATCAGCCTCCAATCGGGGTTCCTCCTCCGCAGGGTAATATCTCTTCGCTCGATTCCCTCTATACCATGCAGTTTTGTTTTCTTTAACCAATTTGTGAGAGTGAAGCGATTGACGAAATTATCGTTTTGAATAATGAACAGGGTATCCACCAAAGGATGCTTATCCTCCGCCAGGCTACCCAGTACAAGGATATCCTCCCCCAGCCTACCCCCAGCAAGGGTATGCCCCACAGTATGCCCAAGCCCCACCGCCTAGGCAAGAAACGGGTTTTCTTGAAGGATGGTACGCCGTTCTCTTTCTAAATTCTTCAAGAAATCTGTCTAGCATGATTTGGATTCATATTTGTTCACGCCAGGAACTTAGCTAGCTAAATCAGTTGGCTGCAATTGAGCGGAACCTGACGTTGTTTGATCGTCGAAGCTCTTGATTAAGTTCTTTTATGATATTTTCTTTATTTTTTCGCAGTGGCTATCCTCTAGATGTTTTGTCTTTCTTTTTGCTTCCTGAGCTAAGGTCATGTTCCGTTTTGTTCGCGTTATCCTGTTTTGTAAGAAGGTTTCCAAAAAAAAGGGGGTGTAAACTGTCTACCGAAACAAAAATGTTGAACAGAATTTGTTCGGATAGAATCATAGAAATATTTCCAAAATTCTCTTTGAAATATAAGCGTAAGAAGATTGTAAATCAAAATACAAGCGTTGTTCTCTGTATGTTGCCCTGTTATTGTGTTACTGTCATTGTCCTTGTTTGTCACAGATGAGAAAAGTCACATGTAACATGCATCAAATTGCATATAAATTAGCCTTCAAAGCCTAAAACTCACAAGTTTGTTTGTATATCTTGCAGTTTAGCGGCACTCTGCTGCTGTTGTCTGCTGGATGCTTGCTTTTGAAGAGAGGTGATTCCAAGAGGCAGCATTATTGTCATCTTCTTTTAAGTATTCTGTGATTCAATAGTAGGATTTCTTTTGTTAGCTTTTATCATAGACCACAACGTCCCAGAAATGTATTAATATGAATCGGATGTTTTAAAAGACTACAATGTTGTCTGAATTTCGACATGTGAGCGTCTGTCTGCCCTTCCTTTCTCTTCCCCTTTTCTTTCGGCCAAGTTGACTAACGGTTGGTTTTTTTTTTTGGATGCGAATTCTCTGCGGTCAATAAAATAAAAGCATTTCATGGGGCAAAATTTTTTTGACTATTAACACAATCTGATCAAAAATTAAGAATCTTGTCCGGTAGTAGGGAAAATTATGCGCTCAGCTTGTCGCGCGACTTGAATCGCTATATTGTCCAGTACTATGAGTTTTGCCGACGTGTGAGAATATGTATAAAGACAGGAGAAGGTACGTTATCCTATGGAATGTGATTGCTCCGCCCAACCCAACTTATGTTCCTTACCACAGATCTCTCTTGAACCTCAACATCTGAAGTCCCTATACAACAAGTGGGACTGCTTCTTCCACGATATGGCCATCTCGCTTTCTTCTCAGCGTTTCTAGTGCTTCGAATATGATTCTGAAACAGCCAAACAGAGTTGCAAAGCTAGATTAGAAGCTTATAAGCATCTGTCAACCAAGCCGATCGAGTCTAGGACACTCAGAACCAAACAAACATTTCTGAGTGTTCTAGATTGAGCCATGTGTAGAGCATAATTCAGAAATCTGCGTTGAGATTCGTGGGCTGGGAAGAGCAATGCCACTTGATTAGGTTCTACGATGTTAAAGATGGATAGGACGAGGCCATTTGATGAGATATAAGAGAGGACAATAATATTATTTGGTAGCACCAGTCTTTTAAAGATCCCGTTGGAGCTATTGTGACAATTATTACCCAAGTGGAACGCCCCTTCACTTTTAGCTAAGGTGACCTCACCGTTTGCCCCACTTCTATCACCATTGTTTGGTACTTACCCTGAACATATCAGCCAGAAACGCCCTCATTCAACTCTGTCGTTTACCTGGGTTTCATTTCTCGGAGAGACCACATGATTGAGACGCGGTACTCCACCACTGCTTTCAAAGGCGTTGAGATAAGATGCTCCATGGCTACAAATTGCCCAACAAGTTACGCCCTTCCTCAGTCTCTACACTTTTACTCACACATGCACACGGATCTCACACGTTTATCTTTTGGCGCTGTCCACCTCACACACAAGCCAACTACTATACTTCTTCGTCCTCGCATTACGTGTTTTGTTAATTAATATAATGTTTTGTACCGCCCCCTTCCCAACATCACCGTTTCGCCGCGTAACCCAATTCTATTGTTTCCTGCATTCATTTTTTTTTGTATGAAATTAAACATGCGATAATCTCAAATAAAAAAGAGATTCCCTGACAGAAACGTAAATATCTCTAGCCATGGTTATCAAAAAAGGATTTTTTTGGATAGAAACCCGATTGTCCATCAATAAACGCCTTGAGATGTCTACGACATATTAAAGGGGATATGTGACGATAATAATTTTAGTGAACTCTAAAACAGCCACTAACTATTCTTTTCAACACACAAAAAGAGAGTTAATTACAAATATCTTTGTCTTTTTATTACGTACTCTTTTCAACATCTTTGTCTTTTTATACTTTTCAAATATCAAACCGGCCGGCTGAATGTACCCTCACAGTCACGCTTCTATAACCTGTGTCCCACCTGTGAGCTGAATTGCTGGACCAAATGCAGAGGGAAATGGCTACCTGCAGTTCAAGCTCAAAGCCATCGGTGTGGCTGAGAAGCCAAAGAGAAAGCTGGCTTTCAGGCGCCCGTAGATTTCAGGCCTTCAATGTTGGGGCCAGAGCAAAATCTTGTGCTTGTATGTGGAGGTCCGAAACCGGAAAGAGAGCAGCAGCAGAATTTGTGGTGAGAGGATGCGGCGAAAGGGACCAAAACAGAAGAGATGGCTACGGCAGCGCCGATGAAGACCAAGAGTTCGTCAACGTCCTGCGAGAGGCTCAGCCTTATATCTCTATTCACAGAGACAGCGTCTTCGTCCTCCTCATTTCTGCCGAGATTATTGCCAGCCCTCACCTGGACGCCATTCTCAAGGTGCCTCCCCCCCCCCTCTCTCTCTCTCACACACACACGCAACCGTTGACTGAGCTCAATACTTTTGTCGACGGACTGAATAGTCGTTCCGACTTCCGATTCAGGGGATGGCCGGAATGTTTTACTTAGACGAGATTTCCCCACCGTCCTAGGTTTCTGTCTTTGTTCGAAGCGGTGCGATGTGTCATTGTCACTATCAGGCGCGATTGTCCCAAGCGAACTCGTGGACAAATCAGTAAATCCCCAGGAATGGCATAGCTGATAAATATGAAAACGTGGGATGAGAACACTCGGAATTCAAATCCAACATGTCAAACTCGTTCTTTGGCGGCGGCCGAGGACACCCTAGATTCTCCACACCAGCTTCTTATCTCTGGTAGAAAAAATTCATCAGCATCCTGCACACCCAAGGACTAACTAATTCGATATTCCCCTACCGGAGAACTATAACCTCTAATTAGTTTTCCTTAGCGGCAAAGTTGCCCCATTACGCTAAACAAACTGAACTATTACATTACATGTTTAATAAAAAAAGAAAACTCATTCGTCATTTTAAAATATGTTTATCATAATTTAAATATTAATAAATTACATCATATTTAAAAAGATTTAAATTATTCTATTTGTGCAGGAAATATATTATCTCTTTGTTTGCAATAGTTTAAATTTGATAGCCTCCATAATTTAAATATTTAGTAAATTAAATACTATTTTGCCGGCAAGTTAGTTTTGTGCTCACGTGTGTGTGTTCAAAGTTTACGGCAGATGCATTGGCGGAAGAATAGAAAAACGGAACGCACCAAGATTGAGGAGCCAGTTATCTACTGGAATTCAGGACGAGGCTCTTCAAGTTTTTGCTCAAAGTTCGAATGTCTCCCGTGAGCGTAAATACTAATTAATCGGGAACCTGCAAATAAAATTATAAAAACGTTTATTCTTGGTAAACTTACATTAAATAATTTCCAATATATGGGTCCCATCCCTGCAGCCATGGCGGCTCCTCGTCCCCTAGAAATTTTCTTCGTTAACTAATATTCCCAGCCCTGCATCGTGACATTTCGTTTACTCTTGATAGCTTCTCCATGGCGGCTTCAATATCGAGTTCTCGCATTTGTCTTCACACTCCTCCCAAATCTTCAGATTTCCGCCCACGTACTGACCTGTGCTATTCTTCTCACAATTTATACCCGCAACTGAATGTAAAATTTCGTTCCCTAAAACCCTTAGCTGTAGCCGCCGACGAGAGAGCAAAGCTCAATAAGGGAGCCTCAACCAAATGCAATGTGTTCAGCGAAGAATTGGTAGAGAGCGCGGAAGACGAGAGCTACGGTGCAGTGGAAGACAAGCAATTTGTGCGCTGGTTTCGCGAGGCCTGGCCTTACTTATGGGCCCATAGGGGCGGCACCTTCGTCGTGATTATTTCCGGTGAAATTTTGGCTAGTCCTTTCTTAGATCCCATTCTCAAGGCAGGTCCTTGTTTTATGACAAAATTTAAACTCTTTTGGTTCTTTTAGAACTTGTCGAAATGATATATCGAAAGAGTTTGGTCCATTTAAAAGCTTTTCTATCCCCTTCAATTCAGCGGCCCATATAAACACGTTTCTGCTTGCAGGATATAGCTTTCCTTCATCACCTGGGAATTCGGTTTGTTATTGTACCGGGAACCCATGTGCAAATAGACAAGCTTTTGACTGAGAGAGGTTGGTCCCAATTGTTGCTTATACTTTTCTGTTTCTTCTTGAGTATCAGCTGCAGGGATATATATATATATATATATATATATATGGACTTAAGCTGATGATCTAGTTTTCTTCCACTCGTTAGAAACTTAAAATCAATGCTATCATTCATTATGTTATATTTTTAGTCATTGCTTATTGAGTGATCATCTTATGAACTTGAATACACGAACCATAATAATGCCACAATAGTAGGTAAATATGAAATAATATTTTTTCCATAATTTCATGTTTTTTTGCTTAAAATATTAATTTGTGTAATGATTAATAACTCTTAACCAGGTTGATTTGAGTTGTGTGATAAATAATTATGATCATAGTAAAATGTAATAGCTGGAAAAAAAAACATTTGTTTTATGTTTAGTAATCATTTTGTCATTATTAGGGTTCTCAATAGATCAATCTTATTTATTATCTTTGGCTTTTAGCCAAACCCCCTTCCCCTCTCCCAAGCAAAAAGGAGACAAGAGTCCTTAACTTGTGAGTGATCAACCGCCTTGTTATTGCAGGGAGCAAACCTGAGTATGATGGTCGGTATAGGATTACTGATGATGAATCTCTTGCAGCTGCAATGGAAGCAGCTGGCAGAATCAGGTTAATGATAGAAGCAAAACTTTCTCCTGGACCGTCCATATGCAATATTCGTCGACATGGTGACAATAGTCGCTTGCATGAAGTTGGTGTCAGTGTTGCTAGTGGTAACTTCCTTGCGGCTAAGGTTTGAATTTTGTGATTCACTGTTAAAGCATCGATTCATTTCAACTGCCATTATCTTTGGTTAAGATAATAACAACATTCTAAAGCTGCGTCTCTGTCTTTGGTTTGTATCATTGTAAGAGAGTAAGAATTTGTAATTTTTTGCTTGGCAGAGAAGAGGGGTTGTTGAGGGAATCGACTATGGGTCAACTGGAGAAGTTAAGAAAGTGGATGTTTCTCGCATGCGTGAGAGGCTTGATGGTGGATGTATAGTTCTTCTAAGTAACCTTGGCTATTCCAGCTCCGGAGAAGTATTAAATTGCAAGTATGTTTTAGGGCTTCCAATAATAGCTTTCTACCAGGCAGGTTTAGTAGTTAGTACAACTAGTTTATGTGATGCCATGCTAAGATATGATATGTTATCTATTGTTAAATTCCATGTTACTTCCTCCGGTCCACAATATAAGTCACCTCTTGCAAAATGGTTTGGTCCGGAATATAAGTCACTTCCATGATAATTAATGCTTAGTTACCAATTTTACCCCTATAATTAATACTCATTTCAATTATAGTGTGCCTTGGACATTGAAAAAGTAGATAAAGGTGAGAGAAAAAGTATTGGAATTTTTTTTAGTCCACAGGGGTAAAACTGGGAAAATATTTCAATTTAAGGCATAATAAATGAAGTAAATATCATTTTTTTATTTGCGTAAATTAGTTAAATTAGACTTATATTGTGGACGGGAGGGAGTACCTATTTGTCTTTCTCTCCTTTTTTTTTTAATCCTTAAATATTAGTATCCTGAGTGAAGTACTACATGTCCTGCTATTTGTTTTTGGGATATGCTCTTGTAATACTTGTGATCTGGTATTCATGTATGAATGGGTACTGGATATTCCATGTACTATGTGAATAACCTGCTTCCGGGTCTCATATGAAATATGAATACATATGCATTAGAGTTCCGAGTCTTAAATTTTAGTTCTGCTTGTCCCAACAGTTAGGAGTATTGTGACTACATACTGATGATATTTCCACCCCTCCAGCACCTATGAAGTTGCAACTGCTTGTGCATTAGCTATTGGAGCAGACAAGCTTATTTGCATCATAGATGGTCCAATACTTGATGAGAATGGACGCCTTATTCGTTACTTGCCTCTTCAAGAAGCAGATTTGTTAGTTCGTAAACGGGCTGAGCAAAGTGAAATAGCTGCTAACTATGTCAAAGCTGTTGATGATGATAATTTCAGCTCTCTTGGTTATAAAAGTTCTAATGGAACAGCCCATTCCCCACCGAATGGATATGCTTGTACAAGAACCCATAATGCAACCTTTCATAATGGTGTTGGTTTCGACAATGGGAATGGCCTATGGTCTGGTGAACAAGGCTTTGCTATTGGAGGTCAAGAGCGGCTAAGTAGAATGAATGGTTACCTGTCAGAATTGGCTGCAGCAGCTTTTGTTTGCAGAGTAAGCACATTATGGTCCTTTCCTGACTTGGGATCTCTGAACTTTTCCTCTTCCTTTTGCTTAGTCTCTTACCCTCCGTCACCTTCCATCACTGTCTCATAAATCAATAGTCTATTGTAATTCAGCTATATCACGTGTTAGGGATGAAACTGCCAACGGATTACATCATATAAGGATATATTGTACTATATTCTTTGCGTTTCTAGGATTATCACCAAAAAGAGCAGTTAAGAGTGACAACTTCTATATGAGAAATTGCTATATCTATATGTAAGTAGTTGTGAGAATGCAAGCACTTGCCAAATCAAGACCACTCTGAGATTACCCAGATTTTTCATGTTTCTTCTGCTACAATGCGTAATACTCCTCTAGTCCTAATATAAGACTTAGTTTGTAGTGCAAAATGCACTATTGCACTACAAACTAGGTCTTATATTAAGGATTGGAGGAGTAATTGCTACTATATATTATGTGGTTTACCTTGACATTTTAGTTTCTTTAAGGAATTGTTTTGTTGAAATGTGATGATGATGCTTAAAATTCCAGTTCATGTGTCTCAACTTTATTTCTAATAGTGCCATCCAACTTTTGTCAGGGAGGTGTTGAAAGAGTTCACTTATTGGATGGAACTATTAGTGGAGTTTTGCTGTTGGAATTGTTTAAGAGAGATGGGATGGGAACAATGGTGGCCAGGTATGCATTTCTGGATGACCTTTGTGGCATTAATTTTTCCAGATTGTTCCTCTTGCATCAGGTGTTTTAGAGGTCTAGTGCTTTAATGGCTTTCTTTGCCTTTGACTACCTTCCTTGAAGCTCCTAGCAGTAGGCTATCTAGGTCATATTGTCGTTGTGGTTATACCTGATAAAGCTTTCTCTTTCTTCTGTTGGGAAATTTTATCTCCTGAAGTCATTGATTTCATAAGCTCATTGTCAATGTAGTGATCCGTATGAAGGCACTCGGACGGCTCGGGTTGCAGATGTTCCTGCAATAAAACAACTTATTCAGCCTTTGGAGGCATCTGGTGTATTGATTAAGAGGACCGAAGAGGAGGTATTTTTTTAGTTTCTATTTCATATCATTCATAGTTATATTAGATGCCATTGCTTATATGTTTGTAACTAGTAAATTTGTCACGTAGCCTCTAAAATTTTACCATTTTGTGTTCATAGTTGCATCAATCAGTGGATTCATTCTTTGTTGTGGAAAGGGAGGGTCAAATAATTGGTTGCGCTGCACTTTTTCCTTTCTTTGAGGAGAAGTGTGGAGAGGTTGCTGCCATTGTAGTATCGCCAGACTGTCGAGGCCAAGGACAGGGTGACAAATTGCTTGGTATGTTGTTGCTCATATGGATTTACATTTTTTTTTCTTTTTTCTTTTTTTTCCTAATAAGATGGATTTACATTTCTTGTCCTCTAGTTAGTGACTGAAATGCACAGAATGTATTGGAATGTGATAGAGCCCAAAGCAGAGTAGTAGAAACCTGACACTGATTTCTATTAAATCAAATACCCTTCCCCCTCAATGAGACAAAAGAGAGTTACAAAAAATGAAAATTGACACACAAAGCTTACACAGATGATACGGAAGGAAGTACACTGAAACAAACAGAAAATGATGAAGAAATATGAACTTCCTCCACCTGACACTGGCATTCGATAGGCCAGAGCTCTCCTCAATACACTTTCATTACAAAATAACCCTTCCTTCTCCCAAGCACACAGAAACGGCTAAAAAGAGTCAAAAGACAACTCAGTCCCCAAAATACCTTTTGACCACAGGCAGGTCTGAAAATAATAGTAGCTCTCTGCTCTTTCTCCAAAATAGTAAGGTCAACTCCTGCATATTAGAAAGTAATTTATTGCATATATCTTCCTTGGTTTCCTCTTATAGGTCTGACCAGTAAAAGTAACTCGCTCTATCAGAATGTCATGGATATTTGCTTGTATAGCTGCTTGTAACATGTTTTTCCTTCAATGTTTATTTAATCCTGTGGCCAAATATATGCAGACTATCTTGAGAAGAAGGCGTCGTCTCTTGGGTTGAACATGCTTTTCCTGCTTACGACTCGGACAGCAGATTGGTATGGAACTGTCCAAAATGCATTTCGCATAATACAGTGGATGATTGCTTCTTTTTTCAGTTTGTTTTCCTTTTGGTCTTGGATTCTCCTTTTGTTCATTAACCCTTTTTGTTAAAAAAAAAAAATCTCTGCATTTTTTCTCCTCTCATTTTAAGAAATATGGGTCTGTTATTTCAAGGATAATTTCAAAACCACCTTGGTCATTGATGATTTGATATCATATTATTGATTATTCTAACTCAATTGATTGTGGCTGGTCCAAAGAATGATATTTTTCTTGAAAGTTATGGTCATCAGCTGTCAGTCTTATAGACACTGGATATAAAAATGTGCATTGGGTATAACGAAGTAGATAGATTCATATCCTTGTCATTTGCATGTTACTTGTGCACTTTCAAGTATGTTATTAGCTCCACTGGAGCTTGTCTCAAGAAAAGTCTTCAACTAATGCTTGACAGGTTTGTGAGACGCGGATTTTCAGAATGTTCAATTGATTATATACCGGAGAAGAGAAGGGGCAGAATTGATCTGTCCCGTAATTCCAAGTATTATATGAAGAGGCTTCAACCCGACAGAAGTGGAATTGCAGTTGGTAGAAAATTTTTACAGGATTAGCGTCTTTGTCTTGTCTTGTTTTTTTTTTTTTGTTGGTGGGTTAGGGAAGGGGCATGCAATCTTGCAGGCAATAATCTTGTCGTCGTCCGATCGGTAGCTCCGACTGGTTTATTTATTCCAGCACTGGCATTTACACTGGTATCGTTATGAAATATGAACGAACTCTTAATTGCTTTCGACAAGTGAAAGATTAATTTTAAAGCAGGATTCATGAGGTTGTGTCCATGCAATTGATTCGAGACACGCTCTTCCCATTCACATCTTGGTTAAAGTTTCTTCAACCCTTCAAATGAAATGGAAATATCTTAATACGTATTGACATAGGAGAACCGATTCGTTTAAATACCATGTAAATATTCTTTACCGTTCAATCTAAGATATATTCTATACTTGATTAGTCTCCATCAAAAGGTAGGGCAAACCCCTGAAGGGATCATAAACTACGTGGTGAACTTCAGCCTTTTGAATAATAATTTTTGGTGATTCAATCTGTTTTAAATAATGAACAACCAGATTAGTGACACCTATCAAATATCAACCAAATGGAAATTCACATATTTCAGTCACACGTCTATGAAAAACTAAATATTTCCTGTTGTTCGAGCGAACCTCTTGGTGGCATGAGCCATACGACATCGGATAAGATCATAAGAATCCTAAATCGTCGTGGCAGAGGCTGATTGCTCAACGGAGCTTTCAGCAAATTTAGTTATTTATGCTCCTATATCAAAGCCATCGTTCCAACAACTGTAAGGCAAGGGGTTTGAGTTGGAGAAATTGACTCCCTTTCAATAGCCATATAATATAGGACGAAAGGGGATAGTTCTCTTATGTACAGAGCCTATTGCGAAACTAGGGCCATGGAAGATCCGCCTCATTTTTTTTTAATCAATGAATTCAATCAAAACCTTTTCCTTTTCTTTTTTTCCTTTTAGAAATTAATTCATAAGAAAAAGCGAATGATTTTGCATCTTCATTCTTTGCGGCATCCAAGTACAGAAACCCAAACCAAAAAAGAGTTAATCGTCCTCGGACATGGGCAGGCCCTTCCATTTGAAGTTGTCTGCGTATGATTTAAACTGCAGCCAGAGGTAACGGTTCACAAAGCAATTATAGGAAATGCACATACAATTTCCACCAAATACGACTCGACAAAGCTTTCACACTTGTATATTGCATTGAGTTTCTGGTAAGCCATCTGTGTACGGCTTCTAAAGTTCTGTTGTAGATTTTATATATTATCTTAATAGATTTCTTTTTAAATATACTGGTTCTCCCTGAAAATGAATTGCTATTTTTCCTTAGCGAGGAAAGCAAAATTAACTACCTTTAAAGACTAGAAGATGTTTTTGCACTAAAAACATGAGCCTGTAAAAGTAGTGAGGCCCTAGAAATTCAACGCAGTTAAAATCAATGTCACACAGATTGCAACGCTACTAATGGTTAACGAAGTCCTAAACTTCAGCAAAGGCGTGAGGCGATTCTTAACCTGCATCAAGTTCATAGCTAATAAAAATTAAAAAAAGGTATCGTATAACAGACTTATCAGTCAAAACAAGGCTTTATCCGCCTAATGCTCGAAAGTCGAAATAACATGAAGTGATCAGCGACTAAATTCTAAATTCTAATGAAATAACAAGGTTTTACCAACCATGTCTCTCTGCAAATGCCTTTGCCGCTTCTTCACTTTCAAAACTCAAAGCAGAATCACCGACATTGCCATATGGGTCGCCGGTAGACGTCCACCCCATTAGTGGATTTTCCCACCTATACATAGACGGATTAGTTAACAATAACAAACTGTTGACACATCGAAAGGGATTGCAAAATTACAATTGATTCAAATAAAAATATCAGTAAATAAGTTCACATTCAGCGTAATATGTTGAAATTGAACAATTAAGTAACTCAAAATATAACAGGAAGTCCAGAGTCAAAACAGAATTGAAATTGGTTTGACATCAATATTTAAGCTCTTCAAATTGCTGTTGGCAAGGAAATGTCAATGATATCATAAATTCCAACAGTACGATTAACTTCAATCAGAAAAGTGGCACTGGCAAACAGTAGATATCCTAACGTAGAAGCAAATACTAAAATGTCCTACCTACGAAGAAACTTATAATATCTCATGACAGAACTACTTCAGGAAAAGATTCCAAGTTCTCCAACTGAAACTAATAAGCGAGACAAGGTACAAATAAAAAGTAAGAGAAACACTTGACAAAACATGTATACTTTTAAGTTGACAAAACGTTGATCTTCCATCTCCCAACTTTGACAGATCCTTGCTGAGTTGCAGTTCTGGCAGGTGAGTAAATTCCAACCTGCATCACATTGTAATTGGAATAGAAGAAAAATAGCTAACAGAGTTACAGTAGCTGGTAAGAAAGACGTCAAGAGGTAACGATGCGGTAATATAAACATTTTAGTTGGTGCATGTATATATTTCCCATGAAGAGGAGGATACAGTACAATACCAACTACATTTTTTCGACATATTCTTCATGATTGCAGCATTCGTGCAACTATGATTGCAAGCACCAGAGCAGAGGCATAAGCACTTAACCTCTAACTAACGTTAAGTTTCAAGTTGTTACGATTTCCAATTATCTATAAGAAGATATAAACATCCCGGCAGCTACAGTACTCAGAACAGCGTAAGAAACGCTAGAAATGAAGTCCCTCCGGAGGCAGCATCATGCAGCTAAAATTACCCAACTCAAGGCACTGCGCGCACATTAGCCGCATCAGTCGCAAACCTCATTAAGTCACATAACGAATTATGATCCCAGCTTAGTATCGCATCCGAGAGCTATGAATTATCAAACTAAAATGACACCAGAAAAGAGGTTGATGCCCAATATTTAAAGTCCATCGTTTCTCTGGATTTGTAACCATGCTTTCTACAATATTCGATCCATGTGAACGCGCTTAATAAAATCCAAAAAATAAGTAGAAGGACATTGAGCAAAATACCCTCTCCGAAGGTGTTACTCCGGAAACCATTCCAATCTCGCTTGGTTTGGCCTCCACCAGTGCATCTGAATAGAGTGGTCGGCACAGAGGGGCCAACGCGTTGCGTATGGAACGACCCTGGCTCGCCGTACGCTGCAGTGTATTTGCCATAATCAAGAAGCCACTATCGCGACTCTCGAGGCTAATCACGTTTGAGCCCGGACAGTTGAATATGCATGAAACGAACCCAGCCATGCTAACGGAGTGACGCTCGTTTTTAAACCTGCACTTGTTACTTGAGCAAGTTTCCTATGACTCTATTTTAGTACTGTTGTATTTTACTACCCTCCTCATCAGGGAAAAAAAATGACAATTGGTATCCTAAAAAAATAAGAAAAATTAATCTGAAAATTCGTTTTATAATTTCATCGATTTACGATACTAATGTTTTTATAATTTTTCACATCCTTATAATTTTATTTTATCTTTCATTATGTCTTTACGATTCTTTTGATGTCACCTGAAACTGTACATATCTTTTAAATTTTATTTAATACTAAAAAGTCATGAGAGATGTAATCTTAATCTCGTCCAAATATCAATTCACCAGTTTGTCGATAGTGACATGACATATCCAATGCTTTTTTTTACAATGTGATTTTTTGATATCACTCTTGCCACAAAAAACAATGAACTAATAAATCAATTATTTTATTTTCCAAAGGCAAATAAAATCAATCACATATACCACCTTAGTCCTTGTTGGGGAAATTTTAATTGTTTAAATATGATATTTTAAATTTAAATAAATACGAATATTTAAAATGAATTTAAAAAAAGCATTTTTAAATAGATATAATAATATTTGAATACGATCCATCATATATTGAAAAGGCAGACAAAATAGGGATATGTAATTAAAAGGTAACGTAAAGACGGCAAATCTGCCCCCCGTATTCTCTCAGAATAATGCGGCCAAACAACAATCTCTAAGAAGTAATATAAGCATTTGAGGTATTTTTGAGGAAGCAAGGGCACTCTGCCAATTTCAAAAATATTGGTTGCTTGATTTTCTTTTTCGCTTTTTACTCGTATGATTAAAAATATATCAATAAACTGAATGAAACACCCATTTTCCTCGGTCGATGAGTTTTATTTTTATTTTTATTTTTCTTTCTTCTCCAGTTCTTCGTAGAACTTTGGATTGGTTCGATTTCCCAGCCTTAATACTATAACCTTTTCCGATTTTCGTCCGCTTCGCGATGCTTTGATGCGGTACACCTTTTTCATCGATTGCTTCTTTATGTTTCGTTCATCTCTTATGGGAGAAAGTTGCGCATTTTGCTATATATAAAATTGCAAACCACTATTTTTCTGCTCCTGTCATTGTAGGTGATGCTAGCTTAATCATATACATTCGGTGCTTGTTTTCTACAATCGTTTCGCTCAAATTTTGTGATTGTATCTGTATGAGTCTAGGAGATAGAAGAAAGTTTCTTTCTGTTGGCGTTTTGTTTTCTTTTGATGCCAATTGCCACGACTCACAGAATTCCAAACTGAGATTAAGTCCTCCTCCTCCTCCTCCCTATTTGCAACTAGGAATGTTGCATGATACTCTGATTATTCGTGGTAATTTTTGTGAATCGTGGTTATCTTTCGAACTGTTTATATCAGAAGCTAAAATAGGTAGAGTAACTTTTTCTGTGTTTTTGCTATAGTTTGTTGCAATCATAAATCCGAATTGCACAGGCATTACCATGAAGTGCTGATATATTACTCTTAACCAGAAAGGTTGGTTGTCGGACCTTTTGAAGTAGATCTTTTGATGAACATTATAATTATTTGGGATCAGAGGAGGAGGGAAAGAAAGTAAGGGAAGGAAATGAAATCGAGGAAGTAGATCACATTTTTATCTTCTCTTGTTTGGATGGCATATAAATGAAGGAAATGAAAATCAAAGGAAACAATAAGAAGGTTAATTATGCGTGTAGAATTTTAAAACCATATGTTCTGATCTTATCATTTTCATTTCTGCCATATTCTCTTTTGATTCCCGTATAAGCTAGTGTAGCATTCACCTCTAGTTTTCTCTCCTCACACAATCATTCTTTTTACTGTTGTGCTTCCTTTGCAAAGTGTTATTGTATAGTGGATCAGATTGAAGTGAATTTAGGAATTAAGTCTGGCTGATGTTTCTGTGCTGGGTATTCCCAGGATATGTTATATCTTTATTTGTTTTTTTGAATCAAAGAATTCTTGAAGGGCTTGCTTTTGTTGACTTTCTTCATTTTGATTTGGTTTGTAGATTATCAAAATCTTCATATCGGGTTGGTCAAAAGTCAGATATCAAAATCTTCCCATTGGATGAGTCAAAAGTCAGCTTTTGTTCGTGGATAAACATGCATAAGTCAGAACTCAACTTCCAACCCTTCCTATAGAATAGAAGCAAATATTAGACTGTTATAGAAGGGTTCTGAACTACTTTTAATGGGGGCTCCAAAGCAAAAATGGACTGCTGAAGAAGAAGCGGCACTGAAAGCTGGAGTAATGAAACATGGGGCAGGAAAGTGGCGCACTATACTTACAGACCCAGAGTTCAGTGCTATTTTGCGCATGCGTTCAAATGTAGATCTAAAGGTATGTCAAGAACTTAGCTTTCTGTGGTTAGTATGAAAGCACAGAAATCTTGTGTCAGCTTAGGAATGTAGAATTAATTTTCCAAATGACCATACTTCTATTGGAAAGTTAGCAAGGTTATGATGGATCTTGATATATATTCTGAATTTTGAGCAGGATAAATGGAGGAATATAAATGTTACTGCAATATGGGGATCCAGACAGAAGGCAAAACTTGCTCTTAAAAGGAACCTACCAGCCCCAAATAATGATAACAACCATATGGCCTTGAGTACTGCTGTTCAACATGGTGAAGAAGTTCATGATACTAAGTCTCTAGCAATTGCTGGCGGAATGTCACAGTCTGCTAATCCAAAAGAACAAATATCCAGGTTACATGATTTCCTGTTAATATATCTGTCATTCATTATCTGAAGAAAGAGAAAGGATAATCATGTTGGTAGTTGGCTGGTTTGCCATTCTGCTTTTCTAGCATATGGACCGCATTATAAATCTGTCAATCATACTTCTCTTTCAAGTGATTAGTTATGAACCAAATTGCAAGCTAGATTTGTGATTTTCTGTACCATGGGGTTTTAGTGTTCTGATTAATCCATGATTTACTTTGCTCTAAGCATGGAAAAGATGCATGAAAAGATATTGTTATATAAGCTATGTTGGGAAAAGAGAAGGGGAAAAAATGGAAAGCAAGAAAACTTCATGCTACTTTCATGGTTGGTCACTGTTTCCAACTGGATTATGTGGACTTGCACATTTTTTACCCTTTATATTAGGAGATGTGCTAATTTCTACATATATTCCTGGTATCTTTGCATTAGCAAAGATCCTTTGTTTTGGTGTTTAATGAATGGATTCTTGCCTGATGACAACAAAGGCCTATAAGTTTGTGTTAATTTGGTTAAATGTGGAAATATCTTTTTGCTTACTTATACCTCTGATTCTCAGAGTGGAGATGTATAAATATTGCAAAAATGTTGTGGTATCAGGAAAAGCCCACTCCTTGGATGTGATTGCTTTTAGTGTTTTCGTCATAAAATACAACTACATAGAATACTTTTGAAATTTTACCCCATCTAACTTAATTGGCCATAAAAGGCTTGTTTGAAAGATGAGTGATCTGACTTTTGCATAATATAACTGTTAATTAGGTAACAATACTGTTTTTAAATAATGGCAGGTTGGATAAGCTTATATTAGAGGCTATTGTCAATTTGAAGGAGCCAAAGGGTACTGACAGGGCTGCTATTGCTGCTTACATAGAGGTATCTATACTTAACACATTTTCTGCTAATGATTTAGAATCTAAACGTCTCAAAATATAAATAAATGGGGATCAAAACGTTATGTTCGTAAACTAGAAATGCAAAAAAGAGTAGTTGAAATCTTGCTTTGGTGGACATCTTCATTATCAAATTCTTCCTAATTCATGACTAGGTTGAGTTGCGGCGTCTAGAAATGGACAGTAATCTCCTTTATTCTGAGGGAACAAAACTTGTTTTCCTTTGAATATTTGCTTGTTACTTGAGGTATTGCCAGTCTGTGACAAAGTAGATGCATCTATCTAGCTGTTGGCTTAGCAACAGCATAAGAAATCTGTAAAACCGTTTGCAAATGTCTCTCTTTGCAAGGTCCCTATGTTGTTCAGTTATTGCCAGCATTTTCTGCTAAGTTATGACATGTAAATTCTTTCCGCAGCATGTGAAAAAAGCTTTGTTTGCCCCCTTTTGTATCAGATATTTGATTGACCAAGCTTTGACATTTGATCTTTCCTCGTGTATCATGAACCGGTGATCTTTTTCTGTAGCACTGATCACAAATCATGGCGTTAGTCAAACCAACCATTATTTTATGCTTTATTTTGTCTATCTTATCAGGTAGCAGTTTTACTTTTAGTTTTGGTGGATACTGCAACTGGAATCTGTAATATGCTATTTGCTTAGGTGCATATGCATGCAGTGTCTCTTTGAAAGTGGTTTTGATCAATTTTCATCTCTACAGGAGCATTACTGTTCTCCACCGAACCTCAGAAAGTTATTATCAACGAAACTGAAGCATATGGTGGCTAGTGGCAAATTGATTAAGGTAATTTTTCTGTCAGTTAATGCTATAGTTAATCATTTGGATATCATCTTTTTGAAAAGTAGCCCGAGGAGTAGAATCCTGGCCTGCAAACCTGTAATTCATGAAAGTTTATCTGAATGATGGTTGGAGCCTGGGAGACCATACTGAAAATTTGTCAATCATGACTTATATTCCTCATGACTTGTTTGATGTTCCTTATTATTACTAACCAAAAATGATTTACTACTCTATACATATTCAATTATTTGATCTTTTTTGTAACTTACGATGACAGATAAAACACAAGTACAGGATGACTCCAAGTTCTGCAATCACTGAAAAAAGAAGACACTCTAATTTGTTACTCCTGGAAGGGAGGCCCAAAGATTCTCCAAAAGCGGAGAAGACCAATGTCAACATCCTTTTAAAATCCCAAATTGACGCAGAGCTATCAAAAATGAAGGGCGTGACAGCCCAAGAAGCTGCTACAGCTGCTGCAAAGGCAGTTGCGGAAGCAGAAGCTGCAATTTCTGAGGCAGAGGCAGCAGCTAGGGAGGCAGAAGCTGCAGAAGCTGAAGCTGAGGCCGCAGAAGTGTTTGCAAAAGCAGCAATGAAAGCACTAAAATGCAGAACACTGCAAATTTGGTAGCTTCCTAACTTAGAATCCCAAGTTATTGATGCCTCAAGATGTGTTGTTCTTAGATTTATCATATAGTTCTCTTACCATTTTAGAATGCTTTATCTTGTGTTAACTACTCAAATATTGTGGTACTGGTGCTCTTCCCTCTCCGGTTAGTCACTCCTATAAAACTTGTAAGACTGAAGTTTTAAGTAGTAAATATTGTAGACTTTTCTAATTATTTTTTTAGTTTCACTTCACTTCTAGGAGTTTGATCTGCAGATGGGCAAAGATCATACAGCAAACATTTTTTTAATGCTTTTTTATGATTACATCGTAAGGGCTTAAACACTGCAAGCTAGTTTAAATTTGCCCATCAAACCTATGAAACTCTGGTAATGTCTAGTTTTCTGCTCCATTCTATAGTTTCCCAAAGCCCAGCATCTAATTGCTCCTGAATTACAGGCTGCATAAGATTCTTGTCATCTTTACTAGTTCATCTCCAATGCCATCCAACATTAACCCCCATTTTTTTGGGTAGATACCCCGGCATTATTTGTATCGAATTTTTTTCCTGCTTGAATTCTTCGTGACATCTTTAATTTGTATTCCAATTTTTTTTCCTAATCTTACTTAATGATTGAGAATACTTTGCAGATAGGTGGTGTGAACTTAAGGCAGCATTGTCACCAGCTTTCCTCTAGAACGTCTCCTGCCTGTATTTTGTGACTGTACATTTTATTACAAAATACAGGCATGTAAATTCGCAATATGCGGGATTGATGGGTGAGACATTTTGAGGTCGTTATAAACTATAGTTTGCGCCCTTTTACTTATGGTTAAAGGAAGAGTTTAAGGTGACGATAACAAAGCTTCTATTTGAATGGGAATTTTTGTGTGCGCGAGCGAGTGCATGTGCCTGCGTGATTGCATGTGCAGCGTAATGAGCTCAACAGCGTAATATAATTCACAAAATGATCCACTCGGAAGTAAACTCTGGCAAGAAAACAAATGAATAAATAAATTAGCAGGTTAAACATTAAAACAGAGCAGCTTCTCATCTCGATTTGGACTGCTTTACAAGCCAAGGGATAACGGTACCATGTCTTATTTGTCCACATGTCAAATGCTTTTGGGCATGATGGTACACGTGTAATTATAAGATTTGATGTAAGAAATGACAATACATTACATGTTTATTTGTTATAAGTTTTGGGTGATTAAATTATATATGTGGTATTGTATAATAATTCTCCTGTAATTTTATTAAAAAAATTATACAAATACAAGAGATACTGTGAGAAGAGAATTTATAAAATTAATAAAAAAATAGGAATATTTTTTAAAAGGTGATTAACTATAACGCGAACGTGCACAAAGATACCCATTGAGGCATTGACAAAATAACAATGATTCTGAATTTCGTACAGTTTTTAACAAAGAACGCATATCCCAATTCTCTAGTGTTGCTCGCAAGGTATTACTTAAGTATATCTCAATATTCTTCCCAAACTCCATATTGACAAATATAAGGGGGTAATCCTTAAAAATACGATTAATATTTTCTATGGCTTTGTAATAAAGAGAATGTGGATTCTTAATTAAAAATGAAAACAATATTTTCTATGGCTTTGCAACGAAAGCTAAGTAGTAAACTATCTATATCACATTTTTGGATTCTTAATTATACCAAATTTGTGTTCTAAATAATTTACTGTGAGTTTTTGTTATTTATAAGTGCATTGAAAATGGTATTTTAAATACTTCAATATTAAACTTCCATTGTTGATGAGGTTAGTTTTGGCCAACTACTTCCGTTTCTTATCAAGGGATCTTGATCCATAAATAATCAAAGCTTCCGTTTACGCTGATGTGAACACCTGACCTTTTCGGGGTTATGTACTAGACATGCGTCGGGAAGGATATTCTCTCTCCTACTGTTCCTCTCACTCTTGATCCTCGTCGTTTTTTTATGGTAAATTATAGGGGAACAAGCTTTTTGAAAAAATTTATAAAAAAGAACGAATTTTTAGATAATTTTTATAAAAAAAATTAAAGAAGAGTTTATAGAGAAAAAAGTGATTATAAATAAATAAATATTTAGATTGTTATTTTTAGAAAAAATTTATAATTAATAAATTATTAAAAATAATATAAAATAAAAAAAATTATCCACTGTCATATCCACTATCTTCTTTTCTCTTCTTTTACGATGAACAACAATCTTTACAAAGAATAGATAGAGAAAGAAGATGATGACACTGACTAAGATGAAAAAAAGATCAAGACAGACATAGAGAGAGAAGAAAACAGACAATATGCTTAGAGGTAAAGAAGGCGAAGACTAATTTGAAAGAAAAGATAAATAGAGAGAAAGAAGAGGGCGCCATACTCGTTGTCTTGCTTGTTGTGCTTGTCGATGTCATTAGAGATGACAATGGCGAGGGAGGCAAAAATGGTATATAAGAGAATAGAGAGAAGAAAGGGAAAAAATAAGAATAAAATAGTAATTAGATGATTTATAAATTATTTTACTGTTTCAAAATCTACTCCTAATAAATTATATAAAATTATAGTTTTAAATTATAATTTAATCTAAAAATTATTTTAGACAAATATAATTATTTATTTTTAAAAAAATTAATAAATATTTATGCTAAAAAATCTTTTAAAACTATAATTTATCTATTACTATATTACTACTATCAATTTATCTTTACTTTATAAAAACAAACATATCTAAGGATTAAATTAGATATAATTGAATTTTTTAAAGAAAAAATTGGAAAAAATATCCTTTAAAAATTTTATTAATGAGTCAGGTACCCATAAAAACAATGGATAATATATAATAATTTTTAAAATAACATATTTGATTTTCGTATATATTTTTTATAAAAAATGATGTTTTATTTACATTTAAGGGTTTAGCGGTGCAGTAAAATTAATCAAATGAAAATGAGAGGGAGAGGAAAGGGGGTGACGTGAATCGCGTGGTCTTCACTTAAATGTTACTGTGTTCCAATGATTAGATGTTGCCAACCGCTCACGTCATTTTGGATGCTCAGCACTAAACAGTGAATTTTGGGATTGTACGGAATGATATTTAAGTTACTTAGCCGTGTATAAAAAAGGATTTTTAAATAGTTTATGATTTTTTTTAAAAAAAAGATTATAAAAAAATAATTTTAAATAAATAAATATTTGAATAGTTATTTTTAAAATAATTTTTTATATTTATAAATTACTAAAAATAGTATGATTTTATTAAAAATATAATAGAGAAGATAGGAGATATGGTAAAGAAGAGAGGAGAGAGAGGAGAGAGAGTACAAGAAAAATAAAGATAAAATAATAATTATATAGTTTATAAATTCTTTTATTATTCTAAAAATTAATTTAGTAACTTATTTAAAATTATAATTTTAAACTATAGTTTAGCTAAAAAATATTTATAGATAAATATAATTATTTATTTTAAATTTTTTTTTAAACTAAAATTTTATCTAAAAAATTTTTAAAACTATAATTTAGATGCAACCCGAACATGCCCGTAGACTTAATTCATAATAATTAGTTTTTCAAGTTTTTTAAAAAAACGAGTTAACAGTTATAAAATAAAATTCCGGTTACTAAAACTTATCTATTTAATTTTTTTAGTATAAATATTATATTTAAAATTTAAATCCCAGATTTTTCAATTTATAATTGTAAAAATTAATATTTAATTATTAGATAAAATATACGTTTAATTTTTAATTTTTATTGTTTTAAAGTATACTTTTAATTTTTAAATTTAATATTATTAATTTTATTAAAAAATATTAACTCAAAAAAATTAAATTAATAATTATGAGATGAAACATTGATTGCAAAATTTAAATAAAAATAGTATATTTAAAATATTAAAATGTAAATATATATCATTTTAAATTCAATCCATCAATATTTTTTATTTGCGAAGTTAGTAATATTAAATTTAAATAATTAAAAATATATTATTTAAATTTAAATAATTAAAATAAAATTTAATATAAATATAAAAAATAGTATACTTTAGTTTTAATTATTTGTAATTTATTTTTAAAAAAGATTTATGAGAAATCTAGTTTCATTAGTTACTATCTTCTACGTATTATTTCCTGCAGGTTATATCGTCAACATCAGTACAGATGCCGGGAAAAAACAAAGGAGGAAAGAAGAACGAGTGAAAACTCAGAAGCGTAAATCTTTCTAGACCCACGAGACATTAGGGATCAGAAAGGCTAGCTTTGGTAACTAGTCAACATCGTCATCCTCAGATCCAAAACTTCTTAGTTAATATCTTTTTCATGATCCTCCATTCCTCTGACTCCCAGTGGCAAATGGCCTCAGCTTAGTTGGGTGGTTTACCGGCAGCATCACTGGCAACAGAATTCCATGTCCAAGACTTTTGCTCTTCTCGCAGTTTGGCGGCTACCTGGTGATTTTTCTGGACTCTTGTCACACTCTGCTTTCTGGGTTCTGACTTCTGATCATACTGTAGCTTTTGTCATGTATCTATTAAATTCTGTATTTTCTTCTTTTTCTTTACTGAGTGTCTGCAGATGGATTTCTGTTTGCTTCATTCGGAAGCGATGCCTTTTGGGGCTAAGCTATTTTATGGTTTTGTGGGAATGTCTAGACGCCTGACACTTTGGATCGAACTCTGATGGCTATGTTTTAATGGGAAAAATCGTCTTGTCCCATGTTCTTTACCGTAACGAATCAGTCGTTAGTCTGATTTTCTTTGTGCATTGATTCTTGTTCATTTCTGGCAAATTCATATGATGAATTGATGGTGGTTACTATTTGCTATTTAGATACCAAATATGGTAATACCGTCTCGCCGTGTGTTTTGTAAAATGGTAAGAATGGAAAAACGCCATCCTCCATACAAAATAAATAAATAAATAAGTATAAAAATTTACAATTGAACAATGGTGATCACCAAGTGGCCCTTAGTGCCTCAAAAATTTCCTTACTTCTGGCCAACATGTAAGAGTTAGAGAGGATGTCAGATAATTAATTGATTATGAATCATGTAACCAGGAGAGGGACAAAGTTCAATTATGAAACCCTGTGTCACCAATTTCAGTACTTTCATTTCCCTAAACTGATTTATCCCAGTGAATGAGTACTCTTTTCTCTACAATGTAGATTAGAAGCCTCTCGCTTATATTTAGTTGGGTTATTGGCCATATAGGTTGCAACTTGTTAATGCCAGACATTATCTTGAAGATAACAGGGAGAGAAGATGAGGATGAGGAACAAACACAGGAAATCAGCAACTTTACGTTGCCATGGAGGGAACAGATGCTCAATGCCTGTTGTGATATGGAGCTTGGTAGGTTGTCTTCTGTTGCTTAATTGGTTTTCCGATGTTCGCCACAAAGCCACAGAATATGGAAAGTTCAAATTTCTTGCAAGTCATCATCCTCTATTTCCTGAACTTCAACAAGTGGATGAGGAGAACATTCAAATTCCCCCACCCAGAGGAAAGAGGTCTCCTCGGGCAGAAAAACGCAGACCTAAGCGGCCAACGACACTGATAGATGAATTCCTGAATGAAGAATCTCAACTGAGACACATATTCTTTCCTGGGCAGGAGAATGCTATAGATCCCATGAAGGATAATGTAAATGATAGTTATTACTACCATCCTGGAAGAATTTGGTTGGACACTGATGGAAATCCCATTCAAGCCCATGGAGGGGGCATTCTGTTTGATAAAATATCAAGGACATACTATTGGTATGGTGAGTATAAAGATGGGCCCACCTATGAATCTCCCCAGAATGGAATTGCACGGGTATGTCATTTAATTTGAAAGACAACTTATTTTTAACTAAATGATTTCCATTATAGCAATTGGAGTTTGTATAGTTAGTCTATATTCTATTCTAGTAAGTTACATTATAGCAATTGGAGTTTGTATAGTTAGTCTATATTCTATTCTAGTAAGTTACATTCATGGTTGTTGAAGAGGCCATGTCAATGCTATGTTACATGATAAGAAGGGATACACTAGATTAAAGATTTATCTTTGAATCTCATTTCTTCCTGGATAGATTGGCGTTTAAGGGGCCTTACACTTTATGTCAGTTTCAACTTTGAAATAAAGCACCCTGTTTCTTGAGTTCGGGATCATTGATCATTCTTTATATCATAATCAATACTCCAAATCTTTGGCAGTAAAATGGTATTTGTAAGAGTATTCCAACGTGATGAAAATACAAATAATACCATACTGAGAGATATAAGCTTTACAGCTTCATCAATCTATGGAAAGATAATGGCACAAGGTAGACAAAATAGTCCAGGGGATATGACTGATGCTGAATAAACACTGTTGCTAGTGCCTTTTTTTCTCATTTATTTTCTTTCTATAATAAGTGATCTAACTTGCATATAGTTAATAATTCTTAACTGAACCAGATTTACCTCCAACTAGATTACTGCAGGGGGAAAAGAAACTGTTTTTTTGAAAAAAATACACATTTATTTTGAGGCAAATAGGATTTGTACAGTGTTGTCTATTTAATATATATATATATAATGATTTTGCTTGATATACTTAATTTAAGGCTTGAGGACTTGGTATTTTTCCAAGAATACGGGACTTTCTTGAACAACTGATATTGTATAAAATTCCCTATCCCAATCTAAGGCTCTAAGTCCGCTTATTATGATTTCCTATCATAATACTAAAAGGAAGTTTTTATCTTCAACACTACTTCTGGCATTTTGATAATCCCTAGAAAAATTGGTCACTTGAACTCTCTAAACCATTCAAGTGTTTACATGAGTTGGAGAAAAACCTTGAAAAGCCATTGTGCGAATAACCGATGAAAGGGAAAGATCTTTGCTGGCTTTCCACCTGGTGGTCTGTTCTCTCCCCCTGTGGGTAGGACTTTAGGTGGTTGCAGAGGTCAGGGGAACTTCTTCAAGAACTCAAATAAATTGATCAATTGTATAATCTTTTCTTCCACACTAGCTAAAATAGTAATGCAATTGAGTCGGCATGCAATGTCACGATTTCATGTCTAAGTAGGTATAACTTTTAAAGATATTCTAAAGCACCAGTATCATGGGGTTTTATCAAGGGAAATGAATGATCTAGGTGAGAGGTGAGAAGTATAAGTAATCAGCCTTAAATCACAAACCAATGATTATATTGATGTAAGAACCATTCATTTGAACATTAAGAAAGACATTTATGACAAGTCTCAATTTTTTTTATCATTGCTTTGTAGTCTAAGTGACAAGGGCGATTATTTCCTCTTCTCACCTTTCATATAAGAACTCTACTCTCACTTAATACACTCCCATTATAGTATTATCTTATATGTTCTTTTCCTTTTGCTCCCTCTACTTCATGTATTTCAAGTGAACTTGTTCTTGATAAAATAATTTTTTCTCAGTTACTGTTGTGAATGAAGCAACTATTCTCAAAACTGTTTAATTGTAGTCCTGATATTCTTCTAATATGATGACACTATTTCATGCTATTATAATAACTTCATCTTTTGTAGCTGTCAAGAGAACTCGTTTTTCAGTCAATATTTTATTTACTAAGCCGCATACCTTTGTGACAATCATCAAATTGATCTACATCACTTTCTCCATCAGGTGGACATTATAGGAGTTGGTTGCTATTCCTCCAAGGATTTGTGGACTTGGAAAAATGAGGGAATCGTCCTGGCAGCTCAGGAAACAGATGAAACCCATGATCTGCACAAGTCCAATGTACTGGAGAGGCCGAAAGTGATTTACAATGAGAAGACTGGAAAATATGTGATGTGGATGCATATTGATGATGCCAACTATACCAAGGCAGCTGTTGGGGTAGCAATCAGTGATACTCCTGATGGTCCTTTTGATTATCTTGGTAGCCAAAGACCGCATGGATGTGAAAGCAGGGATATGACGATTTTCAAGGATGATGATGGAGTGGCGTATCTCATATATTCCTCTGAGGACAATAGTGAACTGCACATAGGACCCCTGACTGAAGATTATCTCAATGTGACATCTGTCATGAGAAGGATTCTTGTTGGACAACGCAGGGAAGCGCCAGCCCTGTTCAAGCACCGTGGCACATATTACATGATTACATCAGGCTGCACTGGATGGGCCCCAAATGAGGCACTGGCTCATGCAGCTGAGTCAGTCCTGGGGCCTTGGGAGACATTGGGAAATCCATGCATTGGAGGAAACAAAGTGTTTCAAGAAACAACCTTCTTTGCTCAGAGCACCTTTGTTTTCCCTCTACCTGGGCTCCCAGGTTCATTCATTTTCATGGCGGATCGATGGAATTCTGCTGACTTAAGGGACTCGAGATATGTGTGGTTGCCTTTGATAGTGGCAGGACCTGCCGATCGGCCTCTGGAGTTCAATTTTGAATTCCCATTGTGGTCAAGAGTTTCTATCTATTGGCATAGAAAATGGAGACTGTCTCGGGTGGGTTGGGTTTAGAAAATGTATGTTTTTCTTTGTATATTTTGTAATCGTATATGAAGTATGGTGAATCTCTCATCTGAGTTTCATTGCTATTCACTTGCTTAAAACCTCGCTCACAGCAGAGGTTGGGACATAGGATCTTCAGGGTGAAGAACCTGCAGTGCCCTGACAGTTTACTTTTGGAAGTTGGCAGTATTAGTCTGAGATGTATTCATTCATATGGAGTTGTCTGCTGGGGGCAGTTTTGCTAATAAGCCAGCTTTGTTTATCAGCTGTATCAGGATGTCTTGTGTATACGTATAAATGATTCATATTCATTCATGGGTTGGGTATGGCGTTTTTCCCTTCACTTTTATGAGCTACGCTACACTATCTGTAATTGTTCCACACGCGCCTTTTGAAATGCCATGCTGGTTGGTCATTGAAAGAAACTTTGAAATTTTTGTCGTATTGTGCTCTTCAGAAAATAAATCTTGGCCAGAATCTCAAAAAGTAGCTGACTTGGAATCCCACTTTAAACCAATGATTCTATTTCTGGTGCTCTTCTGGTCGGCGTAGTGGGGAAGGAAACAGCTATACCTATCGAGCTTTCTGGACAACTCAAACGGACAAATGACCCCAAAAGTGACCCGCACGGAGAAATTAAGCTGTTTTGCTTGCATGAGAATTGAGATAAATGCGTCATTAAATAAACCCATAGTGTTCTCTCACGATCATAAAAATATAATATCCTGCAGTGGCAAACTACAGACAACAATGAGAAGACTAAATTTTTAGTATCTTCGATTTTGTGTTTCCTTATTTGCTGTTAACTGCGAGTGTTCAGTACATGTGCCGATGAGCAGCTATCTAGTTTTAAACCATTAATGCCCGAAATGAAGAGGGAAGAGGGAAGAGGAGAACGAGGTGTCACACATCAATTTCACTTGTAAGTTTAGTTCTGGTTTTCCTTTATTATTTATTTGCTTTTCTCTGCCTCATGTTTCGTCTAATTTTTCTATGAAATGGAGAGTTTTCGGAACCAAAAAAAAAAACTAAGACAGTGGCAATAATCCTGAGGTATGCCTGGAAATTATACACACTAGAACTAGCTTTTTACTCGAACCTGGTCCCATTTAAAACAAAGGTCCCAGCTAATAGAAAAGGATTCCAAAGCTTAAACTTGCAGAAGGCATGGGCCACCATCAAAGGACCTTAAAGAATACTAAACGAAAGCAACTTGAATTATTTTATAATCCGAATGGAACGCGGATGAAGAGTGGGTATGTAAACGTGGAGCAGTTCAAGAAATGCAAACCTTAAAAGATGAACCGACTGTTTCCAATATTTCCTTTGCAATTTTCATTGTTTATTTAGACTTGCTAGCTTTTATTTTAGTGGTCTTTCAAGGGCAAAAGTTAGTCATGATGAACCCTCCATGAAAGAGCGCAAAGCTGAAATCTGTGTCAACTATGAAGGGGATAGACTTGGGAGAAGGCAAGAAAAACAAGAAAGAACTGGAATTCAATTTCAAAGCAGCGTGGAGGGCACTAAAGCCCTTAAGCCACTATCCTGAATGTTACGCCTTTTCATGATATTCCCCAAACGTGACTCATTTAGCACGGTGGCCGTCCCAAGATTCTATGGTCCAGAGAAAAGATAATGAAATTTATGTTTATTGATAAATATGTAATGACCAAGTCCCCGTGCTGATAATTAAAATCCTAATGTGCTTTTAGCTGATATCATCCTTACACACCAAATACCAAACCCAATTTTTGGATCCATTTGCCATGAGAAATTAATAACAAATACGGTAGGCCGAGTCCAACAACTAAACAACACCTTACCAAAATATATTATATAGCTTATGCATAAATGTTAAAAAAGTTAATATTAAGTAGCTTAAATTTTAATGAAATCTATTAGTATTTGATTAAAACATAATTATATAATATTAAAATACTGCAGCGCTTATCCACCTACCATCATTTTTATTAATAAAAAATAAAATGTTACAGAAAATAAATAATACTGCGTTGAGATTTTAAAAACCATAATTATTTTACAGTAGTATAACTAAAACTCTAAAGCAGAAATTATTTTGCCAAAGAGGGAGTAATTAGTTAAACTAATCAATATGAATGAATCCACAAAACCGTATCAATTCATTATTGGCATGATCATGTCTCAATGGCATGGTAACAAAAAATAAATTAATCAATAGAATCAATTGGATGTATAAGAAGAGGTTAATCTCCCATAATATAATAAATTAATAATTAAATTATTATTAAAAGATGTATCTATATTTAGTATCCGATAATATTAATTATATATAATATGAAGATACATGTATTTAGAAAAAAAAAAAGAATAACTTTCTGGGATAAAAAGTTGTGCTCCTCACTCCCTTTCTGCTTATAAGAATATTTAAACTACTTTGTAAAGGTCTAAAAAATAGTTATTGTAATTAAAAGCAAATTAGGGATGGCGTGATTAATTACCGCTTAATTTTCACCCGCATTAATTCAAATCATAATAATCCAAAAAATAAACAAGAATAACGAGAATCAATGTTCTTCATTCCTTTTCAAATTTTAATACAAGCATGTTCCTCTCCCAACCTTCCTCAATCCCTATGTCCTCCTAACCTAATAAATTTAAATAAAAAATGAGAAAGAAAACACATGGGCAGACACCAGACATGCTCTTATTTAGGCCCCCCACGCACGTGCCAAAAAATCGAGAGCACGTGCGAGTACATCACGCTCATGGCATCATGTCGTCAAGGCTTCCATGCACTGGCCCACACCACCGGCTGATCCTTCCACGACAAGAATATTCCGGCGTGGGAGCACTGTGTCCTTGCCCACCCCTCCTTGTACCTTCTCAGCAGCGCTCTCACATCGTCACATACCTCGTCGCTAAACGACGCCGCATTGAACCCAGCCCCATGCATACGCTGCGACCACCGTCCCGCCCTTTCCCGCCGCTCCACCGACTCCGACGGATCACAAGCCACCAAGTCAACTATCGCTCGCCCTGCCCCCCTCTCAAGAATGAGCCTTTCGTTGCTCGTCTTCGGGAAACTCTCCTCCAAGGCCTCAAAATAAACCCTAAACCACCTCAAGCTTTCTTCAAACCCGTTAACAAACTCAAAACCACCATACCCAACATCAAGATCAGCTTCTTCTTCCACTATCGTAACTATTCTAGGTTGTAATCTCCGAAATGAGGATATCAACGTGTCACGACGATTACCATTACCAACAACTGAGACAGAATGCAAAGCGTTCACACAGTTTATAGCTAAAGCCTCGTCATCTTTAATATCTAATTCCGCAAAGTTCAACTCTGAAAGATCACCGGTACGATGGATGACGTTGAATTTGAATGGCACACCCATGAGACGCGCGAATTTCTCCATCCTAGCACCTATTTCCTTCATGAGTTTTTGAACTGCTGCATCAGAACCACCAGGTCGGCTGGTGACGACGGTGGTTAAACGGAGATGCGGGGTATCGTCAGTGCGAGTGGCCAAGGACTCTAAAAGGGAAGGCCATTGGGTGCAATATGTGTTGCTGAAATCGAGTATATGTAATTTAGGCTCAGTTTCAAGGGCTTCCAAGATGGCGCCATTGGAAGCGACGTGACCGAAGGTAGTCCAAGGGCTGACCTCTTGGAACTTCAAGACGGTCTTCCTGGTCGATTCAAAAGAGCAGTTTTTGTCAGATGCGGTGGTTAAGGACCGGTAGGTACGAAGGCCAGAGTCGGTCATGCGAGCGAACAAGGCTTGGACGAAGTAAGATGCGAGTTTCTGATGACTGTCGCCATAAGGGGAGGCCAGTTCGTTGAGCATCCACATGAGTTGCTGGATACGATCGCTGTTCTTATCGGCAATGGCACGAGCAGTTTCGAGGAGGATATCGGAAGCCCACTTGGAGTTGCCGGAGAATTCCAAGTTGAAGTCACCGCCGGAGGGTGAGAAGGAGAAGTCAGCGGTGTTAGTGGAGGAAGGATGGGCCGGGAGACAAGGATAGTAGTGCTTAGAAGAAGACGAGGACAAGTCTTCTTCATCCATGAAAAGTTTGAAGCATTCTTCGTCTTGAGGTGGAGGGTAGCAGTTTTGTCTGGAAGATCTGGAGCTGCTCGAAGTGAGGCTGGGGGTGGAGTTGAGGGATTGATCAGGTTGAGGTTGATGTGAAAATTGACGATCCTAAACAAGGTATCCATCTTCTAATCCATGTAACAGAGCCCACACCAATAAACTAACGAGAATCTGGTAACAGTTTGCGTCTCCACAGAAGCAAACGGGCTTTAGTGTTGTTTTTAACCGTGGGAATTGGGTGGAGAATGATTATAGGGAACCAGGTCGATTTTGGAATGTAGTTAGAACAATAATGGGTTAAGATGGTTCTAAGGCTAATTGTGGGTTAAATCTATATTCTTTTTTGTGGAATCGACGAGGAAGGGGGAAAGGTGGGGTCCGGTTTGCTGCTTTTCTAGGATATTCTTTTGTGGAGGAGAGAGATACATATTGACTAAAAATGGGATGGTTGAAGACTGAAGAGTTTCTTGGTCAATAACTACTTTTTCTGGAGAAAAAAACACTTAGGGGTCCTGGCCTAGTAGAATCGTGCTTGTGCCTGACCTGACAAAAGATGAAAAATATGAAAGTAGGAGAAAAAGTTGGGGGGGGGGGGACGGGGAGAGAGAGAGAGAGCCAAAAAGGTGTGAGTGGATTAGCTTTAGATTGAGGAGGGGGGAGAGAGAGAGATAGAAAGGAAGTAAAATTAAAGAGTTGGAGCCGGCAGGCGTGCGAAACTGCCAATTGGGTCTCGAGAGAGTAAAGGCAACGGCGTGTAATGATAATGATGATCAAACCCACTAACTTGCATTTTACTTCCTTTATGGGGTATTATAAGATAATGTTCACTTGCATTACCAATGTGTACTGTTCTCCAACTTCTAGGGCATGCCTTCCCCCTTTATTCCCACCCTCCTTTCATGCTTAAATTCTACTCCCAGCCCTACCTTCCATACACACATATGCAATTGTATGTCTAATTCTGTTTTGGGTCATTTTTCTGACTCCATAATTACTGCTACGTTGTTTCATTCGTCTACCTTAAAGTCTACGTGCCCTCGGAATATCAATGTCTTGCCTTGTTGCAAATTGCAATTTGTTAAATACATATCCACGTTCACGCCATCACTTATTATTATTGTTTGGTCGCAGGGGCTTTGGCGGTATGTTGTCCCCGTCTCTGCTACTTTTTTATTAATTGCCAATTTATATTATACTTGAGATCTCTTGCTTGGAAACCTTCAGCTATGGAAACAGTTCAGATATTTGAACTTCTTGTCGTCCTATGTCCTGAGGTGTGCCTTCAGGGTATTTCGTTCTCCTTATAATTAAGCCATCAATCTCAAACAAATAGACACGAGTTATTAGGATAATATTAGGATCCATGGCTCACGTATTCCAGAAAGGCTTGTGGATGCAGGTTTGAATGAAGCCTGAAAGGATATCCATTCTCATACGATTGATGATTTTGACAACGCAGGTATTAAAAGTTTAATGCCCTTTTCTCTGATGTTGATTGAATAAAGAAAGCAAATAAGAAATGGACGTTAACGCCTTGATTTCTATGGTATTCATATTCCTTTCTTGCTCCGATTATTTTATATGGAAAGACATAAGGGATATAGTTGAAATGTCACCGCCCTCTCTCCATTGTAAATTATGTTTTCCTTTTGGAGTTTGGAGCATAGCAAAGATAGACCACCTCTTGAGAGTTTAGTTTCAGCAACCATCATTATTATTAATTCCCGTTTATTTCCAAAACTTCCACAAAAACAAAATAATTTTGAAGCACAGATGGATCAATAATGTTGCCCTTTAACCAATTAAGGAGACGCCCATGCTTTCTTATGATAAAGCTTGGCCTACGACACAGTAGAGCTGGCTTCTTTAATTTGTTTATTTATTGTTGTTGATGATGATGTAAAAAAGAAACATCAAATAGGGTACATCACGCCTATGCTTGGTTCATTTAGAATGAAACACACCAACAATAGTTTAACATAAATAATAATAAATAATCTCATAAAGACGTAAATTTAATTCTTATTATTATTATAAGGGCTCTTTTGATAAACAATCTCATCCTTCCCTTTTAAATATTTTCTAAATTTTAAGAATATACTCTAATTTTAATAAAAAATTAATATTAAATTTATCTAAATTTGACAGTACTAACAAAAAAAAGAGAATGAAACACGTCCAATCCGATATTTTATTTTTTGACCTAAAAAGCAGTCATGATATGAGCGGACAAAGGGATCTAATTCCCTGAAGTCGTCCAGAGTTAAGAAGCTAGCCCTAAGAAGTTAGCCCGACCAGTATTCTCCTGATGTCTCTCGATCTGTATATCAAACTCTCGGAAGTCAGATTAATCTTTTACCCATTCGGAATATATTAAACCCTTTTATTATAATTCTAATTATATTATTTAAAAAAATATTATAACTCTTAAATATTTAAATTTAATTTAAAATAGTTAATAACTAGTCCTATCTAATATTAATATTATCTAAAAAATTATCTTAAATAAATATAACTATTTTTCAAAAATTATTGTACCAAAAAAAATATCATTACAAAAACTACCATATAAACTCGTATTCCAAACTCCGCATTCCCATGCCTAAGGGTGTGTTTGGATTAGCTTTTAGAGAATAGATTTTGGGAAGAATAGATTCTAGAGAATAAATTTTGGGAAGAATAGATTTTGGGAAAAAAGTGATTTTAAAAATTAGAGATATTTGGATAATTAGTAGCAGAATCACTTTTTTATAGGTAATTTATTAAAAAAATATAAATTAATATGATAATTACATGAAGAATAAATTTGATTTCAATTTTTTTATTTAAGTGATTAAAAAATAATATATATATGTGTGTTTGAGTAAAGTAAAAATTTATAATAATTTTATTTTTTTTTATTAAAATAATATTTTTTAATTTTATGGATAATTTTAAAAAGAGAAATGGAGAAGTGCTGGAAGAAAGAGATATGGACGAAAGGCAAAAAATAATTGCTATACGGATGATAGAAAAAAGCTGTGTTGGGTAGATTATTTTGAAACCATGGTTTTATCCTTAAAACCATGGTTTGGTATTCCAGAATCGATTTTCCATTTTTGAGGCATGTTTGGGAAGGAAATACGGAAACCATGGTTACACTTTAAAATCGATTTTCTAACCTATATCCCAAACACACACAAATCCACTATTCCCAAGTCCATATTCATATTCTATTGGAAACGCCTCAGAAAGTGGAGATCAGGTAGCTGTTAAAGGAGCTCTATGCGCCATTAGAATTATATTATTGTTTGTTAGTACAAACCAATTATACCCCGGGAGCACGGTATATAATTCTGACATAGCAGCACCAGAACATGATTGAAACTCGTCGATTTCTAGTTCATAGGAAAGGTGCTCGGGACCAAACGCTAGTTTTTGCAAGTTGTAATCAATATACTCTCACTGAATACATTTATTGTAGACATCCTATCAGAACAAGAGGAGTGCAAAAACGCTCCTACTTATATGTGTTTTTCCCCCTCAAATAAATGCTACAAGAAACCTACAATAATTTTTAACATCTGGTAGCGGTACAAGATCGGGAATCTCACCATGCTGAAAAGTCTTTAAATTCGCCACCGGTAACTCCCACTTTTCTTTTCTTTCCTACAACTGATGTGCTATTGTCAACAGTAGCAGAATCTTGAGCATTCCTGGCTTTCAAGTACTTGCCAACACCGCCACCAGCCACGCCTCCAGATTCAGATGTTCCGGCACCAGGATTACTATACCATGACCCAACCTTATGCTGAACAGTAAACCAAAAGAATGGAGAAAAATAATCAATAAAAAACTGCAGGAGTAAAAATAACCAGTAAGAAATGCACTAAAGAGTATGAAACATACATTATCTTCATCCTCCACATTCTTCTTCTCATCAGCCTTCTCCTGGTCTTCCTCATCCGGTTCTGTGTATGGATTGACAAAAACTGTCACACTTGTTATCTTGATTTCCTCCTACAAGACAAAAGATAAATAGAACATAAATTGTAAGGCATAGCATATTAAAATAATGGAATCTTTTTATAAAGCAGAACCACATTGTGTGTGTGATGGTATATTTTTCAATACTCAATTTGAAACTTGATGCAGTTGAGAGAAGTGAAACAAAGAAAAGCTGGAAAAGTCTATTGACGCCAACACAACAGTGAAAATGAATATAAATCTTGACTTACCAGAGGCCGGTCACTGTCATCAACAGGAACCTTTTCCATGGCTGCCAAAGTTGTCAAGCCACCAACCACTCCGCCAAAAACTGTGTGTTTATAGTTTAAATGAACTGCAGATTTGTACAGGATGAAAAACTGGGAGCCATTAGTGTGCGGACCACTATTTGCCATGCTAACAACACCCCTCCCAGAATGAAGTAATTTGGAGTTAACTTCGTCTTTAAATGGTTTTCCCCATATTGATTCACCTCCTCTCCCAGTCCCAGTAGGATCACCGCCTTGTATCATAAAATTCCTGCTTGAAAAATATTCGTTAGGACCTACAAATGTGAATCATGATAAGCTCTCTGTTTTTTCTTTTCTTTTTTTTTTTTGGGGAGGGGGGGGGGTTTGGTGAACAAGATTAAGTAGGGAGAAAAGGTCATCATACCGTATATTTCTATGAAATGCAACCCCATTATAATATCCACGCTCACAAAGTGAGATAAAGTTCTCACATGTCCTGGGTGCTATATCACAGTGCAGCTCAATGTTCAAATCACCATGGGTTGTATGCAATTGCACATATCCTTTCTTCTTCGGATTTTTCTCCACTTTTACATATTCATATTCATTTTTTGTAACTGGATCAAAAGATGTAGAAGTAAAGGATCGTGAAGCAGCACCAGTTGTGAATCGGCTTTTTACCTGAAATGAAGAACTTTCAGCAAAATTTTGAAGTTGTTGAATGCATCCATGTGAAGAACCCAGGTCTAGTGTACCAGAAAACATAGATATGGAATTTAATTGACATGGATGAAAAAACTACTAAAAGAAGGAAGACGGAAAGAAAAGAAAATTGGTCATTGGAACTCTCTTCATATTGTATGCAAAAGAATTCAAATCAATCACTTAATGCAACAAAACTCTAATTACATATTATACTAATCCAAGAAAGATCAAATCTGTGAAACTCACCAGCTTCCCATTTACTGGAGCCCTCTCACCAGACAAGTGCATAGCTATCCTAGCAGCAGTTTTATCACTTGATGAGGCTTTAGCAGCAGCTGCGCTTCTTCCATGCACTGAAGCAGAAGCAGCATCTACTATACTAAATCCCTGAGGAGCTTTATCATCACCATTTGACTTGGAATCCTCCTTCAAACGTGACCTTGCAGCTAATATGGCAGTAAGTGCAGCAGCCCTTTCTTTTTGTGCCTTGCTTCCACCTCCCCCAAGCATCGCGGTTTCCTTTGCTCTCTCAGTTCCAAGCTCCTGAAGCATTTGTTTGATATCTCCGGACACATTTATATTATAGGTTGGATCTGAACCCATTTTGTTTAGTTCTACGAAAAAAAGACCAAAGATATCATGGCCAATATAAACAATAATAGAATCAACAACATCTTCAACATAAAAAATAAATAAATAAATAAATAAAAGGACAGAATTATAGAAAAAGAAGGAGCTGCAAGACATTGCATACCTTCATCATCAACTTTCAAATTATTTTTAACATGATCAAAATCCAGAAGAACCCTGCTGTCAAGGGCATTGGGATTCTGCATGGAGTATACACATAAATATTAGCATGCTATCAATGCCAACCCAACAAAAATAGAGAACATTTTCACTCAAAGGTTATACTTGCCTGAATAGTTATGAGGTCATCCTTAGTGAACGGCTCATCAGTCAGGAGCTCCTTCCAGTTTTTTGTCTTGATGTTCAATTCTTTGATGGCCTGTTTTCAAGAATTCACGTATTACATATACACACCATATAGACAAAAATAAAATTGGTATAGTTAACACAGCTAATCCTGAATAACACAAACCTCATAGCAGAAAACGTTTCCTGTGGTCTTTACAGCTACAATATGTGTGAATTCAGTGAAAACCTTGTTTAGCACAGGGCACTGATATTCCCCTGCAAAATAAAGGAGAAAGGTTAGAGGATGCAATTTCAGGAAAGCCATACAACCCTCAGTCCCAAACCCTTCTATCCCCAGGGCTGGGCTGGAGGGAAAAATCTTATAACATACAAAAATAACAGTGCCACAATTTTCGAGAGAGGAATACTCCTAACACAATTCAAAACTACATGCGAATATTTTGTTCTTTAAGTCTCATTCTAGGTTTCAGCAGTTTAAAGCTTTCAATACGTTCTATTTACCAGACCGATATCCCGTAGGTGTTAACTCGTCAAAAACAACATCTGAACTTACAAAGTTAGTCAACCTTGCAATAATAATCGCCAAGATTTCTGATTTAGTTACCAACAACATAACTCAGATGTTCCAGATAAATATATGCAATGGAGATAAATGCTAGTTAGAGGAGAAGCAAAGTGGATTGAAGTCCAAAATTAGTGTAACGCTAATAAGCAATTACCATCTGAATTCTTGTGGAAAGTTAGTGGAATGAGGTCGTCCTGCTTAAGCGGAGCTCCGGTAACGGGATGCTTTCCATATTTGATAATATACGGGGTTATATTCCTACAGCCAAATTGCGAAACCACAGCTAATTGAACAAAAAATCAAATATCACTTGGACATAAATCGTCTGGGAAAACTCAAAATTGTGATGCGATGTTCACAGATACCCACATAACATCAAAAACGCTCCCATCAGCTGTGCACACCGGATACTCGAACGGCGTAAACGTAAGCCTGAACCCAAAAGAGTTATTATAAATTTCAAATTCAATGATAATATCAGTGAAAGACAGCCAATTTTTAAGATCGGAAAGCGAATAGAGATAGTACGTACGCGCAGCAATAGAAAGGAAGTCGTTTGAATGGGGTACGATTTTCTTTGGATTTGGCTCCTCCCCATTCCGTTGCCCACTCTGTTTTAGTGATAAACATCCGATCCTTGCTATGCTGCTTCTTCCCCATCGTGCCGCCTCCAGGATAGCTTTAGAAGAATAGGGTTGATTCACTGCTCAGATAGAGTTGCTTCGATATTTGCAGAAAAACGAGTGAAGATAAATCTAGCGAACTCGGTTTCTCTTGTGTATGTGACCTTCAGAGCGAGGCAGATCGATATTTCTTCAGGTCTGGGCTCTCAGAACCGCCTCAGAAATTGCACCTGATTCGCCTTTCACCGCCGTGCCTGGGCCGCGGCTGATATAGCAATTCCCGCTTTCTTTCCTATCTCACTTTTTTTTTTTTTTAATATGCAATTTTAACAATAAAATTACATGTTATTTGGATTGGGTCTTAGGAAAAAGTTTACTAAAAACTAATAATTTTAAAACATTTTTAATAAACCTTTATAAAGAAAAGTTGATAAAAAAAATATTTTTTAATAAATTAATATTTATATAACTATTACTAAAATAATAATAATTATTATTAAATTATTAAGAAGAGAGAGTATGAGATAAAAAATATATTTATTAATATATAATTAAAAAAATAAATTTATATTTATATTTATTTATTTAAAACTTACAAACTTGCCATTTTTTATTTTTAAATTTTTAAAAAGTTTTTTGTTAAAATATGCAACATTTTCTTTTGAGTTTTACGGTCAGTTTGAATTTTAATTTTTATAATTTTTACTTGATACATAGTTAAAACTCAAGTCTAGATAAAATAATGTCATTAATCTATATTGCCGTTGTCACTAATGAGAGTTGCTGGATAGGAGCTCAAGTCTCAAATAAATAATTTATCAGAAAGAACTTCAAGAATTGGAAGCCTCAGTTCAAATCCAAATTAATCTATCAGATATTTGATAAATTTAAAAAAAATCATTAAATATTATTTTTATTTTATTTTTTATATAAAAAATTTAAATATATTTAATACAGTCTCTTATTAAAATTACGATATAACTTTAAAATTTATTGATTAGTTATAAGAAATTGAGGAGATTGCGTACCAAAACTGTTTTATTTTTTTTGTTACAAAGTACCAAAACTGTTTTTTTTTTGCTATAGAAGTACCAAAACTGTTAAATGAAGTAAAACGTAAAGTACTATCTTAAAGCCCAGTTAAGCTAGGCCCTCATGGCCCACGCCGCCAAGTGCCAACATTCCAAAGATTCGGCCTTGCTTTGTTAAAGATAACAAAACCCGATCCAATCTCAAGAGGCCTATACATGAAGTCAGCAATAACCTACGCCCTCCATCGCTATATAAATTCTCAAACCCTAAAGAGCTTGTCCTGCTCAATCTACCAGAAGCCAGAAGGAAGCAGCAGGTAAGATACCCTTCGTCGAGAGAGAAAATGAAGTACAATCCTCGGGTATCCAGCTCTCGTCGCAAGAACCGCAAGGCGCACTTTACGGCGCCGTCCAGCGTTCGACGTATTTTGATGAGCGCGCCTCTCTCCAATGACCTTCGCTCCAAGTACAACGTGCGGTCCATGCCGGTGCGCAAGGATGATGAGGTTCAAGTTGTTCGTGGCACCTACAAAGGTCGTGAGGGAAAGGTGGTTCAGGTCTACCGTCGCAAATGGGTCATTCACATCGAGCGGATTACTCGTGAGAAGGTAAATGGTTCAACCGTGAATGTTGGGATTAACCCTTCGAAAGTTGTCATCACGAAGCTAAGGTTGGATAAGGACCGCAAGTCCTTGCTTGATCGCAAGGCCAAGGGACGTGCAACCGCCGACAAGGTCAAGGGCACCAAGTTTACTGCCGAGGACATTATGCAAAATGTGGATTAGAGGTGAAAACATTTTTTTCAGATCTGTTTTTCTATTTTATGCATTAGGCTGTTTTGCGCTTCTTACTAAGTGAAAACTGGATAATATGTCATCGAGGGCCTTGTGATTTTCCTTATGAACAATTCGATTATTCGTACGACTTGAGTTTTTCTTGCTCTAAAGCAATGTTTTTTATGGTACTTCCTAAATATATTGTGTACCTGGTTATTCATTTGACTCATTATCACTGCAGTCGAGTTCGCATGTGATTATGTGGAGGCATACTAATTGGTGCATATCATATGATATTATAGCCATAGGAAGATATGAGGCAATGTGAGTGTTTGTCGTTGCTCCGATATGGATGGTGGAGACCCAATGCTATATGGAGTAATTAGTTTCCTGACTTGACCTTGTGCTCCATTTAATCTGTTATCCTTTTGTATAATCTAGCGCAATGCCAGTGACGTTCGATTTCGTCAAGTGGTATCAATACTGAGTGGTTTTGCGTGTCAGTCTAGTTGCTCCCCTTAGTTTTTGCCTGAGTTTTGCACTTTTATTAATTTGCGATTCACTTTGTAGGCGTTATAGTCATATTAGTATCGTCTGGATGCGTTCATAGGTAACCTAAGACCTCAATTTGTTTCTCTGTTCTTAATTCTTGTCTTCGCAAATTTAATTCATAAAAGAATATGATTTAATAATCATAGCTTGAGTAATAAAAGAGTTGTTTTAGTTGAGGAATCATGTGTCTCTTCTATTGTAGTATATTACTAAGACTGGATTGGAGGCCAGTTTCTGTATCTGAGTACACGCCAACAATGATCTTGTGAAATTATGGTTCTTGCTTTTGTCACGCGGTGGCGTGGATGTTCATTATTTAAGCCTTTGATTAAATCTTTTAGATGAAAGGAGACTTCGAAGGAATGGATGTAGAAGTTTATTTGCTTCTTCATTATTTAAGCCTTTGATTAAATCTTTTAGATGAAAGGAGACTTCGAAGGAATGGATGTAGAAGTTTATTTGCTTCTTCATTATTCAAGCCTTTGATTAAATCTTTTAGATGAAAGGAGACTTCGAAGGAGTGGATGTAGAAGTTTATTTGCTTCTTGTAACAGTTACATGTTAGTAGTCGTTGCTAGGTTTGAGATGGTCCAATCCATAGATTCCTCACAGACGTCCAACGGCATATTTTGGTTGCTTTTCAAAATGGTCTAGCCTTTGCGTCATGAATTGCAGGAAAAAAAAAATTAATACTATTTAATTCTTAATATAAAATCTATTTGATTAATTTAAATAAAATAAAAAAAATAATTAAATTAATTATTATAATGATTATATATTATTTTTAAAAAAATATTATTTTAATTATATACAATTGAACTATTTTTAATAAAAAATTTAAATTATTTTTAATAGAAACCTCTATATATAATTATATAGGATATTTTAAAAAAATGATAATATTGAGAGATAAAAGGGATTGAAGTATTATATGTATAAAAATATTTTTATCATCAAACCCTCATATTTAAGGAGGGTCATGACTGATGACTTTTCCACAAATCTTCATTTTCAGTTGTATTTCAATTGCGAAATGGCTTTTCTCTTTTACTTTCTCCACTTTTTTCAACTATATTTTGCTTCATCTCATACAATTCGAAAGTTAAAGTGTGTACTTTCACATAGTGTGTGTTTGAAAATATATAAAATTTAAATTTAAAATTTAAAATTTGGTAAAATTTAGGTTTTACAAGTTTTTAAAATAAATAGTATATTTGGTCAAAAGTATTTTTAGAAAATTATAATTAAAATTAAAATTTTAGAAAAATTAGTTAGAGTAACTTATAAAATAGTAAAATAGCTTATAGAATAATTAATTATTTTGTTACTCATATTTTTTCTTATGCACTCTCTCTTTTCTCCTATTTTTTATATTATCTCTCATCTTTTTTATTTTTTCTTACACCCTCTTTCTTCTCTTTTATTTTTTTTACACTCTCTCTTTTCTTTTCTTATACCTTCTCTCCTCTCTCTTTTCATATCTTATCTTTCCTCATTTAATAATTATATGTTTTTTCGTAATTTACTAATAATAAAATAATTATCTAAATACTTATTTAAAATTATTTTTTTTATAAATTTTTTTCTAAAAGTTATCTAATTTTTTTTAATAAGTTTATTTTTAAAATCTTATTAAAATAGCTTATAATTATTAAATTGTTATTAGGTCGATTATTAGAATGGATGATGGGAGATGTCCAGATGTATGTATCAGTGTATCACTACTTCAATACATAGAGAACAGGAACAGGAATAAAGAAAATTTTGGAATTTGAAATTTTATATTAATTTTTTAATTGAAAAAAAAAAAGGAAACTAAAGAAATTCTTTTTTTTGGCCATCGAAACTAGAGAAATTTAAAATGCATGCCAGATGCGAAAAGCATATGTCATTTCAAAACTTTTCATCGCAGGAGCTCTCCTCCTTTTAACCATCAGAATCTGGCATGTATCTTCACACTTTCAATTTCAGAGCATTTTTCTCCGGGGCCACGAGCCTTCTTTGTGCATCTTCCGGTGGCCAAAAAGACAACCGCATTTTTCATGATGAGTTTTTGTTCTTTCTTCTCATACCGTTCCTTCTATTTTAATCTCGTTTTCTCCTCCTTTCCATTTTTCCACTTTATTTTCCCTTTCCTCCATTTTCTGCGCATTTTTTCTTCTCCTTCTCCTTCCCCTTCATTTTCTACTTCTTTCACGACCGTCCTGTTCCCGGTTTAAATCCGGCTTCCGGCTCAAAAGCGGGTTCTGAACGGCTCAACTCCTTAGGCGGCTCAAAGATGCAAACCAAGCTGGTAAAGCGTCCGGCCGACGGTCCGGCTTTAAAATCGTTGTTAAAATTAGTTATTTCGGTTAGATTTAAAATAAGATCAGATATATTGAAAAAAAAGAAGGAAGAAATAACTTCTCCTGCATGTGAACACGGCACAAAAGAATCATGGTCCATTAAGGACGTCACATTTGAGAAGGGAAGTCAAGTGCATCTACTTGGTCTAGTTGTTGGTCCAAAGTTTCATCCCGCCTACGAAGCAAGAGGGGGGACCATACTGAAATTGAGGGGAAAATTCTTCCAAATAGATTCGTTGACAAAATTCAGAGAGAGGTCTCCAAACAAATATTGGAGGAGACTGCCATCAAGACTCTTGGAATAATTATTGCGTTCTTATTACTCTAACAAGGAAAAATATCACCAACAACAAGAAGGGAATCGACAAAAGAGGAGCAAACATGCAACATGCTTGTAATTGGAAACAATACGAGATTTTTCTACAACCGAATATAAATGAAAGCTTTCTACTACCCACTTCAATATTAGATATGAAAATTAGTTAATTAATTCATGTAAATTAATAAAAATAAAAGTTAATTATTTATTAAAAAAATATATTAAATTTATTAAAAATATATTCCATTTAATTTTAAAAAATAATAACAATTATTAAAAAAATTTAAAATAATTAATATATGACTAAATTATTTAAATATAATATTTTAAGTTTGAGCTAAACTATATACTAAAGAAAAAAGCTATACTGTCTTTTTTTAATAAAAAATAATTTTTATATTCAAAGTCAAAATAAACATTTGACTTTTTTTTATTTATAAAATTTTTAAAAGAATATTAGATTTATTCATAAATAAAATTTATCTATCTCTAAATAATATTAATTTTAAGTAGAATAAATGGTCAATTAGTAGAACCAATCATGCTATCAATTTTGATTCCGCGTTACCAGTGAGATTGCACGACTTAGGAATCACATCAGCCATCGAACAGAGAGATAAAGAATATTGTGATTGCTCTACCTTGGCCTACCAAATTTTTCTCTCTTTCATCATCGACAAGGCATTCTTATTTCATCCTCATTTAAGTGTTGTAATAAAATTTACACTAATTAAGTTTAAGTGTAAAATCCAGTCTATCTAAATTTAATTTAAATAGATTTAAAGTTTTTAATTTGTAATTTTTTTGAATAATAAATAAATATTTTTTTAAAAAACAAATAGCAGTTAGGAAATTATTTCTGTTTTAGATTATCATTAAAGTAAAGGATGTTGAAAGGCAACCGTTTATTAACTCGAGAACTAATAACTCACCAAACTCATTCAGGAGGTAAATAACTTCGTATAACTCAGCACACCCACATGGCCATATTCATCTCTTTCTGACATTTTTAAAACTATTTTGTGTTGTGGACCATGTTTTCATAAAGCTTGAATTTATTATGAAAATAGACGCCTCAACGTTCGTTTTCCAACAAAAGCTATGTCACTGTTTCTTTTATTTTTTATTTTCAAAAGACAAGAGCTACGTCTGAAACCGCGTGTTCATCATAATAAAAGCAAACAAACAACGCGTTTCGTGAACGTTAAACTGTAAAGCGCAAAAAAAAAAAAACACAGAAAAAAGCCGGGAGCGATGAAACTACCTTAAATTTTAATTAAATTATAAGAGGTAGTCGATATTTTTATAAATTAAATAAATTAATTAATTATAATTAATATAAAATTAATTAATTAATTTAAATAGATTAAAATATATATAATATAAATTTATGTTAAAAAATTAAATTATAATTATAATTAATTTTTATTTAACTCCTTTAATTTATTTAAAAATTTAATTAATTTTTACATTTTAAAAAAATAAATTATATACTGCTCCTTGTCGAAAAATAAAATTATATAAAATTAATATCTCTAAGGTTTAGTCATGCGGGATTAAGAAGTGCGTTATGGTTATGTTTACAAAGTAAATTAATGCTAATATATTATATATTGTGACGTATTGATTGCTTTGGAATTTCTTAATTGGGTACCAAACTTCCCCGTGGCCCCAAACCACCGAATAAACATGGCAACCTACGCAGTTTTGAAAATAAGTTAGATCCTCCTTGATCTAACTTATTTATTTTTAAAATTAAAAATAAATAAATTACAATATTCTATAAATATAGTCATTAATTTGAGGCGCTGACGTTGGCCCCGCCAAATTAATTCACCTCGTTCGAGGAGACTATTTCATTCATCCCTAAGCGCACACGAAAATTCGGATTTCGAATCCTCACAAGGCCCTGCTAACTAATACTTCATTCTCCATCGGCGATGGAATCATGTTCTTTAATTTTTCCTGAATCACGTTCCGCGGCTTTAGCAGCTGCTAAAAAAGTCACAATCGGCAACCCCTAGGTCCCCACCGAGTCTTCTTCCTTTTTGGCAGCCTAGTCTTACGATCCTTCGTGGAAATAGTCCCATACTTTCCGCGGAGGCTGCTATTTCCCCTCCTGTCCGAGTGCGAACTCAGCATTTCTATATGTTGGTGATTTAGAAGGGTCTCTAAGGATACAATACTGGAAGGGAAAAGTTAGAACGCAAAGAAGAAAAGAGCAAGGCAAACGTTTACTGCAGGCGATGGATCCTTTTTCATTAGATGATCGCTTTACAAAGGTCCGATCTAAGAACACGTCAAGAGAAGCCCTTGAAAAATGGAGGAACCTATGCGGGGTAGTCAAGAACCCCAAACGACGCTTTCGTTTCACAGCCAATCTCTCCAAGCGAGACGAAGCGGCTGCTATGCGTCGTGCCAATCAGGTATATCTATCTTGTATGAATCGTTTATGTATGATCCATTGTTGGAGAGATTATTGGGACAGGTTCAAAACAATACGAACAATGAATTTATGAAAACAAATATGAGCATTTTCGTCCGACATATGAAAAGCCTCCTCATAAGAAATTTTAATTCCATCAAAGCCAAACATTCTGTTCTCCACTTCTCTGTTCTTTGACTTGTCTTCTGCCTGCTCTTTAACTCTATTCCGTAAAACTGAGAGAGATGAATCAGACTAACTCTTCATGCTCGGCAAAGCAGCATATTAGAAACGTCTCTAAATGATATTTTTTACAAAAAGAGATATTTCAAGTTTTAATACTTAAATTTCCTAAATTATTGTTAGACATACCTAAAATATTAAATTTATTTATTGCTCACTGATTTGTGTAGTAGAAATGTTTTACATTGATCACCAAAAAAAACAAAAGGAAATGTTTTACATTGCGTTATACAAGGAGAAATGTCTATGACTCATTTTTTATCATGTGTCTTTGCTGCTGTGTTTGCTTCATAGATCATAGTATTCTATCCGACTCATTTTTTCCTCTTGGGTTTTTTTTTGGGGGGGGGGGGGGCGTTGGGAATGCGACGCAATAATCCTGTGATTTCAAAATATTTTAAATTTACGTGCCAGAAGATGTATTTTTTTGTGGTCAAAAAGAAATTTTTTATTTAGCCAAAACGTCAAGACAGGGGAACATTGCTTCTCCTCCGTTGATCATGCAAAAGAATATTTTTATAATTTTCTGATAGGAAGAATGTTCCAAAATGTAGCTAAACTAGCAGATTTCTACTTGGTTTTAAAACATACTCCTTGGAAGCTTCTCTTGACGAGACCTAAAGTAGAATCTATATGTCTAATAAATTTATAAGAAGTCGTGTTGTTCACACGCAATAAATTTATGAGATTTCGCGCAATACAAAGGCCCTACCATCGAGTGGTATGTGTTCATGCTAATATAGTTAAGAAGTTAAGCTGAGAAGGAAACAGGCGGGCTCCGGCTTCATGATGGTTATATTGCTTTGTTGATATGCATGTTTAATGCAAATCGAGAGAATCAGTATCTTTACCTCGTCAACGATTTCAAAATAAAGGCACTATCAATCTACTACTAAATGGGCATCAATTTTAAGGGAATTAGAAATAGTAAAATGTTGAAGTAGATGTGGTTTGGAAATGCCATCCCAACACAGTTATTCTCTTGATTTTCCATCCCCCCTAAAATTTCTTCTAGTTCTTGTTTTAGGTTATTGCATGTGTTTTTAGTTAGTTCTTCATCCAGCTTCAAATTCTCTCTTTCTCCAAACTATTTCTTCTTGTCCGTCGGCATGCACGGATTATTTTTATAGCAAATGAACTTGAAAATGCTTTTAAAGAGCATATTCCTCTACCTTTTGCTTAAAGCAATGCCACATTCGATGTTAATATTTCTCAAAGCTTCATTGTCTTTTTGATGCAGGAGAAGCTGAGGGTTGCTGTTCTAGTTTCCAAAGCAGCACTTCAATTTATTCAAGGTGATTTTCTTCATCGTTATTCTGAAATGCATTTGAGACTTTGCATGCTTACTTGTCACTACATCTGCAGGTGTGCCACAAAGTGATTATGTTGTACCCGAGGATGTTAAAGCAGAAGGTTTTCAGATATGTGCCGAAGAATTGGGGTCTATTGTTGAAGGTCATGATTCAAAGAAGCTGAAATATCATGGCGGGGTTAGTGGTCTTGCAGGCAAGCTTTCAGTATCAATCAATGATGGGCTTAGCAATGACACTGATCTTCTTAACAAGAGACAAAAGGTTTATGGAATCAACAAATTTACCGAGGCTGAGGCTCGGAGTTTCTGGGTTTTTGTTTGGGAAGCCCTTCAAGACATGACTCTCATGATCCTTGGAGTATGTGCTCTTGTGTCTCTCATAGTTGGCATAGCAATGGAAGGATGGCCCCATGGGGCCCATGATGGTCTTGGAATTGTTGCAAGTATCTTACTGGTTGTCTTTGTGACAGCAACAAGTGATTACCGACAATCATTACAATTCAAGGACTTGGACAAGGAGAAGAAGAAGATTGCCATTCAGGTCACAAGAAATGGTTATAGGCAGAAAATGTCAATATATGATTTACTTCCCGGTGACATTGTGCATCTTGCTATAGGAGACCAAGTCCCAGCAGATGGCCTATTTCTTTCAGGATTCTCTGTGTTGAGCGATGAGTCGAGTTTAACTGGAGAGAGTGAGCCAGTGATGGTGAGTTCTGAAAATCCATTTCTGCTTTCAGGTACTAAGATCAAAGATGGCTCTTGCAAAATGATGGTTACCACTGTTGGGATGAGGACCCAATGGGGTAAGTTGATGGAAACTCTCAGTGAAGGAGGAGATGATGAAACCCCATTGCAGGTAAAGTTAAATGGAGTGGCAACCATCATCGGGAAGATAGGTCTTTTCTTTGCTGTAGTTATTTTTGCAGTTTTAGTGCAAGGCCTTTTGAACCGTAAGTTCCAAGAGGGAAGCCTCTTGACCTGGTCTGGAGATGAAGCGTTGCACACTTTGGAATTCTTTGCTGTTGCCGTTACGATCGTCGTTGTTGCTGTTCCAGAGGGGCTGCCATTAGCTGTCACATTGAGCCTTGCTTTTGCTATGAAGAAGATGATGAATGACAAAGCCCTTGTCCGAAACTTAGCAGCTTGTGAAACCATGGGATCAGCCACAACAATATGTAGTGACAAGACTGGAACATTAACTACCAACCGCATGACAGTTGTGAAAACATGCATTTGTATGAATAGGAAGGAAGTGAGCAATGATGCTTCTTCTACCTTACCTTCTGATCTCCCTGATTCTGCTGTGAAACTGCTGCTACAATCAATATTTCTTAACACGGGAGGAGAAGTCGTGGTCACTGAAAATGGAAAACGCGAGGTGTTGGGGACACCAACAGATACTGCAATATTGGAGTATGGGTTATCTCTTGGTGGGGACTTTCAGGCAGAGAGAAATGCATGCAAGGTTGTTAGAGTTGAGCCGTTTAACTCTGTAAAGAAAAGGATGGGTGTGGTTGTGGAGCTTTCTGAGGGTGAAGGCTTTCGAGCCCACACTAAAGGAGCTTCTGAAATAATTCTGGCTGCCTGTGACAAGTTTATCAATTCCAAAGGTGAGGTTGTTCCACTTGATGAAGAATCTAGGAACCATCTAACGGTGACAATAAACCAATTTGCAAGTGAGGCGCTTAGAACACTATGCATTGCCTACATGGACATGGAAAAGGGATTCTCAGCTGAAGACCCCATTCCAGTTTCTGGGTATACTTGTATTGGAATTGTTGGTATTAAGGATCCTGTTCGTCCTGGGGTTAAAGAATCAGTTGCAGTTTGTCGTTCAGCTGGTATCACAGTAAGGATGGTTACGGGTGACAATATTGATACTGCAAAGGCTATAGCTAGAGAATGTGGGATTTTAACAGATGATGGTATAGCAATTGAAGGTCCAGAATTTAGAGAGAAGAGTCAAGAGGAACTGTTCAAACTGATCCCAAAAATTCAGGTGCTTCATTCTCTTCCTGTGCAAAACATGTTGATTTCCTTCATACACAACCAAAATTCCAAGAATATGGTTGTTAATCCTTTCGGTAACACGATGTTCAATTTCCTGTATAGGTTATGGCTCGTTCTTCACCTATGGACAAGCATACATTGGTGAAACACCTCCGTACCACATTTGGGGAAGTCGTAGCTGTGACTGGTGATGGAACAAATGATGCCCCAGCCCTCCATGAAGCTGACATTGGACTTGCAATGGGCATTGCTGGAACTGAGGTGAGTTCAATAAAGTTGCCGTCTATATTTAAATGAAATAAAGATTAACATGGGGGGAAAAGGTAAAAAGACAATGTTTTGCTCCATACTAATTTCGTGATTTATGTGTAGGTTGCTAAAGAAAGTGCTGATGTCATCATTCTGGATGATAATTTTTCCACAATCGTGACAGTGGCAAAATGGGGACGTTCAGTTTACATAAACATTCAGAAATTTGTACAGTTCCAGCTCACTGTTAATGTGGTTGCATTACTAGTGAACTTCACTTCAGCTTGCTGGACAGGTCACAAATCAATCATAACTTGACTATGAGCTTACTTTACAGTGTCTTTCAATATTTTTTATTTCTTCTTATTATTGAGGTTTCTGGAAATTGTCTTCTGCTATGACTTACGATTTTGCATTCATGTACTCTTCAGGTAGTGCACCTCTGACAGCTGTACAACTACTGTGGGTGAACATGATAATGGACACACTAGGAGCACTGGCTCTTGCAACTGAACCTCCAAACGATGAATTGATGAAGCGGTCACCAGTAGGAAGGACCGGTAATTTCATTAGCAAGATCATGTGGAGGAACCTCTTAGGGCAATCATTGTATCAGATTATGGTGATATGGTTTCTTCAAACCAGTGGAAAATTGTATTTTAACCTCAATGGCTCTGATGCTGATCTGATCCTAAACACACTAATTTTCAACACATTTGTCTTCTGTCAGGTAAACAAGCCTCTAAAAACTCTTACCTTTTCTTTTGACTTCGATAAGCTGAAGAATGTTTACGTAACCAATCTTCTTAGACATGTCGAGTTTCTACCTGCATGTTGCCTTATCGGATGTGGACTTTGATTTTGCAGGTTTTTAATGAAATAAGCTCACGTGAGATGGAGAAAATAAATGTTTTCAAAGGCATATTGAATAACTATGTTTTCGTAGGCGTCATCAGTTGCACTGTTATCTTTCAAATCATAATTGTTGAGTTCTTGGGAACCTTTGCAAACACCACTCCTCTCACTCTGCAGCAATGGGTCTCAAGCATATTCATCGGAATTTTGGGCATGCCAATTGCAGCTGTCATAAAGATGCTCTCTGTCTGAAGCCCCTAGATTGATAAATTCTTCTTTCAAACAATAGTTTTAAGGTTTATCGTAGTGGCAATACTTTCAGCTGCCCAATTAATGTACATTTGTGTACATAGTTGTTTGGTATTGCTTAATGTTCTCTTGGGATAGATGTGTGATTTGAGATGGAACTGACTTACTGTTACTGACTTGTAATTAGCAACCAGAACTGACTTGTAATTAGCAACTATAATTCCCTGTTATGATTTTTCTTTTAACACTCCATGTGAAGATTTTATTTGTGGAGACAGCACCTTCAGGAATTAATAAAACAAGCCTTCAAGCGAGATTGAGTTGATTATTAATACGGCACCCAGTCTTTGTTCACCTTAGTCAAAATTGATTATCAACAAATTAATTTTATTTATTTTAAAAAAAATATAATTATCTCCATCTAAATTAGTTGAAAAGTAATGTTAAGATCAAAATATTTGCCAAAACAATATTAGGATCAAAACATCTTTTAAATTATGAAAAAAAATTAATTATGTATTGTTTTTTATATATTACTAAGTTGATAAATCAATTGAAAATTTTAATTAAAAATAACATGTTGAATTCTTCTAAGTTTTCATGATAACAATAAGATTAATTTATCACATGGTGTATTAAGAAATACAATCTCATAAAATCAATTAATGTTAATAAAAAATTAAATATTTTTTTTGACATAGAAAATTTTTGCAAGAAAGATAGGTTCCCCACGATTTAAAGGTAAGACGAAATCTCTCTTCCTCTTAAGTAATATCAATATTATGTATGGCGAGCTATCAATTATCTTTAAGTATAAACCTAGATATTTAGGAGGTAAGATACCTCCTCAAATATTATAACTAAAATTATAATAAAATGACATTCTTAGAGATTAAGAAATACTCTATTAAAATAATTTTAAATTACACATATATGTCTCAACTCAAGCAGGACTTGATTTGACCTCAGTTAGGGTCTAACGCCACTAAGTCTCAAAAATCAACCCAACATGCTAAGTAATATTGGGCCTACTGAGCTACAAATTGATTGAACACTTTCTTTGTTACACGATGGAACACTTTTAATCAAAAAGTCTAAAATATAAGGAGAGGTGATGAATTTCAACATCAAACAAGTAGTCCTTTATTAAGGATTTTTTTTCTTAGTTAATCAAAAATAAAATCTGTAGATAAAAGCAAGCTTTTGTACTAGGGAGGATCGAGAATCAAGAAATAAATTCCTATCAAGTTTCTAGGGAAATAGCATGGCAATGGCATTGGCCAACCATATCTTTGTACTAACAATACTTAAATGACAACATAAAGGCAAAAGTAAGCAAATTATTTACAGCAGACAATCAGACATTTAAAGGCCCACGAATAATATTCTCGTTTCTACAACAGATTTGCAAAAACAAAAAATATAGTAATGTCTATGCTTCAGTCATGGAGACCCTACCTGTTTCATATAAATGATACATCCAAAGAGGTTCAAGCAACTTCTTTACATTGTTTAATTTCTCTTGATCATCTTCATGACGTCGTTCTGCAATTTCTCTCTCTATCTTAGGGTAGATCTCTTGCAGAAAAGAGAGCATTAATTCACCCCAATCCCGGTCATCTTGTCTAAATAACTTTAGACAAACAAAGTGCAAGATTCCTAATGCCAATTCGAAGTCTTGTCTCTCCAGCCCAACCAAAGTACAAGTCAAGAAAACAACCCCAACTGCATCCATTATATATGGGTTCCCTCTCAATTGTATAATCACCATAGCCAGAAGTCTATTAAACGCAGAGAATTTTTCTGGCTGAGAACATTTGTCATCCTCTTCATTTCCATGCGTTTTTACTCCAGAGAGTTCGGTTTTGGCTAAAATCAAGGGCCATTTAGGAAAACGAAGCTTCATTCGGTCATATGAAGCCGGATTTGTCTCATCACCCGGCTTTTGTTTTAATATGGTTCCTGATCCTAATGCCAGAACCAAATCAGGCAGCCACGGTTTCACTGCTGCAACAACAACCGATGCACATCCAGAACCCCAATATAATTCTATCAGGATAATTAAATCCAGCAAGTCATTGGCAAGATCAAAAGCTTTAGGCGGAGTTGTGGAAGATTCACTTAAGTGTCCAAGTATCAAATTGAGTAACTTTGCCGCGTACGTGAAAGAGCTCTTCAGACAGAAAATTGTATCCTTCAGATTCTCTTCATTAAGATGAATTTGGTTGTGATGTAGCTGGTCAATCAAAGATATGATGTGTTGTACACATCCTGAAGAGTAATTTAACAATACTGCAGGCTTGTCAGGAGCAATAACCATCGCAGTGGTGTCAACCATGAACATGAGAACAGCTGTAAGCATCTTCACTTTACATAATACTCGTTGCTGAGCGGATTCAGACCCTATGCAAATAATATTAAACCATTACTAGCGAAACAGTAAAGGATAGTATCTTAAGACATAATCAAAGACAGGCCAAATTCATGTCCCACGACAATCATAAGTGATCCAAATGCAATGTTTAAATGTTAATCAGTTGGCAGCAGGCAGGCAGCCAAACATAATTTGACCACAACCAAAAACCTGAGCTTCAACAGAGGTTGGACATCTATTTTGCATAACGATGAGGGTTAGTGCCTGACTAAGAAACAGTCCTCTAACATGACCTTCACATTAATGAACCTCTCTACAAATCTCTAACGATGCTACTTTCTTGTGCGCATATACGAATGATAATGTGGCTCTAATGTAATGACCGAAAATAATATCGGACATATTTCTTGACGTGTTAATAAGATACTGAGGGTTTGGAGTGCAAAATTGTACCAGGGTAGTACATAAAATAAGATACTCAAATGAGGTCAAAGTCGGTAATGAATGTTCCTCTGAGATATATAAAACCAATGAATACTAATACCTGCATGTTCTGAACCAATTAATCTGATAGTGTACCACACATCAAATCAATTTTTTCAAAATGTAAACGCTGACAAAGCACTGCCGTAACTGAGGTACAAGCACTTTTCCAAAGGAAGCCCCCATTATTTCTCACATGACAGTATAATAGAGAAAATTGTTTATTTTGCGTATTTAAGTCTTATTTATGCGCCTTGTATGATCACTCACCACCATTATTCGGACTGGATGCATCTGTAGGAGATGACCTGCGCCTTTGAGCGGGATTCCGAGTTGTCCTTCTGGTGGACTGCAAATTGCCCAAATCCATTTTACCATGTTTTGCCCTGTCATCTGCTCCAAATAATTTTTCTAAACAGCTGAATATATTGTCCATTGTCGTCTCTAAAACGGTCTGCGTAAAAAAAATTTGTGGTAGTAGGTTAAAAGTTAGGCAACTCACCCATTCACTAGCAATGTTTCAGGCAGGAATAGTAGTAAATCAAGGTTCACAAACCATAATCATTCTATTAAATGCATGATGAGTTCTACACACAAATAGAGTGGAAGATTTCAAAATTGAAATATTGAGGTGCATGCGATCATCAAGTGATAATGAAGAATCGAGAAGCCTGAAAATTTCAAAGGAGGCAATTAATACAATAAGCTGCACGGCTTAAATATTTTCTTTTGGCATGACACCATGGCGGATAGCAATAGTAATTTTTATCAAGTAATGATAATCAACAAAAACTAAGCCAAAGTAGATAATATCAAATTCAGAATCAAACTTAAATTAATCACTTATTAAACTACAAGAAGGAATTTCACTTGCCTCTGAAAGCAACATAGAAGAATTATTTTTATCCCTTTCCTTCCTGCTATCTTTTTTCTGCATAGTACTAGGGTCAATATTGTAAAGAGACATTTCCAGAGCAAGAGCCATGTATGCCAAAACAGGAGAGGTGTCCAAATATTCGTAGTGCCCACAATTCACAATGCTGACCTCGGATATCACTTTAAGAGCAAAAAATGACGTTTCCAAACTTTGAGATTTCAATAAAGATTTCATTGTATCTTCATGCAGAAGCATGTCTCTAATTTGCCATGCTACCCCAACAGCAACAGAATAATCATCCTCAAAAGATTGCTTTCTGTTGATAACTTTCAACTTGATTGGAAATTTTCCAGATGAATTAGCCATCTTCCTTTTTGCTGAAGAAGCACGGGATGTTGCCATTTCTATGCCAAATTTAATATGACAACGATAGGCAGTCTTATGCAAGAGGGTTGATAAAGTTTCAAACATGTCATCAAAATTTCCTGAAGAAAGTAGCAACTTATGCGCAGACCTCAATTCGGCTTCGTGATCAATATCTTTAGGTAAACCATTGCAGTTTGTGACTACGTTCATGCATTCTTCAAGAATTCCAGCAATTCCATCCGGACAGATAGTAGAAACAATATTGAATAGAGAAGAATGGGCTTGGGTTGTGGATGCCACAGCAAGTAAGGCTTTCCCTTTGTCCCCAGCAATTAATTCTTTGAGGGCATTTCTATCACATGGTTCATTAGCTAAGTTATCACATACATAGCTAGAAGCAACAAAAAAGCCCTCAATCTGATGTGCGTCTAGCTTATTAGGAGACAAGACCAAACTCAAGAATATTTTGACCAGTTCCACAAGATGCTTTCTAGATGGTCCTTCTGACATGACGAACTTACAAAATCTTGCCCCAGCAATAGGAGACCTTTTCACAAGAGTCACACAGCGATTACATGCCTCCTCAACTGGCATTTTTAAGGGAAAGTATGAAGGTATAAGCAATTTTGTTAATTTTTGAGCTACAGGAGGTTGATCATTGGCAAGCACCGACAATAACGTGTCAAGATCCACCACCTACAGAAAATGCAACAAAAATGAAAGGAGTGCCAGCCAGCCAAACGGAACCAATCATTTTAGCAGTGATATAAAAGGCATAAGATACTGCATTTCTAGGGCTATTCTAAATTTACAACAAAGCTATACCTTATTGAACTGAAAATTTCTGATAGCATTTAAATGGAGAAGCAGATCTGCAGCGGCAACTCGTACTGTGAGGACACTGTCCAGCATTAGATGCCTCAGTCTTGGCAAGAGCACCTTCAGAATTTCATGAGAATGAGGATTGCCAAGCAGATAAACAATGCCTTTCAGCGAAGAGAGCCTAACATCATGACAAACATCATGAGACATGTCATCAAATATCTTTGTAATCATCTTTGTTATGGTTGGTGAAGGAATAATTTCCCAATATAGATGAAGGACTCGGCATGAACCCTCAACAGCAATTTTTCTCACTTCTGGACAATCGTCTGTGAGTAATCTTTCCAATAAAAAGAACTGTTTATCAAGCAACGTATCCTTCTCCTCTTTTGTGGCGTCAGGGTCTTCAAGAGGAAAGATGTCAAGAAGTACGTGCAGAGCATTCTGACGAACATTCGAATTCGCTACCTATTGCAAAGCATCAAAAAGAAAAATTCTGCTTATGTAGAGGTTAAATTAATGGTTTGGGACGTTTCTAAGCCCAACAGTGTTTGAACATATATCGACTATGTCAGCAGATCCTACACGTTATCAGGTTGAGGAGAAGATTACCAAAAAAAAACGGTGAAGAAAAAAATAAAGTTCCGCGGGACACACTAAGAATTATGTACTTGTTTTAGGAAACAATAGAAGTAAAAAACTTCGGAAACTCACAAGCAGGCTTTCTCTGCTCCAAAGATCAGTGACTCTGACTGAAGACTATTACTTTAATATGATACCAAAAAAAAATAAATAAATAGAGTCGGGAACGCCTTCCTACTACAAATGACAGTATAAGCCCCGTAAATCTGCTTTTCCAATCAGTTTTGTGATTTAGACACCCCAACTCTCCATAACAACAAGCAGGTTTTGTTCGGATATCTTGCCAAATCAATATTTAACGCGGGAGAACATGTCTGCCACAATTTTTATTATTCAGAAGTATCAACAGAGGCATGACCAAGTTCTTAAAGAAAGAACGTGTAAGCAGACACAGATGCATGTATATATGGAAGTACCTGCAGAGATCTAAATATCACAGGCTCTGCAAGTCGAAAAAGAAGCTTCTCAACCCCATTTGTGGTCCTCTGACCAATAAAGGCTCCCAAAACCCTCCTAATGCACGAAGCAAATGTTGCAGCACTGGCATGTATGGCACCCTCAATCAAATCCTGCAAAAACCTATTCTCAATTTCAATCCTCGAATCTCCTTCGGCGGTTTTCCAGGCCCGAAACAGAATATCCCCATAAGCCTCCAGCATGGACTTCCTTCCAAATGGTATCTGAGAACGAATCATTGCCAATAATTCTTTAACAAGTTGATTACTTAAGCCAAAAATAAACGATAGGAAGCGCCGTCCATCCTCCATTTTCAAATACACCGGTGATATAACACATCGAACCAGCAAGAGTTTCAAATCCTCAATACTCTCGTCATCAAAATCAAGCAAAAGAAAAGCCTCCCGCAATATACAAACTCTATGCACATCCACCTTCTTCTTTAGGGTCAGAGATCTTGCTAGTAGAAAAGGGAGAAACTGAGAAATCAACAATTCATGGCCTGGCAGATTCTTCTTCCACCACTCTTCACACAAACATTCAATATCCGATGATAAAACGGAAGCCGACTCAAATATGATCAGATTATCATGCAACGCCTGAACACCCGGCAGTAAATCGGAGGATGAGAACACATTTTGGGGATGTGAAACGCATAACAGCGAAATGTGAGCGAGAATTTCAAGACGCCGAAGGATGTTTTGCTTCTCGTCCTCGATATTGGAGCCATGGCGTTCCCCTTGGGACTCAGCTGGAGTCTTGCAATGGCGCGAAGAGCGTCGGAGGCGCTTAGTGGGAGGGGAGCGAGGTGACTTGGAGAGTCCGAGGTTTGGAGAATTTGGTTCTTGAAGATTCCGGAAGGATTGTACAGAGTTTGAGATGGAATCGCAGAGAGATGGAGGGAGAGAAGAGCAGAGATCGGACGAGGGCTTAATCTTATGAATGATGGCTTTGAGGGAGGACTTGGAAGATTTCAGGCTTAGCGCCGTGGCTGATGAGAGAAAGTCCTCCGCCGAGGTCTGGAGAGATGAACGAAGTCTCTTATCCATTTCGAAGTACTTCGGACATGGAATTGAACTTTGTAAACAAGAACTTCACATTCCCGTGACGATTGAGTTTTGATTCGTGAAACTGGGAGAGGTCTTCATTTTTTATTGTTTTGTTTTGGCCAGGAGAACTTCAAAATTGTCATTTTGGAGGGAAACGCGGACATTTTAAACCTGTCATGAGCCTCGTTAATGAGCCTGGATTCATTGCGTTCGGATCTCTTGAACTCAAGGGCGTTCTGGCCCAATATAAATGGGTGTCATTTAAATTTTTTGGGCCATGCTACGATCATTGTCGGTCTTTCTATCCAAAGTATTTGTCTCTCTTATGAGGCTTTTAGTTCATTGTACCCACACAAAAAAAGTCTTTTTTAGTTCATAATATATGATATGTTACTCTTAAATTCCCGATTCCAATTTGATTACCTGAATATTCACCAACTCCCTCGAAAATAAAAGGTAAAAAAGGTTTTAAACTTTGTCCTTATTTAAATCCATATAGTGTATTTACTTGTTTGAGAAAATAGATTAAACCTACATTGGATAAGGATAACAGGAAAAATATGTCATGAGTATCCTATATGAATATACGGTGCCTTGTAAAAAAGGATGACAAGGCACCGTATATTCATAAAAATGACCGAAGGGATTATGTAATATTGTCCAAAAGTCTCCCATTTCTCTCGCAAAAATTATAATGAGTGATTTTTATGATGCCTACATTCCTTTAATTAATAAAGATAAGAGTAGGATTTTTTATCTTTTTTTTTACAGTTCCATGCTAACGCTGGATTAGTGCTTATTAATCATCAGTTACAACTTGTGTATCAGAAATTCACAATCAAAAGGAATCGAGTAAACAAGCTGCCGTCTTTCACGGTGTCCCTTATTTTTCTGGTTGAATTATCCAGTGTGTTTCTGTGGTGACTCAAGAATTATTAACGTGGGTCGTATCTCAATTATATTTTTCTCCCAATTGTCATCACACCCTCCGAAGTCGTGTTAAATACTTCAAACTTCAGGTACGCATCTAATTCAACCCAGTCGCCTCTTATTTCTCTTTTAAAATACTGGTAAATGTCTTCTTCATTTATCGACCTGTACAATAAAGACAATCACATAATTTCTTTTCTTTTTTTTTTTAATGTAGACTTGGATTGGATTGGATTTTTTTACAATCCTAGATGTTCCCAAACAATCCTGATTGGCTTCTGTTCACAGTTAGTGAGTAAACAGTAACGTAGATGTTCTTTCCAGCTGATTTGGGTTGATTTAATTCCATCTCGCTCCAATTTCTCCAGTGAAAAAGAAAACATAAAGAAAGAAAGAAAAGAAGAGAAAAGACAAAAACTGTTTTTTTTCCGCTACGTAAATGTTTCTCAAGTCACTTTGTATGAATTACAGTATTTTTTTTTTAATTTGTGTCCTTTTTTTTTTTTACAATTAAATCCTCCATTAAATTGTACAGACATACTGTTTATGAATTATAAATTATGAAAACGTTGCTTGTTTCTCAAAATTTGTGCAATTTAACTAATTTTTCTTAGGTTTAACACATATATTCTCTTATATGAGACAATCATATTTGAGGTATATCAAACACTAAATATATGCACTTCTTCTAATAAATATTTAAATATTTGTTTATCACATTATGAGAGATCAATCTATTCAATTATACTTAATATGTTGGTAATTTAATCCATATTAGTTATATATAGTTTTTTTATTAGTTAGATATATGTACCTTATATTAAAAGTAATCATATTCAAAATATTATTATATACTATATGAGCGCCTTTCTTAATAGTAATTCAAACTTTAATTTATCTAATGAACTAGAATTTTTCACTAGACCTAATCCAATTATTTTTTTTTATAAATAATTTTTTTAAAAAAAGGGGTTAAGTTCACCCATGATATAAAGGCAGAGCGAAGTCTCAATTCTTTTTAAATAATACAAATGTAAGGTAGGGCGAGCCATCTATTACCTTAGGCGTAAACTTAAACATCCAAGAGCTAGGATGTCTTCTTAAGTGCCATGACTATAACTACAATAAAGTGGTATTCCTCAAGAATCGAACATGCTCTAAATAATCGTATGTCTCACCCCTTCTCAAAATTTCCCATTGTTTTTTTTTTTGTACAAAAATTTTAGAAATGAGTTAGGCTCACTCACGATCCAAAGGCAGGGTGAAGTCTTCCTTCCTCATAGGCGATACTATTATCGAGTAGGACGAGTCGTCTATTACCCTCAGGTATAAATCTAGACACCCATGAGCTAGGATACCTTCCCAATCGCCGTGACTAGAACTATAATAAAATAATAATATCTAAATATTAAATATACTCTAAATAGTTATATATTTTATCTCTTTATTAATTAAATTCACGTACTAAAAATTATATACAGTTATACACGGGAAATAAGGAATATAACGTTATCTATTCCCCTTTTTGGGCCATAGAAATATTGAATACGGCAGTACGGCACACCAATGGGGAGTCTTTTCTAACCCAAATCAACATCGTGGGCCATAGTTGACAGTTGCCTAACCTAACGACCCAACAGTAATATTTTGGGTTTAAAGTTACAAATTGCGTGAATTTTCCAATAAAGAAACGGCAAGCGCATACGGATTCAGTGGCAGAGCAGCCGTTTGAGGCACGGGTTTCGTCGTCTTCACTATGAAGGAGGGGAAAGTAGACTTACCAGGCAGAATAATTGACCAAAAGAAGAATGCAAGATGAAATTCTGGTTATTCATTGGCAATTTGCAGGTAAGCTTCTATAAAAGCAAGCAGCTATTGCTGCTTTCATACATCAGACATAATGGAAATGGCGTTCTCACATTCTTTCAGTACGTTTACCCCTCTCGAAACTTATTTTATCTACTAGCATTGCAGTTTCGGTTTCATCTTTATATTTGAGAACTGCTGCATTTGGTTATAGGACGTGTTACGGAACATTTTCTTAGTGGCAATTTTACAATCAGTTTGCGGTCGTCACCTTCAGTACCCATGTCCTATCAAATTAAACGCTTAGTTGATTTAAATGCTGGGCATGATCGCATTCGCATGTACATAGTAACTGCTTACAAAATTGCCATTATTGCAAATAATTGATTTTAAAAAATGCATATAAGGGCCTCTAAGGTAAACCCGAAACAGTCTACAATATGGAAAATGGGGGGATTCTTATATAATCAAAACCTTGGCGCGTTTGTGGATTTTTTTTTTTGGGGGGGTGGGGGGGTGGGCGATGCTTCTCTTGCCCTTGCTATTAGGAAATTCAATCCTCTCTCAGATGGTGGTGAGTGTATAAGTTATTATGGACCTGCCACCCTTTTCTGTTAACCAGGAGATCCTTGAACAGTTTGTTCTCTTCCCAATATGCTTTGAACCGATTGATGTTTAACCTCAAGGATCCATTTACCCGACATTTTTATGGATAAAGCTTTCTTTGCTCTGTGCTGCTCGGGGAATATGGATTCTCCTGGCATTGAAAAGACTTTTTTTAAGTTTCTATACTGACTGAATGAATCTAATCCTGGAATTGCGGCTTCGAGAACACTTGTTTACTATAATTCCTATCTCTAGGGTGACGAGCTTTCTTCATCTGAACTTCTATCTAGTCTCGCATTGTACCTGTTTAGAACTGGTAATGACGCACTTGCAGCTATCCGGAAGGATCTGGAAGAACCAATCACGGTTCTATCATGCTGCATCCTTCCCACTTCTTTGCATACCTGGTCCAAGATATTTAAGAAATCCCTAACAATCATAAAGATTCTGAGAAGGTGGGCTTCTTCCTTGGCTGCATTCCCGTGAAAGTATTCTGTAACTTCTTTCACAAGAAATAAGGCCCTTCGTTCATCAGCCTTAATTCTAACGATTTCCTCTTCCGCATTTTTCAAAAATAGCTGCGTGGAGTGGAAGAAATTCCCTTGCATATCCGGTTTCTCATGTTGCAAAGCCACTCTCACTTTATCAAGACCCTTTTCAAGTTTTGAGAGGTAGCTGCTCAAGACATCAGAATCCATTCCTGCTGCTTTTTTGACATTGCTGAGGTCCCTGCTGAGCCCAGCCACAACCTGCAATCCTTGCTTCTTGAATTGGTCCTCACTGAATTTGGAATTCACTTGGTTCTGAATATTTCCATTTGCACCTTCAGATCTAATGATCTCTTGGACCACAAAGTGAAGCAATGAAGTCTTTCCATCTGTTCCCTTTATGTCTGCAAGTTTTAAGAGTGTGTCCAGCTTAAAAGCTTTAGCATCACCTCGATTGGTTCCCACATTCATTCGGTTTCCTGTCCTGAGAACAGCTTCAAGAAGTTTGAGGAACAACCGACTATTTTTCAATTCCTCACTTGCTACCTGAGAAATATTAACAATTGAGTGACTAGTTTCATGGGAGTCAGTGGCAAACATATTGGAGACAAGAGATGAAGATACAAGAAATTGATTTCAGCTATTAATACCTCAAGGGTTTGAAAAGACTTCCTCAGGTAATTAACTTCTGCATCAAAGTTGGCTCTGTATAGCATGGCTTCAACTCTTTTGAAGGCAAAAGGGACATCAAGTACCTGTTTAAGAAAGCTTTCAGCTGACCCTAGTTTAGAGAGGTCACCACCATAGTTTTTTAGTTTTATTTCTTCCTCCTTAGTGGGAGCCATTTTTACTAAAGTTTCCAAAAGTTCTGCACCCAACGCTTCAGGATTCCCTACATTAATAAAAATCAACACCGTTCATGATGTTTGCAAAGTGGCCAATTAGTTGATAGCAAAAACAAACAATTGATGGTCAGTGAAATCAAATTTCAGGTAAACAAGAAAAACGTGCTTTATAAATATTCAGACTTTCACGGATGAGGGTGGAGGATCGACCAGTGTGGGTAGACATTTGGACTTTGTTCTATATTTCTTGTAGATGATGAATAATCAGACTAAATGAAATTCCCAGTCACACACTCCTTACTTTTGCTCCTCCTCTAAAATGACATGGTGATAAACATGCCATGATGCCACTTGACCATTTTTCACTTAAAACGTAACGAAGAGCCATTTGGTTTGAATAATTGAACAATGCATTATCATTTCTCTATAGGAGATTTCTTTGTTTTTGTTTTTTACAGAGTTGGCAGAAAATGCTATAGGTAGCTTGTGTCCCTAACCCCAAATTTGGCTATACACATAGCTGCACATTGTCTATTGTTTTAAATTTATTTTAGATGTCGTATTTTCTGTTTAGGATGTAGGAGGGATCAATATGCAAGTTTTCGCTTAGAATGCACATGCCAGCCAATCACATAGGGTAATGAGGGTTCTAGGAAGTTAAGAAGCCGCTATATCGGTTCTTAGCCATGGGGAGCCCGATCACCATGCAATCATGAGCCACTCAATTCTACGTGTTTTAAGCAAACTGGAAACTTTGGCTCTTTCCTCCATCTTTCAAGCAAAGTCTGAAGTCTGACTGCTGGCTATAAATAGAAAAGAATGAATAAACTAACTTACCATCTAGAAGGGCATCAGACACCTCATCTCTTGTCACATTCAGTGCCCTTAGTAGTATAGCTATGTTTTGAGACTTCTTCGGGTCTAACACTCTGTTCTCCTGTTCAACAGGTGGAAGAACGGATCTTCGAATGGGCTCTTTAGGGGCGGGTTTCTTGGCATTGCAGCCAAACAAGGTTTCCATCATGTCCTCATTTAATCTACAAAACAATTGAATGTTAGTTCAGCCCTACTCCTACTCCAACTACTCCAAAATTGCCGTAACTGATAGTTCTGCTTACTGAAATGAGCTTGATTTTAGTTGGTCCCACACTGTAGCGCGGTCTGAAGTCGCGCGTACTTTATCCCAATGCAGAGCCTTTAACTTGGGTTTTGCTCCTTCCGTGTCTTCTGCTTCAAGCCTCCCAGAAGAGCTGAGACTTGGATCACCGTTTTCTGAAGATTTTGTCACACAATTCGCAGAACCGGCTCCTTGTCTCAGAGAGCAAGATTGTTGGTGCCTTGTTGCAGAGGATGAGGAAACGCTGGTTGCTGGAGACCCTGCTTTGCGCGGCTTCAATTGCAGTGGTGGAGGTGGGGGAGGAGGCGGAGGAGGAGGAGGATGAGAATGGAGGGAAGTCCTAGATATGTTTTGGGGCGTGGTGTTAGTTGACTGAAGACGCGTCAAATTAGGCGCTGGCGGAGGCGCTGAGAATTTTGGTCTCCTGGAATGACCGTCGGTCACTTCTTTGTCCTGATGCTGATACGGCTGTGAAAGTGGTGGTGCTGGCGGGGGAGGACCAGGTGCCGTCACAGGCGGAGCCTGCTTAATTGGTGGGATCATGACTTGCCTAATATCCGGCGTTGAAGCCGCAAGCCGAGATGTCGGTGAAGTTATCTTTGAATATGGGATTGAAGTAGCCGAATAGGTCTCACTCTTGACAGAAGCTGACTTGCCCCCATTAGCCAGAGAACTATGACGCGAAGCTGGGGTGTAATAGCTGTCCTCATAACTCAATGATGACCCCTGTGGGGAATGAAACACCGTGTCGTGGCTTTCCTCGTCGGAGGAGGATGATGAAGACACCGCCGGTGGGTAATTCCCATCTGGAGGCTTACTCAACACCGGCAATGGCTGCAATTCAGGACTGGGACGGTATCTTTCGGATCGCTTAAAAGAATTGAGCTTGTGATACGGGGACCTGTTTGCCCCATTGGTCTCACTTGCGTTGGCCACTGACGTTCGGCTTGGTTCCACGGTCCCAATATAGAGAAAGCTCGATGGTGGCACCCTTGGATCGTCAGGAATCGTCTGAGAATCCCCACCGACGAGCTTCTGGGTCTCGATTGGTTGCCTCACCCGATGTCTGTACAAGAAGAAGGCAAGAGCCGAGAGCATGCCAAGCGTGACAATTCCGACAGAGATTGCAATTGCGACCTTCTTTGTTGGCTTGGTCGGTTGTGTTGCTGTTGGGTTCGCAATTGTGGCATTGGGAATCGAAGGTAGTGACTGATTCTGATTTGGAGGTGGCCCCGCAGGATCCTCGTGAAAGAAGGGAATGTCGGTGTTGGGAGAAGGGGGAGTAGTGTAAGGTGGCGGTGGTGGAGGCGAGTCGGTGCCTGGCGGTGGAGCAGAAGTCGCCGGAAACAATGGTTGGTGCAGAATTCTTCTTGACTGAGATTCATTGACAGTGCGGAATTGGGTGGTGTTGACCCCTTTTGCAGTGGGGACGAAGAAGGATGGAGACAATAATATGATAAAAAGCAAGCTCAAATGATGAGCTTTCATGGTGAATTATCCTGGGTTTCGCTTATTCCCTTTTCTCCCACCCAATTCATCTCTAGTTTTGTGTTTCTGCTTCCCCAGAGGGAGAGAGGAAACTTCTATTGGGTGCAAGATCTGGAGGGATGCTGAAACAGCTTTCGTCAGCAGAAGCCGCAGTTTTTCTTTTTCGGGTATTTTTACTCGGTTGATATTGCTTTGTTAAAATTCATATTTACGGTGGATTAAAGCAATAATTAATCGCGAAGGGAGTGAGACGTGGCAGTGACAACGAACTTTGTTGTTCGCTTTTGGGGATGTAGAATCATTAATATGTGCGACTTAACAGATATTAAAGGGATCCATTAATGTCCTTTATCGTCTATTCCCATAAATTCTCTCTTTCATGGGGACAAGGGAAAGGCACAAATTCTATCTTGATGCCGTTAAATCTGCGTCGACGGGCCACTCTCCGCTTTACTACTCCGTCCCTTGAAAAAATAAATAAGTTCATATTTTTCAGCCAAAATAAACAAAAATCAATTATTACTTTAACAAGAGTCATGAAGAAGGCAGATGTGGAATGTGGAATTGGCTACCAACCTGGCGATCCCAAGAATTAAAGTGAGCCATTCAGGTTTTTCCACGTGGCAAGTTTTGACAAAAGCGTGTCTTATGGTTTTCATTGAGGTTTCATGGAATGGACGGTGGCTGTCGCTGTCTATTTTATACTAATTTTATATGGGTAAACACAATGCTAGCTCTTATATTATTACAACATTCGAGCTGATTAAGGTGTGGGAAGTCACAAATTAAGTCCAGATTTTATTTTAACTCGTAAGATGTAATATACAAGAGCATTACCAACCATACCATGGGGATTTGCCTGTAAAACTGAAGAAAGCATGGGCAATGAGAGGTTATTCTAAAAGTAAATTAGGGGGAAAAAGGGCCCCCCGGGGGGGGGGGGGGGAGAGATGGGAACATCGCCTACTCAGCAGCGTCTTATTGTGTTGTGTGTGGGACAACCACACGCCCAAGCCCACTACTATGTTTCCTCTCTTCCCTTTATTCCCTTTGGACTCCGCTACGCAAAAGACCATACTGTCCTTTGTTTATCTTGCCCTCTCTCCCTCTCAACTTGCCCTTTTTGCATCATTAAAGTTTATGCCTTTCGTCCAAACTAACGCATTTTGCCACTCGTTGTCCCTCTCCTGTTTCTCCCAAGGAAATTACTTCCACCAACGTCAACGTCTCTCTTTCATGTCAGTGAAATTTATGAATTATACAGCTTATCCATCCATTCTAACCCTTCTTTATTTTCAATATAAATTGTTCTTTGATTGTGTTCGCGAATGTCCCTCTGAAATAGAACATAAAAGTAACATCCCTTTTACTATCCATATTCAACCTGTTAATTTCAGATAAACAAGGTAACAGGTGATTGACCGTTGAATCGATCGATTTCGAGTTTACAGCTACATGATTTGATTTTTCAGCATCTAAAATGACAAAGAAATCGGAATTGGGGTTATCCGATAGAATGAGAAGTATTTTAGTAGGCCCTTATACGGTAACGGTTCAATTTCACCTCTCATGAGAATGGCTCTCGTCTGATTTATTATCTTAAGTCACGTGCACCCAAGTTAATTAGCTGAGACAGCGGGTTTGGCTTCTAGCTCCAACGATCCCTTCAAACTATGTTCAACGAGCAATCATTTATTCTAACAGCAGTGAACTTTTCGGTGGAGAAATTACATCATAAATTCTAATTGACCAATGAGTACACAAGTCTGATTTCCCTACATAGGATCAATCAAAATGGATGTTCATTTTCATTTTGATATTTGTGAAATCGGTATATATTAGTTGATAAAAAAAGAATCAGTATATATATTAACGTGTAATGGAAATTATAGTAATTCAGAATATTCACACGTAATACACGATATGTTTTACTACTCATTTATGTCGTCGGGTATAATTATTTTTAAAAAATTTAAGGAATAAATGTGGTAAGTTCTGGGGCAACAGTGAAATTAAATCGAAAGCAATTAATTTAAATAATAAAATTATAATTATTACAAAACCGAAATTAAATGGACATAGCATCCATTTTCTCAACTGGTAGGCTGGCAAGTTTGTTAACTAATTGAAATATCAACTCCTATTTTATATAAAATTCAAATTGAGTTACATTATTTAATATGATTCGATATAAATCTTTATATTATATATATGTGTGTATATAGTAGGTAATAAAGGCTTATTATTGGATTAAAGAAGAGACCAAGATTGGGAATGTGGTGTGGGTGAGATATCGTGAAGAAGAAGTGAAATTATGAAAATTAAAGGAATTACTCCACAATGAATGCGATGCGAAGGGATTATAATTAAGAAACTAAGGACAACCACAATTATAGCGGATATGCATGTCTCTCATTTTATTAATTAATTAAATTAAAGCGTGGCTTCTACGGTCTAAATATATAGGGAAAATTGTTTCTTTTTTAAAAAAAAAAATATCACAAGTTTTTGTCACTTTTCAACTCCATGTTCCTACATGTAATCTTCAGACCGAAACACATTGACAATGCCATGAATATCCTTGGCGGTGCTATGCTTCGTCACGTTTATAGGAATAAATGCCTGGAATATTCGTGATGCCACGTGGCTCTCCATTTTATTGTTTTACTTAGTAGTAATTAACAGCATCATGGCAGAGGAGCCCGATGGTGGCTCCCAACCAGGTGTTGCATTTATGTCAAAGGTATCTTTCCTTCCGACTTGGGATTACCAATGCTTGCCCTAATATTATATTGTTGCTCCTTCCAGTCACCATCGCCCACGATATTCGAATGCTCATAAGCTGAACCCACGGTGGCTTCTTTAATGGAGGGAGGAGATCGTCATTTTAACCAACACATATAGAGAGAGAAATGCAAATTGTGCAGCCCTTGTAAGGATCCAGAGAGCATACTTCCCTGCACTCAGCTTCTAAATACTAATATGTCGATCGATGCCTCAGATAATGCTGATACACCTATATTCTGCTTATTATATAAATATAGGCGAGGAGGGCTATACATGCAGAGATAGAGAGGGCGTTTGGTTAGATACATGAAGGAAGAAATCTCAAGCGAGCACTCGTAAGTAAAGCATAGGAAGATATAAAGGAATATATGCATGCTTTATATATATCTTTATTAACGGACCCCTTTTTAGGCCTGAACGAAGAATCCAAGATTCAAGAGGGATGCCTCATCGAGACTGCAGCATAGTGAAATGAGGGAGAGTCGTGTTCATAGGATTCCAGTGAGCTAGGCATCAAAAGGCATGTTCATATATGCAGAGTCTGAATGACTCAGGATGTGGCCTCCACCTACAAAACGTCTTTCACCCCTCTTTTTTTCTCTCTCCTTTTATTTTGGTAAGCTCTGTGAGTCAATTTACCGTCTGCGTTCTCAATAAATTCCGACAGTTTTTACATATTTATACACTCTTATACATGTCCTTCTTTTCATAGAGTAATTATCCTTTTTCTTCAATATAGGTATTTTTAAAGATGATTCTATTTAAAATATTGTTAGACAACTCTTTTGATAAAAATTCAAACATTCATTTATTATAAAAGATTAAATAAAAGATTAATTATTTAATAGAGTAATTATGCTTTCAATGTATCACGCCTATTTTAAACAAATATTTTTTACCGTTTCAGTAAAATCCATTTTTTTCAATCCCCCAAAGGCCCAAGCAAATGGAACAAATCGCACAATTGTAGCATAATCTTTTTATATATATATATATATACACACACAAATGAGGAATACACCAAAGATACAAAGTATTTTTAATCAAGGGTAGTGACTAGTTCTTCCAAATAAAGGAGATAAATTCCCAAAAAATAATAAGTTGATAAACTTTTTTTACCTAACAAATCAATAACACGGTTGAACTTTTATAAAATATAAGCTATTTTTGTCTCTCATGTTCGCTTTAATAAAGATTAAGTCAGCACTATTAACAGGCTATACACTTATTGATTATCCTTCTGCTATATAGAGAAAATCTCATTTTTTACATCTGACTCCAATATAAAATTCTTAATTTCCCTGTCCCATCCATCCTGAAAAAAAGAAAACTGGAGATCGTAGAAATCCTTAAAAGGTAAAACGGTGTTACTTGGCAAGCAACGACACAGGTATAAACGCGAAAATATGATCTGGTGTCCTCTTTATAAAAATAAAATTGTTTACTGAGCGCAGTGCCTAGTTAGGTGCTGTCATGGCACTTGTTGGACCTTAGCTCATATATAGCTCAAACGTTTCACATGGTGGGCTTAGCTCTTTTACGCTAAAGCTTGTTTTGCTGTTAACTCCACAGCATCGTTATAACCAAAAACAAAACACTCCACAGCATCGTATTATCAACTTAATGCAATTTACATCGAATTTCATTGCAGCATTTGTCTCTTTTATATATTCGCATTTTGTTGAAATTGCAAAAAGGATCTCAAATCCTCACGATGTCAAAATCACTTAGATTCGTTTTACATAGTTCAGGTTTATGTCTAGGCGGTGCCTGATGCGATCAAAGTCTTGTACAAGATAGTGTTATGTGTCATCTAAGTTGACATTTTAGGTGGTGTTGAGCTAAATTTTTGATAGCTTTAGTAGCTTATTTAGGCGAGCTTGCGAAAGATGAGTGATGTGTTCAATACTACCATGAGTTGACAGTTGTTGATTAGAGAGATTCAACATCTTGGACGAGGAGTTAGAACCACCATCTGATATCTGATGGCTGATTTCCTTCCCTCATCAGTTGGTTGCTGTCTTCCTGAACTGGCAAGGCTTCGTACCCTTTTATTTTCTCTATGATTTTGGTCTTTATCTGTAATTTTGCAAATTCACTGTCCTAAGTTGTAATTAGATTGCAACAGAGGTTCTCAACTATAATTTCCCTTTTTCTTCTATTCCCGGGTTGCATGGTGTTGCTTTCCCCAAGGACATATTCAGACTTCAGAGGAGCAGAGGGCAGAGTCTCGCTTTGGTCTTCGAGCAGCTTGTACGATGTGGAGCAATCCTTCTCATTTTATTTTTGTAATTCTAAGGAATGCCATTTATTCGAAACTTTTTCTAACCATGAAATGTCCGTGATGCTTGCTCTCCAGCAACTTTTTCCCGTCGTGCCCCTGAACCCTCCAGATATATAACCACTTAACCAGAAAATCGATACATGTCTTTTATCGTACAAAACTTACTTATAAATTTTACTATATATATTAATTAGTAATTAATGTTGATATTGGCGATTACATTTGTTTGAAGATTACAACGTTTACAATCTTTTTTTTCTGAAATCTCTTACACTATATGTGCATTAATTTTACCAAAAAGCCAATTTAAGTTATTACATTCTACTTGCTTTATTATAAATTATGAATAAGTATAATATTTTTTATTCAAAAAATGGGAATCTTAGGTTAAAAAATAAGAATATTATTTTTTTTTGAAAAAAGACGGGTGATTTTTTTATCATTACCTAAAAATAATTATGTGTTTTGATTTTTATTAAGAATACAACAACTGTTTTTTTCTTATAATATTATTACCTAAAAAAATTCATTTCGTTTCGTCCCTGCCTTTATTTTTTTGGGTACTTTCAGGCAATCACAAGTTCACAACTTCTTGAACCAATCCCCTGTCTATTTCATTTTAGTACTTCATTATATTTATTTATTTTTATAGAAATAGGCTACTTCATATATTTATGGTTCATCTGATTGCTCGCAAATTCCCAAAGAACGTCCTCTACTTCACAGCAGTGACCACCCCGAAACTAGTACAGTGGCTGCAGCCTGCAGGCCAAACTCTGCATCTTTCCGCGAGAAAGTTTGAACATGGCGTGGCTATTTCATCTTCTCTTTCTTTGCTCGCTTGGTCTTACTGGTAAGTAACTGTGTTATACTGGAGCCAGAGCTTCTCTATTCTTGTAAAGGTCACAACTTTTCCAATCAATATGCCCGCTTCATCCTCAAAATCTGTCTTGGGTTCATTGTGCAATGTGGGTTTCTTCTTACTCTTATTTTCTCCTTAAACCCTTCATATCTTCTTATTTCCTGATTCTCAGGTGCTGGTCAAGAATCTATTCAACTCCTGAATCTCTGTGAGACAGCCGAAGAGGTCTTACAAGCATCTTCTAAATCTGACCTTCCCGTTGCTGTTTCGGTTAGCTCTGCGGACTTCAATGGGGTCTCTCAGAGCATCTTATCAGCGGAAAGTTGGCTCAGGTATCACGTTCTTGCACATTACCCTGCGACGAAAATCACCACCATTGTTCTGGGGAACTCTGTTCTCTGCCAAAGAGATCAAGAACAAAATTTCGGTTCGATTCTGGTTTCTTTGAAAAATGTCTATCACTCGCTGAAGAGGTGGGGTTTGGAGAAGGAAATCAAAGTTTCTGTTCCTTTATATCTTGACTGTTTGCATTTGAACTCTGCTTCTTACAGAGATGATTTGAGAATGGTCAAGCCTCTGATAGACTATCTCCAAAGTGTCAACTCCACCGTTTCTGTAATCCCAAGTTCGGATTTCTCTCAAATTTCGTATAAAGGCCTGAGCTTTGTGTCTTCTCACTTAGAGTCCATGAAAAAAATTGGATTTTTCCATCTGAACAATATCAATGTTATCACCCCAATACCTAAAGAAAGAAAACCCATAATGAGAAAGCTTTCCTTTTTGGGTTCCACCCTCATGGGTACTTTCCCTGTAAGGCCAACCCCATTACCGGAAATTGCAGAACCTCCATTGCATTCCTCTATTGGCCAGCCTGCTCCTTCCCATGCAGCCACAAAGCCTATGCCTCCACTAGCTCAAATAACTTCTCCTCCGATGCCTTCTTTTGCTCCAGAACTGCCACCATTCACTGTTCCGGCGAGTTCTCCTCATGGATTCAATCTACCTCCTTGTAACCCAATCGACAATGGCTCGCCTCAACCATATATAGGGGTGGTTCAGAAGTTATGGTGTGTGGCGAAGCCTAGTGTTCCTACAGAAACATTGCAAGAGGCTATGGACTATGCTTGTGGGGCTGGTGGGGCTGATTGTCAGGAGATCAATCCTCAAGGAAATTGCTATAACCCTGACACTGTGGTTGCTCATGCTTCTTATGCTTTCAATAGCTATTGGCAGAAGCACAAGAGAAATGGCGGAACATGCGACTTTGGAGGAACCGCCATCTTGATAAACTCTGACCCAAGTATGGATTAAATTTTAGTTTCATCAAATATCAGATTCGTCTAATTATTCATACTTTGTTTGAATTATCTGTTTCTTTTGCTAACGGTAGGGTTGTGTTTGCAGGTTTCCTTCACTGTCGGTTTGTTCTGAGTTAGAAACTTAGAATGAGTGATATATGCTCGTGAAACAAGGCTGGTGACTCTCTTTTGCTTCCATTAGGATTCTGATGCTCATGTTAGGTGGCTGTTGCCCTTGAGTTTATTTTGCTGCTAGTAATTGCTTTGTTTATGACGATGATTATAACTACGAAGTATGAAGTAGGGACGCAGAGAATTTATGTAGCTCTAAATTGTTGACCAAGTTTAAGTGACTTTATCAGGTGGATGCCACGGAGTGCTTGTTTTGTTGTTTATGATATATTCTTATTGATGTTTTAGATTACTAAAAATTGGAAATGTTGATGATCAGACCCGTTCAAAGACATGAGTGAATCAAACTAGCTGTTATTTCGTTCTGAACTTTTCATGCGACTTTGAATTAAAAGAAGATAAACAAAGGCGCATAGATTAACTCTAATGATTCATGCCCACGGACCCAAATAGGGTTCATTATCCCTATGATTTTGCCCGTTTTTTCACCTTTTCTTTCTATGATTGAGAAAGAGGAACAGGAGATTAGTGAAAGGGAACTAAAGAACAAGAATAGAAAATGCCAGCTCATGAGGAGGGACGAGAGGGTAGAGTACTTTGAGGAGGGACGAGACAAAAAGAAGCGTGAAAAAGATGTGCCTAGCGTTTTTATTCAAAAAATACCAATTAAAAAATAATTAAATCTGGACCATCATATGATGAGTTTATGGCGTTCCCCTGTCCCTCCCTTTTTAATTTCCTCTTCCCTTCAGTTATTTGTTCTTTTATAGAGCCCTTCACTTATTTTCACTGGTGACAGATTTTATTATTTCACTCACTAGAGTCTCATTTCCTCTATTTTCTGTTTACTTAAGAATTTCTTGTTATTTTACTCATCGGAGGGATTGTTCTCTGTTCATCTTTCCAGCATCTGGCAGTTCTTTTGTTTTGATTACATAAAATAGAGTAAAAGACAATAAATTTGCACTGTATATATGTACACTGTATTTGCATACAACATAAGACCCCAATAGGGGGCCTACAGATGTCACATTAAATTAAAATTTTGTAAATAATTTGGTTCTATATCCTCCTTCACGTTGAAGCCTATATTTTGTGAGATGATCCACAATTACGCATCGAACGTCTATACTTGATATAGATCTTTCCTCTGGCTCTTTTCTTTTTAATGAAAAAGAAAAAATGCCTCATCAATCAAAAGAGATATATACAAAACATCCCCTAAGCTTAGTTTAACCCCTCATCTACCACTTCATTCATCAATGAGAGGGGTGAATGATCGAAGGTGCAAAAAACATTATTGTTATAAAGCGCTAATTTAGTTAAAGCATCGGCCTCCATGTTGTTTACTAAAGGTAAAAGTCAGTGAAACTTGCCACTCCCTATACATCATATTTCTAACTTCCTCAATTATCTCACTCACGATAAGGGTAGCTAACCACATTCTCTCTTAAAATCAGATTATATACACTTGGGCAATATCAGTTAGCACTTTGATTTTTCTCAGGCCCTTGTTCCCCTTCGGCTCCTTTTCGACAAGAGAAAAAAGAATCTTTATAGGAGCAACTAAACTGTACTAGTGCACAAAAAAGAGAGAGAGAGCAAATGGGAAAAACAGGCCGTACAGAGTTGTGTCTGTTCTGCATCTACTCATGGACTCGATTTACTGGCTTTCATATGATCTTTCCCCGTCACTGTTATTGGAACCATTAGAGCTGTCTTTATTCTGTGCGCAAACAAAAATATCATCATACATAACAACCAAAACAAGTAACCCACGCTAACCTGCATTAAACCACTCAAATAAAATGAAAAACAAAACAAAAGAAAGAGACGAATCAGCAGGCAAAACTCATGTTATATTGATTAGAAAAAAGTCATTTTTAAGACGTCAGCATACAATAGTGTGACAATCACCAAGAAAGATACAAATAATTTCACAGTGATTTTTCAATTCTATATCTTTGATCTGACAGATTCAAAACTCAGAAATATGTTGTAAAAGAATGGCATTCAAAAAGTACCTCAATAGCACCATTATAACTGAGATTCCAAAAGTTAACAATTTATAGTACATTCTTTTCTACATCAATTATCGATCCTCTTAGTTGGTTGATAATTGGTTTAAAATATTTAACCACACAACGAACGGACCTTTTCAGAGATATCATCAGCAGACATCACTTCGTATAGCTTGCGCATAAGCATTTCCTCTTCTACCTACAAGAAGGCCTCAAGAAGTCAGGGATTCTAGTTTATGATTTAGTATGTTTAGTACAGTCATTGCCAAAATAATTTCAACACGCCAAACTGAAATATAAGTATAGCAATAATCCGTCAAGAAGCTGATAAATAGCCAATAGAATCAGCTCAAACCTTCCGTAAGAAAAAGGAGGGGAAAATCTTCAAAGATTAAAATTAGAGTATGAACTATTTGTAGCAAGAGAGGTGAGCCTTATTTAGCTGCATGGTATAGTTGGTAAAAAAGGGCTATATGGATTATGGAGCACCAAATTTACTGTAAGATAAAAGTATTACAGATCATAGTGCAAATATAAAATAGTTCATATTATTATGTCTCGTACAAGTTGCAATTACATCTTGGAGCCTGTATCATCCTTACTAGGAGATAAACAGAGCCTATAGAAAAGTCGCAGTCCTATCTGACGGAACTGATCCAGAAATCTTGTAAATTCAATACTAATCTCACCAGAGTATCGGTCTTAGTATTATAGGCTAAACACTGAAAAATCAAAAGGAAAAATAGAATCAGCCACACAATAACAAGATCCCTTTGCATGTGAGAGGTAGAGACTCTCAGCAGCGATTCACTCATAATCTGCTCTCCTAACACTGACCACCTCACCCATAATATATTCCCAATGTCGTACTCCTTCTCTAACTCACACGCCTCCCCAAGACCACTAGTTCCCATCTCAGAACATTAGTCATGGGTCCAACACTATCCTAAATCTAATTAACAAAGGCCCTCAAATCTCTAAATATAAAAATCTCACCAACTGGAAAATAAAAAGTACCGTGTAAGTAGAGAAAACCACCCGAACCAAACCCCCCCCCCCGGGGAGAATAGTGCAAAGAGTATGGCAGGTAGATATAGTAGTCATAAGTCATAAATAACAGGAGAATCGAAAGAAAGCAAAATTTTGGAAAGACAAGAAACCTGAAGTTTTTGCAGCTCTTGAAACATTAATCTGTAAGATTCCATGAGGAACTCGTTTTGCTTATCCAAATGCCTGATAATAACATGATTAAAAAAACCATTCGATTTAAACAAAAACGCTAAATTAAATGTTAAAAACATCGGTTCAAGGAGTACTTCAATAAATGTCCGCAGTGCCTCGAGTCAAGCTTTTCAGGCTCCATTCTAAGAGACGAGGGACAATCAAAGTCAGCAATAGTTTATTCGAGATCAGAAGAAGAGACCACACTTAATGGCAACTTGTCTTCTTCAAACTTGAAAACGGAAACGAAAACTTTATATCACCATCGGGCAGACTACGACCTACCCGAGCCAGTCTCGCCTGTAAATCACGGACGACGGAGATGAGTCTATAGTCTATACTCTTTCCCTTTGCAGTTGGCGGCAGGTTTGAAAGTAGAGCTCGCTGGGTCTGGGCTGAAGAAGGACGGAGTTGACGACTGAGACAGTTCGCGTTTTGTGAATTTCTTTCTTTTTTCTTATACAAAAGTTTTTAGTAAAATATTAGATTTTTCTATAATCTAAAAATAGCTTAACATCTTTTTTAGATCGAGTGACACATCTATTTATTTAAATATAAATTTAAATATTTAAAAATTAAAATATTTTTTTAAATATTAAAATTATAATAAAAAAAATATTTTTTAAAAATATATTGGTCAGATTCAATTCCCGTCAAATAATGGTTGTTATTTTTTTTACAATAATTTAAAAAAAAAATTAACTTATCTATAATTTAAAAATAAGATAAAATTTCTCTTTTTTTTAAATAATATTAATATAATATAAAATAAATTATTTATTAATTTTAAATATAAATTTAAGTATCTATAAAATTACGATGCATTTTTTTCTTTTAACAGGCGCGCACGCTCACTTTTCCGTGTGGAAAGTTTTGGGCTTTGAAAATGGACTTCACTTAAGCCTACTGTATCAGGCCCATAATGAACCTAAGCCCAATATAATTCGGATTTTCTTTTTGACTTGCTGCAAAATTCATAATATGACTTAACCTAAAATTGTCTCAAAAGAATGTACAAAAAAAAAAAATTGTTTCAAAAGAATCGTGCCTCAGAAATTTACGCGTGGCTCAAAATTAATTAGAATTCTGACATTAAAAAATAAAGTACTCGGATGTAAATATTTTAAAAGCTATGAAGACAAAATACAATGCTGAAGAAATCCAATGGTATACATATGTTGAATAAAATGAATCTTGAGCATATACGTAGTAATGATAATATTGCAAAAATGGAGAGGTAATTATTGTCTCTTTTGGGATGGGTGTATGGATGCTATACCATCTTAAGCTTCACGGTTCATAATCATACATAAACACGACGACGGCGACGACGACCCCCACCACGATGCAAATGCCCTTTCTCTTTTCGTTAATTTTTTTCCCGTCTTCTTCACATGTAATGAAACTCCGAGGCACTCAATTATCAAACGCATTTCAATTACGTATCGCCTTGTGATGTGCTGCTATAGTAAAAAGTAAAAACCAAGAACTCAACGTATAGCCTCCGTTGAACAGAAGAGAACAACCAAAGCTCTCTGACATTCCCCCGACTTTCAACTAAGTAACTGCAATCTTACTGTTCATATAGCAAATTTTTATGATGAAGTAATATTGACTTTGAAAGAAAATGGATATGTACCCAAATTAGGCCAACTTTGAACAAGATAATAGGTTCTAGACGTTACTGTTTCATCAATAATACGATCTGTAGATAATGGTTGGTGAATAGGCACTTTCAGAGAGAAAAAGTTAAATAATAAGAAGCCAAGAAGAAAAGCCTAACTTTGATGAGAACTGTGGACCATAACACCAACCAGTTTGTGGGCACCGTCCCTTCAATCTCGAAAGCTAAGCCAGCATTCATCAAAGCTAGCTACAGGGGAGCTAAACAGTAGGGATAATCCTCTATAAACCAAGTATTTTTGGTCAAAGATCAGTGACCACGTACGTAACTAAATCATCATTCAAGAAGCTCACTATTTCTGGTTCAACTCCAATGGATCTTTCAGATTTGCTTCTCCTGCTTGTTTCGTCCTCTTGCGTTAATCATCAGGAATATTCTTGACATGTCTTTTGGCAGATTCCACATGGAAGTACGTAATACTAACTCTGAGAAAATTATTTAAGCAGTGTCAAGTACATATATATATATATACTTGATTAGCTGAAAATGACATCCACTATCAGATATGTTGGTAGATATTTGAAAATGATGTTTTCGTCGCCAAATCGTTACCCATCTCTGCGTGCCCGAATTTTTTCCCCTTGTGTATGTTCTCTTATCTCTAGCAGATAATTGATTCATCAAACACATTCATTGAACTTCTCTGTATGTGCCAAACAAGAATATTACATATTCCATTATTCCTCTCCCTACTGGCAGCAGCAGATGAGGTGCTAGATTATTAACGTTAACTTGGCCATTAAAACAATGAATTTTAATTATTAGCCAATGCTTTTAACTCTTATAGATATAATTAGTTCATGCTCTGGCAATTATTAATGATCATTCGTGCAAAAGTTCCTCGTGGAACTTTAACTTACTTATAATAATGAGAATCAAAGGCCATGTGCCTTGTGATAATTACTGATACCTCAGCAAAACCTAGAAGACCCTTCTCCGCGCCCACTTTAAAAATAGATAATTCCCTGTCTATGAGTTGTAAATTTATCCACCATATACGATTCCCTAAGGTTTTGCTTTTGAGCATGACTTTTTCTGGGTTGTTTTTTTTTTTTTAAATCTGAGAATTACGGAATTTGCTCTGTTACTTGTACCAAAGGAGCCCTTGTACCCCAGAAAAACTATTATGAGTGCCCTTGATTTAAGGGCATTCATCAGACTTTGGATGGTCCCCTCCTCAAGATAGGCATTTTCAGTTGAGCTGGAAAGACGATTTCTTTTGAAAAAGTTAGGAAATAATGTTGAGCACGACCATCAAATGGCATGCCTACGTGGTGTAGGTCAAAATTCCACACATTGTTTGGACCAAAACAAGTGTACAAGTCATCTTAGCCACAATGCTCTCTTTTACGTTCTTACGTTATAATTGACAAGTCATTGGGTGTATATCGGTCGGCGAACTTCTTCAATAATTAAAACACTGTCTCAACGGTTTTTAAAAATTTTGAAATTTTCTCAGAATTATTGTTTTACTAACTATTTATATCAGAGTTCTATATCAGATCCTTTCTTCATATTATTTAGATGAAATGCCGACAAGCTTTATGAATATAATCTTTCGAGATTGTGGTATTAACATGCTCCATTCTTATAATTCAGGGGCTGCGACAGTTTTTCAGGATTCTATCTAATTTTCTTGTAGATCCTACTGGTCCAAACTGTTGTTGCATCATCACCATCCGCATCCGATGCGCTCGAGCGAGAGAACGCAATTCTTTTCTTTCTTTAATTTCGTTTTTTTCTTTCTGTTGTTGGGTTGGTGGTGAATGAGAAAAAAGCAGGTTCACATTATTATATTGCATGCGATGAGGCAGTTTCTGCGTTTCGTTCTGAATTTCTGGGGAAAAGATTCTTGATGGAAGGGAGAAAAATATAAACAAATGCAGGCAGGCATTATACTGGGGATGTGCTAGAGAAAGCGGATACGATAAAACCGAGCGTGACAGTCTTTCTATTTTATATTTGGCATCGGAAGAAGCAGATCAGAGCAATGCATGTGACATGATTGGCAAAGGGAAAGCATTGTGGTCACAATATCACCAATCGTATGTGCAGGCCAAACCAAATGCAACCCGAAATATTCGTCAGAGATGAGCCATGTATTTGTTCATTGAAGTTAACAAAACAAATCAATTTATAACATCGATTTACTTTTAGAGTTCTGGAGAAGAGCCAGTATAATGACTTGTTTATTTAACTGGTTGCAAGAGAAGAACCCGGATAATAACAAGTGTTGTGTTAAGGAATTAAAATACTTCTTAGAAGAGGACGCGTTTGTGTTGTAGAAAATGCCATGCTTATTAGTAATATATATATATTTACGGTCATTTTATGAATGCAAGATATGGTATCTCTTCAACTTCAATTATATGGCATATATAATCTAATTAATATATATTGTATGAAAATGGTGATTCTTCATATAAGATCCTCATGCATAATTTATCACCCGAATTTAATTATTTTGATTACAAATCTAAGAGTCTGTGAACCAAAATAAATATAATAGTATAACACAGAGAGTAAATTAAAACACATAATAATGAATAATGGGATGTGCCTGATTCTTGAGGAAGAAATAAGTAGAGAAATAGAGTGGTCCTGTTGTACAAAACGGGGGTCGGGGGGCCTAAATTGGGTTCACAGGCTGAAACGAACGGAGCACTAAAAAGTGGCGCCTGTCAGAAGGGCGTGCGCTACATAACCTTACATTGCAGCAGGCTGCATTCTGCATAGTGGTGTGGGGGGAGAGGGGGAGAGGTGGAGAGAGACTAAATACGTGGGTGGGGGCCTCGTGGTGGTATCCATCATTTCAACTTTCAAGTGTGTGAAGTTGCTCTATTTACGAGCTTAATAGAGCTCGATCGACCTCCTTCATTCATTCAATTCTAAAGTGTAAACACTAAATAATCCCTACTTTCCCAAATTTTAATTTGTTTAGTTATATCACCTTTAAAATAATATTAGCGCTGTAGTGCAATTAAATGCTTTGGATTTCTGCTTCAGCAGGAAGTAAAAAGGGCTAGGAGATTGGGAAAGAGAGAGGCGAGGTGGTGGTGACGGGGACGAAGATGCTGATTCAAAGGCTCTGAAGAGCAGAGAGAGAGAGAGAGAGAGTTGTGTGTGGGAACATTCTGAGAGAGGTTGGCCTTTTGTGTTTGTGTAGTCGTGGAGGCTGTCAGAGGCAAAGAGGAACAAGCTCATCTTTTTTGAAGGTGATCTTTTCAGTTCGGTTGGGTGGTTTCTGTGATATGTGGGGCTCTATGAAGATATAGTGCTATTCATGCACTGAACTTTATGATTTTGTTGTGGTGCCCCATTTCAGATCTCTCACTGTATTGGCCCATCACCTTCCCTCTTCGCAAGTTTTCTTCTTGTATTCCTCTCTTTGTCCTACAATCCTCCGCTGCTCTCTCAAATATTCCCCTCTGGTATGCTTCAGTTTCCATCATCTCCTCTTGACATTTTGCCTATTTCCCTGCTCTTCTTGCTCTCTTTCTGTTATATATCTTCCAATTCTGCGAGCCAGTTTCTGCTAAAAAAAAGTGGTCCTTTTTTTCTACCCATTCTTTAAATTCGAAGCGGCCTTTGTGTTTTTTTACTTTCCACTGGCTAAAAATTTTCGGTTGCGAAACTTGTGATCTTTGGCCAGAAACCATCAAAATTGATGCCTCTTTGTCTATGATGTTGGGTGGTTTCCCTTACCTCAAACTCATACCGAGATATGCTGTCTTGTGATTGCAGGTTCTATGGCTTTAATGGAGGGACAAAGCTGAAACGTGGCTAGCAAAGGAATGTTGATCATAGGATTTGGGGTTCTAAAATTCTAAAACTGTGTGGACCAGAAAAAGGGTCTAAGTAGCTCATGTCTTCTTGACTCCGTTGGGAATAACAAAGAAAGAAGAAAGAAGGAAACAGAAAATATATACACACTAGGCGGTGGTGTCAGTCTTGAACAAGTGGGCGGGTCTCTGGTTTTGAGAAATTTATATAAGTTCGAGGTACTCTGTTGGCAATGTCCCCCTAACATGACCAGATTTGCCGGACTCATTGGGCTCTGTTACCAATTTAGTAAGCAATCTCATCTTTGAGTCCCTTCCATTCCAAGTGAAATAAAATATACACAGAAAACCCCTTCCCACCTCCTCTTACTGCCCTTGGTGTCTGAGAAAGATTCGGTCTCACTAAGAAATTATACCCAAAATTCTATTTGATACATCTTCCCTCTAGTTGAATTTTTTCCAACTTACTCATATTCCTCTGTTACATCCTTAAACTCGGGTTTGAGTTTCATAGCCGGTGGCGATAGCGGAACCTAGAGATTGGATCCAATAGGGAAAACGGACCCACTTACACTTTGCTTCAGCCAAGATGAAGTTTATGAAACTTGGATCTAAGCCTGATTCTTTCCAGAGTGATGGCGATAATATCAGGTGTGAGATCTATGCAAAATTTACTTCCTTCTTTTTTAGCTCTTGCTCAAAATTTGCATAATGGCTCTGTTATTGCTCTAATGGATTTTCGTAATTCCATTTCTGGCTTATTCTAGTTTGAATCCTGTTCTGATTTCATTGTTCTTGTTCCTTATTTCAATGTTAGTAGGTTAGTATGCTTTGATTTTGAATCAGTTCATGTTTTGTACAGTTTATCTTGGTGGAACTAAAAAAAAATTTAGATATATATGCGCACCCAGCAAATTAATACAAATATGGACGAAAGCAACCATTGCTGTCGGAGAATTATTCGCAGTCGAAATATCTACATATTGATACCAACTGAAATTTGACTTTTAATACAGTACCAGATTGGGCAATTATCTTATTCTTCAAATAGATAGCTTGAAGATGCTCTAGTCCAGAATTATCATGTTTTTAATACCTGCTTCCTGATTTTCTGTTCTACTTTATTTCACAGTAATTGATTAGCTCAATTGCATTTAGTATAATGATAGAATTGGTTCACTTTTACTTTTCACTTAAGGGTATTCATCTATCCATCTTCTTTGTCATATTTTGACAGAAGCAAAGGGGAGTAGCCTTACTGAAAATGATGTTACCATAAATGAAGGAGTTTTTTGGAAGTTGATCTATGTTTGTCTATGCAAATAACATTGCTCAGGGGAAAATGATCGTAGCATGAGCGCCTTAGACACCTGAGAGGATAGGAGTCTCGAATGTTTTTTAATAATTATGAACTGAAAATTTGAGTTGAAATTATCATGTTTTTTATTCCTTGCAATATATAGTTCTTAATATTCGTGTTCCGACTTGAATTTTAGTCACCGCAATTGTAAAGCCTGAATCGACCTTCTCACAGTAGCCTCGCATACCTGCGCCTTTGTCTTAGTCCTGGACAATATTTGTTTCATGCTTAATGTTATTTAACTTATGCTATTGTGTGCTCTCAGTAGATAGAGGAAAAAAGACATAGTTCTTCCCTTGTGCATTTCTATTTTGATATGTGCAAATTGGAAAATTTGTACTTGCAGAAATCACACATCTTCAAATTTAACTTAGGTCCAGCAGACTATATTTATCTTCTTCTTCTTGTTATGTTTTTATGTTTAATTGTGTTTCTTCTTGATTTATTCATTCCTTGAAAGTCACAGGAATTGGCTTATATACATGCAGGTATGTGGCAACTGAGTTGGCACCTGACATAGCCGTTAATGTTGGATATGTGAAGTTTTATCTCCATAAGGTAAGAAATTTAACATTTAGACTATGTTTGATACCCGTAAAAGAAATCTGAGGGAAGGGAAAGATGAGGAGAAGTAGTTCTCGTTTTGTTTGGTCGGATAAAGAAAACTTACGTTTATGAGAAAGAGCTTTCCTATTCCAATTCCCTTTCCGGTTCCTTTTGTAATACCAAACAGGCCCTTTAATTGTTTTAATAGTCTGATATATAGCTTGGACAAGAAGTGAGCCTGTAATTTTTCTTGTCAATTAGTGCTTCTGCCCCCTTTACTAGAAAGGGAATCGGTAGTTTATTTGTGGGGAAATGACTGACTTTATGGCTCTTGTTTTTGATCAAATTAAAAGGGTGGAACAAAAGATGCTGTTCTAAATCAATGCCATGGAAACTTTTACTGTATTATGAAGACTTGGGCCTGGTACTCATGTAGGATATAATTATACATGTGCTTTGAATCATTCACTTAACAAGGGTGTTTGACTATGCTCTCCGAACAATAATTGCAGTAGCAGTAGGACAGGATTGCAGATGACATCAACATTTGAAAAATATTAATGACAACCAATTTTTTCATCCCAACTGCTATTGTTTTAAAAATTGTAGATAATCGGTTGGTTAAAAACGTTAATATCTTCTGCATATGTTTTTTCTGGGCTAGTTGTGACTTTATTTTGATTAATATCTGCAGTTTCCCCTTTTGTCCAAAAGTGCACGCATGCAAAAGCTGGTTGCAAACACCAATGAAAACAATGATGAAGTCAACATCCAGGACATTCCTGGAGGTCCTGCTGGTTTTGAAATATGTGCGAAGTTCTGTTATGGTATGACGGTCACTCTCAACGCATACAATGTTGTTGCCGCTAGATGTGCAGCAGAATATCTTGAAATGTATGAAACTGTTGAAAAAGGAAACCTTATCTACAAGATTGAAGTTTTCCTCAACTCAAGCATTTTCAGGAGCTGGAAAGACTCAATTATTGTTCTACAAACCTCCAAGTCTCTTCTTCCATGGTCCGAGGAACTTAAGATTGTAAGCCACTGCCTTGACTCGATAGCTAACAAGGCTTTAATGGATCCATCTAAAGTGGAGTGGTCATACACATATAACAGAAAAAAGCTCCCACATGAGAATGGTAATGATCCTCAATGGAATGGTGTGAGGAAGCAGCAGATGGTTCCAAAGGACTGGTGGGTGGAAGACCTCTGTGAACTCCAACTAGATGTCTATAAGCGCGTCATAACTACAATTATAACTAAAGGCAATGTTTCCAGTGCCGTGATTGGAGAAGCTCTAAGCGCGTATGTTTCGAGAAGGTTGCCAGGTTTTAACAAGGGTGTGATCCAGGGTGGTGATGTCATGAAGTATCGATTAGTGTTGGAGACAATTATTCAGCTACTACCCATGGAGACAGGCAGTATCTCCAGCAGTTTCTTGTTGAAGTTACTGAGAGCAGCTATTCTTTTGGAATGTGAAGAGTTGGAGAGAACAGAATTGATGGGGAGGATAGGCCAGCATCTTGACGAGGCCACAGTGGCTGATCTTCTGTTTCGGGCGCCAGCTGGCGAGACAACTATGTTTGATGTTGATACAGTGCAAAGGCTAGTTGAAGAATTTGTGGCATATGAACGAAACGCACAGTCTGATTCCTCGATGGAAGATGAATTGCAGATCGGGAGGCCCAGGATAATATCAGAGGCATCTAAAGTTAGGGTAGCAAAACTGGTAGATGGCTACCTAGCTGAGATTGCTCGTGATCCAAATTTACCTGTTTCAAAATTTGTTAATCTTGCCAAGTTGGTATCGCACTTCCCAGTACCATGCCATGATGGCCTTTATCGCGCCATTGACATGTATTTAAAGGTGAGGACCTCATCCATGTCCTATCAGGTTTCAGCTACTTGTCCTTCATTCTCATCTGTTTGTCCTGGTTATATTGGCCGAGGTTCCTAATATACTATATTTAAGCATAGGGGTCAAAAAACATTGAACTCTAACTGACATGAACTGTTTTTTCATCTGTTTGATGGTATGATGGTATCTACGATCTAGTACTCAGCCAATAGAAATACCACTAAAGTTTCAAAACTGACTTTGATTGTTGACTTCATAAAACAACAGTCCCAGTGCAACGCCATTCAAACAAGTTCCTCAGGCTTAATTTGCTTATATGTGATGCAGGAACATCCCGGGATCAGTAAGAGCGACGGGAAAAGAATATGTAGGTTGATGGATTGCAGGAAGTTATCTGCAGAAGCCTCCATGCATGCGGTTCAGAATGAGAGGCTTCCCTTACGTGTTGTTGTGCAGGTCCTCTTTTTCGAGCAGCTGAGAGCTTCAACATCATCATCAGGGCAGAACACTCCTGATCTGCCGGGGTCAGTTAGGGCCTTGCTTCCTGCTGGATCTCATGGCAGCTCAAGGTCTACTACAACCAATACCGAAGATGAATGGGATGGTGTGGCAGAAGACATAAAGGCTCTCAAAGGAGACCTTGCTACATTGAAGTTATCGAGAGGAGACAGCGGACGAGGTAGTGATATCAACAGCAACGATAGCGTTAAATGCAATGGTGAAAAACTTGCTGCAGGCAAAACAAAAGGTTTCCGTATATCAAAGAAAATATTTTCCAAGATTTGGTCAAGCAAAGAAAGAAATGGCGAGATCACTAGTTCTGATACTTCCGAAAGCCCTGCTTCTACCGTTGTTGAGGAAACAAAGTCCACTCCATCCAGAAGTAGGAGGCACTCTGTATCTTAAAACGCTTCGGTATTCAATCAATTGTATAATCGTCTCACTCAAAGGTAGCAGTAGGAGCTAGGGCTTACTGACATCTTGCACTCGATTCGTCAATGGAAGAAGACTTGGAAGGTATGAAGAAGCACCAGGAAACGTATTTTCTGTGTTGAATGTGGCTGTATTCTATAATTTTCCCAGAGATGCATTTTCTGATTAGCCAATGTTGTCTTTCTTTGTTGGAATAGAGAGGGGCTATGACACTGACCCGGTTTTGTTGTACCATAATGAAAAGGAATGTCATTATTGCTTTGTACGCCTTCGCCTCCTTTCTCCCCTTTAAATCCCTCAAAATGATTGATTTCCGACTCTTTTGGGTTATGACAATTTTCAACTTGGTTTAGTCTGAAGTTTATGAGAGAAAATGGCTCAAGCAAAGTTTCCAATACACCCAATTATCTTAGATTACTTTGCTCATAATAAATCCAAGTTAATACCAAAGGACTATAACATAAGAGGAGCAAAAGTTGGTTTGGTTCAGTTGAGATAATGGGTTGGCTTATAATTTATAAAAAATTTAAAAAATATTTATAGGAGATTTACGATATTGTTTATTAAATAAGTTTTTATAATGACAATAAGAATCCAATTCATATTTTTATAAAATATGGGCTCGTTCATTAGCATTATTTATTTTTAATTTTTTGGGTACCAATTATCAGGTGTATCAATTTAAAGTTTGAGGCTAAGCCTCTTTAATTTTGCTTTCCTTCTTTCTGGTCCAAGTGATGAATCAGGCTTTCATGTCTAGTAATGGGCCAACCATCTGATATATCAGATTGACAGATTAGCTAGCTCATTCCTTAATATGATTCCCATCTACACTTGCAGTTAAATTCTTATAGATTAATGATTTACTTAAGATGTTCAATTACTACATATGTTCGCAGTTAATTTATTACAACTTGTACTCCTGAGAATTGACCTTTTTAAACAAAAAAAATCAAGCAACTTTAAGTACCAGGTTGCTTCCAACTTTTTTTAAATTCACACTGTGCAATACTCCATTAATCGGACAAGAAAAGCATGGACTTTTAATTTAATAACAATGCATGATTAGGAGTTAGGACGACTTACAACAGGTCAGTCAAAGTGGGTAATTTTGCCTTGGATTTATTATATATATGAATCAGAACTGATTTTTTTTTTTTAAGATCCCTGTCCACCTCATGCATGTGTGGACCTACATATAAAATATTTTCATCAGGAACTTTTCACAGCATTAAACTCAGATAGAAGAGAGAAAGAGAAAGATGACTCCTCCAGCCCCAAGATATTCTAATAATGAAAAGCCGTTGACGTAGAAAAGAAGACAAACCAAACAAAATTGATGGAGTGTGATTAATTAGGCATTTTTGTCAGTGCCAATTGTTCTTTCTCATCATCTTCAAAAGACACAACTTACCAGTGAGTGAAATGAAGCAGGGAAGCGACAGAAAAGAAGATAAAATGCTCACGGACAAAAGTTGGAAACCCTACGAACAACACTAGTTCTTTCTTTTGACAGTGAACTACCATTCACCCATTTTATTAATAATTCACACTGTTCATTAATGAATATCCATTATCATTCTTTAATGATCTTTTGCTGTTGCTCGATTTGAAATGAGAATCTCTCCTCTCTCTTTTTGGGCTGCGTTTTTAAAGAAATATGGATAGTTACATGTGCAGTGACGATAGGTAATCCAAATGCTGCTTATATTATTGGTATATAGCTTGGAGCTTCATATACGCTACAACTCGGTGATTTCAATTAATGTAATCAAAACTGTTGCGAGAGTATTTTGATATTGAGTTTCCTAGTAATCTTCACTTGACTTCTGATGATTTTTCTCGTCAGTTACTAGTTATATCTGGTGAGAATAATGAGATGAACTGTATATTAATCCATATTACTTTACACATTGTGTATTTAAAAGAATAGTTGATAGATTTTATTAACATCGTGTGATCTAGACTTTATTATCTATTAAAATAATATTTTATTTGCCACGTGTCTTTTTCTATACAATGAATGAGTGGAAACAATGAAAAAAAGAGATTATTTCATAATTGCTATATTAGCTAGCCTAGATACCAGTATACAAGATAGGCCAATAGATGGGTAGAAAACATAATAATTAGGCCGCAGTAATCAATCCTAATCTGATGAAGCTTAACATGCTATGGTGCCGTGAACTAAGGGATACAGGTACTAATTGACTGGTAAGGTCAAGAAAGAAAATATCCTGCTTAAGTGCCTGGTCCACATCTGCCCTCTGATCCATTGACTTATAAATTATCAAATTATCCTAAACCCCATCTGTAACATCTATCTTCCCCCTACTGGGTTGGAAATAAAAAAGAAGGTTTTTTAAAATTTATATAGTAACATATGAATTATTAAAATAAATTTTATTTTTTTTAAATAAAGCATATTTCATACACATATTTTGATTTGAATCTAATATATTATATTTAAGTGATCTAATTATTTTCTATGTTAAGAGTTTGTAGGGAAGAATATATGTTATTTGCACATTAAAGTTGTTATTCGTATAGTCATGCGATACTTGTCCTTTATTTATGTATGTATTGATCTAATTTTTTAATATTAAAATACATGAAAAGAAGAAGTATCCGGAAACTGGGTTGTATAATGATGGAGAAACACAAAATCGACAAAGCCTTGAGGCGGAAAAGGGAGTGTCAATTCAAGAAGTGTCTTGGGATGGCTAGAAATAGCACTAAGTTCCTCTTTAGAGAAAATAGAGAGCGCTATGGAGTGTGGGCGTGTGAGAGAGAAAGTGATGATTATTCTGGCTGAGATTGGATGAGATACTTTTATAGATTCAGTCTATTAAAAATCCAATGATGTTAAAAAGGAAGAGAAACGTGTGTGCTGGCAACTAGGATTTGAGAGGTGCTGTAACCAGAAAGAAAGAAATAAAAGAAAATGAATGAATGGAGAAATCCACTAACGAAAGAAAAAGGTAAAATTATATTTAATTATAGTATAAAAAATTAATTATAAAAAAATTAAAAAAAAATATTAAATTATTATGATATTTCAGGATCTGTAATTAATTTTTTAAAATTATAAAATAATAAAATTACCTATAAAAATATTTTAATTGTTATTTTTTATCTTCTAATTATTATCCTTTTATTTAAAAGTTATTATTTTTATTGTTTAAGTTATTATTTTTTTTATTGAGTTATTATTTTTTTTGTTTGAGTTATTTTTTTATAAGGATAATTCTATTATTTTATAATTTTAAAAATTAATCTTAGATTTTACAGCAATTTAGTGATTTCTTATGATTTTTTCCAATTAAATTCTGAGACTTAAATATAATTTTATTAAAGAAAAAAGGAGAGTGCCACGTGGCGCTCACAAGGAAGTGTTGCCCCAGCTAACTCCATCGCAGAGACTCGCGAGTCGCGACCCTTGTGATTACCCATTATAATCATTTCAGTGCAATCCCCGTGAAAGGTGCTCGTGTTGGGATCGCCGTTTCGTTTCGTTTCGGTTATAGTCTGTGTCGGTTTATTTAAACAGATTTTAAATTAAATTATAATTTTAAATAAATTGATCAGAATAATTTATAAAATAATAAAAAAATTTATAAATTAATTAATTACTATATTATTTTTATTTTTTCTTATATCTTCTCTCATATTTTTTCTTATATTTTCTCTCTTCTCTCATACATTTTCTTACACCCTCTCTCTTTTTTTGTTATATACTCTCTTTTTTCTTTTTTATACCATCTCTCCTCTCTCTTTTTATTTCTTATCTCTCCTTATTTAATACTCATATTATTTTTCATAATTTATCAATAATAAAAATATTTTTAGAAATAACTATCTCAACATTTATTTATTTAATTTTTTTTAAATTTTTTTAAAAAAATCTTTTTCTATAAATTAGCTATTTTTTTTTTATAAACCTATTTCTAAAATTTTATTCAAAATCGCCTTTATTATTCACTTATTACCCCTCACTCTCTCCATGTTCATTTACCCAGTTTCCTAAAAATTAAAATAAAACGCTTGTCTCTTTCACGTTCTTATCTTTCAGCCTCATCGCCAACCATCCCAACACTTACACGCTCCATACTTTTTCTGGCTTTTTTTAATCTCTTCTTGTCCTCCCTCTCTCGCTCCCACCCACCCACTTGCGTTCCACGTGTAAACTCAGCCCAATCGTGTCCCCAGCGATTTCAAAAGCAATTATAAATATGAGTTAGAGCATATAATACAACCATTTTGACCCATTATATTTGCTTTCTCCAGATCCCACCACATTCCCATTTTGCAATATACTGTTCTCCAAAATCAGGTCCTTGTACGCCGTTTTCCTCAGGGCGCTTCCCTTTCCTCAGCACAAGTTCTCTCAGAAACTCCTATTAATGAAAATGAGAGTGATTGATGGATGCTTGGTTTAATCTAATTAACAAGGTCAGAACAAGAAAAGAGTGTCCTAAAACGCAGAGGTGATGAGAGGGGCTAAATATGATTTTGGGAATGGAATTAAATAATGGGGCACCATCTGATCCCCACTAGCCTCAGTAAGAAAGATACTAGGATCCCAATAAAACAAAGTTGGCTGGGATAAGGTCCCCACCCGTGGGCATATTATCAAGGACACACAAGATATAGTCCCTAAAAGGTTCTTTAAGAAAAGCTTGGCGACAAGGACAAGGATATTCCATTTCGACCATTCAGTCACGTTACAGTTATATAGAGAGCCCTCCCGATTAATGCATCTCCCAACAACTATAACCAAAAATTTATTTAAAGCAAAAGTCGAAAAGACGATGGGTAAACAACACTAGATCATGAAAGCTGCGTTTGGTTCAAAGAGGATCTTAAAAAGCCACATCCATTTACAAAAAGCTATTTTCATAAAACTAGAGGCGGGATGGATATCCTCTCTCCTTTACAACCGAAAAACAATCCCTCCTCGCAGATAATTCCCAATTACAGGGGTTGAAAACAAAATCACATAACCGAGCAAGATTAATTAGTAAATAGCAACGAAAAAGGTGGGTCCTCCATTCGCTCGCTCTGGTCGGTCGGCACTGGTAAATTGGAATCATCTTTGGTCTCTGCTAAATTAGAGTTAAACCTCTCTGGGGTCAACAAAAATGGACCATCCGGGCGGAGATTTGGTCCAGTCACCCACGGAGCCGTCACTGTAGTCTTCCCCGAGCCGCTTGATGCACCATAAATCCTCATCGCAAGACAACATCTTCCAATGTGGTATCCCGAACTTGAGGGGATCGCTGCTCGATACCTCCGTCGCCACCACCCGGCATCCACTTTCCTTCCCCAGGTTATGTGCGAACCCACACAAGGCCTTCACCATCTTCACCGCTTCTGGGCCTTCGCCTCCGAGTCCATACAGGAAGTGCAGTCCGAACGGTGTGAAGAAGTTTGGGATCGACGGCAGCCTCAGCCACGGTAAGGCCCGATCCACTATTCTGGTCGTTTTCGCGAGGGTGCGCTTCATGCGTGACGCGCCCCGCACTTCGAGCGTGAAGACTTCCTTGCAGTTCCAGACGCTGAGCACTGCCCAGGACTCTGGTGGGTCCGACAGGAAGCGATCCAACCCGGGCCATGTCTCTGGGCGGTAGGACCCACTTGGGACGGCGAGGAAGGTCCCGAGGCTGAGTTTGTTTTTCAGGATGGAATCAATGTCGCGGGGAAAGAATTCGGTAGTGGCGAAGCGACGACGATAGAGGGATTCGGCGTCGTCGGAGTTGAGCGGGATGATGGTGACCTTGTGAGAGACCTTCTCTCTGTGAGCGTAAACGGGATTGACAAGGATTGACGGGGTACGGAACCTGGAGTATCCGCATTTGTCGGTGAAGAGCTTAACGGATGCTAAATTGTCGTTTTCCGTTGCTATATACGAGTACTCAACCCCATTATCTCTGAACCACTCCTCTATTCTGTGCACCAGCTTCAGCCCTATTCCCATTCTCCTGCGCCCACAACAAAGAAACACTATATCAGCTATCGCATCCCTCATTCTATGGGCTCTTATTATTATTGGTGTTGTTGTTGTTGTTGTTATTATCATTATTCCTGATAATGGAGAAGTTGGTGAAACGTGTACCGGTGAGAAGGCGAGACGCGGAGGCCTAAAATGTAGGCGACTTTGGTGTATACAGGGACGTATCTGGGAGTTGCTTGGAAGTTATCAGCGTCGTTGATATTCAAGTAGGGGCTCTTCACATTTCTGGATAGCTTCTTTCCGCATGTAACGGTTTTGATGCAGCCCCTTATCATTCCCACGATCTCTTGGCCCATCTCGGCTACCTGTTCAACCCACCCAGGAACGTAATCAATGATCACATAATGGAAATCTTATAATTCTCTCTCGGTTTCAATTTGTTCACAGGTGACACTATAGTCTTACATTGTAGTACAGCCGAACTCATGATTTTACTGTAATCATTTATGTGATATAGTACAGAGTTGACAAGGAGATTGTTACAAGTTGGGGGGAATGGATGATGGCTAGTAGAATGGGAGAAAGTGGAGCCCATAAAAAAACAAAAAAAGAGATACGGAGACATTGAGTATAAGAAGTACCAGCATGAGAAAAGAAGGTGAGTTGCGGACCCTGCAAATCGGGTCACCCATGAGGTCGGTGAACAGGGAGAGCTTCCCACTGGGTCCGACCTCACATATCTTTTCCATGGCTTCCACTCTTTCTCGGTCCCTATGGGCATCGAATTCTCTCACCACCGCAGTCCCAGACTGTTCTCCCATATCGACAATCAACTCGCAGTATAGTTCGGCCGCAGAACGACTGAGAAACGATACCGGAGGTCAGAGAATCTGAAGTGGGGAGAAACGGTGGCAGGGGCGGGGGTTATGTAGAGGGGAGGGGAAGGAGAGAGGTGTGAGAGTGAGGAAATCGCAGCGTTTTCAAGATAGAATAACGTGGGCGATAAGCAAGAAAGTCGTGCCAGGGCTTCGAAATTGGGAACAGAGAGGGGTGACAGAGTGATGATATAGGATCAGAGGTGGGAACGAAGTAGCAGCATGAAAAGCGAGCATAAATGAATTAAACGGAAAGAGGAGGGAGGAAGAAATAGCGAAAACCGTTGAGGTGTCTTTTGGGGGGTTCTTGGTTGGGCAGTGGAGGGGTTGATCATGGGAGAGAAGGAAGGGCCCTTGCGCGGCTTTAAATACCTGATTCTTTTGGACTTTTTTTTTTCAAATGTTTATTTTATTTTTGCGGGGGAAAAAATTCTCTCTTTCCCTCACTGTATATATAGAATCCATGACTTGGCTCTCCTGTATTCTTTAGGAAGATTATCGAATTGATGGATTTTCTTTCTGTTCCCTTTTTTTTTTTAAGGGGCGCACTGTTTTATTATGTGCCCGGATGATTGGATCTCTTTTTGTTGTGTGCATAATTAAGCTCCCGTATTCTTTTGCACAATATCACTGTTGTTTTTATTAAATAAATGAATAGAATAAGAAAGGGACGACAACAATAATGGAGGAACAAATTAAATGAGAAAGAAAAGGTGGGGGGGGGGTGTTGGGAATGGATATAATGATAACAGGAAAAGGGAGGGGGGAAATGGCGGCTGTGGCTGCGCCGTCATAGTGCGTATGGGAGTTTCATTAATTTTGAAAAAGGAAGAATATATAAGAGGAGAAGGGGGTAGCGGGGGAGGAAGCGTTACCAGGAAGTCCCCATATAGCTGCAATGATTACATGTATCAAATGATTTTTTTTTTTTGGGGGGGGGGGGGTAACCATCCGTTTTGGGGAGGGGAGGGATGATCCATGATCCATGATCCATGATCCATGATCCATGTTGATGAGTCTTGGAGGGAGAGGCATGCAAATAATGCAAAGGGGGCGAGTGCGTCACCCAAGACCAGTCTGTATAAACAGGATTGGTAGAGTGAGTCACATTTACATGCTGCGAGCTGGACTAATCTTTCCAACTTATCTCCGAATTACCTTCTCTATAACATATATACGTATCAAGATTACTTTATCAGCTAATAGCATTAAAAACTATATTCATATATAAATTGAAACTCTTTTTTAAACATGGATCATCGTAACAATAGTGACTAGTGCAGCTGGTAACAATAAAAGCGACGCGTGAACTGCAAAAGGCGCTTTGTTGTGATCTGAACTGGTGGGAGCGAAGATTTTGGCGCCGCAATGAGCATGATCATCTATTATTCACAGCCTAGATCGGACGGCTGGGATTATCCCCATTCACCCAGTTCTTGCCTTTACTGCCGGCCTCCGATTAAAGCCTGTGACGATAATGATGATACATATTCCCCCCCCCCCCCACCCACTTTCCCACTCATTCGTCAGCCTCCATTATCTCATCGGCTCATTCCCCTCCGATCTCTTGTGATCACCTTAATCCATCAATGCGAACTATTCTTTTACAAAACGCGCTCCAACCACATGCATGACCTGTGCCAATTTTGGAACTTGAATAAGTCTAAACTGGGTTTCCAAAATGTGGGCAGAGAACCTTGGTTTATTGGAGGGGAGTTCAATAGAGAGGCTCCAAAACGGTTTTAACTAATCATTGGGGATTTATGAGGAATTGCCCACGTCACCAATATTATTATTATTATTTCACAATTCATTCTACAGCCCTCTTCGCCTGCTCCTCACATATATATTCTGAAAACCGAATGGCTCCAAAATGATTCATCAGCTCAACAAATCTGAATTAATTAATTAAACAAGTAACTCATCAGGAATGCGCGACTAAGGAACTTTGAGCGATCTTTCTACTACAGGAGTTCCACTGGAAGATTTCTTGCACTAGAGGGAGGGAGGCGGTCGATCTAATAGATAGGGAGTAGGGAATAGATAATATATATATATAAAAGAGGAGTTGCATTATATATAATCGCCGGCGGAAAGTTATTCCATCCACATCCATTAGGATTATAATAAACAGCTAGGATGAGAGTATGGCACACTCTTAAATGTGTGTTTGAGGCCTCCTAACTTTTTTTTTTTTGGGGGAGGCTGGTGTTTCGTTTATGATATTTGAAGGTGGAGGATCGACCAGCAACTACTGCTTCCTTTATTTTATTATTTTTCTATTTAATTAATGAAACCTCCCCTCCATTGGTCTTCGCTTTTTTTTTTTAATATAAAATCATGTCAACGTACAATAATTCAGGTGTTCATCTCACTTGCCTCACACCCGCCCATATATTCAGATCTGATGACACGAGTCCCTTATTGTATTAAATAATTCTTTTTTCTTTCAAATATCATCATGACAGTTCAATCGAACAACTTTTTATATTTATTGACGCCAATTATAAATTTCAAGGTTATATAATAATAATTTGAGTTGCTTGGTTGGTGCCGCGCGATTTCTCACATTCGCGCATATATAATATTTATAATAAAGCATGTACGTATAGATTAAAAAAAAACAAATAGGAAATTTAGAAGGCAACGGGGATATATCTGTTGTGCTATTTTTAATTAACTGGCGTATGTATAGAATGTTCAATTTAGTGAGCTGACGTTTGAATAATTTATAGAGAATCCATTTAATCCCTTGTAGATGATCGAGAGAAATGACAGTGAGGGTATATGCAGCTAGAATTAATTAGCCGCGTTGTGGATCATATCACTGGTGAAGGGCGAAATTAACTACTCGTATCATATCTTAATTCATTGACTGTAATCTTGACGGGTTGTCTTCTTATTAGCCGCTAGCTGCTCGTTCTCATTCTTCAAAACGTTTCATGCCTAATCCTTTCATGCACAATATTGCATGAATATATTCTCTTCCAATTGTTGGTATTTTTATATAGATTAAAGAAATTAAATTAAATTAATTAATTATAAATAATATAAAAATTAATTAACTAATTTAGATAAATTAAAGATTATATAATATAAATTCGTCTTTAGTTGTTAGATTTAGCTTCATTAATCTATTAAGAAGGTCAATTAAATCTTATATTAAGGATTAAAGAGAGTATAAATGGTGTGTTTGGTTTAGGTTTTTAAATAACATATTATAAAAAAATTGATTTTAAAATGATTATAGATAATAAATTTTGTATAAAAATAATTTTAAAAAAATAAATATTTAGATTATTGTTATCATAATATTTTTTATAAGTAAATTATTAGAAGGGGTATGAGGTAAAAAAAGAGAGACAGAAATATAAAAAAAATTATAGAGTTAGAATACTTATTTGATATACTTAATATCTAAAAATTGTTTCAAAAGTCAATAGATCTTACTTATATAAAATTATATTTCACAATGATTCAAATTATAATTTTATCTAAAAATAATTTTATTATTAAGATTAGTTTAAGTATTTTGGACAAAAAGTAGTTTTTTCTTTTACAAAGAAGGAGAGGGAAGAGTTTATTCCCATTTCATATCAGAATGATAAATACGCAGAATTCTTGACCGAGTGGTACGAGCACGACAACAAGCTTTTGCGACGGAGATATTCTCTAGTATATAACCACTGCTAACGACAATAAAATAGTTAATAGTGTGTGTATGTGTGTGTATTACGATGCTGAGTTGCTGACGTTGACGTTGATACTTTTTGTAATTAGCATGAGAATGGGATATCATCGGGGAAAAAGAAGTCAATAAATATATACTATCAACGGTAATAAGAAAGTTAATAAGAGAATTAATATATAACCGTTATTTATTTAATTAATCCTTACTATATACAACCTTTTATTAGCTCTCATTATATGTTTTATAAGCATATCTACTCGTTCTATTCTGCCTTTGATGATTTGCTTTCTGTGATGTTTCATAAATTAACAAGTTTAAGGCACACTGAAAAATGTTTAGGCTTAAACATCTGCTCTTACCATAATACCCAAAGAAAAAGAAAAATCTCAGAGGAATAAAGACGTGTTTTTGTTTTGTTACGCTACCTCTCATACTAATAATATTTTTAGATAAATTAAAAAAATTAATTATAATTAATATAAAAATTAATTGATTAATTTGAATAGATTGATGAGTATATAATATAAATTTAATTAAGAGGTTGAATTTTACTATGATTAGTTAATTTATTTTATTTTCTTAATCTATTTAAAAATAATAAACTATCTCTTATAATTATGATAGAGTGTCATAACTATAACGAGTAACAACTAAGAAAGTTAATTAAAATATGCTAAATGAGCTAGCTATATTTTAAGAGAAAATCATGGAGGTTTCGAGATTCAACTTTATATGGTTCAAGTGTTCAACTAGGAGCATATTATATATGCCCTCGCATTAATATAACTTGGGGCGTGGAATAAAGTAAATGATGAATTTAAATAAACCAGGACGGGATTCCTGCTCATTATTAATAATTATTAAAACTTTTAGCCATTTTCCATTTAAAAGTGCGATCCTAAGAATCCACCATGATTTTGCTTACCAAGTTATATTCTTTGCCTAAGACGGTTGTCAACAAGTTCATGAGATTTGAATTCACGAAAGTATTTGGAAAAAGATTTCCCATCATATATTTAAATGTTCGAACTTTGTTTATTTTTCTTGACTAGATTTACTAAAGATGTAACTCTTGGAGAATCAATACTTTTGGTTCTAACTGGCTAGCTGGGAATCCCAATTAATTTAAAAATAATCCAACTTTCTGGTCTTATTATTACGAAATAATATTCGTTGATCAAACTTGGATCACAACATATTCACAAATTTACACACACACAATGGATAGAATGACAGTAGAAGAGAGAATATATGAATAAAAAACCTAGCGCATGTTCTTCCACCCGAAACTTTGGCTTTAGTCAATTACCAAAAATTCCATTCTGATTCTTCAATATATAGCGGTCTTAGGAATTCTAAAGAAATCGATAGGAATTCAAACTAAGCCATACGTAGGAAAATATTTTATTATAAGAGTTAAAATCTATTTCAATGATCTCTATATATTAAAAGGATTAGTCTTTAATTATGGACGAAGGATACTACCTGAATTCTAAACAAAATTCCAATGTCTACCTCATGGCTCGATCAGGTAACTTTTTGAAATAAAATCAGTGTCAAATGGGCCTGTTGTATAATGTGTAAGGAATTGGAAGACACGCAGCGGAAATAAACTTTAAAAATTTTCCATTCCTTGCCAGGATCTGCCGTATGTGTTTAAGTCAAGTGGAAAGAATCATTACCCTTAGTGTTGCTCAGCGAATTTCACAGCTTCTCTACGTGGGTGGTGATCTCTTTCTGATCGCAAGAAATCGACGGAGTGTTCCTCAGCGACCTTCACAGATTCTCTCCGCGGACGGTGGTCTCTTTCCGATCACAAGAAGTCGACGCCTCAGGTCGGCTTCCTCTACTGGTATCCACACGAACAGCGTTCCAACCACGAACGACGTGCTAGCGTCTCCTGTCCCTCCAAGGCTTTCACAAGTCTCCGTCTCTATTTCAGCAGTTTCTTGTCTGCAAACCTTTTGCAGATTCCGTTCGGCCTTTTGTGTTCTGTGTTATTTTCAAACGTAGCTCCTCCAATCAGATATAAAGGATGCTATGCGTTTTTACACTTGACCTAATTGGATTTTGGAGTTAATCTTATATTAATTCCGAATTGATACAATATCATATATTGTATAATTTTATAAGAAACTAATTAAATAAAATAATATTAAATCCGTCCCACAGATTTAATTACTTATTTATTTAACTTTAAATAAAGATGAGACTGAGTTATATTTGATTTATTCCCATAAATCAAATTTGAGATATCCTATCAATTTAAATTTCGAATTTCAAACGTGATAGAGATTTAATTTATCCTTATAAATTAAATCTTATAAATATCTCTTATATGAGATATCCTATCAATTTTAATTTCGAATTTCAAACGTGATAGAGATTTAATTTATCCTTATAAATTAAATCTTATAAATATCTCTTATATGAGATATCCTATCAATTTGAATTTCGAATTTCAAACGTGATAGAGATTTAATTTATCCTTATAAATTAAATCTTATAAATATCTCTTATATGAGATATCCTATCAATTTGAATTTCGAATTCAAACGTGATAGGGATTTAATTTATCCTTATAAATTAAATCTCATATATCTCATATATATAATATATATATATATACGAATTTATATATATACGAATATAAATATAAATAAATATATATACATTCACCTGGATCTTTCATTGAATCTGGACATGTCTTAGATTCAATGAATCTGGACATCATAGCTCGTGTTGGGCTATTTTGTGTGCGACCCTGTAGGCCCATATGAAGTTGGCAGTGGGCCATTTGCTATACTAGCCCACAAGTCGCAAGCGGTCTCTAGCAAGACATAACAACTACCCAAATCATATGAGGATCGATAAACGATGTAACCTTTTATACAACCATATCATGTCCCTTCTGTCACGCGATATTTTGGTCATGGATGAGGCATGGATAATGTCATCCTCCTATTCCCGACCGTTACTTTCTCGATCCCTGAGTAGTCTGACTATAGAGATGGAACTACCTTTCCATTACAGTATGGCCATACATTTCTCAGACTCACTCATCGAGGGGCCCAGTAATATCTCTCCACGAATGTGAGGGACAAATTCCATCTTGACCATTCACATTCCTCCGCATGAAAAACCACTAAGCCCGAACATAGTCTTTATGATCACTCGGTCAAAAGTGACTTTTGACTAGGTCAAAGCTGAGCGTTTTGTCATGTAGGAATCCATGATGATCTCAGGTCAAAGGGCATATTGACATGGTTTGTATATGAGAGAAGCTTATGACGTTACCCATGCAGTTCTCTCATAGCGGGTCGGTCCAACACCCTGTACTCTTACATGTGCTTATGACTTTGATTTATATCTCTATACATCTTCAAAGTCATACTGGTCTTATTTCATCTGTGCTCCCACATAGTTGATCGACCAGGGACATTTAGGATAATATCATGAATTATCCAAGGATGGTCATCATAGTAAACATGCAAATAATATGATAACTCAATTAATAAATTCATAAATCAATAATGTTCATAAGACAATGATTGGCCCCTAGGGCACGATTTCCAACATAATGAACAAATATTAAAAAAAACAAGAATTAATGTGACGAAACATAACGTTTTGAAGAGGAGGACCACACGGTATAGTTGAAATAAAAAAAAAACTAGCTAGATCAAAAGAGTCCAAAGATTAACGAGAGAGAACTCGGCCAAATCAAGAACAAGAACATGGATCGTATGACGCGTATCATGTGTCAACATGTTTCATCCAGATGTTGAAAAAAAGAGACAAAGAAAACAGTTAGGGACAAAAACGCCTAGGAAATTATCAAAGGTAAAAGATATTGTTCCCTGTTATTTAGTTATACAGGTTGGGCTCCGTACGCAACTTTTTCTTATCCCACTATATACTAATCACGATTGGACCCGAAGCACAACCCCGAGTGTAGGGTTGATGCTGAACATGTAGTCCCATGGTAATTACAACATGTCTCTCTCGATCATCGTCTCTTTGCAACTCACATGCAGAAACGACTAGGATGTTGGATATGAAAATACAGCAACTGTGCCCCCAACTAATGTGACACTCAACCTTAAACTAATTATCTCTGATTCATTTGGCAACATGTTTACCATAATCTGGCAATATGTCTTGCCCTGTGGGAACGAACCAGCAGCATATATGCTAGTTATTTTAGGGAAAGCAATTAAAATATTCACCACGACAGTTGGAAAGTAGATTTAAGCAAAGCTGACCTTGATTATATATAAATAAAACGAGTGGATGGTGTGGCTCGAGGAATGTTAATTTATGGAATTGATTCCCTATTATGTGTGTGTGTTGTTATTTTTTTACCTTCATGACGTCAATTTCGGTGTCATCCCGTTTAGTTAATTATATTAATCTATCCATCCATATCTTTAATTTACTCCCTCGCTAATGGTGTATAGAGTATATATATAACTATATATAGGTCTTGGAGTGAAGGACACTGATGGCCAAATATGAGCATATGATGAACAGATATTGGATATAATAAAATATTATGGATTTAATTTATTATTGGGAAATATTAATAGGGCAGAGAAGAAAAGTTACAGGAAATAAGGGGAGTTTTTTTGGGGGCTATAGGTCTAGGTTGACGTTTGTACAATACAACGTTGGAGCAAGGCATGTGAGAACAAAGGTCATCGGCAGACAATATCACCTTTGTTTCAGCCAACTATAATGGTGTCTGTTGCAGAACCTGACTCCTAACAAGCTCAAACTTGTCACCTTGTATAATAATGCACGTCGTAAATGGGTTATTATTTAAGCATATCTGTTTCATTGCACAAATGTCATGAGATTGATTGGTTCAAAAAATTATTTACAGGGGACAAGGAGACAAAGTACAAGGTGTGAATTATGGAGCAGTAGTTTTGGTGAATATTAAATCAGGGCTTTTATTCTTTGAATGCTTCAGCCTCCGACACTATGGTGTACTCATGGCTCGTCCTATTTCCCAATATTATGCTCACTGTCTCCTTTTTCACCCTTTCACTTCTCTTTTGTCCTTTTTTCCTTTGAATTATATCTCTTCCAATCTGTCATATATAATATTAGAAAAACAGTGATGCGGAAAATATTATTATGCATGCGACTTACTGGTGTACTTCCCTTTTCTTTTGCTTTGTACTTAGTTCTATTGTCACTATCCAATTGCACTTCATATAATTGTCATTTAATTTATGGCTACAGAAAATCCGAATAATCATAATTCATATACACTAAAATTTGTAGCTTGTTTGTTTCACATGAGAGAATAAGAGAGAGAGGTGATACACACACACATAATATTGGGAGAGTGAAGATTGAATTGATGTTGATGGAAGCATGGTTTTGGGCAAGCGAGCAACGGTTGGGAGATGTGTTTGGTTGCAAACAAGGTAATGGTTGGCAACGACAATTGAATTGACTCTACAGAGAGCTGTAATAATAATAATAATAAGTGAACAAAAACACAGATATAGATATATATAGAGAGAGAGAGAGAGGAGACACAGCAACACAGAAAAACCTAACCCTATATTTTGGTGTTGCTCTGCCAGGTTGCTGTGGCACCTTTGTACAAAGTTCCCTAAACTTGAATCGTTGGTCGGTCCAATTAAATATATATAGAAGGCCACCCTGTACGTATCATATAATAATAATGCATGTACACATATTAGCGAAACTTGTGATTTCCCCGCGCAACGAGTCTTGTTTCTGCTTTTCAACTATCATGGTAAAATTGCATGTGCAAAAAATCTCTACTCAATCACACCTTAAAACAAACGGAAGAAGATGAAGGGGACACTTGTAAGCCTACATGCGTGTTTTGTTAGGGGATTATTACCCCAAATAAAAAAACTTTTGTTAGGGGATATATATATCCTAGTTCTTGAGTAAAATGGTCGATCGTAATGCCCCCGGTGGATGTGTTCTCCTCTTGGCCTTTAATTAGTTTCACCCTTTACGAGAGTCGAGAGGAAAGGGACAAATAGTAGTGAGGGAGCTAGAGAATGGGATGGGAACAAATTCATAATAGTTTGCCACGTCATCATGCATGCATGAATGGGCATTTTCCCATGTCATATATATATATATGATGAGCATATAATATAATATACATAGAATAAAGTGTGCTTGTGTGGTAAAGTATATATAATTAAAATGGAAGAGAATCCATTCTTCCCAAACCCACTTGGAGTGAAATGCAACACATGACCCACTGTGCTTCTCTTTTTAGTATTAGTTATTACAAAAAAGGAAGATCGTCATTTGTAAGTTGATAATAATAATAATAATAATAATAATAATATTAATCATGGCCTGAAAAAACCCAGATAATTATGATCAACTCTCTCACAAACGTCACAATCACACTAAGTAAAATTTTGTCCTCATGCTTTTCAAGTGTTATACATGTATGCATAATACTATATAATATTATATATATATTTCTTAAAATTCCGATCGATATAATCTCTCTCTTTTAAAGCATTGTGGTGGTGAGGCTCTCTTTTGCTTTTGATGCGACTATGATTACCCCATTACATAGCATTACATTACAATATTAGGTATCTTTTCTCTTCTCCAAGTTTCTCTTCTCTTAGTGGCTCTACTTGAAATGTCCCCATTTCCATAAAGAAGTGCCCAAAAAGTTACCAACTTTAGTGCTATGCTCCACCATCATCGTATCGTGCCCCTTGGTTTAGATTTTTTTATATAAAAAAAAATTAGATAAATTCTACAACAATCCACTATTAAAGTTGAGGCATAATCTCAATACTCATAAAATACTTACAAAAAATTTATAAAATAATCTACCAAAAAACTCTAACAAAAAAAAATTGAACTTGTATCATATTATGACATATAAATTTATTATTTATTATCTATAACAACTCTTATTAGTGAGTTTATATTTAATTGTTTTATTCAAACTCTACCTAAAAATAATGCCTAATAATTCTATTTACGAGCCCAGCTTATGTTTATATATATGTGTGTGTGTGTGTGTGTGTGTGTGTAGAAAGCTTCCACTTTAATTCATATCACTCATCTTCCATTAATAATAAATAACTTCGTGTTCCTTATATTGAACTAATGAAGGGGAGATGAAATGAATAGGATGGTAGATTCTAATACACAGATGACGATGTGACCTAGATGATGATCCCCATGGTTTTGTACCACAACATCGGATTATATGCCAAATGTCCCATAAGCAAAAGGATCTTGGGATTTAATACCAAATTTCCCACACTACTTTGACACCAATTATTAGCTGGCCCGTCAATTTCATACCTTCACTCCCGGAGAGTGAGCCACACGCTCCCTTCATTAAGCCTAAACGAGGCGATTAAGTATCGCTAATGCCCACTAATCAAGTAATTAGATTGGACTGATCATGATTAGGGAAGACAGATGATTTGGTGTGTGGAATGAAAACGAAGGGACACGTCTCTTAAGCCAGTGGATTTGTGGGAGGACAATGCTTATCTTGTGAAGATTAGAAGGAAACAAACTATAATGGGAAAATGTGTCATGAAGCAAAATTCAAGGAGTGATGAATTGAGTTGGTCCAGCAAAAACAAAAGTGTGAGGAATTGTAGGTGAAGGACATGAGGACCCATCAAAGTTAGGAAGATCATCTCTTGTCTCTTGGACAAAGTTGAGATCTTTGTCTTTTGAATCTCAAGCTATTTCTCTATTCTTTACCTCAAATTATTTTGACCTTATTTTCAACTATATATATACTCATCAGTTAATACTATTTATAGTATAGGAAAAATAGATAATTTTTTTAATGTTATTTATAAATTATATAATTAAATATTTTATATAAATATATAATTTTATTTTTTACTTATTATTACGTTGATTTTATTTTATAATATATATTAGAAAATTATTAAATTTTATAACAGAGTTAATAGGGTTTAGAATTTTTTTATCTATCTCAAAAATACTCTAAATGACTAGTGACTTATAAACAATACCATGTAATAAAATTATGATTGTTAGGAAGATTATATACATTCCATACTCAAGTTTTACACCAAACATTGATGTTTTCCCTATGATTTCCCTTTGAATATTCTGTTTGACCAATTATATGAACCTTTCAGAATTAGTCTATTAAAAAATTAAGGTATTCTAAATTGAGAGAATGCCTTCCATATTTTGATCTGAACATTGATTGATAACTTGCCTTTAATTATATCAGAAAGCTAAATTATTATTTTGTAAATATAATTAAATTAATTAAAACACCAATTATATCATATGTGTTTCTCCACGCTCTTTATTTACAAATCTCAACAAATATGTTCTCCTAACATCTTTTTTTTGGGAAGAGACTCCTTCCACAAACGTAACCAAATACTTTCCACTTAAGAGTTTCACCCCTAAGAAATTGGGAAGATGGAATATTAATATTCCATTCGAGATCACTGATCAAAATCCATTGTCTTATCGTCAATTAAAAAGAAAAAGCCAAAAAGTGAAGAGAGACTTGAGCTGCATGAGCTACAGTAAAGTCAGAGTGGTGGCCAGTGGATATAGAGCGTGCAGCCTGGAGAGTGAGTAACTGCGAGTGGAAATTGAAGAAAGATATATTTGAACTTGTGTATTTTTTTAAATAGATTAAACGCAGACTCTTGATAGGCTACCTAAGCTATTTTCATCGATATTTGTGAGGTCGTGAAAGCGGAGTTGCGGCAGACGCAGCTAAGTGACGGGAAGCAATAATGTGAGGATGGCGCGAGATTAGAATTGGAATTCAAGCAAGAGCGTGAAGATGAAAACGAAGGATTAGTGCGAAAAAGAGAAGATTAGTCTGTGGCGCGATATGGTGAATTGAATTGGTAGTGGCCTTGTGGCCATCAAATCTCAGACAGAATACCAGTTGCACGGCAACGACTTCTTGCCTCGGGACGACCCTTTTACTCCATATATACAACATATACGAGTCATTTGCTGCGCTCGTTTACGAGTTGCGGCTCATCAACGACCCTAGTTTTTGGCGGTTATAAAGATATTTAATTTAACTAAAAAACCGAAAGTTGCACTGAGTGCGGGAATGGACGGTACTGTAATTCATATTGCAGCTTCATCGACTTGTTGCGAAGCCTTCCCCCCACCCAAGTATAGGGCAGCAGTTTACAAAATATTTCGCCTTGCCTCGAGAAAAATAGATCTGGATGTTGGGCCATACCTTGTTGCTTTTTGTCCCATAAAGCCCATTGATTTCCAGGCCTTAAAATATGGACCCAAGTCCATGACCCGCTATCCGCACCCATTAGACAAAAAACACTTAACCATCGTTACTTTTTTTCCCTATCCCAAAAAAAAAAACTTATTAAAGAAAAATAATTTTCCTTCTTCCTTTTTTTTGACCTGACATTTTTCTTCTATTTATTCAATACATTAACAGACGCACAGAGTCATATGCATAGCCTGATTTCTAATACGACCACGACACTAAATAATTTCAAGAAACCACACGGTGTATCCATAAGCATTAGTCTTAATAGAGGAAGTTCTGGTCACCAAATGATAATATATTAAATTCAATTTTATATTAATGTAAAAAATATTAAGAAAGTTACCATAATTAAGTTTAATAATATTTAAATATGAATTATTCGGATAATTGTATGAAAATAAATCACATTGTGCCATCAAATAAAACATAAATGCCCGCTCCCTCTTAAGCATCCAATATATCACCGTCCCGAGATGCCACTCCGTGCAATCGCCAAACTTATAAAGCCTAAATCCAAATCACGCAGCTCTTGGTTGCATTTTTAACAACAACGTGGGATTATATCGAAAGGTCTTCAAACTGTAATCACTGCCAATAATCAAAACTCATAAACCAAATTTTAGAAATGCACCTTCATACAATAAGAAAAAAATCCAGAAGAGGTTTATTTATTTATTTATCCGGGAGAGGTTAATTCTAAACCAAACAAGACGTGGAAAAAACGGCCACCACGTGATACCTTTGGGAGTGCGGATGTGGTCACTGCCACTGGTCAGCAAACTTTATCTCTTGTAAAAGGAAGGAGTGGCGACATTGGTGGCCCATCCGCATTTCTTCTGCTTTCCCTCAAACTCCTCTTTTTGGTAAATCAGGAGTAACTCATGAAGGTATTCGGATTCAGAATCAGAGTCAGAGCGGAGAGCGCCACCAAAACTGACATGAAAAGCACGCTCGTTCTCACTGGCCACCCGAAACCCCGCGAAACTTCCACCTACACGTGACCCCTCCTTGCATTTCTCTCTTTTCTTTCCCGCCGCTCTCTCCACAACGTTTTAGGGTTTAACAAAGACTTTTCTCATCCGGCGCATTGCAACTGCTCGTCGATTTCATTGCTCCATTCCATGGACGACGTTAGGGTAACCTCTGCTTGGGTCGCCAGCCACTCCTCTCATGTCCTCGTTGACCCTGCAGGTTCTTTTCTCTATCCCAACAATGCTGCTCCCACTTCTTTTCTCCTTTTTAGTATGATGACTCTATTATATTATCTCCTTCATATTTGATGCCGTCATTTGCAGGCATTGAAAAAGTGGTCGATGCTATCGAATCCATTCCGAAGGTTGAGTGGGATTTCGAAGGGATTCACTACTTTGATAATGGACCACTCACCGTTCAATACCTGTTTGTATTGGACGCTTTAAATTTTTGCTTCTGGCCCGGTATACTCTCTGTCTTTTTAAATGCGCCATATCATGCGGCACTTCATTAAGGCATAATTTCTGTTTTTCTACTACCTTGACGGTACACGCTAATTCTTGATCGATGGGAACTTTTTAAAATTTTAATTTTTTAAATGAAAGATTTGAAGTTTTCCCCACCATGTTTAGGCTGCATTTTACTTCCCAAACAGAGGTCATTCACGTGATGATTTCGACCTCTGCCTTTATTGTATCGCTTTATTTATTAATTATTCGTGGTGGAGAATGAATAGTTTGATACATATCCAAACACAGTTCAACTACATATATGAAAATGCTTTGTGAAAAAGCCAGAAATGGCACATGATCTTGTGAAAATTTTGTTGGCGAACTATGCCAAGAGAGCCCTTCCACCGATCAGTCGATGTAACAGGGGAGATAAGGAGAATGTTTTATTTCCTTGTCTCCTACTTCTTGATATGCTATTAAGAAATTATTGCACTTGTTATTGACAAAGACATGAAATACTTAAATATCTGTAGAATTGCAGCTTATCTATATTTTATTTTTAACTTGCCTCTCTGCTTGCCTGCCACCCTCTCTTCGCATCTGTTAACAGATAAGGAGTTGAGTTACGATCATTTGGCATCTGGGCTAAAGGCTGCTCTCGAAAATGATAAATCTGCATTTGATGCTGACCGTCTGCAAAAGTACACAAGTAATTCCGTTCGGCCCTGATACTTTCTATATGCATGTTTGCATGCATGCTTAATTACATCTAGTCTCCTGTAATGTTTGTACTAAAAACTCGGGTGTTTTGAATTTCTACCTTCAATTTAAAATTATTTTCATTACCAAGTGAAATTAAGGCTAGTGAGAAACTTAGAGTTCTCATTCAAAGCTTAGATATAAAGTTGAGAAGGGACTCCATGTTTTGTTGGTTCACTGCTGTAAACGTTCATGGTAGTCATAAGTCTGTGAAACCAGCAGAAACTGTAGTGTTTGATTTTTCACATTTATGTCAAATCAAACGCAGGTAATTTCATACGGACAGGGCATATCTAAATTTGTTTTAAATACGTGGCATTATGGTGATTTGCATGCTTCCAATGAGAAAATATTTTTCGTTTGGGTTACCAAACTGATGACATCACTACTTACTGCTAGGTCCACAGCTACGTGAACTTTTGAGGTGGCCAAGACCCCTTCCATTGGAGGATGAGCGTGTTCGATTATTGCATGAGGTAACATATTCTGTTACTGGTGTTTAAGTTCCTCAAACCCTTGTCTATTCCACGCATAACCTTTCTTTTGTTCTGATATCTTTAGAAACATGTATTTTTTTCACTTATTAGTGCTGTGGTATTTTCTCTATTGATTTAGCGCTAATAATTTTGTTTCCAAGTATGAGACCGGGCTAATTTTGTTTCTATTGGTATTTTCTCATGGATAGGTTGGGCTTGAACTAGAAAGAAGTTTCGAGGGAAAAGCATCTAATATTGTGGAGGCTTGTGGAAAATCTGCTTTTAATCTTGTTGCTCTTGTTGCACGTCATTTTCCTGGTATCTGTTTTTTATTTATGTTTTCTTCTTTCTTCTTTAATATGAAGCACCCATAATTTACTTGCGAAGAACGAGGCATTGACTGTAAAAATTTGCATTATTTTAGGCTTTAGAGACCACTCTCTGTATAAAGGCCGTCAAGTGTTCCTGTACAAGAGAGCACAGATATTTGCAGCAGATTTATGGGGTGCGTTCCAGGGAAAAGGATATGGTGAATTTAAAGACATTGGCTCAATTACTATAATGGCAGATTATATTGTCCCAGCTGTGCTCCGGCAGCTTGGTGTGTTAAAATATAGTCCTAAACTTGCCAGCACTATTGAGAGCAGTGGAGAAATAAATCCTGGGACTGAAGAGGAAGTTGAACTGCGGGCTTGCTCTGTACATGCTGTGGAGAAAATGAGGGAGCTGATGAGCGTAAAATCAGGAAGACAGGCAAGTTCTTCTCTCTGAAGAAGGGCTCTCATTTTCTCAATGCATGTAGGATTGTTGTTAATTTTGTCCAAGATTGAAGTGACATCAAAAAAATGGAAAGAATAATCATTTTTTTTTATTTTGCCATTTAATTTTGACTTACCTTGTGTCGTCTTATTTCAGGTTCTCAGCGTGGAGCTGGATCTTTGGCTCTGGGCGTCTGGCATTCAATCCCCTTCTCTGCAGCACCATAAAACACTTTCAATATACTACTGAATTCATGAGATAACCTGGTAACTTGTCATCCATGAATCAGTTGCAGAATGAGGAAATTTTGGATTGGATGGTTAGAAGTAGTTATTTTAGTTATTTCGGCTTTCAGAGGAAGTAATATCTCAGTCAATTCGGTTAGTTTTGGTTATATATACGAAACACTTGTCAGGTTCTGTCAAAGTTTAGCATAACACGATTTGCTTCTGTCAAGTCTCAAGAACATGGAGAGAATTGAGACTGAATTATCTAAGATTTTCTGTATCACCTGCTTTTCTTTGTGCTTTATGCATGGAGATTCGTATTCCTCCTCGCAAGCCTGTTTCATTTGGCGTAGAAAGCGAACAGACTCAGTTTCATATATTGACTCATTCTAAACCCTACAACTAATAGACTGATACACGCCTGCCAGAAACAATCAGGGGCAATTTCCAAAGTCGGTAACTTAATTGAAAAAAATTAAAAGAGGCATATCACTATCTTCTCAAGTGTTGTTGTTCAACAATAGATAATGCAAATATCAGCAATTCTTCTGGTGTTTCTCCAGTATAACCAAGAACATTAGTACATTTTCCCATATATTTTAATATAACTTTTGGTGCAAGAGCCTACGTCATAAAAGTTTTGACGGTGTCGTCTTGTTTTCCAGATTTGAACAAGAAATTTTGGTCGTCAATTAGCACTAGGGTTCCTGGTAATTGGCAAATTCCCGTCATAAGTGCATTTGAAAACATCCGGTTTCCTAACCAAGCGAGGTCCAAGTGGCACCTTGTTCTTTTTAGGACGAATATCCTGCAACAATGCCACACAAGCTATGATTATAACCTCAATGATATAATTTCTTCGATGCTCCATTTCTTGATCCTGCTAACCGGCTATGCTTATTTACTTGAGGACGTAAAACAGTTTTTTAACAAAAAAAATTGGCTTATCACTGTGGTTGAATTACCTGGTCGAAGATTGCAGTTGGAATAGCTAAGGTTGCAACAGCATTAGGGGCATCGACTATCCCTGAGATTCTTCCTTCGCATGGGCAGCAAGAGAGTAACAGGTACATCTGATATTCACCCAACACATGCCAATGTAATAACACTCTTCCAATTTGAAGTCTCCGCGTATATATAAGATGATACTCCTCAATATGTTTGATATAGGAACTAATTAATTTTTTAAAATAAATTAAAAAAATTTAATAAATAACTTAATTACAACTAATATAAAATTATTGACTAATTTAAATAGATTAAAGAATATATAATATAAATTTATTTTAAGAAATTAAATTTATTTATAATTAAATGATTTATTTAACTTCTTTAATTTTAAAAAAATTAATTAACTTTTATATTATGTACTAGAGTAAGAAATATATATAATAGACTTCAAAACCTGTTCTTTGGAGTAGCCAAATCTGGATAGGTAGTCAATGGCATTGAGCACTGCTCTCTTGTAGGCAACGCTCGCATCTAAGAAGTGTTGCCTCCCACTTTCATCCACACTGATACCCTCAAAAACCAACCACTCTGAGAATCTCGGCTCGACCGGACCGATCTCAAATATTGGGTTCACATGAAGAGCTGTAGGCCCCATTGGTGTCAGGTACTCTTTCATTCCTCCCCTTATGATTTCACACCTGATCATCACATTAAACACAGTAAAGCAACAAATAAGGTGATAACATTGTTTTATAGGTCAGTGAAGCTATTACTTTAGTTCTAGAAAACCACTCATCTCTATTGCACCACAGAATGAAACCTCGCCATCTCCCTGAGAAAAGTGCATGTCGCCAGTGCTTAGGTTTGCTCCCTCAACAAATACTGGAAGGTATATCTTGGAACCTCTGCTGAGATTCTTGATGTCACAATTCCCACCGTTTTCTCTTCCTGGAATTGTTCTTGCTGCTTCCTTTGCAATCCTCTCCCACTCAGGAGTGCCCCTTTGGATCTACAAGAATGACGCGTTAAAGAAGAAAACGGGTGCTTGACAACTATGAATTTGAAGTAGTAAAGCAGCTAAAACCAAGAAATTTATATATTTGGATATTGTAATGCAGCAATACCTTTCCAAGGTGACAGCCTTCTGGCGATGGTAAGTTTGCCAAAGGTCTGGAATGCAAAACCTCAGAGAGTTTGTATGATTGGAGCCCATTTGTTTGGACGTCTCTCTCCCTTTCATTCCATATATTGAGGAGTTCCATTGAAGGCGCGGTTCCAATTATCCCTGGGTGAGTTAAACCTGGAAATCTCACACCTGACCATTATTGAAAATCATGTTATTAGCAAAATATCAAGTTACATATTCGTGCCCATGTTTAGGCTTTATAGTACATTAGCAGAAAATGAATCAACGAGCTAGTAGATTCACCTGGGATTTGCGGTGAATATGCATATATCCCTTCAAAGTACCATATGGCCTTTGCTGCGCAAGGAAAATGATCTGTCAAGAAACCGCCCCCATTTTCTCTGTCAAATATTGCAGTATAACCCCATTCATCTCCAGGCAACGGACCCAAGTTGCATATTTCAACTGCAAGCAGATCTCCCGGCTTCGCCGGTGTCCCATCTTCTTCCAGAATTCTGATTGGCCCGCTTAGATAGTGGACCTGAGTCATTTCCATCAAGGTTAAAAAAATTTGGAAATAATCAGTGTTTAATTTCAGGGAAAGACTGGATTCTTCTGCGTTTATAGGAAAGCCATGGTTCAGAATTCAGTTGGTGACAAGTTGTGATATTTATACTCACAGAAGAGAGGTCTATAAGTTTGATGTCTAGTGCTGAATTGTCATTTTTAATAGAACCTCCGGTCCAGTCTACCATCTCTACTCTAAAGACTTGACCAGTAAGAATATCTGCAACAGGGGGTATAAGAGGGTGCCATCGGTTATGGAGAGGAAGCTTTTGGTGCCATGGCCTCTTGTTTAGGTCTATTGGTACTACGTGTGTTGGAGTTGGAGGTGCCATGGAACTGTGCAGATGGAATTGAAAATCACGACTTTGGTGTGGGCGTATGGATCTTTGTTCAAATGTTGGCGTACCGCTGAGGAAGGGAGTGAGTTTTTCCAATGGGGGGACCAGCAGTTGGACTGACTAGGTCTAATGATCCTACGACACGTTTTGGCCCATTTGAGTAGTTTTATATTTTGCACGATTCCATCAATTATTACCGTCTCGAAATGATGACATTAGATATTTGCTTAAAAATTCTTCAGAACATTTTAGCTTTTACAAGATAACATCGTTTTAATTCTCTCTTTACTTGATGTTTGATCTTATCGGCAATCTCTGTGCTTTCCTTCTCCTGATGATAAGGGATTTGCAGCTACGACTAGGAAACTGTGTGTAGTTGGGTTGATACTTCATTATCAGGAGATGCTTCTGCTAGTGACAATAGAGGGTTTTATAAGCAGAATAAAAGACGTGCATTGATGCTTCGTCAGGATCGGGAGATATATGCTTGTGACATAGGAGAATAAAAAACATTCTCTAAGGTTGAGTTTTATAACCCAAATTCAGACCAAACAAGTATATCACTGCCTTCCCACACACAGCTCGATGCAGAAGCTCAGTGTGAAATTAAAGTTAGCATCAAACTTTTATGAGTGAACAGAAATGAGACACGCACACACACAGAGAATAATTAAGGAACTCACGATGGAGGGATCGGCATACTTGATGTCATGGGCAGTTTCCTTGTTGGTAATACCACCTCCACTAAAGTCCACCATCTCTACTCTGAAAAGTTCGCCACCTTTGACCTCTGCAACTGCCGGTACGTCGGGATGCCACCGGTTGTGAAGAGGATGCTTCTGTTCCCATGGCTTCTTCTTCAAGTCTATGGGCATCACCAATCTGGCCATTTCTGAATCTGATGTGGTTTCAGGCAAATTAAGTGTTTTTAACTGAGGGGTAATCTTCAACAAGGTTGTCCTTTCGCTTTCAGATTCAGCTCTGAAAGTGAAGGGTTTTGACAATCACGCACTAGAGCGACCTACTGCGATGTGATTGTGTTTTCTCCTCTATATTGCCGGGGACCATTCTAAAGCAGTAAGTTGTGTATGGTTGATGAGATGCCAAATGAATTTGAAGGAAAAAGACGACGAACAAGTAAGTAGGAACATATGGACCTCACTATGGTGTAGAGTAGCATGATCTTTTGGGTAGAAATTGGGGTCAAGCTAAGGTGATCCATGGAAGAGGGCCCCACAGATCGGAATCTTGAGTATATTGCCAGCATTTTCATCATTCACCAGCATTTTTTGTTCGTTTCGTTTGTGTAGGTACGTATATATGCAGAAACATACAAATCTTTTGCTTCATATTTCATAATGGTTCTCTATGTGGCCCCCACTACATATCGTCTCTTCACTGGCGCTAAGCCTCAGCTGTGAATTGAGCTAGCATCTCCGACACCTATGAAATTCATACTCCGATTCTAAATATAAAAATTATTTATATTAAATTAATTATTATAATATATTTTTTAAAATATTTTAATTATTTTTTTTAATTTTCTCTCTCATCCTCTTAATGGATTATAATTAAAAAAATATTAATAAATATATTTTATAAAAAAATAAAATTTTAAAAATAAAATTTATATTTATAATTGATATTAATTTTTTAATTAAATCTTATATTTAAAGTCAATGAATATAAAATGACATCCGAAAATCTCAATAGTAAGTTTGATAACAAGTAGAGTTTGTTAGTAGGCATAAGAAACAGATAAACGACGACGAAGGAATTCAATAGGCCTAGGCTAAGCTACCAGCACATGTAGTAAACAAGATTTAAGCATAACAATTTTTTTTCTAAAGAGTTCAAGCAACATCTTTAATCCTTGATTAATGGTAACAGATTAACCCTTGCAAAGTAAGTATAGAGAGCATCGCATTTGTTTTAACCCGCGTATGGAAATGAATAGATGAAAACAGGCCTTTATTATATATATATATATATATGGTTCTAATATTATATCGCTGCATATTTGTTTCATGGTTCTAATATGATGATTAAGAAAATGTGTCAACAGCGGGAAAATATCAGTGGGACGGTGACGAAAGGAAAGGATAAGGATGCCACGTCCGCCATGACAGCGAAAACTTCATGCTTCCTGGTCCCCCGCGTCACGTGTCAAAACTTAGTTTATTGTACGATCAATTTATATATCTATATATTCACCCGTCATTTGGATTTAGCAGGTAGAAAAAATAATATATATATCATTATTTAGAATATATTTTATTTTTAAAAATATTATTTTATTATAATTTTAATTTTAGTTATAACATTTGAAGAGATAATTTAATTATTAAATATTTAAAGATAATTAATAATTTATTTTATTTAATATTAATATTATATAACAGAAAAATAATTTTTATTCTATTTTTAAAATGTAAGTGAATTTAATCCTTCTACAATTTTTATACCATTTATGTATCTGTATATTCTATTGTAATATTAAATTCTATCTAAAAATAAGTCCCTATTGTTGATGTTTATAGTTCTCCACGTAATATAGTGTCTACAATATAATTCCATGTATACAGAATAGAGTAAAAGTCCAAGTACATGAGTATTTTTTGGCAAAAAAAAGAAAAGAAAAGTGGACGTATGTATAGAAACTAGTGTATTAATTTTAAAAAATAAATTTAAGTTCACTAAACTGGTATTTTCAAATCCATCCTGTTATTTTATTTAAAAGGAAAGCCTGATCCTGACTCTCTTTTTTTTTTGTACGCCATAAACCTAAATAACACCGATATGGCATCACTTTACATGGCCCCATATGGATATTTGTTATAATTTTATTGTTTAATGTACTTGCGCTAGCAATACCAAATTGGCTAAATGACTTAATATAATATGTGATTTTGAACTATTAAAAATTGTTATACTGATGATTAATCTCTGACGCTTATGAGTATATCAAACAGAAATATCCATACGCATTTGTGAATCAATAATTTGTGATTACTCCCTCTCTCTCTCTCTCTCTCATAGTACATCAATCAGATCCCTCGACCTCTTGAATAGGGAAGCTAGCCGATTCACTTTGTTAAGTTTCCAGTTTTTCCCCTGAGGGGATCTGCCCAGTAGATTTCGTATGTCCTTTTTAGGTCTCCGCTACCGCTCTTCTCCGATTTTGCTCTCTGCTCCAGTTCCTGATCTTTTGTTATTATTGGTCTCCGTTCCATGCTTATTTCATCTTTTTAATTAAAAAAAAATCAAATACTTTAGGCGGACGCATTCCCTGTTATTAATCATATTGAATTTCCAACTGGATATAGAGTTGGACATCATAGGAAGGTGCCACGAAGTTCTCTTATTTAATTACTTATATATCTTCCTTTATTATTTAAAACTACGGAGTGACCTCAAAAACCTAACGACAAAATATTCCTACTTTATCGTGTAAGCCATAGTACCGAGATTAATAATTATTGGAATTCATAATTGGGGTTTGGATTCGTAAGTATATAACAACACCCATTAATAATTATTAATATAATAATCGACGAGACAAAACTAGAGCTTAATCTTTGGTTAGCAAACTTAAGTGGACGAGAAGTTTACGGCGTTTCTTTTTCCTGGCTAGTTCAGGGCGGTTTATGTGCGTGGCGCAACGAAAGCCACCGCCCAGTGTAGAACATAATTAATATACAGAAACCCAAATTATGGAATTTAAGGGTTCCAACTCTCACTCTAATCGTACTCTGTGTCCCCTAATCTTGAACCAATCCCTCAGTCATTAGTCCATCCGTTTTATCACTATATCTTTAGCCTTCCACTTAGCGCTTCAACATGATTATTAGTATTATTATACTATTTAATATTTAATTAATCCATAATTAATAACTTCTTTTTGCAACCCAGACATGTCCACGCGCGCCATGCTCAAGGCAAATCACACCATATGTTTTACTTCCCCCCTGCAAAAGCAAAACAAAGCATGAAAGCACAGCCGTATAACAAGAGTTAGTATATTTATTTGTATTTATAAATAAAATCTGTAGAGCATATTATGAGGAGAAGTTATGGCGACGTGGAAATGGAATAATAAGATATCAAAATACAAGAAAAAGAAAGCGAAAGAGAAAGACAACAATATATCCACCATAAACAGAAAAAGAAATGAATCCAACGGCGGAGGAACATCCATCCGCGGAAACACGGAACCGCTGACGCCCAAGACCTTGGAATCTCACTCTGCCCCACAAACGCAGAAAAGTAGCAGTGACCCCAGTCAAACTAACTCAACCATAGTTAAATATCAACCCACCTCCACCTTCGACCTTCGTCATCCTCCTTCACTTTATAAACACCCCCCTGCTGGAGCATTTGCATTCTTTGTTGCCAGCCACTTGCTTACCCAATTCCCCACTCATTAAGAGTTTCGACATATTCGTGTGCCTCTTCTATTTACTCTTCGGTTATTGTCGTCTTCATGTGTGGACGATTCCCTCTGTTTCGAGGATTTTGACTTTCAGAGGGAGAGAGAGAGAGGTATGAGTTGCAACGGTTGCCGCGTCCTTCGGAAAGGCTGCAGCGAGTCGTGTATTCTGCGGCCTTGCTTGCAGTGGATCGACACGCCCGAAGCCCAAGGACATGCTACGGTCTTCGTAGCCAAGTTCTTTGGCCGCGCTGGTCTCATGTCCTTCATTTCCAACGTTCCTGAAAATCAGAGACCTGGTAATTTTCACGTCCTCTGCTTTTCATAACTGCACGACGGGATTGCTATTAATTTTCAGTATCTTATTAATATTATCGCATGCTTTTTGCAGCTCTGTTTCAGTCATTGTTGTTCGAAGCGTGTGGACGAACAGTGAATCCGGTGAACGGAGCTGTGGGGCTTCTGTGGACGGGAAACTGGCACGTGTGTCAGGCCGCCGTTGAGACGGTGCTGCGTGGCGGTACGTTAAGGCCCATTCCCGAGCTTCACAGCTTGGATGCTTCTACTCTGGCTGCCGACGAGGCGTCTGAGGCGGAAGTCGCGTGCACCGACATGTGGAGCATCAGAGATCCGAACCTCAGTTCGCGGTTCACAAATTCGCGATCTAACAAATTCTCTTCCTGCAAACGCAAGCTATCAGATGAATCCAACCAGCCTCAAACGGCCGATCTTGATCTCCGGTTGATGCCGAGTTTCCTGCAGAGAGTGTCAGGCTACAGCTGCGGACCGGAAATCCGCAAGCCAGGGACGCCGTCTATGAACTCAGAAGAATCCGTGACGACGACGGCGTGCTTGGAAAGTGGACCTGGAGTTCACTACGCTCACCCCGGAGAGCCCAAACTTCTCAACTTTTTCGCGTGAGAGGTCTCTCTTCTCGGTCAATCTCTGAAGAGATTCATGTTTTTTTGAATCGGAAGGTCATATGCACGGATAGTTTGGCGGAATATGCCTCTTTTCACTCCTAATTTCTTCTTCTTCCACTCTTCAGTTTTATTATTAGCTTTATTTTTATGGAGAAGATGATTTTCCCCGGAATTGTAAACCAGCGAGATTTTGTAAGCCACCGGCACCGGATTTCTCTGTGTTAGAGTTCATAGACACACAGAAATGTGAGGGTTCGTCGGTGATTTTTAACCTCTCTTTTTTTTTTAAACCCTTGTATCAACCGAACGTGCTATGCTCTAACTGAGCTATGACCGTGTGACATGAAGAATAATAATAATTCTAATTAATATCCCAAGTTTTGTTTCCTTCAATATCTTTATCGGTATACCCTGGATTGTTATTGTTATTAGCTTCACTCTTGCTAGAACACTGGTGAGTTAGAAATTAGGATCAAGAAATGAAAATGATGGACATCAAGCTTTGTTTGCGAAACCAGCTACCGCGGAGACGGGAAGAAAACATCGCAATCTGCCAACACCGCCCTTTCAAGATTTGCTCATACTGAAACTGAAAAATCAGTATGATCTGTGGGTACCTAAAATATTCATAGTTGGGACCCAAGTGTTATGCATAGGGGTGGGAACAGGCCAGGCCAGGCCAGGCTTTTGACTTAACAGGCCAGGCCTGTTAAATAACAATTTAGCCTGAACCTGGCCTGTAGCCTGTTACAAGCTAATTTTCTCGCATAAGCCTGGCCTGTAAATATACCTGGCCTGGCCTGAAGCCTGTTAAAAGAGCCTGTTTATAATTATACTTACAGGTCTTCAGAACAGGCTTCTGTAACAGGCCTTACAACAGGCTTTCATAACAGGCCTTCGTAATAGGCCCTAAAACAGGCCTCCGTAACAGGCCTTCTAACAGGCTTTTTTGCATATTTTAAAAAACTATAAATAATATTTTTATGATATTAATCATTTTAAAATTGAAAAATATTTAATCCACCATCAAGAATTCAAGACAATACTAAACAAATACAACAATTGTCATTACAATAATACAAGTACAACAATTTAAGCCAAATCAAAGTAAAAAATATTAGCCACACATCATGAAATCTTCAATATAATTTCTTCCTCTTGCTCCAATACCTTAAAAAGAAGAAATCAAATGTATATTATTATATCATAACACAATTGAACAAATAATAAGTAAAAGGAATTATATTATTTGTAAATTATAAAATGTGTACCTTTGATTTCTTCTTTAAACCATACTTGTTACGAAGCCAATCCCCACCACAAATAAGTGCTTCAATTGATTCTTCATTTAATCTTGAACGGTATTCATCGATAACTCTACCTCCAGCACTAAAAGTGGACTCTGATGCCACAGTTGAGATTGGAATGGCTAATATATCAGCAGCCATCTTAGATAAAATTTTGAACTTAAGACTATTATTTTTCCACCATTCCAAAGCACTGAAAGAGTTAGAAATACCCTCAGGAATAAATGCAGCCTCTTCAAGATAAACTTCTAATTCTGATTTCACTGGGGGAAGTGCTTGCTTTTCACGAACAATGCTCATGAAATGATCAAATCCTGAAACTTTAGAAGAACAAGGTGTGTTGGCAGAAGAGTTGTTGCTGACATCAACTTCATTTAATACATTTGTCACTTCCTTATAGTTGGCAACATATTCATCATACATAGATTCCAAAGCCTTCACTACTTTATCTATATTATCAGAAGCCACATAATCAGGCTTATAAATCGAGGAAAAACAATAATTCAAGCCATATAATTTGCACCTGGGATCCAAAACACTTGCTATTGCCATTACCATATTACATTGCCCCCAATATTTGTCAAACTTTTCTTTCATTGAGGCCACCATTTCTCTTATGAATAAATCTTCATCTTCTACAGCATTATCAATTTCTTGTTTTACTTTCCAAACTTCAGGAAGGTATAAATTTGCAGTAGGATACTCACTACCTGAGATGACATGAGTGGCTATATCGAATGCTTCTAAAATCTTACAAATCTTCTCAACTTTGTTCCAATCCTCTTCTGTTGGTGCATACTTGTAATGTGGCTCTCTTTCCTTATAATCGGGAAAGACAACCTTGAACTTTAAAGCAGTAGCCAACATTCTATATGTAGAATTCCACCTAGTTGGACAATCAATCATGAGCTTCTTTTCTTTCAAACGTTTTTGTTCAACAATATCACGAAATGCTTTCAGCCTTGCATCATTATAGTTAACATACTTCACACTCTCACGGACATTATGTATAATGTCTTTAATGCTACCAAGGCCATCTTGCACCAACAAATTCAGTATGTGTGCACAACATCTAACATGAAACAAATTACCACCCAAAGGTAATGAACTACTAAGTGTTAAGGTGTCCTTAAGAACCCTTAAACAAGAATCATTGTAAGCCGCATTGTCAACTGTCACAGAAAATACTTTATTATCAATCCCCCAAGCCTTCAAACACTTGAAAATAGCATCTGCCACATCAATTCCCCGTCTTGGGGCAGGAACTTTCACAAAATTTAGAACCCTCTTTTGAAGATTCCATCCCGCATCAATGAAATGCCCAGTAATGACCATGTATTCAGCTACTTGGTGAGTTGATTTCCACATATCAGTAGTCAAACTAATCTTGCTAACACCTCGTAATATGGCCTTCAAGTGTTTCTTCTCTGCCTCATATATAGCTAAACAATCACTTCTAGCTGTCTTGCGAGAGATTTTTTGAAACTCAGAATTTGCATATTGAAAGCCCCACATCCAAACTTCATCCTCGACAATGTTAAAAGGATGATCATGCACCATGATTGCAGTAGCTATAATTTCCCTCATCCTTTCATTAGAATATCTAGCACCCGGTGCCAGAAATGGGTTGATATTCATATTCGAAGTTTGAAATGGAATGGTGGATTGTTTTTTTTGAGAAGACACATGCAACATCCTTTGCAAGCATGTCTTCGCATGTCTCCAAAGATGGGTAGTACTAGCTCCCTTCCCAGAATATGAAAATGTATTTTTGCAATACTTGCATTTACCTTTGATCCCACTTTCAGTTTCGACTTGATCAAAATCATCCCAAACAGCTGAGGTTTTTCGCCTCTTCTTTGTGATGACACAATCATCACCTTCATTTTCATCATTAGTTTGTTGGGTAGAATCTGTCTGCATTGGTTGATTAACCTCAATAGCATTAGGAGGAACTGAAGTTGATGACATTGTTTCACATTCAATTGGAGATGACATTAACTAAACCTGAGTAACAAATCAACATACACAAATCAGCAAACTATAATTATATAATCAACAAACTATAATCAGCAACTGTTCCCACTTGAAATAACCACTTGCCTATCTTAATATATACAGCTCATAAACCAAAAAACAGACAGCAAATATATACAGCTCATAAATCTGCATAAAACAGCTCATCCTCCTTGGTTTACGAGATATACAGCAAATATCTTAATATCGAATGCTTGCTTACATCTTTAAGAATAGTAGCAACACATATATAGATGTCTAAGGCTCTTTTTCCTGTTTTAAATCAGCAACACCCGGGAATAGAACCAAAAAACACCTACCCAGATGAAAGGGAGTCATATTATTCATAAGCTATAAAAAGTGTGACTCGTCTTAAAACTGTGATGCAAGCCCATAGTCTAGTTCTTATTCAAAACTAAATTAGAACATGTGAAATTTATCAGCGTCATTGATCACATGAAATGAATCAAACTTCTCATTTGTATCACGGAAGCAAATGCAACATATCCTTAGTACATATGGCCAGTAATAACACTCCTGTAAACATATGGATTATCAATGAATAAGGCATTCAAAGCAGTTAAGCTGAATATAACTAAAAGCAATGCACGCAGAGTAAAAACTTGCGAAATCTACATGTAGTTGCTCCATAAAAGTACAGTGGTATATAAATGGAGAGAAAAAAAAAAGAATCCCAGAAACAGGGGTAAAACTCAAATTCCGTTCAAGAGATTAACAAATTAATAGTAGCAAAGGTATACAGATGTGAACTGAGCGGTGCAAGAAACGACAGACATTTAGGGTTACATTCAAAATTCAATCAGAGAATGCAATCAGAGAATGCAATCACCTGAAAAGCCTTGTAAATTATATCACCGTCAATTGACTGACCCGATGAACTGAACGATGCCGTAGACTGAGCGATGCGGTTGACTCAATCACGTCGTGACCTGAGCAGATGAAGCAGAGAGCAATCTGTCGACTGTTGAGAGTAGAGAACTGCGAAGTGTAGAGTGCGCCTGGAGCTGGAGAATGGAGCTTAAATCTGAGAGACTGAGAGGGCGAGAGGAGAGGGCGAGAGGAGAGAATGAGAGGAGAGAACGAGAGGCGAGACCGCGAGAGCGATTCAGAATGGGAAGTGAGAGGCTGAGAGGCGAGACCGCGAGAGCGATTCAGAATGGGAAGTGAGAGGCTGAGAGGCGAGAGCTGCGACCTGCGAGAGATAGAGAGCGAGAGGCAATGGAATTTAGGGTTATGTTTTAAAATTATCATGTAGTTATTGTTATATAAAAAAAGAAGAATAAAGTTTACAATAATATTAAGTAGTTTGATGGTGTTGTTGTCTTATTGGATTCAATAGGTGGGGGGTTCGATCCTCACCTAATGCATATTCTCATATTAATATTTTAAATAATATAAACAGGCCGCCTGAGCAGGCCTAACAGGCTTTTTAGTGAGCCTGAGCCTGGCCTATTAAGAGAAACAGGCTTAGATATATGCCTGAGCCTGTACATTTCTTATAACAGGCCAGGCTAAACCAGGCTACATACAGGCCAGGCCATAGGCCCCTGTCAGGCTGCCTGGCCTGTTTCCACCCCTAGTACTTATGCAGGACTGGGACATCCTCAGTAAAACACAAACTAGTTACAAGTAGCTAGCTAGGAAGTTGAGTTGTTGAACAGCTAGCAAGCACAGTAACCTAGTGAAGTTTATAGGGTCGTTAATAAGTTCGCAACCGGTAGTCGACGTGGATCACACTCTGCATGCAGGGACTCACGCAGACAAGCCTATAAAGCAGAAACTACGTGCTGGGTTTTGTTTCGTTCCCTTGTCTGTGTCTCTCACTCTTGGAAAAATAGCTTAGGAGACTTTTGGAAGTAGAGGAGGGACATCGGCCGAGGGGTTAATTAAGTTTTTATTCAACTTAAGGTCCTACGTTAAAGGGAGCCCCATGTTTGTTTTGGGCGTTTCTCTTCTCCCAGTTTCTGTTTTGGGGTTTTCATTGTTTCTACTGTAACTAAATCATATACCACACTCACCGCAATTCTCCGCCATATCCAGATTTGTTAAATCTCGCATATAAAAAAAGTTAAAAAAAAAAAGGAGTACTTAAATATAAGGATTATAGTGTTTTGGCTTAGTCGCTCCATTGTGATTAGTTCTCCAACTCTGCTTCCACTTAGATGAGAAGAGGGTTGGAAGTTGCGGAGATGCGTGTCTCGTGCTTACTGATTTATGGCGCAAGTGGGAGCCACATCACATCGCACAGCAAAAGCATTGCAAATATTTGGGGAGTGGCAAATAACCCAATAAGAGGGAAAGAAAGCAGAGGAAGCGCATTGATGGAGGGATTGAATGGAGGACGCAAATTGCAAGTGCAGAATGGCTTTTGTTTCTGGTTTGCCAGGCTGCGTCTCGCCGCATTCGCCCTGGGCCCCACAGAACCTTCTCCCCTTCTGCCCTGTGGGCCCCACTCCACCTCACCTCCCACTACTATTCCCTCCACTCTCCAGTCTCCACGCCCCCGCGATTCTCTTTCTTCTTCTACCGCCTTCGAATTGCGACACGTCGTTGGTCCTCGCTCCCCTCCCCATAATCTGGAGTGTTTCTTCTCTTTTTTTATGCGGTTCGAGTTTTGATTTTATATTTCGTAGTATATAATTGTATGAAAATATTTGCAATAATAATAATATTGAGTTGTAAAACATATGAAGGAGCTAAGAACAAAAGCGGGAGGGACAAACAGTTGGGGGGAGAAAACGGAGGGAGGGGTTATTGGAGAAGAGGGGAATAGTCTAGGAGGAGTAGAAATTAGAAAAGGAGGGAGAGGGAAATAAGGGAGTGACACGTGGGTAGAAATGGAATAAGAGGAAAAGGAGTGTGGCCAACAAAATTATTCGGAGGAGGACAGAATGGAGAAAGCCAAGGCGTGACGCCAATTTCACCACCGCGCTCTTTCATTCGTCATTCGGAGGAGGAATAGTATTTTAGAGAGGGGTTATGATTTTTTTTTTAAACAGTGTATAGAAAAATATTTTTTAAAAAGAGTTTATAAAAAAATTAAATAAATGAATATTTGGATAGTTATTTTTATAAGTATTTTTATTATTAATAAATTATGAATAATGGTATAGGTATTAAATAATGAGATATAAGCTATAAGAAGAGAGATGAGAGATGGTGTAAGAAAATAACGAAAAAATTGTATAAGATAAAGTATGAGAGATGAGAGAGGGTGTAAAAAAAATAGAATAGAAGAGAGAGTGTGTAAAAAAAATAGGGATAATATAATAATTAGTTAGTTTACAACTTATTTTATTATTTTATAAGTTACTATAATCAATTTATCTGAAATTTTAATTTTAAATTATAGTTTAGTATAAAAATTTATTTGAATAAATATAGTAATTTGTTTAAAAAATTATCTAAATTTAAAATTAAATTATAAACTTTTTTTTAAAATTATAGTTTTTATGCATTATAAACGGACACAAAGTGAAGAAAGTCAAGGCGTGACGCCAAATTCACCACCGCGCTCTTTCATTCGTGTCTCGCATAAATAATTGTTACATAAATAAGTTTTATTTCTGAATGGGACTTTAACCTCATGTTGTCACGTTGTGAGGCATATACGATGAATAAAACTAAGCCGATAACTCTGATATGGTTGGGCGCTTCAAGTTACATGTAGCATAAATTAAATGAATTTGCGGCTTGCGCGTCATATTGCCATTATCGTGACTTGAATAATCCCAAACGCTATTGGAGCCGTTTTTTCATTGATCACGTCAAATCGAGTGTGCTATGCCTATATATCCCCTCTCACTCCTTTATTTTTTTCCTTCCATAAAAAAACTCAGATCAGTCTCTCTAAATGGCACCCAATGTATAATTAATACTAATATTAAATTTTCTTTGTATGCTATTTTTCAAAAGAAAACAGGTCAAAAGATTGATATGCTATATATATACACACACACTTAAAGGGTTGTTTTCTCTCACGTGTCTTGATCTGGTACAGTCTCGGTATAAGACAGGTGGATAACACAAATATCTTTGACAGCTAAAGGAACTAAGGAAGCGATACCTTAGCTCGTACCACATAAATGTCTCTACCTCATTTTCCTAATCACTCGAACATTGTCCGCCTTGAGAGGGAAAGCACTTATGCTGATGTATTAATTGATGCCGACAACCAATATATTTACAATGAACAATTCTAAATCTCAGAGTTAATTAATTACAGGAAAGAATCGAATATATAAAAAAAAATAAACGCCGAAGATAAATCATAATTTAGATTTTTAATCTATTTTATGAGTGATTAAAAATATTTTTTGCATTAAAATTTTTCAATAGAATTATGTTTCCCTTTAAGACTTTAATAGCTTAATAGCTTAATTTTTTTTATTTTTGTCTATCTTCTTTTGTTATAGAAAATTCTAGGTAAATTGAGCACAAATTATCCGTAAACAAAGTCTTCACGTATGAATCAATATAAATAATAATATTTAATTTTATAATTTATAAATTAATTATTTATTAATTACTCTTGTCTGTTTTGATTAAATGGAGGATAGACACGGCAGAGGCACAACCGAAAAAGAGAATAAAGCAATAAATAAATTAGGAAAAAGAAGAACAAGTAAGAGAATTAGGGATCAAGGAGAGTGGGTAAGAAGGAGAAAATAATTTGGGATAAGTTAATGGCAAGTGGGCGAACAAGTTGGCACATTGGGACTACCTGAAAGTGAACGGAGATGACGTAGCAGCAGTCTATTCTGTTCCTCATGTTCCCTTTTTGAGATTCGTTTTTGATGCCCCTGCTCGGCTTCCCCCATTTATCTCCAATTAAAGTCACTGTACATGCCTGCCTTTTCAATTCTGAACGGCTGCCTCCGCATTCAAAGCGACGACCTCGGATGAATCTTTTGATGTCTAGTGTTCTAAGGAATTTAAACAATGTCATTGAAAACATTAAGAAAGAAAGAACTGGGAAAACAAATTCCTCGGCCGCTCCTAAATTTTATGAGATGGGCAAACAAGAAAAAAGCTGATGACTTTCAGGAGTTGCATGTGCTAGCACTGTTATGGTTGCCACATCCAATCTCCCTTTTTTCCCCCCTCAGGTTATCGCTGCCAAGTGCGAATCCCACCCACGACATGAACAAAAATTTCTTTTAATACACAGCTTGGTGGGCCCATTCAATTCTACCGCCTTCCACATTGGATGGTTGCCAAAACCCATCGCTGTTATTTTATCTATTTCTATAATCCCCAAAGGCTACGTGCTCTCTCTCCGCAAGGTTGAGGGTACTGACTAGTGTCTACTTGGATTTGTTTGCTCCCATCATATTCTCACTTTTCCTTCCCCAAGTTATATATACCATCATCCCCGTTTAACACCGTTAATTATAAGCACAGTATATTACTTTTTCCTCGTGAGACAAAGTTCGTATTTCTTGCTTTATAGAGGCTCCTCCAAGGCAACAATCCCCAGTGAAGCTAAGCACAATACTTACTTGGGGTACAGTGGACTAAGGGATGCGCTTGAAAATTGAAAAAATGTTACAAGTCCCATTAGGCTATATTTAATAAAAATGTTTTTTATGGGTATATTTAGATAAAATTTTTAAAAATAACTTATAAAAAATGACTTTAAAACAGTTTTCAGAAAAAAGATTCTAGAGAATAATTTATAAAAAAATAATTATAAATAAATAAATATTTAGATAGCTATTACTTAAAAGACTTTTGTAATTAAAAAATTATTAAAAAATATATAATTTTATTAAAAATATGAGAGGAGAAAGATAATTAAAAATATATAAGAGAGAGGAGAAATGGTAGAGAGAAGAGATTATATGAGAAAAAATTAATAATAAAATAGTAATTGAGTAGTTCATAAGTTTTTTTATTATTATAAAAATTAATATTAATAATTTATTTAAAATTTTAGTTTTAACCTATAATTTAGTTTAAAAACTCTTTCTAATGAATATAATTATTTATTTTAAAAAATTTTAAATTAAAATTTAAACTATTTTTTTTAAAAAAATTATAGTTTTAGTGATTACTAAATAGAGCAAGTGAAATGCCATTTTTCATGTTATATGTCAAGCCATTCCCTTTTTGTTTTTACTTTAAAAAAACAACTTTTTGGGTGGGAACGGGATAAGAATTATGGGTACTCGGCCAATCCAATAGCATAAACATGGTCCATTTCGTTCAGTAATGTTCTTTTCTAATCTACCAAGTGTATGATAATATGCTAAGCATTGACATAAAATAAATTTATATTTTATAAAAATATAAATTTAATTTTTACTGTTATTATAATAATTTTTTAATAAATAATTTTATAAATACTCTATTAATTTTAGGAGTATATCCTAATTTTAACAAGAGATTAAAATTAAATTTATTTAAATTTTTGTATAAAAATAAAAAAAGTGTATGATAATACATCAATGACTAGACATTTAAGAAAGCTTTCGATCAAAGGGGGAAAAAACAAAGAAAAAGCGAAATTTGGACATTAATTTACGGTTTGTAACATTCTTACCTATTATTTGTGTCTGCAGAGTATACGTAAAACAAAAATGCAGTCGCAATGTTGCATTACAAAAATTTAAAAAAAAAGAGCCTCATTTATTATTTCGTCCCACGTATAATTAGAATTATTGCGTTCTTTTGAAACAGAATAATAGAGAAACATATTCGCACTCGTCCTTCATTAATTTCTAAAGATAAATATAGGGAAAGGAAAGAAAGAGAGAAGTTGAGTGCAGCTAGTATATATATAGGTTACCGTAAATTGTTGGCGAAGTAATTCCAAATTTGACGGCTCAAGAGAGTTCATGTTTCAGACGCACCTTGAAACATGGGTACATAAGGGAAAGAGATTGGATGCGATGCCCCTTCGAACCAGACATGGGACGGAGGAGCACGTGCTCATCACATGGCCTGATCTCAAAACGACGGTGAGGGGGACTGTACCAAAGGGGAAAGTCTGAGAGACCAGAACAGCTATAAACGGCGCCGCGCCCTTGACCCGTTTACCTAGTCGGCCTGAAACATCATGCTGACGTCACGGAACGAAATAATCCATCGTGGGTTGAAAAGGGAATCCAAAGGGACGATGGGTTTTGAATTGGGTGGGCCTCCAAGGATTAAATTGGTATTATATTGGGCCTCATACTTGGGGAAAATGAGGCCCAATAAATAACCGCTGAACGATCCTTTTGGATCGCTGGAATGAAATGGTGGAAGATGGATCTATTCTTCCATATGGATCCTCTGAATAGCGAGCACATTCTGTCCTCGGCAAAATGATGAGCACATTACTAACATAGAACAATATATGCCAATGAAAGTTGTCATGATAAAAATGAGTTTATATTTTATAAGTATGTGAGTTTAATTCTTATTGTAATCTTGAGGATTCTTTTGGTAAGTAATTTTATAAGTCATATTATAGGCACCATATGAATCCTGGGGCTATGTCTTAATCTTAGTAGGGGATTGGTGTTAAACTCATTTATTTTCTTTTGTATAAAAAAATACATATTGTTATATATGCACGGGTATCCAGAAGCACGTGGATACATTCCTTACTTTCATGACTTGCAATTTTTTGTTTTTTGTGTCATTTTTAATCATAGAAAAACACATACATACAGCAAATGTTCAGAGAATTCTCTTACCTAAGAGAAATTCCCAAAGTATAGAAACTGCTTCAAACAAGATTGCTTTATTCTGGCCAAAAAAATAATAACAATAATAAAACCCTGTTTATGTCTTTTAGTTGTTGTTTACACACCCTAAGTTTATAGCCGATGGTTGTTGCTGGTTTCTCAGTTCCTGAGATCCCTTATCTGTGTTTGTTGGGAATGCTATGTTATAAAAACTTCAAAGTAATTTCTGATACGTGTGAATCCAAACTGATGTGAAGGGGCAGCTGGAAGATGCTTTTATAGCAGGTACATTAGAGCTGAGGTTGTGGGCAGATGCACAACTTGATTTATGGTCTTCAAACTTGGAGCAAACCTATGCATCTTATAGCATATATATTTACACTGTTTTGCCGGCCTTATTAATTGAAATACGAACAGAACCTTGCACTAGTTCCACGCCCTTCATTCTTACTGTTCTTGTTCGTATATGAGGCTTGACTAAACCCTTATCAATCCTGTTCTTGCTGGATTCTTGGAATCATACTAACTTCGCAAGAGCAAGAAGAAGGATTACAAATAAAATTCTTCATTGGCCTACGATGAACAAATTCATTACGCCCAAGAGTACTTACATAGTGATGGACCAACTAAATTTTTACAACGTAGAAAAATTGAGGTTCGATTCGCACCTTGTCAAAAAAACAGACCCCTAGGTAGAGAAGCCTCAATCGATTGCTTAATTATCTAGTAATAGGATTATGAAAAAACAATCGGATACCGGATCACTCCAAAGGGTTATAAAAAAAACAAATTCATTCGGAGAGGATTTTGAGCTTAATGAAATACTGACTTAGAGAATCTGTCAATATTGATGTGAAGATATATGTCCCTCATTGAGAGAGAGTCTGTCACTGAGATCAGCTCAGTCCATATATCACATGTATTATCTTTCCAAAGAATGCTCTGTCAAGTTTCAGATCAAGGAGTTTTGGTGAAATTCAATTGTAACATAGTTTGAAAAGTATGCTATAATGCTAGTTTCTAAAATACAATACGGGTAGTCTTTACACCTTGACAGAATCTTAAACGGGGATAACTTGATGATTAAAAGTTACACATCACTTAAACGGGAACAGAACATGCTCGACCTTTATAATAATGAAAGATTTATATATATATATATATAGGATGCAATTAAGTCACCATGCAAAGTCGAGTAAAAACAGGACCACACCATATAATATAAAGCATAATTATCGCTACTTGATTGGTTGGACATTTCTGATAGTAAGACCTTGAATACATCACATGGTGATCGACGACTCTTAAGGATCACAAGACGAAGAAGAGTGATTGTCCCTTGTAATATATAGCTCAACATTCGAAGTCTGTGTCTTTATACCTTTGGCTTTCATATGTTTTGGGTAAGTTGGACTCCTAAAAACTTGCGTAATCCTGACCCAGCGTGCTCATTTTATCGGCAATTTAATTTAAAATTATTACTACAAATTAAAAATACAAAAGCACATGCATACATTCCTTACTTTCATGTCTTGCTATTTTGTTTTTTTAGTGTTGTTTTAAATCATAGAAAAACAGATACAGCAAATGCGCTCACAGAAATTCTCTTGAGAGAAATTTAAAAAAAAAAAAAAACTGCTTCAAACAATGTTGCTTTATCCCGCATGTCTTTTAGTTCTTGTACCTTAAGTGTAGGAATCCTCCTCAAAATTCTCATCCCCGTATATTATAATGACCCTTCTTTAACTTTTGCTGTTCTCCTTACTTGCTTCGTTCAGATTCTTCTCATTCCCTTCGCTAACTGAGTCATTGAACAAATAGTCATGATATTATTTTATTTATTCATGACAGATATGGTAGTGTACATGTAACTAAGTGCTAGAAAAGTTCTTCCCCTTTTTGATTGTGAGAGATTCCATTCTATGCCTGAAACAGTGAAAATTAGTTAGCAAAAGGGTGCTTATAGAACAAACGAATATGACGGAGCCCCTTTTTGAGGTTTCTTGGAGACCAAGCATGATTTTGGCAACACTATATTTAGATTACTTCTCAATTTTCATTTCTCGCAGACCAAACAGCACATATTTATGATATGTGGTGGGCCCTTTGACCCTATCGAGAATTAAATCGTATGGTCGATTTCGAGATTACATAAAGCAGACTTTTGATTAGCCTTCTTTGTAGAAGTATCACAGTAAAGTACGGAAAGTGATGTTCATATACGCCAAATCCCGCAAGGAATATTGACGAGGAATTTATGATGGGCTTGAGATATAGAACAATTAATGAAGCGTGTAATGAAAAATAATAAATACAGAGATAAATATAATAGCTTGATACCTACCTTTCTTCGTCGTGTCAAAATTTCCGCGGGTCATGCTCAACTGGTCCTCTCCGACAAGGCTATTCTCAACTCTGTGTGTGACTTGTGAGTGAGTTGGATAGAGAGAGAATGAGGGAAGAATGTTTAAAGTAATGAAGTAATGGCGATACACAGGGTAGGGGTAACATGCTTGATAAAATACAGGCAATTCAAGTTCTGGTGTAGATGAATTAAACAAAAACTGGGGACCAATTGGGAGTGGAAATCACAGCAGCGCAAACAAACAAGAGTGATATTTTCACCCAGGATTTCGTCCATTCCCTCATTTTATGCTTAAGATGTAATTAAAGTCCCCTTACTCATCTGATTACGTCAAAGCAGCCTGAGAAAACCACATGTTACTTGGACTTATATAACATATAGCAGAAGCACACATACAAGTTGCTATTTTTTTATCCCCTTCTATCATTCTTGTTCTGATTGATATGGAGGAAAAAATATAATCATGCTTGTGTATAGTCACATCATTCGAGCGCGAACTGTAGTTGGGTATATTATCCTATTCAGCTACACTCCAGGATTAGTTGGAAACAAACGATTATTAAAGACGAGAAAGACAAAATAATGAAAATGTCCTATGTTGGATCTTATATATATGTAATTCTAATTCCCGTCATCTCTTACGAACAACTCGTACGTTTTATTCTGAGATTAATCTCTCATACACATAATATAACGAGTAACTAAGGGAATATGCTACAACTGCAATATATTTAAAAGTATTTGTCAATGGATGGTCATATCTTTGCCTTGTAATTAAAAAGTGGAGAAAGCTTAATTAAAGAGAGCTAATCCGCACCCAGCCCACCATAGAGCATAACATGACAAAATGGCAACTCCCACGTAGGGACAAAGTGGTGGCCGGCTGTTTCACATGCCACCAAAATGGCCTTCGTCCTCCTTTGAAGACCCTTTTATACCACCAAGATCATTCCCAACCCCACAGCAAACCTAGCCAGTTCATAGTCTTTTCTAGTTTTAACCCCACCTGATAAAGCCTGAAATCCCCCCGAGTATGGTCTCTTTTCCTCAATTTGACTTCCTTTGGATTTTTTCGGGATGAGATTTTCCCCCCCATAAAGCTGAACCGTCTCTTTTACTTTCGATTCCTTCTCAGTGCCTCTTCTTCCACATATTTACCCACTGCTTCCAGTCAGGTCACTTTCTCTTTTTCTGCCTCCTCTCTGCTTTATGTTTAATTCCTTCTTCTCTTTCTCTCCCACTTCTTCCTCCTCAATCAATGACGCAGTTCACACCTTCTCTTCCTTCTTTGCACCAAATCACCACCCCTTTCTCCGGTCTTGCCATGAACAAGAATAATCAAATCCCCAGGACGCGACCTTGGCCTGGATTCCATTCCTCCAAGGCCTTCAATTCCTTCGGTGATACTAACTGCATGGAACAATTACTTGTTCACTGCGCCAACGCCATTGAATCCAACGACGTCACTCTTGCCCAGCAGATCCTCTGGGTTTTGAACAACATCGCTCCCCCCGACGGCGACTCCAATCAACGCCTTGCCTCCGCCTTCAATCGCGCTCTCGCCGCCCGTGCTGCCAAATCCGGCAGCTGCAAGATGCTTGCTGTTGTGGCGGACGCTCACACCAACCTCGCCGCTATAGACATTCACAACTTCTCCGTCGTCGAGCTCGCCAACTTCGTCGACTTAACCCCTTGGCACCGATTTGGCTTCACTGTGGCTAACTCGGCCATTCTAGAAGTCACCGAGGGATATTCAGTTATACACATCGTCGACTTGAGCTCCACGCATTGCATGCAGATTCCTACGCTCATCGACGCTATCGCTACTCGCCACGAGGTCCCTCCTTTAATTAAGCTCACAGTAGCTGGTTCTAACAACGACATCCCTCCTATGCTTAATCTTTCCTACGACGAACTGGGCTCCAAGTTGGTCAGCTTCGCGAGGTCTAAGAACATAATATTGGAATTCAAAGTGATTTGGTCGAGTTATAAAGACGGCTTCGTGGCTCTGATCGAACACCTTCGGGTGCAACAGATGGTTTTGGCGGCAGAAGGTCACAGAAGGGAAGCTTTGGTGATAAACTGTCACATGATGCTCCATTACATCCCCGACGAAACCATATCCACAGTACTAACCCCAGAATCAGACCATTCAATTTCAACAACCTCTTACATTTACGAGTCATCGTCGATGCGATCCATGTTTCTGAGAGCGGCGAGGAGCTTAGAGCCGACGATTGTGGTATTAGTAGACGAAGATGCGGATTTGACATCGAACAATCTGGTGAGCAGGCTGAGGTCTGCGTTTAACTACCTGTGGATACCATACGACACGGTGGACACGTTCTTGCCGCGAGGGTGCCGGCAACGGCAATGGTACGAGGCGGATATAAGCTGGAAGATAGAGAACGTGATTGCGCAGGAAGGGTTACAGAGGGTGGAGAGGGTGGAGCCAAAGAACAGGTGGGAACAAAGGATGAGGAATGCGAAGTTTCAAGGGGTTGGGTTGAGTGAAGAAGGGGTTTCAGAAGTGAAGGCGATGCTTGACGAGCATGCAGCTGGGTGGGGATTGAAGAAGGAGGACCAACATCTTGTTCTTACCTGGAAAGGACACAATGTTGTTTTTGCCTCTATTTGGATGCCTTCTTGAGCTTGACTTTATTTTCCCTCCCTCTCTCTCCAGTAACAATCAATAATATCCCCATTATTCTTCCTGTCTCTGCTCTTTCTTTTTCATTTTTTCCCCACACTCTCTTATATATTCTTCTATTACATATATGCTGTACTTTCAATGGTAAGATGTTAGGCTATTCATGAAAACCAAAACAGAAAACCTACATACTGATTGCTAAAAGACGAACAAGTTCACAGAAAACCTGAAGCTGTTTTTGCAAACAAAACGTAGTGTGAATTTTGAATAGCTGCGAGAAGGCTTCTTGCCTAGGTGAATTTATGGGTAATCCGCTTTATTTTGGGATATATATTGCGAACGCCATCTTTATCTTGATAGCATTATTATAGGATATAGAGTTTAGATAATTAATTTATAAATATTAAATAAATTAATTAAGCTATATATTTTAAAAAAATATGTTTTAGTTTTTTTACAGTATTGCTGATAATTATTTAATTTGTATAGTAAATTATTTCATTGATGAAAAATTTCAAGAAAAAATATACATTTATGAAATAAAATAGATTTATATCTTAAATTTATGATTAAAATAGATACCTACATTAGTTCTTAACGTTTAGTACCGAAAAGTCCTGTGTGTGTGTGAGTGTGTTATACGGATAAAATTAGAGGGAAAGACGGGGATCGTATTACCTTTTATTTTCAACCACTTGAATCATGAGCATACGCACACACGAATGTGTTGGCCAAAGCTCACAGACGAGTTTTGAGCTGATTAAATTCATGACTGCGTACATAACAGAATACAAAGGCTATATTATTTATAAATAGTTATGAGTAACTGAACTACACTAAAATCAGTTAATATGCTTCCCGCGAGCTGGAAAATGTAGATATTAATCATTAATTCCCAGTTTGGAAATGAATTTACCGAAGTAATCAAATGCAGCTAGCGGGCTTGGTGAGAGGATCGTCTAACCAATCAGTGGACCGAACAGGTAGAAGGTTAAGCACACGATCTCGTGTGTTTTCACAAACAGAATAGCAAAATATTGATTTCAATATGGCTTTTGAACTCATGAAATTTATGAACAAGTGAATATGATTAATTAATTTTAATTTCGCAAGCTCAAATAAAACCCTTCAACTTGAACCATTGAATTTCCTAAACCTAACTCAGCAAACAGAATACAAGCAAAAATGAACTTTCCAGAAGATCTCAACGGGGATGGTATATTTGAAGAAATTGGAGGTTGTGCTTTCTTAAAAATATACCCGACTAATATCATCACATGAAGTAGGCGTTTGGTTATTATGATGAGGCCTGGAGTTTTGATTTCCATCAACTAGCTAACGTGTTCAATAATTATTATTAGACTGGAAAATAAGGATTTCCATTAACTAGCTAACGAATTTTAATGTCAATGTTGTGGAATGGGTATTTTAATGTGGACTAGAATATTAATTAATGTCGTCAATGTTGTTGCATTATGTTTACAAGTTCTTTATTATGATTATATGTCATTCTATATTTTGTTTCTTCCGTATTGTATGATCTTTTTTTGGAAAATATTAATTTAAACATAATGCCGTCATATAATGTTGATTGTCATTTAATTTAATGACTGGTTGACCCTTTAATCTGACCACTTCAAGATGGTGATTTTTAATAAGTCAGTTATTTTTTTCAACACACATATATATTCTTCTTAGAAGATAATATTATTTGAGACACTATCGGATATTAAAGATTGTTCCCTCTTTTAACAAGAATTTAAATATTGATTTATTATATTATGAAAATTTAGCCTCATATATTAGATAACATCCTTTGGTTAACAAGTTGGTTATTTTTTTTATGCACAAAAGTTTATATGAATTTGATACTAGTTTCCTACTAAGTTAAGGTATAATTTCATAGCTTAGAGGGTATTTATAATAAATTTATGAGATCGTATACTAAATAAGCTCTCACGAAGACAATAATAATTGAATTCAATTTTTTATAAAATATAAATATATTTTTTATTATCTATAGAACAATAAGTTGGTTATGAAGCTTTTCAAGGAAATCACCATTTGAAAAACGGGCTTCTCACAGCTTTTTCTGTTATATATATATATATATATAGAAGAGGGCCAAAAAGCCCAAAAGTAAAAAAAAGTTAAACTACCAAACAATTTAATTATATACACTATAAAATATCAACGGGGTTGGTCCGATTGGTAAGCGGCTCAGTATCGCTTAAGCGAGATCTCGAGTTCGAGTCTTGGCGTATGCAAAAAATTCCCGTTGGGAGACTCACCCACCATAGCCAGGTGCGCGACGCGGGTCGGATCCTGATGTAGTCGGGGTAAAGCTCTAATGAACCGGGTGGGCAACCAAAAAAAAATATACACTATAAAATTATTCAGTATTGCAATTATGTTGGACACGTGTCAAGTATATAGAATATCTATAAAGACTTTTTTTTTACAAACGATCTACAACTCGGAAATTGTAGTTTTAATTCACTTGATTAAGGTTTAACAAGGCTTGAGTATTGGACCAAAAAAAACCAAGGTTGAATTAAGGGTTGCAATTATCTGGACACGTGTCAAGTATAGAATATCTAGAAAGACTTTTCTTACAAACGGTCTACAACTCGGAAATTGCAGTTTTAATTCACTTGATTAAGCTTGAACAAGGCTCGAGTATTGGCCCAAAACAAACCAAGGTTAAGCAACCGTGTGGTCAGGGTCGGACTTTCCGATTCGTTCGGCAATGAAAACCCGAAACAGAAGTCGAACGCCCCACATAGCATACTGTTTTCAACTTTCCATATGAATATACTCGTATCGAATCCCTAAGCTGGGAGTTTGACTTTTATTTGACTTTGAGTTAAAATATGACGGCTTGCTGGCCCAAATCCGAAGTCGTGGCTTGAGTGCGTGTGAATTCAGTGGCCATAAGCAGAAGCTCTTTGTCATGATTAGCAACATTGAAAACGCACGTGGCTTTGACCCTTCCGACCGAAGAAGCTTCGGAAAGGTGGCCCTCTGCCTACAAGCCCTAATCTTTCTTCCTCTCTCTCGCGCAAGGAGTTCAGTGATCAAAGAATTGCTGCGACAATTGTAATTTGGAACAAAGTTCCAAACCCAATTTGCTTATTCAGGTTTCTCGCTCAGTTCTTCGCCTCGCTTTCTATTTTTATCTCAATGTCTGAATTCCGTTTTTGTGGTTTCCTTTTCTTGATCATTCCTACTACTGGAGTTAATTCTACTTCTCGAATTATCAATTTCAAGTATCAGACCCTTATTTTGATGTGAAATACTGCTCTCTTTTATTCTTTCTGTTTAATTAATCTACTGTCCAAGTAGTGCACTTCCCCGAGATAGGTCATCGTCCATTCTGATCTACGATGGCCTTAATTATGTGGTTAAGATTATGGGCACTGGAAATATATCGCGACAATCCTTTTCCTTTAGCTTTATCGGTATCTGTGTTTTTGCTCTGCCCCGTCGTCAAAATTTAGTGTTTCGGGGGTTATCAACTGTCACGGCTGAGTGCCGTTGCTGAAATTAATGTGCTAAAAACATACATTAGGGCTTTGAGTTTGGGATTGAATTGTGAGGAGTTAACTAGAAGCTATATGGGGGTCAATAATTCCCTTATCTGACGATGCTTTAATTCTGATCATATTGACAATTTCTGGCCGCAGGATGACGGCAGTGAAGTGTTTTACGCCTGTGGATACGTTAGAACAGAAATTGCAGATTGAAAGAAGGCTTGGAAGTGCGAAAGCATGCGAGTATTTTAACCTTCTCACAAGATTTCTTTCTTTAAAGATTAGTAAGTGTAAATTCAATAAGCTCTGCGTAGCAATTATTGGAAGAGACAATGTCCGTCTCCATAATCAACTGATCAGGTCGATCATTAAAAAGGCATGCCTTTCCAAGTTGCCCCCAACTAGAAACGGCAAAGTAGAAGGGTCACTGAGTGTCAAAATTCCAAATGGGAATCAAAAGAGTGATCTTCAGTCACTATGCAGAGACTTGCTCCAATCTCCTCGAAAAACGAGGACGCCAAATTTGCGTGACCGCAGATTCAAGGATCGTTCAAGCCCTCACGGTCCCCTGGAGAAGCACCATAGCATTGTGTGTGAAGATTCTGCCCTTAAAAGTCATGAGCACCAAAGTACTGCTGATCTATATTCTGCAGGTAGCATGCCCCCTCTCTCTGCAGATGACGGGGAGGAGGTTAATCAAGATTCTGGAAGCCCAATCAGTTATAGTTGGGGTCCTATTACAGCTCCTCTTGGAATTCCCACAAGCAAAAAGGGAGCACGAAAAGATTTCTTTAATGTATCGGCATGTTCTTCTGTCATCAGCACCTGTCAAAACAGCGGTCAGCTGCCTGATACCAGTTCCTTGATGAAAAGGTTGGAGCATAAGTTGGAAATGGAGGGAGTTAAAATCTCTGCGGATTCTGCCAACTTATTGAATAATGCTGTTGATGTTTACCTCAAAAGATTGATAAAACCCTGTCTGGACTTCGTCGTTTCAAAATCAGTTGACAAAATTAGTGGTCATATCCAACCTGGTTTGAATGGGTGGTCAAATAATAGATATGTGCATAAGTCAAGTGAGACTGTTTCTGCATCTATTTCTGATTTTCGGACAGTATTAGAGTTGAATCCTGTTATACTTGGAGAAGATTGGCCACTGCATTTTGAGAGGGTTTGTTTGCGAGAATCAGAAGAGTGAGCAGAAAACAGATTGCATAGAGTGGAAAAATATGTTCTGTACAGATTTCACTTCTTATTCTTTTAGTTTAACACTTGTAAGAATCCACCTTACTTAACAGTAAGGATCTCTTTTGGTTAATATCTTTGATTATTTGTTCAAATTTTTTCCATTATTAACAGAGCTTATTTCAGAATTCAGGGCCAAAGTTCTTTTTATCAGCCTCCAGTGTCATAATCATTGTTTCATTTTATGGTGGGATGTTCCATGGCCAAGGGGGGGGGGGGGGTTCATCTGTCTGCTTGTATGAAGTTCTCTCCGGACATAGAGTCCAGCATGGAGCTGTCATCCTCTTAGCATATTTTCATTGTCAGGCAAAGCGGCATGTTTGACTCCTGTCTTTGTCTAATAAATAGACGTTTAGGCATGGAGTTTACTCGCTGTCGCTAATGGACATGGTGATGATGGTTATGTGTATTGAACAGTTGGCTCCTTCAATTTGATCATGATGGAATACCTGTTAGTCATAATGATGAGTCTTTCTGTTAGGGTCTGAATTTCACTTTTTTTTCGGGCGACGTGAAATATTTTAATTGACTGTTAAATGGTTTGTTTTATGAAATACCCAAAAGTTAGCTTCGAGTCTCATGCACACCTGGGTCGTTTTACCGTATGGTTCAGAAAGTCTTCAACCATTATCAGAGTAGGGAAGGGCAACTGAACATTCCATTCATTTAATTATTACAGGCTACAAGCTATGTATTTATGGAGAAGAAAACGGTCACAGGGACGCGTGTATTGGGTAAATACAATTGAAACTGTGTAACAAGTTGCGCTACTAGAATCATCTGTTTCCTAGCTAGAAAGAAGCGCACAATCACGTTGCAGATGAGGCGGAAAATACTGCTACGTGGATGTTAACATTTAATGGAAACGTGTGTCTGCTACAAAATATTATCTTGAAGCGTTTATATATAGTTTGCACCAGTTTAAAGGAAAATTAAGAATAAGATTATAGATTCTGACATGAAGCCTCATTCACTGCATTTTCTTGTGTTATTTTGGTGTGGGGGAATGATGTAAACAGTTATGCGTGATCATTAAATTTTATATAATGCAGATGGGGGATGTAAGTTTGTATTTGAAGCGAGCGCCAAGCGACAAACAAAAAGGTTATAGCCATGCTGACATCCAGGCACTCGCCTAACGTCATTTTTTGGCAACTGAGAATGATCAAGGTCAATTTAAAATTAAACATTTTCACAGGTGAGAGATGAGTGTCAAGAATCATGCAGCCATCTAGATAATGGGAGTTTTGTTTTTTGCTTGAACTGAGAAAAGAGCCTGGGTTTGATGTTTGTTACCTTCTTTTCATATTTTTGCTCATATTTCTTTCTCATTAGATTGCTTATGATTGGTAGTGGAATTTGTTAGGGGTATAGTATTGATTAGATAGCATTTCCTTCTAAGCTGCAAAAGGGCGTAAAGAATCGGGAGATGATGTATCCAAACTTGGGTGTTATCATCTTAATTACCTTTGCATTTGAATTTTCACTTTTAGTCCCCTTAATTATATTCTCTGGCAAAAAGCAGATTCTGACTTTAGAATACGAGGAAGAGTAATGTTGCCAGCTAACTACCCGCTACGATCAAACTTAAATAAAACTTGTTTTATTGATTCGCTTGATGAATTCCATAATTTGAACCGTTATATTTACAAAAGGGGGCGGCGTTACTTTAAAGGAAAACTTGCCAACTTGGTTACCAATTTTAAACCCGTTTATATAAGACTTTAAAAATAGACTTATAAAAAAAAAAAGATTTTTAAATAGTTTATAGAAAAAAAATTTTAGATAAGAACTTATGAAAAAAAAAAGTGATTTTAAATAAATGGGTATTTGGATTGTTATTTTTAAAAATACTTTTATTATTAGTAAATTACGAGAAGGGATATAAGTATTAAATGATGAGAGATAAGAAATGTGAGGAGATAAGGTATAAGAAAAAGTAAAGGTAATATAGTAATTGGTTAGTTCATAAGCTCTTTTATTGTTCCATAAGCTACTCTGACTAACTTATATAAAATCTTAATTTTAAACTATGATTTAATCCAAAAATCTGTTTAAATACATATAATTATTTATTTTAAAAAAATTTAAATCTAAATTTTGAGTCAAACCTAAATTTCTATTTGCCAAACACACACTTTATCTCATTCTTCGACATACTTGCCTAAATAATTACTTCATTATGATAACTTGCATTTCAAGTTGCCTTATATAATATCTGAAAATAGATAGAGAAAGAGGGGAAGGGGATTACGAACTAAAGACATGTGCCGCTTCACTGATTGATCTCAAGGCAACAACTGAAGGAAACGTTTTATTTAAAGTTAGACAGATTTTTTTAAAAGGAAAAAAAAAAATGAAATGCAGAAGAATCATGCCAGTAGAGAAAAATTTGTTGCTTTCGACATATGTCAATAAAAATCTAAATTAAACATCAGAACTCCACATGTACAACGAACGATCCGTCATTCGTTTTATTTATTATTCTCCGAGCAAGTTTTATTAAACAACAAATTTTTTAGCCGTTGCATTGTCGTTCTCAAGTGACGCTCCCACGCGAAAGCCCTGTCTCGTTTCTGGCGAATCAGAGCACAGAGCAGTCGGAACGAATTTTGCCGTTCCTTGCAGTCTTGACTCCGACGCGGCCGAGCTTGGTCATGGCGGCGACGAAATTGGCGTTGAAGATGTCCTTATTGGAGGCAAAAGTATTGACGGTAGGCCTGGACCTTGGGTCGGAGAAGAGGATTTGGTCGGACGTGAAGAGGCCTTTGCCTTGCAGCAGATTCTGGTAATAAACATTGTCAAACGTTCGAGGGGTGGTGGGGTCCATGTTGATGGCTATCCTTGGATCCACGTTCCTCGGACACATCCCTTGGAGCTGGCTCGCGTACTGGAGATTCAACGTAGGGTCCACTGGTCTGCTTGGGCTGAAGTTGTATATCCTATTGGAGAACCTGTTGCAATGCGAGAATCCAAGGGTGTGTGCTCCTGCAAATTAATCACCCTCTTGTTCTTAGATTTTTATTAATTACTAGCCAAATTAAAACAGACATAAATTAAAGTAACCTGGCTTTGCACGTGCATGAACCTCAAAAGCTCCACAAATTAGGAGGGGAATTAGAATTACCTGAGAGGGCAACCATGTCGGTTTGGGTGAGGCCGTGAGAGGCAAAGAGTGAATTGAGCTGGTTCAGATTGAAGTTAGGCTGGGGAAGCCTGCCGTTGACTTCGGAAGCTCTGGAGACAAGACCGTCGAATCTTCCCAATTCAACTTCATAGAATGGTCCACCAGCCTGCACAAATTCAAATTCATTGATTAATCCATTTATCTAAAACCAAACGAATCCCATCGAGCCGAGAACTGATACGAACCAGTGAGACAACTTCACGTGTAGCCAGAGCCAAAATATCAGCACAAGACACTTTGTTTCTGCACTGAGGAACAGCATCCACTGCTGCTTTTGCTTTGATCACTGTGTCAAATCCATCCCCCGCCAATGACAGATTGTCCGGGTGATCCTTCTCTGCTTTGTTGTTCCCTGTCGATGCTATCATTACCGAAGCATCACAACCCTGTAACGCATGAATTCGAATTAAGCCCAATTTAAGCATTATTAAGTATAAATTATAACAAATACAAGGTAGAAAATTTGCTGGTGCTGATGAATGATTACCTGGACGAAGCAATCGTGGAAGAAGAGACGAAGGGTTGCAGGGACTGTGACAAATGTCTGCTGAAACTTGTTTCGTACAACTGTTCTGACGATGCTCTCGAGGTTAGGACAGGTCTTGGCATAGTGGTTTTTGCTCAGTTGAGCAGAAGCGGAAAGGCAGAGACTCAGTGAGAGTGACAACATAAGTATGAGACGAAGCGGAACCATTTTGCAGTTTATGGAGTCGAAGGAGAGCAAGATGAGGAGGAAGAAGGAGAAGAGGAGGGCTTTGGTTGCAAAGAAGTGTATGATATGCTTAAACGGAAAAGTATGAGGGGTATATATTGGGAATGAGACTAACGAGTTGTCGTGGTCACGAGCCACTTGTACCAGAATCTTTTTAAACTTTTAGTTTTTTAACAGCAAGAAAGTGAGCTTCAATTCTCAGAATAATGATAGAAGAATGGTGGGCAACGAAAGGGACACTATTGAGGTTGGCTCGCGCTCTCAATGGAAGACTTGATCTCAAAAACTCTCATCCCATTGATTTATATACGGCCATCTAATAGAATTAAACCTTCAAATGCTGTGCGTTTTTTAGAATTCAAAACACCAGAAAGTGTGGCCCAAATCAGAAAGAATTTGGAGTGGCATGCACGTTAAGGTTACTTCCTTTGGCCTTCCACGACACTGGCTCAAGAAAAAAGTCACTACTTTCAAGTTTGGTTGTTCAAGCCTCCTCGTGAAAATGGTGTTGTCTATTTATAAATGGAGAAGACACTTGTTCTTTCAGAAACTTTTCTCCCCAAATAATTGACCGTGAATTCTAGTATCTGTGGAAAAATCCCCGTCTCGATGATTTTTTTCTGTTAATTTCTGGTAGCCTACCTAAACTTTTGTCCTTCACTAGTTAAAGTGGGAGAGGGGCTACTATATAAGTGTCCTGTATGAGAATTGATGAGAAATCATCTCTTCGTCTTAAAGTCACGGAGACAAGTTAGTTTGACCGTTCATGCCATATATTTCACGACACTCATCTTCTCGGCATCAAGGAATCTACTTTTAATTATTGTTAATTATTCTTTTGGACGAATCATTGTGCACTGATCCTATTTCAAGAAAACACGAGAACATCATCAGGAGGAGCTAGCATGCTGATATTTTGGTTTGCTTTTGGCCACCTAAGGCTAAAATAGTATAGGGAATACAAATCTAATATATTAAAATTCACCGTGTCATACTTTATAGGGTAATTGTTAACGTTGAGCACGTACCCATAAGTAAAAGAATAACATTTTTTCTCATAAATAATAAATAATTAATTGGTTTCTGTCAGATAAGCATGGTCTGAATAATAGAGATGAATGGAGAGATGATGTGGGTCTCCACTGTCGGTGATTGTTTATCTTAATTTTAAATTTACCATTTTGAATTATTAGGGTCTCATGAGGGAATGGATGACTCGAAAATTATTGAGAAGAGCACGTGGTGCTCTTGCTTGAAAAAAGACAAGGACCATTCAAGTCCAGTGCTATCAAGCTGTAACTGTAGTGATTCAGAGAGTGATATAAAGAGGAATTAGGCTGAGGAAGAAGATTCTGCTCGATCCATACAAAAGCTAGCGAGCCTGCTGGGTCCATGAATCCATTTATAACTACGAAATAATTAAAAGCATGTTCATGAACGTAATCCTTATTCTTAAATATTAACATGATGTGATTCTTAGATTGCCTCTCCCTTCTTCCTTCCTCGTCGAATTTGCTACGCTCCAACATGACAGCTTGAGCGCACGCCGTTAGGTGTCAAGTTCTTTTCTGTCGTGGGCCATGTAAGGAGCTGTGTGGCTCGCTTACTTGCCTCTTCATGTAAATATTTGAAAATTTATTTCTGTTCACGTCACCTAACGGGAAAGAAATTTCATACCTCACTAATTATTTCTTTCAGTTTATCTATAAAGTCTAATTAACTAAATTAAAAAAATAATTAAAATTAGTTATTTATTGTAAAATCTCATGTTCGTATAAACATTATGGAGTTTTAAGGTAGTTGTCAAAGATTTAATACAATTTTAATATAGTTATTAAACGATAATATTTTATTCATAATCTATTTAAATATTTAGTTATTAATAGAATATAATAAAATTATATTATTTATATAGCTTAATATCTAGTAGAATAAAATTTATTATTAATTAAAAAAATTATAATTAGCTAAGGATATTAGGTGAACGAAATTAATATTATTTTAAATATATAATATTATGTTATTGTGATAAGAACTGTGCAGATTAAGTTATTAAATATGGCCACGTCTATGGTCTGAAAGCTTCGATCTTATCGATAATCTCACCACCAAAAAAAGTAATTAAACGTTTCGGACGTGATTTAGATTCCTACGTCCAGATCTCCATGAGGTCTCGTGGCATATTCTCTTATTATTGAGTTTATCTAATTAATTAACATGTAAATAAAAATGTCCCTTCATATGGCTTGGTTATTGACTCTTTTTTTTTTTTTTTTTGCTACGAACTCACACAAAAGGTCACAGGTAGAGATATGTAGGGGATATGTCAGAATTAGGATAACTTTATATTGTATCCCATCTCAATATAATATATATCTTATCCCAAATTTATATTATTTCTATCCGGATCGTAATGAGTTTAGGACAGAAATTCTTGATCTTAATTTTTTTAAAAAAAGATATTATCATAAAATTATCTTAATAAATTATTTTATATAAAATATCACTACAACTTCCTCTAAATACTAGCATTTTTTATGATATAAAATAATAATTTACCTAGATAAGGGGGAAAACTAATAGTAAAGAATAATAAAAATATATGTATAAGAATATTTGTAAGTAAAAATATTTGTATGAGAGTGGTGATTGGCGAGACCGATGACTGTAACAAAGTGTGAGAGAAGAGAGACGGAGAGCCTAAAATAAGTAAACAGAGTAAAAAATGAGAGAATATAATATATTTTTTTTATTAAAAAAATTGGGGTCAGGACGAGATGGGAGTCCTGAGGGTCAGGCTGAAATCCATCCCATCCCGACCCTCCCTCTATCCCATCCCGATGGCTTTCTATCTTAGTTCTTATTAGGACGAGACAGAGCTATCCCAAAATTACCATAATCAGATCTAAATATTTTTGATAGAATAATTTAGACACTTCTAATAACAGGGTTTTGTTATAATTTAGCAGTATCAGTTGTAATCACGATTTTTGTCCATTACGATCTTGCTGATCACATCAACCAAGTGCCTCAGCGGGGACGAGTTTTAATGTCATATAGAATTCATAAAATCAATTTAAAAACTCATACTAAAATTTGCCCTCATGTCGAGTTCAAAAGAAGAACTAACCATTACAGTGTTTTTCCTTTATGAAAAAAAATGACAGACCATTATGGTCTGCTCTTACTCACCATACAAGTCATTTTCTTCCAATTTCTAGCTTAGCTTAACCCAGAGTACAAGTTCAATCTAATGATATATAAAATACTTAATATTTGATATTTATCTTTCCTGCTTTACAGTTGAACTTCGTAAGTGAAGGGTTCATTATAATTATTACTGGCTGATAAAACGGAATATAGATGATGGAGTTGTAAATAAAATATAGAGAAGCAAATTATGATGCATTTATTTGTTAAAATTATCAACTCATCTTATTCTAATTATAGTTTTCCATAGAAAATATTGGATTTATTAATTTAACAAATAATTGAACTAGATAGGAACTTGCTTGGATTGAAAAAAGGACCGAAAACAATTAAGCTCAGTGACTTGTGAACGGGGACAAGATTTTATTAGTCTTGTCTTTTCAGTGTCAAATTGTATGGTTCTGGAAATTTACTATTATTCGACAATGACAAATATATAATTAACCGATATTGCCAGCTATAGTATTGGGCATCTGATATTACTGTCGTCTAATAGCTTGACAAAGACCGCTATATTAAAGCCTTCACGATAATAATTGGAAACTTGTTTCCATTCACGTGAAAAAGGACAAAATCAAAAGTCATTTGATTGTATATATAAAATTTAATTTAATTAATAAATAATTGACTCATAATATATTATATTGTAATTATTGATGAATAATATATAAATATTTATACAAAGTCTCTTCAAATATGTAGACATACTCTAATTCTAGTATATTTTGGAACAACTCATTTGAACTTTATGCGCACACACAAAAGAAAGCGCCTGGTCGATCCGGTTCAGCATATGGTGGTAGAAAGTGCGGGGTGCTGCAGGTGCAAAGCCAGCATAATGGCACGTGAACACGGAAGCAATGCCCAATGTACCTCATTTTAAGATCTTTGCCTCCCATCTTCTTGCGAGTTTTCAATCATAACTGCAAAGTAGACATTTTGGTACGAAACTTTTTTTTTTTATTTTTTTTTCTTGGTTCAGTTACAACTAGCTGTGTCCTTTTTTGCCCAGTTACGCTGCATTTTAAACTTGAGTGTTTGACCAACGTAATCCAGAATAAGTTCGTTAACTTTTAACTTTCAAACTCCAATATGCATAATTCTGCAAACCATACTTAATAGGCCCAAAAAAACTTATCATGCCCGTAATTGGCAAACTCGTAACGTGCCTAAAGTCAAATCCAAGCACGTGCGTCCGAGAAAGTTGAATTGTTTTTCTGTAAATTAATTATTAGATACTGCTTTATAGAAAAAAATAAAATATATTAAATTTAATTCAGGAGACAGGCCAAGGAAGGAAGGGGCAGGGACTATGGTCTATAGAGACGGGAAGCAGAGAATACGCTACTTCCCCTTGAGCTGGGTATTTTTTTTTTTCATATAGAAGTTATACAATGTTTTCTAATTTATAATTTATAGACTAATTTTACTAAAATATAGAGATTATAAAAATATATTTTGTCTCAGGTAATGTTTTTTTTTATATAAATTTTTTTAGAAAGAGATTGGGCTTATTTATAATCTAAAAATAGGGTAAAATCTCAAGTAATGTGGATTGAAGGAGCCCTCTACTATTTATCATAGTGACTGTAACTATTGGGCCCGTTGAATCCATTTTCTATTTCTGAAGACCTAAAGCCCACATTGCTCGTGAAGCCTCCATAACACAGTGGGCTCCAAATCACGCAGATCCCATTTTCCCAATAAACAGCACACTTGCTGGTAATGTGAATAATAAACTACTCGATATTATTTAAATGAGATTTTGAGTTTAAATCTTAGTGTATATAAAAAATTTTATTAAAAGACTAACTTACTATAGTAAAATACATGATATAGGTCAGATTCAAATATAATCAGGGTAAAATTTCAATAAATTGAATAGATAAAAAAAAAAAAAACATACCTGTTAGTCAATCTACGAGTTGTTAATTATATTCTTGTCAGTGGAACCACCTATGTATCTAATTAATAACGTGTAGATTGACAACAAGAATATTTACCTCCGTCTCCCATTTTTTTTATAAAAAAAACTTGAAATGGACACTGATATCGAGAATGGACCCGGGGAGGCCCAGGACCCTGTTCCGTAGTGGACACAGGTACTCTTGTTCCATATATGTGGGACCCTACTTGAGGTATCCACGCTCTCTCTCACGCATGTGTCTGGTAACGTCAATTGTATGTGCTTGTCCCTTACTATTAGATTAATATATTCACCTAATTTTTAATATAATATATATTTAATTAATTTTAATTAGATTAATAAAATTAATATAACATATTTTTTAAATATCCTAATTATCTCTCCTAATTTTTTATCTCTTATTTAATTATGATAAATGGAGTAATTATATAGATAATTTTAAATAAATGAAATAAATATAAAATATATTTATAATTAATATTAATTATTTAATTATGTGATACATTCCAAACTGAGGAGTACATGGTGGGAGCACTATATACTATTAATTCTCCATGTGTCTCTTTCCTCGCACAACAAAACTTACATGCATGAATCTATACGCCAACTGAGAGTGATAATTAATGGAAAATGATGGACCAATGAAGGATTGGGCAATTAAACACACATTAAGTATATGCATGTGGAACTTCTGAAAAGGTTTCACCAGTTAGGTACAAACCCCGCCTTAAAAGCGCATATATCCAAATAAATGTACCGTTTTTACCCATTCTGATGATGGCCATGCTATTGCCTCACTATTATTTGTGTGTGTATGTATATACGTGTGCATATATGTATGTATGCACGGGAAGATTTTAGGTGTATCTAAAATTTTTTATTGAACTCATTGAATACACACACAAAATCAGAGTACTTTATAAAGTTTACATTCATGTTTGTAAAAATTAAGAATGCATAATCCACACGCACTCACATTTTGCTTCTGCGCCTCATATGTATATTTGTGAGTAAGGGGAAGTAGGTTACTGAAAACTCTCCTCACTCCCCTACGTTCTTGTCCTACAAAATCGGCGGGTAATTCCCATCAATTTTAATATTGAGTTTAAGTCTAATCTACTAAAGATGGATCAATTCATTTTCTCATAATATATATATATATATTATGCCTTTTCTTATTCTCTCTAGTTCGCTCAACAAATTCTTACTTTTTGATCGCCCTTCTATCTCTCCTGTTTTATATATAGAGAAACAGTAATGAAGATGTAACTATCACAAGTTATTAGTAATAAAGATGTAACTATCACAAGTTATTAGGAGAGTTATACCTTAAAAACTAATTATTAGACCAGTTGCAAAGCTCAAAACCTTATTATAAATTATATCTTATAAGGCTACCCTCCCCAATATGGGATTTATAATAGAAGATCAAATCTATCATTAGTTATAGTCATGTGAGATGTTAAGTTTCCAAGGGTTTGGTGAAACAAGCACAGTCCACAGGGGATCATTCTAGGGTGATCTTCAGCTTCTAATTTGTACGTATGACCTGTTTGTGTGTGTCAAGGGAAGTCCTAACCAGTAACCACCGCCTATAGTGAAGTCTGTAAAATGCATATAATAATCCACGATCTCAAAATACAGTAGAAGATATTCAGAGAGAGAGTTGTGCGCCACGAGTGATCCCACTAACTCATAAAACTATTTGTTTTCTTAAAAGGGGTAAACAATTTAAAAGGGTTTCTTGCATTTGGCATCGTCATTATTGTTCTAACATCTATATACGATTGGTATAATTGATTTAGATTTATGGTCACGCGATCTATGTTATTGCTTTAAAAATCAATTCCATACTAATCATGTAAGAACCTCGGTGCCGGTGATGTATCCAGCCTAAACTACCCACAATTATTTCATATTTTATTATTTTTTCGATGCGATACAACGAATTAATTAGTTTCAGAATATCATACCATACTTGCTTTACTCCTCTAACTAATTTATACTCTTATTTATAAAAATAGTGAGATAATGATTTTTTGTCGTAATTATAATGTCGTTAACTTTTTTTAAAATTACTTGAATTTATAAAATTTTAAATAAAAACTATTATAAAAATGTATTATTATTTATTTTATAAGAATAGTGAATATTTTATAAGATATAATAAAAAAATTAATTTAAAATTTTTAAAAATAAATAAATAAATAAATAAAAACTTCGGGCACTATTACTTTCCCCGCATCGATTCTTTCTCCATTATTTAATGCATTTTGCCTAGATTACTCATGGGAATATCCAATCCAAGTGGGTCAATAACAACGCAAGTCGTAGATCAGCCTTTTCAGCAAATTCAAAGGGCCCACCGACCCATACGAATGCACCTTCCAACCCCGGCAACGCGTGCTTTCGTGTCCCTCCCTCCCTCCCTCCCTCCCTCTCTCTGTCCTTTAACTTTCTTACATCCTATAATTTAAAATTTTGATGCCGCATAGAGCGATAGAGAGGGATGGAGGAAAGAGAAGTTCGTCTTGGCAAAGCTTTCGGTCATCATGATAAGGTTAAGCGTAAATGGATCTAATGTGTAATCCTGTATTTTACGTCTAATATTACTTAATTACCCATATAACCGTGTTTTTAATTTCAGCGTCTCAATCTAACATCTCATTTCAGGTTTTCAAATGCAGGTTTGTCCAGATGGCCTTGGTTCTTTGACTGTCGATGTAAGTGAAAGTAGGGGGAATTAGATTTTTGCACACAAACTGTTTGTAATTATTTATAAAGGACACGGTTCATTTTCTTGTTTTCAGTGGTCCAATATTCCACCATTGTCCTTTGGATTAATATTCACATTATTTAATCACGCATGGCCTGTTCACGACTAAAATTATTGCTCTGGGTCTCCTCGCTAGTGATGCTATAATTCATAAAACAACAATTTGCATCTATCCTATATAGCCACAAAACATCCTTAACTCTCTCTTGCTCTATCAATGTGATAGAAAATGATAAATAATCCTATTTGTTTTGTCCCGTTTATGTTGAAAACTGAAAACTTTAGAGTTGGGTTCGAGATCTTGTGGCCAGTTACCAAAGGGATTCAATTATCGTACGGTCATGATCTGTCTGTCGACTGCAGAGGAGATGGCACCTTAAGCTCCTTCAAATAAGCATGCTTCAATAATATTGTAATATAATATGATGTGCAATTTATAATTGAGACAACTGTTTTGTGACAGAACTTCTAGTTGCATGTGATTCACGTCACCAGGCTAAGCTGTTTCTTTGATTCCTTGTCTTGAGCAGTCATAGGTGTATTTGCCATCATGGTTTCTTTATCATATCTGGATTGCTAATATAATATATAAGCGTGTAATAGTAGTAGATAGAATAATGTCAGTACTTGTTATCGCCTCTCATAGTTTTATTTAATATATCTGCTTTGCTGGACCTGTCTGAGGCATCCCTTCCACAAAACTTGATTAGCATTGGTCAAGGCACTGGGATTTATTTGGCATGCCTCAAAATCAAACCTCATGCAGTAGCTTGGTTTCCGTGAGTGTCTTTGAGGGAGAATTTTAAATTCTTCAGCAGTTCTACTTATACACACACATATTCTCCAACTCTATACACTGATCTGACGAGCCTGATGGGGAATGTGAGAGCAGCAGTCTGTCTCATCAACTGAACAAAGTTGTCTGTGAAGCTGAGGTGTGAGGAAGAACTTGTTGCCTTGCCTTGGAAGAGCTCCTTTTAATATTCGTTGTCTTCTTGCTGAGAACAGAAATTGGGAGTATCCTCTGCTCCTTGAACCCGCACAGGTTAGTGACTCAATTACACTTCTTTGGTGTACACTTGCATATTTAGAGCTTCAAGTTTGGTTCGGGCAAGGCTCTCATGAATTTATTCGTATTCATGTCGATATTACTCTTAGTATTTCCGTTGGGTATTATTCTTGAATTTTACAAGCTATTTTTCAAACTGGCACCCTGCTTCTTCCCTCTTGCATACAGAAATCGTTATCATCTAGGATACATGGTTTATTTTTGCAATTTGCATAACTTGCGTAGGCATATGCGACTCAAAAGTCCTGCGGATTGCAACTTGCCTGGATTCCCTAGTTGTCACTGATGACGATAAATTGATGTTTAAAATTGATAGCTTGAGGATAGTTTGTGAGATTAATACGGTTTGCCTTGGCCTTATTCTAGGTATATCCTGAGAAACCTGTTTTATTCTATAAACTTTTAGTTGTCGCGTTGCCAGTGATTTAAGCTAATTGTCTAAAAATAGCTAGACAGAGTATGAAGAAAAAGAGGAATTTACATCAGATGGCAGACATTGAATGAAATTGCAAGGGTGCAGGATTCTAAATCTCAATTGGTTTAGTTTCCATATATGGCCTGCCACGATGGTCCTGTTCAGGCAGTTTTTTACACTGGTAGGTACGTAGAAAGAGAAAGTATTGCCTTCAACATAACAATTTGTATCTACCGTCGAGAAGTATACAAATGAAAGGATAAATGGATAGCATGAATAATGACGTCAAATTTTCTATCTTATGAGAAGCCATTATTATGGTAGGAAAATTTAGCATATAAAAAGTGCCGGAAGATATTTTCTTTCGTAATTCATTTAACTGTGGTCCAAAATTTTGGAAGAGGATGATCAAAGCAAGGGAACAGACAAATTATACTTAAAAGGTAGTTGATGTCATCATTTTGTGCTAGTTTTTCAAGGCCATGATAGCGATGCTTTTCTCTCACTTCCCTCTTTCCTCCTTCAACAACTTTTCATCTATCAAGTACATTCGAACTTGATTTTTCTCATTTCAGAGGAATAGTGATGAAAAAGGCGGAGTCTTAGAAGCCATATGCGGTGAAGATTCTTGTCTGACCACAAATTTCCGAAGAAGGAGAGCAAAACTATCACTCATAAAAGCAGAGGGTAAGCACAGCAACTATGGAGAAGCTTGCTATGCCATACGACAAGGAGGTTATGAGGATTGCCATGCTAAAACATGAAGAAACTTTCAAAGAGCAGGTACTTCTCTTCTTCTTCCTTTGGATAATTATTCACAAGCGGTACCAACGGAATCTGAGTACCCTCAATCTTTTTCAGTTATATGAATTACATCGCTTGTATCGGGTCCAGAAGATGCTGATGAAAGATATGGAGAAGAGCAGAGGCAATGAACCAAGTCAACGAGAATGGAGCTTCAAGAATTCTAATGGTTTAACTCAAAATGCTGATCATAATAAAGCTACACCGAACAAACCTCAGTTGAAATTTGATCTTGAACGGCCTGCGGAAGAACACATTACAGAATTAGACGATGATCGGGTGCTAGAGATCGTAGATGAGACTGAGATTGAACTGACACTAGGCCCTTCGAGTTACAACCGTATGAAGAAACTTGATACACCACGAACTTCAGATTCTGGACATAGCTTGTCTTCTTCTTCTACTGGATCCAGTCAAATAAACAAGACAAGTTCTAGGACCCATCATTGCAGTGATGTAACAAGAGAAGAATTAAGTGGAGGGATATTAGGCCTCGTCCAGGTGCCGCATTCAAACTCAATCTGTCAAAGAGGAATTAGAAACAGTTTTGATGTTGAAGAACAATCAAGACGAGACCGATTAAAACAACCCCCGTGGCTTTTTCAAGTGTTGAGCTTGAACATGACTTGATAGGTTAAAAAAAGTTATGTATGGTCAATTAATATTATATATATATTTAAGTTGTTGTTTGGGATTAACTTTGTGAATGATTTGTGTGGAATGTTCTGTCTAGTTATCTAGTGTGATGAAGAAGTCTTGTATAATGATTACTGGTTTGCTTTTTTGCTCCAACCCATTACTATTTTGACTCACATGCCACTGACTTTTCTTCTGTCGAGAGCTTTTAGTCACACTTTAGATCATAATTGTTGCCACTAAAGCCATGGAAACGATCTTTTTTATTGATTATGGTGGACAGCCATGTCCTCGAGTTTATTATATCCCTCGAAATAGTTTAGCCCCCTCCATCAAAGACAATATCCTATTTCTTAAGTCGTTTAAATACTTTCATTACTTGGAGTTCAGCCTTTCAGAGCAAGCCTTTTCTTTTCTTTTTCTGGGTGAAACTCAAAGGAATCCACTTTTGTTCTAGATAATAAATCAACAAATGAATCCAGACTGTGGAATAAAATTCAGGTAGGGGGCATCTAATAAAAGTATTATTTTTTACTACCAGATCAAATACTTTACGTGTGTAGCAGATTTTTTATTTTCTCTTCTCTAGTCTAATTTAGTTTTCTCCCATGATTCACGAAATTACTGCCCAACAAGAAGTTGGGGGACGTAATTCCTGTCTGCATCAGATGTACGGTAGATTCCCTTCAAATACTGGACAGACTTTTATTAAGTTCAGCAAAGGTCTGTCCCAAAATGTGCATTGCTTGCAACGTTTTCAATACTTTGAGAACATTCATGAATCGAAGCCAAACCTTGATCTCTTCTTTGCTTTTCTGAAATCTGATCACTTCATCACGGGTAGTGCTACTGCTAGGCTGTCACTCCCACTATTCTTTTACCTTTCTGAAAAGCTTTTTATCTGAAAGGACTCAATAATTTAAGTTTCTATTCCACTAGTCATCAATCAACTATTTTGTATTCACTGAGCTTGTGGCCCATTTTATGTGTTTTGGAAGATCTAGGCTTGTTATAATACACATCTTGACCCACATGTCACCGATCATGGAAAACTGCAATAATGATCCCCTTCTATCCCTTCCCTCCCCATTTAACTATCAGAGGATTATTCTTGTATTAGAGCATTATTATTATTATTATTATCACTCAACATCGAAACTGCAATTCAAGTAATCACCCAGAAATCCAACTTTATTTAGCACTATTCTTTACTACACAGTTCTGAATGTAATGAACAGAACCGTGGCTATATAATCTACAGGAGCATCACACAGAATAAAATTCTACGTCACACTTATTATACAGCTTAAGGTAAAGAGCTAATATAATAAAAATCTCAATAAAATGGGTGTTGCATTGGCAAAATTCACTGACACACCAACTTTCATGAACTGCATTTGGCTCCCCGTACTGTAGTGCACTTGCTAATTTCTTCAATGGTCTTTAAGATATAGAGTGGCGTCGATTTTTACTGGGTTTTGTATGATCTTTGTCTCGCATAAAAGGATTAAGCCTTGCAAGTAATTTTTTCGACAGAGAGTTTGAGAGATTTTCGAGGCATAGAGAACTTATCAGCAGAAGGTGAAGCACTTGAAACAGGGCTGCTAACTGCTGACATTGGAGAGGATTTGTTAATCTCTCTTAGTTTCATTCTCAATTTCATAAGTTCTGATTTTAGCTCCTTATTTTCTTTTTTTAAGTTGGAGAGGTCATTTGAAAAGTAATCAGAATCAGCAGGGTATAGATTGAACTTGGAAGTTGCAGAAGGAGAAGAGCCTTCCATGACATCACGAAGACGTTGCTGTTCATAATAAAGAACTTGAACCACAGTTTGAACAGGAAGACGATCATTTTGAGCGGCATGATCAAGCTTCCCGAGATAGAGTCTGACAGTCCATGACACTGCAAACTTTCTTCCTTTCCATGTCACTTAGAGTAGGATGAGTCTGAGAATTGTACATAAATTCCAAATTGATCAGCAGTAATATTTGATTCAATCATGTTTAGAATCTTATTTACCAAGAATCACAGTACAAGTAGACCCCTGAGTCTATTATCAGATCTACTGTAACATGTAGCAATAAACTAGGATAAAATCTTTATGAGGGACAAGCACCTTGAGATAGATGTCTATGGCCCTATAGATCCCATCTTCCATTGGTCTTGATTGTTCTGGAATTAATTCAGCAATGCTCACGAATTTTGTAACTGGTAAATTAAGGTCAGTGGCTATTTCAGCGAGATAGTTCTCTATTAGCTTTCCCACTCGATGTACGTCAGTTTGTTAAGGAGAAAAGTATTCACTATCTGCACCGGAGGCCAAGTTTACATGGTAATTCATCAAGATTCTCTGCACTGTATCTATATTAAACAACGTGTCTCCTGTGAGTGAATAAGCAGGAATAAGAAGATCCTCCAAAGCAGCTTGTCCTAACTGAATCGCCATCCTCTTCTCCAAATCAAGCCTGCAAGCAACTGTTGTCTCGAGATATATAGCTGCACGAAGCAACATAGAAATAAAACTCCCTGAAATTTCATTCTTCTCCTTTGGCAAAAGACTCACTATTGTCTCTAAAACAACTCTCTTCTCGTGTTCTTCTTCAGCTTCAATCTTCTTCCATCCCTTTACAATTAATTCCTGCAAGAGAAAAAGAGCTCAGTACACAATCCATGAAACCAAATATAATTCAAAACATCCTCATCCTTTCAGTGAGGGGTCTCACCGAACCTCGTAGAGATTTCTGCGCCATCAGAATAGGACCAAGAGCGATCTGTTTAAATCCTATGGCCATCATCGCAATGAGTACTCTGGAAAATGTCTATTCTGAGAATCGTTAGATCCTCAGCCCACCCATCAATTACGTCCCTCTCGTGAGATTCCATGGAAGAAATTATATCCTCTATGACACTTTCATCAAGTACAGAATTGGCTTTCCTTGCATGCTATATATGCAATGGCATCTATGCATCGGCTCACCAGTTTTACTCTCTCTGCTATAGGAAAAAGGTTCTCTAATTTGTGTATAACAGACACGACCCCTGGAAGATTCTTAAGTGCCACTTCGTTCAAGTAAGCATCGGTTCTTCCCACCAAGTTTCTAACAGAGTAATCCTCTGTCATCTCCAGATACTCCGCATCACCATCGCAATGTTTTCTATGCTCATCTCAAAATTTATCCCGTAACAGAATTTCGCTGCCAGTTCAAATGCTTCTTCTCCACCAGGGACATCGCGGAGTTCAATGATGGAAGCATCGGTATGATTAGATTCTGAGATGAGTTTCCTAATGTATCCACACTTAGAGGCTAATGGAAACTGCAATTACATAACATGAAATATGAGGAAAAAATTTCCATGTACTTGAAGAACAGAATAACATTTATTAGTATAGGCAAATATTCAAACAAATGGTGGAGAAGAAGGAAGATACACTCTGCCTTCTCTACATTAATGACTGTCTTAGTAATGAGTTAGTATATGCAGATGAAGAGACACCACCTTATTCAAGAAAAAGGAAGTTTCTGCAACTTGAACTGTAACATCACTTGGAATCTCATGAGAGAAAATCCTATAACAAGTTTAAAACACGGGTTTTAATAATTTTCCGTATGTCTAGGAAATAGCAGCAGATTCACATTGCTGAAGCGAGTTACAAGCATGAGGAGACACGCAGAAGAATAGTCAATTGAGCATCAAGATTCAGAAGCATACCACTCATCGCTAGTTCTCTTCATGGCAGATGAAAGAAGCTTCTCCTTCTTCTTCGGAGACATGTCGCAAGTAGCAGGTGTAGTTTTCTCCTGATCACGATCCACCAAGGCAGAGACAGATTTCTTGTGCACTATAGTAAGGTTTCTATTCTTGTACAGTCGATGATGAAGCCAAGAGGAAACACAGTCCCAGGGGCATCATTTTTTTGGACGTCTTGTATACTTTCTTCAGAAGAGAGGGAAGATTTAGTATCTCATATTCCTTCACAAACTTTTTTCTATTAGAACTTGAAAAACGCCGAAGGGGACAAAATTATTCGGGAATAATAAGGACACAGACCGAAGCTCAAATCAATCTCCTAATTCTTGCAACGAAAGTAACAAACAAATCATATGGTAAATTACCACAACAGGGTCCTCTTCTATAAAGAAGAAGGGAGAAGTATATGAAAGGTACTTCAGACATAATAAATAGGAGGAGGGGGAAAATGGAGAGGGTTGAAGATATTGTCACTTATCAATGGTGTGTGGTGTGGGCTTCAGAAAAGAGACGAGATAATTGCATGTTGATTGGCATCTAATAGCGATTGTTTGCACGTGGGAAGTGGAAATCAAATCGTTCTCTCGGATGTTTGGCTTATAGCAGTGTAGTTACATTAAGCATTATTACCCGAGAATAGCCTGCATGGCTACTCCAGAATTTTCATCTGATATGAGAACTAAGTTGATCATTAAAATACTCGTTTAAGATAAAGTATTCTTATAATTCACCAATTCATCAATTCCTTAACATCGTAGGAATTGAATCTTGGCATCAAGAACTTGTCAAATGGTTGGTTTTGTATGTTACGTGTACACGTGGTAGTGGGAAATGCTATGCCGGGCGATGGTAGATGTATTATCCAAACAGGCAATAATTGATGTTTCCTAATATTAAAGAAGTAATTGCCCTGTGGCCTTAAGGTCGTTGGTAGTGATTCGTCCCTTCACATCTTGCTCTGTAAAAGGTCTTCTTCTTCAGGACGACTCAGGCCGATCGTCATAATGATGATTTTATCATGTGAATCCAGGAGCTATAAGTTGATTTCTTCATCTAACCTTTTTAGTTGGATTATTGGCCATCTGAATAATTCATCCACCCACACCACCAATCTTATGGCCATGCATCAATTTGGGGGGGGGGGGGGGCACCTTCATAACACCTGAAATACCTGGTCAACTACTTTTAGACTGATCAAAATCAAAGCATTGATGATCCAGATGAGTGCGAGAAGGGGTGACATTACTCAACAAGACTACACTGAACCTGTCCCTTTCCAAGGGTCTTGTTATTCCCTAGCTCCATGAGAAGGGTCTCAAGGTATTAGGACTTAGGAAACGATGGATTCATCCTCGAAATGGAATGAATATAATCAATGGAGCCAAGGACCAAAAGAAATGAATATAGCAAATAGTGTTTTTGCCGTTACTTTTCAATGCCGGTCACCATGATCGATGACCTCAATCAAGGAAAATGAAATGCAAATTTGTGTTAATGTATTTGATATCATTCCTCTTACTTATTTGACTCTTCATTTTAGAAAAATGCCATTCCTTCACTCACAAAATAAAAAAGTTGTAAAACTAGATATAGAGTAGTCTCAGACAAGCAATTATCTAAAACGGTAAAACCTATATATGGGCAAAAAGAAATCTTAACGAGAATGCAAGTTGTCAATAAAGCACCTGGACTAACAAAAATACCCAATTAGAAGTAGCTACGGAAGAAAATGATATTTTGCCAGCACGAACCCTTATTGTTGGAAGTGAAACAAATGGGCAACAAAGAATGAGAGCAACCGATTAGCAAGGAAGTAATTTCAAGAAATTCGATATATCTAACGATTCAAGTTTGTGGCGGTCTCTCCACTAAGCGAAGAGAAGCCTAACTTGCTGACCAAAGTAAATTCCAATTCCCAGAAAGAGCATTGTAAATCTAAAATCTTATTAGAAGAGTCAAGTTTCTTTGATAGCTTTGACCGTTTTTATTGAAAGATGCCCTCTTCCACATGCATGAACCTATGGCAGATGTCCAAGTGTCCCCACAAGGGATGATAATTAATAGGCAATATTTGGGTTTGGGTGTTTTGATATATGAAAATCCAGTTTAATAGGCACATATCCATATTTTTAGCCCAGTTTGGTTTGTATGATATTTTTATGATAAAAAGTAAGGATTGTTGTAACAAAAAAAGAAAAAAAAAAGTGAGAATTGTGAGGAAAGATTCACTTTATCTTTAGATAATAAATAAACCTATTTTTTTAAAAAAAATATTAAAAAAATGAGAATTGTATTAAAAAAGAAAATGACAATGCCACCAATAATAGTTCAATTAGTTGAAATGATTAATATTTTATAATATGATCAATTAAAAATTAAAATTCATATTGATGAGATATTTATATTTAATATTTAATAATTTTTTTGGATAAAATTACCTTAAAAAAGAATATATATCTTTAAAAAAAAGAAAAATCATTGATACTTTGAAGGGAAAAAATCATTGATACTGGTTGGCTTAAATTTATATATACACAAACATAGCTATTTGATTGGATTTTAACTAATTTTTTAGTTCGAGTGAAAGGGTGAATTTATCGATGACAAAATATGTAGAGAGAGAGAGAGCTCCAACAGACTTAGAAATATTGATACGTCGCCGTTTGACTGCGAATAAGCAACACATTCACCCGAAATATCTATAGAGCTGAAGCCAATCCCGCCCATGGCTGTGGCAAGCTGCTTCGCCTTATCTTGTATCGCCCATCTCTCTGTCGACTGTCGAGACCAAAACCCTACAACTAGCTTTTGAAGATGGAACTTTCTTCTTCCTTCATCCTTTCCCCAAAACCATCCCAGGGTTCTCATTACTCTTTCTCATCTTCACTTTCTTCATTTCGTTTTCAAACTATCATTCGAAACCCCGGAATCCAAAATCCTACCTCACAAAGCTTTCGTATTTTTGCTGTGGCCTTAGACCCGCCACAGGAACTTCCTAAAAATAGTCCCCAACGACTTCTGAAGGAGCTCGCTGAACGTAAGAAAGTAACCTCTCCAAAGAAAAAGGCACCGCCCAGGAAGTTCATTTTACGGCCTCCTCTTGATGACAATAAATTAGCTCAGAGGTTTCTCAATAGCCCTCAATTGTCCCTCAAATCGTTTCCTTTATTAAGTTCTTGCTTACCTTCTTCTCGGCTTAACAATGCTGATAAGACATGGATGGACGAGTACTTGCTCGAAGCGAAGCAAGCTCTGGGATACTCACTTGAGCCATCAGAAAACCTCGGGGATGACAATCCGGCAAAGCAATTCGATACTTTGTTATACTTGGCGTTTCAACATCCATCGTGTGAGAGAACAAAGGCAAGACACGTGAGATCCGGCCATACTAGGCTATTGTTTTTAGGGCAGTATGTTCTTGAGTTGGCGCTCGCAGAATATTTCTTACAGAGATATCCGAGGGAGTCACCGGGTCCAATGCGGGAGAGGGTATTCGGGTTAATTGGAAAGAGAAACTTGCCCAAGTGGATTAAAGCTGCTAGCTTGCAGAATTTGATCTTCCCATATGATGATATTGACAAGTTGGTGAGAAAGGAGAGGGAAGGACCCGTAAAGTAAGCTTTTCTATTCATTTCAACTCCAATATGGCTCTTTTCTCTTTCTCTCTTATTCTTTTCTTGGGATTTTCGTATCAATTAGTAATGATGCTACTCTGGAAAATTGATTCTGCGATATGGTTCTGACTTGCTGAATGACTTAGGTTGTCAATTAGTTTGTCACGTTATCTCTTTTTCCGAGTTGCATCATAATTTGAAATAATTCCAGTGAAATGCGGTAGGGATAATTCCGCAAGCAGGCTATTGCTGCAACTAGTTGCTGTTAATATTCATTAAAAAGCTTTTATACTAGCACTCCAAGATATCCTTTTTACTAAATTTCAACAAAAATACTTTCGATGCATTCCACTATATCTCTTATAATAGCTTCCAATAAAATGTTTTTAAATGCATTCCAGAATCATCAATTTATTGTAGAACCATCTTAATCAATGGAGATGCTTTTGTCCTTGATCTGTTGATGAAAAGAGTTGCCTGTTTATTGACTTGTATTTCCAAATTTGTTAATCTATCACAGGTTTGTATTTTGGGCTTTGTTTGGTGCAATCTATCTGTGTTTTGGTATGCCGGAAGTATATCGCGTTCTTTTTGAAGCCTTTGGAATGGATCCAGATGCTGAGGATTGCCAACCCAGATTACGTAGACAACTTGAAGATGTAGATTATGTATCTGCTGAATTTGAAGGCAGGCTGAGCTGGCAAGATGTGGCTACATACAAGGCAAGCTCTACATGTCTTCTGCTAAAGTGATATTTGATTTAAAGAGTTAACACATAAGGTTCTGAGTGATATCCTATCATATTTGAATGTTTTTGTGTGCTTCTACCAAATGTAGAAGTAAAAAGTTTAAGCCTGTGCCCTAAAATAAGATTCCTATCTCGTTGATTTTGTCAACTTTATAGTTAATTTTGTGAATCTTGTTACCGTTAGAGAGAAGTACAGCAGTGATGTTTACTGTTCTTCATTCAGCCTCCTGCAGATGCTCTGTTTGCACATCCAAGGCTCTTCAGAGCTTGTGTTCCTCCAGGAATGCATCGGTTCAGAGGAAATGTTTGGGATTATGATAGCAGACCACAGGTTATGCAAGCTCTGGGATATCCCTTAGAATTGACAGATGGCATTCAAGAAATTACTGAAGCTCGGAATATAGAACTTGGACTTGGGTTACAGGTAGCTCTAATATTGCCTCTCATTCTGTTTCCTTTTACCCTGTCACATAGACACTGCAATGCTTACTTTTATAATATAATTATAGTTTGTTTTGGTCAGATGCATCTTGTTATTATCGAACTCACATTAAATAGTAGTTACTAGTGATTACGTATTTTTGTGATAATTACCAAAGGTGAATATAAACTAATGAAAAATTATCAGGCATAGTGATGCTGTTCTAGAATAGAAGATAGTACTTATGATATCTAGATTAATTTATGTCGTGTCTCAACTTACTAGATTGCTTGTCCTTGTGATATTAGAATTGTATGAATCACCTCAACGACAGCATATTATCTAAAGATCTCACTCTTTTATCATTGAATTTAGATGAGGCTGTTGATGTCCAATTGAATATCCTACTTAATTGCAGCTTTGTTTCTTGCATCCATCGAAATACAAATTTGAGCATCCTCGATTTTGCTACGAGAGACTAGAATACCTTGGCCAAAAGATACAGGTACAGCTAATGTTTCTGTTGTCTACTGGACAAATTTACCTGCATTTGTGGAATACCCATTTCCAAATTTACAGGAAATGAGCATTCCTTAAGGAATGGAATGGGAGATACATTCCATCTACCAAACATGCATGGATGGCTGTGTTCATTCCATTCCCATTTGAACAGTACTTCAAATCAACTCAACGAAGCACTAGTTGATCTATATAGATAATATTTATTATTCAGGTGGCTCAAGAAGCTAAATCTGCTTACTTCTTCATTGGATGTTATGTACTAACGGTGTTTTTTCTTTTTCAATAACAAATTCCTGTAGGATTTGGTGATGGCTGAAAGATTGTTGATGAAGCATTTAGATGCTCCAGGCTTGTGGCTACAGGAGAGGCACCGTCGCCTTCTTATGAACAAGTACTGTGGAAGATATTTGAGGGACAAACGTCTCCACCGTTTCATCGTATATTCTGAACAGGTACAGGACCGTTATGAGCATAACCGGAGAATGAGGAACCCCGCCACGACAGCTGTTCAGCAAGCCATTCATGGTCTTGCATATGCTGTTTATGGGAAACGCGATGTAAGACGTCTAATGTTTGAAGAATTTGACTTTGAGCAGATTCAGCCTAAAGCTGTATGAATGTAGGGAAATGAATAACATATAGATACCATTTCTCTTCTTCCTCCAGCATCGTTCAATCCCCGTCTCTTCTATATATTTTGATTTGGATTCAGTTCTCCCTCGTTTAACAATGCGTGGCTTGTAAATATGAGTATCTTCAACCACTTGTCCACTCTTCATGGCGGGCATCGATTTTGGATTCTATTAATGAATGAGCGCATTAAATTAAATTGAACTTTGGAGTTGTCTTAAGTTGTGATGGTACTCTTTAGTATGCATGAGGTGCTTATTCAGGAATCTCTTGTTTGTGTCTGTATCGTATGTAAAAAATCTTAAAAATTGATCATCCTCTCCATAATATAATCATTTGTGATGCATCAGTATTGTAATCGAGGCGCTAAGTGTTCACATCAGTCGAAATTCAAATTTTAGCAAAGACGAAGGTAGAAAATTTTTACTTATAAAGTCAATAGTTTGTGGGTTTATTTGTTGTCTTCTTTTTGGTTTTTGCAAATGAGAGGGACAAACACCTGCAACATCTTATTTGTAGAGAAATCCTTACGCCAGCAAGTTACAAAATCATCGAATTAATTTGTTTGTGTTTCGTTTCCTAGTTTATTTATAACATACAGGCTTGGAAAGAGAAGGTTGGATATTTTATATCACTTGGTAAAATAATATAGGACAAACATGGTCCATGCAAAATACAAGTGTTTAGGAGAATATAGAATCTCCCACCAGACTGGCCCTGTTTTCTTCCAAGGCCTTTTGGTTGGAATCCTTAACTTTGGAGCATCATGCTGCTTCTTTCTAACGTTGCCTCTAACCTATGTTTCTTCTCCAAGTTTGTGTCAATAACTTTTTCAATAAAACTAGTCCATAAATGCGAAGCATATATCTCCCCAGTTTAATGGAAAATGTTCGCCAAAGGTTGCCGGAGTCTCGGGTCCCAAACGTATAACGTTGGTATTCTCGCTTCTTTTCCCACACTGCGAACCATGTTTATTTAATACGCTTATTACTTGCCTATCAAGACCGAAGGGTTTGCTTAAGTTTTAAGCTAATAGCTATTCTAATTTGTCACGTGAGGGGATTCTTTTGCAGTTACTATTTGCCACGTCATGATATTCTTGGCGCGGACCCACAGGGAGGGTCATATTCCTCCCGCCAAGAGATATTTTGTGCACCAAAAAGTTGAAAAAAAATAAAAACGTTTTGAAGTGACATCGGAGCAGAGGCAGCCCAGCGTCCAAAGTCAGGATGACTTGGGCAGGTGATGCCCCATATGATACATGCGCGTGAACCAGCCTTACTTCTCCGTTGATCGCTACTGTGCGCCCTCGTCGCCTTGCGTGCGCCGGTTGCGCACCCACCTAACGTGCGCATCCTCTCCTTCCCCATCGATACTATCGCCACCCCCACTACCATCCTCCACCTGTGCAACAAGCCCAATTGCCATACGGGCGAGATCTCGGATTTCTGTTGCCGAACCATGTCGAAGGCGCGCGTCTACGCGGATGTCAATGTCCTTCGCCCCAAGGAGTATTGGGATTACGAGTCTCTCACCGTTCAATGGGGGTATTATTCGAAACCCTAATTGCACCCTTTCTTTTCCTTGTTTATGATATTTGATTGATTTCTCTTCCTAGTTCGTTTTTCGTTCTCTGTTTTACCGGTGCTTTCGTTGGTTACCAGATACAATTCATAACGAAGGAAGATTTTTAGGTTTCAAGTCTCGTTGTATCTAGTTCCTTAGCTGTTGTGCATCCTCATTTTTTAATTCTCTAGATGTCCAACAAATTATCGACGTATTTTATTTTTATTTTTTTTTAGTTTCTTATCAGCCAAGTGATGGAGGGGAAACCATGTTATATGTATATATACTGTTATATCTCCATGATTTCATCTTTTGCTGTCGCTCTTTGTGATAATAAAAGAGAGTGGCTGATAGAGATCAGTTTTTTTTAATTAAAATTCGATCCAGTTCATTTGTTGTTTGAATTCAATTACGTATACACCTGTCTTTGAGCCAGGTTTGCTTGCGTGAGTTGTATAAGTTCCTAGCCCAGTTATATTGAAATGAAATGGGTAATTTTGGGACCTTTGGAAGATTTCTACGATGTTTTATCCTTTCCTTGGTTATGAGAATAATGCCTTAGAGCTCGAATCCTCTTGCTTCTACATTTTTCCCCATTTGCAATGTTATTTATTAATGTATCATGTTCATTTTTTAAGAACATCCTCATTATGCTCGTCACAGTGATCAAGATGATTATGAGGTTGTGCGGAAAGTAGGAAGGGGAAAGTATAGTGAGGTGTTTGAAGGCATCAATGTTAATAGCAATGAGCGCTGCATAATTAAGATTCTGAAGCCAGTCAAAAAGAAGAAGGTAGATTTTTCTGTTCATTTTGATTTTCTCCCTTCTCCTGAGGACCTGCAGCAGCAGTACAAGTCATGAACAACCCCCAACTCGGGCCTGGCTTCTTCTATAGACTATGTTGAGGTCTAGAAGTTCCACATCTGTAATTAATAAGAAAGTAAAGGGTATATAAGATTTTGGTAAGCATAGCCAATAACTTAAGCTATTTTGGTGATATGTGTGAGCCCAAGACAAGCCCATACAAAAACACGATATCATAGCCTTATGGCTGCAAGATTTGAAAATCCCATTAAAAAAATGCCAGACCTGAGGTCTCTGAGGCTCCAGAGTACAAACCTAAACAAAAAAAATGAAGGTTGTGACTTGAGCAATGTTGAAGGATAGAAGTCCTACATCTAAAAGTAACAAGAAAGATGAAGAGTGTATAAGCTTGTGGCAACTCTAACTAAGTAGGTTAAGCTATTTTGATGATATGGATGAGCCCAAGCATAAGCTGTACACAAACTCTCTGTCTAAAATCTGCTGCAAAACAATTCATCGTATGAATTTCCAATCATGTAGTCAAATTGACTAGTCAGGTCCTGATTTACAGCACAAATTAACAAGGAAAAAAGGAAAGGAAAATCTTTAAATTCATAAAATGAGTACATTTTGCGTAGTAAGACATTTTTGTTTATAAATATAAACTATTTATAGAAGGCATGAAATATAATTAGTGTAATTCATATTGATACAATGATATAATTATTACTAGAGGCTATCATCACTTGGTTTCATGTAGTAACTTCGATTTGTTATTCTTTGTTCCAAGTTCTATATCTTTTGAATTCATCTAGAAGTTTGTGTTATGAGCTCGTCAACGTTCCTGTGCAGATTAAAAGAGAGATTAAAATACTCCAGAACCTTTGTGGAGGCCCAAATATTGTTAAGCTTCTTGATATTGTTAGAGATCAGCATTCAAAAACCCCCAGCTTAATATTTGAGTATGTTAACAGTACAGATTTTAAAGTCTTGTATCCAACCTTGACTGATTATGACATACGCTACTACATCTACGAGCTCCTTAAGGTAATATGTTCCTTCAATGTCCTTTGGGTTACATTGGACTGCCATTTGATGTGCTGTCACCATATTGAACATAATGTTATCCATCAAAAGTAGTAGCGGTACCTTGTCTTGGATTGGGCTTGATATATTGAGTTTTGCATTTGCTTCATGTATGTAGGCTTTTGCATATGTATCATGAAATACTTAACATTTGCCACAAACATATGCTGAGGGAGCCTTTTGGCCCCATTTTGTTTCCAAAGAAAAGATCGTTGAGAACTTTACCTCAGTACATGAATTTGTCATTTTTGCCTTGTAGGCCTTGGATTACTGTCATTCTCAAGGCATAATGCATAGAGATGTCAAGCCTCACAATGTTATGATAGATCATGAATTGCGAAAACTTCGCTTGATAGACTGGGGCCTTGCTGAATTTTATCATCCTGGAAAGGAATACAATGTTCGTGTGGCTTCAAGGTAATGTTCTATGCCCATTTACCTGTGGTCTCAACGTCAATTCTAATGGTAAAACACAAATATGTAAAACAGTAAGCATAATTGTGAGTGTATTGATGGTATCGAGTGACATCAACCACTACCAGTACTGTTAAGGCATCTTCAAACGGGTTTAAGCTTGCATTTGGACTTTCCAAATATTGAAATACAACATTTTTCTGTTTGGTTTGTTTAAATCTTGTGTGCCAAGGGTTGATGAATTCGTAAAATTTGATACTCAAGTAGTGTAATTTGGCCTGTCAAGCCAAATAACATGAAAATTTGACAATTTTAAAAGATATCAGATGTATCTTTCATAAAATGTTTTTGCATTCAAATCATTACTATCTCTTTATTTTGGATCAACATACTGTAATCTTGAAAAATACCCATGTCTGTGTTTTAGTATATTAATGCAATTGTTGCTCATGATAAGCTGATCCAGTTCATTTTTATGTCAATGTCAAACAAAAACTTTGCGATTAGAAGCTTCATCAGAAGACCATTTAGATGAGCATTTTTTCTGAGGGTTTTAATATCCTACTTCAATAACTATACACAACTCATGCTTGTCTTATGGAAGATAGATATATCCTTTCAATCATGTGTTTTAAGGGACTTTGATGTCTGATTCTGCTGGGTGACTGTAATGACTTACAATCCTTATCTTGCTTGGCACTTATGTTTGTTGATATGAATCTTTGACTAAATTCAAATCTGAGAAAGGAGGGACTGATATTCAAAAGTTTCTTACACTTTTAAGTATTTCATTGTGAGAATTTGTTGTTGTTTCTTTGGTTCTTAAATGGTCATGTGCTCTTTGTTTTTCAGATACTTTAAGGGGCCTGAACTTTTAGTTGATTTGCAAGACTATGACTACTCATTAGACATGTGGAGCCTTGGCTGCATGTTTGCTGGAATGGTGAGTACTATGGCTGTATATTATTAGGTTACATATAGCATGCCTTTGGTGTAATTCGTATGGAAAATCTAGTCTGAGATGTCCATCAGTCCATGTATAGAGAAGCATAATTTGTGTTATGATTTTTGTACTTCGTGTAGATATTCCGCAAGGAACCATTCTTTTATGGGCATGACAACCATGATCAACTTGTGAAGATAGCTAAGGTAAACATTCATGGCTATATGCTGTGCAAGTCCAGTGCAAATTAATGTCATCTTTTAGATTTAGACAGTTCTGTTAGGTTGTTTTTTTTTTTTTAAAAAAAAAGCATATCTTGTTTACCTTGAAAAGACATTAATTTGCGGCCCCTCCTTCCAATGAACTTTTGTAACTTGTACCCTTTTTCTGGGGTAATCTGCAGGTTCTTGGAACTGATGAATTGAATGCATATCTGAATAAGTATCATCTAGAGCTTGATCCTCAACTCGATGCACTTGTTGGAAGGTACTATATATGAATTGCTTTCTTTTAATAGCAAGTTTTATTTTATTCACAACCTTCTACCATATATTTCGTTGCAATGTATGGTCTTTTCTTTCTCGGAAAGATTTGCTTCCTCTGTTATACTTCCTCTGTTATGTTTTTCCCTTGATAGATTAAGAAATAAGTACTATGCTTTATCGCATGTTTTATCGTTTGGTGTTTTCTCCTGTAGGCACAGTCGGAAACCCTGGACTAAATTTATTAACGCAGATAATCAGCATCTTTTGTCTCCAGAGGTCATTTAATCTAGTTCCCATTTGACATTTGGACCGTTTTTTTTTAGTTTAAACAGCAACTCTGCAACTCCCATATTTTCATATTTATGCATGAATATGAATTCTTTCGGTATATCTGTCATGCAGGCAATCGATTTTCTTGATAAGCTCCTTCGATATGATCACCAGGACCGGCTTACCGCAAGAGAATCTATGGTAAACTTAAAAGAGCTCCTTTCTTTTGTTTTTCTCCTCTCAAAATATAACTTGGGATGATTCTTTTGGTGCTAGCTAATAATATTTAGGGTATTGATTTTTTTCTCATTGAACTTTCAATGCACTAATTTATTCCTGCATCTCAATGTATATTCTTCAGGCACATCCATATTTCTCTCAGGTAAGGGCTGCAGAAAGTAGCAGAATGAGGACATAGTAATGATCATATATGGCTTTATAGACCAAAGTTCAAATATGCGGGGTTGTAATATTATACCCTAACGTGCTCTTTCTCTGCCATCTTGGTTATAGATGTTTAGTTTTTGGTGCGCTCCAACAATATTATGAATCTTATTTCATGTGAAGAATAATGTGAATTTTAATTTGTTGAGCAAATTTGAAATTACGTCACGACTACGAACTAATCTGATCTGAGTACTCTTCAGACTGCTCCCCTTTAAACTCCGGTCTCCTCTCTCCCCGGCCCTGAATTTCTAAGGATGGAGTGGGAGGAATATGAAGGCTCTTTTGTTAGGGATATTGATCCTTTACGGTGGTTAAATTGATTTCTGTCATTGAAGTCTATACCAAAGTTTGAATGTTGAGAGCTCTACGGAGATTGCCAGACAATCCAATTAAGTTTAAATTAATAATTTCCTTATTGAATTGTCTAAGAAATCCAACTCATACATCCCAGACAAATCTTAATTGGAATCCGACCCTTTCCATTAGACATCTTTTTTATTCACCCAAATAGAACCTAATTCGAGACTATGAAGACGATGGGGTCGATCGTAACCAATCCTTTGTCTATTCCCTTCTACAACACCAACAAAATTCCCATAACAATGTCACTAAGTGGAACTGATCAGACATGAGTCATTTAGGATTCAGAATTAAGGGATGTTATATGATAGTCAAACCCCCCATATATAGGATGCATAGGTATGTAATACAAACACATTGATGATCCTCATACAGTTAAACTTTGTGGGTCCGCCCCAACTTTATTTCCCTCTCACTTCCCGAGGAGTCAAGCGTACAGGCACATCAATATATATATGGATTCATAGATATACATAAAAGAGGCCATAATGATACAAGCTCTGTCTTCAGAGTGCTCACTTTTTAAGATGGGGAAAGCAAGTATGAAGATCAGACTTTGGGTGTTTGGCTTCAGCATGCTCCTTGCACTTCACCTCCGATGTGGTGCAGATGAAGGTTTGCATACACACCTTGCACTGCAATCATTGATCAAAGCATAAACATAACTGAATATATAGGCTGAATCATTCATCCATTCTCAAATCTTACGGAAGCACGCAGATTTTGAAGTATCACGCCTAACTGTTTGAGACTGATTCGGGTAATAGGCATATACTATCAGTCAAACGAAATATATTATCCATATTCAGATGAATTTCGAAAATGTACACACGACGAATATATACATCCCCCAGGCTGACTTAATTAGGTATTCATTCTTTTGCCCCGTAAAACGAGGCATTAAATTTAAGTGCATGCGAACCAAAACATGGGAATCCCGAGTGGCATTTGAATCACATTAGTTTCAAAGAATTAGTTATATGAGATAGTATCAACTCTAAATCACAATTTCCCTGCACTGTGCGTTTATAACGCATAAACTGCCGAAACATAATAGTCGCATTTTACTTTTAAAAGATTGATGATGAACAGGGAATTCATAAGCGGCAGATACTCGAATGTTTTAAGTTAAACGATCAAGAAGGCAAATATCGATACCAGAAGATCGTTGACATTCAATGTCCCGATCATGTGATATTTTCGAAGTGAGAATACAGGGCTCAACTCTTCACAGCAAAGCAATATAAAACCGAAATAACAGACAAAGCAATATAAAACCATTGAACTTTAGACAGAGCAGTGAACCAGAATGGGTAATTCCACTAATGTGTCTAAAAAAAATAAGACAGAAGTTGTGTACGAATGAGTAGTTCTTCGTATTAGAAAAGCTGCTATAAACACCCGATTACCTGGACGGTCATCGCTTTCTTGTTTGAATCCAGCTGGCTCCCTGGGAAAAAGGAAGATGGGCATATCAAATTACGAAGAACAACCACGAGGAGATCTTACACAGTCGAATTTCCAAAATCTAAGGGTTTAAAGTGGATACAATTTGTTCCAAAATATTTAAACTTCCAATTCTGGTAATAAATCTTTCCTATTCTTGCCAACCAGAAAGACCATGAATGGAAAATTATCAACTTCGCCAAAGAGAAAGAGAAAGAGAAGGAACGAACATTACCCTTTGCGGCCTTATTCTTCTCCATGTTCCTCTCCCGCGCCATCTTCGACTTTTGCCCATTGCCTCCTCCCATGTCTGGTAGCGCAGGAGGAAACCCGGAAAACCCTGACCAAACTCGTCAAATGGAAGTCCCCAAAAACGTGAGACTAGGACGCTCTTGTGATCAGTTTTTAAGAAGGAACATTTCTGATTAATTCTGCTTAATTCGGATCCCAATGTGAACGAATAATAATTGGCATTCGTCCGATCCTACCCTGTATTTCTTAAATTTATTAATTTTTTTAAAATTATTTTTATTAATATTCTTTTAATAATAATTAAAAAAATTAAAAAATGTTATAATATTTTTTAAAAATTATATTATAATAACTTATTTAATTAATTTATTTAATATAATTAAATATATTATATATTTAAGATTAAAAAAATATGATACTATAATATGATATTGTTTAACTGTATTTAATATTTTAATTTTATTTATAATATAATTTTATTTGTAATCTTTTAAAATTAAAGCAATCTTACTTTTGTGTCCAACCGCCGTTGGCGTCTCATCTTCTTCTTCCTCCACTCTGCAATATCTCTTCCTTCCTTAGATGCTTCTTCCTCCAGATTCATGAACAGAAAAACATCACCAAAGAACAGAAAGGTATCACCATCGAAAGAAGAAGAAGAATGACAAATACTATACAAAAATTGTACAAAAAATGTCCAATACAAGAAGAAAAATTCACAAAAAAATTGAATAAAATTACAGGAAAAAGTTGCCAAGCTTGAGCAGAAGATGGAGCAAAACTCCAATGAAGAAGACATAAAGATAAAAAATAAAAATCGAAGAAAACATCAAGCGAGAAAGAGATTAAAGAAGCTGATGAAGAAATCTTCAATCTAAGAAGACAACTTTTATCGGATTGCTGTCGAGATTGGAGGCAGAGGTCGTCGGAGCGACAGGTGGAGGTTGCTATTTTTCGTACCACCGCCATCGTGTTCTGCAAGTGGGTGCTAGAGGAGGTAGAATGACATCCGAAATGCACCTTCATTGTTTTTTTTTTTTTGAGAAGAGCGCCTTCCTTATTGTTCTTCCCACGAACTCATTTGGAAGCATTATGAAGATGTTATTGGAGATGTTTCGGAACAAGAAGAAGTTCAAGTGAGTGTTGGCCAATTCGATATATGAACTCCAGAAGGATGCCATAGATGCTGATTTTGTGTCTGATTCTACCAATGGACCCACTTTTCTCTCCATCCATTGTTGCTAAGCCAAAATCAACACAGTAATAACATTTTTTTCTTCCCCTCTTGGCAGCAGTGCTCAGATTCACTGAGAGGAGGAAGAGAGACAGAGGAAGCAGAGAGGAAGATGGTGCTAATTAACGGCGTTTTGGGCTAGCTTATCCATTTTTAAAAGATTTTAGGGTAATATTATATCATAAATAAAATTAATATATTGAGGGACTTCAAAAATAACATAAGTATACTGAACATCACTTTACCTATCCGTTTGGATAAGATTTGGTAGAAGTATTTATGAAAAAAAATTTAGATAATTTTTATAAAAAAATTAAATAATTTTTAAAAAAGGTTTTTGAAAAAAATATTATAAAAAAAATAATTTTGAATAAATGAGTGTTTAGATAGTTATTTTTAGAAGTATTTTTATTATTAATAAATTATTAAAAATGATATAATTATTAAGTAGAAGAGAGACAAGAGATGAGAGATAAATGATAAAAGATGGTGTAAAAGAGATATGAGAAAGGAGAGATAGTGTAGAAGAGAGATAAGAGAATAGAGATGGTGTAGAAAAGAAAGAAGAGAGGAGAAAATGTGTAGAAGAGAGAGAGTATAAGAAAAAATAAGGAAAATATAGTAATTAATTAGTCCATAAGTTCTTTTACTATCATAAATTACTCTAACCAACTTATCTAAAATCTTAATTTTAAACTATAATTTAGTCAAAAATTCTTTTGAATAAATATAATTATTTATTTTATAATTTTTCAAAATTTAAGTTTTAATAAAATCTAAATTTAAAACTTAAATTTTGCCACAAACCAAATATATTAATAATCATTAATCTATTAACTCTCATTTAAAATATAAGGTACTAAAATTAGAAAAAAATCTATTATTTTTTTATAAGATATAATTTAAATTTATTTTATTATTTAATATATTTTTTCCAATTTTTTCATACTCTCTTTCTCGTTACCTTTGCTCTATATACCATCCATTTACTGCCCCTCTCTGCCACGCTGCACTATTGAGGGCATATTTAAAAAATATATTATATATTTTTATTTATTTTAATACTAAATAAATATTTACACGTTTAAAAGCCAACCAATATTAAATAAATATTATTATTAGTATATTGGTTGGATACACGTTTATAAATAAATATTTACATGTTTAAAAGCCAACCAATATTAAATAAATATTATTATTAGTATATTGGTTGGATACACGTTTATACCTTGGCGAACTCACCTAAATCATGACATTATTCCGCGCGCAAATGTGCGCTGTGCAGATAGGATTTGTCTTCACTAAAGAGTAAAGGGGCGATCCTATCTCTTGTAGTAACACTTTCTTGGTGGTGGTGGGAGGGTCGTTTTCCAACACCGTCTGATATAATCCCCAAGTAAAACATGTTTTGGACCGACACACCTAATTCCACTGTGAGATGCAACCCAGAATATACCTTCCTCCTCAATGCAAAATTCTTTTCTTCTCTTGGTGATTCCCATCATCTTCTATACACCAGTTCTCATTCCAATTCAGACTACCTAGGTCTCTCTCTCTCTCACTCATCCAGCAAGCCATGGAACTTTTGTGGGAGTTTGCTCTGACTCTGGCTGTTTCTTTTCTTCTACCGTCAATTGTATTTAAGCTCTTTTCCGTTGGTTCCAGTGATGGCGCCGACGATAAAGTGGCCATAGCCACTTGCGATCCCGGGGTTCCATCAGATGATGATATTCACAAAACAGAGGAGGTTGTTCTGATCGCTAGAAGTTTCGATGAATTTAGAGGTGAATCAATTGTCGGCAAGCTATTGGAGGAGAATTGCGGATCCCCCAAAATACATAATGCAAAGAAGATTGATGAGAACGGAGTTTCCGGTGAAATTGAAGTTGTTGAATTGCCAGAGAATCACGTCGATGAAAGTAACCAGAGGAGTCAGATAAGCGAAGAGGATGAAGAGGCTGAGATCTCGAACCCAGATTGCGATGGGAATTGCAATGAGATTGAAGAGTCTGATGAGAAGGGAACGGATGATGAAGAGAGGGAAGAATGGTTGGAAGAGGATGATTGGGAGGGAATAGAAACTACAGAATTGGAGAGGCTTTTTGGTGCTGCAGTCTTATTCGTAGAGTCTAAGAGCAATGCTAATCGAATAGCGAATCTTGGCAACGATGTAAAGATGCAGCTGTATGGATTTCACAAGATCGCCACTCAAGGGCCTTGCCAGAAACCTCAGCCAATGGCACTGAATTTCTCTGCTCGAGCTAAATGGTATTTAATTAACTTCTATAATTCTGTACTGTAATTACTTGTTCCCTCTCGCTTTTTGTTTCTAATGCTTAGTTCTAGCCCTTTTTGGTGAGGAATTGATAAGCTCCTCACCCATTAAGTTGTGGTATAAGTAGTTTTTTTTTTTTTGTGTGGAAGGAATGCTTGGCAACAACTGGGGAATATGAGTCAAGAGCTAGCAATGGAGCAATATGTCACTGTTCTTTCAAATAGCATTCCTGATTGGATGCCAGAAAATTCCATTGTAAGCCCATAGTTTTATTCCAAATTACTAGTAGTAAGGCTGGGATTGATTGTATCTTGGAGTTCACCATGGAGAATTTGGGATTGATCATTACAGGCAATTGATAAATCGGCTGGTGCAGAGATCCAAGCATATGAATAGCCACATTTTGAAGCCAGAAGCTGCCAAACTAGATAATTGTATAACAAGGTATTTCCCAACTGATACTTTTCAATTCTGACGGTTTAGAAATTGAAAAGAATCAAGATCACAAAATTTGCAGCACGTTTGGTTGTTTTTTGAACGTCCAAGCACAGATTGATATCTGATATTTCGCAGAAATGAAACAGAATAGCATATCATGGCAATGGAGTCACGTTTTCCGTAATTCCCTGCCTGCTTTTCGTTGTGAACATCAACGCATACTTCTCAGATTGCTACAGATATAGCCTATGGCTAATGAGGAAGGATGCAGACTTCAGTTGTAGTTGTAAGGGTTGTGACATGTGAATAATGCATTATATAATTGGATAATCTTTCCCTCCCATGCCCTTGTAATGTCTAGGGCCAATCAGGCAATGTGCCCACCATTTATTAAGTTCGTGACTGATTTAATAAAATGATGATATTCCTTTCGCAACATTTTTTTTGGTTTGACTCTCACGTTTTGTACTATTTATTTTTCAATTTCACCATACACTGTAATTAAATGAATTGGTTTTGTCCATTTAAGCAAGAGTTCCGTCATATATTTATTGATTACTGCTTACAAATATACTTATTAATATAAATTAATAAGAAGTACAAGCTTACACATTTTTTTAGAAAAAATAATCTGAGTAAATATTACACTACTCAAATCTTCCATTGTCTATGATATTATGAAAATAAATAAATAGATAAACACTAGACTCTCTAGTATTATAGCTGCTTAAATTGTCTCGTTCTGAATTATCCTGATCCAGTCTCGAGCAATTCGAGATAAGTCTATCCCATCCTATTAAGTGTCAGGATGAGATAACCCAAGATGGGACGGGGGCAAGGGCGATATGGGACAGGTTTTGGTTTGACCCTCAGGATTCTGTCTCGAATATTTAAAAAAATTATTTTTATATTATTTTTTTATAAAAAATATAAATAGAAAATAGTATTAGTTATATTATATTATTTATTAGATGATTGTATTTTTCTCTTCCTTACATGTATTCGTTTCTTTATAGATGAAGCAATAACTTTAGTTTGTAAAGTGAACAAATTGAAAAAAATAATAGTATTTATAGTACAATTAATGATATTTATTGTTTTAAATTGATAATCATAATAAAGAGAATTTAATTTTTTTTATTATTTTTTATATTCTGATTATATATTACTAATAGATAGGATATATATAAAATATCTAGTAATCTAATTTTTTTTAAAATAAGGTTCAAGAATTTCTGACTGAAGTGAGACATATTTGGTACAAAATGGAATACAAAACGTTTTTTGTGTATTGTATCCTGTCTAGAGAAGAGATCGAGATAGGATTATCCTACTCCTAGTATAGTCATATATGACCCACATAGAAGAGTAAAGTTAGAAACTAATAACGTTAACGAAGTCAAAGTGAAATTTAAATACTTTGTGGCTAAAAAAACTTTGGAGAAGTCCATTATTTTTTGTTTACCTTAATTAGTCCATAATTTATTCTCTATTCTTTTAGGCCTTAAGTGCATAATTTATTCGCTCAAACGTTTTATCAATTGTGTTACCTTCTGCCATCGAGAGGGTACTTCAAAATATTGATAGAACTCCTATAAAATCTCGTAATAAAGCTACTTATGAAGGTGTCATTTGGAATTATATTGAAAACTGAATTATAAAATTTATGTTAGATTGACCTTTGTAGTATTATGAAAGCAGAATAATAGATAATCTTTCAGGGACTATCTTTAATATGGGATATAAGTCTTAAAAAAACTATATTAGAATTGGATACAAAAAATATTATAGATACTATTTTAAAAATGGATAATAATCATGTTTGTAGTCTTCTAATGGTACATATTTATTTTTTCTTAAAGTTTGATTAGGATGTTCAAATTATATATATTTTAAAAATGATTAATCAAGTTAAAGATGTATTAGCTAAATAAGAAGTATCTACGTTAGAGATTTTGGAAGTGTGTCTTCCTTATTTGGAGATTTTAGTGACTATGAAGAGTTTGTGAAATGTTTCCCAACATATAATATTTATATATAATTTAGATATATTTCTTATTTATATGTAAAAAAATTGTTACATTTTTATGTTTATGTTTAGTGTCTAATTTTTATATATTTAAATTTATGTATAGAATAATTGATCATTTATCTTAATCAATATTAATATCATTTAAAAAAAACTCTATTTTATATTTAAATTATAGGTAAGTTTAATTTGTCCCCGAAAGTTTGCTTAGTTTGTGTGCGTGTAGACACGAACAAGTTGTCTGATTAATATCGAACGACTACGACTGTCATTCTCGTGCGCCAGCGCGAGGAGCGAGAGGGGGAAAAAAACGAAACAACCAAAAAAAAGGCGCGACCCTAGTGGACGTCTTTACCCTCTTCAGCCTAGGAACGGGACCGTTTGATATTTCGTCCGGATTTGAAAACATTATAACGGCATAGGCGTAACCGAACCATCCCTCGGGGTGGATCAAATAATCCTCTCCGCTCTAACTGTGTTCTTCCGCTCTCTCATCTTCATCTGTCCGTCGCGATCTGCGATTTATCCAGGATCCTATAATCGCGGAACTTCTTGCATTCATTCTCTGTATCTAAAGTACGAAATAGTAAAAAGCCAATGGGAGTTGTCATTGAGAGCTCAGTTTGGGAGCCGAGTCCATTCTTGTTCGTCTTCCTTTTCTTCTGTTGCTGCTTTTCGATCTTCCTTTTTCCTTGTGCCTCTAGCTCCAACAGACCTTCAACAGCATTCGACCGCGGAATTTCTTCCTCATTTCTTCGTTTCCAGCGAAACTTCATCTTTTTCTACTCTCTTTCTTCAGGTCGGTCAGCTATTCATGTTATTATAAGATTTTCCAAAAAAATGTGCGAACAGAAAAAAATATCGAAGTTTAAATTCCTTTTGTTAACGGCAGCACGACTTACAAAAGGTAAAATAGAAGCCTGAATAGAGCTTAGTTGTCCTTACATTTTTAGTTGAGATCCTGAGTTTTTCATTAGTTTAATACACGTTTATTTCGTCTTGGCAACCAAATATTGAGATTCGTTGCTATTTTCTCTTTCCGGCAATTAATTATTCAATTTAGCTTCGGATTGGTGATGTGAATGCCGATTTCATTTACCTATCTGTCCTGTTGTCAGTGTTGGAACTTGGAAGGACTGTGGTCCGCGTTGGGAGAGTTTGAGTTAGCTTCTAATGGAATTGGAAGGGAGCTAATGGTCATGTCTCTTTGTTATGGATACGCGTCGGCAGCCTTAGCAGGTCCGGTCCTTGGCGTGCTCTCAGATTTAATGTAAGTATCTAATTGAAGTTGCTGGCAATCACCTATAATATTTCTTCGTAATCCGGCGCTTAGTTATACAAGTTCCAATTTCTGCTGTATTATGCTCTGTTTTGCTGTGAATGTGATCTTCTTCTTTAGCGTGATTCTTAGCAATATATAATGACTTGTACTGTGTAAACTGGAGAATTAGCTGTCTGCATGCATTATCATTTCTAACGCCAGTAATAATCACTGCCACTGTACATCTTGCTGAAGTATTTTCTCTTGTTTCTTTATTGGATATTAATTAAGATGATATTAAAGGAGAACAAACTTACATCAGTCTTTGCATGGCCAATTATTGGGAATTAGGATCGTTATATAAACAGTAGTAGGACCCGTATATCTTGTGGTGCCTAGTTCTTGTTCCCGTGGACTGTTTTACTTTTTTATGTCTACTCCGATTCGGTCATGATATCATCCTACGTGTCATTTGAAATTTCAAGCATGTTTCCCTGTGTTAGACATGAACCCTCCTAATTATTGTATCTTCAAGACAATAAAAGGCCATGTTCAAGACAGGTACAGTTTTTTCCTTTTTTCCCCAAAAGCAAAAAAGAAAGAAAAGGTGATGTTTGCCATGATGAAACTGACTTCCTTAATATTATTTATAGAGGTCACTAGAAAGTTTGTCTGATCTTTTTCGTTCTGCACTTCTTGGTTGGCATATGAAAGAGGATTTTAGAGAATCAAAACATTTTTGTGACTAGCATCTGTCTATCACTTGCCCATACATTGTTTTTATTTACTTTCGAGACTTGGATGGTCACCCAACATGAAAAGGTAAAGAAAATATTTTCTCCTGCTATGTTGATTTTCACATATAGACACTGACTTCAGTCTGGTCATTCATAACTTTGCCACGGGGAGTGACCCAGATTGGATTGGGGTTGATTCCACTAAATAACACTTGATCCAGAATTTTTAACCGTATTTGGAAAGTATGTGATTTCCTATGACAGAACATAGAGCTAATTTATATTTCTAAAGTGGAATGTTAATGTGGACTCTCATGTATTTTGTTTGCAGCAAGGGCATAGGCTAGATTCACTTAAGGACACATTTTGGTTGATGGCTTTCTTTGAGTATGCATGTTTTATTGCTGCCCAAATGTTAGCAAATTGGCCGCATGGCTATAATGCGGAGAGAAACACCCGTCTTTCCTTCCATGACAAATATCCTCTTAGCAACAATACCCATTGCTTTTCTCTCTAGAGGATGGACAGAAATTCCACAAAGAGCATCTTTTAAGGAGTACAGTGTGTCCTTCTATGCATATATAGTTGGTGTTAAGACTTGATTTTTATGTTCTTGTTTACTGTTTCTTTTTTCTTCTGTTTCAAACAGCTGAACATCATTTTGCAAAAGATTGAAAATCAGAGAGTGGAGAAGTAATTATGCTTTTAAAATTTCATGGGGATACATTTAACAATTTTAAATGAATGAATATATAATGAATTTTTTTGTTTTGTTTTTTTTGGGGGGGGGGGGTGTTATATGTTGCAATTCCTGATTGCTTATAGCAAACTGCTATTCATTATTCCTTTAAAAACAGTAAGTTTCCGGAACTTGTAATTTCAGCCGAACTTGGCCATGTCGTCAGTTGAAGTAGCAAACTTTGCATGTTAATAGTCCATGTCTTTGCAAGAAATATTTATGGAATCATTATGTATGTTACTGATCGTTTTTTGATATATTAACACAGCAGTGCTCATGTCCAAATGATGAATTTTATACTAACATTTTACTGAAAATTCTTATATGCGGAATGATTAAAGAACTTGCTGGATTATACTAATGAAATTTTTTCGTTAATTATTTTCTTTCCATGTAATGTGGATAGTTTACTGAAAACAAGATGCTGATGACTATTCTATAATTAACAGATAAAAGGATATTGTTGTTGGCTTGGGCACAATCTTGCCTTCACTTTTCTGTCGGAATTTTTTGGATCCTCTGTGCACCTATAGTGGTGATAGGATATTGTAACCTTAAAGAAGAACTATTTAAATACCGAGATAGTTACGTATGAAGAACGTATTTGAAACACTGAAACTGTATTTTATTGCATAGAATCTCTTGGCTTTCTTTCCTTTCTTCTTTAGGCTGCCTTCCTTCATTAAATGTTAACATGGAATTAAATAAGGAAAATACAACGAGGATTTTTCTCAGGCCATCGTCGTGGGAAATATATGTATTGTGGTTCAAATCCTATAATACTTCTGTATAGACTTAAATGCATGTTTTTTTAGGTTGATGGACGTGAAGTACATCTAGGATTAATATATCCATGCCTTCTGACAAGCGGACCATTGTTGCTTAGAATTGAAGACTGCGTAGTATATGCATACCTCATACTGGGCATTGTCTTGTCTATCGTTGCCTATGACTATCAGGTGCTGTGATTGGATAATTTAATAGCATTAAATTTACTTTTTATCAGTTTATAAAGCTGGAAGTTTAAAGTCGGCTCTGATAATCTATCGTATGTATGAAATTGGGGTTTTGGTGACATTGTTTTGCATGTCCCATGCTGGAGTTGGCCTCATTTCGCCATTACTTGCCAGATTGAGGACCACGTAAAATCGTCAATTAACAAAAAGTTTTCACTTCTTCACTTGTTCATTTGTTGACCAAAATTTGTGGTGCTCTGCTTATTTACGGTGTTTGCAGGTATGTGCCTAATGAGTTGCGTGGAGGGATGATGGGCCTTTCTCACGCCCCTGCAAATGCAGAACTTCTGCTTTCTCTGGTGCAAGTGCGTATTTGATTATAAAGTTATAAATTGTCGGCAACACATTCTTAATTAAGAATTTGTAAATGAGGTGATGTTAACTATATGAGGAGGATGAATCAGTCTGAAACTTGAAATTATAACATGATTTATTTATCGACGTAGCTTCACAGCACCTGATAGTCATAGGCAACGATAGACAAGATGCATTTTGAGGATAGCATTTTGAAGAGCAAACCAAGAACAAGATGTATTTTGAACAAGTTAACTTAGGGAACAGATGCATTTTGAAGGCTAAATAATTTATTGAGGATAGCTTTGGAGATTGTCGTGACTACAATTCTTCATAGCTTTCCCATAATGTAGCAGCAAGTAATTCTGGTTTGAATTATTACTGGCCAGTCAATCCATCTCGAAAGTGACACTTTTCAAAGTAATAATTCAATCCGGTGTGCCCTGCTTTGAAAATTTCTTCTCAGACATAGTTTTCAGTCCTTTTTTTTTTTCTTTGGCAACGGATAATCTAGTATCTAGTAATCTTAACTAATCCTGATTTAAGTCAGACCCCAAATAGGTGGGGAAGCTCCTCCAACATGGTTTTCTTAATCCACAAAGTTTGAACTTCAGACTGTGTCGAATTCTTTATCACTCAACTTAACTACTATTGGTAGTCTAGGTTGCATTTCTACTTTGAATGCATTCATGCATCACCATCCCCTATGATTGATTAGGTGTTCATATGGACAATACATGCCCAAATGCTTTGCTCATTGAGAAGAATTGAATTTATGAAATTGTAACATTTTGGGCATACGATAGTTCTAAATGTTTATTATCTATGTATCAATGTAATGCTTAGCACATTTATCTTTAGAATCTTGCAGAAAAACTACGTTCCTGTTTCCGTTGGTTCTTATGCGTATTTATTGTAATGCGTATTCATAAGGTAGTTATTGTCCTTTTTACGGTTATAGGGTGGCTATCACCGGAATGTTGGGAACGCGGCATTAATGGCCATCGGCGTGTTCGGGTTATTCACAGCTGCTGGTTGCATGCATGCCTTGAAGCATGTGCGGGAAGCAGCCATATCAAAACTGGCATAAACAGTAACCCTTGTTCGGGGAAGCGAGTAGCAACAAGATGAAGCAACTGGGTGACAACCGCTGGGAGGGAACTAAATTTCTGAAAACCAAGGAAGCTCAACTTTCAGTGGGTACAGAACTAGGAAGACGTTGCGGTAAGTTTAAGGGCCTACTAATAACTGATTGACATTTCAAATTTAATTTCCGTTTCTTCTCTTAGATCTTTTCTACATGAGACCGTGATCCACTTGAGCATGTCAGCCATTAGAAGATATGGAGGACTAAAGGTTTTATCGTGGTGCTTGTATGTTGTAGCTCATTCCCTTTTGCTGTATTTTGCTGTTTGGACTTATGCTTACGGAGATCTAGCCAACCTAGTAAAGCATTTGAAGCTGCTTTCGTAACCTGTACTCGGTAATATTCGCCAGTGCTCTCAAGATCATAAGGTGAAAACTTTTAACATTTACGTTTTTATTTAAAGATTTGGCTGGAAAAATTTATGTTATGAAGTTGTTGGGCAAAAAACAAATTGAAGCAGCTACGAGTTTCTTGATTATCTATCTGAAGCCACAATTTACTTCATGGTTCTACTAGAACATCCGCAACCAAAATTTTAGCTAGTGAATTTATATTAATCTTGAAGAACATAATTTCTTTAGAATCAAATTAGCGGTTGGTTTGAAAACTCGGCAGTAGTTTTTCCATCATGATCTACATATAGTGACAAATAAAGGAATATTTTAAACACTAGTTGGACTTGAGGTTGTCATCGGCTCCTGTTTGATGCAGAGATCTCGTATTTATTACGTTACATTATTAACATTATAGATTGCATTATTGAGCTCTCTGAACCCGTTTTCTAATATACATGGATGTTTTCTGTGTGCGTGTGAAGCCACCAATTAGTTGTTAATGCTTTTGACAAGCTGTTTAAGTTAAATCATGACATGGTGATTATCTGAATTCTTCCTGGACATTCTTAGCATCTGATGTTCACATTGTCCCCCATGTTTTCAGCAGACCCAAAAGACTCAAACGTACTACCAAAAAGTCGTCAAATTTTTTTTTATTAGTATTACCCTACAAGAGTGCCAGAAATCGACCTGAATCAAAGCTCCAGATAAATGAAAACTAGGATCAACTTAAAATTTTGCACCGCAATCTCAAGTACAATACATCTAATCGTATTGTTCTTGATCCCTTATCCACTTTGTTGCCACCCACTTCTCCCCTTTTATCACAGGGCAGCTCCCATGAAGTGATGTCTGTTCCAGCATTCAAAGAAAGGTAATCAATAAGAAGTCCGCTGAATACAGAGTTTGTAAAACCGACGACCCTATGAAGGGCATCATTTACTATCTTGACTATATTTTACCCACCGGACAAAGCAAAGGGATATTAAAAATTAATAAAATTTAATTTAAATATTAAGTAAATATTGACTTGTTAATTCTATAATAAATAATAGTATTTAAATATGTAAAATAAAATTACATAATCAATAATAATTAATATATTTATTTTATTTTCTTATTTTATCTCAAATTAATTAATTTTTATATTAAAGAACAAATAGTATAACAATACTTTATCCTTAAAATGTTAAACATCATATTTTTATTTCATAATTTATCATCCTATGCGTGTTGTATACTAAAAATTAAAATACTTTATCCAATTTTTGATATAAGAAAAAAATTGGATTATTGATTTAAATAAATTAATAAGTATATAATATAACTTTATATTAAAAATTTAAATTTAATCATAATTAATTTATTTATTTATCTTTTTTAATCTACCAAATTAGTTAACAAGATTTTATACTCCTTTAATTCTTAATCTACTAAATTAGTGCACTGCAAATTAGATTTATTAAGTTTTATATTAAAGATGGAGTAGTAAAGATCATAGGAGTATAAATTTGTTATTTCATTGTGAATTCCCCAACCAACTTTTTGTTAAGCGATCACCCATTTTTTGTATTGTGGACACTACACCCACTTTCTCATTACAGACCCCACATTTTCCTTTACTATATTAAAATGAAACTAAATAAACAAATTTTACAACGTATTTTTTTTAAAATGTGCTGTTCAAAATATTGATGAAAAATGTTGACATTCTAATTTACTATATATATATTGATATTGACTTGTTAATATTGAATATTAATTGATATTGATATTAATGATGATAGATTGATTCTTACTGATGATTTTTTGGTCATCCCAAATTTCAGATAAATACCTTTCCCCTGTTATACTTAATTACTTATTCCCCCACCTAAAAAGGAACTCAAAAACCATCCCTTAAGGAACTATATTTTGGAACCAAAACAACGAGTTAAAAATAGTGTCATTGGCATGGAGTGATTATTTCCTCTTTCATAATTAGTATATTTGCTTGAGCTTTTCAAACTTAATTAGTCTGCTAGACTCCTGATTTGCTGACGTTAGCTTTAGGGAAATATCTTAAACAAAAACAATCAGTCTCCACGGAAAATTTTCTTTTCTTTCTCGGAGGAGAGCTTTTTTTTTTTTTTGTGGGGTGGGGGTGAGGGTGTCATCCTTTTCATGTATATGAAGTAAACGACGGTTAAACATAGTTGCCTCGCCAAGAACACGAATAGAGAGAATCTATCGAATATCAAAGGTGGTAAATATACTAACCGGGTCAATTGTACCATTATGGAACAGTGAATAAAATAGGAGCCCATCTCCCTGGCGAGGCCTTACTCGTAAACCCACACATTCCTCGTAATTGTAGCTGCCATCCATATTCTGGCCATCCTGCACATTAGATAATTTGCTTACTACCTCGTAAAAGTGGACTAAGTGGAACCCAGTATGCACTGGCAAATTGGATTTTACCTCAAACGGAAACATGGTCTCCCCGCCTTCCTCAACATCGGTTAAATACAGCAAAAAAGAAGCCACCTGCATGGTTAACCAAAACTGATATTAATAAATGAGCTGGGAGTATCTAGTAATTTAAATAAACACACAAAGAAAAAAAGAAAAAAAAATAACTTTTAAGAGATTAATTATAATATTTTTTTCAAAAACAAAAATCAATTGGGAAGAACTTAGATATCGAAAGAAAAATATCAAATAGGAAAAAATATTGAAAGAAAATGGAGAAAATGATAGGTCCCAAAACTTCAAATTTAATGACAGTTAGATTCTAAAAATATTTATTAAAAAATAAATTGCAAATATGGATTTAAACAGTTGCAAATCTAAGATGTTCAGTGGCAAATCACCAAGAGTGACCAGTGAGACTTAAATACATGATTTCTAATTGAAATTTTTATATTTACAACTATCAGAATTGAAAATGGCCACTAGCACTATCACAACTAAATCACAAATTACGTTAATGACGGAGAATGTATGAATTTTAGTTCAGACGTACCCTTTGGCTCTTTTGAGGGCCATATTCTGAAGGATTGAAAGCGTCATAATGAGAATTATATTTCTGTCCAATCTCATAGCGCAAAATATTGAATGCCTGAAACATGGTGATTCCTCAGACAATAAAAATCACCCTGAAAATAAAACCTCTGCAGATTCATCAAAAGCAGAAAGCTCCAAATTGCAGATAGCTTAAAGCCCGGGAAGGCTAGCCCCACTAATGCAACATATAACTCATAACAGTTCTACAATAAGCCGTTGATCCTGATTTAACAAAAGATCACCACCCTATAACAATTTTCAGTGCAGATTTTTCATATTTAGTTCACGATAACAAAGGAACGAGAAACATGTAGATAGGAATGATTAGCACATTATCTGATTTCGTCTGGAATGGGTGAAAGCAAAGAAAAATTAGCAGTGGAAGTTATTTTACCATGTCTCAGGAAAAGAAAAGGAATAAGAATGAAAATGAGAAAAATAATTCATCTAAACTTCATAATAGTCATTTTCCCTAAAAAGGGAGAAGTTAGAATAAACGGCGATGGCATTCTTAGCTAATTAGTCATTTCCCCAAAAACGAGAGAAGAAGTTAGTAGGATATTACCTCCCCGTGACTCCTGGGAATCATTGTTGCTCTGGCAATTTTTTCCTCTATGACATCTAAAGTCCCAGATTTGTCATCAGAAGCGCTAAGAAAAACACCTGTACTGTTTACAAAAGAAAAATAGAAATTATAAGCTTATGACATGATCGATTGGACTGCATGACATAATATGCATTGAGAATATTAAGAGGTCATAAAAAAATATAACCTATCACAAATTCTTCCACAGGGTAGATTTTTTGCATAACATTGCAATTGCCCCATAAATAAGCATATAAAATATCAACATGATACAAAAACATCTAGAATTGAAACTCTCAATTAGTTGTGGGCATCGCTGTTATACTTCATGCCTCCAAGTGAGCGCATATAAAACACATGATCTGAAAATTTTCCCTGGGTGGACTCTTAGAGTTCAGAACGTCATGGTGGAATATCATGATCTTGAGCACTGTGAATCAGTTTAAAAAGCATTGAACTTGTAAAACTTGTCATCCAAAAACTACATAAGGCCTAAAATTCCATCCATTTCAAAACTTCCATACCGGGCATCATAAGGTCTAGTATTCCAGATGAGAGGTCAAAATTCAGGTAGTTCATAACAAGATGCACTCATATCTTGGTCAAAAACACCATAATTTAGGTTAGAAGCGAGATGCAGAAGAGTAAATATTAGGAAAATCAGTCTGAGCACCTTGGCTTTTGAGATGGTGAAATACATGGTACATTTAACTATAATACCTATCAGAATCATTATGAATTTTGGAATTAGTTGAGACTCTCTAGAATCCTTCGACGTTGCTAAACTACAGAGATACCATGATTTCATAAGTTTGGTATCTTGAATTTTCCACTAATACCAACTCGGACGGAAAAAGTTTTATTGTCCTTTCTTCCAGTTTATAGCAAAGTTATATGGTACTATTCTGCATTTAAAATCACCGAACCTTGTTCTAATGCCTTCTGTATTCTCCGCTGTTTCTCCATTGCGTAATGCCAGGGTTGATGGTTTGAGGCCTGACTTTGCAGTATCTATTATGCTTTCGCATTGTTCTGCACTTGCAAAATTAGGAAAATATAGAGCACGTGGTTTCCAGCTCAAAACCTAACGAAAACAGCACGAGATACTTAATTTTTGCATCAATACAGACGAACTACTTACAGATCAAGAAAGACCGAATATATATATATATTATATATATATAATTATTTATTTATTTATTTGGACTCGTCCATTAATGACTAGTTGTTGGAGTCAATTATCCATCAGAAATAGTTTGGAGATTTCTGCTCTTGAGCATTGACATCTATGAAATCAAATACTAATTTGAATTAACCTAATTCGGGGTCATCTGAAGTTCTGAACACATAATAAAATGACGCAAGACTCAACAGATGAAATACAGATGTCAACTAATCCAGCACTGAAACATTTCAGTTGAAATGATCGAGAAAGCTTGATAAGCAAAATTGCGCACCTGGAAAGGAAGCGAGGTAAGAGAATCATCACCGGACTCGCCAGCAGGAAACAAATAATTATCAGTCTCCACCGTCGGCGATTCAAGCAACCTCTGTCTTGGTCTCACGCCATATAGATCTTCCTGCCAATACTTATTGACCGGTATCTCAGATATTTTCCAAATGAAAAAAAAAACAGAGAATCGGAGAGAGGCATAAGAAAATCTAGCAGAAAATATGATTATGATTTAGAAGAAATGCCTTAGAATGAGAGAAGAGACTGGAGCCGAAGAATCCAGCGAGAAAGAAGAAGATGCATATGAAGAAAACAGAAGGCAAGGCGAACTTCTTCGTCCTCCAGCTCCAGCTTCCTTTTACTGTTTTCGCCTTCATTTGGATTCTGGAAAGTTCTCCTTGTCCAAAATTCAAATGCAGAAGAAGTTCGGTTTGCTCCTTTTCTCCCACGAGGATCCAGGTGGTTAATGGTTTACTGACCGGCTATGTTAAATGAGTTCCAGTCTTCTCAAGACTTGATAGCCTCCATTGAATTGACGCGTTAAGACTCCGATGACTACAGACTCACTGACTTTGAATATGGTGTTGTTAAATTTTTCTTCGGCCAAAAATGGATTCCCGTGAGACGAGACGAGACGAGCCTCGCTGTGTATTCGTTGGACTTGGACAACTGGACCCCAGTGAGACGCTCTTTCTCGAATCACGTTTCCAAGTCCTTTTTAAACGAGATTCTAATATTTGCTAGGATTTCTTACCCACTTTTCACTGTTGGGAATTTGGAATTTTTATAAACTTTAAGACCAGGATCCAAAGAAGATAAATCGTACTGGGTCCATTAAACTCAAATAAAATCACACTGTGCTTAATGTAAGGCACTGTGGGTTATAATTTTTTTATTGAAAAATTCTGGTATAAATTACTCTGGCATGCACATTTTGCTGGTTCTTCGGTCAGTGATATCGAGCCTTTAAAGAAAAGGTTAATCTGAACCTACGTAACTAGGTTATTAAGAAATCATTAACCATATAGTGGCCGATTAAAATAAGCTAAGTGAGAAGTGCCAGACATCTTTCTATTATTTTCGTTGATAATGATTTTCAGATTTCATTGTCTACAGGTTAAAGTGCTTTATCTTGGGAATCCATAGATGGTCCATGCTCTCAAAAGTCCGAAGTCTTTTTTTCGTTGATTATTTAGAAGTTTGGTTAAACGTTTTATTAAAAAAAGTTAAATATGATTAAATAAATCAATTAATTGAATATATCCCCTTATCTTTTAACTCCCTCCATTTGCAGTGAAGCTGCCAGGCTCTGCAAATGTACACAATCTTTTTTTTTCTTTCTTTTTTTATTTAATATAGAGGAAACCTCAGTTAAAAAAAAAAAACGGCGCCCACAAAAAATTACGAAACATTGAAGGTCATAACTCCCTGCGCCCGTCGATCTCAATAAGGTATCGGCACGAATCTGGGGGTAGTTGGAGCACATCGATATGGTTGTCCAAGAGCAAATTAAAGCTATCTAAACGATCAGCACGAACATTGCCCCTCGTTGGTATGTATAGGATTTTCACTTCCTACTGTTTCCTATAGATCATGCATTTCGTTGACCAAGACCAAAAGGGATGTGTTACGTTAATTCAGCTTGTAATTAACTTAACAGCGTCCATCGAATGTATAACTGCCTAACACAATCTTCAGCTCTTACCTCTATCACAGGTTTAATATCAGAATGCCCCATAACTCGGTCGTCACATAGGTGGACAGTGACCTAGGTTGTAAGCTGTTCTCATCTCATAGGTGGGGGGAATCTGTCATTGTCAAAACCGTATTTGTTTTTTAGGACTCTGACCCATGAGGCATCCCTTTTAGTAAACAGGTTCCCAACAAAAAAAGCTTCAAAACAAAAGCTTTATTTGAATGTTCATGATTCCAGTAACTCCTTTTTATCTTTTGGCTCTATTAACTTGTTCGATGCCACCATGTTAACCTTCCTCTTCCCTGCATAAGAATTCCACAAAAACTCTGCACTTCCTCAATTTCGTTTATGATATAGCTTTCGAGAGAATCACAATGAATATGCTTTTTGTACGAAGGAATAGTAAACAAAATTGACTTTATGAGGATCATTTTACCCGTCATATAGAGCAGTGGTATTTAAGATTTATTTAAATAAGAGTTTAAAAAATAATATATAAAAAATATTTAAAAAGAGAAAACTAAGAAAAAAAAATATATATAAAGAAAATACAGTGTAAAGAAGAGTGAGTAGATAAAAAAAATAAAAAAAAATAATAGAGATGATATAAGAAAAAATAATAATTATTATATTGTCTATAAATTTTTTTTACTATTTTAAAAATTATTTTTAATATATTATCTAAAATTATATTTTAATCTAAATTTTTTTAAATAAATAAGATTATTTATTTTAAAATTTAAATTAAATCTTTTTTTAAAACCAAGGTATGTAACCAAACAGCATTGTAGTAAGAGATTCACTATCCAGTCTTCAGTATCACGTGAACAAAGAGGCCCTTTACTGTAGATACCTACTTTGTGAAAAAGTGGAATTACAACATAAATTATCCCCTTCCCGCTCATTTTGATTGCACATGAACTAAATTTAACTTTTTTGTTCTTATATTCAGTTTTTGTCAACTTAGAAAAATAACAAATGAAATAAGTCAATAGGATTCCTGAATGAGATTTATATACTTTTTCCTCATTTTTTTAATTTCAAATTAGATTTTTTAGTAGTTTAGAAATCTGCAAGGTATTGTTCATACTTGATTTTTTTATTTAAAAAATTGGTAGTATTATAGATTAATAACACCGTGGCATTGCTCTTCATAGATTTGTTGATGCTCGTTCCAAGCGCGTGCAAGCAACTCCAACAGCGTTCCATTTTGCGTGCACGGGAACAGCCGGCACGTTGCTTCAGCGAACAGACCCCTTCCCTAGAGAAAAAAGGCCTCCTGGCCTCCTTGTCAAATCACAAAACAAACAAAATAAATAAGTCCGGAATACAATTTAGATCGGATAATGGGAGGGCAAAGCCTATCAGATGAACGGCAAATCAGAAGCCCACGTGGATATCTTTCCACACAGCGAATAAGCTCACAGAAAATCAGGAAAATGTACAAAAATTTTATTTCGTTGTTGTTGCTGTTCTCCTCCTCCACGTAAATAATATGTGGTCCCCAAATGAACTCTCTAAAATCATCGCTATGAATTTGTAAACTCAACATCCTCCTCCTCCTCCTCCTCCTTAACAAGAATTGAATGAGATTTGGCACCAGAACGCAACCCTTCAAAACTTACGATAGCTCAAGTTCCAAAACAGTAATAAATGCTCAGACTAAATGTTTACTGCTCTTTAATACCAAGTGTGAGGCAAGTCAGACCAGGAAGCAGCTATGGCTCGTCCTTGATCATCCATAACCACAACAGAGCTTCAAGGCTGTCTCAGTTGATATCCATAAAGGCCATTAAAGATGAGATGGATGGAGAAACAAGCAGGTCTCCAGGAAGTAGCTGGGATCCAGGGTTGGAAATTGAGGTCCCTTTCGAGCAGAGGCCGGTATGTATAGAAACGGGAATTCTTCTTTTTGTTTTTCCCCTACAATTAAAGAGAAATATAGCATCGTTTTTTTATATGTGTGCATGAATTTCATTGTGGCACCAGTGTTCCTTCCAGGATATTTGGTGCATGTAAAGCTGACAGTTTTAATCCCCAGAACTTTTCGCTGTTGATAAAAGATCAAATCGATGGCCAATAAAACAAAATGATAAAAGAAAAAATCGACATGCTAAAGCTGTTTTCAGCATTATAATGAAAGCACTGGTCTGCACTGTCTGTGTAACAGGTAAATGAGTATTCATCTCTGAAGGACAGTGTGCTGTATTCATGGGGCGAACTGGGACCGGGTTCCTTCTTTGTTCGCCTAGGAGGGCTCTGGTTACTTGTGTTCACAGTTCTTGGAGCGCCAATTGCTGCTGCGAGTTTTAATCCTTCTAAAGTAAGGAAGAAGCCAAGATTATATGGACCTGATTGTTGTGAAATTAGATAAAAAAAAATATATATTTCTCTCTGTGTTTTTTTTTAACGAAGATAAAATAAATGGATTCCAATGCGCACAATTACACACATAAAAATGTGCATGCATTCCTTCAGCTGGTAGTTATGTATGACAACCGTGCAGGACCCTGTAAGATTCATACTAGCTGCTGGAACAGGAACGCTCTTCATAGTATCATTGATTGTCTTAAGGATTTATCTGGTAAGTTCTAATCCTCTCAATACTCTTACTTTTGACCAAGGCCAATAAATGAGCAAACTATTTTTGAGAGCGGTAACTATGATCAAATTCAAACATCACGTACGGACTATATCAACTTGTCATGGTGGAAGAATCATTAAATCAAAGCTTAAACTTGCTAGCCTGAGGAGTAAAACTAAAACCTTCTGCAGTAGAAGTACACATTGTATTTATTGTTGCTTCATCCTTGAAAGTAATGCCTTCACAGTTCACATTATAGACCATAGCTGATGTATTAGGTGGCTGTAAGCTGAACTCTCACACTTTATTATGTTTACCAATGTGCTGATCATTGAATTAATAATGCAGGGATGGAGTTACGTTGGTGACCGACTTCTCTCAGCAGTCATTCCTTATGAAGAAAGTGGATGGTATGATGGACAGATGTGGGTGAAGCCGCCTGAGGTATGGTATCTCTTGGCACTCGCGTATAAACCAACTTCGTTGACAAGGGCATCAGTAAATCCATTCAGGAAAAAGAAGACCTAAACTTAGAGTGGGATCTGATGATATAGTTAAAGGCAAACAAACAATTATGACGTGTTTACTGAAACTATAATTTTGATTATTCTAGCATAAAACTAAACAAACACAGTCATAATTATTATACATTTCTTGATTTCTTGATTGATCAGCACATTCTTTAAGCCAAGTAGAAAAAAACGAAGTGGTGAGGGACATCTAGTTAGCATGGGAATGTTTTTAGTCTATACATTCTATAAACCTATATATTTTCACTAGCCAAACAATATCAAGTTACATGACATCAACACGAAGCAGCACTACCTACGTCTTTCCCTCATTTCATGATTAGTACACTGAAAACTTTTCTATCCCTTCTCTGCAGATCCTGGCTCGGGATAGACTGTTGGGCTCTTACAAGGTACCTATCTATCAAAACTTTTCATGGTATTTAGTTATTACGCACAAGGATTTTGGATGTATGCCTGAAAAGCTATATGCTAAACAAGATATTTTACATCTCAGGCCCAAAAAAAAAAACACACACACACCATAATTTACAGCGTGATTCAAAAATACATTTAAACTCGCATCGCGTCCACCAATATTACCACCCTAGTGCATGCAGTGCCTTAAGGAAATGCTCTTTTGAGGAGGATGTGGGGAAACTTTTTTTTTTTTTTTTGAGAATAAATTGTTACAGAGCATTAAAGGTTCCTATATCTACTAGGGACTTGATATATTCCATGTCTACAGGTTAACCCAGTCATTAAACTGCTGAAGCAAACGTTAGTAGGAATAGGAGCATTACTTGTGACTGGAGTCGCGTTGTTTACCTTTGTTACACCAGTGGAAAACTTAATACAAACGTCCCTTGCCACAAAGGAAGATACATCAAGTACTCAAGCTCCAAAAGTCAGTACAAAGTTCAACTTAAGGTAAAGAGAGACAAATGAAGAAGATCCTGTAGTATAATCCAGATTATTTTTACTGTGCATGTGACAATTGTCTGATAAATGTTGTAGAAAAGAGGAGTTGCTGAAACTGCCAGTCGAGGTGATAGCTGATGATGATCTGGCAGCTGCTGCTGCTGAGGCTGCTGATGGAAGACCCGTCTACTGCAGGGATAGGTTTTATCGAGCATTGGCAGGCGGCCAGTACTGCAAATGGGAGGATCTACTCAAGTAAAGCCAGAGATAAAATGCACATCAACTCAATTTGTTAAAGCAGCTTGCAAATCGCAGAGGCTTAAATGCCCCCAAGTTTCGTACCATTAGTTAATGAAAACATTTACGGCGTTTGATAGAATAGATTATAAATGCAAGCATATGCTGAAATAGAAAGTGAAGAAACTTGAGAAAAGATTTGTGCCCAATTTTGCAATTACACGGATCAATGAATGTCATATTGACTACTTGTAAATTAAGTCGGTGCGGGGGAAGACATATACTTTATTTAAAAGGAAAAATGTGAACAAGAAAAGCAAGACCATATAGATCATAGATGTAGCCTGTAAAGACAGATCCGCCTATAGGGACAACATCTACACAAGCATGAGAAGAATATATTTAATTTACCAAGGTGCCATTCCAGCTAATAAAATTTCTGAACATGTTTACCTTCCATTTGCACTGACGTTCTTCATCAAGATTTCCAGTAGAGCGTATTATTTTCAGGAAAATCCGCGCCAGTGCAACTTGGCTTTAGTACATTAGTTCCCGAGAAATTAAGGAAGCATCAGCAGCCAATCCTTTGGCCCCTATTCATGCATTTGACCAACACATCCAACATCACGAGTATAAAAAAATAGCATCGTAATCAAAACTCAGAAGCTTCTAATGAGTTGCCTTTCAGAGTACTTAAAAGAGCCTCCCACCGAAGAGTCATCTTGAAACATCAACAACAGTATAGAGCGTCAATGCCGCTTCACAATCACAAGTCAACTCTTCTGAAATCACTAGATAAACATTAGGAGTGAGCCCAATAACCTATCCAAAGTGATCTAGCAATGAAATAGATTCGTTGCCAGAGCAACAAGTTTCTTCATTAACCAAGTGTTTTGCACCAATGAAGGATTCTAAATAGGTGCCCTTCCACGGCCTTCCTAAATGTTTGTTTTCTTACTTTGGCATATTCAAGATCAAGTGTCCTATATGCAAGAGCAAGTAGATACATTGCTGGATGAAGTCTTCTGCAGATAGTAGAAACAAGAAAGTCAGTATAATGCGCATGATTTTCAAAATTTTTACTAACCAGTTCAAATATCTGAGATGAATCAGAATGTGGTTCACGGAGATGACTTGTACTTCTGCTACTGAGAACGGAAAGGTAAAAATATCCAAAGGTTAAATATTATTGCTAAGCTGAAGTTTATTAAATAGTAGGTTCACTGAACAAATAATTACAATAATAAATATGTGAAATAAAATTGTGGGCGTCCAAAAGCTAAAAAATCTCACCTCTCAAAGTGCTGACCATCATTCCAGCCATCCCATAACCTTTGTGATGGGATTGTTCGACCTTTCTTATCTTTGCCATATGTTTCAACATACCAACCCCCTATGTCATGCAAACCACAACGAGGCTCAAATAACCAAAATCTGTCAATTGAGGATTAAAAAAATTCTATTAGTTTTATTTTATACAGTAACAGAGGTGTATGAGAAGGTCTTTATTAAATAACAATTGGAAGGGCCAAGAACAAATGAATTTGAGCTAGAGAACGCATCAGGGGTACCATAATTACAGTTAGGATCAGTATGGAGACAAATGTTGTAAGCAAAAATAGATGCAATATCACTCCATCAATTCTTGGAATGTGTAAAGGATACAATATCTATGGAACTAGGACTTATTATATCAACAACAATGTTTACCATATGCATAAACAAATTGGTCCTTTTACCTATAGCAACAACATTTTCCCAAATTTAACCACAAAATTGATTTAAAACTACAATAAATATTTAATATCAATAGTATCCTAGAACAGTTACAAACCCACAACATCTATAAAAACTCAAACACACCACCAAACACAGCAAGAGGAGGATTGGTGTGCGTAGTTAAACCCTGGTATGTTCTCAAAAGGACATGGAAAATGCATATATAGATATTTACTAGCAAAGATTGGAATAACAGAATAACCACTTCAGGAAAATTTATAACCATAGAACAGATGGCATTAGAACATATTTAGCAGACTCCAAAGAGTTACAGAAAGATTATGTTGTACTGACTGGTAATTGTACATTCTACTCAGACATCAATTGGATTTAATAGAGATAACAGAGGTTTACTTGCTTGGTGGTAATTTGGCTCTAGTGCATCTACACTCAAACAGAATTTTTTTCTCCAACTTGATACCAGTGCATGTGCTTCACCTGAAAATTAATCATATATTACTTTATAGCAGGAGCCTGAAACAGCGACATGTTTCTTCTCATATATAAGATAAATAGAAATGATAACCAACAAGATATAGTGGCAATGTTAAATTAGAAAGACCTTCTAGTATGTTAAGCCAGAAGGATTACAAACCAGCAAGGTCCTGTGTTTCATAATCACATGAGTCTTGGCCCCTCTACTGTCTTAGACATTACATGAACTTTCGTCTGGACTGGTCCCAAGCCCAGCTATGGTTCCTATATGAATTCGTGCAACAGCTGATTTACTTGTGAAGTCATTTTTAGAATCACAGTTGTTGGTATGCTTGGTGTATTCATCTGAATTAAGATAAACATGAATGCGATCTTCTGCAACTTCAGCATCAGAATAGCTTCCAGGAGGGACCCTGGAGGCCACAGCAACCACACTTCCAGAGACATGCAACTCTAGATCTCTATATGCATCTGATATATGACTTGATATTCTAGAGTCATGAATTTGTGGAATTCCAAATCCATATGGAACTTCTGCATTAGTGTGGATGTTTGCATTCTTTATAGATTGACATAGGCCTGGATGGAAGGATCTGAAAGAAGTTAACTTTTCATTATTAGTAGATGATATCTCTGGGTTCTTATTGGCTAGGCAAACCATCCCAAAAAGATCACGACCTGATACTATATGCAAAATCTCTGGTGTTTCACAAGAGGACCTTTCTTCAGCCTCAAAGCACTCAGGAAAAAGCTCCATTGACTCAATTTCAGGGCCAAAGTAAGCAGCGTGAATGGCTGAGTAAAAATCTCTCTCAAGTACATCAAAATAGCCAGTTCCAACTACTACCCTCTTCTCTGACAAAATATCATTTATAGCTAATCTGTACCACTTTAACCATTCAACAACTTCCATCTCGTTGGAAGTTGTTTCATGTGATCTATAGAAGTGTAATTTTGAACCCTGCCCAGTATGTTTCTCCACAAGCTTCTTTTGAGACAAAAGGTATCTGTCATAATGAGCTCTCTTCTTGGAATCTGAAAGAATCTGCAAAATGCATCATATATTATTCTATTAATTGAGAATTAATCCTACACCAAAGAAACATTCAATTCCTATTATATGTAATCTTGCATGGACCTTCACACCATGGTAAGCAAGATTTCTAGTATTAAAAGTCATCAGATAGTTGTTCGTTTGCTAGTGAGATGGATAAACCAAAAAAATAGCAGCCAAAACCAAGCATACAACATCTGAAAGACCATGTACAGCATCGCTGGCATTGCAAAACTCTTCCAGTAATATTGATATGACACAGGCATGAGCAACGGACAGCTGTTCACATTGTATTGAAGTCATGATGAGTTTGTTCTGACTCATTGTTCAGCTAATAGTCTTTCTGTAGCTAAGATCTAATCAAACTAGTTATCAAATGGAAACATTATAGACTGTGTAATGCTTGGTATTGCTAATTTATTTCTTAGCTTTACTAGAAGCTTCATCTTTGCTTAATCGTTGGTCATGAATTCAACTTCTTTTTCCATCCATTACATGAAATTTAAATTGCGCTTTTTCATAACTCATGAGTTTGCCAATTTGCTATGGATGTTAACACGCGCGCGCACGAAGTGATTAAAGCACAGGTTCAGACCTAGGAGCATATAATTATCCCAACAATTTTCAAGGCCTCGTCAGTTTAAGAATTTAGTTCATTCCTGATTAATTCAATTGAGCATATGAGGCCCGGAGCACAACCTTGTTGACCAAAAAAATGAGCATAACCTTACGCAACCACAAAAGGAAAATAATTGCTCTTGGCGTCCAATTAAACAAATTTTCCTACTGGAATCTAATACTTTTAAGTTGAAACATCAACAAGGCACCTCGTAGGCAGCCAGGATTTGCACAAATTGTCGCGACGTAGATGAATTGTTATTTGAGTCAGCAAGGTCAGGGTGAGTTTCCTTGGCCAACCTGCGAAAAGAAGCTTTGATCTCAGCAAACGAACTGGTCTGTGACACTCCTAACAGCTCGTACGCATTTTCCACCGGGAAATCGGTCCCAGTTGACTCCGAGCTACTACTGAAACCGTGAGCTCTACAGATTGGACAAGGGAACATGCGATGGCGCGTTGAGTAATTGCAGTGTGATATAAATGACATATGAGAAATTGACCGCCGGGGATAGATCCCGACGGATCGATCATATCCAACAAGAGAAGCCAGATTTCTTCCTTTAGTTATTCAATATTGAGTGGACGAAATTTAGTGCAAAGAGCAGATGTTGCATATGCCGTAGTTCATGAACAAGGACCGGAATGCACGAGAACTGTTTACGTTATCTGAAAAACGCCGTGATGCGAAGCAAAGGGTGGCCATTTTTGTCTTTTTAGTATTTTGAAGATGCGAGTGTGCCCTTGTGAGGCCACGTGGATGGGCGTGGTATAGCCATGAATAGATGGTATGGCGCCGGCGGGTGACAAGATGCTTTTTTAAAGAATAATAACGATTTAGGATCCCAGCATTTTAAAATGTAAATTAAAAACTTTAACCTTGCATTGATCGTCACATTTTATGAGGTGGTTTCTTCATCATTCCGTTAATGGCTCAATTTACTCTAAATAAGAAACATTAGTATTTCAAGGACCGCATCACTTGACTGAACATAAAAGTTTAAACTACAGTATAAGTTTGAAAAAATAAATTATTAAATTTATTATTATTATATATATATACGCAGATAATCAATTAATATATTGTAATAAAATATAATATATTGCTATAGTATGTTTACTGTATCATAAAAACATTTATAATAATGATTTGGTAAGCATGAATTGTCCACATATCAAGAGCTAAACTAAACTCCCGAAGCTGGAGCACTAGCACATCTCGTAAAAGCATGATGTTTCGAGGCGCTCCCTCTCTCCGTCCCTCTCTCATAAACTCACGTACCTATAGCAGTAATAATAATTCTTATCTTACATGAAATCAGATCATAAGATATTACTGTGTACTCGATTATTTAAGTCTTTGTAAAGTTATTGACTACGAACTCCCACCCTATAACACCCACGTGCATTGTATATTTTTCCTCCATCAATCGACATCCCTCTCTCGCATTATGTATATATATTTCTCTCTAGTCTTTCTAAAACTCAGGTCCAGAGATTTACGGGACAAAAGTGAAACTAAAGAGAAAAGATTCTTTACATGATAAGAATGACATGTAGATGAAGTTAGGTCTGTGACTTCCATGAAGCATTGGGATCGATCGAGTGCAGGATAATATGATGGCAGCGATCATTTGGTTTTGGATTTTGAATGGAATATAATGATGAACTAAGCAAGTTCTGCCAAAAGAGAAGAATGGATGATAGGTTTCTATCGTTTCTTCCATCTCACTATTATTGCGTTGGTTCCACTTCCTTTTCTTGATAATTTGGATTTACGACATATGACTCATGGGTGTCAACTATATATTAAAGTAAACAAAAGAAAAAAGAGTTTCTTTTTATTTATGCCACTCGGGTGGGCAGATCACGTCTGACAATGGACATTGGCTGGAAAAAAAATTGGCAAGCTCTTATCTTTCTTCACAAATAATTAACCGGAGATAGTATAAATCTGATCGATGCTTGACTTTGGTTAGAGATGAATTATTAAAATCTGACGGTTTTGGTTCATCTCATTAAGAAGACATTAAACCATTTGATCGACCCTCACAAAAGGATGCCCTAGTGCTCGAGATCGTGCATGGTCTCATGGATTTGGATAATTTGCGCGTACTATATATCTTTATAATTAAATCTCTTAATTCCTTCCGCTCATTTAACTGCTCAGTTGATTTAACAGTATAACATTACTAATTGTGATATTAAAATTTAATTACTACTATAAAGAAGCATTATAATCTTATGTTAAAAAGTATTTAAACGATGATAATAAAAATATGGCTATTAAATCAAATGGATAATTATATAGTAAATAATTGAGAAAAATTACATTAAAAAATATAGTAAAAATGATCGGTTGGCGCAGATACCGATTGAGAACGTCCAGAAAGAAGACGGTGGTCGGTGGTCTTCTTCAATAAGTTACGAAAGGAAAAGGTATGGAGTAATGGATTGTCTAATGGCCACAACAGACTAGTACTCGTGAACCAGTAGGCGTATTTCACCATATATTTGCGGCTCTCCCCTCTTTCAGTTTGTGCTTTCACAATTTTCGAATATAAAAGTCAGTAACGGACCATATTGCTGCAACTAATTAAAAGGTGGTAGGTTACAGATTGGTACAGTCAAAAGAGTATGAACAACGTGTTTACGTGATAAGAGGCTTGAAACTGCTTCGATTAATATATATATATATATATATGATAGGAATAGTAGTGGGTCTCCAATCTACAGAAGAAAATGGAGAGAAAGTTATCGTTCACGCAAGAGATAAGACACTGGAAAAGAATGGGAACACATGAGAGGAAATGAAATATCTCCTTTCTGATAATTAGCTGTTTACTATCCACTATCCTCCTCTCTCTCTCACACACATATGCAATAATTCAAGTAACCCGATCAAACACCGACCGCTTCCTTCCTCTTCTTCTACTCTGCACAATTTAGTATCGTTGTTTCAAAGGGCCTTGATAAATTAAGCTAGTCAGGTTCTCTCTTACGTTGCTGTCGCACAGTTCTCCAGAGAAGGCCGGAAAAAGAAGCTAGCATGACGTTTAGAAAACGTCTCGTTGTGATTCTCTTGGGTCTTATTCAGGTTCTCTGCAATTCGTCGCTGGCATTAACAGAGAAGAGAGATGACCAGAAGAGTACTTACATAGTTCACGTAGCCAAATCCGAAATGCCGGAGACTTTCGAGCATCATTCGGTCTGGTATGAATCATCTCTGAGATCGGTGTCTGAATCAGCTGCAATGCTATACATTTACGACAACGCAATCCATGGATTTCCAACAAGATTGACTCCTGAAGAAGCTTGCTTACTCAAGAGTCTAAACGGAATTCTAACTGTGTTGCCGGAGACGAGGTACAAGCTATACACAACTCGAACCCCCGAGTTCCTTGGGATCAATAAAATCGCCGACTTGTTGCCTGAGTCCAAATCGGATGGTGAGGTTATCATTGGAGTCCTAGACACTGGTGTTTGGCCCGAGAGCAAGAGCTTGGACGATACAGGACTCGGGCCTATCCCTAGTGTCTGGAAAGGCCAGTGTGAAACTGGTACTAATTTTACTACCTCAGATTGCAATAAGAATTTGATTGGCGCCACGAGTTTTGCAAATGGCTATGAGGCCGCAATGGGTCCAATCAACGAAACACAGGAGTTCAAATCGCCACGAGACGATGACGGCCATGAAACCCACACTGCGACTACAGCTGCAGGTTCGGAGGTCAAAGAAACAAACTTATTTGGCTAAGCTTCAGGGGCAGCGCGTGGGATGGCTAACCACGCCAGAATAGCTGCCTACAAGGTTTGCTGGCTTGGGGGTTGCTTCAGTTCTGATATATTGGCTGCCATGGACAAGGCCATCGTCGATAACGTCGACGTGCTTTCTTTATCGCTCGGAGGTGGAGTCGCCGATTATTACCAAGACAGTATAGCGATTGGAGCTTTTGCAGCGATGGAGAGAGGGATTTTAATCTCTTGTTCGGCAGGAAATGCTGGTCCTAGTACGTCTAGTCTTTCCAATGTAGCACCATGGATTACTACTGTAGGAGCTGGCACACTGGATTGAGATTTCCCGGCTTATGTCAGCTTGGGAAACAGCAAGAACTATTCAGGGGTCTCTATAAAGTTAATGCTTTACCCGATTCTCCGCTACCCTTTGTATAAGCTGGAAACGTGAGTAATGCCAACAATGGCAATTTGTGCTTGATGGGTACCTTAAAGCCGGATAAAGATGCCGGAAAGATTGTGTTATGCGATCGTGGACATAATACTAGGGTGCAGAAAGGATATGTAGTGAAAAAAGCTGGAGGGTTGGGCATGGTGTTAGCTAACACCGACGAGAACGGGGAAGAACTGGTGGCCGACGCATATCTACTGCCAGCGACAGCGGTGGTGAAAAAGCCGGCGACGCCATTAAAACTTACATCGGGTCCGATACAAATCCAACTGTGAAGATTATATTTGAAGGAACAAAGCTAGAAATTCAGCCATCACTGGTTGTTGCTGCGTTTAGCTCCCGAGGTCCCTATGACATCACAACTCAAATACTGAAGCCCGACCTCATCGCGCCTGGTGTTAACATCTTAGCAGGGTGGGCACAATCCGTGGGTCCTACCGGATTAACCGTTGTGATAGGCGCGTGGATTTCAACATCATATCAGGCACATCCATGTCCTGTCCTCACGTGAGCGGGTTAGCTGCTTTGATCAAGGTGGCTCACCCCGACTGGAGCCCGGCGATGATTAGATCAGCGCTGATGACCACCGCTTATACCGCGTACAAGAACGGTGATAAATTGATAGACAGTGCTACAGGAAAATCATCGACACCGTTTGATCATGGCTCTGGGCACGTGGATCCAGTCCCAGCCCTTAATCCAGGACTTGTGTATGGTTTGGCCGTGGATGATTACTTGGGCTTCCTCTGCGCGTTGAACTACACAGACGCACAAATCAACACCGTGGAGAGAAGAAAATTCCAGTGCGACGCAACCAAACAATACAGAGTGAGCGACCTCAATTACCCTTCATTGGCTGTGGTGTTTAAATCTGGCGGTGGGACAGATATAGTTAAACACACTCGAACTCTCATCAACGTGGGGGCAGCTGGAACTTACCATGTCTCGGTGACGTCGGACATCTCGTCCGTGAAGATCTCAGTTGAGCCCGAAGTGCTTAGTTTCAAGGAAAACGAGAAGAAATCTGATACGGTAACATTCACGGCTTCAGGTTCATCACCGAAGGGTGGAAATGCGTTTGGTCGCCTAGCATGGTCCGATCGGAAGCGAAATGTTGCAAGCCCAATCTCATTTAGCTGGGGAAGCTAGCTAGGAAGAAGGTTGATCACTCTCAATCAAAGAGGGTCTGCTTTATGTTAATTGTTTTATAAGTATCCTGATGGAAGTTTGTGAAAGCTAAAGCCTAGCGCCCTTGGTTGGAATCTGCCCTGTAAAATTAATTTATATTGTTCTAATCATCTAATGAAAATGCATCCATTTATGGTCCTAGGTCTTTCTTGATGGTTATATTCTAGCTATTTCCATTTTGGCTCTTTTTTTTTCCTGTCAAATTTTAAGAAAGCTTTCTGAATCCATTCAACGACCAACAACTGTCATTCTGTCAACATTTGTGCGAGACTTTGCGAAGACATATATGAGTCAATATGTTACAGATTAATTCCTAATTGGTGAAAAAAAAGGAATTAAGAAAGATAATCCAGAGTATTGGTCAACGAGAAACATGGGATTAATTAAGAGGAAGAGCAACGCAACACGTGGACCGTATAAGATTCGAGAGGAGGCTAATTGTTTAGTGGATGGGAACGAAGAGCTTGTAGAATTTGCCACGCATTTCAGTAAGTCACTCGTGAATCGCCACGTCCGCACTTGGCATGCAGAGCTAGAGAATTGAACCGAGAGAATGGCGTGTATATAAACACGAAGAATGAGGAGGAAAACCAGATGAAGAAGTAAAACGATGGAGAAGCAAGAGGATAGGAAGGAAAATGCAAAAGGGGAAACAGGGGAACGAGGACTTGAAGGGCTTCCGATGCAGGAGAGTCCATACGTGAAATACAAGGATCTTGAGGATTACAAGCAACAAGGTTATGGCGTTGAAGGCCATCTCCAACCACAACCTGGTCGAGGACCTGGTGCTACTGAAGCCCCCACTCTCTCTGGTTCTGCCGTTTCCTCTGAGGCAGAATCCAAGGTCGTCGATGCAGTCAATGGGCAAGGGGGCCTTTGATTGAGCTGCTTCTTTCTTTCTTAATAATAACAAACAGTTCCTCGTCTCCATCTTGTAATTTGTTAGGTTTCACTTTTATAATTTGCTTTTACCTCGTTTCATTCGCTATATATGACAAAGCGCATGCCGCAATAAAGCATCTTTAAGATTTAGACCAGAGCTGATCGTAGGATAGACGATGACAAATCACTTTGTTAGAAATTAGTGGATCGACATACAGAAAATCAAATTTAAACGACCTCCTTCGACTTTTGACACGTCCGTCTTCAGGAATACTTCTATTTCTGTTTTGATCAATTCATATAAATTTTCGGTCCTTATTACTTTGAATTACGTCTCAATAATTAGCCAACAACGTTCTGCCGTTTTATCTGATTTTTCGCCCGCTTATTTAATTTGCTAACACAAGCAAGGCAAATTTTGGATTTGGATGCCTTAAATTTTATCACGTCTGTCGCTGAAGTCATCTCCTACATCTTGCACGAATCAGATTAACGTCGTATTTCGGGCTGTGAGGATCAGCTGCTACTTTAAATTTTAAACCGGCCCTAATGGCCATTTGGTTGGGCCTTTTGGAATGTTCAATTCAACACACTACCCTATTTTACAGTTGGGTATGTTTTTCTTTCTTTCTTTCTTTTTTTAACTGATTGGGTATGTTTTTCAGACAACGGCAGATAGATTTTTGTGTGATTGCAAGGTCTTGCATCTAATTAAAGATCTCTATGTAGCAAAAAAAAAAAAAATTAACGATCTCTCCAGATGAATATCGTCAATGTAAAATAGTTTGCCCCCGAGCTATTGGTTACGTGCAGTTGCATAGGCTCATTCGGATTTAGATAGCGAAATAAGATATTAGGCCTTTTAATTCGGCCTAATGAATGCTTTTAAGGGACAATTATTATATATGGACTAATATTTAAAGTAGATATAAAAAATAAAATTAATCTAAGCATCAAAATATCTTATTTTAATTATAAGTTGTATAGACAAAACTATCCTTCTTTACTTTCTCAAAATACTGCTCTAACTCCCCCTTTTATTTCATCCCCGTTTTGCGCCCCCTTTCTTCAACAACTTCCATCCTCAAAAGATTCGTCTTAGTTCTTTCCCCGTCATCCCTCTGCCAGGGACCATTTCTGCGCCTTTTAGTTATGCAGGAGCACAACACCTTCAGTTGATCTTGATGTTTTGCCTTCTGACCACACAGTTATGTATTGTAATGTTACGTATTTCCAAGGGTGCGGCAACTCCCCTCATGTAAAAACAAAAAACAAAAGAAAAAACAAAAGAAAAAAGTGCGGCAAATGAGTTGTCCTTCATTCTTTTTGTGTTCGCGGGGGTTTTGGGCTTTTGGCTGTATCAACACATTCTTCAGTGAGATTGGGAGAGAAAATATGGGACGAGAGCCAGAAGACAAAAATAAACAGGTAATCTGGTCTTTGCAACTCGTAAATGTAGTTATTTGGTTTTTAGAAATAATTTTTATTTCAATTTCTTTTATTCTAAATATTATTCTATTAAAATTCTTCTGTATCCTTTACATATAAGATTTTACTTTTGAGAAGACAAGGAAAATAAAGGGGAAAATGGAAGTAAAGATAGGCACATGCAACACTTTATTAATTTTAATTTTATTCTTATCTATTATTCTTCTGATCTTAACTATATGGCATAATTATGAAGTTAAATTTAATTTTAAATATAAAATATATTTTTTATATTTATTTTTTTAAATTATTTTATTCATGCTTTCCTAACAATAATCAAATAAGAGATAGAAGAAGAGAATTAAATAATATAGTTAGGATATATTAAAAAATATACCATATTAATTAATTTATCTAATTTTTTATATAATTAAATTAGTTAAATAAATTTTATATTTATAATTAAATAAGTAATATTAATAATGATAATATAGTGATGAGCTGTGACAACCAAAGCATACTCCCAAAAAAGGAAAGTTTTTAAACCATGAAGGAAAATAATAATATTTTAATTCTAAAAATAAAATAATTATATAGATAATTTTAATTATAAATATAAAATATATTTATTAACTATTTTTTAAATTATTTTTATTGATATTCTATCAATAATAATAAAATAAAAAAATAAAAAATAGTTAATGAAGATGATTAGAGTATTTCTTAAAAAATATTATAATAACTCATTTAATTAATTTATTTAATTTAATTAAATATATATTATATTTAAAACTGTAATAAGAGGATTTTTTTTTTATAAACACTTTATAGCTTACGGTGGACGAAAGTTTTCCCAGTGGATGGATTTGATATTTTTGTATGGCTGCAAGTTTGCCAAATATACGGTAATTTTTCCGGACTAATACACAAATGTGGTAGGCTGTAACACTTGGATATTTAATCACACTCGCGCGTTCAAAATCTGGAGAGATATAAAGTCTAAAGGAATGAAAGCATTACAACTACTTTTTATGGTTGCCGGGGGAAAATCACACATGCCGTTGTGAGATCGTCCCCCATCTTATAATTTTCTTCTGACCCTCCACTTTCATCCCCCATCTTATAATTTTCTTCTGACCCTCCACTTCCATTCTTTCAGACCTCATCAGGAGAGTTAGCTATTACTACATATTCTTAAGATAATCTGCTTCCATAACATTAAAATATATTTTTATATATAATTAGTACCCTAAAATATTTTATAATATATTCAATACTATACAATATTTTTTTAAATATATTTAATATTTTAAAATATTTTTTATACCTTGATTGGATTTATAAAAAAATATTTTAGGGTGAATATAAAAAAATATTTTTAATTATTAGAAATAATCATATTTTATGATTTTAAAACACTAACGGAGCTTAAAAAATAAACAAAAGAAAACACATTGTCAGAGAGATGATGGTTGTCGTAGTGCCGGCTGAAAAGGCACAGTTCCCGTCTGTTCGTAAGGACAATATGTGTTTGGGTGGCCAGCACCGAGTTCTCTTCTTATTCTCTCACATTTGGCGCCACTTCTCTTTATATTCCACTTGTCTCTCCCTGTGACTCTGTCTTCCACATTCTCCTTCTCCCGTTTGTTTAATTTCTTTTGTTTAACCAGACGACTCACTCTCATTCATGTTCTTTCCCTCCTTCCTCTGTCTCCCAATAGCTTTCAAACAGAGTCACTGCCTTTTCTGAGATGGCAACAGACAGAGACAGTGCCCAAGGAAAACGAGAGGCTTCGACCCATATTCAATTCCAAGAGAAAGAATTGATCAAAGATCAAGATGAACGATCAAGGAAAGCAGATTGCCAGGTCCTTGAAACCGACGAAGAATTCGATTTCCACCTTTGGGGTGGTGATTCCTTTTCCAAGGAACCAGAAATGTGTGCAGCAGATGAAGTTTTCTTTCAAGGCCAAATTCTCCCCTTATTACAACTCAACGCCCAGAAATTCAACCGCTACAAATCAAGGTCCCTCGATTCCCTCCTTGACCCTGCCTCTATAAGTGAGTGCAGAAGAAGCAGTTTTAAAAGCCAGAACTCATCAAACAGCACTAGCTCCATAACCATTCTGACACCAAGAGTTTCAGTTTCCGAGTCCAGAGTGAAAAACCGATTTCACACTTACCCAAGTCCCAAACCTCAGTTAAGAGAGCCTCTTCCAAGACAAGCAAGTTTCGGTAAGGCAGGTCGAAAAGCGTCAACGTGGGACTTCTTCCGTCTAGGTGTGGTTCCCGCACCCGAGATAGAATTACAAGACCTTAAAGTTCGCGGTACAAAAAACTCTGTCTCTCGCAATGGCAGCACTAGTAATAGTAGAAGCAATAGTGGAACCACTAAAAGTGGCAAAATGAGTACGAGTACTCATAACAGAGATAAGAGCAATCATGGATTGAAGCAGTTTCTGGAAAAAGGCGGTGGTTTACTGAGTGGATGTAAGAGTTCGATTGAAATGCCATTGGACACTGTCATAATCAATAGTCGCACTAAAAGCACTAGAGAGACAGAAAGTGCAACGCGTGCCATGAGAGAAAAAGTAGTGATGATCGAGAAGGGGAAGCAGGGCCAAAAGAAGGCAAAGGGTATTAAAGCTGTCTCACGTCGTCGTCGTCGAACGTTTGAATGGCTAAAGGAAATTTCGCATGCAAGCTATCCTGATAATGAGGAGGAGGCTTTGCTTTTAAACTCGTGATTTGTTTAGTTTAGGTTATGGTTGATTGATGCCTTTGTTTTGCTTTTGTAGTTGAATTGGTTTATTTTATGATACTACATTAGCAGTGCAGTGTTGATTGTGTTGTTTGCTTAACAGACGAAAAGTAAGACTCGCTTTTCTCACGGGAATGAAGCGGTTATCTAACTTTGTCGGTTTAACCTCCTTTTTCTGCTAGGGAGTGTTAGGGGGTTAATTTAATATTTTTGTTTGTTATGGAAGTTTAGTTGTTATTAAGTGACGTGTATCGCATCACGTTTAGAAATAAATTTTGAGGCAAAATTTTAATTTAAAAAAATTTTACATAAATATTAATTTTTATTCAGAATTGATTTTAAAATAAAATCTCGGTTTATAAAAATTTTTGCCAAACAGCCATTTTTGTCCAGAATTGATTTTGGGCAAAACCTCAGTTTAAAACTATGGTTTTGAATAAGCTATTGAAAATGGATTTTGGAATTGTAAAATAGCTTATAGATTATCTAATTAATATTTTACCCCTACTTTTTTCTTATACTCTCTCTCATCTCTCTCCTCTCTCTCCTCTCTCTCCTCTCTCCTATTTATTCTCTACCCTCTCTCCTCTTTCATACTTTAATAAAATCATACCTTTTTTAATAATTTATTAATATAAAAAGTGATTCTACTATTAATCATCCAAACATCTCTATTTGCAAAATTTATTCTTCCCAAAATCTATTCTTCCCAAAATCTATTTTCTAAAATATATTCTTCCCAAAATCTATTCTTTTCAAAATCTATTATCTCCATAATCTATTTTTCTCAAAATCTATTCTCTAAAAACTAATTCATACACACCCTTAAGATATTGAATGTAAGATTTGTGGTGCTAATGAAGTACAAAAGCCAGAGTCGGTTCTCGTCATCATGATTAAATTGTGGATTTCGATGTTTTCCTCGATGGCTGGCTTTCAGGTAAAAATAGAATGAATAAATAAATGAAATTTGGTTGGGGTTCAGGATCTCCAATATTTTTTTCTTCCATATATTCTGAGGCCGTTTGATTCACCGGAAAGGGTTAAGAAAAAAAAGAATAGAATGGAATAGAGAGTTGTTGACCAAATAGATGTTCAGTTGACACTAAAAAAAGTAGTTAACTGAAAAATTTTATATTTGGTTAATTTAAAGTGATATAAAATTATGTAGAAAAATAATTATATTGTCCTTCATTGAGTATTTATTAATCAAATTCATATTCTAATTTAAAAATCAAAATATTTAAAAATTTAATTATTCATAAATAAATAGTAAATATTATAATTTAAATAAATATATATATTGATTAAATTCATATTTGAATTTTAAAATTTGATAATTAATACAATAATCCAATAAAAATAAAATAAATTATAGTTTAAATAAATAAATAAAAATTAAATTATAGTCTAAATATCACACACACACACATATATATATATATATATATATATATTTATAGCTAGTGATGATGGAACTACTATACAAGCTCCATGATAAAAAATTTATCCATATAGTTCTCATTAAAGTTTAAAAGATGAAGGCACAATTTGTAATTAACATAACTTACTATAATTTTTTTATTTTATATTGAATATTATATAGTATTATCGGATATTGATCTTACTAGCTATTGTCTTCGACGTGCCTAATTTTCATCTTTCACATGTTCGGATGCAACGTTTGGGATGGTGAGTAGTCGGGGCATCCCATCACAGTGAGATTCATTAGAAATCTATGGATGGCAAATGATGAAGAAAATCTTATAAAAAGAAAAGAAAAGATTCATTAGAAATTTAGAAAATCGTCTAACTGCCCATTAGATTAAAATAATATTTTTCATTCCTTTTGTTCTTATATTCTACTTCTTCTTCGTCTACGGTCCACAAGTAACATTTTCTCTTATAAAATGGTAGTAGAAGTAGAGCCGGAATAATTAACCAACCAGGTTAGTAGAATAATTAACATAAAAAATTAAGACTTGAATCTTCATTCAAAAATCTATCTATATTTAGCAGTGGATACTAACTTAAATAGAATTATCTTTAATAAAAAAAAATATAGAAGTAAGGCCTGAATTATAACTTGTAAGGTACAAACGAAGTAAAATACCTATAACTTGAGATAGCTAGTCGTTTGATGTATGTCATACTCATCATTTGACCGTTTACTTTGAAAAGATTTTCATCGTGGCCCGATTTCTTCTTGTATCGATGGCCTTTAATCCACATCACCCTTTTAGCATGGCAAATGCAGCCCTTGAAGTCAAGGACTCTTTCTCAGTCTTGGTCTCTCTTTCTGTTACTACCTTTTTTTCTTACGACGGAACTCACACGTCCCGCTTTCATTTTTCTCCTCTAAGAATTCCTTCACCAACAAATTTTCCTCTTTCTCATCAGCCATGGACCACAAAACCAGCTCTTTTTCCATACGCCTGCTGAACCTTGAATCGTCCAATTCCAGAGACACAGAGAGTTCTGTTCTCAGTTTACATTTACAACGATAGAGAGGAAGATGATGGAATTCTGCCGAAGGCCATTCGAGACATGCTTTGGTGGAGGATGCAATGATTCGCTTCTCTGGCATACGACCTTGAAGCCCCACGCTTTAGGTGATTATTCAATTGCCATATTCAAGCTAACTCGTCTCGTGAAGACCAAGCTCAAGTTCTTACTTCTCCTTCTGCAACTTATGTTGGGATATATGACGGACATGGCGGCCCGGAAGCTTCCCGTTTCATCACCAACCATCTTTTCCCCATTCTCCAGAGTAAGCAGCCTCAGAATGATTTAATTTAAGCTAATTGGTCAATGCATTTTAACATCTTGTTGATTCTTGTTCTGTACAGAGTTTGCGTCTGAAGAAGGCGGGCTATCGGAGGACGTGATAAAGAAAGCCTTTAATGAAACCGAGGAGGAATTCTTACAGTTTGTGAAGCAATCAGTGACTAATCGGCCGCAGATTGTTTCAGTGGGTTCATGTTGTCTTGTTGGGTGATTTCAAACAAAGTTCTTTATGTTGCTAATCTTGGGGATTCGAGGGCAGGTCTTGGTAAGAAAGTTAATTGTTCTGTTGTGGCAGAACGTTTGTCCACTGATCATAATGCTGCAGTGGAAGAGATTAGAAAGGAAGTTATGGCACTTCACCCCGATGATGCGCACGTTGTGGTTCACACTCAGGGAGTTTGGAGAATCAAGGGCATCATTCAGGTACTTGTTAGCTTTTTCTAAAAGGCTCTTTTTCAGAATTCTGTGTCTTATTTCTCTTCCTTGTCTTGGCTGCTCTGTTCAATTGCCACAGATACTAAAGAGATGCAAGTTTCATCTAAACAATTCATTCTTTCAATTTCTTTCATGAGATCATTGTTTGGAATTTGGGTGTTCAGATATTTGATCGAACCCTCCCTAATGGTTAACGCCTGGCTGGTTGGATTAACCTGTCCATGGCAAGAAATTTTTAATTTATTTTCAATAGTTGAGATAAATTATTAAAGGTATACTTTCTCATCTAAAAGTTTGCGTAATTTCATCTGGATGCAAGTCACCTCAGTTTTGTGTCATAATTTTATATTGATCGATGTATGAAAATTGATATAATAATGAAATCCATATCTTGTCTTGAAAATTATCTGCGTATTTGTATTTGAAAGAGGAGATTAAAATCTGAGAAAAAAAGAGAGGAGACCTTATACTAACTCTTCCTCTCTTAGGAGTTAAATATTTAATTTAAATAAATAAATTATATTAATTATTTATAATAAATATAATTTATTTATTTTTAAAATGTTATATTGTATCATAACTATTGTAACATATAAATATCGTAATTAATAAAAATATTTTTTTAAAAAATATAAATTTAAGTGATAAAATAAATTATAGTTTTATATTTAAAATTAAATTAAATTTTTAATAATTTTTATATTAAAAAATGAAAGGAGTATAAAGGATGAATTCTATTCTAAGAGTAGAAGTTTTATATATAGGGCAGGAGAAATTACCAATTAGTTGGGCAATCATTAGATTTATCCATGAAAAATGTCGTGTGGCTATCAAATCAGGACTAAGTAGCCATTACGTCAAAAGAATATTAAAAAATATATATATTCCAATGTTCATCAATACGACTTTGTCCATTTCAAGAGGCTCAATTTCTTGGCTGACAAACATCATGTAATATTGAGAAAGAAAGAACTAGTCACGACCAGAAATTTCAAGTTAATGCTTGTCAGTAGAATTTTGTTGATCTTTATGATCTTACCCAACCTGATTCAAATTAATCTAAATTTCAATAAATCCTCCAATTAAAACAGGATAGGTGTAAAATACCAAATGTTTTAAACTAAAGAAAAATGAACAGAGGTGAGTAAATCTTACTTGTTTGATGAAAGTAACAATTTCATGGAAGGACTATCCAGACGCGGCATCAACTTTAGCAACAGTAGGATCAGTTGTTTCTGCTTTAAGTTCTTCAGATGATTGAGCTCCTTGAAATGATGACCAGGTGAGTTATCTTATCTGCGTATCAAGTTGCTTTCCATTTCTGTCCATCTTTCAGCCATTATGATAAGACCTCTGCTTAACCCAAAATATTCCTTGAGTTCTATGTATTGATCTAATTTTGTAGGTCTCCATATAATTGCCATCATACATCCTTCGTCTGCTGGAAAATGCAGCACAACTCGAAACTTGACGCAAAAACTCCTTCACTGTAGGGAATGGGCTTTGTATATCCACCCGGCCTTGTTTCATTCAAGCCATATTCGTTTGTGCGCTTTTTGTATAATAATGATATTGTAATTTGTGCCTTAAGATGGTAAATTTGCCATTCTTTCTTCAAACTAGGAGTGGGTTCCCTTTGATAATCTTATATACGTAAACACCAAAAAATGGCATCATTCATCCTACAATGGGATGAACAAGGCTAGCAATGGTAAATTCCCCTACCTTGTCCTTCTGTGGGTCCCAATTAAAATTCTCTCTCTTCAAATCCCCTTTCTTCCCTTTTTTGTCAGTTTTTCCTTTTAAATAATTAAAATATAAGAATAATTAAAAATTACAACTCCAAGTTAAGATTTAAACAATAAAAAAAAGTGATTATTTGTAAAATACCGCTTCATTTCCATTTGAACTTCATTGTTAATAATATTTTTCATAGTAATTTACATCTACAATTTTTAACTAATCACAAAATTAAAAAAAAATACTACGATTAGATAGAAATTAGACAACATAAAATTTATAATATATTTTCCTACTACATATTCAAACCATGCATTGCATTGGCTATATAATAATTATAGAAGAAATTCAAAATTGACAAGGCATGTAATAAGAGGTTGCATTTTTCACAGCTTATAATAATTTTAAACAATGGATACTTCATGTTAAAAAATGTGGAGAGTAAACACATATTCGTAATGTAGATTACAAGACTATAGTAAATACTACTACCATTCTCATTCACGGTCGTGCACGTCCTCTTTTTCCATACTTCTATCCTAATGAAAGGTTCTTCTTATACGATGTTTAATCATACATCTAAAGCAAACAATCCGCATTAAAACAAAACTCCACTGGTTAATATCCACCTCGGAAACTCGTTATTGTCTTATTTTGCTTATGAGTTTTTGACATACGATCACAATTCACAAGTCACAATTCTGAGAAATAAAGAACACGCACATCTGCTAACGTCCTAGAAATCACCTTTCATTTTCTCCCTCTCTCTGTTCTCCAATGGCATCTTGATTTTAGCCTTCGAGTTCTTTCTGTTCTTCTCATTTGCCATGCCTCTCTGCAGACTTGGCTGACTCAAAGAGCCACAAGGCATTCATGTGCTTGTTCACCATACGTGCCGCATAGTACGGAATTCTGAATCCCTTTGTCTGTCGTGACTTGAAGCGGTTGTTGATGAACATCAAACAATCCATCAAGCTCTCCTTTGTAACCCCTTTCATCTCATAAGCTTGTGATCTTCTCCACAAACTCTTACTGTGAGGACACGCTTCACTTGATAGGCACAGAGCTCGAGTTGTATCGCTTATGGCTGCATCTGCGTCTCTTAACAACAAATGACACTGAGCTCTATTGCTATGAAGCACTATTCTCTCTCTCCACATTTTCAGAGGGCAAAAATCCAAAGCTTCTGAGTATTTCATCATAGCTTCTTCTATGGCCCCTGACCAAAATATACTGTTTCCTTCTTTCTTCAACACGCCCACCCACACCTCTTTTTCTCTGATTTCGTCCTCACTCATCATGCTTTCTCTCTTCACTCTGTCTACCTTTAAATCCCATAGTTCTTTTAACGCTCGCTCAGCTCTTTCGCTCTTCAAACTCATTTTACAATACTTGATTTTCTGGTAATCTTGTAAGAGAGTCTGCGTGATTGCTTGTCCTACTTTTAACTTTCCTTCAATGCTCCTGAGTTCAACTAAATCAACCAGAACTGGAGCAGCAGCATCTATTACTTTATATCTCGTAAGAGGATCTTTAAGAAGTTGCAGAAGACTTTCAATGGCTAAGTATTGCCGACCATCTGAGGATCTCGAGACATTACAAAGGTTGTCTACTACTTCTTGATGCTCTGCTATGCTTTCTCTTCCTATTTTAGTGTGACACAGTGTTCGCACGAGTCCTATTCCAGCAGGTGATCCCGGGTTTCTCATTCCACCCCACATTCCACATAAATCCTTTAATAATTGCTTCTTGCAGATCAAGCTGAGAGATCTTTCTTTGCGTGCAAAGCAATCTAAGAGACACAGAGACCAGCACTGAAGCTGACTTGCCCAATCCTCTGCTTTTCGGTTCTCTAATTCCAAGCCTCCATGCCCTCTAGTTAGCAAATTCCTATGATACTTCAATCTCCGTGTTTCCTTCAAGCTAAGAAATTTATCATACACCTCGTTCAAACAAGTAGAAGCTATATTGATGGCTGCCTCTACGATTTCTCCTTCGTGTTCAGCAACGGCTTCAAAAGTTGCTTCATGATTGGCCAAATGACCCAGCGCTCGAAGTGCGACTCTCTGTTCAACCCAACTAATCTTGCCTTCTAGGAGGTCCATTAATGGCCGAACAACGTTGGACTTGACAGCTTTATGAGCAAACTTGGCTTTATTCATAGTATAGGAACCAATGATATGTGCTGCATAATATGGGATATACACGTTCTGATGTCTAAGTAACCAATCTTTGTCGCTGACCCCTTTCTCGATCAGTTTGGCCATGCATCTAAAGATGCCGAGGGAAGGAAATTCTGAGTCATTTGGTTGACTCAGAGAGATTTTCCAAAGCCCACTTAACGCCAAGACATGTTCTTGGTCTTCTTCAAGAGGCATTTGCTTGAAGAGGCGAAACATTTTAGCTCTTCTGAGAGAAAAATCTGTATCAGACATGATGCAGAAGAAACAAGAGCCATTCATGCATGCTTGCTTAGCGCGTAGAAGTTTGTGATTTGCCTGCAAGGTTGAATTTTTGGGGATCTCAAACTCCATGGCTGGTTGAAATAGCTCAAATAAGACGGAAAACTTTATGGTGTTATAGGGAGAGATGAACGATAAGTTGAGCAGAAGATGCTACTCACAGTGCATATCTGTTGTATATATGGGAGCCGTGATTGCGGCGAGCAACAGATTTAAATTCGAAGAAAGATTAAATGGGATTTCCAATGTTCAAGATTCACTGAACTCATTTTGATAAACCAAATGGAAGTGAAAGAAAGAATGTAAAGAGAGAAAAGGTATAGCCGTGAATTAAAAATTACAGGGACCGCGGATATCTATGAAAGGAAACGTGCTTCAAAAGCCAGACCAAGTGAGAACCAAACCACATATATTTAATCGAACTTGCTGTCCATGCAAATGATTGCCATGCTAGCTTCTGCAGTAGCAATGGCTGAAGCAACCTTTTTTGACTTAGAATGGATGGTGGAATCTTCTCCTGCTAGAGCCAGTTATTTCCAAGTGAGTTCAAAGACAGTAAGAAAACAAAGAGTGTTGATTTTAAAAAGGAAAAGAGAAGGGAAGATATCGAAGCAAACAAGTTACTTGATCATGATGTTGTTCTCCTATAGATCTCTTAGGATTTAAGTATCGGAGTTCAGTATGGTCCCCTCAATAAAAATCCAATCAAATGGCTTCGAATTCAAACAACTCAGGTGAGCGCATGATGGAGTTATTCAGTTTCCAACTCAAAAAGTGACCAATCTTGAAATATAATACACGAGCAAGTACAAGCGGGTGGTCTCAAGAAAATGCGGCTTCCTCAAGCACCATCAAATACGAAATGCCTAGGTTTGTGCTCAGTGCTTTCACTTTCAAATTATGTTCCTTAATTTATTTGAACTCTGTTTGAAGCAAACCCCAAAAGTCCCGCACTGATTCGATGCATGAATGCATGTTGCTGGCAATGCTTCTGTGGCTCACAATACGGGCTACACCCATTATTTACTGGCCCGTTAAAACAATTGGAGCCCATTCCCATTAAACTGGAAATGGGTCATTGGACGGACCAAAAAGTCCACGGATCTGAGGGTTGTTGTAGGGTTTCAAGGCCTGTAGTGTTCTGGTTTCGTCAGCCTGGGGTCTTAAATAAAAGTTAATATATATAGTAAAAAATAAGCTCATATCCTATAAAAATATAAGTTTAATTTTTACTACCATTGTGATAGCTCATTTGATAAATGATCTCGTAAGTTCCTTATAAGTTCTCTCTAAGCCTTGGGGCTATGCCTAACTTTAATACTTTAATAGGGACCGATACTGAACCTACTTAAAATTTTGTATATAACAAAAAAAGTGGAGCTCAAAAGTTGAAAACTGGAAATAAATGGAGTGTAAATACTAAAAATATGAAGTACCTACTCTTAGATCATAGGTGAGTCAAACTTATTTTTAAAAAAAGATTATACTAAAAAAATTAAATAAATAAGAACGGTCTCTGCTTATATCCGTGAAAGAGTTACTGTATTTTGTAACCAAGAAATGAAGAAAATGGTTGGAGCTTCAAAGAGTGTTGTATATTATATATTTTATCAAACAAAAAGCACACCAGGCTTCAACTTGCACCGAAAGCAAGAGATAATGTAGTCCAATCAATATGAATCATATGACAAGGGTGAGAGAAAGCAAGGATTTTGATTTGTAATTGAAAATAAACGTATGGGTGCGCGTTGCTCGCTATGACTAATGCGAAATGCAGATCCAGCAGCGTTGAACAGTCCATATCTGCCAGCTTCTCATCAATAGACAAGCATTAAGGTATGCTTGGCAGTTATAATATTCCTTGCCGCCACTCCCCTTTCTTCGTTTATGGTATCCTCGCCGTTTACGCCTTTGTTCTGTAGCAGTATTGTTATAATTGATTAGGTAGCAGCATTCTAGGCTCCGAGCTTTTAAGATACAAAAACCATTTGTGTTGTTGGTGTAGGGAGGGACTTGAATTCGGGACAATAAAATGTGGAAGTTGAAAAATGACAGGTCAGCAAATTAATTGAGGAGCTGTAGATAGATGAGGACGGGATTGGGGGTCGAATGCAAATACAAATACTGTTATGTTGTTTTGAGTTACTACTTACTACCGCATTACTACTTTACCAACTCTAACACGGTAATATTTGGCGCAATTATTGCTGAAGAACGTTGCGTGGCTTACAGGGTCTAGTCCCCACACAGGCTAGGGCCCACGTCCTATATCCAGCTGTGTCACCAACTACTGCTAATTGGCTCGCACATCACCAAATCTGAACCAGCGCAGAAATGTTAACATCACAGCCTCTTTGTAAACCCTGTATTATTAATAAAAGCCTACCCTCTCTAATCATTTCTTCCATTCAGATGCTCCTAATTCTCCCCGTGGGGCCCATTACAGTCTGTGTTGCCCCATTCGTCTTTGTTTTCTTGAGCGCTTGTTCCCCCCTTACAGCGAAGCTTCTGCGTTCTCATAGACGTTGATCCAACGGCTTGTGGTGCCCCACTGACTGTGGGCCCCCCTTTTTTGTCGGTCTTGATGAAATCGGCACTCGTCCGTTTTTTCTTAGAACGCACTCATAGTACGTGGGCTTATATAAACGAGGAGCTCAGCCTGCAACTTCCAACATCTTCTCTCACCCTCTCACTGGCAAAATGGATCAGAGAAGCGTGCTCTCTCTCGCATTGATCTGCATTGTCATCGCAGGCGTCGGTGGTCAATCTCCGGTCGCTGCTCCTTCCAAATCACCCGCCACTTCGGCTGCATCACCGGCGCAAGCACCTTCCAAACCTAAATCACCAGCTCCGATTGCCGCTCCTCAATCGTCTCCTCCTGCTGCATCTCCCAAGGCAGCAACCCCAGCATCATCTCCCAAATCGGCATCGCCGGCTTCATCTCCAGCATCTTCTCCGACAAAGGCTGCGGCGGCACCAGCTCCAGCGACCAAACCTCCAGCATCGTCGCCTCCAGCGGCGACTCCCGTGAGCTCGCCCCCAGCACCAGTTCCTGTTACTTCTCCTCCTGCTCCTGTTCCACTGAGCTCACCACCAACCCAATCTCCTCCCGCACCTGCACCGACAACTCCCCCGGTTAGTGCACCAGTTGCAGCACCGACAGCTGAGGTCCCCGCTCCGGCACCGAGCAAGTCCAAGAAGAAGAAGACGAAGAAGGGAAAGAAGCACACTGCACCTGCACCATCACCGTCATTGGAAGGACCACCCGCACCTCCGGTGGGAGCACCGGGACCCAGTGAAGATGCAACCTCTCCTGGACCAGCATCTGAGAACGATGAGGTACAATACGCTTGAGTTCATCCTTTAACTCTCTTTTTACGATTAACATGATGAATGCTATAACGTGCTTTAGATCTGGAAATAGTAGATTCGAACTGCAGTTAGTTTCACACTCGAGTCTTTTACCATTGATAAGAACTTGCTTAAATAGTAGTTTTTGACTGTCTGAAGTCTTAAGTCGACAAATCTACTAATCTTTCAGTAAAGCTCTTGAAGTCTCTCTTAACAAATCTATTCACATGGGAATTACCCTCGAAATTTCGCCGCAAAAGAATCTTAGTGAATTGCATTAATTGGGCTTTAGTGATATGTGTGAATTGCATTTGATGATGAGTAATTCTATGGCCTTGCTTTTCATAACGTTTGTATTTATGATTATGTACTTGTGTGGTGCAGAGTGGAGCAGAAAGCATCAGGTCCTTGAAGAAGTTGTTGGGATGCTTAGTATTGGGCTGGGCTACCCTTGTTTTGATCTTCTAGAGACTTCGATTTGTCGCTGTCCCGATATTCTTGTATCTTCCTCTTTTTTTTTATCCTTTTTTTGGAGCCCCATTTGGGCTTACATTTAATTTATTGACTTTTGTTCCCTTTAAACGCTTAGTATTCCATTGCTAAGGATTTCGCCATCACTGTTATTAAGTTAAATCAAATGCTGCTGTTCATGGGTGATATATTATCTATTATCTTATAAATATTATCACTCTGATTCGCTTTAAACGCTCGTTTTGGTTGCTTATTGTAAAGTGATAATGTTGACTTAAATATATATATATAAAATAATTGCATTAGTTAATCTTGGAAATTTTCCTCCAGGTTGGCCTCACCAGTCGGTCTGCGTGTGACAACTGCAATTAGAGGGAAGATGTTTAGTTCCATCTTCTGGTCTCAGCACAATAAATCAATAATGGATTTATAATTAAGATCCCATACTTAGAATCACCAAGTATCTATTATTTTAGAATCAGCAATGTCTGTCTTATAAGGCCATTTTTTTAAAATTCCCCTCCAACGTAAGACTAATGACAATGTATCCCTCTCAAGAGACAATGTAATGTCTTGGTGGCTATTGCCAATGGTCCGGTTCTTAAGTGAAAATACCATTGTAACGGATATAAATATTTAGGAGAATCATATTCTAAAAAGTTAATTATTAGAGTTGAATAATTCAAAGTCTTATGAAGTCATTCTTTTAAGGTGGCCTCTTAACATAGGACTCATGACATATTTTCGTTGAAAACATAAAATAAAATCTTATGCTTAAATTGTCTTTCTCTTGGGGATAAAAACAATCTCCCACTTTGTTATCAGTCTATTGTAAAACTTCATAAGGCAACTGCCACAGCATAATCTTACTCATTATTAAAGAATGTTCTTAAATTTTATTAAATTCAGCTCATTAAAAATATAATGCACCTGAGAGACGTGGTTGCCATCTCTATTATTCTTGTTCTTTTTAAGTTCGGAGTTCGTTGATAAGCAATAGTTTGATGGAGGCTGCATCAATAATTATAGTTCGAGTTTCAATGACACATGCCCACGTATTCAAAATTTATCAAAGTTCGTTGATCCCATGAATTTATGTTGCTTTACCAGCACCGCAAGTCTGCATTATTGGGGCATTCTCCTTTCTATTTTTGGGTTTTGATTGCCACAAATTGAATGGAACAAGGTAATGCCCCTTTCAGTAAAGAAACAAGACTCCATGAATAATTTACTCTATAAGCACAAATCCATATATGAAAGCAAGCAATGCTCAAATAGCACTCAACGATTCTAAACATTTTAGGATGTGCGGCAATTATTTAAGATTATTGCAGAATTTACAACTCAGTTTCAGAAAATTGCATAAAGCAGTCCAATTATTTAAGATTGAGACCTTTTTTTTCTGCTTCAGTGCTAATGTCCCACTCTTCTTTTGTCTTTTACTTTTCCTAAAAAGACAGCATTTTGATTATAATTATCAGCGCTTCAGGCCATAAAACAAAAGGCGAATCTTTGTTCAGATCTGCAGCAATTACAACTCAGTTTCAGAAAATTGCAGAAAGCAGTCCAATTATTTAAGATCGAGACCTTTTTTGGTGCAAGAAAATTCCCCATATAAATTGGAATGGAATGAAGTATGAAGTTTAATGTTCGGATGGAGATGATGGACACATCAATTATCCTCTAACTGATTGATTTACTAATTTTGAATCTCTGGAGGCGTCTCACTTGTCAAAGGACGAAATTTCGGTGACTTTTCTAATGACAAAATGCAGTGATTTTTCTATAACTTAGTATTGCATCATAATGGGTCTTTTAAAGAAAAGAATTCTCAATATGTCATATATTTCTGGAGAAGTTGTACTTTTTTTTTTTGTTGTTAAAGAAATCGACGATCACTAAACCTTACCTTCAACAAATGCTGTAATCGCATTATGGACTGAATGAAATTATAACTGGTCAGGTTAGTTAGTTGACAAGTTGAGAATTCAATTTCCATTTGCTTAAAATGATTTCTTAGCAATCAATGGCGGGAAGTAGGTGGTATGCATTAAAGGGAATCCAATCCACGCCTTGAGAACAAGTCTGTGCACGAAAGTAAAATATTATAATATAAACATTTAAGAAGTGAGCAACCACCCAATGAACCCGTGGAGGGAGAATGTGCTACTGGGGAAGCCACCGTTTGCCAGATCCATCGCTTATTCGCTTTGCAGTAACGTACAGGAGATTCCCCTATACCTGCTTTCTAATTTAGAGATCCACAGCCAAGTTGACAAGGTCGATCTTAAAAATATAAAGTTAAATTATTTATCTCTGATTTTGTTCAGTAGGCTTGACAACCAGCAAATAATTTTAAAGGGTAAGGTGGTCATAGGATCCTAGCTATTAGCACATAGTTTATTCGTTTCCGTATTTTTATCCGAGTTATTAATTTTTGTGGCTTCTTAAAATATCTCCAACAAGGTTGCGCTCTAGCTGGAGTAACGTGCACTTTCTTGTTAAATATAACAAAGCTTTAACAGGAGGCTCCCTCATTCAAAGCTATAGTTCTCTAGTTTCTTGATAAGCTATTTCTTGTTATGCTGTAGCAAAGGATTACCCAACACTCCCAACTCGATAACTGGGCTAAGTGAGACCGGGTTTTATAAGAAAAACAGTTGCTGGCGAAGTTCCCCAGTCTCTAGTTTCTCACAGACAATTTTGATAGGTTGGATGACAGCACATTCCCTGCCTTTCTTTGTTTTTATTTTTATAAAAAAATTTAGAAAAGAGTTAAAATTACCTATAATTTAAGGGTAAAATAAAATCTCTATTTTTCTTAGATAATACTAATATCGGACAAGATGAGATGTCAATTACCCTTAAAGGTAAATCTAGGCACTTATGAGTTAGAATATATTTCTAAGAGTCACGATTGGAATTATAATAAAATAATATTATTTAAGAATTAATTTAAATAATTGTATGTCTTACTTTTTCACCAACTAAATACACAAATAGATGATGAGCCATTCACTACCTTTCTACCTCTAACATTTTTTTTGTTACAATAATTTTTAAAAAATAATTGAGTTCACCCACGATCTAAAGATAAGATAAATTCTCTCTTCTTCCTAGATGATACGAGTAAGGCGAGCTATCTATTACCCTCAGGTATAAACCTAAACACCTAATAGTTATAATACTTTCATAAATACTATGACTAAAATTATAATAAAATAATATTTTTTAAGAATACAATACGTTTTAAATAATATTATAGTTTACCTCTTTATTGTTAAAAAAAATAAAATTAGGAACCACATAGCAAGAATATGGATATCATCCTTATTGGGCCGGCTCTATTAATACCCGAATAATACTCACATCACATCTTACAATTTTTTATACCCAAAAAAAAAATCTTACAATTTGTCAACATCAACAGCTATATGTAAATATTATAATCATGGTATAGAGAATACTCTGTACATTTTAAGGGATTATGAGTATGCTAAAAAAATAAGTATGATGTGCCAATATTAAGCTATCCTACCAATCTCAATTTTTTTTTATATAAATTTTAAAAATTAATTTGTTATAAATCTCAAAAAGAATATAGGTTTATCTAACTTAGATAATTGGAAGCTAATGTAGGGGTCTAAATTTTGCATTTATATAAATAGAAAAATAAATTAATGTTTGAAGCTGGTTTTACTAAACCTCAGGAGCCGTTATTAGTTCTCAAGAAGGTATGGCCAAATTTTGTATGCCAACAAATATAATTTATTCCTAATAGCATAAATCTATTTGTTATTAGGTAGGAAACTCCATTGAGGGTTGGATAAAAATAAATGTTAACAAAATGGTGATGAGGTTTTAAAATAAAGTTAGGTATGGGGGTGTTATTAGAAATTAGGATAGCAAGATTTATGCATATAATAGGTTCTTATAGTATTATTGAAGTTAAATAATGGACAATCTTTAAAGGTTTTGCTCTAGCTTAGGATTTGGGATTTAAAAAAATCATACTTAAATCTGATACAAAAAATATTATTGAATTTATTTATCATATGGAGGAAAATTATGCATGCTGTCTTTTGTTGACACATTCTGTCATTATTGAAGTGTAAATAGAAAATGGAAATCATGTATATTTTAAATATGGTTAATCAAGTTGCATAGGCTAAACAAGCATTATTTAAGTTATATTTTTTGGGGACATGCCTACCATTTTTGGAGACATTAGTAGCTAAAGATAGTTTGAAAATTATATCCCCTTAATTAGTTTACTTTATAACTTAAGTCAACCCTCTTATATATAAAAAAAAAATAATCTTACAATTTATGTATTCATGCAGCTTCCTAACTTCGGGACCGCATGTAAGATAAAATGTTCCGGCAACATGCGCAAACTCGAATACTCCGCAAGCCCTGGAAATCTTCTCAAGAACGACAACACTCCACTTGATTCCAAATCCTATTTTCTTTACACGTGTTTACTTTTTACCACTCGTGAAGTAGTATCTAATTCTGTAGGACATGGTTAAAGGAGACGCACTTTTGGGGCCTAATGCAACGGATAGAAGGGGGAAAACATGCAGAGAAGCCTTTAAGAGGCAAAAACTACATAAAAGAAGAGCATTCGCAGTAGATGAAACACTACATAGATTCCAGAGTTATTGATTTGTATTATTTATCATAAACAGTTACACACCCTTCATTATTTTATATTAAATTAATGATAAAAGGTTCGGTGTTGAATGGGCTGTGCAAATACCATTTTTCCACAAGAAACTGTCCTTTGACCTCATGCTTCCTCTCTTTATTTCACCTATACATTGCAATATTCACAAACAAAATCGCGTTTACTAAAACAATATGAAGAAATAAAAATCTTGGCTATATCTCTCTTGTTTAATGATTATCACTCGACATTGTCATGGACGGCATTTATGTAATTCAGTTCCGGTTGTATGAATGATCTTTTGTTAGGAGCCGACTATGTTACTGAAACTGATCGGGAGAACCATTAAAGCACTAGTGGAGAAGACATAGCTCACAACGGTTGAAGTTCCTGTTCTGGAGCGGACACGCCTACAGGCTTGTATGAGTGCACGACTTGCTGCTGTCTATTTTTCAAAAATAAGAATATTCCAGTAGCTGATAATCCAAGAAGCAATGCAACTAAAAAAGCCAAGGTCGCCACCAAACCATATTGCTGCCACCAAGTCCTGCATCATTTTAGAAAGAGGTGATGAGAGGTGGGTAGAGGTTATAACAAATAAAAGCTTGAGGATTCTACAGGCACCCCGGCACATGACAGAGAATAGTCAGTTAATTGTATGCATGTGTAGCATGATATAACTAAGTATTGCATGCACAATAAATAACAAAATTCAAAGTGAGTCAACTACAATTAATGCAATATGGATTACATAACTGAATCTGGAAGGTTACTTACAACTTTCAACTTCTCTTTCTCTCTTTCTTTTTATTTTTTTTTTGTTGTTGTTGTATGTAAAGGAAAAATTACCGTTTTGATGGAGGCTCGACATTCCAACCAACCAACTTATAACTTCCAAAGGTGCTAGGAAGTTGCATGCGCTTTTCAGCAAGCCGCAAAATTATACTCTGCCATTTAGAAAATCAACATTAGTGGGAAGTCTTCACTGATGCAACAGTATAAGTGTCAACCTACCATCGCAGTTGAGTTAGATATGAAATCAGAAGATGCATCTGGTGTTATGGCCCATCTAGAGAGGGAACCATTTCTGAGAGAAGAACAATTCAATAAGTGAACCTGTCAAAATATACCCAATTGTTACTATCTTGAAAACTAACATAGAGTTGGTCTAGCGGTATAAGGCCCTGCTAGATCTCTCTAAGTCTCGAGTTCGATTCTTAGATGAGACAACTATGCTAGTAAAGGTAGTCACGAACTCCGAAACTGAGATACCTAGTAATAGGATCTGGTTGAAATTATCAAAAAAAAAAGTTACTGTCCTGAAATAGAATTACACTATAACTATGAAGAGCAAAAGTTTTTTGCACACGGGAAAATACTGAACTTGACCCACAGATCTATAACCCCAAATCCCAACTCATCACAACTAGCCCTAGTGGCCTGTTATCATACTATCATGTACATTTAAAAGTATATTTTTAACTAAACTTAAAACTGCAACAGTGCAACAAAAAGTTCCTGCGTTTAGTCAACATTTCTAACCTGTGAGGTGTTAACATCTAACTGGTGAGCCATGAGTCCAGCCAGGTCTGCAATCTGATCTTTCATGTCTGAGTAGCTGATGTTAAATGAAATTTCAAATGTTATTTGTGCAATTTGGAGTCCCCCTGTATGTTTAAAGTTAATGGAAACACATAAGTGAGCATATAAAGTAATCATACTAAAATCTAAAACAATTAAGAAGCAAAATGATCTGTGTCTACAAATTGTGCAAATACATATATTATACAGTATCTCATCCCACATTATAATGTGATGTTAGAATATCCACTTACATACACATTGAAAGATCAGCCATTTATCATACCTGGATGTAAATCATGCTGTAATGCAGATGGAGCAACTGAAGGTGCAAAAGCTTCAATAGAATTTGCTCCTTCAAAAGACTCTGGCGGCGGGGAAGCAGATAACTGTAGCCTTTCCCATAACTCAGAACAATTAGTCTTCCAGAAACCAATCCTTGAATTCTCTCGATCATACATTACAAGAGTGTTTCGAACAACAATACCTATAGAAACAAATATATTTTAAGAAGGATCACCAAAGTATTCAAGAAACTCAGAACTTAGGAGCAATGTGTACAATTGAACTATTAAATAAATGTCTTCAATTCATGCAAGGGTAAATGATGAATTGGCAGAATGTTACATGTAAATATAATACCTCCTAGAAGAGTAGTTGGATCCTTTCCATTTTGGAAAATCCCAAGACAATATGCACCTCGCACTTTTGAATGCTTCATAAAAGATAGAACCATAAAATATAAGGTCAGGAAAAACAAGGTAGACACAACTTAAGATACCCGTGATGTTCATTTAAAACTAACCCTGAATAAGTAGTTTTCAGGTGACAGAGACAGCTCGTGACCATTTCCAAATACAATGTCAACTGTTGGAAAGCTTTCAGAGAGTTGTGAAACAGAACTGAAATAGAAGTAATATCAAACTATTAATAAGACACAATGGAAGGATTTATTTTCATTCATAAGCGATGCTTCAGAAGTACATTTTGGCACCGGAAAAGCATATATCATTATAATTTGGATCTGGACCACGTATTTGCTTGAGAGATTGAAGTTCCTTCTTAATCTGCAGACAGTAAACACATAACCAGTTTCATCAAATGCTTATGGCAAAATTCAGTTGCTAGAATTTCTTGAAAAAAGAAAAAACACAACATTTAATGTCCCTGTGCTAAAAGCACGGTATATACTTAACTCCTGATTTTCTTGAGCCAAAAAGTGAACAATAATTTTTTTTTAATTAAAAAAGAAAGGTTGTACATTAAAAATGTATATCATAAACAATCATGAACTGAGCATTTGGCATGTCGATGATAGGATAAAATGGGCAAGTAAAATTATATATGGTGACACAGCAAACATAATGCTTGCGATACATAAAGTGCACATACTTTTGACTGCATCAGTTGAATTTCTAGTTTTTGGGATGGTTTGATAGAGATTGAAGGATAGGAAGGAAGACTAAAAGTAGGCCACGCTAAGCTTCATTGATGTTAATACTAAAAGACTACAGTATCAGGGGAAATTTTCTACTTTCCCTTCATCCATTGTTCTTAAAGTTGAAAAACTTGCATAATCTTACTTCTTGATAAGAAAAACAAGTCAATGAGCAAATAAAAATGGATAAGACGTGTGACTCGATGCCTGCTTGAAGTACTTAGTATGGCATATACTTGCTACCCACTCCAAAAAACAGAGAGAGAGAGAGAATAATCATGTCTCAGGAAAAATTACAGTTAACTATCAATCAAAATAATCAGGAAAAAAAAACTTACAGCATCTTTAAATGCAAGGAACGCTTCTTCAGGTAGGTACGCATATGTTGTACCACTATCCAACACAGTTCCATGTTTTCCATCAAAAACCTTTGGGTTTAAGGATAGCTTCTTCCCAGCAACGTGTATTTCCTTCAAATCGACATTGTAGTATGGACTGTTGCCATCCCAAAACTAGAGTAAATGTGTGAGATTAATCAAATGCATTTGCTAAGAAAATGCACGATATCTCTATCCATTAGATAAATATTTTGTGAGATATCCACTAGATAAATATTTTGCAATACACACCTGCGCACAGGATCTGAATATGCAAAGACCATGTCTGATGGGGGGAATATTCCACCAAGAACCATAGCACCCCCACCAAAATCCATTCCACCATAGCATAGTGAAAAAGAATCACTTATTGCATTTTTTTCAACGAGTTGATCCACGATGCTGAGATCTCCACGGCCCAAACCCATGATGCCATCAGCATGCTGACTATAAAGATCACCAGTCTCAAGATTTTCACAACCAAAAACAGCATGTTGAGGGTCAAGCTCACTTTGATTTCCAAAGGATATGACATCATTACCAAGGACACCACTGCTAGTACTCATTTCAGCATACTGTCTCTCATATGTGCACTGATTTCTGTCACTGTCGCAGTTGCAGTCCAATGAACATTTGACAGGTTTATAGGTGTTTGACAATTCTGGCTGGAACCTCGGGTCCTGTTAAAATAAGATCAGGCAAGCAAATTTAGTAATACTTCAGATAAACTATATGAGTGTACATGCACACGCGCAAAAAGTTACTAATGACATCATTCTTATGCATTTATGTCTTTCAAGAGAAGAAATGAGGTGCATGGGTAGTCCAAAGCACAACATTGAGGGTGTTGCAGAATTTGGTGTGGAGATGCTGATGGTCAGAAGCTCAAACAAAGACGTGGACATGATGAAATTTTAGGTTTCAATAATACTGCGGGTAATTTATAATTTAATAAGTATTTTTGTAGATCTATTATGCTTAGTATTTTGGAAAAATCTAGTTAATTCAATAAGAGGCATGTTCTATTTTGTTTGAGGAGGCCTATTCTTTGTTTGACCGGGAGGATTCCTGTAAATAACTGCTGATTGTTTTGTTTTTCTGCAAATTGATAGAATAATGTTATACAATTTTCTTCTGAGATCGTAAGTTTCTACGACAGCTCTCCCCTCATAAACAATATGAAAATAGAAGGAACTACTAAAAAAATCTACCGTATAAATTAACCAATTGATCCAAATGTGCATGCACAGAGAATTATGACTCCAAGGATAACCTGGTGCGTGCCACACTGTTCGCAGGTAGAGCATGGGACATACGTCACAGTACTTCCCGTATCAACAATAAGAGCAAACATCTGCGGAGGAGTTCCGATCCAAAGCCGCGTAGTATAGTACCTGCACCATCATCCCCCCACGGAATCACAAAATCTGAATTTAACAGAGCCCACAAACACACGGCCAAAACTAACTACAGGAGGAACAAAGGGACGCGTAGAAGAAACGCATCAATCAAGGGACTTACCCGTTAAGGAGAAGATCATCATGGAGCCCCATGTGAGCGTTGGGGTGGTGTTGGGCCTCGGATCTCTGGAGTTGGCGACGGTAATCGGAGGCGGAAATGGAAGAATTGGAAACAGAGAGATACAGCGGCAATATCATAGCAGGGCGAGCACCTTCGTGGAGCTTCCTGAGGTGCAAAATGTGGCTAGGATTGCCGGAGACAGCAACCACAATCCAGGGGCTGAACTGCGCAAGGCATAGAATTAGGGAGAAGGTAAAGATTCGCTCAGTTGATTCCCACCCCATGAGTCACAGGTATGGGTTGGCGTTCGAATACGAAATGAGCTCCGCACGGTGGAGCAGATCGAAATGAGAGAAAGAGAGAAAAGAGAGTAAGAGTGAGAGCTATGGAGGAACTAACTCTGCCTCATCAGAGAAAAAGGAGGGAAGGAAGGATGCAAGTTACGCTAGCCGTGCCAGAAATATGTATATATATCCCCTTTCATTTTCATTTTTAATTGTTATCCTCTATTAATTATTAATTAATCGAACGCTCGTATATATATATATATATACACACACAAACACACACACAAAATTATTTATAATGCTGGACTTTATACGCAAGGGAAGAGCTCTCTGTTTACCATTGAGATGTTCTTTTAAGATTAATTTATTTAGCTTAAACAGTTAAACGCTTAAATAGATGTGAAATTCGTAAATTATATAAAATGTGAAAAAATAAGTCAAACTGTTAACAAATTGAGCTGTTGGAATTTTTATATTTTGCTCTGATATTAAATTTTTCTTTATGATTGTGTTTATGTTTTAAATTTTGTTCACACTTGTAAAAAAAAGTGATTGAATTCATTGCACCCAAAAATTTTCGCATTAACATATAATCTTGTAAATGTACTTATGATCGAAATTACCAAATTGATTCCATCATAAATCAAAAGTCAAACTTATTATATTTTTAATTTTTTTCTAAGAAAAATATAGGGATGGGGTAGTAATTTTTCTTCATCATAATTTTACCAATACGCTTAAGTTTTGTTAAAAATTATTTATCAAATTTGGTATTCAGACGGGACAAGCAATAGCTCCTATATTTTATAAATAAATTTTACCGATAAGCCAAGATTTCACTCTACAACATGATTCATGCCCGCAGGCCCTTTGTACAATAGAATTCGACAGCAAGACAGAAACATTTGTCAAATGATAACTACTTTGTTAAAACCGAAAAGCACAGACAAACGATAAGGTGCCACTGCCTGTTATACAAGCAACAAGCATTTATCTTTGATTGTCAAATGATAACTACTTTGCGAACAATTGGTGGCAAAGGTAGTAATGAAAACCTGCAGCCAAGTGGCGCTTGCCCCTCCTATACATTGGACTTGGTTTCATATTGACACCTTAATTCTGTGAGTTAGCAATTATCTTTGATTGTGTTGAGCTTTGCCTTGGTGAAAAGGTGATGGCCCTTGAAACAAGGTAAAGTATGAATGCAACATATGCAGCCACAAAAGCGCACACGACAGCACCAAATATTACTCCATTGACATCAGAGTTGAAGAATTCCAGCATAAGATACCCATTGATCGCTATCACCAGAGCAGCCACGAACCATGCAATAGTCTGTGTTCATATCAGAAACCACTTAGAAATGGAATCCAAAAAGCAAAACAAACTAAACTCTGCAAACTGCACAATATAGGGCACAAGTGATGTTGGTAAACGAAACAAATGCATCCCAGGTTCAGAGAAGATGTGGCTTAAGAATACTGTTGATTGAAAGGCATACCACAAATATAGCAATCAAAACCCTCTGATACTAGGATTGAACAAAATACAAAAGGAAAGAACCGTGGTAGGAAGCCCTTGAAAATATTGTCAAATTTTGGCAAATCTTCAATCCCTCCGGGAGAAACCACATTGACAGACATTATTGTCAGACATATATAAGCAAAGGTCAACAGAAAACGATGCATCGATCCATCTAAGTTGTTGCAGACAGCTTTTGATTGGGATTAACCTGTTTATTAGCTTCATGAATTACTCTGAACTGCAGGAAAACTCAATATAAAAGGGTCTGCACAAAAGTTGTCCCAACTAAATGTTGGAGTTTGAATCATTAATGCTCATAAAGGCATATACAGACAACAATGTCATACAAAATGAATAATTTGTAATTTAAAATTGCTATACTGAAAATATAAAGTGATCAGTGATAAGTATAACTAAATGCCAAAAAGGCATACCTTGAGGGCAGGGCCAATTCTGAAAGCGCCCATTATGTGCTCCTTGGACACCAGACAAAGCAAGGGAATAAGTGCAAAGGGGATTTGAATTGACTGGAGAACATTAAGCCATTCATTTAGAACATCTAACGAGTCCTCTGATGTTTCAAAGACAAGAGCAATTGTCACGGTTGGGATGATAGCACAACTTCGTGTAATTAACGACCTCATCCATTTTTTCAACCTTAAATTAAGAAAGCCCCCCATTATAAACTGTCCAGCATAAGTCCCAGTAATAGTGCTACTTTGACCCGCTGCTAATAACCCAATACCCCATATATATAAGATTGGCAGAAGTCCACCTCCATATTTTTCTTCAAGATACTGCCCAGCATTCACAAGACCAACACTATCTGCAAGGTCAGTACCATAAAAACCCTTTGCAAACACAGTCGTGACAAATACATTAATGATAAAGGAGACAAAAAGGGCAGCGGTTGACTCTATAGAATAATAATTAAGTGCTTCCTGAACTCGGCCTTTCTTGCTCTGCTCAACCTGTCTTGACTGAACAAGTGCAGAGTGCAAGAATACGTTGTGAGGCATAATAATGCAACCCACTACTCCAACAGCCTTCTGTATTGTTCTGGAGCTAAGTTTCGGAACCAAAATACCTATACAGGTTAATTAGATTATGTATCAGATATAAAGCAAAAGAAGTGTATTTTCTAATACATTAGTATGTCCAAAACAGTGAAGTAAACTGCTTTGTCCCTACCAATAAGAAGATCTTTGCCGCTAGGCTTTGTTTCACCAAACATCCACGCAAATGAGATGGCCATTACACCAATGAGAACAGCAAAAAATGCTTCCAATTTCCTCACACCGTAGTTCTCAAGAAATAGGAAAATAAAACTGTAACAAGGCAGCAAATACATGCCAATGTTTATTTTGACTTCAGTCACATAATTTGGCAAATAACTATAATTGTTCAAGCAACTCAGAATGCCAAACACATGAAGACACTGGTTTGTGGACGTCAACAAGTATTTTCATTTTAAACTTAAAGCAAAGGTCCCGATCCGACAACTACACCCTGAATTTCAGATGATATTCCATTGAGCCAAACAAGGACCAAATATCCAGCAAATACTAGCAAAAGCATCTAATCCCAAAGCCACAATTAGATATTTTGAGAGCTTAAATTCAAATAAAACCAGTAAAATTTTCGAAAAGCCAGAAATGTAAAGCATTATGCAGAGAACGGTTCTTGGTAGAAGCAAAGGACGCATTTGACTAAAAGGAAACATCAACAACTAAGAAAAGCAACTGCAAGCCCTGAAAACTGAGATTAATTACCAATCACAAGCTGTGATGATGACCCCCGCCCAAAGAGGCACAATCCCGTTACTTAGAATTCTGATAGCAATAGCGCTACCAATAACCTCTTGAATGTCAGACCCAATCAGAGCCAACTCCGCCATAACCCACAGTACCATCCTCGCCCAAGTTGGATACTCCTCCCTGCAGAGTTCAGCCAGATGCTTCCCAGTCACCACTCCAAGCCGTGCCGCCAAAAGCTGAACCAGAAGCCCCATAACTGTAGCCCACATGAGAAGCCATAAGAGGGAGTAGCCAGCAATTGCGCCAGCCTGAAGATCTCCCTCAAGATTTCCAGGATCGAGAAAGGCAATGCTCATGAGAAAACCAGGACCAGTGAAGAGCCAAAGCTTCTTCCATGAAAACGGCGGGGCGCGATCACAGCCGTCGTAGTCAGGGTGGGACTCGTCGATGCCAACGACCACGACTTTTTCGGAGGAATCGTAAGCGGCTTCGGTAGTTTGTTTGTCAGAGTCCACTAACAGTGGTTGTTCATGCTCGTGATCTTGGCGAGGCATGGCAGGCAATAAGGGGAGAGAAATTGACCTCTTGGACCACCTTTAACGCAGCTTGGAACTGTGAAGGTAGTCAGCGATGAGCTAAAGATTTTCGCGCTGAGCTTTTGGTTTATTGGCAAGTCTTACTCTTTATAGCATTTTGCGACGCATGGGATGGACTACGAAGTACGAAGGAGAGGAATGATTGGAGCGAAAAGTGCGAATTAATCTTACATGATTTTCCGATATTTTTTTATTATACTTTAATTCCTCCATGATTTTCTAAAATATCTTCTTTATTTATATCTAAACGTAATCGGTGCTCATTTTTATTTATTGGCGATTAATCTCTTTTTCCAACCCCCCCCCCACGTATGGCCATTAATTAATCAAGGTGACGTGATCGATACCAAAAAAACCACGACAAAAATAAAACCATAATAAGATTAAATTTCGCGGGCAATTATTTGAGGCAACAGATTTACAAACCATCACATCATTATTATAACAGTTAATTTGAATAATTAATAAATATACTTTTCATAGTAACGACGTGCTCGTACAGTCAAGGACAGAGCTTGCTGGCATGCGGCCAAGTGTGAGGGGTACACTGGCCAGCAAGTGTCTTGCTCGTGGATGGCTCGTGCCCACACGGGCTACAAGCAAGCAAGGGATCGTCATCAGTCATCGCTGATTTTTTTTGTTTTTTTTTTGGCTTTTTGGCCAATGATAATTCAATACTTCAATTCGGTATGAAACGTGGGTAAAAGGTATTTACGTTTTAATGTTTAATAATATTTTGAATAAAATTATTATTTAAAAAATTATTTATACTTAGCAGTTAGCACAGAAAAATAGTGTACCTGTGTCTACAATATCCCAATCATTGACCTGTAAGTTTTTTCAGGGAATGTTTTATTTCCACGACTAATAATGTATTCATTAAAAATATTCTGGTTAATATATAAATATTTAGCTTATAAATATAACGAAACATAATATCTTAAGAATAAATTATTTTATATTTTTTTAATTTTAAATATAAGAGTTAATAAATTTTTTAAATAAATTAAAAAATTAATATACTATTTAATTATAATTAATATAAAAATTATTTGAATAATTTTAAATTAACGAATATATAATATAAATTTATTTTAAATAGTTAAATTTAATTATAAATAATTAATTTATTTAAATTTTCTAAATTTTATAAAAAATTAATCAGTTTTGATATTATTTAAAAATGAAGGAATATAGTGTTAATTTGTACTATTTGCTGATAAAAATATCAGAGACGAGCAATGTCGCGACTGGTGAGTGTAAAAAAGAGTTTCTTTTCTTAACTTTCGGTGTACTTGGGTTTGCCAGGCCTTGGGCCCTTGCCCCATCCCGACTGTTATAAATCTGTCGAAACTGTCCCGTACTAAATTGGCTTTTCTTTTCTGTTTTCATCCTCACAAATTTCATATCCTTACTTATTTTCACGTGCGGAAGCAGCCGAGACAAAGGGGATATATTCTCTTTGTCCCCTGGTTGAAAATTGAAATCTCAAACCTGTAGTTTTAGCAGAGACAAAGATCACGTCCTGGGTAAGATACATTCACATGTATTTTCATTCCCAAGAAAACAATTAGTGCATGTTGTTAAGTGAAATTTTAAATTATTTTAATTTTTAATTCTTAATATATAACATAATTAAAAAAATTAATTTAAAATATAAAATATATTTTTTATATTTATTAATTCTATTATAAATTATATACTCTTTTAATAATAAGTAAAAGAGGATAAGAGATATTTAAGAAAAATAATTAAAAAATAAATATTATATTAATTAATATTTAATATAATTAAATTATTTAATTAGATTTAACTAATTAGTTACGAGAACTTGCAAGGATGCGTGAAGTGAGTGGGTTTGTAATCAAGTCGGGACAGTTGAGATATCTCCAAGAGAGAGCAGTGTGTCAGGGAGCAAAAGCACGCCAGTGCAGGAAATAAAGTAATTGGGGCAGAACACATGCCTCCAACAACGAGATTTTCATTTCCTACCACGTTATCGTCCTTATTTATGTTGGTAACAAGGCCTCCCCACCCACTGTTCAATTTAACATCCATAATTTTTTTTAAATATAATATATTAAGTTTGAATTAAGGGTATACATATAAAAATATTTTATCAAACAAAATTTATTTAGTAATTTTTAAATTTGTTTTGAATTAATATTTAAACTATCAGTTAAGGAATACCAGCTTACTTTTTTTTTTATTTTTTTGTAAGAATTATATTCTTAATTAAATAAAAATAAACTAACAAATTTTAATATAGTTAGTAGATAGTTAAATTATTTAAATGTAATTTATTGAGTTTGAATCAAGATATATTAATAGAAAAAGTTTTGTTGAAAGAATTAAAACTTATTTTGATAATTTTTATATTTTAAGTTAAATAGTATTTAGTTATTAATTTAAAAATGCCACCTAAAATTTATAAAAAAAATAAACTTACAAATAATTTTCTCTTTAGCCCATAGGGACCACTTCTGCCCCTTTGACATGGAATTTTTTTTTGTTAAATAAATCTTTAGAAAATAATTAAATTTATTCACAATTAAAAAATAGGGTGAAGTATCCTTTCCTTTTAACCATCTATTATTATCATATAGATTTAGATATTTAAGAGTTAAAGACGTCTTTTTAAATTTTATGAATGGAATTATAATAAAATAATATTTTTTAAAAAATAAACATGTTTTAAATACAGCTTTTTTCCGTTTTCTCTAAGTCTCAGGTCTGAATTCGGGCCTCTCAATAATAATCCATCGGCTATAACTTTGGGTGGCCCAGAAACTAGGCTGAAAAATGAATGACTTCGTTGATCCAACAAGTCCAATTTTTATTTCAGCCCAAACAATGTTCAGTGAAGAGCTAAGGGATTAATGGACCGGTTGATTAGATTGTTGCTCTGTGAAGTTTCTTGATGATTCACGGGAAGGGGACCAATTCATTTTAATAAAGCTCAACTTGGGTCTTGTGATATTATATCATATAAATTTATTTTGGAAGTCTCTATTCAGGAAGTATCTAAAAGTTTTATTAAAATTATAATAATATCGTCATAACTATTAATTAAAATTAAATTTAATATTTAATTAATCAATATGCTAATATAGTATGCTATATGATATCCACATCATTTTGTATAATGAGATAAGATGTAAATTTGTAATTCAAGTTTTCATTTCAGAGCGCCGGGTATTTTAAAAAAAACTTGTTCAATGTTAACCTCGTTATTATCTAGATTTAGTTTAACTCTTATTTTGATTAAATATATTAAGCTGACAGGTCCACATGCTATCAACTTTATTTTTTTCAAAGTGAAATTTATAAATAAAGACATATTATAAAAATATATTCCTTCAACCTCTGTCATTAATATAATATCCTTTCTATACTTCATTAACATTTTCTTAGTGTAAAATAGAGTAGAAAAAAAATATAAAAATAATATATGCAAACGATACTCATAAGAATTCTTGAAAGTATAAATGACGGGGTTAATTTTAAGAATAACTATAAGCATATGTTAATTTATAATTATAATAAGATAATATATGAGATTATCATTTTGTTGCTTTTATAAATATGACTATAAAAAAATAAAATAGATGACATGTGTATTTATTAGTTAAGCATATTTAGTTAAATTACCATTTTAAATGAATTTAAATAATGGTAACATAAGCCCAAAATAAAAGATTATATTAATGTCATATTAGCATATTAGTTAATTAATAATTAAATTTAATTATAATTAACAGTCAGGGTAACATTATTACAATTTAAGAACTTTATAGCAATATTGCTCATAAAAAACTTTTAAATACTCAACGCCCTTAAGTAAAAAATTTTAAGATAAATTTACACTTTAATCCATTTATATTTTCACTTCTCCTTAAATTTAAAACATCGCTTTGGCATCTACACACCAACTTTTATGACAATTACCTCTCTTAACCCTTAAAAATTTGATTCTATATTAGACAACTTCATTTATACTTAATTAAATAAGGACTTTATATTTAAATATGTAGCCTGTTGAATTTTATTCCAACAAAATCATACCGGAGTGTTCAGTTCAATTGGAAACGATCTACTGTCCAGTTTGGTATTTGTATGTCAAAATTAGGAACAGGTTAAAAACCGGTCGAATCACCAAAACCTGGTGAATTGTAAATTAGTTTAAACTGACTAGAATATATACTAATAAATGATATTTAATAATAAAAAAGTACAACATTTGTTAAACTCATCCTATAAATTTAATTTTGTTAAATAATTTTACCTCATGTCAGTTAATTGACAATATATATTTGTTATTAAATATAATATATTAATATATTTTATATGTAATATTTATCATATTTTTAAAACTAATTTATTTAATTTATAAACCGATATATAATATAGTGATATATAAATATGTTGAGAAGATCATATTATATTTGTTATAACTAATAATTAATTTATCTGATTTTTTAATTTATTTAAATTCAAATTAATTGAATATATTATTAAGGACAAGAGAATAACCCGCCCGACTACAGTTCTATAATGAACTCTTCAACTACCAGTCCAATTCTTATAACCTTAAACAAAATCATTTTCTTGCTCCAATCTAATCGAAAATACTCGTGCTAGGAAACATTCTAGGATTATATTACCGTCTCAGACTTTTTTTTTTTTCACAAGAGAGGGCTCAAGACCGGAGAAAAAGAAATTAAACTAAAGGAAAATCAAAACCCATACACTCATCAACTAGATGGTTTTTCTTTGTCGAGATATGTTATAGTTTCAGCTCCCACCATCTCAGACCTTAAAAATCACGTGGCGTGACAAATCAAAGGGGCCCGTCGTATTCGTCTTCCAGGTAGAATCAATTAATAAGTAGCAGGCTTTATTGTTGTCCCCTCGAGCATATATCATTCTTTTGTGGATAAGGTCTTACGGAAGAAGGCCTAATACTGAGTTATGGGGCTGTCTCAAATGCCAACTACTACAAGCGACGAAGACAAAGGTTTTAAAATATTCTGAGGAAGCAGAAGCTGTAATAAATGGAATGATGTTATCCAAACAACATTAAAAAAGACCAACAAACCAAGTCATTATTTGTGCGCAAACTAATGAATTATTGTCATCCACTGGTGCGCATGAAGACTTGTACTTAGAAAAGGATGACCAGAACTGGCACAACATGCCCGGTGGTCCAACCATTTCAGCAGATGTAAAGTTCCTTCCTCTTCTTATATTTGCATATGAAAGAAGGGACAGTGAAGTAAAAGAATAAAAAAGCAAGTCATCTGTCTGAGGCAATTAAGCAACAAGGCAAAATTTAGTGAATCAAAACATCCGCGCGCAAGCATGTTAAGAATACAGAGATATAATAAGAGGACAATAATACATGTGGTCCTTGTTTTTTTGTCCTCTTAACAAATAAAAAGCCTGAGCTGAAGTTGTAGTCGGTTCAGCAATAATAATCGTCCGGCCCAAACCCAACACTGAAAATGTGTTCTCTATTATTCAAGCTTTTGAGTTCTCAGTCTTCCAAAGGGACCATCGCTTGCCGTCGTTATAAAGGGAAATAGTCAGCTGTCGGCGGCAATGCATGTTAAGGATGCAAGAGACACGACCATCATTACGGCCATTTTAAGCAGCAGAAGTTAAAAGAGATATTTAAAGCCACTCTCAAATGTTACACCCTTTTACTATATTGCAATTTTCTACACTTTATTGTAACGCTTTTACGAACTTTTGTTAGGACTACATTGTGTTCAAACCTGACAAACTAGGTTTGGAAAAGGCTTGAATTTAATTTAATGAGGATTTACTAGAGAGGAAGACATTCGAGGATTTTACTTTAGCAGCTTCAGGTCGCTTTAAAACCTTGTTCCGGACACACCAACTACAACTTATTCAATTGCCTGCTGTTGGATTCAATTAACTTGGAAAAGCTGGTCTGTGTACTTCACCTTTATATATATTTGCTTCGACCTCAAGTAATCTTTCTGAGAAGCTCTCATTCATTATATTACTACAACACTACCTCTTTCTTGTTCTACGTAAAAGAAAAAGACATTCGTCGTGAGGCTCATGCATAGTATTTTCGAAGGTTTATAGTAAATATCTTCGTCGTCTTATGACATATATACGTGTCTTTAATTAATTACACGTTCTTCAATTAGCATGTGACTTTGTTGATGTGGAAAGCTTTTGAGGCAAAACTGACGATCATGAAGGAGATAAAGCTTGCATGGTAGCCCATAGAATAGTTAAGTAATATAACAGAAAGGTAACCGTTATCTAATTATGTCGGCAACTGTATATCCAATATTCAAATTGAGTACTCCTTTAACACTTCTTTTGGCCGATATAAAATATACCTTAACTCAAATGGATACAACTTGGATTCATCATTAATTAGGTTTGACTTCAATGCATGGATAATTGAGAGCGGCTTTTGTATACTCATCACAGTAACAAGTATCTCGAAGTTTACCAGCAATTTTCTTTTTAATATTGTGAGAACTAAGAAGTCGCCTGCTCCTCCTAATAATACAACCTTCAATATGAGATTGTAGTAAAGTACATACTCTTCGATATAATATAAACAAGTAATTTTTAGACAAGCTAGAGTGTGGTAGGAGAGCATGTATATAGAAACTTCACATGCCAAAAAGCGATCGACATGTTTAATTAATGAAATTATTAATATGTAAGATTGTATGAGTGCAAGTTTTTGGGGAAAAGTACGCCCTAAAACTAGCTGTTAGAGTTGGGCCCTCTTCTAAAATTATCCTCTAGATGTGGGACTCATGGCATCAGGGAGTTATGCTAGCTTACCGGGGTTCAAACCTTAGATATTTAACTATGTTAAATATTTGGCATCCCTATGATTATACCCGATTCAATTTTCTATTAAACTTAAAGGATGAAAGTATACATTTTCTATGTTTAAAATAAATGCGAAATTTTTGTGGCTTCTCTTCAGTGCAAGTCAAATGACTCGTTAAGTAACTAAGGTTATAGTCAAACAATAGTGTTTGGCCAAAAAAATAAAAATAATATTAAATAATAGTGACATTTATTTCGAGCTCTTACGAAATATATTCAAAGGATAACTTTCACATCCATGTGTAGCGGTCGTCACCCAGCCTGTTGCCTATTGGATATCGTTTTATCACATCGTGTCGAGCCAAAACAAAATTTGGGCAAATTGGATCAGAATTAGGACAAATTGCACTAATTAACGAGCACGTAAAAACACGTAGCAATTATAAATAATAACTGTCATTTTGCAACGAAAACTTGCCACTTTTTCTCCACACCTCGTCGTCTACTTGTTATTTTTCTTGAGTGGTCAAACAGGAAACAGTGGGTCAAATACATTATTCCGAAAGTGGTACCAAACCAAACTTCATGCTGGGTAATTGAATATTACTGTTTAGTTGAAAGGTAATGTGGATAATTAATAAGGCTGTCAAACGTCAGTGTAAATTAAGCTAGCCCTATGCAGCCACCCACTAAACCATCCGCATCAGTTGGGTACAGAAGTTTTGCAGCATGCTTCCAAAAATGAAATAAGGCATCGAAGAATATAGTTTTATTTTAAAACCTTGCTTCTTACTTTGAGGATTTCTGAATCTCCTTTCCAACGAATGGTAAACCTAGTTTCCCAAACAGAATATCTAGCACGTGCACATCAGTACAGCCACATAGAGCCTATAGAATGAAACAGTAGATAACTAGAATTTTTTGATGCCGCCTCCCACCAAAATTTACCAAATCAAGAGACACAACGCACGTGATTGGTTCCCCCATCTCAGCTCTCAACATCTTTTCTAAACTTCAAGACAGAAGAAAGTAATTAAACATGGTTTTCATACAATGGAACAAGCATCTCCTATTTGATAATCTCATCGTCGTGCACCCATTTTTGAACTTATTTTCAGACACAAAAGTACAATTAGCTCTATTCGTCAATAAATCCACAACATAAAAAAGGAGAAAAAAAGGAAGAGAAAGGGGAGTTTCACTTTGAAAAGATACAAGAAATCAAATTAAAACTAGGACTAGCTAATTACTCATAAAGGGTAGGTACACTTTCAAAAGATGCATAAGCCCTGTTCGTTTGCTTTGATATATTTTTTAACCGTTCAGATACTCAACGACGACGTTCGGGGGTCCAGTGGGGAGCAGCTGGGCTAAAATGAACAGAGATCACTCTAGAGTCGAGTAGTTCCATTATAGGAGTGAAACTAACACACCTCGGTACTTTGTACTGGTTGATAGAGGCACCCCTTGAGATGGCGTAGTCCATCAGTTCCTCAAAGGTACCATTCTTCACCACTCGTAGCTCTAACGGTCCAATAGAGTGGTCCGCTACTCTCCCTTGTCTATAAACAGAGTTAAGGCTCTCTTCCATGGTTAGGCAGCACCGGTTCAGCACTTCATTGGTAGGCGGGTTAGAGGGGTCCTTCATCAACAATTCCCAGTAAATAACATAATGTCCCGGAATGCTCTTTGTGTCAGCAAAGCTCGTGTACTCCACCACGCTGGTCTTAAATTCTTTCAGTAACACCGAGGCGTTTTCAATGGACTTTTGAAGCTCGGCCTCGTCGGTTTTGTCGGAGTCAATGCTCAAGAGCACGTTCTTTCTCCTCACGAATCGGAACTGTGGAGCTTTGTTGTGGAACCCCGTGACTTGGAGGATATCGCCCACACGATAACGGCATAGGCCAGAGTAGGTGGTGATAACGAGCTCGTAGTATTTACCAACTTCGAGGTCGGCTAGGTCCACAAGGCGAGGCGGCGAGTCTCGTGCCAGAGTTGAAGAAGCGGATGATGAGTCATCATGTGGCAAGAACTCGAAGTAACCCATGTTTGGCATGATGGTATAGGACACCTCAGAAGGCTTGCAAATAGGGTTTAGGTTCAGCCCAAAGTAGCACTCGGAAGATGCGTACATGGTACAAGCCTTGGGCAAGCCACCACTGTAATAGTCCAGGGTGGGGATATACTGAGACATAGCGCCCGTGACGATCACGTCAAGGTACTTTGTGTTAGGCCAGATTCTGGTGATGATACCTTCCCAGTTTCCACCGGAGCATTCTTTTGTTATGAAATCTGCGAGTTCCGGGTCGGGTTTGAGGATTTTCGCCATGCAATCCTTAAGAGAAGGGTCAGTGATTTTGGGGTTGAGGGTTCCGGTGGAGATATCAAGGGCTAGTTGTTGCCAGTTTAGCTGAAGGAATCGGATGGCTCTGAGAAGGCCGGAGGCAAAAACGGCTCCAACTCTAAGCACTTCGTGGCGCATGATGAGGCCACATAACATCTGAGTGTACATGCTTAGGAAGGAATCGGGGCAAAGTATGGCTTCGTTTGGGCTAGTGTAAACGTTGTGTGGGTCATAGGGTCGGTTCTTGAACTGTTGGCTCTTGTAATAGCTGGTGAGAACGGGACAAGCCACTAGTCCTCCTGGAGTCTTCGTCTCCGCCTTGATGAACAGAAAGTAAAGGCCCTTCCCTTTGTCCAACCCAGGCATGTACCTTAATAATAATAATGATAATTATATTATTAAAATAAATAATTACATTAGTTGTAGAGGCTCCTACATTTAAGGAATAAATGCAAATAATAACAAAAAATGAAAACAGGTAGTCAAAGAGAAACGCACAGGTTCATCACAGGCATCAGGAGAGTGTACAGTAGCTGACGACGGTCCATTTCTTCGCTGATGGTTGGCACTAATTTTCTCTCACCAGCTGATGTTCCAGAACTGCGGTTTCAACAGTTATGGTTTATGTCAGTTATTCAAAGTACAGATTCAAAGGATAATAAAGAAATATAAAATACTACATTAATACCAAGAAATGGGAAGTTAAATAATGACAACGGACTAACCTAGTGAGGAACTCGGAGATTGGGTGAGAGGAAAAGATGGAGGAGCGATCGCCGTTAGCGACGCGTTGGATATCAGGCTGCAAATCCTCGTACGTAACAACAGGAACCTTGGACTTAAAAGTGTCGCGGTCTGTGGCTCCGTTGAGGTGAAACGGCCGTAGATACTCCGTGTCGGCGTTTCGGCTCAGAATCTCGGTCAAAACCCTCTCTTGGACGGAATCAGTATTTTGGGTCATCTCTTGTATGAACTGCAAAGCCTTAGCGTCCTTCTCGCAGGCAAGAGGTCCAAGAGGGGATGGTAAACCACAGTCAATGGCCATGGTGAGATGTTAAGAGCAATATCACAAGAAAGAGAATGAGGTTGCGAGGTGGCTAGGGATGGGTATGGGGGAAAGGGCGAGAGGACTTTTTTATAGTGGTGGTTGGCCTTGGACAGACTAAAACAATTGTGCCATGTCATAGTCCACGTCACGAAATGCCACGTTGGATGGCCGGGGCGACATGATACTCTTGGGACTACCCAGTAATTTCTCGCGATATAGTACTTTGGGAAGGACGCGACAAAAGATTAATCCATTTTATATTGCGGCTTAAAAGTGGGACATGTGGGCCATAAAACAAGTAGGGACGGGTTCCATGTGCCGACAGGTGGGGCCCAGTGCTCGCCAGGTCAGCTCGAAAGTTGTCCAAGACTGATCGTCAGATGAACCACGCGGCCATTTGCGCTTTCAGTGCGAAAGAGATAGGTGCCGCCGGCTCAAGTTCCGTTAGGCAGCAACGGCCCGAGTAGTTTATCTCGTTGCGCTCAAAGAATACCACTGTGATTCTTAAAATTGATTAAGTGGGTTGCATGAAGCTTTTTGGGCTAATTATAATTATAAATTATATAATTAAGTGATAATTTTGAGATGAAATGGGTAAACCGTTTTTTTTGGTGGGTAAAACAGTTTCTTTAATATTATAAGACTAAGGACTTGATCATAATATTATAGAAATGTATCGTAGCGCATCTATCACGTGGAGATATTTAAATTTGATTTTGTTAGAATTATATATATTTGAGATTGTTTTTGGGTGCTGGCTCTTTCGTGTCTCTAGCTAATATGTGTAGGCAATTTTTTATCCAAAGGGTAGGTGAATGGTTTAATTCTTTTTACGTCATGACGGTTGCTTTATATCGGGGCATTGTTTTATTGGGAAATGATAGATTTTTTTAAATAATAAAATTTAAATCTGATATGTTAATAATAATAAATATGTATCAACAACATCATATATATGACATTAACGACACAAAATTTTGCTCTAGTATTTAATATTTTTTAGAATTATTTTTTATTATTTTCCTTATTCTATTCGCTACCATACTGTCTATGTATATAGGACCTGTTTGAAAACTTGTCCAAAATTTAAGTTTGACTCAAAATTTAGGTTTGAAAAAATTTTAAAATAAATAATCATATTTATTCAAATGAGCTTTTGAATTAAACCATAATTTAAAATTAAGATTTTAGATAAGCTAGTTAGAGTAGCTTATATAACAGTAAAATAGTTTATGAATTAACCAATTACTATATTATCCCTATTTTTTCTTACACAATCTCTCATATTTTTTCTTATACAATCTCTCATACTTTTTCTTACACACTCTCTTATTTCTCATACTTTTTCTTACACACTCTCTCTTCTCTCCTACTTTCTCTTTAGTTTATTTCTTACATCCTCTCTCCTCTCCTATCTATCCTCATTTAATACTCATATTATTTTTTATAATTTATCAATAATAAAAATACTTTTAAAAATAACTATCTAAACACTCATTTGTTCAAAACCACTTTTTTATCATAAACTCTTATCCAAAAACCCTTTTCTATAAATTACCTAAAAGTTCATTTTTTCATAAGCCCATTTCTAAAATTTTATCCAAACACACATATATAATCATTAAAAATTCATCAAAGTACTATACCACTTACTACTAATGAAGCAATAACAGAAATGAGGGAAACCTGTGTTTCCAATGATCTTGAAAGAATCCAATGTCATTCTGGGGAACAAGCTAGCAACTCAATAAAAAACAATCAAACTAATTGCCTGCCTTCAAGCATATAATAAACATTTATTTCCAGTGTTCATCCTAAAACGGCGTTGTTCAACGATCTTTTGGAACTGATAAACGAAGATAAGATTGGTCATATTTGAGTCAGGGGAGTCGGAAGTCTTTGATGTGTCTTGCAATTTGGAGGGGAGACGAACCGAGAAGAAACCGAGACTTCCGTTAAGTTAATATGAGGTGGGTCAGGAGATAATTCATGGGTACATAACACTAGTAATTAATTTAGACAGAATTAATAAAATAGGGTTAAGAATTCAGTACTACATGTGTGATATATATATATAATTAATTGAGCATATTTATATGCAAGTGTCTTGAATTTATAAGTCAATTGCACTATATCTCATAAAAATAAATCTTTAAATTTTATTAACTCTACTTTAAAATTCAATATTTTTTTAGCTATATCTTTATTTAATATACCTCATGAAAATAAAATCAACACAATAATAAATAAAAAGTAAAATTATTTATTCATATAAAAATTTAATAATATAATAGGACAAAAATTATTTCCCGAGGAGTATTTATTTTTAGCATGTACCATGTGATTCAGCTAAACCAACGGGTGTACGTATAGGAGAAATTCTGATTCTGCTTTATCAGAAATTGATTAATAATCAAAATTGAAGACAAAATGATCAAATGCAAAGCCTTATACGGATATATCTTTTCCTGTTAAAACCATACATCTTCTGGTTAATTAATACTGTCAAGAGATTCTCGTCATCTCTTTAAGACATGAGAACCCCCACTACATTCTAAACATTTTAATCTCTTCATGGTTGTGAATTGCTCTCGATAACTTTACTGCTATCGATAGTTGTTGGTCCATTTTGGGCTATAAGACGTACACACAGCTAGCTATTGGTATTGAACGAAGCAAAATCCAATTTTTACTCTTTAAATTTGTAAATGATAGTTTCGTGGAACTGAAGGGGTCATGAGACATTTACTGAAGGCCCAAAGGTCATTTTAACTTTAGCACGCTTTTATCCTACAGTGAATAGTTATCAATGGATTCTCAGAAGTTAATAAGCTTTTAATGATATTACTCAGTTGTTAATTTGTGGGTGAGAAAGACGCGTTTCCGATGAATGACGATGCGAACTACAAGGTATAATATTCCGCAGAGTGTAGACCTAGACAGAAACAATGCCATCAATGTCAGGATTTGAAACATCGAATTTAACGTAACAAGCTGATAGAAATTAAAGGCACATAAATTGAATTCAGATGTAAACGTCAAAGCTATTGCTACTTCAATGATTCTGATAATTGCTAAAGTCAGAAAAAAGCAAGCGAAAAGATGAAAAAAGGCATCATCAATACTACTACTAGTTTAAACTTCGTAGAATGCATTGACAACAAGTGCTATTATTATTCTGTTGGTCTCATGCGTAGCATAATAATGCTAATCTGATTGAGCAATAAATATTGCATAAACAATTGACAGATCGAGAGATGAAATAATAATTTGCAGACAAACGTTGAAAAGAATGTAAAAACCCTTCAAGGTCAGGTCATAAAACCAGGCCAGAGATCTTCAGGAACACAAGATTTTAATTTGAGCTAAACTGCGAGAATATACTGTTTACCAAAGTTAAAGCAACATGTACTGCATAAGAAAGCTTATTTTTATAGATTTTCCATTATATATAGATAGATACAAAGACATATAGATTTCAACCATATTGTCCTTTTATAATTAATTAGCTAGCTAAGACCAATAACTCTTCCAAATTATTATCTGATACTGATAATTTAGGAAGCCAAGTCACCGAAACGTTTAAATCAGGAGTTCAGAACAGAGGAAAGGTAATTATTCGGAACATATTTTTGAAACAGTGGCCAATATTTTCCAAATCAAAATAATCTCAAGGTACACAGCACAATGATTAGGCTTTGATAGAAATAAAATTCTTGGACTCTATATACAGATACATGAAGAAAAAAAAGATTTCTAGAAATTTGCCAGTCAACATCCTTTGTTATTATAACTTTACCATATATGAACTCTCGTCTTATGTAAAGAAAGTTATTCAGAATCTAGGACCTAGTTCGACATTTTTCTCTCAATAAAAGTCATTTTCCACGTAATTAGGACTTAACAAATCTAATAAAATGTAAATGTCATCTAGTTATAATTCTTCAACACAGCGCACTGAGAAAACCAATAAACTAGTGCCACTTTTACTCCAGAGGGAACATCCTGTCGTGAAATATATGATGTAGTATTAACCTGACTAAACACCCCTTCTCCAACTTCATGAATCAGCATCAGCATGTTTGGCTAATATTGATTGGATATATATATATATATATATATATATATATGTTATACACAGTTACTGTGCCGTGTTGAAAACTCGGTTTGAATAGGCTTCTATATTCCACCTAACTGTTGTTCTTCCAAATTGAACTGGACTTGCAAACCATCTTTCTCTTTTCTCTCGTTGATTCACTTGCAAAAGTGATTTTTCAAAACTTTCGCTTCTAAGTCCTAACCCATGTAAAAGGACCTAAAAGTGATTTAATTGGCGCTGCTTATTATTATTACCGTCCATTTGTAGTTAAGTGTAGTAATTTAGGAAGGGACTTTATGAGGTCAGTTGATAAAAGTGGGGGAACAGTGGTTGTCAGAGTGAACTTGCATGGAAGGACACCATATAGGTCCAGTACGTGGAAAATGAAAAGGAAGTCTTCACATGCATGTATATTATGGATAAAGGAAAAAAAATGAACGAATAAAGAAAGCCCTAGACCGTGCCCACCAAATGCTAGGGCTTTAAAAGGCACAGTACAGTGTATGGTATCTTTGGTAAGAGTATAATTGCGATTCAGAGCGTGATGGAGGTATTCATTAAGAAAAGATAGGAGCCTCTGGGGGCCCTTAGGGTTTTATTTTTCTAAGTGCAGGAACATGGTTAGGTGCGTGTCAGTTTCAATGCTTTCCTGTGTAGGTTTTGCCAAATTCGCCAATCTTTGCAAGTCTTACGTCTATATAAAAAGCCTAGGATTGTGATTTATGAGTCTTTGATGCAAAATAACGTCGGTGAGAACAGAGTCAAGAACAAGATATATCACGGGTGATTCAGGATGCATATTGGATTGTGGGGTATGTTTATCATTCTGCTTTACTTCCTCCAGAAGAACTAATAACAGAAATCATACTGTAATTATTGCATCAATAATTTTTGTCTACTACTCACCGAAGGACTTGGTTTTTCATCACTCTCAATTTGTCAGATGTGTTCTATATTATTATCATGGTTATTGTTAATCATTATATGGATGTATACAAATTTTTATTAGTGTCCTTTTTTGCGTTGATGAAACTATATTGTAATTAAATTTCTCAATGAAACATTCTACGTGTAAGTTGTACTATTATATATAGTGTCAATAATTAGTTATTAATTCAGTTAGCGTACGTGGCGAATACTTCAAATTTTTTTGACGAGGCAATAATGTCTATGAGAAAGAAATATAATCTTAGTTTAAACAAATATCTTAGAAAAATGACTTGTGCATGCATATTGAAGTTTGAAAAACTATATGTTGTCCCGCAAATCCACTAAATAACTTAATAACTAATTAATTGCACTGTTTTAAGAGCGGGGAAAGACATACTTCATAGACCATTTTCCACGAGGATTCTGATATGCATCAATACTATGTCATATATCTCTAGCAGCAGTGGCCCGGCAATTTGCGCGGTAAGAAAACTGTTCATAAGTTTTTAATTAATATATATTTTCCAGACTAGGTTGGTATATCCACTCTTGCTTCTCGCCACTTGGAGTTTGGTATTGAAATATTCAAACAAAGTGGGGGCTTCTGGAGCCAATTACATGTTTCGTGTTATTTAAGTGTAAACTTTTTAAGTAAAGGTTATAGAAGTATTTGAAAAAGGAATTATATGTATATAGTTTTTTTTTTATTGCATTGGCATACTTGTACTGAATCAATTAATCAACAGGTAATAAACCGTATGGTTATCCAGATTGCTATCTTTCTCTGGGGGTGTTTGGTGGCTAAACTTGTTTGATTTTTATTGCTGTAATCTTCCGCATAGCGTTTGGCTGATTTTATTTGTCACTATTTGCAGGCTTTAATTAATATTATAATAGTTCACCAGATACTGAGAGTTCAAAGAACTCAAGGAATGGGGAAAACTGAATCGTGCTAGTCAAGTTCATAGTTTGTTTGGTTTGTCACGTTCAGACTGAGAAAAAGATAGTTGCTTGTCGGTCGGATCAATATTCTAGTTCGACCAATTGTGAGATATTACGTTATCAAGTCGTGTGTATACAAATAAATGGTCAAAAGAAGTAAATTATACTGTCTACCTTCATAGAGACTTAGATAATACATAAATACGAATTGTATGATTCTCTCTTCTTTTTATATTTAATTTTTAAGAATATATTATATACAATCATGAGGAGGGAGTAATGAACCAAGCGCAAGAGCAGACCAGGTTATGAATCATGCAAACATGTATAAAGCCTCAACCATAACTTTCTAGCCCAAACCAGAAGAGTGTCCAACCATTGATCCAAACATAAAACCCAAAAAGGGCCTTCTCGGCGGGTGTGTATGGTTGTGTGTGTGGGGTGGATGGCAGAAGAAGGATACGAATATAGCGTGAATAGCCTATCAGAGTTGGTATAGATGGTAAGAAATAGTCTCGTATTCCATAAAGACGCGAGTTTGACTTCCGTTATTGTCGTAAGATTCTTTTAATAGGCGATCTTATAAATTTTTTATAAGTATTCTTTGAGTTCTGGGTTGTACCTTAACTTTAGTAAGAGACCGATATCAAACCTATCTAAACTTTTTTGTACCAAAAACAAATATACCGTGAATAACCAATGGGGTTTAATAAAAAGAGCTAGTCCCCTACAAATGTGACAAACCAAAGTTTAAATCTATATTGAAATAGGTGTCTATCTTTAGTTTTTGAGAATATCTTGCATATTATTATCTCTAATAGGATGATACATATATTTCGGAGAAATATATCATAAATAAGTTAATAGCCATGTATCAACAGGGGGTTAAACATAATGAAAAGTGCTAGTCCCTCATAATGTGACCGATCAATATTTGAAGAGATATACCTATATATATATGACAGTTGCCTCTACACATTAGTGCTACGTTTCTGTACTGATAAAAGGCATGTGTTGCTAGGGCGCTTCAAAGGATTATGAAGGATTCAGGACATTTGCTTCTATTATAAATGCTTAAAAGTTACGACTCTGTTTCTGCTATATGAATTTTAAAGATTGTTTGGAAGTAGAAAAAGGCCATCCTCAAAAACACAAGTAAACTGTATATAATATCATAGCCGAATGTTGCACATATGACAGAGGATAATGAAGAAAACATCAAATTTAACCAAATGTAAACAATATTTTATCATAAACGAAGATCTAGGTCAATCTTATTTGCATCAGGTGCTTGCTTTGGTATATTAACCCGAAAGTTTCCTGGCCAAATCAAATCCAAATCCATTGCTTGTTTTGATGGAGCAGCCATAGCAGACCCTTCCCTGCTTGGCTTGTGCATAAGCGAATGGGCATGAAGACCCATTGTATTCATCATCACCACCACCATCATCACTATCATCTTCTGAGAACATTGGTGCCTCCTGGCTGCTACTCTTTCTCTCTTGTGTGCATTCTGGTGACCCCCTAATGCTTGTGAACTATGAAACTTCCTCATGCAGAAATTGCACGAGAACAACTTACTCTTGAGACGTTTTGACTGCAGATTTTGGTTTTGAGTTTGATCAACTTCCTCAGGCATGCCCTTCTTGACTCCTAAACCCAACCATTCTCCTACGAAATGTCCCATTGTCTTTGATCCACCATCTGCATGTTCATTGATGATGTGTTTCGCATCTTTTTCATCTTCCCTGTAAAAAGTCATTGTGCTCTCCTTTTCTATTCAGAACTTGAGATCACAGGTTTGAGATAGAGCTGTAGAGGGGCTTAGCAATGAAGTACGTTAGCCCTTAAATAAGAAAAATAATTGAAGGAAGGTTGAATTTCATTAAGTAACGGTTACAGAGTTATATGTGCTAATGCCATCTCATTGTATTGGCAATTTATGTCTTCAGATTCTCGTTTGTTTTGAGCTTTACACTTGTTACATCATATAAAAGAGTTCTGAGTGGATGGATAAAGACTAGACTCTTTACCTGTTGAAAGTGCCATGTACTGTTAAGTTACAGTTTAATTTCATTCTTCAACTGTCATAGAATATATAGCATGATTTTTCAACGACAAATGTCACACAAATAAACAGAAACCTGATGTCAGAAGATCCAGAATTAAAGCCACCGTCTACAACAGATAACAATGAATGACTTGAAAATAACCAGCTAAATCAGCAGAATGAAAACCTCCAAAACACGGCAAACTTGTTGATGAACGAAACCAACTCTGGCAAACACATTCCCACGTTCCAACCTGGGAATTGACCAATTCACAGATAGTGATAGTGAGTGGATACAGTGGACACTGGTTCTGCACAATCTTTTTTTTTTTTTTTATCGTACAATAATGCAATACTCTTGTTCAGGAGGCTAAATGGGCCCCGGAACTGTTAATTAGGGGGGGGGGGGAGGGGAAGAGTCAAAGGAGAAGAATATGGTATTTCAATTCTTTTTATTCAGTTTCTAACTATAAAATATGCAAAATGGTTTATTGTTTATCATAACATTAATGGACTATAGAAGAAGTGAAATTAGAGCCACTAGTTACCTGGTAATAATGACAATGAAAGAGCAGTGATGCTTTACATCTCATGTAGATAAAAATAATTGTGAAGCTGAATGGGTGAGTCAGCTATCGTTTCAGAGATTTATTATTTTATTGGAATATCTTAAAATTCTTAGACTTATTAGGGATAAAAGCCAAAAACGTAGTGAGCTCTTAATTAGAAGGCTGAAATTTGCCACAGCTCAAAACGCAGCACTCAAAGACGACACGTATGAACTGGTATTCAAGTATTCTTGTAATTTGTGGGCAACTTTTTAACAATTAAATCTAAGATGCACATATGATGAATAAGAATCTCATCAAGTTGAAGCATTTTCTATAAAGATGGAAGCAAGCAGGCAACAATTACCGGTTCTGAATCAGTTATGAGGAATCTTCCAGTGGTTGGCTTATTCTAATGTGTTCCAATGGGAAATGGAGCTTCTGTTTGGTTTGGTTTAAAACTGAAAGAATGAGGTACTTTGTTATATGTGTTCAATGCTAAGATAAGCTCAACACTATTTTGAGCATGTTTATTCTCATTCGTCAACTTTTCACCATGAAGTGGATTCTGCTACATACAACTGTTGTCCCCATTAAATTAGAAGTACTTGATAGAATAAAATCCTTCAGTTACAAGCTGTTTGTTTATGCAGTTCTCTTTTCTCTGTTATTCCAAAAATCTGAAAGCATCCTCGTAGCCCTTTGCCGACAAAAATATATGGGTTGTTTTCTGACTTTTTAAGACTGCACATGTCTGCTAAAACAATTATTAACAAGAATCGAACGGAAAGTTCTAAAACTCGCTGCTTGAATGCAATTAATCCCGAGACAACCTCATGATAACTTTTGTTAAGAACCCATAATGCATGTTTGTTGTACGGAAAAGTACTAGATATTAATAGTTTGCTTTGAAAATGAACAGCACAGATGTAACTAGTTTGTTTTCAAGTGGTATTAGCATTTTAAGATGCAACAAGTGCGCATAACCTATTTGAACAGTAGGAATCCCAGATACAGAAAATGTTAGGAGAAGGAAAGTCATTTGTTTGGAAACACACATTTTACGCTGATGTTGTTAACCGTTGCTTCTTCAAAAAGTTGGCATGTTTTATTGCCAACAAACTAGCATCTTCTCTAATCTCTCAAGTGGTCCCAATATCGTCGGATTTCTAATTTATTTGGATATTGTTGATATCTTTGGATAACCATGTAAACTCTTACTGTTGATAATTGTTTTAGTCTTTAAAAGCTTTTGACTTGCTTATCTTTTAACTTCAATATTATGACTGTGATTTGTATAGTATTGCTAATTGCTAATTCCTTAGCTAGGAATGCTTATGAACTTAGAGTAATTTCTGCATCTTTGGTCATTCTCCATCTTTTATTTAAGAAAAAGTGGACAATAAAAAAATAGAAAATAATCTCATTTAGTTGTAGTAGGATATTTATGTTTTATCATATCCTTTGAATGAATGGATTTCAGATTTATTAAAAAAAAATACTGTGATTTCTTATCCTATCAAATGGGGCAATTAGTTTTTTTTTGAGCTCTGCTGTTGTGTCTAGACATTAGAAATTTGTTGTTCTTCACGCCGATCTAACCATTTGGTCTTAAACGGATTCCGGTAGGGTTAAATTGAACCAACCGAAGGTCAGGCCGATTTACGATCTGTCGTTCAGCCCGGACATACAACCTCAAAGATTTATCAGCAACTATCGTAATTCGTAACTGTTTTGCTGCTGGCCCTTTTTTTTTTTTTTTTAAGTCCTCCGAGACAGTTATGGTTATGGCTTGATTTCCGTAGTCATAAACTTGAAAAGCCGTTAAACTAACAACTATGCCCCCAACCATTCTTTGCGCCACCCCATCATCACCGGCGACGAGGAAAACCTGGTCATCTCCGTCGGTACAATGTACTTCTCCTTCCTCCCCTGTTACCACCTCTTCTGCTGCCGCGGCATCGTCTTCAAGCAGTCATTTACTGCAAGTAGACAGGGTTGCCTTCCTAATCGACAAGCGCAAATCTATTAATCAACTTCTTCAAATCCACGCCGCTCTTCTTCGTCACGGTCTAAACCACCATCCTATATTGAATTTCAAGCTCCAGCGCTCTTACTCCTCCTTTGGCCGCCTTGACTACTCTGTTTCTCTCTTCGATCGAACTGATAACCCAAATGTGTTCTTATCGACTGCGATTATACAGGCCCACACCCAATGTGGTCTTTCGGAGCAAGCCCTGGTCTGTTACGCATAAATGCTGAGCCAATCTATCCAACCCAATGCCTTCACCTTCTCCTCTATACTTAGAGGCTGTTCGCTGAAATCTTGTAGAGCTCTCCATTCGCAAGTAATCAAATTCAGTTTTGATTCTGATTTGTATGTCACCACAGGGTTGCTTGATGCTTATGCCCGAGGGGACAATTTTATGTCTGCAAAACAACTGTTTGATGCAATGGCTGAGAAGAGTTTGGTTTCTTTGACGGACATGCTTACCTGTTATGCGAAGCATGGTCAGATTCAGAAGGTTCGCTTCTCGTTCGAAGAAATGGAAGAGAAGGATGTGGTTTGTTGGAACGTGATGATTGATGGGTATACCCAGCATGGGTACCCCAGAGAATCGTTATTGCTTTTTAGGCAAATGTTATCAACAAAAGTTAAGCCTAATGAAGTCACTGTGTTGTCCATTCTCTCTTCTTGTGGGCAGCTTGGAAGTTTGGAGTCTGGTAGATGGAACCAGTCATACATTGAGAACAATAGTATTCAGATCAGTGTTCGTGTAGGTACTGCTCTTGTTGATTTGTACAGCAAATGTGGTAGTTTGGACGATGCACGCAAGGTATTTGATAAAATGCATGACATGGATGTCGTAGCTTGAAATTCCATGATCATGGGATACGCCATTCATGGTTTTAGCGAAGAAGCTTTTCGAATGTTGACATGATGTGTAGCATAGGACTCCAACCTACCGACGTTACCTTCATTGCCATTTTGACTGCTTGTGGACATTCTGGTTTAGTCAGCAAAGGGTGGAGTATTTTAAATTCTATGAAGAATAAATGAGATTGAACCGAAAATTGAACATTTTGGATGCATGGGAGATATTCTCGGCCGAGCGGGACAACTTCAAGAAGCTTACGATTGTCAGGAACATGAAGATTGATCCAGGCCATGTCCTATGGGGAATTGGGCTTGTGCTCCATAGCGAAGTTTCTCTGGGTGAGGAAATTGCAGAGTTTCTTATGAGCCATAACCTAGCAAGTTCAGGGACATATGTAATTCTTTCAAATATATATGCTGCTGCTGGCAACTGGAATGGTGTGGCAAAGGTTAGATCATTGATGAAAGAAATTGGAGTTGAGAAAGAGCCTGGTTGTAGCTTAATTGAAGTGGACAACAAGGTGCATGAATTTCTTGCTGGGGATTTAAGATACCCAAAGAGCAAGGAAATATTTTTGATGTTGGAGGAGATGAACAGATGGCCGGAGGCGAACGGTTATACGCCACGGACGGATGTCGTTTTACATGATTCAGGGGAGATACAGAAGCAGCTTTCCCTGGGAGTTCAAAGTGAGAAGCTTGCCATCGCTTTTGGGCTTATCAGTACCCGACCCGGGACCACAGTCAAGATCGTCAAGAATCTCCGGGGTTGTTTGGATTGTCATGCTGTGACGAACTTGATATCAAAGATCACCAAACGCAAAATTATAATGAGGGACCGAAACAGATTCCATCACTTTAAAAATGGATCATGTTCGTGTGGAGATTTCTGGTGAATCAAATTTATTCCTGCATTTCCCCTCGAGTAGTACACCATTTGAAATTCAAACTTCAAATGCTGGTACGAAGAAGTATGCCACCGCGGTTGATCACTTGATCTCAGAACATGTTACTTCATCACGTTTTCACTATTCTCAAATTTTTTCTAATATATTAAGAGGGTTGTGGCAATAAAAGGATTGTAGGAATAACTTAGTCCAACACATGTATACATTTTTCTCGCATTAAGAATGAACCCTTTGAAATTAGAATGATAAATTAACATAAATAAAAAACTTATGCGAATTGAAATGAAAATGTCATCAGATTTTATATACTCGTTGACTGTCATGAATATCTTGAGGGCACATATTTTAACGTGCCCCCCCCCCCACCTTTTTATTTTCTCTCCGTGCTTCCGTCATGACGCTTTTCTATTTCTTTGGTGCAGGTTTCTGATTTTCACCCTGTTCAACTTGTTGCCATCAACTTACAAAATTCGTTATATATTCTCAAATATCATCATGCTCCAAACGACCCACAATAATGAGAAACTCGAGTCTTGACTACATCATAACATTTGGATCCCTTGAAATACTATAAGAGATAAAGAAAAAGTAATAAGTTCCACTTTTGTGGGGTTCACGTAAATAGAAATGAGATCCCTCGTTCTCTTTCTATTTATCCCTATTTCATCATGATGAACTTTAGAAGATCAGATTCCAAAATGCAAGACCCATTCTCACTCTATCAAATCTGTAAATAACTCAAGACAATAGTAATTGGTAAAGAGAAAAGGGGAAGGCAAAGAAAAAGCATAAAAATGAATAACTAAGTGACTGTTTAGTTTCTGTAAAACCAAGGTTTTAAAAGCCTTTTTGGGGCAAAACCTTAGTTTGAGGAAATTTCAAAACAAATAGCCATATTTGGGCTTTTGAACTAAACTATGGTTTAAAACCAAAGTTTCAGATAAACTGGTCAGCAGCTTATGGAACAGTAAACCACTTATGAACTAACCAATTACTATATTATCCCTACTTTTTCTTACACCCTCTCTCTTACTTTTTCTCTCTTCTCTCTCTTACACCCTCTCTCCTCTCTCCTTTCATCTCTTATCTCTCCTCATTTAATACTCATACCCTTTTTTGTAATTTACCAATAACAAAAGTACTTTTAGAAATAACTATCTAAACACTCATTTATTCAAAACCATTTTTTTTCATAATCTCTTCTCCAAAAAGCCTTTTCTATAAGCTATTCAAAAGCCCTTTTTTTCATAAGCCCGTTTTTAAAATCCTATCTAAACGGGCCCTAAATCCTAGAAGCGGGATTTCCCGTCACCTTGTAGAAATAATGATGTCAATTTTAAAGAATTGTGGCAGAACGACTGTCAGTTGTACATTATATTATTATAACCTAGGATGATGGTGAAGTAAAGAGAAAGAAAAGATTTCTAAGCAAAATTTCTATATTTTACTCTTGGAGTCGCCAAAAGAAACAAACCAACATTGACAAATAAATGGACAGAGGGGACCAAGAAAGAAGAAAGAGAGACGCTACAAACAAGGGTTTCCTCTCACCTTCTGTTGCCAAAGATAGAAAATTTAAGAATAGCAGCAGAATGATTTTTCAAACGTCCATTTTAATTTAATAGCCTTCGTTTTTCACTTTGTTCTTGTTACGACTCTCTGAGTAAGATCTATCAGTGCTCTTCTTGATCTTTTTACTTCCTCATCATTACTCTCAGGTAAAGAATCAATTGCTGCTGCTGCGAGGTTAGCATGCTTTATGGCTAGTTCCCTTGTCTTCTGTATACCTCGGCTTTTTCCCAGACAATCCAGAGCCTAAATTAACAAATATGAAATTTATGAAGTCAACGCCAGTCAAAACATAACTAATCAATCTGTCATGTCAATACCCAAGCATAGGTCCGGATATTTGTAGACTTCTATATTATCTCATATGAATAGAATTCAATGATACAACTCCGAAAACAAAAAGAATAAACATGTAATTAGCACTGCTTCTCTGTTCAACTTGTCTACAAAATTTTAATTGTTGCCCCAGATTCTGGGTTGTTAAACCACCATATCTAAATTCTTACTAATTTGGGTCGAGAAATTTAAAATACAATCAGAAAGAATGTGGAGATATTATAAAAAATAAAAGTTGTTTCTGTTGTGTTGTATTTTCCTAACTTTTTCAAACATAAGTGCATATATCCATATAGTTAATAACAAAAGCAATATCTATATAATATCAGTAGCTACTAACAACTGAAAAAGGCCTTGATCCAGCATAAAAAATGTGTTATGTCAAATGTCACTTCATCCTGATGGGTTTAGTATGTGTAGGAGATAACAGAATTAATTGAGAGGATTCTTAAAAATTAATTCTGTAGATGAGGAAGATAGACACTTCATAAGCAACCAATTGCTACTATAGTACAACGAGATAATTTTTCTACAGCTCTCACTAGCAGTAAAGGTGAGTGTACAAGCTCTCGTTAAATAGTAGGCTCAGGTGCCTCTGATCGCATGATTGATGATATTTTACTTTTTTCTAAATATATTCCTGCTCACGCACATTTTAGAGTTAAAATTGCTGATGCATCGGATTCTCTAGTAACTTATAGTGGTATCATACATGTTTTTACTACTCTAACATTGCACAATGTTTTCCATGTCCCAAAATTAAAATGTAATTTATTATTTGTGAGTTAACTGACCAAGGATGAACGCTGCCATGCTAACTTCTTTGATATCCATTGTATTTTTCAAGACCTACTCACGGGGACGATGATTGGTGTTGCTAAGAAGCTAAATGAGCTCTATTATCTAGATGACTGTCATAAATCAATACCTCATTTATATAATAAAGTGTCTCTCCCTAGGATTAGTGATTTGGAGTTACGGTATAAGAGATTAGGACATTCGAATTTTCACTATATATGTAAGATGTTTCCTTCAATTTGCTCCAATAAAAATTCAGAATTTTCTTATGATTCCTGTGAACTCGCCAAATATCATCGTACCTCTTTCCCAAGTATCCCATATTGTCCTTCTAAACCATTCTCTATTATCCATAGTGATTTGTGAGGTCCATCCAAAGTTGCCAACCATCCATAGTTGCCAACCGTACCCAGTCGAAATGGTTCATGACCCTCATTGATAATTATGCCCATGTCAGTTAGGTTTTCCTCTTAAAGGATAAGACCGAAGTTTATCAAACCTTTGTGAACTTCTATATAATGGTCCTTACCCAATTTAATACAAAAATCTAGACCAACTGACAATGGAACTGAATGTTATTTTGTTCTGTACATTTTCAACTATGTTGATACACACATATACACATGAATACAAAATCAGAGAGAACAAAAAAAAAACATGATACATGGAGAGAATCATGGACCACATTTAATGAATACAATCAGATTATATTCCCATAATCTTGCCTAATTAATTCCTAAGAATCCTCCCAATTAATTCTGTTATCTCCTAATTAATTATATCTCCTACAGAATTAATTCCTAAGAATCCTCCCAATTAATTCTGTTATCTCCTATAATATGATAGGTGAAGGCTCATGAACCCTTCATAAGAAAGTCCTTTGGGCTTTAAACATGTGACAATCTTGGACCCTGACCTCCCTCACAGCGGCCCCCGGTAGGGGGTGAGGGTTGGTTAAGAGAGCCCCACCCCTCAACCACCAAAGTTTTTATCTCATGTCAAAGGATCACTTCGTACCAAAAATCCAAAATTTAGTGAACCTAAAATCAGATGGTATTAAGAATGAAAACAAGGGAATATATTCTGAATCGCTATGAGAATTAAGAATTACTGCCAAATGATTTGCTGGATCTAAAATCTTACGTCATGAAGAGTCATACAGTTAAAGAATAACTCAAACTAGTAGTATAACACTGCCCAATGATTAGTAGTATAGCACATTCACAAAAGTCTAAGATCTCAAAACAACGCCCCTAGATTTATTGGGAGAAAAATAAATTACATTTAAAAAAAAAAAAGAGCAGTTCGCTAGAACTTACAAGGTCAAAATTAGCAGGGTTGTCAAAGCCCTCCTGAACAACTGCACGCACCTCGGGGAACTCCTCCATTGCAAATAATAATGGAGCTGTTACAATTCCCTGCAAGAATTTTATCAGGCCAACAGTGTCATCAGCAAGGAAATCAAGCACATCAACACGCAAATGAGTTTTGAAATGAGTGAATTTACAAAATTACATGGCGAATGTCTGATAGAGAACCCTTTCCAAGTGAAGTTGATGTGCCTGTGAAATCAAGCACATCATCTATCAATTGAAATGCCAGTCCCTACAAATCATAGGTAGAAAATTGAATTATACCAACCAGATAGATTCAGAGGCAAATATATATCAAGTAAGAAATAAAACTAAAAAGTCCCCAAATACAGTGCAGGACATCCTGCAGGCTTCCCCCTATTCTCTCTCTGAAAAGAATCTCACCATCTAGTATGCTATTTACAATGGAATAGCAACATATTACTTAGATTTGAAAAATATACCAACCAGATTTTTTCCATAATCAAAAGCCAACATAGCAACTTCTGCTGTATGCCCCACAAGCAGGGCAATTGCCTTGCAACTATTTGAAATTAATGATGCAGTCTTGTAGTATATCTTCTGCATATAATATTCCATGCTGCAGATATAAACTATTGTTACAGAGGTGCTGAGATGCTATAGTAACAGAAGAAAAATGAGAGAGAGAGTAGAGAAAACAGAGAATCAATTAAACAACATTCATCAGTGATCTTCCCCTCCATCTTACACTAAGAATGGTAACTAATCAATCTTAGCTACCCACAGCTAAGTTGGTTTATAACGGACAACTTCCAGCTCAAGCTAATCTTTAACATATCAAGAAGTAATGAACCACATGTAACCTAAATATCTAGGAATTCTATGCATTTGCACATTCATTTGTGTTAGTTTGAAAAAAAATAAATTGAACATTTACTTCTCATTAAAATATTTTGATAGATTGACAAAATTACAATGTGATATACAGAGCACTAACACAATTATCAATAACAAGGTCAATTCTTTCAGCAAAAAAGCAGATGTGACAGAAGCACTGCTCAGAATTATACCTGCATCGTTGATCAGATGTTGTACTCATTTGCATGGTCTCCCCTGTTACAAGATGTTCTACTACTGTTGCCAACAAGGATACAACCTACAGGTGTACAGTCTTTAGGCTGATCAACAGTTTTAAGTGAATAGGTAAGTAATTGTGCGCATCATCAAAGAAACTAAGATATGCCTTAACATATACAAGAAATTTGCTAACCTCTGTGTTTTTCAGTGAAGCAAGGGCAACACATGCCCGAGAAAGCAAAAAATCTCCTGCTAACACTGCCAACTGCATCAAAAGCACAACAGGTATAGAAAAACCAGTACAGAGTTGAGAGTAAAACTGGCACTCAATACAAGTGAGTATTGTTGATCAAAATCAAATCAACAAGTCTACTAAGTATCTGTTATTTATAACATATAATAGAAGTCATCAAACTCCAGTTAGTTTGTTAATTTATTAATAATACTTCTACCTCTAACAAATCAGAAACTAACTTCTGAACTGACCAATATTGCTATAGTTTATTAATTTATTAATAATACTTGCTCCTCAAACATATCAAAAACAAGCAGCTCAAGCGGGCCACACCGACCACAAAGTTGGATCCAGAAAAGATCATGGAGCAAGTATAAATAATAGCATATATCATGTAGGCAAAAGGAAACAGGTACCTTATTACCCATCACAAAATTTAATGAACCAATACCACGCCTTGTATCAGCATCATCTAAAACATCGTCATGAAGAAGACTTGCCACCTAAAACAAAATTACAACATCGGTACACAATGATAATTTGGTGGCCCAAGGGGAATTTTGGAGGGGGCAGGGAGAGTCATCAACACAAATCACAACTGTGAATATGAATCACTTAAATGACTGAGACACCCTTTAATCTAATTGCTACTGTGAATATTAATACGAGCATCCAAGAAGTGTTAAAACGTGTACACAACTTTTTTGAAGTGTTACTGATTCATAGCATATGCTTTGACAAGAATCTGTAATATCAAACAGAAGGCACAGATACATGGTAGATGGTGGTGCAATTATGAATGAGTAAAATGCAAATATATATTTTATGCATCTCTTTCAAAACATCAGACTATGCACTTCAATACATAAAGATATTAGCGGTGATGTTATCAACCAAAGTACCAATGGATGCCACAGCCTTAAGTTTAATATACAAGAGAAGCTAATTTATATTTGTTCTTAAGATATTATTGCCAGTGATATGAAGCAAACAGCATGCTCTTAATAAAGGAAATTTTCTGAAGCACTAACATGGATCATCTCTGTAATTTCAGCTATGCATAGTTGCCTTGAACGCAGTTCAGTTGTCAAAGTACCTTCTAGTTTGTTAGAAGGAGATGGATTCGGTATTTGCACATTTAATGCTGTTGACATTAATAAAATGATCTGCATAACATTTATTTATTAATCAATATTGAGTAAAAGAAAGTACCGTACAAGATAGATCATTGATACAAGGGTTAAAAATCAAATAAGACATTTTATCACCATATCTCTAAATACACGAGCAAAGATAGATAGACGAAATAAAAGACCAACACTAAACAGCGGAAGGCTAAGAATAGTTGATGGAAATTAAGGTAATATAGGATGCCTAAGTCCCACATAGAGTAGTATGAGATACTATGAGGTAAAATGGTTCCCCCACCTCAATATTGAGCTTTTGAGAGGGGGTTTCCCACCACACTTGGTTGCCCAAAAATTAGTATCAAACCTATGGTCGATGCCTAAAAAGGGCTGTGTGCAAAGGGTTTTGAGCATCAAAGAAGCCAAGTAAAGCAACACCAAGTGAAGTATCACGAAGGGTAGCCATGTAGACATCAGCTCTCCAAGAATATTCAATTGATGGACAACAAAGTGTAGCCGTGGAGACATCAGCTCTCCAAGGACATCCAGTTGATGGAGATTGTATAAAGAGCTTGTTTTCATTGATGTGTCAGTGGAAAGTGGGTATAAATGTGTTAACTTGAAAGCCAGGTGAAGGGTGAAGAATTTCAAAACTTTCTGAGCATCATCCTAATGGTAGTTCCTCCCACAAGGCAGACAATATCAACCCATATCAAAGCAAGATTTTTCTGTAGACAGTAAAACAAGATCTGCATGTGATAATGAATTTTCTTACCGTGGGACGAAATCTTTTCCCTTCCACCCCCATTTTGAAAAGGTATTCAGCAGCTGAGGCAAGCTTAGGAACCTGTCACATGACATCAAACTTTCACCATGGAATATGCTATAGCTTCCAAGGATCAAGAATTACAAAGAGAGGAGTACAGTCTGATACCTCAGCAACAACCATTGCTCGCAACCTATTAGCAAGAAGAGATAGTTCATCGGCAACCAGTGAAAATGGGTCAAGTTGATCCTGAAAACAGTTCATGCATCTCAAAAGAGGGGTGATAATTAATTGAGGAGCATTAAAGTTGGAAGAAAATCTTCCCATTATTTTTTTCTTTTTTTATTTACATTTTTTGCCAAAAAAATACTTGAACAGGTCAAAACAGTTCAACTTGATCCTTGTGATAGTTTATGAATATCACGGAAGAGAAATAAGTAAAGCAGATTGAAATTTACCCACGATTCTTATACTTTTTCTTTTTTTCTCACGAAACACATTTGCAGGCATGCATGCCACACGTCACAGAAACTAAGGTGGAAGAAAATTAAGGATTTTTACTTTTCTTTCTTTTTTAACTTTCAGCATTCATACGTTATGTGCTAAGACATTATGGTACTAGTATTCAGGACATGATATTAAACAGGCACCATAAGACATGAAAAGATATCCAAGTGCGGAGCTGCAATTTGAACTTATCTGATATGAGGTTATGATTTTATTCTACAAATATAAAAGATTATATAATAGAAAATATATAATCCTCTGAGAAGTGGTACTTCACACCAGAAGACAAAAGGAGATGCTAAAGGAACATACTATACCAACCTCAATTATGGAGCTGCTTTGATTATGGAATTGGTGGCTAGCACTATGCAGCGTGGTTAGACATTTAGAGAAAATTAAACTTCTACAAACCTGCAACTCATGAGGCAATGTACAATTAGAATGAAGTTTTGCGCTACATATAGACAACCACAAATATTTATTACTCAAATTTTACAAGGATGATCCAGAAATGACCAAAACATCTTTAAATATTTCATATGAGAAAGGGAAGCAAACACATCAAAGAACGGGAGTGCCAATGGAGAATGTGTGAGCCATAACCTATATAATATAAATATTTCGCCGGTTAGATATAATTATTTACTTAAGCAGATTTATGGTCCAAAAATTTGTACATATGAAACCTATTAGATATAGTTAGAGTTAATTACTCATTGTTTGAGTTCACAATTAAGAGAAACATACGAAAGATGTCCTTGTCGAACCTTCTAATGAACCACAGACCTCTTTTATGTGTCATTCCAAGCTTCGTAGCTGCAGATTAGTGTAATTATCAAAGTATATCCAGCAACAAGAAGAGTCTCTCCTTCACAAAATTAAATTGTAGCGACTCTCAACAAGTTTTCCCGTTTTAGTTTTTTTTGGCGTGTTCTCCTCTTTTGTTGAGAAAACGGAAAAAGCAAAAGTAAGCAACTTCCTAAAACCGGGAAGTCTAAACAGATTGTCAGCACAGGATGATGCTATTGAATAGTCTTCTTCTTCAAGAAATTACGTAAATTAAAATAGTACAAAGCAACGTTCCCCCACGATACATTGTTCAAAATCATCGTTCCATTTAGTGAACATGATAGTGAATATGGAAGAGTAAACTTTGGGACTTTGGATCTGAGAAGTAACTATTAGATATTCTCGCAACCTTTTAAAACTATACAAATAGATGGGCAAGCCCAAAATCGAGTAAACCACGTCAAATCTCTGAAATGGCATTACCTTATCAGCTGAGTTTGCCGGAGACTGACAAGTATGTGATAGAATAAGATGGCTATTCTGGCCTCCCCCGGATGGAAACCGCCGACATGCGTTCAAGCTGGCTCTGAGATTTCTAGATAGCCGAGAAAATCCCCGGGAAAATAACATCGTGCAGGAAGAAAATTGGCTTCAGAAACAGGAAGAATTTGAGGTGGCGGACGAGCAGCAAGGAGCGGTCAAAGAGGTGAAAACATAACCGCCTTTGTTAGATAAACAAGACCACTAAGTAGGTCAGTGTGGTGACGCCGGCGAAGCTCAACCGTATATCCCGCTCTTCAACTTTGCCTGCAATGTTTTCATTAAATTTATTTAGAAAATTATAAATTATAAATTTTTTAAATCCTAATTTAATTCTCCAAAAGAGAACATTTTTTCGTCAACTGAGAGTTCAACTCGAGCACTCCACGGGGCAGCCAGGGCCTTGACCGTGCCTGGCCGATTGGCTTGGCGGGAAACCTCGTGGAAACTATAAAAATGGATGGAATCCTATATACAACGTTAGTGTTAGTATTAGGCAAAGTTTTTTATTTTGACCATCAATCTCTCTTACTGAAGTTTGATGGCTGCTTTTACGCATATCTTAATTTTATTTTCTTTATTTTTTATTTTTTACAGATTCTTGAACGGAACAATGAGTCAATGACCCAGGACTAGCAAACCTCGTAAAGAGTTTTGTGCTTCTATTTTTTGGGATAAGGGGAGGTAATTTTCTTAAGTGAATTTTGGGTGAAGACTGATGTATTGGCAAGTCCATTTAGTGAGATTTTTTTGTCTCAATTCGGCCCAATTGTTTCTTGGTGTTTGGATTGGATCGGTTCGTTTACCCTTTTGCGCTATTCGACCCAGCCCAATTTTACACCTCTGCCGGACCTTACCCCACAATAGTTGAGCCAGGTTGAGCGAGTCGCCTAACTAGGGAACCCCCCCCCCCCCCAGCCCAGGTTGCTTATCTCAAAAGAGTTACCTACGTTAGGAGGGGCAAACAACGCCGGAGACTTTTTGCCCATATTGAGGTGGATTGATTATGATAACTTGGAGAAGAAGCTCAAGAGTTTTTCCGAGAGAGCCGATGAGTTTCTGCAAGGAATCAATAATCGACATCGAAATGCAAGCCATACAGCAAATACTACTATGGTCGATCATCTCTTGAGTTTACAAGAATCTCATCCACATTACTACACCGATCAAATCATCAAGGGCCTGATTTTTGTAATTACAACTAATTTCCTTCTTGTTAGCAGTTAATTGGCGTCTTCTACTTTGCTAATTTAGAATATATTCAGTAATGATCTTTTTGCGAGAATAGTCCAAGGGCAAGTCGATTTATTGATATTGATTATATCTTCAACATTTATATTGATCATATTTATTAAACTTTACAGGTTATGATTGTGGCTGGAACAGAAACATCAGCTGTGACTTTAGAATGGGTAATGTCTTGTTTACTAAACAACCCTGAGGCATTGAAAAAGGCACAAGAAGAAATAGACACATACACAGGACAAGAACGATTGATAGATGAGCAAGATGTTTCAAAACTGCCATACTTGCAAAACGTCATCTCTGAAACATTTCGTCTGCATCCTGTAGTACCATAGTTGGTTCCTCGTGAGGTTTCAAAAGATTGCACCATTGGAGGATATAATGTCCCACGCAACACCATAGTGTTAGTGAATGCTTGGGCCATCCACAGAGATCCACAGCTATGGAGTGATCCAACAAGTTTCAAGCCTGAAAGGTTTGAGAAAGAAGGAGAAGTTGACAAGATAATTCCTTTTGGAATGGGGAGAAGAGCATGCCCTGGGGCAGGCTTAGCTCAGAGAACAGTGGGCGTCACTTTGGGTTGGTTGCTTCAGTGCTGTGAATGGAAGAGAACAAGTGAAGAAGAAATTGATATGACAGAAGCATCAGGAATCACTATGGTTGTTCCCTTGGAGGCCATGTGTAAAGCACGTCATCCCATTATCGACAAGTATCTTCAAGAAGCTGCATCGATCGCGAAGGATATCTAAATGAAGGGATGATATTTGGTACATTTTACTTATGTTGTCATGGGACATGAATGGGAACGTCTACATGTACAATCCCTACTAAAATTCCAATGAGTGGTAAAATATATAAGCCGCGAGTTTTCTTATGTCTTGTTTCTTATAAATGCAGGTGCTTTCGTTATATTTCATGTCATATGATGAAAATAGTACTTGGAGTATTCTGTTATTGGATTCTAATCTTGACGACTTTGTGTGTGTGAAATATTATCATTATCACTGCCCCTAAAATTTTAAGATCTACGACCTAATACTCCCATACTTTAAGGGGGAAAAATAAGTTAAACATGAGCTATTGAAAAATTACATTTGCTTTTATCTAGTATAGTTGATGGCTTTTAATAATAGTTGTTAATTAAATTCTAATTTGTATCCTCTTCACGAGCAAGTAGTTGATAAAATTTTTCTGGCCGAGCGCATAGAATCACTCAAAGATAGCTACAATATAATCAACTTTTCTTGGTAGTGTAATAACCAAAAAGGCTCAACCAATATAACCTGATAAATTCATGTATGCTAGCAAAAAATTGATGTCATCAACTTTTTTTATACTAATTTTTAGATCAGATATTTAATTTCAAATTTTATAGTTGCCCTCCTAACATAGCAAATTAGTCTGAACTAGTATAACCTCTTGCCAAGAGTTGTGTAACTCAACCGCACCTCATGCCTCCTCTTATGGAGGAGGGCATAAGATCTATACCCTATAATGATAATAGGGGTAGGTGTGTGTTTGTGTTGTGTGTGAGTCCCTACCCTATGGGGAGGGGAGTTTAAAATTGTCTTAATCAAAAGGGGGGAAGAAAACTAATATATCCTGTTAAATTTATGCATAAATGTACGCGAAAATGATGTCAGCCTCGACTCAATTGAAACTGAACAAAATTTGTCACAAGTCTAATAGATCATGCTATTCAGTATTCAGGGAAGCTATATAAATACTGGCTCTATTGATTCCTCAGAATTTTACAGGCTCATCGCATATTATAAAAAATAATTTAAATGTTTAACAATTAAAATCTTTCCTAGTAAATTTTATCCGTACGGGGACCGCTACTAGTAGCCGGCTGCAAATGCTTACTTTTCGAAGCCAAAAACAAGATGCTCACGATTTGCCTGGTCAAAATTAGGGAAGAGTAATTAACCTTGAGTCTGTGGACCAGTCAGTAATTTGATATTATTTAAATCCGTTTAAATCTATCTAAAATAGATCTGTAATAGACAGACTTAAATGGATTCAAATAATAAATTATATGGGCAGATTATAAGCTGACCATTGGGTAGCCCACCTATATATTTTTTTATTAATTATTATATTATATTCATTTAAATTTATTTTTATTATATATTAATATATTTTTTAAAATTTATTTTATAAATTATATATAATTATAATTCAATTGAATAATTAAAATTATAAATGAATCATCATTGTTCGCCGCGCGCACCACATAATGCCCAAGTTGACATCTTAATATCTTATCCTACTCCACGGGTGGCCCACTCAAGACTCCACAAGCGTGTCTCTCTCTATATATACTGTTCAATGCTTACAGACTGATTTGTATCAAAATCGAAAGTATGATCATGGAAGGTAACTTGATCTATTATTTTGCTCTCTGCCTTCTTTTTCTGATAACTTTAAAGCTCTTCTTCAAAACAAGATCACGATTCAAAAACCTCCCTCCTGCTCCACCTTCTCTTCCTATACTGGGCAACCTCCTGCAACTAAAACCACCCCTCCATAGCTATTTACACTCCCTCTCTCAAACATATGGCCCCATTTTCTCTCTCCGTTGGGCTCTCGTTTTGCTGTCGTCCTTTCATCTCCCTCCGCTGTGGAAGAGTGTTTCACTAAAAACGACATCATCTCTGCGAACGGTGTTCACGTCCACCAGACCAAGTACATCGGTTACAACACCACCATACTTGTTACATCTTCCTACGGCGACCACTGGCGAAACTTACGTCGTATAAGTTCCCTCGAGATCCTCTCAACGCACCGTATCAACTCATTCTTGAATCTCCGGATCGATGAGACCCAGCTGTTGCTACGCAAGCTATCTCGCGAGTCCCGTAAAGACTTCGCGAAAGTGGAGCTGAGAACAATGTTTTCAGATCTGACCTTTAACGCCAACGGTATGACGAACGTGGAGGAAGCTAAACGGTTTAGAGATGTCATGGAGGAGATCTCATCTTTTAGTTTGGGAACCAAGGATTCGAACTTGGGGGATTTCTTGCCTCTGCTCCGGTGGATTGATTACAACGGCTGCCAAAAGAGATTGAGAAGGGTTGGGAAAACGATGGATGAGTTGTTGCAAGGGCTCGTCGACGAGCATCGGTATAAGAAGGAAGTATTGGAAAGCACAAACGCTTTGATAGATCATTTACTCGCATCGCAAGAATCACAACCCGAGTATTACACTGACGAAATTATCAAAGGCCTTATTGTGGTTAGTTTTGCTTTTCTATATAGTATAAAGCCATAAATATGCAAACTGCTTGTGCTTTTGAATTTATGCATAATGATATAAAAAGTCTTTGTTTTGTAGGTGTTGATAATAGCAGGAACAGACACTTCAGCAATTACGTTGGAATGGGCTATGTCGTATCTCTTAAACCATCCAGAGGTATTGGGAAAAGCAAGGATTGAATTGGAAGGTGAGGTTGGATTGCTCCGTTGGGGGTTATGATGTGCCACGTGGCACGATGTTGCTTGTGAATGCATGGGCCATCCATAGGGATCCTGATCTGTGGACTGATCCATTGAGCTTTAAGCCTGAGATTTGAAAATGATGACAGAGAAGCCCGTAAGTTGATAGATTTTGTAATGGGTAGAAGGGCCTGCCCAGGAGCAGGCTTGGCCCAACGAACCGTAGGGTTGACTTTAGCATTGTTGATTCAGTGCTTTGATTGGAAAAGGGTTAACGAAGAAGAAAAAATTGACATGACCGAGAGAGGCGGAAGCTTGATGCCCAAGGCCATTCCATTGGAGGCTCAATGCAAAGCACGTCCGATGCTTAGCAAGATTCTATTACAGCCCTAGATAATTCTAATCATGTCGCATTATTAAGGTTAATTAATTATTGAGTTTAGTAAAATTATGCAGGACAGTCGGGTAATAAATTTTACGCGAACATTATTGCTAAAAGCATCTGTACTTTCCAACTCTTTCTGCTTTTGCTTATAAGCTGTTCAATCTGTTCTTTTAATGAATTCTCTTCTCAACGTTTCGATTGTTCGTAACGTCTTCTGATCATCTATATGATCAATGCAATAAAGGGAAATCAATAAATTTCTAAGATTCGACTCTTTTTGTTTCCCAATTCGAGAGATGACATTGATCTCCTCTGTACAGCTTTCGTAACAACAGTTCGATCTCTTCGGTTAAGGAGATGGTACGATTCATTGAGAAGGTCTAGAGGTATCTTACATGCCAGAAATTTAGGAACATATTATACATTCACTTATGCCGAAGAAAAGGTTAAACTCGACCTAACTAGTTATCAGGTTGAAAAGAGTGACCAAACTAATGCTCGAGCTAAATTACTGGTTTAGATGTACTGTGATATCATATTGCTACAGCAGATTCGTATAAAATATCCAAAAGGTAAACAGCAGATACCATGCATAAGGCCATTATATATGCAATGTTGGTTCCTAAATTCCCTTAAAGTTATCTTACACTCTGAGCGTCTTTATGCAAGCTGGTTATAGAATTACTTAATGTATATTATGAAAAAAAAAAAAAAAGTACTCCATGTGAAGCTGCAAGGCTCATTTGGTGCGTAAAACAAAACAACGTTATTTAAATCAGTTAGCTACTTAGTGTTATATATATATATATATACATGTTTGGACAAAAGCTCTCACATAGACAGTTTTGTTGTAAAACAGCATTATAGCAACTAACCATGGCTTTCTAACATGAGGAACATAAAGAATAATATAGATAAGATAGCTATGAGGCCATTCCAAAAAGAAGATACCAAAAAACAAAAAAACAATTTGAATCTCATAGTTAAAGTAGAGAAAGATTCTAAGTGAGGTGATACTGATACTGTTATTTTTCAAATATGTTAAAACATTGCTAGGTGATAAAACTAAAGCTTAAGGAAAGGTTTTTTTTGCCCCTCCTCGGCATAGAAATATAGAATAACTCAAATTTATTGAAGAAAGAGTATACAATTTTTTCCCATATACCAACCAATTTGTAGAAAACAAGCTTTGATGCTAACCAAACAAACTATAAAGTGGGAATGCTGGTGTTGAAATTTGGTGGGCTACGGTATAGCACAATAAAGAAATAATATTATTGATTCCACGGGGCAGTTTTGTCTTTGGCAGTTGGTAGCCGGACGTTCAATTATTAGTGATGTCCGTGCTTACCATTATCCCTCCATGATGTCCACTTATCGCACTTAAAAGAAAACTGGTCCCAATAATTCCTCCGTGTAATGGGTCTATCTGTCATTTGCTGATTTACCTCCCGCATATGGCAGTGTCATGTCATGTCATGACCCTTAAATATCCCTCGAAGATCATGGATTCTACCACTTTACTCTCTCTTCCAAGAGTAAGACGACCAATGAAGTCTTCGCCTATCATCGGTCTAACTCACCGCGCGCCGCCACGTTGCCTACATTGGATGATAAATTTGTAAGAAAATGATATTTAAGTCCCAACAATTAAATAATAAAAAAAATTTAAAAAATAAAATAATTAATGTTAAGTCATACGAGATCTCATATGAATTTTTTCTAATTATAAAAAAATATAAATATCCCTAAAATTAAAATTTTTCTTTAAACAATCGTCTCTTTCAATTGCTACGGCATAGTGAGACGTAGAAACAAAGAAAGCTTTGTGCAGATCATCTAGAGATATTCACGCTAAATAAGCAAAAAAAGTTACTGAATTCACAATCCCTTCGTTGAATGAGAGATTTAAAGTTGTCAGCGTTGACTTAGATCACAGGATACATAGTAATAGCAAGCGGGCTATGTGGCAATTGGTTGTGTTACTGATTTGCATGTTGTGTTCGGTTCTAGATGTGAAGGTTGTTGCTGATTACATCCCGTCGGCGAGATTGGATGACTTCGTTTACAGGAATCAGCATCACCCCGATTCCATTTTGATCGAAGCGTTTTTGGATCCACTGTGCCCTGATAGACGGATACCCGATAGTGGGGTTTACCCCTCCATCGGGGAAATTCAAATGTTCCTTCTTCAAATGTCCTATCAGCTGTACTTACAACCTTAGCGCCTAAAATAACAACCACAGTACCAGCAACTAATAACTCCAGTCCCTGTAACTAAGAACCCCATCAGCTGAAACTAACAATCCTATTAACGGCACTAACAACCCCATCACCTGAACTAATAACTCCAACTCCTGAAATAACAACCCTAACGCCTGAAATAACAACCCCAGCACTTGCAACTAACAACCCCATCAACTGTAACTAACAACCCCATCAGCTGCACTTACAACCTCTCCACCTGAAATAACAACCACAGCAGGGACAGGGGTTGTTAGTTGCATATGCTGGGGTTGTTATTTCAGGTGTTGGAGTTGTTAGTTCAGGTGCTGGTAGAGCTGACAATGCGGGCCAATCTGCCGGATACGGGTTGGCTTGAAAGCGAGCCGAATTTAACCGGCCCGCTTTCAACACACCAACCCGAGCCCGCCAACCCGCCAGTTTTTTTAAATTATTTATTTATTTTTTAAAAAAATATTTTCATATATAAAATAATTTATATGTATCAATATTAATTGAATTCAAAGTATGATCTAAAATTGTCAACATATTTATTTTTTTAACTTTATAGCTATCCATACATAAATCTGTCACAAGTAAAATAATAATAAAATAAAATATATATTTAAATAAATGACTTGATAAGAAAAAATTAGCATAAATTAAGTATAATGTAAATTTGAATTTGGTCAAAACTCTAACATTAATAAAGTATAATATAAACAATAAAATTTTAAAAAAAAAAGTGGGTTAAGCGGGCTAACCCGCCAACCCGGCAGGTTAGCCCGCCGCGGATTCGGGCTTAGCGGGTGTAGGTCAAAAAGACCCGCACCAAAATGGGTTGTCAACCGACTATAAAATGGCGGGTTAGCGGGTTGGGCCAGCGGACCCAACCCAAATTCCCAGCTCTAGGTGCTGGGGTTGTTAGTGCCGTTAATGAGATTGTTAGTTGCAACTGATGGGGTTCTTAGTTACAGGGACTAGAGTTGTTAATTGCTGGTATTGTAATTGTTATTTTAAGCGTTGAGGTTGTAAGTGCAGCTGATGTGACATTTGAATAAGGAACATTTAAATTTTCCCAATAGATGGGTAAATTCTACTATCGGGTATCTGTATCTCGCTATCGCGAGAGCTATAATTAGACGTTTGCTTAAGGGAAAATTTCAGTTTTAGGGATATTTATGTCTTTTTATAATTAAAAAAAATTCATATAAGGTCCCATGGAACTTGATATTAATTATACTATTTTTTAAGATTTTTTTATCATTTAATTATTTATATAAGATTTAAATATTATTTTCCCTAGATTTTTTATCGATACTCAACTCTCTAGTCATTTTCTATTGCACAAATATTACAAGTTGGTTTCCGGTCCAAAAAAATATTACTAGTGGGTGACAAGTCAACCTCACGGTTCAAAGTTGACGAACCGGTGTCCCGTTGTCTTTCTCCTAGCTACTTCCGCGTCCTCTTAACTCCTGGGTTCATTGTTCTCCACTAATGCAATAATCAAATTGATAGCTAGGCTAAGACTAACCGACTCCTTTTCCATGGGAATTCTTCAATTCCATAGAGTTCATATCTCTCTGTTTCTTCTTCATGTTCTGGTTCAGTTGGCATGGTTTCAGTCTCTCTCATCAGCGTACAACGTCCCCGGTAAGTATTTTATCAGCTGTGGCTCAAACAAGAACGCAACAGACACAGAAAGCGGTCGGGTTTTCGCTGGGGATTCTTCTCTTTCCTTATCCTTCCCGAAACAGAGTAGCGCCAAGGCAGCAAGCACACAGTCATCAGCCATATCTCCTATCTACCAAACGGCAAGGGTCTTCCAACAGAAATTCTCGTACGACTTCACAATTGATACTTCTGGCTCTTATCTGGTACGCCTTCATTTCTTTGCTTTCTCTTCCTCAAGTAATCTCTCCACAGCTCGCTTCAATGTTTCGGTTCCTGGGTTCTGGCTCTTGCAAAATTTCTCTGCCAAAAATGCTAGCAATTCTCCTTTAGTAAAAGAATTCTTCATACGCATCGATGCCACCGACTTCAAAATCACTTTCAGGCCTCTGGAATCATCATTTGCATTCGTAAATGCCATAGAACTCTTGCTTCTCCCGGATCATTTCATTCTAGATAATGCTCCGACTGTGAGACCCAGTGGCAATTCTGCGGTTTACACGGGTTTGCAGTCTCGGGTGTTACAGATGACTTACAGGCTTAATGTTGGAGGCCCTGATGTCTCAAGAAGCCAAGATGATCTTTTCAGGTTCTGGGAAATAGATGATCCTTATTTGATTAATCCACAGGCTGCTGATACTGTCCATTCCACCGTTGATATTGAATACCGGGACGCAAATTCTGAATCTGATAATATTCATTGGGCTACTAAGTATACTGCCCCAAATAATGTTTACCTGAGTGAAAGAAAGGTTCTTTTAAATTCCAATGACTCTAATTTCTTTAACATAACATGGGGTCTTGCTGTGGAAAAGAGAGCTAATTATCTTGTTCGGGTTCACTTCTGTGACTTGGAGAGTACATCTCCTAATCTTACATTCTTCAATCTATTCATCTTCAACAACTTCGGCTCAATGATCAATTCCTTCAACATATCTAACCAGCTGCCTGTTCCATTTTATTATGATTTTGTGGTCAATCCTGATGACTCTGGATTTGTAAATATCAGCATAGCACCCCTTCCTTCTCTAGTTCCAAATACGTATCTGAACGGACTGGAAATTATGAGAATTATTGATTCTTCAAATTCCGTTCCGGTGGAGAAATCCAATGCGAATAATAATCATCTCCATCTGGTGCTGGGGTTATCGCTTGGAATCGGAGGTTTTGTCCTGATTTCTATTATACTAGCTGGGTTCTTAATATGGCGAGGGAAGTTCAGGAAGCAAGAACCTAAGCCTGTTGAGAATTCAGACTGGTTGCCATTGCCATTTTATGGAGGAGGAAGTTCTCACAGCAGATGGACTGAAGGAACTCCGCATGGCTCTCCTCTTCCAAACTTAAATCTTGGGCTCAAAATCCCTTTGATTGAGATCCTATCTGCAACCAACAACTTTGATGAAAAAAGATTAATTGGAAAGGGTGGTTTTGGCAACGTTTACAAGGGAGTTCTCAGGAATGGTTTGAGAGTGGCTGTGAAAAGAAGTGAGCCCGGGTCAGGACAAGGTTTTTCAGAATTCCAGACAGAGATTATGGTCCTGTCCAAAATTCGACACAGGCACCTTGTTTCCTTGATTGGGTATTGTGATGAAAGGTATGAAATGATTTTGGTTTATGAATACATGGAAAAGGGGACACTGAGGGATCATTTGTACAATTCAAATCTGCCCAGCTTGTCTTGGAAGCAGAGGCTTGAGATTTGCATTGGATCTGCAAGGGGTCTTCATTACCTTCACAAAGGAGCATCAGGAGGCATCATTCACCGAGACGTGAAGTCTACAAATATATTGCTTGATGAAAACCTTGTTGCTAAAGTTGCTGACTTTGGCCTCTCAAGAACAGGCCCTCTTGAACATCAGCCTTATGTCAGCACAGGTGTTAAAGGCACTTTTGGGTATCTAGATCCTGAGTATTTTCGGTCACAACAGTTAACAGAAAAATCTGATGTTTACTCATTCGGCGTTGTACTTCTTGAAGTGTTATGTGCAAGACCAGCCATAGAACCTATGCTGCCACGGGAGCAGGTGAACTTGGCTGAATGGGGAATCCTTTGCAAGAACAAAGAAATGCTCCAAGAGATTATAGATCCTTCCATCAAGGGGCAAATAGATCCAAACTCGCTCAGGAAATTTAGCGAGGCGGTAGAGAAATGTTTACAGGAAGATGGTTCTGATAGGCCTAGCATGGGTGATTTATTATGGGACTTGGAGTATGCGCTACAGCTTCAGCAAGGCTCAATTCAGAGAGAACCCCACGAGGACAGCTCTAGTGCTGCTTCTGTATCAATTCAATTGCCCAATGTTCGCCGACTTCCTTCACTTTCTTCACTTGGTGAATCAGGTGAAGTGTCCATGACCATGATAAGGGAAGATGAATATGATAGCACAGTGGGTTCAGTTTTCTCGCAGTTGAAAATCGATGATGCTAGATAGTTTATCATCGTCAAGGCCTTCAAGGTACAATAAAACCTGCTTTTGTTGTGTATAAGGTAGAGTAGCTGCTATACTAATAGCTTGCCTGACTGTATATTTTGTTTTTCTATGATCCCCTGTTGTGATTGTCAGTGAAAGTTTGTATTAAGCTATGAAACCAAATGTAATAGCAATGATAATTTTTTTATGATTGTCGGAGAACGACTCCTCCGAAGCTTTGTGTTGATGGTACTACTAATATCATACTGGACATATATAGAATGAGTACAGACTCAGTAAGATAACTGAGTAATGGCCCATACAAGGGATCACAAGCATGAACTTCAGTAAAGATTTGCAATCTTTGAAGCCAAACCTCACTGCAGCTACGAACTTTCGTTTATGTCAGTGAAGTGCTTTAGAGTATAAAACTGGCATGTGCATAAATCGAATGCACAGTCATCGGACATGATGTGTTAGACGTAGTAAAAGCCTTAGCCATTTGATAGGTTTTATCATCATTCTAATTTGGGCGATCTAGTGCATGAGGTATATATCAGTATCACCCAATGCTTTTTTGGTTGCATGTAGCTCTGCTTACTTACCCTGTGGTTCATGATAATCACTTCACACCCAGAAATATCATATACTTGCTTCCCTTACCTTGAAATATTTGGTATGAGCTGCTCCAGCGGATTATTTCAGTTACGAGTGTTCAAGATCACCTTCTAGTTAGTGTGTTTGTGCTGCCAAGAACCTCTATTTTTCACTAATTCAAACTCATGTAACCAGCAAATTTAAAAAAATGCTCAAACTTGTATGCTATAAATTCAACACTCGAATATCTTATATATATAGACAAAGATTATACATTCCATAGTTAATGTACAAAGCTGCTCTATAATGAATCCAAATGTAACCAAATAACCCAATCAAAATAAGAAACAGGTAGGAATCATGAACTGAGAGACTGCTAGTGACCAGAACCTTTTCTGCTGGGGCCTGAAGCCATTGTATGGAATTTTTCGTTCCCAATCAAAACCCGGCTGCTTTGGTTTTCTGCAGGGCTGTCTGTCTTCTTCTCTACCGAAGAAGCTCCCCTAGGACTATTAGGCGGTTCCCGAGGTTGACGAATATTGGCCCTCTGTTCCTTGATTGTTGATGAAAGTACTCTACCATTCACAAGACATGGCCTTGTCAAAGATAGCATCATCATCATGAGGGCGATCAGGAGGAAAACAGAGAGCCTTCTCATTCTAGAGTTGGCACAAACCGTCTCTCCCAACCCTATTGGTAATGAAAAGCTTGGAATTTTTATACCCAAATAAAGTGTTGAAGCTAAAAAGATAGCTTTGGCATCTCCAACGAGTATGCTAAGTGTTCTTTCGCATATGAACGAGGAGCTTGGAGGGGCAAATGGACGGTGAAGGGCTTTTAGGAGTGGGACCTCCTAAAGGCAAGTATAAGTTGACTGAAACTTTTCTTATAGGCAATAATCATGCAGTCATCACTAATACCCAATACCACCCTTCCCATTTGAGTCAGGCTCAAAACTTGACTTTAGAGAATGACTTTGTGACTTGGGAAACACGCAGGATCAAAGCGTTTCCAAGCTTCTGGTGCATATTGTTATAGTGAGGAAAGTGGGTACCGGATGCAAAAGTTGGGGTGGAATCAATATACTAAGGTGATTATGAGCCAGCAGAGTCTTTGGACTTGGGTTCACATACTCACAATTTGCACTGCAAGATTCTCAATTATTTATTTTCTGTGGATAGGACTAAATGAATAAAATTTGTGCTGTCTTAAGGCTTTTTATTTCAGGAAATTGTGTCTGCCTATTTCTTTCTAAGTATCAAGAGGGGAAAAAATGGGAAGGAAAAGTATCTACAGGTTCACAACTGTAGCACAAAATGAGGGGAGCTGTGCGTGCGTCAATAAATTAATGGAGGAAAGGGGTAGTAAGTGCATGTTCACTTATTCCTTTTTAACTTTTTGAAATCGATGGACGACAGAATGAATGGTGCATCCACGCTCAAAGATAGCCGGAATCGTCAATTGGTGGCTTCCAATCATTTTTTTAATATTTATGAATCGAAAGGGGGACTAAAAATCTAAGCATCTTTATTGAACAGAATATGTAATTTTACCTATAACCCTACCCCTTTTCCACCATCTGTTTTTTCCTCTGTTAGCATCATTTTGGGGGAGGGTTTTTATTCTTCCCTAAACGTGTATTCTTTTGATTTGGCAAACGATTACTAACCATATGTTTTTGTGCTTTTAAATGCAAGGTGCAACACATGGTACTGTTTGAAGACTTGATATGTAACAAGAAGCATTAAAACATGGTCATTGGTTTTGATGCGAGTCGCTTGAATGAATAGGAATTAAGGAGAGATTATGCTTTCATTGGGTGTCGGATGAGGGAGTATTGAGTCTGGAACTTTCTTTGTTCTCTGGTCAAGTGGAGAACCCAAGATGACAAAGCAAGGGTCGAGAGAGACAGAGAGGGAATTCACTAGTCCAAGAACAGAATAATGAACATGCATATTGATTGGGCCTAATCAGAGCAAAAAGATAAGTGACAAGAATAAAAAGAAGAAAGGGAGCAAGGAAAAACATATAATTGCGTTTGATCCCTTAAGGAGATTCACAGAGACAGAGACAATCATTTTTAAGGGAACGGTGAACACTGCTCGCGATTTCGGATTTATTCAATTTCAAGTATTGAGGAATTGCTGGCTGGCCATTCGTTTTCAAGAAAAGAACCCTAACTCGGTCCTCGTCAATCGCCTGCTATTGAGCTGTTCAAAATTGACTGCTTGGCGCCTTCACTCGTAAGCGTTACCAGATTGTGATCTTTGATTTCATCAGAGCCTGCCACCACTGCATTCGATTTTCCCACAAAAGACAACAAACAAATACCCTGTTTAGGTAATTAGTTCCCCTTTATCATTGAAAAGTACGTAAAACGAGAGGGAAATCGTCATAACCATCAGAAATGGAGGCTAGGGTAAGAAAAGGTAAGGTTATAGCTTTCTGGATGAAAAATATCATACTAGTGTGTAAAACACAAAATCTTCTGTGATTCCAAAGAAAGACTGAACGATAACTTCAAGAAAAAGTGAGCTTTTTTTTTCAATTTCTGTGTGAATTTTATTATATATTTTTTACAATTATATTGTTTCCCATACTATTTATTATAAATTCATATTTAAAAACTGTTAGGTTTAAATACAACTCAACTCTCCCAACATAATTTAAATAAAGGAAACACAACCATTTCACAATCACTTGTTTAGTCGTTTAAACAATAAGAACCCCTACCATTCACATCACTACATCAGATTGATTGAATATTTAATAATCTTTTATTTTAAAAAATTGTCTTATATTATTTTCTTTAGAAAATATTGTCCAACATGGAATGGGCTTATGGATTTTCTCTGTGCCTGCAAAGTGTTCAGTTAGAGATTATTGGGGAGGGCATGGTGTTGCTTACGTCTGAATTTCGTCATGGGATCCGATTCAGAAGAATAGTGAAGGAGCTCTCCAACTGCCCATTGCCCAAAATGGAAACACACTCGTTAATTCATGGGGGTCAATTCTTTAAAAATTAATATTGGCGTAAAAAACTACAACATGGTGAACCAAGATATAAATACCCTATACTTATTTATATAAAAAAAATTGTAAGAATATAAGGTATAACATAAATAGTTAATCACTCACAATACGGTAAATCAATATTTAAATCATAATTGAGAGATATCTATATTTAATGGCTAACACTATCTTAAATATAATTACATCCAATAAAAAGTGAAATATGCTTATAAAAAAAATAGAGAGATGCGATGATTTACCCTAATTGGGTATAATAAAAAAGGATGATTTCATAAGATGTGGTTGATTAAAGTTTAAATTTTTATTAAAAAATATATTTATATTTAATATTTATCAGTTTTTAAACAGTTGCCTTGCCTTAGGAAACAAGACATGTTAGGATTTTAGCGAATTAAGATGGTGGCTGAAAAAAAAAACAAATTAATGTCTTTTAGCCTCTCCATGGACAACTAGAGATGGTATATTTTTTTATAATTTAAAATAAATTAATTTAAAATATTTTTTATAATTTATGAAGGGTTAAAGTTATTTAGAAATTTTATAACTTTAAATAAAATAATTTAAAATATTTTATTTTTACTTCTATCATTTTATTTCTTAATTTTTTTTATATTAAAAGTAAAAATATAACAAAATTTCATTATATCAAAGGGAAATGGAAGATTCTATTTTTACCTCTACTTATATTTTTCTACTTCTATTTCCTTTGTATCAAACATGCCCATGGGTGTATGTATATATTTTCATCTCCCTGCTTAATATTTGTAATTTTGGGAAACAAATAATCTAATCGAATATCGGTATTCCGTACAATTGAAAGAAATATATTCTTCAAATCGACGGGATTGCATATGAAAAAAAAATGAAGGAAAACCAAGAACATCTAAAAAGAGGGGGACAGGCCCCTTATAAGTCCGTATAAATATTCATTCGCTCTTATCTTTAGATTAAAAGAATTCTATCAATAACCTTATAACTTAATCACAGGAAAAGTTTTTTTTTTTATAATCGAGAAGTCGCAAGCCTTTAATTCACTTCAATGAGAGAAGACTGTCAACTTGATTGATTAGAACAGGAATTAAAGAGAAAACAGAAAATAATAATCATGCTAACTACACATCAATGATAGTGGACGACGAGCTGGTTGTTCACCGATTCACACAGATTTCTCTGCATGTATATCTCTCACCATTCGTTCCATTTTGTCCCAACAGAAACGGTGAGACTAGTGGACCAATAGACCGTATTGGATTAAGCTCCATATACTCTTGATTATTTTTGTTAGTTTCCATTCTCAGATGCCAACCCAGTTTCTTAATGAATTCATAAATTTCACTACTTTCTGTTTTCTTCGTTGCCACTCATTAAAATCAGAATATAATTATAAGATTTAAAATCTTTTATAAAAAATTTATAAAATTGCTTACTAAAAGAATCATCGTAATAATAATAGAAATCAAATTCATATCCTTATAAAATATAAACTAATTTTTTACTGTCTTTATCAATTTCACTGCTTCGAATCACTCTATCACTAGTTCCCCGAAGCAAAGGAACTAGTCGAAGGGTGAAAATTAGAATTGACGTCGTTGGGCCATCGTCAGTGAAATCGTAAATTTATCCTAGTCCAATGATTATTGAGCCCAAATATAATCGCACGGCAGATGAAAAAAAAGTTATCCACGGTTGGCTCATCCTTTTCTCTCTTCCAAAATGTCCCAAGCAGTTACAATACAAGTTCAATTTTTGATTTGTCTTCCCACAACCGAAAGAAGGAAAAGCAGGAAAAATACAACACACGTGCTCTTTGAAATAGGAGGGGTCTGATAACAATTTGAATCTGACTTTAGTTTTGAATGCTTTGTAGTTTATATGGGACAGTTGTAGTCAGTCAATCTGAGAATAATAAAAAGAAATGCGATGGCTTTTGAGAGTTTAGCTCCTCAAGTGAAAGTGACTGGTATAAGACTCGGCTCACAAGTTATTAAGAAACATGACCTAGCTGTGACGAGTAAAGCTCGGCATTAATCTGCCAATCTGTTTTCCAATATAGAAGAGAAGTTGTATAGTAATTTCTCACTAGCTATATGTGAACCTTCGTCCAGCTTACGCCCATTGATCTGCCCATACACAGGGTCACATACGAGTAATACGACGTCTTTTAATTATTTTGACTGGTCACAACATACTCCAATAAATCAACCACTTTGATCCTCATGTTCAAACTCAAATGACGTCACATGCTTAGTCTCTGGTCTTCATCTTTGAGCTCCTCGCTGCCGTGGGGACCAGGGGAACTCGACCAGTCCGGTTTGGACACGTCACTCTTCCTCTAACTTCTTCCTTCATTCTATGTTTTGATAAATACCACCGGATGGACCACTGTCCGCAGTCTTCCACTATATATATCAACGACTTTCAGAAGCTCCTCGGCTGCTTCCTCCTCGAGAATATGATCAATTTGCTGACGCTGGCTTTGAACGTGGCCAAAGATTCTCAAGTTATTGGAATATGCTTGACTCAAACCAACCTAAGCCCACCTTCTTCTCCTAACTTCATGCATCCCAATCCTATTTAAGGGACTCCTACCACTAGTGTATTCCATCCTCCACGGTCACAACTTAAAAACCCCAATATCTCTCTCTCTCTCTCTCTCTCTTTCCTCTCAAGCATTGTCTTACATCAACTTATTGAAAGCATGACAAGCTTAGAGCTCAAAGTTCAGGGCCTCTTGGTTCTGTTTCTGTTGGTGAACACTATTTTCAATGTATCAGAAGCTCGTCCTTTGAGCATCATTAAGGAAGTGAACGCGGGAATTCGGGAGGACGTGGATGTGTTTGATTGGTTATCTCTGGGATCGATGAAGCAATCAGGGCCAAGCGCCCCTGGTGAGGGTCACAAATTCACCAAGTATGAGACTTTAGGAGGGATTAAGAACTCGGGTCCTAGCGGTGGAGGAGAGGGACACAAGTTTACCAACAGCCAGACCTTCGGAGATGTTAAGGACTCTGGTCCCAGCCCCGGCCAAGGGCACTAGCCAGTCGACAGTTACCATCTAGTTACCAAGCAACTTGCAGATTAATTAATTCCTTCATTCCTTTAATTTCTATATATACATTATTTCGCTGTTATTCATCAGTATGGTTTGTTAGTTCTTTGTACAAGTGTTGTGTTGCCAAAGAAGACGATTATGATTATCTGCTGTTTAGATATAGGTTTTGTTTTCTATGTCAGTTACGGATACAGTGAATAAGAAAATAATTTCCTGGCCACGAAAATCATGCGAATCTTTGATGTCTCTGTAATACTTTAATGGAAACGCTGGCAAAAAGTACTGCAACAAGTCAATACTACTATTAAATTATAATACTACTATTAAATTATAATTCTTGGTATTGACTTTTGGAATACATATAAAGTCAAATTTTTGTGGATTAATCAATTAATTATACATAAATGCCAATCTTAGGCATTTTATTTTATTTTCTTAAAGACACTTAGGTATTTTATTTCTTCAACGGCTGCGAAATTTAATTCCGGCCCAAGAGGCATGCATGTCAGATCAGACGGAGCTAGCTAGGTTGAAGCTAAGTGAAGATCCTTTAGTAATCCATCTAATAAATTTTTTAGAAATATTTTTTAAATTTTAAAATTGTGTCTTAATATTAATAAAAAACTAATATCAAACTCAAATAAATTTTTATATAAAAAAAAGATGATGATCACGTCCGTGATAATTTGTGCCACATAACCTTGACTTGCCAAGATTTAACGCCTTGACTCAACCAATTTTCCTTCACAAAACGTGTAAAATAGCAAAATATTTTATAATTTAATTAAAGAATTGATATTTATTTTAAATATATTTTTTTTATTTATTAATTTTTTAAATTATTCTTATTAATACTGTTTTAATAATAATAAAATAATAGAAAAAATGAAAATATAAAAAAAATAGTTAGAGTCGTTTATAAAAAATATATTATATTAATTAAGTTAATTATATTTTTTAATATAATTAAATATGTTATATATTTATAATTGAAAGAGTAATAATTATCCCCAAATCTTGAAGTTGAGTGGCTCGTTTAACAGTGCATTTTGTGGGTTTATATGGGGAAAATATTTTTAATTTCCACCTTAATTTCCAACAAACAAGTTCAAACTAAACTTATTTATTCCAATTTGTATTATTCCACTATGCTTATCTTTACCCATGGTCTTCTTTTTCGTCGGCGAATGCCACGTGGATTTCAAGATTCACGTTGGCCGACACACACAGACCCAGCTGGTCGATGCTATTTGTGGATTCCTGACGCTGTTCTCTCTCCAAAGCTGCTGTGAAACGGTCACACGAGATAAGTCATAATGCACGGTCGGAAAGTCTAAGTATGTTACACCATTCACGAGTGTAATAGTGTTTTGACGGCCCTATGATCTGTGTGATCTCATGAACTCAACGGGCATATTTAATTTGACCTTCAACGTAAGCAAGTTTTGAAACGTCTTTCCTCTATTTGCCAAACTTCATTGCTTTCGGTCCAATTTATGTATCCTGTTTTAAATATCACGTATAGCAAAAGCAAATCCGCCACGGATATATATTGCAAAGGAAAAGGAAAAAAGAAAAGTATGCACGCGGTCTTTGAGTCAGGCTTTGCTTCGACTGGTCAGGTAATTCAAGAGTACACAGAAACACAGGAATGTGATATCATATGCGGTCTCCACTACTAATAATCTGTTTCCTTAATTTCTAACATACATGAACTTGCTTCGCTATTTCCGTTTCACATGCCACTTCCCACATTTTCCATTCATTCTGTTGAACGTTGAAACCTTGCCATGTGTGCGTGTGTTTGTAGCGGCCAGCTCCTTATATTAATTAAACACGTGTATATATATACAGCACACGGTGTGCTTTTAGCTCTTCAGAGTCTCTTATATATATCTAAGACATTCTCAACTAGCCTTCAGTACCATTGCATGCACACACTGATATCCGACGTCACCGGCATTGCAATGGCAACACTCAGCAAGTTCTCAAGCCTCTTGCTTCTGCTTCTCCTCTTGTTCTTTAGCTCCAAGTCGGAGGCCAGGGCCTTCGTTATCTTGAGCTTCGAACATAGTGTTAATGACAACTCTTATGAAGGTTTCTTTGGGGGTTTGAATCTCGTAGCTGTAAAGCTGTCAGGGCCAAGCCCGGGTCAGGGAAACCGGTTTACGGATTCTGCAAGTCATGGCCGAAGGCTTATGGATGATGGTCCCAGTCCTGGTCAGGGGCACTAGCTTAAGATCGTATTCATATTTCTTCCTTTTATTTCATTCATGTATGTAGTTTTGATGCTCTTTAATTATACCCAATGTCCGTTCACTTGAATGGCATCAATCATCAGATTCATCAGCGTTTTGCCACTTTCAACTTCCCTACATATTGTTGAATTTTACATCCAATGAACTGAAGCTCACCCGATTCTCTTCCATATGCCACTCCACAGAACCATCGTCATTAGACACATCAAAATACTCCTCCCATAATTAATATTTAACTAATTCGATTAAATTAAAAAAATTAATTAAACTAGTTAATATGATATATTTTTTTATAATATAGGTAATTCAGAAAAAATTAATAAATATATGATATATTTTATATTTATAATTAAAATTAACTCTTTAAGGATCTTATATCAAAAACTCTTAGGAGTACTATATTTTACTGTTTCTCTCTTGTAGCTAAAAAAAAGAAACTCATCGTGCATTGCAGAGGAGGCTATTGTGGTTAAACAGAATAAGGAGTAGTAAAAACTAAAAATCTACCATCCCAATCTCTCTTATTAAGAAAATAAGAACTCTATACATCACACCCTCACTGATGATAGTTACAGGACCTGCGGCATGAGCCATGTTTCATAACATAATATATTTTGTCTAAAACATTAATTTATTTGATCTCTGGTATCTCTAACTAATTATAAATCTTCATAACTAATTAATCAAAACTAACCCTAACTAATTTTTAACTTACGAAAAGTAGATAATTGGAGCTTATAAAAAGAACAGGGCAATGATTAATTGCTCTTCCACAATTACTTTGAAGGAACACAATGTATCCATCCAATCTAATAAGCAATACGCAGCATGTGTTGAGAATATTGGTAGTTTTTATTACAGAGCTAGTTTTATTTTATGCAAATCGGTTTTATTTTATTTAATTTGGACAACAGCAGCACCAGAATGGTTATTTTTCTTCGCCTGCGTTAAATTTTTTTAGGAGAAATTTTCCTTACCAATTTAAAAACCAGAGAGACCAGTTACAATCTGATCTGAAGTAAGACATAACGTTTTTCATCCGACGGGTAAAGAATCTACTGCTTTAGGATTTATTTTTATATAAAGATATGGATATTTTCTAAATTAAAATATTTTACAGATTGACAACAAAGTTAAACTCACAAGTTAGTCATTGGGTGAAAGAATTTGTAAATTAGTGGAGGCATCAGGCAGGTCTTCAAAGAATCAAAATTGAGCAGCTTACTAGCTTGTGATATCCCCGGTCGCCTAGGCGGGTCAAAAAAGAGATTCCCGCTAGAAGCTCGCTTAAATTTATTTGGGCTTCTTACTGGGCTTGATAAAGCCCATAAATTAAAACGGTCGTGGAATGAAACAGATGGGGTCCATAACCGCAAGTGATTTCTGTTCATTCGTCGTCGTGACTCCCGACTTCCCCCAAAATCTGCAAATAAGACGCTACTGGCTAGAGCCAGTGGATTTCTCGGCTAGAAGGACATCAGCTTCAACTTCAAGCTTCCGCACGCTGAAGTCTTCCCCTCTCCTACTCGAATATGGGAAACTCGTCGAAGGACGACTCCACTACCGACGGCGACACCTCCGGCGGCAACGCTCCGCCTTCTAATTCTAGCCTGTACTCCGAAGGCGAGAAAGTACTTGCCTATCATGGCCCTCGCATCTACGAAGCAAAGGTGCCTATCACTTTCCTCTTGCAGCTTGCAAATACATTTTTACTGCGTTAATTGTTTTGATCTGCTTGCTCGCGTTCTTCCTTGTCATGGAATTGTCACCTCCCCTGGCAGCAGCTTTGCTTCGAGTGTTCGATTGTTAAATGAAAATTATGATATTTTTAATTCGTACCACTTTTTCTGCGTAATTTTTGTTTCCCTGAAAGCTGTCGTTAAAAATGTTGTTGGAAACTAGAAGCGCTATATTTTCCTCACCCATTGGCACTGGCTATATCGAAAGAGAGGTTTTAATGAGAATGTTGACTGTATGTATTTCACGAGGCTGGGCTTGTTTTGCATGGCGTCAAAATGACCAATTATCGCTGACCACATTGAGTTTTAATGAACAGTTTCCCGTCAAAGATCGGCTTCGAATGATATTAACAGATTGTTATCATTTTGGTTTCTTAAACAACCATGGACATGGAGATGACAAAATGTATCCATATGTAATTTAAGTTGCTACATCGTATCTAATAAAAGATGTTTGACATGTGTCAGACAGACACAGCTCCTTTTTGGTGTGTTATGCTTCATCCACTTCCACTGCAGTAACTCTAATACCTTTCTAATTTCTAGCACAAGGTACTTGTGTTTTTATTCTATTAAAAGAATGATTTTTGAATTGGTAGTGGATCGTGGCTCCCCTTTGCTCCAAACGTGGAACAATGTTAAGAATCTTTTTTCATCATCTAAAAGCCAGTTGCCTTGTCAATAATAATGTCTTAATTGTGCAGGCTTTAAACTTCTCCCTTCAGTAGAGTACATCTCTCTAATTTTTAAATTAAATCATTCCTTTGAAAGTGCTGTTCCATATATAGGTATGAAGCAAATTATGATGCTTAACCTGATATGTTTGTGACTGATTATTATTTGCTTAGCCCTGAGACTGTTAAATCAGTGTTCAAGTTTTGACTAATATGAAAGTTAGGTGTTGCTGTAACATGAATAAATGAAGATATAACCAGGGTTCTTTCGTTTTCCGTCTTCTAATCCTCTTTCGTATGCATGAAATGTGAAGCCTCAACAGATGAATTGGTTTTGTATGTTCTTTGCCTTTAACTTCTGGTAGTATTGACCCAATTTACTGTGTTCTATTATCATCAGGTACAAAAAGCTGAGATTCGAAAGAATGAATGGAAGTATTTTGTTCACTACCTTGTAAGTTCAAACACAGTACAACCCCCCCCCCCCAAAAAAAAAAGAAGAAGGAAAAGGCGCACACACACACAGAGATCTTGTTTCCAGAGTTCAACTCATTTGTATATATAAGATATCTCATTTGGAGTCTTATTTAGTTTTAGGTTTTTATGTAATTTTTAACTCTAGAGTTGAAAGCTTGAATAAATTAGTAGTAGAATTTTGAATGAATTTGTTTTATGCTATTGACTTCTGTTTGCTTCACTGGTTTCTATTTTGCAGGGATGGAACAAAAAGTGAGTGCCTTAACTTATCTTGATTTCATTTCAAGTTCAGTTTTCAAAGTATGGAGGTGCAACTTACACTGTCTTAGTGCTAAGGCCTGAAACTTTCAGCTTGTGTTAGTTTCATATTGTTATTGTTGTACCTGTTATGTTGAATGGCAACCAAAGCAGTGCATAAGGTGACAAATAACTTTTCTAACATTGGATTTTGACCAGCCTGTATTGGTTCATCTATGTTGACAAGAGAGAATCATTATGGTTGTTACTTATTTCACTATAGATATTTGCTATCATTGATAATTATGACTTTTTAAAAGGGAACACCAAATCATTATAACGGATTAAGCATCTTTCTAACAGTTGGGACGAATGGGTGGGTGAGGACCGTTTAATGAAACATACTGAAGAGAATGTCCTGAAACAGCAGGCTCTTGACAAAAAACAAGGTGTAGACAAGAATGTCAAGTCAGGGCGTTCAACTCAAGCAAAGGCCAAAAATTCTACAGGTATGTAGAAGGCTGACCTTGAGGAATACCTTTTTATTATGTAGAAGCATACAGAAGAAATCTCTATTTCCTGAACTGCTGGCTAGATTATACTCTGAATTTTTCTTTTGTTTTCTTGATAATTCTATTTCTGCTTTGGATTCTGCAGATGCAAAAGTGGATAAAGAGGACATCAAGACTAATGGTACATAGTAAATTATGTTTCGTTTTCCTTTTCTTTTACCCATCTTTTATGCATTATAATAACTATATTCAACAATATTACTGTGGTTTTTTTTCTTTTCAAATGCAGTAGTTAACAAGTTAGATCTCTCACAATTGGCTTGTTTGATCGCTATATTGTTAGACAACATGTAATATATTCGTGCCATAGTAATATCTTTCAAATGATTGTATAAGTCTAATTTGTCTAATTCCGTGCAGTGTCTAAAGGGAAGAAGCGTAAGAATGATTCAGGAGTTGAGGTCTGGTTTGCATTATCTTTCTAATTACACTCACAGATTCCCTTATTATGATATCTTGGTAGATGTGGTGGGAAATTTTCTTGTGCTGTTGTCCTTTTGTTAAATTTTATATGGGAAAATTTCATTTTACCTTTCCTATACATTTATTACCCTTGCCCACCCCCCCCCCCCCCAAAAAAAAACAAAAATCACATGCTGATATTGTAATTAGGATTTTAAGATAAAATGTAGTTTACTCTTTTATGTGTATTATAATAATGGTAACAACGATATAATAAATCTGAGGAGTTTTGAAGGAGCATTGATGAATTTACCAGTAGTCAGTGATAATCTCATGAATTAGGATCAAAATTCTCTTTCATTTTCTCCATGATATCAGATACTTGTCTGTCTGTTTGATACTGTGGGAATATCCTAATATTAAAATATCCTAATATTTAAATCATTAATATTAGGATATTATTGTTAGAGATATTATTGTTATTATTAGAAACATATCAGATTTGATTTAGGTGTAGTTATTAGAGATTTGATTTTATCTTGATGTATCTCATTTGATTCCCAAGAACTCTGTATATATATGAGGCATAAGCCAAAGCAATGATCATCGGATAATTCATATTCTAAAATACCATATGGTATCAGAGCCTTCAGTCCGATAAACTTCTTGTCCAACGTCCTCTGTTCTGTTGCCTCTGTGAGCAACAGAGTTCTGTGTTGTTTTTCAACCAACAGCACCGAGTCGTTACAGTACCAAGTCGCTACAGTGACCGCATTGCAACAGTACCGAATTGCTACAGTGACCGCGATGCGCAGTATCGAGTTGCTACAGTGCCTGAGTGCTACAGTACCGAGTTGCTACAGTAGTTAAGATTCTGCCATATCATCTACAAGTTCTGACCAGCAGAAGCACCACGGGTTGAGTACAGGCTTTGATAGGGCATCCAGTGTTCCTGTTTCCATCGTATCTGGCAAGCTCACCTTAACAAATTATCAAAATTGGGCTCAGGCAATAAAACATGCAGTTGGTGGGCGCGAGAAACTTGCTTATCTGACTGGTGATGTTAAAAAATCAGTGAATGAAGCGTCCCCTAAGATGCAACAATGGACCATCGGCAACCATTTGGTTTTTTCCTGGCTTATCAACTCCATGTCTCTAAACATCAAGCGAAGCTTCATGTATCTACCCACAGCACGAGACATTTGGGTAGCTGTTCGTGACTCTTACTCATTCACCAAAGACCATTCTCGCCTATTCAACCTCCAACATAGTACATGGCGATGTATTCAGGGGACCCGTGGAGTGCACAAATACTGGCTTGACCTCGTGGCATTCTGGCAGGAGTTGGATCTTCTTGACGAAGATGAATGAGATACCCCTACAGACGTCGTTCGAAATCAGAAAAGGATTGAAAAGGGGCGAATACTTCTTTTTCTTGCTAGTCTAAATGCTGAATTTGATGCTGTAAGGGCCAGAATTCTCAGCAATTCCATACTACCGTCACTTCTGGAAACTTATGCTGAGGTGTGCAGAGAAGAATCCAGGAGGGAGACTATGCCTGTTGAATACAAACAACCTCTTCCTGAGTCTACGGCCTTTGTTAGCAAACATAACAATCCTGATGCTTCTGGTAAGACTCGACCCACCTGTGAATACTGCAAGAAGGTGGGGCATACTCGTGAAAAGTGTTGGGATATCTATGGCAAGCCAGTTGATTGGAAGCCTCGTAAAAATAAGCCACGAGCTCACCAAGCCTCAAATGAATCAGCATGTGCACCATCCCCATCTGAGCCATCCACATCCTTCAGTCAGGAGCAACTAAATCAGATTACACGTATGTTCAGAAGCCTTCAAGTTGAACAACACCCTCACGGATCTGCATCCATGACTCGTAAAGGTATAATTCCCATTGCTTTACATACCTCTCTTCCTCCATCACAGTGGATTGTGGATACAGGAGCCTCTGATCACATGACATCAAATGAAAAGATGTTTGTCACCTACCATCCCTTAGCAGGGAATAAGAAAATCATTACTGCTACCGGCACTCCTTCACCCATAGATATCATATCGGGGAAGATGATTGGTTTTGCTAAGGAGTATGATGGTCTCTACTGTCTCGACACATCTACCGTGAGTGCATTATGGTCCAAGATCACCACCTTTACACCCAACCCCACCTCTAATGAGGAGTTTTTTCTGTTATGGCATAAAAGACTAGGTCATCCTAGTGTTTATTATTTACAAAAGTTGTTTCCCCAGTTATCTATCAATAAAAGTTCTTTTGTTTGCGATACTTGTGCTTTTGCTAAACATCACCGTGTTTCCTTTCCTCCTGTTCCATACCAACCATCTTCTCCCTTCTCCATTATTCATAGTAATGTATGAGGACCCTCTAAGATTCCTAATCGCACTCGGACCAAATATTTTGTCACATTTATTGATGATCATACTCGCATGTGTTGGGTCTATCTTTTAAAAGATAAATCTGAGGTCTCTAATGTCTTCATTGAATTCTATGGTTTTGTCCAAAACCAATTCCATACCTCTGTCAAAGTCCTTTATACCGATAATGGCACTGAATACTTCAATAACTCCCTTCACGCTTTCCTGTCTGCTAAAGGAATTGTTCATCACAGCAGTTGTCCCTATAGTCCTCAGCAAAATGGGATTGCGGAACGAAAAAATAAACATATTCTTGAGGTTGCTCGGGCTCTCTTATTTCAGTGTCATGTTCCTTTGTTTTATTGGGGGGATGCTATCCAGACCGCTATTCAGTTCATTAATCGTCTTCCTAGTCGTATTCTTTCCTTCACCTCTCCCATTGCAGAATTACAAAAAACTCACGATGTCTCTCACTTACAGTCTTCTCTTCCACTACGTGTCTTTGGATGCACTGTTCTTGTTCATATTCATCATCCTCCCTCAAAGTTCCATCCCCGTGCCACTAAATTTGTCTTCTTGGGCTACTCCTCCTCCCAAAAAGGTTACAAATATTTTGATCCTGTGTCCAAACACCTGTTTGTTACCCGTGATGTCACCTTTGTTGAGCACCAGTCATATTATCCCGAGTCTTCGATTCCGGGGGAGAGTTGGAATGAATCTCAACTTGTGGAACCCATTGTACCCATTTCCCTCACACTACATGGACCCATTTCCTTCACACCACATGGACCTTTACAGCCTCCAGAAGGATCTGAACAACAAAGATGGGGAAAAATGTACTCACGCCGACATCATAGAGGCCACGACCATCATATCTCTGAGGTAGAACCAGTTCCTGAACCGTTGGTAGATCCTGAACATGGTGAGGCTAATCTAGAGCTTCCTATTGCATTGAGAAAACTACCACGGACATGTACGAAGCATCCTATCGAAAAGTTTATTTCTTATTCTGCTCTTACTCCAAGTTACCATGCTTTTGTAACTAACCTTGACAGCATCAAGATTCATAACAATATACATGAGGCCTTGGCTGTCCCAGAGTGGAAACAGGCAGTGATGAAAGAAATGCAAGCCTTGGAGAAAAATGGAACTTGGGAGATAGTGCAGATGCCTTCAGGAATAAAACCCGTAAGTTGCAAGTGGGTGTTCACTCCCAAATACAATGCTGATAGTACGTTAAACAAGTTGAAGGCAAGACTAGTTGCTCGGGGGTTTACGCAAACGCATGGTATTGACTACAACGAAACCTTTGCACCTGTTGCGAAGCTCAATACTATATGGGTTCTCTTCTCCGTAGCAGCAAATCTAGATTGGCCCCTAGAACAACTTGATATTAAGAATGCCTTCCTCAATGGAGATTTAAAAGAGGAAGTGTACATGACACTCCCACCAGGTTTTGAAGAATGAAGACAGAACCAGGTATGTAGACTGAGAAAATCCATCTATGGGCTGAAACAATCACCACATGCCTGGTTTGACAGATTTTCCAGTGTTCTCAAGGTTGAAGGGTATCAACAAAGTTTATCTGATCACACGATGTTTGTATCCCGTCGTAATGACCTCATCACTATTATCATTGTCTATGTGGATGATATTATTGTCACAGGAAATAATACTAAGGAGATTGATCGAATCAAGGTAGCCTTAAACCATGAATTTGAGGTCAAAGACCTTGGTAAGTTGAAATACTTTCTCGGTATGGAAGTAGCAAGATCTAAGGGTGGTATTTATGTTTCTCAAAGAAAGTATATCCTTTATCTACTCAAGGAAACAGGAATGCTTGGGTGTAAACCTAGTAAAGTCCTTATCAGCACAGTGAAACAAAAGAAAAAGGCAAATTGTGGTGGAAACTGACAAAGATGAGAACAAGCAGAAGAAACGAAAAAGGGATGAGATGAGAACAGACAAAGGAAGATATCAAAGGTTAGTTGGGAAACTCATTTATCTCTCACACACACGTCCTGATATCGCCTTTGCAGTGAGCGTTGCCAGTCAACATATGCATGATCCACGGAAAAAACATATGGACTCGGCTTACAAGATACTACAATACTTAAAAGGTACTCCTGGCCGTGGGCTATTCTTTAGAAAGAGCACAAATAGATCGGTAGAAATCTACACCGATGCTGATTGGACAGGATCACAAGAAGACAGTCGATCAACCTCTGGCTATTGCACATTTGTATGGGGAAATCTTGTCACTTGGCAGAGTCAGAAACAGAAAGTAGTGGCTAAAAATAGTGCAGAATCAGAATTACGAGCTCTTGCTCAAGGAATCATGGAGGGTCTATGGTTAGCAAGAGTTGCAAAAGAGGCTCATTTGAAGATAGATGCTCCATTAAAGTTATTTTGTGACAACAAGGCTGCTATAAATATGGCCTTGAACCCTATCCAGCATAGCAGAACTAAACATGTGGAAATCGACAGACACTTCATTCGTGAGAAAGTAGAGGATGGGATTATGTGCCTCACCTACATACCTACAAGGCTACAAACTGCAGATATTCTCACCAAGGGACTACCAGAAGAAATATTTAAATGGCTCCTAGGCAAGTTGGACATGGTCAATATCTATGATCCAACTTGAGGGGGAGTGTGGGAATATCCTAATATTAAAATATCCTAATATTTAAATCATTAATATTAGGATATTATTGTTAGAGATATTATTGTTATTATATCATTAATATTAGGATATTATTGTTAGAGATATTATTGTTATTATTAGAAACATATCAGATTTGATTTAGGTGTAGTTATTAGAGATTTGATTTTATCTTAATGTATCTCATTTGATTCCCAAGAACTATGTATATATATGAGGCATAAGCCAAAGCAATAATCATCGGACAATTCATATTCTAAAATACCACAGATACCATTACTCTATTTCAAAATATTCAGCTAATTGTAGTTTTCTAATTGTTAGAAGGGCAGTGTCTCTGTTGAAAAGCTAGTCAAGATTCAAATTCCGGCAACCTTAAAAAAACAACTTGTTGATGATTGGGACTTTGTTTCTCAGCAGGACAAGGTACATGGAAAGTATGAGGTCTATACCATGCAAAATTTATACTCATATTAACAAGGAGATGCTCATTTTTATTTCAGCCATTTCTTTTACCCTTGAATTTACAGATAACATTTTGCCCATACATTTTAACATGCAATTCTACGATGTTAACAATCTGAAAGAAACATGTTATGAGAATGTTAAGAAAGCTTCGTTGGCCACCTTTCAAGTAATCCTTGCCCTATCGGCTGGGTAGTGAGCTTATGAACTCCTGGCTTAGTGAGCACCTGCACAAAATTGTGCATTCATTAATTCAAGCAATGGTCGTTTAATCCTGTTGATATTTGACATTTAACTTGCATGGAGAAAAAAAATAAAGACTGACAGACTTTGACTTTAACTTGATTATATGATAAGAATAAATTTTATAACAAGTGCTATCTATAAACATAACAAGAGTAGTTTGCTGATAATATCTATGAGTTTCTGTCAAAACTGGAATGGATTAAATATTGCTTCAACCATCAAATATTACTTCAACCCAAAAGCTCAAGCCAATGGATGAATACAAATAATGTCATTATATCTAACATGCTCTTTCATTTGAAACTCCTTTAATCTGGAAGTGTTAAAAAAACAGTTGAGAATCATTTGTGCTGAAATTTAATCCAAGTAGGAGAAAGATTCCTTGTGAAGGACCAATTTAGCTCAGTTTGAATTGCTACGTCAAAGCTCATCAATCTAAGTTACGAGTTACTGTTGATCCCCGAGCTTCTCATTGTGGCTTAAAGATTTGTTGATATACTCTTGTTCAAATTCTGATGTGATGATTGATACTTTGTACTGTTCAATTAGATTATTACTCTTTCTTAAGGCATAAAAGATTCCTATCTTATGCTGATCTTTATCCTACAGCTTGTGAAACTTCCTCGTTCACCAACTGTTGATGAAATTTTGACAAAGTATCTTGAATACAGATCAAAGAAGGATGGCATGTAAGATTTTCTTATATATTGACACATCTAAACCTCCCTTTACTTGGGTGTCTGGCCATTTATTCTGTTATTTCACTCTCTCTTGCAATTGGCTGTAACTCTGAGATGTAAGTTCCGGACACCTCATTCACACTAATGATGAAGGATGCTGAAGTTACTTCTGATGCAGGGTGGCCGATTCACTTGGGGAAATTCTGAAAGGAATTAGGTGTTATTTTGATAAAGCGTTGCCTATGATGCTCTTATACAAGAAAGAACAGAAGCAATATAATGAAGCCGTCGTCAATGATGTTTCACCATCAACTATATACGGAGCTGAACATTTATTGCGTCTCTTTGGTACATTCATAACTTTCTGCTGCTTTAAAATTTGCGGAGGACAGTGGAATATTCTCTCTGTTCACGTATGCATGCACACATGCAAGATTGCATTTTTGCGTCTTCTTTTAGAATATGATTTATATTTTCCTCTTATTTATTATGTAAATCTTTAATTTAGTGTCACCGTAATTATTTTCTTCCCTTAATTTGTTGGAAGTGTCCAATTTTGACACTTCTAAACATTGAATCGTTGCTGGCCTGTTGCAAGAATAATATATTTGAAGTCCCAACCCCATAAATCTCATACTTCTATTCTAGTCTGGCGATGGCATCATTTTAGTGAAAACATTTGTATATTGTCATCACAGCTCATATGTTATGGCATTTTAACACTCATGACTTGTGATCTATGTGCTTGACAATTTCCCCCATTTTATCTATTTCCTCAAAATTTTCATTTATATTCTGGTACTTGCAGTTAAGTTACCTGAGCTTTTGGCCTATGTGAATATTGAGGAGGAAACCCTGAATCACCTGCAGCAGAAGTTACTCGACTTTCTCAAGTAAAAACTAAATCCAGCTCATTAATTCCATTGTTCTGAATCCTTGATGAAAGATGCATGATCCATTGCTGCTGAGCTTAAATAATGATTTAAAGACTAATATATATTCTTTCTCGTCATTTTAATCTTTTGCACTGCTTTTTACTTTCAAGCACAAGATTTCACGACTTGTTAACTGTGGATATAAATTTTGTCATTGTTTTTAAAATCTGCATGCGAGTCCGAGTATTTTCTTTTCCTTTTGACTTTCTTTCCTTGGGGAAAAGAGAGTTGTTTCTATCAAACTTTTGAAGGGAACGTTTTATTTCACTGGTATGCTTCTTCTCAGGATCTCATGATTTTATGGCTGTCGGTTTTGATAAAGAAGTTCGTTGCAGATTTTTGCAGAAAAATCAAAGTACTTTCTTTCTTTCAGCATATGATGGCTCAAAGGTAACTGAAGGAAAAGGAAAGGGGAAAGATGAATGAGAGGTAGTGATGCATCCTTTTGGATCATGTTTGTTGTATTTTTAATGATCAAGGGCAATTTGGTAATATGATATATATCCTGCGATTCCCAGGACACACTACCCAATTGTTGTAACAGTGGTAGCTAATTCATTCTTTAATCTTTCAGAATTTACACATTATTTTGGCAAATGCTATCACACGAGCGAAATTCATTTGATAGTTCAGGTGCTTGTGGCTCATGGGATGTGTTCGTTCATGGGCAGTGATAGTGACGGCAGATGGACTGCGTATAGGAGCGCCTCTTTCACACTGACGGAATCAAGTTTGATTTCCTCTCGTGAATGAGTTCCAGCAAGGCATTTTTGTCTTCTATTAGGAAGAATGCTTCGGAAGACACATTGCACTCGAAAAGTGTGTAATTCAACAAAATTTCATCAAGCTCGTGTATGTCACGACTTACGCCCCTCACCCCCCAACAAAAAGAAAAAGGAAACAAAAGAAAACAAAAAACGGAGCAAGAGATTGTTTTTTAACCCAAAGAAAAGATGAGATTATTCACTATAATTCTGCTAGTTTTTCATTGGTTTTCGATGAGTATGGGGTCTAGCCCAAAAGAAGGAATGGGTAAATTTGATGACGAGTTAGCTGGCAAGACGATTTTGTGGAGTCCAATAACTCAAATTTCTATCATGAAAGTTCGTATTTATTATTTTATTACTTATATCTATAGTTTGTATCTTCAGTTAAGAAAGTTAAGGGGTGAAAGAGTGGGGTACATGATTGTTTAAAATGTGTTTAATTTTTATGGAGTATTATTTTATTGTAATTTAAATTCTAATATATTTAAATATAATTGATCGCTTGTTGTACTCAACACATTGTATTGCTTAAGAAAAAAAAGATTTTGCTTTGTCTTAGGTGGGTCTAATTTTTTTAAAAAAAAAATTGTAAAAAAATTATTTTATTACTTCTTAGTGCATGGGTCATGAGGCATATATATTCTATGTTCACCGTTATCGTTTGACTAATCTTCGTAATCTTCTATTTTATTGAAAAAACGAAAGAAAATAATAGTCTTTTAATTAAACGAACAGACCACGTGGTGTGGAGTTTTTAAGAGCCAGATTATTTGGGCTTTGTAGTGTATTGATATGATTAAAGAAGGTTATTGGTGATGTAGATGAGAAGGGTGGAGTAAATATTTTAAAGTAATGTAAAAAGGATAGTGAAAAATTAAAAAAATATATATTTAATAAAATTATTGAATAAAAAAATTATTATTAATTTATTTAAAAATTTAGTTGTTTACAGAATATAAACATTTGTTAATTTATGTAGCCAACCATTATGGAGTTATTCTCGTGTTTCCTATAGCAGGGAATTAAAGAAAATTCATCGTCTCAGCCCTTATGAGTAAGAAAACATACTATTAAAGAATTAATTGACCTCTACCTCGGCAATCTTCCAAGAATTTTTAGAAAATAACTAACTACTGAAGTTGGACCGTTGAAGATCTAGTAATTCACCCTTGACTTTTTTTTTATATATATTTTATATTAATTGAAAGAAAAATCCCACCACCAATTCCAAGGCTGAAGAATTTTGTGAATAAAATATTGAATAAATCAATGGAAGGTGGTTTGTTTATTTAGTACAAGGGGCAACTTGGTAAGAAATCCACAACCTCCTCATACACGAAGGGAGCCTACCCTTAGGCCATAATGACTATTAACGCTTTGTGTAGAAACATGGTCTTTTACAATCAAATTTCAGTCACAAAGTTAAACACCATATTGAAAGATTTTTTTTTTTCATCAAACCAATACAAATGGAGACTTGGACAACCTTTTTCTTTTTTCTTTTCGCATAAATTTAAGTCAAGAAAAGGATTTAATTCGAAAATTGGTTGTAATTGACAATTAATGTAAGCTTAGCTCTAGTATAATTATCATTATTTTTACCATTTTTTAGCGTCGTGGTGCAAGGCTGCCGGTTCAGAGTTTCCCAGAGACCAAGACCCACAAAGGGGCCGGTTTCACTCGGATGAGCACATGCTGTGGTGTGGGTGGCATAACGACGAACTGACTGGTTCACTCATCCGCAAGGTTAAAAGGGTAGACATTGTCGCGGAACTATTAATGAGGAACGTCTCGGCTGAACTTCGTTATTCTATTCTTTCTCCCGCCTCCCTGGTAATGGCCTGAAAATTGAAGCTGAATCCCTCCCTCTTCAAATCTGCAAATGGAAACGGTCCCAAATTTACTGCCGTCGACCCAATTTCAGTCACTTGTATTCTACCAAGGAGCCAAGAGTATTGGATTCTCCAAATCCTTTCTCCACCTGCCCTTCCTCTCTTACTATTCGACTTTTGGCAGCCGCTTTGCTTCTCGCAAACTTCTCAGGCTTCACCGCCGCCCTCTGTCTTGCGTTGCTGAATCCAGCTACGATCACCACCACCACAGCGCTCGAACCCAGCACGATCATCACGGTCACCACCACCATCACGGCGATCAAGCTCACCATGATCATCACGGCTGCCACAACCACCATCACTTACACGGCAACGATTGTGCGAATCTTACCGGACCTCAAAAAGCTATTCTCGGGTTCGCCAAAGCCACCAGATGGATAGACCTGGCGGATTTCTTGAGGGAGCATTTGCATTTATGCTGCTGTTCAACGGCTTTATTTGTGGCTGCTGCCATTTGCCCCCACACCTTGCCTAAGCCCGTCATCAAGCCTGTTCAAAATGCTCTCATTTTCATCGCTTTTCCTTTAGTTGGGGTATATAATTTTTTTACTCCAATATTTTGTCCTCCGTCCTGCCTGACATGATAGTTCTATTTTTCTGCAAAAATAGTATTTCATAATGAGTTCTGTAAATTGGAAAACAAATTGTTTTAAGAATTTATAGACCAGTGGGAGTTGTCGCCCCATCTACAATTAGAGGATTTGCTTCATGCCGAAATAATCAAACACTTCTGCGTGTTTCAGGTTCCTGCATCACTTGATGCTCTTGTCGAAATTGGCAGTGGAAAAGTAAATATCCATGTGCTGATGGCTCTGGCAGCCTTTGCGTCCATATTTATGGGAAATTCTTTGGAGGGAGGATTGCTTCTTGCCATGTTTAATCTGGCTCATATAGGTGATCTATATAGACTAATACGTCTGTTGAACTTTGTTTAACAAAGCAAGATCCTCAGTAAGTTTGATTGTCTAAAACGAGTGATTTCTACAGCTGAGGAGTACTTCACCAGCCGTTCAATGATTGATGTTAAAGAATTGAAGGACAATAATCCAGAATCTGCCCTTGTGCTAGAAACTGACAGTGATGATAAACTTCCTAATACCGTTGACTTGGCGTACAAGAGGGTTCCTGTGCATGATGTAACAGTAGGCTCATATATCTTGGTTGGAGCTGGTGAGGTAAGTTTAGTACGTTTGCTGTTAAGCAGTAATTCTGACATGGCATTGGAAATTCTAGCGGATTCAATCTTTTCACATAGCTTACCAGTTCTTTGCGGTCCCTCACAGGGACATTTTTGTCCTTTTCATAATGTGCTTTCTTTTGCTTTTGGTTGTTTAAAGATTCCCACTATTTCACATCTAAACTATTGAAAGCATCCCGCTATTAAAGTATTATCATTAAAAAAACTTAATGAGCAAACATTAACACACACATACACATGTATGCTCCCACACAACTGAGCACATATCCATATTCCATACATATAATTTGGGGTTTTGAGTCTTATACATCAAAAGAATAATGGAAATGGTATTGTGATTAGTCTGTGCCTGTAGATTGTGAAGTTTTCAAAGGCAGTGCTACAATTACCATTGAGCATCTGACTGGAGAAGTCAAACCTTTGGAGGCTAGAGTTGGAGACAGAGTTCCTGGAGGTGCAAGGAATTTAGATGGGAGAATAATTATAAAGGTATGCTATTAGTATATTTATTCTTGGATAGTTTGGTAAGAGAAATACTAGTACGTGTGATAAACTTTCTCCATCTTTTGCATTCATGATTCTTAAATTCAAGTTTTTTGCATTTCTACTATGAAAGGTTTATTGCAATGGAGTCATTGTGGTTATAGTGGTAATGAGAGCAACATAAATGACAAGCAAAATTTGCGGGGATGCTGTGGAGGAGGCGCTTATGGGAGATAGAGACTGGTTACTGGTTTGGGACTAGGAGTTCAAACTGATAATGCAAAATTTTGGGTAGCTACATTGTAGTAAGGTGCTTGTACTTGGTTGCAGGGATAGTGTAGTTAGAATTTTGGGTTGACTGGTGATTGTGATGGAGATGTTATTTGCTAGTTAGCAAGAGTTGCTGCATGTTTTCACCTCATAATAAATATGTCCTTGTGGTATTTTGCCCAGTACTGAGTTTCATGTGACGTTGACCATACTGAAAGTATTAGATCTGCGGAAAAAGTATCTTTCAAAATGAATACTCTAGAAACTTAAAAGAGCCAAAGTGAAGAACCTAGTTTCATCCTATGTAAGGCTAATGCTAGAATTCTTTTCACCTTGGAGACAAAATTGCCAGGATGCAAGTAGTGGTATGCACTTGGCTGCCTGGCCAACCTGGTACCCATTCATAACAAGCTGTTCGACCATATTTATCAATTTGGCCCAGCCTAACTCAGTCATATTGGGACTTTTATGACTTTGGTTGAGCTGAAAAATGTAGTTTTAAAGCCTACATATGTGAATTCTTTTGGAGCAATCTGCAATTTTACAAGGACTTACTTTAGCGGTCCAAATTCAAATTCTTACAAAAAAACTGGTCTGCCCAACACTATCTGGCCTGTGACCTGGTGACATTACAAGTGTAGCCAAACACCATCCTTAAAACAAAATTTGCTCAATCCCAGCCACGCCATGCATTGAGCCAGGAAAAAACCTGGCCTGACCCTGTGCATCCTAATTGCTAGTGCTAGCTTGTCTGTTGATTCTTTGTTCAGCTTGTTTATGGTACTTGTCTTGTCCAAGTAAAATTGTGCTTCCTTTAGGCACTTATCATTGAAAGGTGCTTGTATTTGGAGTCATAGGCAACGAAGGCTTGGAAGGAATCAACTCTTAGCAGAATTGTGCAATTGACTGAAGAAGCACAGTTGAATAGACCAAGGCTTCAAAGGTGGCTGGATGAATTTGGTGAGCAATACAGCAAAGTTGTTGTGGTGTTATCAGTTGCTATTGCTGTAATTGGGCCACTCATATTTAAGTGGCCATTTATTAGTACACCAGGTAATTATGAATGTGCTTTGTTGCTTTGGCAGTGCTTGTTATTGTATTGAAAATTTCTACACTGCAAACGATATTGTCTTATTGTGTAAGAATTTTATTTTTCTTACAAATTTTATTAAAAGGAAATCTTTTGTTTCACATCTTTATATAATTTTAACGTCAATCGTTCAGCTTATTTACTTTCTGGTTATGCAGCTTGCAGAGGTTCAATTTATAGAGCCCTGGGCCTCATGGTGGCTGCGTCTCCATGTGCCTTGGCTGTAGCTCCATTGGCATACGCTACAGCAATCAGCTCCTGTGCAAAAAAGGTATAGTTGGGTTACAATATTTCACCCTTTAGTGTGTTCTTTACTTTGAGTCAAGTATAAAGTTATTCAAGTTGTTTTTGTTTTAAACTACAGAGCGTGGCATGCTCCTTTATTATACGTCTATCATTTATATAATTATATTAATTTGCAGGGGATATTGCTGAAAGGTGGACATGTTCTGGATGCTCTATCTTCTTGCCGTACAATCGCATTTGACAAAACAGGGACACTGACAACTGGTGGACTTGTATTCAAGGCAATTGAACCAATTTACGGTCATAAGGTTACAAATAACATAACAAAAATTTCTTCCTGCTGTATTCCTAGCTGTGAACAAGAAGCTCTTGCTGTTGCTGCTGCCATGGAAAAGGGTACCACTCACCCCATTGGAAGGTATCTCTTCTGAACTGAACATAATGAATTCCCTATATTTTTTTTGAACCCTTATCTTCCCTGTAGGTTTTCTTCCTTTCTGTTAAATATTATAAGAAAATTATTGCTTTAATACAACTTTGGTTCCTGTAGTTTTCTTGGATGTTTTAATTTGGTCTCTCTAGTTGAAGAGTAGACAATGTTGCCCGCCCATTTTACTTTATAAAATGATACAATCCCCCCACCCCCCACCAGCCCAAGGTCAGTTCTTTATGAGCTTCCTATGGAAGGTAAACGAAATAGGCATGATTCTGCACTATAAGTGGAGGATTTGACAAAAGGGGCGAAAATGGATTCTTCTACCAAATAGGAGGGCAATATTAACTGATTTTGAACAAGAAGGGCCAAATTGAAACTTAAGATATAAGTGTACACAGGCCTAAAAATCATTCGTGGAACTTTACTTAGTGTGTGTTTGGGTTCCACATTTATCTACCCAAAAGTCCATTTTCTAAACCCACTTAGACCAAAATAGTTTAGGTTTTGAAACAGTTGAGGACTTGTGTTCAAATGGTTAGAATTCAATCCAAGCTGCCCCTCATCTTCAATTAAATTACAAGGTATATTGTACTTGAATCCTTAGAGGCTTTCGTGTGAGAAAACATGTTAGATATTATAATGAAACTACATGGATCTTCACTTGACAGCTTTGGTTTTTAGGCTCAAATCGGTTCTTGACACTTTTTTATCATTAATTTTGTTAGAAATTTTGGCTTCAAATAAATTGTATTTACAAGTTGTTTGTAAGCATATATGCATATTAAATTAATGAATTCAGTTGCGTCATCTCAAATTTGTGAAGTGTGATCCTGATTCCTAAATAGTAATACTACTAGTTTTTTATGCCGTATATTTTTTGAGAGGAAAAAAATATTGCAGGGCAGTTGTTGACCACAGTGAGGGGAAAGACCTCCCATCTGTTTCTGTTGAAAGTTTTGAGTATTTTCCTGGTAGAGGACTTGTTGCTACTCTCAACTGCATTGAGGTATTTGGATAACAATGCTTACTTAGTTATTATATTTAATTGCAAGGATGAACCATCAATCTGCTATTCAGTTCACATGAATTGTCTAATAGTTTGAGTATTGCACAGTTTCGGTCTGTTCCTTTGTAATGTTTCGCATTCATTATCTTGGCCATTCTCTTCAATGCTTGGGCCTACTTTATATAATAACAATGACTCATTGAAGTGACAAGTGCATACCATATATTGCATTCTTTCTCAAAATTGTATCTGTGAATGGCACGTACAATGACTTAAATTTATGTCTGTCTTGATATAGTCAGAAACTGGAGGAGCCAAACTTTTAAAAGCATCACTTGGATCTGTGGATTTTATCACCTCGTTATTCCAATCTGAAGACGAGTCTAAAAGGATCAAAGAAGCAGTTAATGCATCTTCTTACGGAAGTGAATTTGTTCATGCTGCCCTTTCAGTTGACAAAAAGGTAGTGTGTTGTAAGTTTACTGTGTTTCTGTTTCTTGGGGGAGGGCGCAGTTTTGAACACTTTAAATGTGAAGTGATCTACTAATAGAGTTGCTGATAGTTTCATGCAATAAACTCCTTTGTTGCATACTGCATATACAAGTATTTCGCCTTATATATGTGTTAATATTTTGTCCTTCTGTAGTCTTATTTGGAATTGGACCATTTTACAGCTTTTATATTATGATAATATGCCATATTTTCTCATTCTCATTCATTTTCACACGAACCTAAATGAATATCCACTTGCTGCAGGTAACGCTGATTCACTTAGAGGATAGGCCTCGGCCTGGGGTTTCTACTGTCATACGGGAATTGCAAGACGAAGCAGACTTTCGCGTGATGATGTTAACTGGTGACCACGGCTCTAGTGCAAGCAGAGTTGCAACTGCTGTGGGCATCAATGAGGTTTATTGTAACCTTAAGCCTGAAGATAAGTTGAGTCATGTGAAGGACATCTCAAGGGATATGGGTAGGGGACCTTTAGATGCGTTGCTTCCGATTGTTTATTTGTTTTGTATATGTTGTGATCACTGATGTGGTTCTATTTGAAACTTTTTAATAAGTGGAACTATTTTACGTTTCTAGCAAATTCACTCTTCTTGAATTTAATACAACTAAATCAGATGCTGTCTTTTCCAAATGCACTTGCCCTTCCTTATGTTAGAATTTGATTTATTTTTATGCTCTGTATTCCCCCAGTATACGTGAGTCTTCTATTTTCTTTCATTTTCAACTTTGGGATGTTCAAATTTCAATAGAACGGATATTTTTATTGTGGCAGGGGGAGGCCTAATCATGGTTGGTGAGGGGATTAATGATGCCCCAGCACTTGCTGCTGCAACAGTAGGGATTGTGCTTGCTCATCGTGCTAGTGCAACTGCCATAGCAGTTGCAGATGTGCTGTTGCTCCGGGAAAATATTTCTGCAGTACCGTTTTGTATTGCCAAGTCTCGCCAGACAACTTCACTGGTATTTTACAGCACCTATGTTTTGAAGTGTTATTTTCTTCTGTAGCTATATAGTTTTTTCCTTACACATTAGTGCATCTGCAGATTAAACAAAATGTTGCCCTCGCATTGTCCAGCATTTTCATGGCGTCTCTTCCATCGGTCATGGGATTTTTGCCCTTGTGGTTAACGGTATGGAACTCAATTTCATAATTTGATGCTGATGTTGTTTCTGTTCACCTGTTTGTCTTCCATGAGTCTATGCAAGGAAAATAAGTGGTTTTGCTTCATGAAATTTGTTCTCTTTAAGCAATCTATCATATTGACGGAGGAATGAAGCTGGAAAAAAAAAATCTCCCCTTAGTCTTTGCATGGGAAATAAATGTGATTTTGCTTCATGAACTGAAGAAAGCACTCTATCATGATGAAATAGCAGTTAAATACCAGTTTATTGGAGGCTGGAATTCTGGATAATAATTATTTGGTTGAAAGTAGGACCTTTAGTGTGCGTATGATATAGAGCACCCTGACTTCATCTTCAATTCTTGGTTCCTTCTCTCGCTTATTTTTCCAATTTCACTTTTACATGAATGCAGGTCCTGTTGCATGAAGGTGGAACCCTACTTGTTTGTCTGAATTCCATACGTGGTTTACAGGAACCAGCTTGGTCATGGAAGCATGATGTTCTACATTTGATGAACAGAGTAAAATCTAGACTTCTGTCACTCACGACAAACAACACTACCTCGAGCGCCCTGGACACAGCAAATTTGTGACCAAGTGTTTTCAGTTTTTCACTGTAAGTAGAGTACTGGTGACTGTTAGATGGTGTGTGTATATTTAGAAAAAAGGCCAACTTTTTTTATTAGTAGCCATTTTTTATTATCTCACAGGTATAAACATTCTCCATCATTTCTAAACTAGTTTCTTGTCTTGTATCTATTTTTCGCAAATAAGCCTGCTGCAATTGTATTGAAGCAGATTAGGACTGTTGGTTAATATTGGATTTCTATGAAAATCAAGTATATTGAAAGCGATGGACAGCTCAAGAACTTGAATGCATGGGGGAATCAAAACATTTGTTTCATTAAAAAATAAAAATCGAACAGACGATATATTCACGTCGGTGTAAATTATTATTATTGTTCCTAAAAAGATAATTGACTTTTTAATTGAGTCTTTAAAAGGGCATTTTTTAATCATTTTTCCCTTTTTTGAAGTCTAAATTTAAAAGTTACACTGTGTTAAACAGATGAAGTAATGAAAATTAATGAAGTAAACAAAAAACTATATCAACAGTTACGTAACTCTTCCTTCAGATCAGAGTCAGACATCTTTCCGGGATAAACTAAGTACTATAATTATACTATAAAATATTAGTAGTATTATTTTATCCATCAATTCATTAGCTGTCAACTTGCCTAGGCGATTGGGGACTGTTACATCCATGCCTGATCTTAGAATTGACATTCAGAGGTATACATTGACCAGAATAACAAATACAGCTCAAATTGTAAAGTATTTGATAAATTTCAATACGAAAGAGCGCAGGTTTTGAGCAGATTTTTGTAATGGCCATGAAAGCGCGGCCTTAAAAAGGCGTTGTTTATAATGATGCAACAAGGCCGTTGAGTTAGTTGAAGCCCCATCCTTTGTTAGTTAATTGAAGCTTCATTCTATTTGTAGGCATATCCTTAATCACGGTGCCATTACATCCCTTATCACACCACTTAGGGGTTCCATCATTCATTTGTGATTTGTTTATGGTGTCTCGCGTGTCCATGCGGAAGTGATAATAGAACATCGGAAAATCCAAAAACTCAAGCGCCCACAGTGGGGTTCTAACCCATCACAAGGTTAAGAAAGAGCCTAACGCTCTACCAACTATGCTAGACGGGCTTCAAGCCATTATTCCTAGTATTGACTCTACAGTTAACTTTCTTCTTCCACTTTATTCACCATAATTCCATTACTATCCCCTCACAAAGGCCCCAGGCCTTGCCATAGCAGATTCCCCGACTTTTGAGCTTATGTTGGTGATGTTTCATAATTTGATGTAATTTTGTATCCCAAAAATAAATAATAAATCAGTTGTTTAATTATGACAATTTAAAAACGGTAAATCGTTTTTGAGTGATGCTTGATGACAATAATTGCAGGCAAAAATGTTTAACTGTACGAATACAATCATGATCCTTACTGTAAATACCAAAAATAAAACATCTTAAACCTTTGTTTTCAGATTAAAACTTCGCATTTCAATAGAAAAATTGAACAAGTCCAAATTCTCCAACATCAGAGGCACTGGCCGCAGAGACGAGAGTTGAGAATCCATTTACAGGCCTGTACAGCCCATGCTTTTTATTCATTATCTACAACAATTTGAAGGAAGCGGATTCAGTCAATTTATATCTACAAACAGCCCCAGGGTCCCAAATCATACTTAAGTTATATAGTCTTATTTTCAGTGTTCAGTTTGAAGCAATTTGCTTTGCATGTTTCAGTGGGTTGAAAGTTGAAACCGAACCAGCAACGGAAGCAGGTTCCCTCTTCAGTGCCTTGAATTAGAAGTGCAGATAAGGAAAATAAATTAACTTATATATTGAGATTTTACGGATTTGATTCATCCTACATCTCTCCTCGGTTCCTTTGTGTCTTCCTTTTTTTTTGTTGGCCCCCACCAGAAAACAGGAGTCCCAGGCGGTAAACTTGGGTGAAACTTGAAATTTCAGACTTGTTACCCATAGAATATCGATTCATTCCTCTGCTCATGGAAATGAAGTTCCTTCCCCATTTTCTGTTCCTAACCCCTTACCCAGCTCTCTCGCTCGACCAAGCGTTGCCTCTCTATTTACAACATACCAAAATTATTGCCTAAAACCATCATAAACAAAAGGCGGCTGCTTCACTTCCCCAACCTCACATTTTTCACATACCTGCCCTGTTCGATTCCTCTGACATTCATTAATCGATCCTGCTAATTCCAATACGCTTCACCGAAGCGTTTAGAAATCCATCAGCTGCCTGAAAGCACACCCCATTCTGCTGCTCCAACCCCGCCATATAACTCCACACCTCCTTCCTTATCATGCCTTGCATCACTGCTAGCAACTCTGCACTGACATTGAAACCTAAGAACCCATTCTGATTTGGACCCCTCTCGCCACTTCTATCATCCCTAACCAAATGAACCTGCTGTGGCAACACCGACATCGGAGCAGGTGCCAGAGCCGGAGGTGGGGCGAGTGGGAGAGCGGGCGTCGGCGCCATTACAGATAACAAGCGCTTACTGTTGGCCGGTGGTGCAGTTTGTGTTGGGTCTGCAGGCCGATTAGACACTTCAGAAGAGTCTGCGCCGGGAAGAGACAGGGATAATGACGTGGGAGGGTCATTGGAAGATGACGTCGTTTCTACTGGAGGTAGAACCCCACCGGTTCTCGGGACTGGTCTATAGACTTGAGAAGAAGACGCAACCGGAACACTGGACTCGCTCATATCCGATCCAGACGGGCTACCAGGCGTGGACGGGTTCATGCACAGCCCAGTGGACACGGGTACAGCGGCGCCGGCACTGACCGACCTCTTAAGCGGCCGCGGGCTGAAACTGCCATCGAATCCACCGACAGCGCCGGCGTCATCGATCATCATGGATGCACACTTGCGCTTCAACGTAGAATTCCAGTGGTTCTTGATGGCGTTATCGGTTCGGCCGGAGAGCAGGCGAGCGATGGTGGCCCATTTATTACCGAAACGGGCATGAGCCCTGATTATGGTCTCATCCTCCTCGGGCGTGAACGCTCGGTGCTCTACCTGAGGGGAGAGCTGATTGCACCAGCGAAGCCTGCAAGACTTACCGGATCGACCGCGAAAAGACTTGCTGATGAGGGACCAATTCCTGGGGCCATACTTCTCGACGAGCTTCTGTAATGCCTCGTCCTCTTCCGGACTCCATGAACCCTTAATCCGGTCCATATCCTTCCTGGCGGCTACCGTATTCATGTCGGTTTCAAAAACCGGCGATCATGAGAAAAGGAGGAAGGAGTGGAATGTAAATTGAGAGAGATAGATAAGAACAGAACAGTTAGGAAGAAGATAACTTGTTGCGACGAAAGGTTTTGGGTCGCGTGATGTTGTTCGGTTATAATGGATTGGCAAGAGTCGGAGGTGCCGGGGGCTTATATATGAGAGAGGGAGGGGCAGAGGAGACCGGTTGGGCAGGTTGGGTTTTGGAGTTGGAAAGAAGCGTTATGGGCAACGGGAACCGCTCCTTCCAGGGGAGGGGGTTAGTTTGGGATTTGCGATACAGCTGTCAAGGGACACGCGTCACCTCTCAGCTGCTCCCACTCACCCAAGTCATCCTCATCCTCCCTTGTCCTTCCCCATCACGCTCCTCGCGCTGGCTGCGGCTTTTGGTAGTCGCGTGTGGGGTTCACGCGTAGGAAGAGAGAGTGAGCAGGGTCGTCAAATCTGTCGTGAATAGAACAGTTCTGGAAGTTAATGAGGACATAGGGAGAGAACCAGAAATTTCAAGTTAATAATATCGTTATTTAAAAAAGAACAAAAAGGAAATAAAGAAATTTAGAAGAAGAGAAGAAGGATAACGATGAGATGAGATGAGATGAGATGAGATGAGAGAGAGAGAGAGAGGAGAGGAGAGGAGAGGGAGGTTTGTTGTTCTAATTGGTGGGCGGAGGCAGAGTTTGACTGGGGAATCCAGGCTGGAGGGCATATCGTGGGGGCTGAGGTGGCAGGAAACGACAAGATCGGTCGCCGAATCGGATGGCGAATCATTGCTGCTTTTCTGTCAGTCCAGGCTGGATACCTGCCACCACCACCCTTCCCACTCCGCCACAGACACCTGCCGGTCACTCCATATCTGTACGGATTCTTCCTCGAGACTTGAACTCCGTAGCTTCCTCTACTTCCTCGATGCCCATTTATCCTTACCCTATATCATCAGACACCCCTATCATTTTTTTTATAATGTAATTTTATAGAATAACTTAAGTGAAATACAGATTCATAACTTAATTTGTCTGACTATAATGTGATACTTAAATTCAGAGTTTTTAGTTGGGAAAATTTTATCTAAGGAGCTATGTGGGGAATTAATATCAAATTGACCCTAAATATTTCTAATTTTTTTTATATTTCAAAGACTAAAATAAAATTAAATTTGATGGGAGAAAATACATTTATACTCTTAGCTCAATTTAACAAATATTAAAGTTATTAATTCACTTATTTTTACTATTAATCTCCTAATTAATTTTTAGTATAAATCTTCTTATTTCACTTATTAGTGTAAGCTTAGATATTTGAAAATAAAAATAGGGGGTAATGGGGAAAGAGCCAGAGAGAAGGTTGTCGCGACCCCGGGGGTGTGCGCGCATGATATGATGAATGAAACAGATAACGGCATACCTAATCACCTAATGCCGTTTCTTTTCTCGCCCCTCTCCCCACCAAAATTTATCAGCCTTCATTCCTTAATCTAGTTTCTCTGCTTGCTCTCATGTTTTCTCCTGCTGCCTTATTCTGAGTATTCTTTTTCAAGAATGGATAACATTCATATCCTTTTACTTGACGTCAGAATATTCCCCCACGTTATCGGTTCTTAAATATTTGCCTGATGAATTTATACAAATTCCATCCTCTTCTTGACTTGGTTTTCCTCTACAACTTTAGGAAAAGACTCAGTAGATCCTTACATTAATTATTCCATAAATCCCGACCAATACAAGCTTGGACAAGCAATCCCGGCACCTATCTTTTTTATCAATTTCTTTGGTGCATGATGGGCAAATAGAATAGAGTTTTGGGTTCAAAATTTCGGTTGACCGTTTTGATCTGCGTGCCATATATGGTGATGCCCTCCCACGTACAGCAGTTTTCAAGTTTGAACGACTTTACTAATGAAACGGCTGTGTTGAAAAATTGACGTCTCAACGTCGGGAATTATATATACACGTTAGAGGGAATCGAGGAATCACATACCATTATGGTTAGTTAGTTAGTCATAGAAACTCAATAGAAATAGGAAAAATCTCATGCGTTAAAAGGATGTTTGAGGTGGAAGTATTTATATACCGGATACTAGTACTATTTATGTATCAACGGAATTCTCATATTAATAACGGAATTCATAAAACTTGGTCAATTTACGCGGGCCTTATTTATTCATTCCCGGGGATGAGTGGATCGATCGATAGTGCAAAACAGGGTAGCCGATCACAAACGCGTGGCAGTTGCACTCCCTAATCCCTATCAAGCGCCAGCGGCAACATTTTGGTAAAATTATTCAACTGACCTCGCTTCTCCTCTTCAGTACTCCAGGAGCCACGGTTACTAACTTAATCTCCATTAAAGCGCTTTTATATTTATTTATCTATTTAGTTTTAAATTTAAATAAAATAAATAAATACTACTCTCATCAACTGTGTCTTTCCAATCTGTTTCTCGTTGACCCCCCACGGGGTATGTTTTATATCATACATAATGTTGACATATCAACCGTAACTTGAGAAAACAGGTTATTTTCCGGTGTATAAACAAACAAACAGAAGAAGAAGAAGAAGAAGAAGAAGAAGAAGATAAAACAGGTGGCATTGTTTATTAAGTTGGTAAACATGTTTAAAATAGTCGCGGGTTGTTCGGTGGTCTCCAAATAAATAGTAAGAGTAATTTAAACTGCATGCATGGCGCCACGCCCACATAAAAGATGTAATGAGGAGACTGGGTAAGGCGCATGAGGAAGAACAATCCTGCGCCACCGTTGACTTTCGACATCTACTAGGACAATTTTGTCATATATAACAAAAGACCATAGTACGTACTAACTCTTATTGTCTATTTTCATGTCCCCCGACTATATCTGTCAACCCTTGGAACACTTAACGCGAGCCTTTCTATAAGAGTGTCTGTATATATTGGCCAATGGGTTAATTAAGTCATGTTCAATGAACAAACTCTTGACTGAGACATCAATTCCTTGACGCATTCACACGGTTTGTAATAATCCAGAACTGAAGTACCACGTTTCGAACGCTCTTCAAAGATATCCCAAGACAACAATCATGGCATGTTCTAATTATAAATCCAAGTTCTTGCATCATATCTCATTATTCATCCTCCTCATATCTTTCTGGCCATGCTCCCCAATCTCATGTCTATCTATATCTCTTTCGTGACATGTAATTATGTAGAAAATTTGTGCAAGTTTGGTGTTTTAGATTTTGGATTATATTTCATATATATTTAATTATTTTTTTATATGTTTCCCTCTGAACCCTCAATTATAGGATAAGAAGAAAGTTTGATACAAAATATAATCACCTATCGCTAGCTAGAGAGATAGACATTACAGCTAATTCATGAATTCCTATATATAGGGTCTTCAATTTGAGCCTCAACGTTGATTAAGATTTTCGGGTGCGCGAGAGTGAATTTTATTATAATTAAACAATGATTAATTAGCCGATAGATAATTAGAACACTTTGAACAATTATCATTATAATTTATTAAAAGCCAATTCAGAGGATAAAAAGGAGGGTATCCAAAGGCGTCTTTGACATGTTTTAGGGCACGTGGAAAACGACGGGGCGAGGCTAGAGAAGGTTTAGCAAAGCCAAAACAGCGGTTAAGCTGCCTCGCCCTCTGCCACGTAGGTACCGGAAATTGATGGTTCAACCTCAGACAGCAGCCTGGCGCCATGTCCTCCTCTTGTTTCTCTCCACGTATTCTTTTTTCTTTTTTCAGCTTGTTGAACTGGGCCCCACTATCCATTCTGTCGTTTTCCCCATCCCCACTTTATGCTACACGCATGCTTCTGCTTCATCCTCCTCCTTTCTTTTCTCTATTCTTTTTCAGCCAATTTAATTTAACTTTTTAAGAGAATAAATAATTTGTTTTTTTTAAAAAATAATTTTAAATAAAATAAGTATTTCAATTATTATTATAATAAAATTTATAATTAATAAATTATTAAAAATAATATAATATGAAATAATAAATAAAAAATAATATATCACTACTTATCTTTTTACTCTCAACTTTCTAGTGACTTTTTCTCTTGCATCACATAGGTCATTTGCCTCTTCTGCGTCATTGCCATTATTCCTACTAAAATATGAAGTAAAGATAAGATCTTAAAACATCTAAATCTAAACATAATAATAGAGTAGCGACATACAATATAACAACAATACGATTAATGGAAGGACTAGCAACAGATGAGAGAGGATTTGAGACGACGAAGTAAAAAGTGTCAGGAGAAGAGTTTAAGTTGAAAGAGAAAAAAAATAGAGAAATTATTAAAAATATAAAAATAAAATAAAATAAATATTAGATAGTTTATAAATTATTTTATTCATATAAAAATTATTATAAAAAATATATCTAAAATTATAGTTTAGTTAATAGATTATTTTAAATATTTTAAAAATTATTTATTTTATTTTTAACACAAACTATAGTTTAACTTAAAATAATATTTCAGACCATAATTTATTTAGAAATTAGCACCATATCATTTTGTTTTGCGGCCTCTTCATTTTTTATTGTGTAAGACGAAAATCCGTTTGAACCATCTTTGCCAGCTATATCGCATCTCCCTCCCACTGTTTTTTCCAAAAAAAAACAGACATAGGAGTATATATATTTATTGTTCCTATTCCAATTCCAATTATGCCTTTTTGTCGAGGGAAAAAGCCTCAAGCACAAATATATTCGATGGAAATAACTTCTGGTTACTTCCTTTCAATCCTTCAGTCTTTTTACTGTTTTACGGGTGACTCGTTCCTCAAATGACTGGTAAAATCTTGAATGCGTTACGCGGCGTCGTTTTCATATGGCACTAACACGTGGTTTGCTTCGTGTCGTGCCTAGATCATGAACTACCCCACTTGCTATTTCGCTGCATTTAATTGATATTTGATCTGTCCGTCAAAAGCTTGTGCTTGAGGTTGATTCATAAGGTAATTACCACATGAAATGGATTCTTTTACCACCAGAAAAGCGATGGGTCTAATCAATTACATTGATCATTTTTATTCTTTCATTGCATGCAAACTTGTTTTAAAACTCAAGAGAAAGATAATCTACCCCGACCACACAAAATTATTTAATTAAGACAGACAATTGACGCTGAACTGGTGGTTCGATAAAGTTGATGGGTATACTATTTTCTTAAAATCGGTTAGGTGAGATGTGACTGTGCTTTATTAGTTAGTTTAATTAAAATATTAGGCAAATGGGAGTGAAAATAACACAGTTTGTTTAGTTGGAGATGAAATTGTGAAAAGATATGAATGGACGAAGCCGTGTTCGAATTTGAAACTGGCATGACATGTTCCAAACGAAAATCGAGGACCTGGGATTCCCTCGCATCGATAACCAGACAGGAAAAAAGCGCATCTGATATTGTCTACCCAACCTCCTCTGTTCTCTGCTGGTCTACTCCTATATCAGTTGATCGATACATGTATATCACTTATATTGGACCTTTCTTTTGTTTTTCATGTCTCTATACATTCCCTTCCTTGGACGCTTTCTTCTTCTCCTTCTTCTTCCCATTATTATTTGCTCTGTGGATTCTTGTTTGCTTAATTAGCTCATTTTCTCAAACTAAATTCATTGAAGACACTCTTTGACTTTTCTTACTTGTTTCTGTGATTCTGGGAATCTTCTCTCAAAATTTGACAGAATTTCATCACTAATTAATTAGTGTGGTTTTTATGACGATTCATCCCTTCGTTTGAGATTGTCACGTAATAACAACTCCTAGTATGGCACTGTGCGTGTGTCATTGAGAAATACGTGAGTTTTCCTTTTTAACACCTAACCACTTTAGCTTTCTATTAAATATAACACAGTGCTTCTTCATTTTTCGGATGTCTTTTTTAGAACTTCACAGAGCAAATATCACCTACCCAAGAAATAAATTGCACTCACTGTTTAATTTCACTTTGAAATTATTAACCCTAATCTTCCTTATTTTCTTCATTCATTCATTTCCATTTAAAACCAAGCGGCTCTTGGTCGCTAAAAGTTGAAACCAAAGCACATGAATATAATTCAACCAACAAGGCCGGTACTGCGTCATAAACTCGTGAAAAAATCTATTACTCTATATTAAGATTTGTTTGTTATTTTTTAAATCTGATAAAAATGGGAGAAGCAACCGAACGCAGTTGATGAAAAGCGGAAACACACAAACATGTAATCCTGGGTGAAAGGAAAGGGACCATTATTATTGAAGGATGGGACTAGGGCGGTGGATATTAAGAAGAAGATATTGTTTTGAATACGTCAGATACGGTGGTGGTTGTGGAGCTAATTGTAGCAGAAAAAGAAATACCAAAAATGCGGGGAACGGTCCAAAATTTAGGGTTTTCATTGAATGCACCCTCGCAAAAAGGAAGTTAGGGAGACAGAAGAAACCAACAAAAATCTCCGCTCTGTGATCAAACCACGACCAGTTCCGTCGTCTTTTAACTTTTATATATAAGGCTCTTCCAATAACATGGGCTTTTGTCAAGGTGTGTGGAACCCAGTGTTCCCCTTGTGTGCTCTGGTTAGGTGAAAGGTCCTTGTCCTTTCAATTCTAGGAGCTAAGCTCATTAGTAAGTTTGTAGCCCATTAATTATTTATTCATTTGTTTATATTTAACCCCAAGCTGTAAATGAAACACAAGCCACACACACATTAATTACTCATCACTAGAAGCGGTGAGAGAGTTGCGGATAAGATTCAGCTTTGAATATCATTATTACTACAGTGGAAAGAATCCTATCCAAAGCTGGGGCTTTGATGGTTCTGATGATGCACAACAGAATTCTGAATTTGGGACCTAAGTAAAAGGCAAATTTCAATGAAATAGAATTGCAACAGTTACAACACTGTCCCTTTTTCTTTAGGTTTTTGTCTTGAAAAGAAACAAACGTGCAAGAATAATGTGGCCATTAAGATATACACCAAAAACAAAAAAAGAAAAAGGGTTTCATTATGGTTGCAGGTGAGGAGCCGCCCAGATATGAAGAAATTCAACAGTACACTAATGGACGGTAGGTCTTGTTCGTGTGGGACAAGCAAAGGGCAAGGTCCCTCCGGTGTGTGAATAGGGAGACGATATAAATAAAAGTTAAGGGCGTTTTATGAGCCTTGGTGCTTTGTTCTGTTTGGAATGTAGGATCTTTTTCTGATGCCTATTTTATTAATTAGTTAGGCTGCTCCTTTTTTAACCCTTTGTGCCTCCTGGGACGACCCCGTCCAATTATCCAATCTATCTCGTTTCATAATCCGTCCATTTATGTCTGTTAATTAATGATATATTTGTGGGGGGTTCGGTTATTCTTCTTCTGCTTTCAGCTGCAGCTGATAATGACGTGCAACTGTTAAGCGCCTTGTTGATCTGGTTGCTTCTGAGGCTATGATTGTCACTGGGGTTGACGAAGTCATCTCCATTTCCCACTTTGAAATAAATCGTTGTTTTTATAAGTACAAGACTTGGTCGTCACTCTTCATCATTAATGTTTGTTACCAAATCCCCTGCTTCTCTCTCTTAATTAATCTCATCATCCATTGTTTTTGTTTTCATACATGGTTGTCGTTTATTCCCACAGAAAATATTATTAGAATAAAAGTTCCTCATTAATAATATTTTAAACATTCAACGTATGCTACAACCATGTTACTTTCGTTCATGTGATAATGGGCGCATAATTTCAAAGAGTTGATGTGCATACCAATTATGAGAATTATGTATGGTGGTATAGGGCTGTTTGGAAACTTTGAAAATTAAAATTTTAAAAAAGCTTTTTACCTAAATTTTAGTTTAGAAAGATTTTAAAACAACCATCTACATTGATCCATAAGTACTTATATGTTAAACTATAGTTTAAAATTAAGATTTTGGATAAACTACTGAGATTAACTTGTGGAATAGTAAAAAAATTTATGAATTATCTAATTACTATTTTATTCTTATTTTTTCTTTTATACTCTCTTCTCTCTTCTATTTTCTCTATCATTTTTCCTCTCTCCCATCTCTTCTCTCTTTTTCATCCTCTCTCTTCTCTCATATTTTTAATAAAATCATATTCTTTCTGTTAATTTTTTAATTACAAAAATTCTTCTGGTAATAATTATCCAAATACTCATATATTTAAAACTATTTTTTTATAAGTCTTATTCAAAAATTCTTTTATAAAAATTGTCTAAATTTTTTTTTATAAGATATTTTCTAAAATAATATCTAAATACACATATATTTAGCACGCTTATTATGGATAATCAATAATAAGGTAAAACACCAGATAAGATTATATTAGAACGGCTAAAGGGAGATTTGACAAATTAACTCCCAAACAAAAGCAGGGCCTCCATTTAAGACATTGACCTTAAAAAATACAAATGTTTGCCAGCTAGGGACATCCCATCCAATTCAAAGTCTAATGTTTGCCTCGTGAATGAACTCAGCAAAGTAATATTCAAACAAGTTGACTCCTCCTAACTGTAACGTAACTATTTTTTTGGGGCAGACTTTGAAAAATGAGGCTTCACCTTAATTTGTCACAAGCTGATCAGCAACGAGACTTTTTCCCTCGCATAAGAGCACCGCTTGATGTGTATTTAGATAAATTTTTAAAAAATACTTATATAGAAAAAGATAACTTTTAGATAGTTTATAAAAAAAATATTTAGATAGGAATTTATAAAAAAAAATAGTTATGAATAAATAAGTGTTTGAATAGTTATTTTTAAAATAATTTTTTGTATTGATAAATTATTAAAAAATATACAATTTTATTAAAGAGAGGAGAGATAGTAGAGAAAATAAAAGAGATAAGAGAAATGGTGGAGAATAAACAGGAGATAGGAGAGATGGTAGAGAAGAAAGAGAATAAAGGATATAAGAAAAAATAAGGGTAAAATAGTAATTAGATAGTCTATAATCTCCTTTACTATTTTAAAAGTTAATATCAATAACTTATTTAAAATTATAACTTTAAACTATAGTTTAACTCAAAAATACTTATGGACAAATATAATTGTTTACTTTAAAATTTTATAAACTAAAATTTAGACCATAAATTTTTTAAGAGAGATAATATCACTGTTTCGGTCACGATAAACGGAGCCCAATTAATTCACAAAATTAAGTTAAATAATAAATTAAAAAAAAAGGAAAAGATATTTTTGTATACAATTATCTCATTTGGTGAGATTCAAACATTTTTTACCCCAATTAAAAATAGTTTTAGTAAATATTTTTTTGTATACACACTGATTCGTTAATTTTGTTTACTAACTAAAGTCTTTTTTATTAGGATCCTTGTTAATTAGGAGAAGGTAGTATATACTTTTTTTGTTGAATCCTAATAGTATTTTTCAACTAATAATTAAAAATTAATTCTTTTAAAATATAAAAATCATCAGAATAAGTTTTAATGATCTCAATAAGACTTTTTAAACGCATAGTTTAATTTAAATCGAGAACATTATAGATGTGGCTTTTGTTGGGGAGAGGGTAAGATATTTTGATAAGGGAAGGAGAGAAAACCGGGGGCTGGTAGAAAATCCTGGTGGTTTGAAAAAGTGGTCATATTCCAAAGATACAAACAAGCAAGAGTGTGAAAGTAGAACGAAAATGCAAGTTGAATGAAAGTGGAGCGTTCGATGTAACAAAAAAAAAAAAAAAAAAAAGTGGAGCGTTTGTTTGCTTCTCTTTTTTCTTAATTCTTTAAAGACAAGAAAGCGACTTTCAAGTTTCAACATCAAACTTGGTGGAAGCATGAGATGTATATATATATATATATGTATATAGCTATATATACATATGTATATATATATAGCTATATATACATATGTGTATATATATATATATATGTAAATAACGCTCTCTCTCTCTGGAATTCGTCATATATAATCATAATTATAAAAATTAAATATTTATTTATAAATTAAAGAGGTTAAATAACTTAATTAATTATAACTACCATAGCTATTTTTTTTAATATACGACTCAACTAGTTTTTTTAAATAGATTAATAAAATTAAATAAATTAATTATGATAAATATATAAGTTAGTCTACTAATTTAGATACATTAAGAAATATATTATATAAATTTATCTTTTTGTATTTGATCATGATTAAATGATTTATTTAGCTTCCTTAACTTACTAAAAGAAATAAACTAGGGCTTATATTAAAGAACTTAATGAGTAATATAATAACTAGTTAACTAATTTGGGATCTATCATCTATGGGTTTAATTAGTGAACGGGTGAGACATACAATTATTTAAAACGTATTTGATCAATATGAAGTACCATTTTAGTATGGTTCTAATCGCGGTACTTGGGGAGGCATCCTAACTCCTAAGTATCTAGATTTACGCATGAGAATAATAGATAGCTCGCACTATCTGACATTAGTATCGCCTACGAGAAAGAGAGATTTCACCATACCCTTACCCTTATATTATGGGTGAACTTAACCTCTTCCAATTTTTTTTATAACAAACAAAAATTATCTAATTTGGATAAATTGATAAATATATAATATGAATTCATCTTAATCTGTTTAATTTAATCATAATCAACTATTTTATTTAACTCATTTAATCTATCTAAAAAATATAATTATTTCTTATAATTAGATCAATATTATTATTTATTCTTATTATAAAATATTGCCGTTTCCATCACCCCATCAACAAAACATATATGATATAGGAACTGATTGGCAATTGACTTTACTTGCTTTTCTCTTCCTTCTTATTCTTGTTTCCCAACTTCTGGAGAGTAAAAGATTAAAAGGGTGAGGGAGTACTTAAAGAAATGGGGAAGCACTTGGTGGAAAAGAAGCTAACGATGAGCTGAACCGCAACATCGAATTTTTAAATAATCTAGATTTAGAATTTGTCAACAACCACAACAGGATTTTTTCTCTGGACCAAACAGTCTCATGGGATATATTTATTATTTCGTGTTTTACTTGTTCAGGGACCAATGACTCAACGACCTTGGGGAGAAATATCCACGAGAAAAGGAAGTTGGTGGGGGGAAAAAAATCTAATTGAGGCACATTCCAACAACTAATAACTCCCTTTATTTTTTTTATATATTTTATGAACTGATATTGATTAAAATTAACATTTACTCACATAAATATTAAGGATGTGTCCATAAAATTTTAAATAAGATTGTTTTTAATAAATGAATGCACATGTTTAGTAAAAAAATATTTTGGAAGTGTTTATTTGACAAGACCTGTTCATTGATTCATTTGACTAGGAGGTTTAGAATTCAAATACGTATTTAATTCATTGATGATATTTATTTATTTATTTATTTTTCTAATGTCCACCAAACAAAACGACAAGAGTGATAAATATTAAAACTGAGATTCTAATGCTTCTTTCTCTCTAACTTTTGTCCTGCTAACACAGACGTTACTTTATGTTAGTTAATTACATGGCGAACCAGGGTTTATAATGCAGGGGATAAGAATATAAATATCGAGAAATGCCTGCCGTGCCGTCCACTGCATTCAGAAATATTGCCCTAGACTAAAATATATATATATGATTGAGAAGAACATAAAACACTACTGAATTCTTAGCACCTGTTATATCTTTACATGCTTATCTTATCATTTGCTCGTGGACACGATGTTGGGAGATGCCTACCTAGTATCATATTCAGTTATTCCCGACAAAAAATTATTCACATAATAAGTAATTAAGTGGGCTATCCACTAAGCCCTGTTGCAACATTACAAGAGGATCCAATGCAAATATGGCCCATAAGTGGAAAGCACATCCGAAAAAAGCAGCCCATTCGTTTGAGTAAATGTTGAACAGTCCACGTGTCAGCTCCAAAACAGAGGACGAACGCAGCCTAATCCGGCACTATGAATTTGGCGGTGGCGGCTCCCCGGTCATTGATCTCTCCGTTTCCACGACCCAACCCATGTAACCGATTCTCCATCTCTCCAGTGGCGTCGATTCGACCGTCTTCACTACCTATGGAGCAGCAACAGACTCCGAAGCGGGTAGTCGTGTGTGGTGGCGGAGTGATAGGGGTGTGCTCGGCTTACTTTCTGGCCAAGAAGGGCGCCCTTGTCACTCTCGTCGAGAAGTCTGACGTCGCCTGCGCAGCTTCTGGAAAAGCCGGTGGATTTCTCGCCCTCGATTGGTGCGACGGAGGACCCTTGGCTTCTCTCGCTCGGGCCAGTTTTCATCTCCATCGTTCCCTCTCCCAAGAGCTGAATGGTTCCCAATCATACGGCTACAGACCCCTCACCACTCTCAGCGTTTCTTTCACTGAATCAGATAATCCTCCTGACGCTTACAAATCCTCCCGTGGCTCCACCCTCCCGTCCTGGGTCGATGGACCGGGTCGTAGTTCCAGAACAATTGGGACTCCAGAAACCACGACTCAAGTGCATCCCCAACTCTTCACTCGCACACTAATCAGCAAGGCCGTGGAAAATCACGGGGTTGATGTGGTGATTGGGAAATTGGAACGCGTGAAGTTAGATGAAGGTAGAATTGGAGGCGTGGTGCTTGAAGGTGGACGAGTCATTGACGGGGACGCTGTGGTACTGGCACTTGGTCCTTGGTCTGCTAGTTTGGAAATTTTGTCATCACTGTTTAGAGTTTATGGGTTAAAGGCGCATAGCATTGTTTTAAAGCCTAAAGAAGCGAGTGCCATAACCCCTCACGCTCTGTTCCTCAGTTACTACCCTTCTCATGGAGGAAAGCCTATCGACCCTGAAGTTTACCCTCGCCCCACAGGTATGCCATTGACGACTTTTATGTGCATTTTGCTTTCTCTTCTCAAATAAAATATCAACCGAGTAAAACTAGCAAATGACACCCCTGAATTTTTATCCCCGAAGTACGCATAGTGCACTAGTTAACTTGGTTTATCAGAATGGAAAGATGGTTGATAGGAAATGGCATGAATTGGCAGGGGAGGTGTATTTGTGTGGGATGTCAGCGGAGGAAGGGGTGCCAGATGATCCAGAGGAGGTGAGGGGAAACTCAGAATCGATCAGAATGCTCAAGAGAGTGGCTCGGACTGTGTCAAGCCATTTGGGGGGAGAGGCCGAGGTGAAGGCTGAGCAAGCTTGCTTCTTGCCTTGCACGGATGATGGGGTGCCGGTGATCGGAGAAATGCCAGGTATGAAGGGTTGTTATGTGGCCACGGGGCATAGTTGCTGGGGCATTCTAAACGGTCCTGCCACCGGAGCTGCCATGGCTGAACTTGTGATTGATGGCCATTCTTCCATTGTTGATCTCAAACACTTTAGTCCCGCCAGATTTGTCGGTCGTTGATAAGCTCACACTTGTTTAGTGGAATCTTTCATATCTTCATGGCGTTTATCTTTTGATCGATCTATGATTGGCAAGTTGGCAAATGGTGTATATATATGAATATGTGTTGTGATTATTTATTCGAAACTCTTTAAGAACAGATTCATTCCTCAGCTTAGACTCTAGTTAGAGATCGAAGTGTGGGGGCTGAAGAATCTTTAAGCCACAGAGATAATTCTCATTAGGTTAAATCAAAATTGCGTGGTTTACTTTGTCACCTAACAAGGCCCTTAAAGAATTGGTGTTGGTTTTTCATTACAGAGATTAGCGTTCATGCAATTTATCTATAATTTATATGTGCAAAAAATAGAGTTGGAAAGAAATTGATCCTTCTCCTCCTTGTTTAGTATAAAACTTAATTGATTTTTTAGAATTAAATACAAAAATTAATTAATTAATTATAATTAATATAAAAATTAATTGATTAATTTAAGAATATAAATTTTTAACTAATTTATTGGACGTGATTTATGTGGTACTGCAGGTGCTGATAAATCTATCCAACGTGGATTGAATCCGTCTAAAAACGGAACCTTCTGTCGAAGCTTGTTGCGGGTCTCACTGTTTTGACTCAATCCCTGTTTTAGGGTAGAAAAAAAAGTAAAAATGAAAATGGGAGTATGGACGTCATGTGTACTTTGGGCCAGTAATATGCTGAATTAATTGGGCTAAATTGTGTTGAACATTTGAGAAAACAAGCTAGTCCAAAATCATGGGCGTGTATTTCTGACAATGTGGACATCATTCACAATTCTCACCTCTCAACTGCTGAGAAAGTGGGCACAGAAAGAGAGGTAAATATGATGGAGTGGGGAGGCAAAAGGACAGAGGGGTGGTTATTAATAAGCGTGTTGTACAGTTGGAGGAAGCCCTCCCCACGTGCTTCCTTCTTGGGTAAGCATTTCTGTCGGAATTCCTTCATTTTCCTATTCAGACTCGGCCTTCACCCAAATGTGATTAGTTTAATGACCCTCCCTTTTTGACTTGTGGAATTATACGCCAGGATTGAGCACATGGCCGCACCTTGTCAAACCCAAATCCAAGATTAAACCAAGACATGCAGAACGACATTTTATGTTGAAAATGATCCTCAATCCTACGACTTAACTTAATCCAGCACACTGCTGGCGACTCTTTAATACTATATTATTGTTGGACTTTCAGACACAGAGAGAGATGCCTTTGCTTTCCATTCACGATCACGGGGTGGACTTAGCCTCCCCCGAACCCCAACTGCTCATCACCCATATTAGTTGAAGTCGTCTTCTCTTCATTGGAATTCGCTCTTCTCCCCCATCCTCGTTGAAATCCTGTTCCTTCAAGCAAGATTCCATCGCTTTCCCTTCACTTATCCACCAGGAAAGCACGATACCTTCATCGGGCTAAGCAAAGTTACATTTCATTGCTTCTTCTTCATTATTTATTCTAATGCTCATTCAACCAAATAAAAGGCTAAAAGAAAACCTCGGGTAATGCGCCCTGGACCCGAGCCATTCCGTGTTATTGGCTCCATCAATAGACTGATTAATCCCTTTTACGCCTTTAATTATTGCACACCAACTTAGAACCAAAAGGGTGATAATCTCTTCCCCTTGTCTGACACCACTTCGGCTCCAAACAGAACTATGCAAGGGTATGACAAATATCACTAAACTCAGGCTTTTTTATATATTCCTTTTAAAAGATTATCCTTGGCCTATAACTGCGTACGCCATGTTAATAATTATTTTTCTGGTGAGTTTTCCTATATTCTCTGTTTTGGTCATCTTCCTTGAACTGCTAACTAGCCTAATTTCTCCTTTCTCTCAGCTATTGCCATGTTTTCAATCAGAATGAACTAATCAAAACGAAAAGCGAGCGTTATATACTTTTTAATCCCCTTTTTCCCTGGAAAAGAAGAAACGGATGGATCTTAATGGCCAATTTAAAGCAGCTTACACATTTAACAGGGCTAGAAAGTTTTCCAACCGAATGATCACCCATATAAAAGCAGATATCTGATCTTTTGAATCTAACGATTTTTTCCTTTGTAAAACACTCCTGATCTCCTTTTCACCTAGCAGATTATTTTAATGTATGGGCTGTAAAGCTGCCCCCGTCCCCAAGAAGGAAAAATAACAAACAAGAAACTAATGAAAGAACAAGACGATAAGGAATATGGATGAAAGAAAAACCCAAGACATCATTCTCCTCTCCCCCCCCCCCCCAAAAAAAAATCTGAAAAGACATTTAGAGGAACTGTTCTGCAAAATCTTGCTGATGCGAATGATATGTAAGTAAAATGGAAAAATAATAATAACAGGGAACAACAACACCGATTTGCATGGAGAAGCTTTATTGACATTGTACTGTGCATTTACATTTACTACGCCCTCTTTCCAATAAATGGAATATGGCCATATCTTCTCGCGGTCTTGGAATTCAATGTAGGTTGGTCCTCACCTGTCCTGTCCTGTGCATTGATCTCATGGCATTAGCATATTCCAATCTCAAGTGACCGCCACTTAAATTTAAAACAGTACACAAACATTGAATAAACACCATCCTTTTTCCATTTAATCCAATAATGATAGACTGTTTTGGGACCCCTCCTCAATAATGACAGTATTGGATGCTGACATACTGTGCTGATTCATTCATTTATTTATTTAAAGAAAAAAGCTTAATCCTTGCGCTATTATTATTTCAATATTTTATCAAGTCAATTTGGGAAGGAAGCGCGAGACAGCTGAGCCACTGGGAAGAGCAAATAAATAAACTAGTTGAGCAAACTCTGAGTAGCTTCACTGACAGGAAAAGAGAGGTTTAGTTTTGGTGAGCAGTTTATCCTTATTTCTTCCTGTAACTGTATTGCACCTCCATGGTTTGTGTTCCATCATAACTCTCTCAAACCTTCTTCTCTCTCCCCAGGTTCTTACATGGAGTAATACGAGGCCACTGTAATAAAATCATGTGCCTCTCAGGAGTTGGTCTCCATTTATGTTGGATTATTCTTCCGGTCTTTCTTCTTCTTGTTGATCAGTGCTCAGGCCTGAACAGAGACGGTGCTTTGTTGCTGTCCTTCAAGTACTCGGGTGTGAGTGATCCTCTTGGCGTGCTTCGAAGCTGGAATTACAGCAACGACACTCCTTGTTCATGGAATGGAGTTACGTGTGCTCAAGCTCGAGTGATTGCCTTATCTCTTCCGAATTCTCGGCTCGTGGGTTCGATTCCTTATGATCTGGGCTTGATTGAGCACCTGAGAATTCTCGACCTTTCGGGCAATTCACTCAATGGGTCTCTTCCATCTTCACTTTTTCAGGCTTTTGAACTTCAGTCACTTAATTTGTCTGCTAATTTGATAGGGGGGGAGGTTCCAGACTCCATAGTACAGCTAAGAAATCTTCGGGTTCTCAACCTTTCTGACAATGCCTTGGCTGGAAAATTACCTGCCAATCTGGCAAATATGCAGAATCTAACGGTGGCTTCTTTGAATAATAATTACTTGTCAGGCGGTCTTCCTGGTGGGTTTCAAACGTTACAGGTTTTAGATCTATCTTCTAATTTGTTCAATGGATCTCTGCCTCCAGATTTTGACGGGGCTAGTTTGAGTTACTTGAACATCTCCTATAACAACATTTCCGGGAAAATCCCTCCAGAATTTGCCGAGAAAATACCAGGTCACGCCAACATCGACCTTTCCTTCAACAATCTCACCGGCCAAATTCCTGATTCTGTAGTTCTAATCAATCAACAGTCTAAGTCATTCTCTGGGAATCCTGATCTTTGCGGAAAACCAATCAAGAATCCATGTCCTATTCCTCCTTCATCTTCTCCACCAAATATGCCCGTTGCTACATCTCCTGCTCTGGCTGCATTTCCAAACACGTTTGACTCTCCTCCTGATTTCGCAGCTTCACCATCTGTATCTCCGCACTCGAAGCAAAACGGGGTTCGAAGGACAACAATTATAGGAATCGTAGTTGGAGATATTGTTGGCATTGCAATTATAGCTTTAATTTTCGTGTATGTCTACCGGTTGAAGAGAAAGAAAAATGTCGAGAGCGCGTTGAAGAAGGAAGCTACTGCGGTGAGAAGTGATTGGTCACCACCATCATCACCCGAGTCAAGAGGGTTCAGAAGGTGGTCGTGCTTGCGAAAGAATGCCGAAGATGAAGAGTCCACCGATGACACCACCAGCTCTTCCGGCAGCGAAGAGGGAGCAATAAATGGGCAAAACCAAAAGGTTAATGACAATCGGAGGCAACATGAACAAGAAGTAGGACAGGGAAAAACAGGGACACTGATAACTGTGGACGGTGAAAAAGAGCTTGAGCTGGAAACACTGCTAAAGGCTTCGGCGTTTATACTGGGGGCAACAGGTTCCAGTATAATGTACAAAGCCGTGCTGGAAGACGGATCGGCGTTAGCGGTTCGAAGAATAGGCGAGAACGGGCTCGAACGGTTCAAGAACTTGGAGACACAAGCCCGGGTCTTAGCCAAATTGGTGCACCCCAATCTGGTTCGTGTTCGTGGCTTCTACTGGGGAAACGAAGAGAAGCTCATCATCTACGACTTCGTCCCAAACGGCAGCCTAGCAAATTTTCGTTACAGTACGTATTTCAATCTCTTCTTTGTGCAAATTTTGGGGCTTTATTTGTTTCAAGATTAATTATGTGAAGTTGTTTAACAAATCCCAAAGAAAAATCTATCAAATGGACAATATGACCTTGAGGGGACGGAAGTAGCTGCAACCGTAACGTTGTTTTTTTTTTTTTTTTTGAAATTTTTGGGCAATGATAGTCAACTATGTTGACACTTACGCAGTGACGAGGTTCGTCTTCGTTCTGTGGCTTTCTGAAAGCGATTGGGATGCCCACAATTGGAAGCACACAAATAAAAATGACGATGTGTGTCCTTGTCAGTTTTTAAATAAAGGGAAAATAACACCCTTTTTTTAAAAAAAAAAAAAAACTCATTCTGTTTTTGAGGCACTCACTGTCATTGTTGCATTGAATCATGGGTGTGAACTAATAATGGGGTGTGCTTGGGATGTCAGGGAAGGTGGGCTCTTCCCCTTGTCACTTACCATGGGAGGTCAGACTCAAGATTGCGAGAGGGATGGCACGTGCCCTGGCTTATCTCCATGACAAGAAGCACGTGCATGGAAATCTCAAGCCCAGCAATATCCTGTTGGGCAACGACATGGAGCCCAAGATTGGGGACTTTGGGCTCGAGAGAATCGTCACAGGGGATTCCAGTTATAAAGCTGGTGCGTCTGCTCGGATATTTGGAAGCAAGAGATCAACGGCCTCTCGGGACAGCTTTCCAGACATTGCAGTTGGGCCCAGCCCAAGCCCGAGCCCGAGTTCGATAGGCGTGGTATCTCCTTACCATGCGCCTGAGTCTCTCAGAAGCCTGAAGCCTAATCCCAAGTGGGATGTATACTCCTTCGGCGTCATTTTCTTGGAGCTACTAACTGGGAAGATTGTGGTCTTGGATGATATGGGTCAGGCACCTGGGCTTTTGGTTGAGGACAAGACACGGGCTCTTCGGATGGCTGACATGGCGATTCGTGCTGACATGGAGGGAAAAGAGGAGTCATTGTTGGCTTGGTTCAAGTTAGGATATAGTTGTGTGTCCAGCGTGCCCCAGAAGAGGCCATCAATGAGAGAAGTGTTACAGGTTATAGAGAAAATACCCTCCTCGTTTTCCTCGTCGCATTATTATGCTCACTAAAACACATGTTTTGCCAGTGTTTATTCCCCCCCCCCCCCTGTAGAAAAGTATACTTATGATTGACTAACTTGTGTTTTTGTTTGGATTCCATGATGTCCTGTAATCGTGGGGAAACCAATTGGCTGTACCTGCTTGTTTGACAATTAGACTAATTTTCTAGGACTACTACTTTTTCCCAAACCCATCAACTGCAAGGAGTTTTCCTTGTTAGCATTAATGGACTTTATTAATGAGTTTGGAATGACGTTCAGGGTCATGTTCTCAAGACTGCGAAGGATCTAATAATCACACGTGAGAAGTTGCTTCGGTATTTAAGTTGTAATTGAAAATAGCATGTCAAAACATAGTCGGCCCAAAAAATAGAACAATGGAATGGGAATGAAATATATTTATGTTACCTTCAAATGTCGTAAACCGTCGATGATATTGGCCCATTTGTCATGTTTACATGATCTAATTTGCGTATTACCATGTGTTTACTCAGCCACGTCACCGTTATTATTTTTAATATTATATTTTTCTTGTAACCCTCCATCCAATTTTCAAATTTTCTTTCTCCGTCCATTCCCTATGTATATTTTTGCCTCGGTATGTGGTTTGTTGACCTTATGCCTTGGTAATAGCCGAATCTTTCCCTCCATTTTTTTCTTCGTCGTGCTCCACCTTTTCTCATGCGTGAGGCCTATATATATATATCGTCTCCTCAGGCTCCGTTTGCCTGTTTTGTATCCCCTCATGGCGTTCGGTGAGGTTTTTAGTTTTGCCCAAGTTAATCAGAGCCACAACTTCTGGGTCATACGTTCACGGGTCCGTGAGCAATATTTGTTCTTGCTTGAGTCTTCGGACAACCCAAATGTAACTTTGTGCTGCATCCTTGCTGATTCAAAAGGTTTGCTGGTTATAGTTTTCTTTTTCTCCTTGTCTTATGATTAATAGTTTATTTTTAACTACGTTTTGTTACACCACAGTGGAGGGTGTATTGGATTTGGAAGAGAGATAGAATGCCCTCGGCTGATGATGTTTCAACCATTGTTTGTCTTTGCTGCTACCTCGTAGTATGAACCAAGGCTTATAAGTAAGGGTTATGAAATATGTGATCGTTTTATGATTCTAACGATGGCGATTCCCAACTCTTGAACTGATTTTATTTTATGGTTCATATGTTCTATGACTCGATTATTATTCGTGCAGATGTTTTCGGCCAACGTTGAAAAACTGGAGCAGGTTAATGGCAATGGTGAATGGGTGGAAGAATTTAAGTTCAGCCTTCAAGATGATTGGTATCTTTGGAGAGTATATTTATTCATTACTCACTTATTTGTATTGGAATCGTCGGGTATGTTTATCTTTTTGGACTTGATTTTTACCCGGCTACCAAACCGTATGACATCTTTTACCCAGTTGGGGGTAGGGTATATGTACCCAACTGGCAGCAAAGCAGACTTTTGATTATTTTTTTTCAGTCGCTGCAATTTTTCTCTCTTGGGCGTGGTGCTCCATCTCTCTAAGACGGGCTTCTTATTTTACTTCTCTCCTTCAATGTGTGACCGGAAGTCTATAATAGCACTTTGTTTTTGTGTAGATATTATTGGGTGAGTCGGAGGAGTTAGAGTCCAAAACCCTTCATTTTGATATATTATTTTTATTTTTAATGTCTTTTTATTTTATTGTGCTATGTTTTCATTTTCCAACATTTTATATCATGATGCTATTTTTTTAATCTTGCTTGCAACATATCATATTTTTTATTTAAGGAACCGTATATCCATTTTGATTATCGCCTTTTCCGCTATTCCCCCCCGTAACGCACGGGGTTTATTCCTAGTGTTATATAACCGTATATACACCTTTGAGTTTTGTCTCAAATTATTAAATTTAATCTTGAATTTTTTAATTATTTTCCCAAGTATGCTTGTGCCTTTCCCCCCTATTTTTTCTTCAATTCACAGATCACAGTCTAATGAACTGCTCTTTTGTACTCAAATAGAAGTGGGCTTTTAAAGCCCACTTGAATAGGAGATTAGTCCTTCAAAGTTGTCAACGACATGCGTAAAAATATGTAAAAGAATGGGCCTAAGAGGGTAGGCCCAAGTCCAAACAATGGTTGACCAGTGGTTGAGTTTAACGGTCGGGGTTCCGAGAGCAAATTTAAATTAGGGAAGATCCCGCTCCCCTCTCCAGTTTTAAATCCCAAAGGGTGTGGAGAGAGCCTAGAGACAGCCAGACAAGAAGGAAGCAGAAAATGGCGACCAACATTGGCATCATGGATTCGGCTTACTTCGTTGGTAGATCTGAGATTCTCGCCTGGATGAACTCCTCACTCCAATTAAGTCTCTCCAAAGTCGAAGAGGTATTCAATCCTCTCTCATTTCAACTCCCCAACCCTAACCTTTCTCATTCTATCGTTGTTCCTTTTCTTTCCCTATCTTTTCTCCATCTGATTTCTTTATCATCGCTTCTTGGATCTTCTGTTCGTCAGGCTTGTTCCGGTGCTGTACACTGCCAGCTTATGGATGCGGTCCATCCTGGGATTGTGCCGATGCACAAGGTCAATTTTGATGCCAAGAGCGAGTACGAGATGATTCAGAACTACAAAGTCCTTCAAGACGTATTTAATAAACTCAAAATCACCAAGGTACGTCTCTTTCTTCTCCGTCATAAATTTTCTTCTTTGCCCTCTCTGATCCGGTCAAATATTTTTCTTCCTAAAGTTTATCCTCCATCACATGAAATGTTCGTTACAATGCGACTGCTGACTTGTTCCATTTTCGGTTCAGCACATCGAGGTCAGCAAGCTTGTGAAAGGAAGACCGCTGGATAATTTGGAGTTCATGCAGTGGATGAAACGATATTGTGACTCTGTCAACTCGGGACTTCTGAACTCGTAATTAAATCTTGGCTTCTCGTTTTCTTTTCTTACTCATCTACGGGCGCTTCTTTCGTCATTTGTCATTGTATTCCCTCACTGCCTTTTAATATCTATCGGTTCTTGTTTATATTAGTATCTGTATAGTAGATACATGTCTCTGCCAACCTTTCTTGGTTTGAAACTTGCCAATCCTTTAGTTGATGTCCTTCAAGATGAAAAAAAGAAGACAAAAGCAAAGCTTTTAGTGCGCTCTGAAAGTTTAATAATCAAAGCCCCCCACCCCCCCAACGATTCAATTCGCAACTCTGCTCCCTGTGCATAGTCGACGCTGTTACCTTTTGCCAGTAATCGGCATCGTTACTTGAAACTCAAAGGTTTTATGAAAATATCTCACCCACTTGACTTCATGGCAATTTGGCTCTTAGAAGTCGTTTGCAACGTACTTGTAAGGGGCATTGCAATAAATTGAATGAGGACATATTTATTTTCCAACTCATGTGCTTCGCAATCCTGCTGCCAATAGAAATTTGTCATAGCTTGACGCCTAATAACGGTTTGATCTGATTCCCTTCTATGCATTATACGTTAGTTACAATCCTCTGGAAAGGAGAGAGTCCTGTAAGGGGGGAAGAGAAGCAAACAAGAAATCCTCACAATCCCAGCCCTCTGCTAAGGTTTCTACCACCGCGAAGTCTCACTCTTCTCATAATGGACGAAGAAATGACGTATCTTCTGGAAATAACGCCAATCAAGCAGCGAGAGGCGCAAAACCTCCAAGCAGCGGCCCTTCATACGATGAACAGGTACTCTGTTTTCACAAGAAGAATAAATGTCATACTTTATCTTTTTCTTACAACGTCGAAAATGCAGATCACGGAGTTAAAATTGTCCATTGATGGCCTTGAAAAAGAGAGGGATTTCTACTTTGCAAAACTGAGGGATATTGAGATACTCTGCCAAAGTCCTGGACTAGAACACTTACAGGTACCGTACATCTGTAGCTTGTCAACTTTGAATAACGGGAACCTGTTACCCAGTTAATTAATGATGATATTTTGGTGGTTTGTTGTTCAAATTTCAGGTTGTCGCAGCAATTCAGAAGATATTATATGCCACAGATGATGATGCAACGGTTGTGGTGGAAGCTCAAGCCATGGTTTCAGTTCAGCAGAAGGAAGGTGAGAGATTGAGCCCCATCACAGAGGTTTTGGAGGAGAAAGGCAGTACAGAAAATCTGAAGAGAAAGATCATTGTGAATCCAGACTATGATGCGACTGGCATCATAACATTGTCGCCGAGGCAAAGGCTTTCTGATGTTTCAGATGTTCTTTGTAGCGGGTCACCTCTCATGACTTGTTAAACCCCATATCTTCATTTCTCAACTTGAAAGACATTATCCTCTAAATATTTAAGTCAACATGGTGGTCCCTATCTCATGTAACTGGAAGCTCGAAGATTTGTTTGTATTTTGGGAAGATATATCAGTGTTCAAGATCCCCTTCTTGTATTGAGAATTTGTTGTGTTGTCTTGTTGTCTTTGAAACAGTTCTTACCATAGAACATTTTTAATATCTAATATCAAATAGAGCCGTAATGACAAATACAATATGAGCGAAAATAACCATTTATGTGATAATGTTGTAATATATGATAGAATTTGACATTTATAATAATTTGATTTCTCTTAATGCTGATTAGACAGCTCATTCATAGTTTATGAAATATCATTTTTTTGTCTATCCGTTCAGGCTTGTAACATATAAAAAATGAGTCAAAAGTGCGTAACTGTTTTCTATGGTAACAAGTGGGAGATTATTCGTAAGGCGGCCCTATTTCTTCGCCTATCTCTGCGCCCATTGAAGACCTCCTGATCCATTTTCAACTCCCCTTAAAATCGTCAACTTATTAGTAAAACTAAAACCTCCAAATCCATTCCAAAACACCTCAAGAATTAGCCACCGCGTCAACATGAATGCACAAGCAATGGTACAACTCTTTTTCTTTCTTTCTTTGTTTCTTTTGTTTATGTTGTTACATCATGATAAACAAATATATATATAATAAACGAATTGGTGTGACAGAAGGAGGAGAAAAGAGTAGAAACAGTGGAATACCGATCATCAGCAGGGCAAGGGCAACAACAAGTGAGGAAGGTGGAGGTGATTCACCAGCCTCACCCCAAATCTAATACCAGTGGTGGTGTTCTTTCTAATGCTGCCGCTTCTGTCGTCTCCACCTTACAATCGGCCAAAGATGCCTTATCTCAAAACTAACATCCCTCTTTTGATGCTGATTTAAATTCATTCCTCTGCGCCTATTCCCCCAGTTGCTCTGTAAATTGTACGATATTTACACATATAATTTCATTCATTTCTTCGTTGTCAATTTCATCTCATGAGCCCCCGTTTCATTTTCTCTAAGCATGATCCTTATTTATCATTGCCCACGTTTTCCCTGCTAATTGGTCTAATTTCAGAAAAGTCATGATCGATCTCAATTCTAAAACCATTACAACAAATAAATAAGCATATAAAAGCGGGACTAATATGCGGCTTCTGCATGCTTTTTCGCACCTAGATATCAAATGTGAAGCGATGAATAGCACCACATTCTGGAAATCGAATATCTGATGCATATAACGTGAAAGCTTAATTAGGTGGCTATGCTCTCAGATTTGTATGATGCTCAGTCACTTCTATGTGCCCAACTTGCACTCAAATCATACTCATTGCTTTCAGGATCTATGCCTTCGAATTTCTTTTCGACAATCTTCATGGAATTATGTTCTTTCACTTTCTTTTTTGTTTGTTTTTTATTCTCCTTATATTATGATGCCCTTTTCTTGTCATATGGTTATAATAATACGCCAACAACTAATTGGTTTTTGCCTTCCTCTACTTCTAAAGAGATATTGATCCTTTTTCTTCTCGATCTTCAGCTCAGGTACACTCTCTCTCTCTCTCTCTCTCTTCCAGCTATGTGAAGTGGTTTTGCTGCCTACTTGGAGCCAAAGAAACTTACTATGATCACTTAGTTTTGTTTTACTCCTAACCCCCAAGTTACCATTGGTTTTCTTACTCATCAAATTAGTTATTTTGACCATTGTTTTTTTCTTGTTAGCCAAGTTCTTTACAATCAAGTTTCAAAAGGCCATTCTCAGAAAACAACAATATATACGGAATTTCGAAGTGTATTTGTGAGGTAGGCTTATGTTGAACCACATATATTTTGGTTTTATTCGTTTTATTTCTCAATCTTGGTGATAATCATTCTCAAATATGTATTCTTCTGGCGTCAACTTTCTAACAACATTGAACATGGTAAGAATTCTTAGAACATACCGTTCTGTCCCCGAAGTTATGATTTCTTGTGCGAAGTAGAGGCAAAAAATGGGTTTGGCGATATCGAGGCTATTTAGATTGTTTTACTCAGAGAAAGAAATGAGGATTGTCATGGTTGGTCTCGATGGAGCTGGGAAAACAACAATACTTCATAAACTGAAACTTGAAGAAATCGTCACCACCATTCCCCCTATAGGCACCGACCAACGACCACGGTATACCCACGTTTCAAGCTCAGTGGCTATTACCTCTCATTGTAGCTTTTGTAAGTTTCTTTTTGACAAATATAGAATCTTCAATGTGCATTTTATTAATATTTTAACATTGGTTAAGACTTAGTACATCAGACGACCTCATTTGTCTCTGTGCGATTCTCACAGTATAACACTGCTTACGAAAAGCATTACCTCAGACTGAATGAGAATATGGCATCCTATTTCTTTTCCCATTTGAATGTACCAGAAAACTGTCAGATTTATCTGACAAAAAGTATAACTTGCAGTTATTTTTTTTCTGGATATTGGAATATGATATAGGATTTCTTTGATGGATCAAACCAGACTTCCACGTGGAGACTGTTGAATACAAAAATGTGAGCTTCACCGTGTGGGATGTGGGAGTCCATGACAAGGTATAAATTTTTAATTCCTTTTTCTTAATCTGGATTCGTTTGCTCTGAACTTCTAACAATCTATGCTGGCTAAGTGTTTGATTCAAAAGATGTCATGGATAAGATATTTGTGGAGAGTAACTGAACCAAATTTGAGTGTAGATGCGACTATTATGGAGGCAATACTTTCAGAATACACTAGGGCTCATCTTTGTGGTTGATAGTAAACGACAGAGAGAGAGTTGCTGAAGCCAGGGATGAGCTACATAGGATGCTGAGTGAGGTCAGTGACTTCTTCTGCACAAACTACCAATTTATCTGCAATCTCATATAAGGAATTCAAACAAAAACTGCTTCAAAAATGAGAAAGTAAAAAGGAATGTAACGTTAATGCACCAGGATGAACTTGGGGATGCAATATTACTGGTGTTTTCCAATAAGCAAGACCTTCCAAATGCCATGAGTGTTTCTGAAATTACGGACAACCTTGTATTACATTCACTTAGCCAACGACGTTGGTAATGCCTTCTTATCCCCCCGGAGGCACCATGTTTGATTTGGAAGTTGAAAGTCACGTTAATAAAACTTGATTAATGGAATGGTGCAGGTACATCCAGGCGACATGTGCCAAATCTGGACAAGGTATCGATGAGGGACTTGATTGGCTATCAAGTAACATTTCTAGCAAGGCCTGATTCAGTAGTTTTTTATGATGCTTCTCATAAGCGACATATATATATATATATATATATATATATTATTGATGTTTGATGGCTTGTGTAGTACCTAAAACCTCCACGATGATGTGTGACTTGTGAAATATAAAGTGCTCTAGTTATGTAATATTTACAATTTGCATTATACGTTGGTTATATTTATATATGCAAAAAAGTCTATGAAGATTGGTTAAACACGAAAGCTTTCATGGTAGATCCCAGCGAAACACAGTGATGTTCAGTTTTACTGGACTTGATACTTCTTGTTTGGTACGTTTTAAATCGAAATAGTATATATCTTAATAGTAACCGTTGTTTTTATAATTTTTTAATTCAGGGTACAAAAGACATTTCTCTTCTAAAATTATGATTTTTATTTAAATTTTTCCTCTTCAGGAATTTTATTTTTATAACGAATATTGACCCTAAAACAGAAACACTTTGCTTGAAAAATACAAAGAGTTTGAAAAAGTTTAATTTGTGTGTTAATATCATAATAATACTGTCTATCACTGCATAACTGAGAAACTAATAAGGGGGAAAGGGGGAAGGATTAATGAAAGCCTTGGAGAAGACAAGGGCATGTTTGGATGTGGTGGGATCATAGATTAGTGGAATGAGCCGAATAGGCCAAACTAGACCAACAAACATTGACCACTCAGTCTGTTGCATGTTGAAACGTACGTACTAGGCCTTCAATATGACAATACATCACACTGTTTTCTATCGCTGTTCTTCAACTACTACTCCCTCCTGTTTCATCACATGTCACCTCCTCTTCTCTCTCTCTCTCTCTCTCGCCAAATTATTCTTATTAATCTCTAACCAGAACAATAACTTCTTGTTCCATTGCCCCGGGAGGATTTTATAATTTTTATAGAATTATAGAATCCCGGGGCCAAATCATAAACTAGAAGTGTGGGGAATGGGACCCCATTTACGGCAGGGGAATCTTCTGTTTTTGCAACTATGGGATTAAGTTCCATCTTAACCAAGTTGATTCCAATGACTTGGTCGTACCAATATCATTAGGTAGTTATAGACGCATGTCAAAGGCCACAACTCTTTCTCTGAACTAAACAAAAAAACGAAGCACACCAACATGAAGCCAAGGCATGAGAACTCCTGTGAGTGAGGAGTGTAATATTGAGAATGCACGACACTATGCGTAAACGATATGATCAGGCAAATAAGAAAGTGTGCATGCGCATGTGCATGAGAACACAGCAGCGTGCTCGGCGCTTACCTGCATCAACATATGATTAAAGAAGCCATGGTAGCCATAGATATATAGAAGACAAGCAATGGAAAACAGAGTGCTAAATTTGACTGGGAGAAGCAGGGGTCATCATATCACAGAATTATTGATTGGGAGGATGGAGGATAGCTGTCACTTTGAAAATGCAACCCCATCACGCGGAAGCACTTTTTAGCCAAACATAATGCAAACTGATCCTAGACGTAGCCATAGCCAACCATAAATGAGCTCTCGACCATGGACAAAAAGCAGGACCACAACCACAATTGAATCGTTTTCCCATAATAGGGCAATCTTTTTCCCCAAAATCCTCCTTACCCATATGGCTCGCTCTATCGCTTTTAAAATTTTAAACCTTGTCCTCCCTCCCACCTTGTCTACATTGGCTCCAATCCTTTAAAGCCTCCATGCCCCTGCCTAGTTAGCCCCCTTTTCTGTTATTATGTTTGTCTGTTGACCTTTTTGTTATTCAATTCTACCAATATTCTTTTATCTTCAATTACTTAACCCTATCATTCGAACTCTTTAAGAAATTTGTTTGGCACAGAAAGAAAAAGTAATATAAAAATTCTGCACCCATGAATCACCTGCCACCTATATTCGAGGCCAGTTTACAGAAGGGAACAAAAAGCATTTCACTTTTTGACCAATTCACTTTAGCATGCCATATGATCATAAGAGGCAATGATGAAACACAGGCACAACACAACCCCAATAGCACTTTGGATCAAGTTTGACATCCATGGCAGCAGGGCCACTGATACTCATCTTATTTCACTACGGTCAAACTGCCAATATGGCAGTAACATCAAGCAAATGCAAATTGTATTAGATGTGCGACAACCAATGAATTGCCAAGGCATCCACTACGTGATGAAATCGCAGATTTCTAACATTGGCAATTAGTGAGCTACAAACTATATACACTAAGTGGAAACAAATCGAGCAGGCAACTGAACCGAGTTTCAACAATAGTGACAACCTGTTTCTCACTCTAATGCGAAAGAGGATTCTGGAAAATTAACAGATGATTGAATTGATGCCAATACAAAACCTGTCTCCCACGGGCAAAACAAGATGACATGAATAAGGGTTTAGTTTGACCTTCTACAAAAGCTTCATTTATTCTACTGAACCACCGAAGACATGTTATCTCATAGTGATCTCCGTGTGCAGGTACTGTGCTGCATAAACAAAAGGAGAGATTTTGTGGGTTGGGTTTGTGTTTTTTTTGGGGGTGGGGGGGGGGGGTGGGGGAGATTAACTAATTATAACAAACGAAATTTCATAACGGTGCTTGCTTGAAAAATATCAAAACACAGGTAAAAATATGATTCATCTTTCTACAGATCCACGTTTAGAGAAGTGGAGTCTGATCCTCCCTGTCATTAACCTTGAAATGATGGCCGAGACATGTATACGACTAAAAACACAATAAAGTTGCATCTGAAGAACACAAGTGCCAGATATATGCCAGAGGGTGCCGTGTCCCATGTTTATACTAGGATAAATAAATCACTAACGAGGGCTGAGAAGAACATCAATAGACACACGATTTATAGAAGGCAATTGCATCTGCTGTTCTAGGGCTCTGCTTCGCTTAAACATTGGCTCTAGTGACAATGAGAGTGATGATGCCTTGGCACGCGAGTCATTTGAGCAATCACTGCTGAAAGACACATCTATCACACCATCTGGGCTAGACAGGCGCTTGCGTTTCTGGTTAATATGTTGAATGTCTTCATGACAGCCTAATAGTTTCAGAATAAGTTTGTAACATTCATTCACTTGTTCCTGAAAGATCACCGCCAAATTTGCTCAGGGATTCATCAATTCAATGGCAAAATGTACAAAATCAGGAGACGGTGCTCTGTGTAGATGAAAAACTTGCTGACACAAACCTCGTTAATTTTGAGTAAAACCATGAGCTGATTTCTGTGCTCCATTGCATTTAATGGTTCAATCTCACTAATAACGTGGATCATTATAGCAACAGCTAATGCGGATGGACGATAACTCACAAGCCTTGAATCTAGAGAAAAAAAGATGAAATTTTTTATGAATGAGCAATATTCTGATTGTTTTCAGGTCTCCGGATTCCGGATTTGATGTGTGTTCTAGTTGTGAGCATATATTATTAGAAAATAGAAATATGTAATGTAATGCTTTGCTTACCCAGAATGAGACAGAGAAGCACATGCTCGCACCGAAACAAGAACTCCCGGTGCAAGCGGCTCTTTAGACCCAGCATTCTGACAATAAGTTCAAAGAAGGAGATTGGAGTCACCGGATTCATCCTCCAGTTAAGAGTTGATAACACTAGGAGCTCCATTCTCTGTATTGTCTTTGCCTCAAACACGTACTTCGATTGCTCCACCTGATCAAAACAGAAAACCCCACTTTCAGAAAAACGCACGTATATCTATAAACACCTGGGCTTCACTAGTCTCAACATTAGACATACTTGCAGGTCCAAAAGAAGAGGGACTCGGATCTCTTCCACTTTGGCAGCCAGAGCTAAACAGGCAACCGCAGAGAGCTGAGTCATCCAGGGCTTATCCTTCTGAAACGTGAGGCTCGTGATGAACCTATCGAAGTAGTTCACGGAGAGAATAGTGGTCAAAGTAGAGAAACCATAGTGGGCACAAACTTTTGAAATCCATCTCACAGCCTCCTGGCGAGCTTTCTGTAGAGGCTCGTCGGCAATTAGATTATTTGAATTTAAACGAGTTTCTCCCTCCTTAGAGATAAGGGAGACAAGCTCAGCATCTTCCAAGAACAGGTCATTTTCCCACAAAATCAAGGGTAAAGATGAGGGGTCTCCAACAACCGAATCGGAGTCATGGACCTCCCCATCAGCAGATTCCTGGTCGAAGCCATCCTCCTCGCAGAGGAGCGCGTCGAGGAATAACGAAGAGTCCTGGAAATCTTGGGCTTCTTCGGCGAGAGCCATAGCGGTCAAAGAAGATAGGGAAGGAATGCTTCTTCATTATACTGTGAGAAGATGGGTAAACTGAGCCATTTGCATCATCTTCTACATGAGTTTCCCTGCAGAGTCCAGAGAGAGAGAAAGCTAAATGGAGTAAGCAAACAAGGGTTTTATTAGGGAAGAGCCTGGGGCTTGTCTTTCAAATTTTTCAGAAATTGAACTAGGCTTTTATGGAGTGGCCCTGCCACAAGTTTGCACACAAATGACATATGGAGGGGTGTTTCGCGCGCAGGAAAATAGAATGTAACGGCACGCTCGCCGAGTATGGGCAGGAAAAATAGTTCCTTGTCCACGTCATTAGAGTTAGGACAGGCTACCCTACTTGTACTGCTCTGCCCAATGCTTCCATCTTTAATCTTTAATTGGTAGAAATATCCATCCATTATATTAATCAAATAAAATAATCGTATGGCTACGAAACCGTATCCCTGACTATGTATCTCCGGTCAGATTGTTGTCCTCCCTCTCCTAAGTCCTCTCCGTTGCTGTTTGTTGTACGCCGTCGTTTATACCATGTATTGTTCCCCGCCCAAAGAAGACCATATTCAAAATAGGGTTATGTTAATTCCAGTGCCATGAAGTACATTTTTAGGTCTTTTAAGGTAATTTGCTATACAATTTTATATATAAAAATATTTAAAATAATATAATCTCATTTAAACCAATTGGACATTTAATTTTGACCATCAAAATATTAAATCGGTTATAAGTTGATTAAAATAGTCTTTTTTAACATTTGATATAAGAAGATAAATTTAAAGTTTTTTTTTACAAAAATAATAAAATTTATTTTTATTCTTTATTTTTTTCAATAACTTATTATCCTTCGCACCTTACCCCATCGCCCAATATGACCTCTGGTGTCATGGCAACTTCAACAATTGATATTTTACAATTCAACAAACTTTAATTTGTCATTAACTCTCTTATCATTAGTAATTTTTTTATCTAACTATATCATTAGTAACTTTTCATAAGAACTATAGAGATATTATAATGAAAGAAATCGCTGACGATTTCTCATCTTATTCCACTATTATTGAGCTTAGATTTTGATCTTTTTCTTGGACGTCAGCTAGAGATTTTTTTTTTTTTTGCACTTGATGTTTAACCAAGGCTTTTCTAGATCTCATGATATTTGAAGAATGGATTTTGATGATGGAAAAAATCATTGCTAAACAATCTCAGATGCAAAAAGAGAATAAGGAGAAGCTTCATAAGCTTCTTTTACCCTTTGCTTCATCTCTTGTTGTTCTCAACGTTTGACGTATAATTATAACATTTTCCTATGATCATATTATGACTCTTACTTAAAAAGCTCTGTTATGTTGAGTTAGCCTTAGCTTTTATTAAGGTTATACTTCGATCAATAATTTCTGTGTCTCGATTAAAAAAAAATCTTTGTTTGCTAATGTTTTTAGAGAAGGAGATGAATGTGCGTCGTCTTTTGCTTTCTTACATTTATGCAACTTTCAACATCCAAGGACGATTGCATTTCTGTATTGGGCAATGAATTATCTCGAGGAAACAAGAAGGAAATGAGACCTCCAAGATCTCTTCCACCTCTTCCACCCACAATCGTAATTGGCCGCTGGAGTCATCGTCAATGGTGGGATAAAGTGGAGAGTGTGAAGAACCATAAGCTTAAGCATTGAAAGAAATAGAGTGAAAAAATGAACTGCACTGCTTAAAAAAACTCCAACTCATATACCCATATCAAATCAAATGCTAAATATAATTATTTTAGATAAAATCTAGTTAATTTAATATTTTAATAGTTAAAATTAAATAATATATTCATTTGAATGATTTTATATAATTTTAAATAATTTATAGATAAAATTATATCATAAATTATCTTAAACACTATATATATTTAAAAAACATATTCTAACATACTGAGTACAATTTAACTTTTTAAAATAACTATATATTCAATGGTATATAAAATTGTCAAAATTTTAACATATAAACTCAGTGAGTTTAATGGCACACTTCGAATTTCAATTTGTTAGTTTCTATGCTATGATTCTAATTTATCCTCATATGTCAATTATTTAAAAACATTATGCCTCTTGCATATTTTAATTAACAGTAATAAGATAGAATCATTTAGGGGCATACTCTCCTTCCTACCTTAATGTAGGATACTGCTAACTACTTCATGTGCCTTTAAGAAAAGTATTTATTTTCACCGTATTTCATACAAAAAAGTAACACGTTTTCATTTTCACCTTTAACTACAGACAAATAATGCCCCAGCAGTACATTAACTTCAACAACCCCTCTATTGTTTCATTAAATTAAAGATTTGAAATTGTTCAGAGCTAACGAATTATCACGGCATTCTTTCTCAATATTATTTAGTGTATGTATAGTTTTAAAAATATTTTTAATATAGATGTTAGTTAGAAATTTTTTTAAAATAAATAATTATATTTATTTAAAAATATCTTTAGATCAAATTATAGTTTAAAATTAAAATTTTAGATAAATTACTGATACTAATTTATAAAATAGTAAAATAATTTATAAATTACCTAATTATTATTTTACTATTATTTTTTTATATATTATTTTTTTACCATCTCTTCTCTCTCTTTTCTATAATCTCTCATCTCTCTTCTCTCATCTATCATATTTTTAATAAAATCATATAATTTTTTTATTATAAAATTATTTTTACTAATATATATCTAAATGCTCATTTATTCAAAATCACTTTTTTATATAAGTTATTGTCAAAAAACTATTTTTTAAAAAATATCTAATTTTTTAATAAATTATTTTATAAACTATTATTCAAATACGCCCTTAATAATCAAAATGAGAAATTCCTATCATAAAATACGTTATTTAACTATATTTAAAACCACATGTCCTACATAGAATACAACACACTTCGCTTGGAAAACGTCCTTCATCCATCCCAGGAGGTGCCATGTAAGTTATACTATGTGCTTGAAAATTTACAAACCTCAAAATCTAAATTTAGAAAAATTTTAAAATAAATAATCATATTTATTTAAATAAATTTTTAGATTAAACTATAATTTAAAATTAAAATTTTAGATAAACTAATCAGAGTAGTTTATAGAACAGTAAACTATTTATGAACTAACCACTTACTATATTACCCCTATTTTTTCCTATACTATCTCTCCTCTCTCTAACTTCTTCTTACACTATCTCTCCTCTCTCTAACTTTTTCTTACATCCTCTCTCCTATTTTTTCTTACACCCTCTCTCCCCTCTCCTACCTTTTATCTCTTTTATTTCTTACACACTCTCTCCTCTCATCTCTTATCTTTCCTCATTTAATACTCATACCTTTTTTTATAATTTACTAATAATAAAAGTATTTTTAAAAATAATTATCTAAATATTTATTTATTTAAAACTATTTTTTTTATAATATTTTCTTTAAATTTTTTTTATAAACAGTTTAATTTTTTTTTTTTATAAATCTATTTTTAAAATTATATCCAAATCACCTATAATATTATCAACCCACATGGGAGTTGAAGTTGAAATTGAAATTCCTACGTGGCGGGAGCTCAAGTGCCAAGAGAGAGAAACAATGTTAATGCGTTCTCACTGAGCTCCTTCTGGCTCGTTAGATCAGTGAAACAAAAAGTCAGAGACAGCTAGCGCATGAAGTGGCCCCCCGTTTACGTGGTTGCACGCGCTGGCTTTTTAACCTCCGGCTCTCGTAGGTTTTTACGGAGAAAAGGGAAAGCGTTGACCGCTTCTCCCGGAAAGTGCCCTGTTTTATGCGTATAAAATACGCGCCACGCTCCTCATCATCAAACCTTTACCCCTCGTAAGTAGGAGTAGTTGCTATCTGTTACCTCCACTTTATTAATACGAGTACTTCATTGTTCTTGCTTAATTACTGTATATTGATCACCATCCTAATCTAATCACAGTATGTAATTAACCCAAACGTATGTAAATCAAAGAGAATTCTTATGAATAATTAGGAAGGAAATGACAGCTTTGGTGGGCGTGGGTTTTGTCTAAACATTACAAAATAATTACTGGGGAGCCCCAAAAGCAGCTAAAATCCAATGAACCTCGCAAATCATCATGTTGTTTTGCATAGTACAAGAGTGAGAGAAATAGAGTAGAGCGTGGTGGCGGGGAGACGCCGAAATAGAACTCTACAGACACTCTACTCTAATCAATCCCGGAGAAGGAAAGGAGAACAAATATTAGAGTAATAGGTAGCTACATGGAAAACACAACAAGAGTAGTCGCAATTAAATAAGGCTGTGAGAGAGAAACATACTCCGTACGGCGTCTTCGATGTCTCCCATTTCCCAATGCTCTGCTTCTTCTGACCATCAAATACTATATTTTATTCATCACTGGCCTCAAAGACCAACGATTCCAACCCTTTTTTTAATTTGAACTTGATCGTTGGTAGGAGCATTACTCTACCCCCACCAACTGCGTGCAACGCCTTTGTTCTCCCTCATAAATCCCAACACAACATTAACACTGCCCGCAACATGTGCCAGAAGTTTGGAACCCTGTTCGTTAATTGTTCGCCTTCTTCGTATCGTACCCCTCCCTGCTCTTCCTCTTCCTTTAAGGCGACGGGTCTCTGTATTTAGTTCCGGTAGATGCATATTAAACCCCTTCCATATCTCATCATTAATATCTCCACCATCTATGATTGCCCTTGCACATTTATTCCATCTCCTGGCTTCTTACTATCATGATTAATAATCTGCTCTTAAACTCGCTTGAGTTTCTTTCTTAGGGTAAAAAAGCGTTTTGGTAACAAGTTGGAAGTTGTAACGAGACTTAAAAACAAAACTGGGAGGCGTGTGGGAATATCCCGGAAGTTGCATTGCATCAGGCGGGGTTTGAATGATCCATGATGGCGCATCATTGTCCTTTTTGGTTTTACATGGAACAGGCATGTCCTCTCTCATATTAACCCTCACTAATGTCCATTCCATTGTAGCCACCACATGCTTCCCTCTCCTAAATATCCCATTTATTATCCTAACCACACCTTATAGCCCCCACTGGGATGGATCATCATCCCCTTCCTCCGATTCATATGATTATTCATCTTTTTACCAAGGAGAGGCGAGGCTGTTACTGTCCAACGAACATGCGATGATTTCTTGCTGAAGACTTTGACTTCTTTTAAGGATATATTTTTTAGTTTTTTATAAATTATTCTTATTTTGGCAGTATCATTTAATACCAAAAATCCGAATTATAAAAACCCTGCAATAAGGAGTGCGCATGAAAACATTACTGCAGAGTAGTAGTACTTTAGTATAGTGTTTATTAGATGATAATTTCTTCTCAGAATAATAAGTCATAGCACAGCGACAGACATATATATATAAGACGTATTCGCGACACTTTCTCGTGGTTTCCAATGTATTTTACCAACCCCTCAGACACAGAGTATAATAAGCTTAAATACCATTTTCTCTCATAGAAAAATTAATATCGTGATTTATAAATCCCTGATCAAAGAACAAAATTTAAATTTTTAGGCTGAGAATTTTCTTTTTCAAGAATAACAGAAATGATTGAAAATAAATAATCAAAGTGGCAACTGCTGCTGGGGAGTAGTAAATAGTTGGATTCAGATACACGATAAAGGTAACTGAGATGACAGCAAAGAGAGATCAGAAGAGAAGAGATCCATATTGATTTTGTATTGACCTTTCCGTCTTAAATATATATATATGAGTCCTCTCTCACCTTTCAGTGCTCAACCTGCGAGGTCCACCACCAACTCTCACCTTTAAAATAAAGACCGCTGAGGTTCCTGCGGTTTCCTTTTCTATTTTCAAGCCCTTCCCACCTTTGTTTAATCCTCAAGTTTCAGCCTTGTTTACAAAATAACCCCAGTTAGTTTGGTGGATCTATTAATTTAATATGTTAAAACGTGAAAAGGCGAGGTTTAGCAGTAAAAACAAGCGCTAGAAACAAAGGATAATAGTAGTTATGTGTTTGCATGCTATTAACCTTGTTTGAGCTTAGAAGTCAACTAATCTGTATTTAAATGCCACGACATGTTAGTTTAGGGTCAATTTGAAGTACTCTCTGGCATATACACTCTAATGAAGCTCCTTTATTATCTTTTATTTTCTTTTCCCAATTCCTCCACGGCAATTCCGTATTAGTAGCATGTAAATTATGACCTGTAACGTAGTACTTCTCTTGGTCTCACTTCCTTTTTTCTTCCCCCACTACTGATTGATTATTATGCATCTCGCTTTTTAATTCTGGACCATAACCCGTGACGTGATTCCTTCTAAAGAAAGACGCAAAAAGAAAAGGCTAATTTCATGATATTATGGACTTTCTTTTGTTTCCTTTTATTTCTTCCCTGGCTGAAGAGAGTTGACACTTCTTAACACTTGCCAGTTAACAGAAGCGTGCATGCATGCATGGGCAAACAACTATTCAGCAGATAGGAAATTTAGCATGAGGACAAAGTATGCGAGTAGCTGGGTATGGGGAAAAGGGCCCTTTTTCATCTCAAAATTGAAACAGATTGAGAAATTATATTGATTATCAGAGCTGCCCATTCGGGTGCAAACAGTATTAACTACTATCATGAACCAGCACTGCCACAGAGATAACTGAGATTGCACGAGTTGATGATTACTGATTATTAATCATAATTAATAGGATGCTTTAAGCTAGCTACGTTTTAGCCTAGCGCAGTCCTAAAACTTACGATTCAGGTAATGAAGTTGGCACTGTCATTTCGAGGGTCTCTTTTTTTCCTCGTCTGTTTCCCATCCTACCATACGTACCCCAACTGTGGTACTTCCCTCCACTTTTCTAAGCTTTCTTCCTTTTTATTTGTACTAATTGGTTTCTTTAAAATACAATCATGAAAGCAGATATATAGCTCAGTAGGGCTTGCTTGAGGCATCCACCTGAAATAGATGATATCATTTTGCAGCAAGCTGAGAGGCAAATGGCAACACGAAAACGAGAGGTCGACGAGAGATGGGGCTATACATATTGATGCAAAAGAAAGAAGAATAAGTAGTGATAAGCATGATTAGTGTTTTTTTTGGTAGATATTTATATATATATAAGCACTGAGAATTGGGAACATTTGTGAAGAAGTGAACAACATAACGAAGATATGAACACCAAGGAGGCATGCCCTTGCCATCCACCTAAGCTACGGCTTTAATTGTGAAAACCCCATTTAATTTTAAAGTGATACTCTTAATCATACTACCTTTGACTTGAGGCCCAAATGTTCAAAAGCAAAGCCATAAAATGCTCCACCCAATGTCCCGTAACTTTATTTTGACTACCCACATCTCCAGCTTTGCCCAATTATTACAACCACGTTGCTCTGTTTCATCCTCGCCATCCTCGCAGCTCCTATGCAGTTTTGGATTAACCTCGTCCCACTTTATTATAGAAGCTAAACAAACTAACACATGCATGTTGATGCTGTTTTATCATCTTGTGGCATATCCACTACTCGTCTGCAGATATTAATCATACTTGCCCGTTACAGATTCCCTACGTACAGTCTCATGATTCATAAAAATGAGTGGCTTGTTTGGTTAATTCGAGGGAAAACTTTATATAATTATAATGTATAACAGTTAATTATAATCTTACTATCGGCTTAATATGTATCGTTTGATTTTTCTTTATTTGCAATGCCAGAGTGCCTTGTGATATTGAGCTAATTCTAACGGGCAATAGTCCGAGGCTAAGTTAAGGTTTGATTGGCAATTTGTTGCGATTAGGACTGATTTAAATACATGAGGCTGCTGTTCATTCAAGTATCATAATAATCTACGGATGGGGTGCCATTATTACAGGGTCTTTCAGGAAGAACCATTTACATTGAGTTGGGCTGGGCTGGGGAATGCGGTTGGTTAAGTTGGCGAGTAACCACGTTCCCAAATCAGCAAACGACAATTAATGAATGATAATTAATCCCCTTGTACTCTAATATTTTAGTTAGGCATTTAGCCCTCTCTCTTGTACAAAAAAAACTCAGACTCAATAATCATGGATTGGCAGGCCCAATTTTGTGGGATCATTTGAGCGCCCAAGGCCCAGCCCAGAAATATCAAGAAAATAACCCCAATTGTTGGCATTTGTTTTGAATAGAAAAGCAGGGGCATATAGAATCAATATCTCAAACTCTAGTAATAAATAATTCAGTATTACTATTAAGTTTAAACTGTAGTGTATATAAAAAATCTCTATCGGAATACTCATTTACTATAGTCAGATGCGTGATGCGGGTCAAATCCAGTTGTAGTGGGGTAAAGTTCCAGTAAACAGTGCGGATAACTAAAAAAAAGATCTCAACTTTGTAAAAAAAAAAGATCTCAACTTTGTAGGGTGTATTTGGGAGATTAGTCTCTCGCCTGGGGATACTCTGTTGTATACCCAAAAAAAAAAAAAGTCTACTTTGTGGATTGAGGGCGATACGTGCTGGTCTGGGGACCACCAAGAACAAGAAATAAGGCAAAATAAAGAAATAGAATGATTCCTCTATTTTTCTTCATTAGTGAGTTGATCAACCGGAACGGGTGGGGTCCCTCTCCTCATCACACCACCAACAAGACTCTTTCTTTTCGCATCGTGCTATTCCATATGGCAAAACCAAATTGTGGGATGATATATGATATGTCTTAAAAGAATACACCCGCCATGTCTCAACAGTCCTCAGGGATATGTGGGAATAATAATAGATGACTGAATTATCAAAACGGATCCGTCATGGATCAGTAATTGAGTGATCTGTGAAATAAAAGAGACTAGAAAAGGCAACACATGCATAAAACTGAGGCAATGGGGGAATTACAGTAATCATGAAACGTGGTGTGTAGGGAGCAGCCGAAATTCCAGCAAAAATGAAAATGCCCCGCAAGTGCGAAAGATGACTCGAACCCCTCCTTTAAGAAGGTAAAACCATTACATTATTCCCCCCCCCCCCCCCCCCTCAAATTATTAAAAATAAAACAAGAAGGATTCCAAAGCTCCTAAAGTGACCGGGTCTTAGTCAAAGTTGCGACTTTCTGTGCCCTCCAATAGTTTCGGTCCTGTAACAGAGCCGGATGGGTAAGGATAACCTTAGCATCCAAGGACTTCCATTCCCAAACACCCATGGTCCCCCCCACCCCCATTCATTTCCAGCCTTCATTGATCGAACCAAACCTCCGTTATAAAATTCCACAAGTGAAAGACAAAGAGGGCTGCATCAGTATCATTCCCTGCCCAAGATTAGATGGGTTCGATTACTTTCGTAGGTCATCGTATTGGACGGCCCTGATGGGTCGTATAAAGATCGAACGCAGCCATAAGATGCGTGAACCCGTACGCTATTCTCTCCTTGGCGATTGCGACGATGTCACGCACCTTCACATTTCGATGGGTTTAATTTAAGTACCTCCAACAAATTGGCGCTGCGCAATACCCGTTCTTGTCTCATGAGCCACAATCCTCCTCTGTTTTCTCTAATGGGACAGTCGCCTTCCACCGTCGGTACTTCCTCGGAGCCGACTCCTTACGAAAGTTCTGATGGCGATCGATTTAATTTTCATTATTGGCTTGCTAACGCCGAGGAGGACTCGGATACCGATGCTGAATTTGTCGAGAACTCAACGGGACGCCGCAACTACACCGCCGATCTCCCCGACGATTGCTTGGCTGGTATTTTCCATTTTCTTGGCCACGGTGATCGCAAGATGTGCTCCCTTGTGTGTCGACGGTGGCTGCGCGTTGATGGCCTCAGCCGTCAGCGACTTTCCCTCAGTGCTCAGGAAGGATTGCAAGATTTTGTTCCTTCCATGTTTAATCGATTCAACCTCGTCACGAAACTTGCCCTGCGATGCGACCGCAGGTCCGCCAGCATAAGCGACGACGTTTTGATACTGATCTCGCTTCGATGCAAGAACCTCATGCGTCTCAAGCTTCGTGGATGCCGGGAGATCTCCGAAATTGGAATGGCCGGCCTCGCCAAGAACTGCAAGGCCTTGAGGAAGCTCTCCTGTGGATCTTGTATGTTCGGTACGAAGGGCATGAACGCCGTTATCAATCATTGCGCGGCTCTTGAGGAGCTCTCCGTCAAGCGGCTTCGCGGGGTCCACGATAGCGCGGCGGTTATAGGTCCCGGTGCCGCAGCCTCCTCGTTGAAATGTTTATGCTTGAAGGAGCTTGTGAATGGCCAAAGCTTCGCACCACTAATAGTCGGTTCGAAAAAGCTTCGAAGTTTGAAGCTGATTGGGTGTTTGGGCGATTGGGATAGTACCCTAGAAACGGTGGGAAACTCAAACAGAGATTTGATTGAAATTCATCTCGAGAAGATTCAGGTTAGCGATGTCGGTCTTTCAGGGATATCTAACTGTTTGAACTTGGAGACGCTACACATTGTGAAGACTCCCGAGTGTTCGAATCTGGGGCTCTCTTATGTTGCCGAGCGGTGCAGGTTATTGAGAAAGCTTCACATTGATGGATGGAGGACTAATAACATAGGAGATGATGGTTTGATATCTATAGCCAAACACTGCCCTAACCTGCAAGAACTTGTATTGATTTGCATTTATCCCGCGTCCTTGAGCTTAACGGCAATAGCTTCCAATTGTAAAAAGTTGGAAAGGTTGGCTCTCTGTGGAATTGGCAGCATTGGTGATGCGGAGATTGAAAGCATAGCTACAAAGTGCGTTGCTCTTAAGAAACTATGCATTAAAGGATGTCCGATTACTAATGCGGGGATTGAAGCTCTTGCGTTGGGTTGTCCAAATTTGGTTAAAATTAAGGTTAAAAAGTGCAAAAAAGTCACCGGTGGGATTGTAAAGTGGCTGCGCGAACGGAGGGGTTCCTTGGCGTTTAGTTTCGACGAGATTGAGCCTGAAACGTTGGAGCGGAATGCAAGTGATGGAGGAGCTCAGGAAAATGGAATTGCGAACCCACCGATCATCAGGGAACAACCCGTGGTTGATGAAGCACCATCAAGTGGTAATAACAACCGATTGGCAATGTTGAGTAGCAAGTTTGGATTTTTGAATGGAAGAAATATAGTGCCCTTTGCCTTAAGAAGGGGGGTAAACGGTAATAGCATCTTTGATGGCAGCTTTTCATGACCGTTACAAGAGTACCCAAATACGACGTTGACTTGCCATATTCACAATATGTGAGGCGAGTCTTAGGTAGTGATTTAAAAACTTGAAATTGCTTTGTTCATTGCTGTGTTGCTCCCTGAATTTCGTTCCCCTCCCAACTGCTGCTAAGTTATGGCAAAGCCAGTGTTTTCTTTCTGTCGCTTTGTTACATCTTGTCAATGACCTTCATTGATTATTCCTTTTCAATTTGTTATTCAAATTATCAACTATGAATATCAGCTTTTGTTTTACTCTCTCTGACAGAATATTTTATTAACAGGGCCATTCCTTTGTCAACGTTTTCATAAATTTGGGCTTAAATTCCGTCATGTACACATGTTTTTTGGTATACACCGTCATGGACACTTCTGTTGGGACAGTTCTTTGCGTTGAGGATGAGTATGAACTTGGAAATCGCATACTCAACGCGATGAATGGGCTTTTGTGATTGGCAGAAACATCAGAATTGACTAAATAATTAACCTCTCGAATCTCGATAGATAGAACGGTTTAGCCGTCAAAGCTCGAGTGTGATTGTCAAAGTCCTTCACTAATGGTTTCGATTCGCATTTTTTCTTTTCTAATTACATTTTGAAAAGTGAGTCATGTGAATAGTTTAGCTCTGAAAATTCAGTTATATATATTGACATATTGGTTATGTGTATAATGGTTGACCCCAAATTTGTAAAATTAGCAAAAGTTTAGAAGAATTACCACGTTTTTAACTTAGACAAAGCGTACTGACTAAAATAGTACGTTGAAATGTCGAGACCAACAAATCATAGCATTTATACATCATTCAAAATCTCTTATCAGTACGGATATAACTAGACCCAAAGATTATAGTAGGATTTTAATAATGATTACAATTAAAATATGTGTAATCTCTGACAAAATGCAGAAGTGACAGGTTTGATCAAGATTTGTTCAAAAAATTACTATATATGATTTTAAGCTATAAATATTTTTAATTTTTTTCAAAAAGAAATAAAGAGTAGACTCAAAATCAATTTAAACGAAAAAAAAAAAGATTGTGCTGGATAAGAAGAAATGATGGAAAAGGGTGCTTAAATTGAAAATAAGAGGTGTACCAAACAAACAAGAAATCAACGCATGTTCCAAACTTGCATTTCTTGGCTTTTCCTGCTTTAAAACCGCCGGTGGGGCTCAATGTTCTTGTCCATACAAAGAGATTTTCAGGGAAATGACTTCCAAATGGTAGTTACTGGTTTGTTTGTTTGTTTCTGTGGTTGGTTGCATCTCAGGAAAGTTAAAATTTTGAATATGGTGAATTTTTAAACAAGCGTTGACTTTTAGATCAGATGGGTGGGTCATATTATGTTCATCCACTTCAACTTACGCCGAGGAAACCCAACCATTTGCGACAGAGGGTATCCAACATTCCAGATCTAATGCACATTAACCATCTGTTTTAATTAACCTCAGCTTTCAACGTTAGATGTGTTTTTTTATTACCTGCTGCTTCACCACATTCAGTCATACACACACACACACGTACATAGACAAACAACATGGATACGGAACGATGCAAATAGAAAATGGAACTTGTTGATGATTACGTTTTAACCAACAGAAAGCAAATAACAATAAGTGGCATCACCTTGAACTTGTTTCCAAGAGCCTTTTTGACAAATTGGAAACCTATATACAACAACGATGAGCCAAATAATAAGCTTAAACCAGATCGGGTTTTGGTAAGACACAGAAAAGCAAAGTAACCCAACACAGAACCAGGTAACTGGAATATCACTTCCTTGTCACTTCACCACTTGTTCCGATCCCCAGCAATGTAATTACGAAGGCGTTTCAAGATTCAAGCGCTGCTACTCTTTTCTCCAGTACTCGCATAATTTGAAAGATGATTTGTAGACACTTTGGGATACTTAACAGGATAAGATGGCTCTATTGCGACCCCACACTTGCCAGTGTTGCTGCTTTCTACATTACGCTCAATTTTGACGTAACCATCTTCACCCCAAGCTGCACCCCAAGAGTTCCTCACCAACCAATAACCCACTCCATTTTCAGTGCCGTATCCCACAACAACCACTCCATGATCCAGATTTCTCCCACATTCACCAGTAAATACCCCCTGACACACAACAAAATATCACAAATTATAAGCAGAATCTGGGAGAATTATAATTGATCAGATAGTATTGTTCCATTCAAGCTTACAGATTGATACAGTTGGAAGGCCCTGCCACCGGCTTCAACCGCCACGCTCACGGGCTGATGAGCCACAGCTTTCTTCAACGCCTTCTCATTGTAAGGTGGAACATCCTCGTACCCATCGATCGTCACTACCTTGGCATTCTTCTGCAGTTAGAGACATCAAATCATTAACTCAACCAACTAATTTCATTATGTTTTGCCTTGTTAGAGAGATGCAACAGCAATCAAAAGACGGTTATACCGACCCTTGTTGGATCGCATTGACCTTCGACATCAGCGTAAGGATAATCATCCTCTGTGCCGATGCCACCATTCCCGATGATGTAGTCGAAGGCGTAGTCCATAAGACCACCATCGCACCCATTATTGTAGTTTCTGTCACAGTCCACCAGTTCTTGCTCTGACAACGACACAAGCTCGCCGGTGACTATCTTATTTATGGCCTCCACAGCTGCCACCGTTGAGAATGCCCAACAACTTCCTGCAAGTGAAGGCCCAAATAAGTCCTCCTAGTGATAGGCTTCTGTACATCCGACCTCAAATACTAGCATTTATTTTATTTTAAGTGATAAAACGTTAATATTGTTTAGTGGAACTTAGGTGTATTGATTTTTTGAAGTATATGAAAGTATCTGCTAAGAATTCATGCACAATGTTGTGTTAAGATTTAAAAGATTGAGTATATAAGCCCAAAAAAAAGACCATGCAACCTAAAATTAAAAAGAAATCCATGTGCAAATTATCCGCCTCGAAATGTGTAATCATGTTATCTCTATATGAGGAATAGAGAAAGAAAGGTTTACCACAAGTTCCTTGATCTTTGACGGCAGTGACGGCGCCTTTTAGCCTCCAATCAACGTGATGAGGCAACCCATCATGGGCATGGGGGTTATGAGCATAGCGATTGGAGACTCTGTTCTTGGCTTTCATGAGACTTCGCTTTGGATCAATCCTCGTCCCCAGATACATGGCACGGTATTCCTCATTCCTTAAATCCGCAAACCTGTTCAGCCCAAGTTTGTACGTTGTGTTCTCCAGCGCATTATGCTCTTCTATGAATCTCAAGTTATCTTTAAACGCCTCGAACCTCCCGTCCTTCTCCACCAACCCATTGTACACTTTCTGGTTCTTCACCAGCCACTCCTCGTACATCGCCATCACTTCCTCCTCGCTCCTCCCTTCTGCGGGTTGCCCTTGGCCGACCAAAGCCAGTGTTAGAGTGAGGCAAAGGAAGAGGAAGGAGAGAGCAGGAGTGGGAGACATTGTTAAGGATATTGCACAAGAAATTGTTGGGTGAGGAAGAGGAATGAAGATGATGGGAGTTATATAGAGGGGGTGATATGTTCAATTATTGATGAAAGCGGATCAATGTGAGGGTGAGAAAAAGAATAATAAGAACAAGGGGTGAATAATAATTTGAAGACAAGATAGAGCAGAAGCAGAACTGGCACACCATGTGGGTGGGTATGGGTTGACGTTGGACATACCACGAATCTAGATTTATTGGGATGAACCGTTCATGTTATCTTTTCCAAGGACTTCGGCAGCGTCTTCATCCGGATATGGGACTGAGATGCAATTTGGTCGAGTTTTCTGCGAAAGCAATCACATATTGCCATATTGCCACTCTTGTAAACGTGATGTTCACGGTTAGGGATGTCTAAATGTAACAAGTGAATTTGACTTTGATGTTGCAAGTCTCATATTAAATATAATTATATTTAATAAGTGATATATAATAGAATACAAATATTTATAAATGTTAAAGTTTTAAGTTAAGATATGATCAATGCCCTTTTTTCTAAAAGGAAATTGCCATTCTTTTCCAAGAGATCACATGAATGGTGTCTGTGACAGAGACAATTAATTAAGAATGAGCGATGATGGTGCAATGGGCTTTGATCTATTCATTCATACCACAGGTAAGAGGAGGTCGGTGGATTCCTATTGCTTCTGAGTTATGACAGCCGCAACTCGCAACTAGCCATAATATATATATGATACTTCTGCAAATATCTTTCCTTCGCCACCAAAATTTATTGGTGCTTTTGAACATTGGGTGATGGGTTGTTGTATTTGATATTTTTTTTGTATAAATTTTTTTAGAAAATGATTAGATTTATCCATAATTTAAAGATAGGGTGAGTCTCATTTCTTCCTATGATATAATATCGAGTAGGGCGAGTCGTCTATTATTCTCAGATATAAATTTAGATACTTATAAGCTAAGATATCTCTTCAAATATTACGATTAAAATTATAATAAAATAATATTCATATGTATAAAATATGCTCAGTGAGGAGTTGTATTTGATATTTAAAAATAAAATTTAGGATAAATTTCAAAGCTTCTTCATAAATGGACGTGGCCATTGTATTTGTAGGCCATTTCTCTTTTATCCACAATGTGATTCACCAAATGGAGCAACGAAGGTTACTTTCATGGAATGATCATGCACATTTTGCGAGTAAAATTCAACTTAAAAATTTGAAATATTTTGCTTGAGAGTGAGAATTAATTTTGAAGGAATGAATTATCCATGCACAATAAATGATTAAAAATGAGTTTCTTGTTTTATATTAATGTTTGATGTTTGGTTGGATAAAAATAATAGCTAAAAATCTCTTTGTATGAAATAAAAAAATATTTTTCATATGCTTTTTTAAACACATGAAAATTGGGAACAATGGATCACTGCAAAATAATATAATAAAACTAATGGAATACATGTAAAAGTACATCCTTTTTTCCAAGATCAGTGGGCATTTCCATTAAAAATTTGATGGAATCCAAATTCCTCAATTGGGAAGAATGAATAACTATGCAAAATGGAATCAAAATTGAATTGCTGCTAATCAAACACGATAAGCGGAATAAGCTCTCACATTGCCATGCTATATACTCCAATGCCATGGTCCAAACAGGGCATGTAGTTTATCAATTTCCTCGACTAGTATATGTCTGTTTGGCACCCCAGCTTAAGGTCGTACACCAATTTGGCACTCCGTTCGCTTGGGTTTGCTTCTAAAAAGTGTGACTGACTATATCTACCAACTTAAAAACTTCAAATGGATATTTCTTTTATAAAGAGAAAAGAAACAAATGCAAACAATAAAAATGTGGCCAGCTTCTCCATTTGGTCAAATCCATGCAATAGTTGCCCAAGGCCAGAAGAGAGCAGTCATGTATCCACAAGGAAGGGAAATTCTCAGATTCTCTTACTACCATCTTAGTTCTGTTCAGAATGTGTAGAGACTTGTGAACTGATCACTTTGATTTCACTCTTTCTCTTTCTGCTGCGCCTGGATCTGGAGGATCGAGATTTTGTAGAATGTTTGGTTGGCAGCTCTTGAGTGCTAATTGACACCTTTTCATTTGATGGGAGCTCAGGAGGAGCATCTGGCCAAGGAGTCCGTTTGGACGGAACAGTTATGTCTAAAGGAGGGTCAATTATCCATCTGCATTAATTTGTGTCAAATGTTCAGATGTATGCACAGAATCATGCTAAAGACTATTATGTGCAAAGTTTTGAGAAGATATAAATTCAAGTAATATCTGCTTTGATGGCAGGTTCTCAAGACATGATGCTTTGGGGACTGATGAAGACCAGCATTCTTATTGTAATAATAATTAACTTCAATGGTATCCTAGGGATAAAAACTCTATTAACACCAAGTATTGCAACGATGACTCCCATTTTCAAGGGATGCAGCATGTAGAAACAAATTTCAGAAGCAGAGACTTTTGCGGAAAAAGTTGACTAAGCGAATACCAGATGCTAAGAAAGAGTATCTGCAGGATAAGCACTTAGGACGGGCTATATACATTTCTCAGTTGAAGAAACGTTGCTTCAGAACAAAATAAAAAAAGTTCCTTGGGACTTCAAGTGGCAATAATTGAAATCATTGTTCATGATTCACGATGCTATGTAGTTTCAACAAATTATTTTCTTTAGCCAATCCTTTTTTTTTTTTAATTTTCTTATTGGTTCATTATGCCTTTTACTCTTTTATCTATACAGCAGGATAATCCAACATTGCAAGCAAAAAATAGAATCTTACAAAATGGTAACTTCTAAATGTGAGTCACGTCACCAGAGTAGACTTTAGGCGCTCGAGAAAGCAATGATAAGATCAATCAGTTTGGAATGTAAACACACCCCCCCCCCCCCCCAACCCTAAAAAACAACCCCCCAACATGTAGTTCTTGTGTACCACCAAGAAGGATTTTTCAAATATACTAAGCATGTTTCTAAGATAAGCACTTGCGTATGCATATGAAGAAATAAGCTTCAGGGGTAAGTTTATTAGTAAATCAAGAGGGAACGTCTCACCTGGGAGGGAATTTGCTGTCTGTCCGAGCTTCAACACGCAGCCACCAAAGCAAAACTTGGCGTCCACAGCTACCAAGTGGTTCCACCACAGAGGTGTCCTTGACCAAAGACAGTGGACTCTCTATGTCCTCATCAACACCATTTAATGCCTCAAGATCCCTAATCCACTCCGGTTTATCATCAACATCCTTCCAGAGCAACCTGGAATTCAACACAAACCCAGACCATTCGAGTTTTCGGGGCAGCACAGGTGCTCGGTCATCCATGTAAACAGCACTTTTTCCAGCATACGGTAGTGAATTGAAGGTGTGCCACCCAACCAAGTTATTGCTAGAATTACAAGCAGGACCTTGCACGGGTATTTGGGGGGTTTCTTCCCCATCCTTTCTTTGAGGCAGGGATGTAGATTCACCTGTATTCACAGAATGAACAAGTATTCCAACTGAAACAGCACCTATCCCTTTCACGCTTTGGATTTCATCAAATAGCTCCATACTATGCATATTACTGTCATCCGCAAACATCATAACTCCATCCAGCTTCTCTTTTCTCACAATTCTGGTGTACATATAGGAAGATAAGTAAACCACAAAATTATAAACAAGCTATTCCTTGCAGATCATATAAGGGGGCTGACCCAAAAAATGAAGATGGACACAGAAATTTACACGGTTGCGTTTCCTTACTAACGAAACTGAAGTTAATTGGTAGCGCATAGAACAAGAAATTTACCTCAAAGCATGAAACCGCATCCGGGCCTCCAATTTATGCCTTCCGTCCCATGAATTTGGCATCCGCTGATTGAACCCAACGTGGATGGTTCTAAGCCCGGACTTGGCAATGATTGAAGAGGTCTCATTGGTGACTCCTCCGGCCTCCACCACAATCCACACTAGGTCGTATGGCACCAACATAAGTGAGTGCATCACCCCGGTCAGATGAAGAGCCTGAAACGTCCGTACATAAGTTGGTGTGATCGCAATCACCGTCTTAGGGTTCTTCACTCCAAACTGGAGCCTCTGCTCCCTCTGAACTCTGTTAATTATCTGGTGAGCCTTCATCACCTCCACGGGATCTGGATGTGGCCAAGGTCGGATTCGGATTCCATGCCGCCCAACGATGACCCTGCTGGTGGAGCTAGCAATGGTGGTTCTATTATTTTCTATGTTGGCGAAGGGATTGGAAGTTAGTGCGGATTGAATATCGAGGGATCCAGTGAATTGAGTAGCAGTGCGGAATGGAGCCATGTTGAGGCTGTTAGATGAAGTGGAGACGAGAAAGAAGAAGACGAGGCGAGAGAAACGGAAACCAAGGACGAGACTGATGAGACAACAGATGCCATGAAGGACGAGCCAGAAAATGGCGGCAGGAGACTTTATGGGGCCGTCGGCGGAGGAATCCAACTGGGGCGATCCTCGGAAGCTGTTGGCCCGGCGATTGAGGTAGCTCTGCTGCAAAGCCGAGAGCTTCATAATGTGGGAGCAACGAAGAGCCCACCAAGTCAGAAAGAGTCAATCGAGGACAACGGCGGAGGGTGACGGAGAGGGCGAGTTGGCTTTGAACTTGGGATTTGATTTGTAAAGATGATCGCGAGAGAGGAAGCAGGTTATAAGACAACAAAAGAAGTAGAAGAGGTTGGAGATGGGGGGTAGGAGTCTAATCATGACATTTCTCTTGGTCTACGCGTTCTTCGGTGTTCGGCTCAATTTTTATAGCACCTAAATTCTCTAGATTATACACCCAAAAATTATCTGGATTGTATTAATTAAATGAAAAAGAATATGAAAAAAAATTAATACTATTGAAATTTGGATAATCCAAATTCATGAAAATTCCCAGTTATTCCGAATTATGGAATCCCTCCGACAACTTCCGTTACAGACGAAGTCCAGGGTGCTGTGTGACATTAGGGCAAGATGATAAATAACATTATTAGCAGATTAACAGAAAAGGGAGAGTAAATAAAATCGCATTAAATATATATATAAAAAGGGGCATGGTTCATAATAAAATTAATAAATAATATATTCCTATCAATTTTTGAATACGAGAGATTTTGAGTTTCCGTAATTGTATTTTCGTGAGTAACTGGAAGTGCGCTAAAAAGTGAAATAATGATAAGAGCGACGACGGGGAGAAGGAGAGCGGCGTTGAGGATGGTCCCCAATGGGGATGAAGAGGCAAATTCGGTCAACGGCCGAAGGGTAAACCGCAAACGTCAGTACTCTTTTGGCCCAAAGGAAATTCTTTCATTCTCAATAATCTTCTCTCATGTACTAACAGATGTTGATCAAAATAATAAAAGATTTAATATTATTAAAATAAAAATTTAAATTTAAATTTTAGTATATATATAAAATTATTATTAAAAAATTTATTTATTATAACTAAATATATCACACAAGTCAAATTTAGATATAATTAAAATAAAATTTTAATAAATTATAATAAATAACTAAAAAGAAAAATCTCCACTATCTCTTTTATCTGGTATTTTCTGGTCAAACAAACGTGTTGTACAACATTGGCCCAAAAAACGTAGTAAAACGAGCATGCTAACTACTGCTACTACTCCCTACTCCTTAATAATATATTATAAAGTTAACTTTTAAACAAAATTAAAGAAATTATATAAATATATTGATTATAATATATATAAAATATTATTAGATTATTTATCAATTTATAAATTAAAAAAATTAATATAAAAAAAAATATTTAAAGTAAGTTATCTAATTTCTTTAATCTTCTTATAAAAATTAATTATATCTTATATTAAATATTGAGATAATATCTTTTTAAGCAAGAAATGAGACATCAACTGGATTGTCAATTTAAAAAATATTACTCTTCTAGTCTTTAAATAGAAGAGCCAATTGAACTTTCTAAAAAAAATTAAAGAAAATAAATGAATTAGTTAATTGTTCCTAATATAAAATAATTTGGATAGATTAAAAGAGTATGTAATATGAATTCATATTGAAATACTAGATTTGACCATAATTAACTGATTTATTTAATTTTCTTAATATCTTCAAAAAAATCAACTGATTATTATATTTATGATAGGAGAAGTGATACATTATAAATATTATTCCTTTAACCATAAATATAAAAGATAGTTAACTGGCTAGTTTGGGTCTTAAATAGGAGACATTAACCCATTTTATCACTAGTATATATTATTTTTTTTTATAAATTAATCTACCTAATTTATAAAGTGATTTATAATCTAATATTATAAGCGGATATTTTAGAGAGATAAGCTTATAATTAAATAAGAAATGGAGGGGGATTTTGTTTAATGAATGAAAAAGGTAAGGAAACAAAGGGATGTTAACTGTATTCATTTGCCAAATCCGAGCATTGTCCTGTTTCCACATACAAATACCAAGTGCAGCAATGATGATGCCATTACACTGGGTTGTTGTTGACTGTATTTAGCACATAAGCATTAATTTGATGACAATTTTGGAGGATGAGTGGCCTCCAAGTGAATTGCGGGTACAGCAATACATGGAATGGTTTACTGTAAAAAACAAGAGACGTTGGATAGGGTAAACTAATAGCAGAGGTGTTTGGTAGAGGATTGGGCAATTGGGTTGGTGAGTTGCTTCACTCATTAGCCTAAACCCAGACTCAAACTCGCTGGCAAATATTATAAATATATATAACATGCTTCCTTCAAAATATGGGCACCGCAAAATAAAAGGCTTTTCTTGTTCTATTTGTTTCTGCAGCGCGAGGGCGCGCGCACGTACACATATATATCCCTGAAGTAGTTAGCTGGAAGAAAAATGTGGAAATTAAAGTAGTGTTACGCTTTTGCATGTGAAAGACTCCAGAGTTACAGTTGTTGGGAAGTTGAAGCCTGTTAAAGGAAGCGTCTGCATCGGAGAAGGTTACGGCTTTCTAGCTTAGCAGCAAAGCAACGGTGGGTGGCGTGGGATGAGCCAACCATAAAGTGAAAGGGACTTGCATTGCAAAGCACAAGCCCTTAATAATTACATTGTTATTAGGTGGGCGCTTTTGACTCGCTTTGATTACAACATCCCACCATTTATCAAGAATTATACATGTAGAGCACCTAACAACCCCGTCTCCTAATTTCTAATTAGCATCGCTCTCCACACAACTAACATGCTCTGTCATTTATATTAGGTGGTAAGCTCCTCAACCCCTCTTTTGCCCTTTTGTCTTCTTGCCTCCGCGCTCCTGGGCTGGTCGGTGTATTCTTAAACATTCTGAGGTTCAAGAGCTACTCAACTACTAGTTCATTGAAAAGCCATTGTCAGGATTTTGAGTTCACTTCTCGGTAACTCTTCTGTTCAACCATAGCCTGTCTCCAGAGTTACGATACAAACTATAAATTCTAAATAAATACATAAATTCTAAATACACTCTACAAATTTATATAAAACGCATTATTCACCAGGCTTAAATATTGTTTTTTTATTACCCACCTGATTCACTATAATTTTGTCCTGACTATATCCTGATTCGATCCGCATCGCGCACCTAGTTATGGTAGGTGAGACTTCCAACAGGGATTTTTTGTATACGCTAAGGCTCAAACTCGAGACCTCATTTAAATGATACTGAACCGTTTATCACTTAGATCAACTTCCATTCCTACCAGGCTTAAATATTGCTATCTTCGTCGAATAATCAAAATCTATGCCAGCCCACGATATTTTTGTGTATGTGTGTGTTCTGTTTTTACCCCAATATCTGATATCTTGACTCGCAATCCACTCTACAGTGGGCCTCCCTTTGGTAAACGAAATGTGGAGAAAGAGGAAATGGGCCCATGGGCCCGGATCGCTCCACTAGTTTGTAATATCGATCAACATATATTTCCTTTATTAATTATTAATAACTGAGAATAAATAACTTTTGAACATTAATAATTAAAGCAATCAGGCCAAAGTCCAGAGGGGAAAAAGAGGTCTCCACGTCGAGGGACTGATTTGCGTGGAAATTGAGCTGACTATTTGTTAATGTAGCGGCAGTGAAGACGAAGAGTTAGGATCTTGATGCAACATGAACCTGGATTTATGACCTTAATTTGCCAATTATGCGCCACACGCAAATAAAAAGGGAAAAAAATAATATGAAAAGAATACTAGGAGAGATAGGAGGATTGTTGCTTGAACACGGGCTGGAGAGTGAGATTTTCCACTTGAAACCAACCCCAACGTCGAATGTTGTCTGCTAAAGCAGCCTCTCCAGATTTGCGTTCCAATGTTGTTTTCTCCTTTAACAATTAATCAATAGTAGTCACACAATTTAACATGGTCAACTCTCAACACATCATTACCGATCAGCAGGACTTGCTGGATCCTTGTCTTTTAGTTTTCTTTTATTATTGGTCTGTTTTTATAAATTATGCTACCTGTTTTGTTCCCTTCTTTTCCTTTTTATCTGATCATGATCTGACATAAATAAATAGTCTGTTATAATATAATAGACTAAAGTTTAAACTTTTATTATAGAGAAGTGGGTACATTTAATAATTAACAGTATTTTGAACAATATTATCTTCCGTATAAAGATACCCAGAAGGCAGCTATGCCAGGCAAAAATACTATTATACTCTAATTAAAGAAGAGGCATTATACTACATATAATTATGCATGTCTCCATCCCCGTTGCTATTAGAAGGGGAAATTGGTTATTTCGCGGTGTTCAAACTGCCTGTATCGTATTAATCTCCATTGACCTGGAATTATGATCCTTTGGATTTTATAGCAAAATAATTTGTTTTATCTAATTTATGGGTAACTAGAGTTATTGGATGGAACCCGTATCAAACCCACTTAAAAGAGTTAGCCTAATTGAAATAGTTATTTCCATGGGATTTATTTGATTTAGAATGTGGGACTTCATGGCCTAACTTGGGAGCCGAGTTTCTTTCAGTTGACATAGTTAAGATGGGACGTGTTAGCAAATTAATCATTCTAGTCTACTCCTTGTTCACACCTAATTAGGCCATTAAACATAATTGACGGAGGGATTGGGGAAAGAATCGATACAAAGTGAGAAAGGAGAAACGGAGTGTCATGCCGATGAGGACATCTCCCCACGAAGACGTTGTAGTAAATGGCTGGACTTGGAGGATCTATGAATGGATCCGATCGATAAATAAGAATACTAAGATGTGAATGTGTGGTTTTTAAGAGTCTTATCTCTTTGGGGGTAAAGAAAGTATAACTTTCCTTTGAATGGAGAACGGAACATTCCAAAAGAATGTTTAACTATCGTAGAAATCAACGAATATTCGTGTTTTATATATATATATATATATATATATATATATATTTTGATTAATTATCTTCAAACTTTTAAAATAAAATGCCAAAAAAGATTCCTCTCCTGAACACAGCTAGTTGATACACAAATTGGTGCGCCTTAAAATATCACAGAAGCGAACAATGCATGGCAAAAAGAAAAATGTCCTTTTTAGAGACAGTAAGAGTATGAGAAGTATTGAAGTGATAAATGATTACACAATTATTGATAAATAAGTATAATTTAGTAAAATGGATAAAAGTGATAATTAAATTACATTTCACCAACGGGCGTGAATCTTAACAAAATAAAAGAAGAAAATTTTAACTGTTTAAATATAAAATATTAAATATGAATATTGAAATGAGAGTTGTTTTAATTGAGTTAATAATATTTAGATTTTAAAATATAAAATTATATATTTTTTAATTATGTGGGAGTGTAAGTATTAAGAGTGTATATGGACAGGGTTGAGTATAGGTAAGATGAGCATACTCAAATCTTGATATTCTACTCATACTATGAAAAAATTTTACAATTATAAATTTATAAAATAATATTATATTTATATGTTTTTAAAAATTAAGTAATATATATAATTTATTAAAAATAAGTTAATAAAAAGATAATAATTAAAATTTTAAAATCTATGGCATATAAAAAAAGTATTAAAATTTAAATAGTTTATAATTATAACTTTACATCAATCTCTCTAAAATTGATAAAAATAAAATATTTAAAAAAATATATATAACTGTTACTACAGTTTAAAAAATAAAAATAAAATTTAATTATAAATTTTAAATAATATAATTATTTATTTAATTATTTATATTTATAAAATTATTTTTTAATTATAAGTATCTAATATCAATTAAATAGAATTAAATGGATAGAATAATAATTCTTATCCAATATTTAACTCTATCTAAATATTGACCCTCCTTAAAATTGTTTATTTGGCCCCTTTTTATCTTTGGCGAGCTCTAGGCGCGGCCCTAGTGAGTATATTTTAGGATATATGTTGGGGATATGATAGAGATAAAAGGAGCGGGAAAGGGCAGGAAGAGAAGTCTGACACGTAATTTCAGAGCGTTTGTCTTAGGTTCGTACGTCAATGTTTGCGGCTTTTGACTTATTGAACCCTTCCTTGTCTTTCCTCAATTCCCATTATACCCTTTTCAGCCCAATGAAATCATAAAACATTAAGACCATTATTCTCCTTCTTCTCCCATTTTTAATCTTTGAAGAGTTGCAATTCTAAAATATTCTCCATTTAGAAGAAGTGGCATAATTATTTGCAAATGCTTAATTGATTTTGATCTTTGAATTGCATCAAAAACAAATAATCACATATGTAAATTTAACTAATAAAAAAATAAGATATACTATTATTTTAAATATATTTAATTTTTTTTAAAATATTTTAATTTTTAAATATTTAGATTTATATTTATAAATAATAGAAGGCTCATTTTATTTAATATTAATGTGATTTAAAAAAAATAATTCTATTTTTATATTATTAGTGAACTTAATTGTTTTTTAAATATATATATATATATATAAATCATCGGCATTCAGTCGCGTGTCAAAGATGCAGCTCAGACTATAAAAAGCATTTATAGACTTCCTCGTATAAATGAGCCCTAAAGCTACTTTTTTTATTCTTTTATATATGCATCCTTACTGCTGCTCAACGTAATTTGCTTTACTAAGTGGATCCTCCCCCTCCGCCCATAATAATCCTTCATATTTTTATAGTGCTAATAATAATAATTATTATTGCTACTGATAAATTAGTTTGGCACTGGTAGCTTTCCTTGTCCTGTTAAAATGCCTAACTGCTTTTCCTCCCATCATCCTTTTGCTCATAAACACCGAGTTAACTGAATGATTGACGACTGATCCGAAAATTTCCCCCAAAAACTTAACTTATAATTCAACGACTTTATATATATATATAAATATAAAACTTCTCCATAGAGAAGTTGAGACTTTGACAGATCCTATACTAATAATACTGCCTCCTGTTTCAAATATAGGATACCGCTAGGTAATTTTCACTTAAAAATTGGTTAAAATTAGTTCTTTTTAATTTTGTTCAAATCACAGCTTTCTTTTTTTTGTCCGATGGTCGATTTCTCTTCCCCCCATAAGTCTTCTTCCCGCTTTCTTATTGTTCCTGTGAGGATTCATAATTAGGCTTACAGTCGAGAAATTATTAAAGCACCTGACAAAATCCTGCCGAGTTTTGTAGTAGAGAAACTTTTCCCCTGCACGTGTATGAAAGAATTTTTAATATAACTTAAAATTGAAATAAAAATAAAAATAAAAATAAATTTTGATTAAATATATATTTTAAAAATTTATTTGATAGAATATAAATAGATATATAATTAACAAATATATTTATATTTAAGATAAAATAGTCTAAAATATTTCTTTTATAATTTGAGAATGATTAAAGTTGCCAATAAATTTTATAATTTAAGATAAAATAATCTAAAATATTATATATATTTTTTTATTATTTTATTATTTTATTATTTTTATAGAAATAAAATGATATAAAATATTAAAAGTATAAATAATTTTAATTATACTAAATAAGTAAAGAGAAATATCTCAATCTTACTTCTATTTTTCTATTTTCACTATATTAATACCAATTATACCCGGAGTGTTTTATATTTGAGACCAAATATGGATGGGTAGATATAACAGAGAAAGCCAAACAAAACATAACATACATATTGTATATAAAAAAAAATATATATATATATATATATATAACATATATAAACACCAATATGGATGAATTCAATTTAGATATTAGCAAAACTACGACTTTATATGAGTAGAAATTTTAAGGAAGAAAATAATTGAAAAAGATGAAGCAACAAAAAAGGAGGAGACAAGGGAAAAGAATGGAGTGAGGACATTAAACCCAAAATAAACCCACAGCTATTACTCGGACTCCATCGTTTAATTTAATTATTCTTGGGTACAGAATAATTCCGGGAGCTGCGTGTATCTTCATCCATGAAGAAGAAGGGAAAAAAATAATATACTAGACACTTAGGGCCAGTTTGAATATACCTTAACAAAAGGGCTTATATAAAATAATTTAAACAATAATTTATAAAAAAAATAATTTTAAATATTAGTCGTATTTAAAGAAATATGGAAGATTGACGAATTTGAGGAGGTGACCGTCGACCGGTGAAATTTTGGCCATAATAAAGACCCGTGAGAAAACAGACGGAGATCAGGAAAGCTGGGCTAAGGTGTCAATCCAAGTCAACTCAAGCATATGGATAGCAACCAATGGATTCGGGTCCATTTTCAAACCCGCGGGTATCCATCGGACGGCTCCCACACTAGTTTGACCTTATTTTTAATGGCCCCCACATCGTACCTCAGATCCTGATCAATAATAATTCTTCTGGGCCCCAGCCCTCAGTAAAGGTCAATATCCCCCCACCCCACGTTGCTTCCCTAACATTTCCCTCTCAACTTCCCCAAAATACCCTCCTAGATCTTATTCCCACCAGCATTTGACGGTAACAGTGGCCTATGAACCCATGATTCACTAGCGTCACAGTTCGGTTACCTTGGCCACCAAAATCACCCCCTCCACCTTTTATTTCCTTCCTTCCATCCTTCTTTGTTTTTTTCACTCTATCAAGCCGATCCAATCTATTTGACCAGGTTGCTTTATCATTACCATTTCATTTTCTCTCTGCCTCTTTCATGGTTCTGTGAGTATGGCCGTGGAGCTCATGATGGGTTACAGGAACGATAGCTTCGCGGCCAAAACGGATGACAATGTTGTTCAGGAAGCTGCGTCTGGCCTGGAGAGCCTCGAGAAGCTCATCAGGTTGCTTTCTCAGAGCCAGCAGCAATTCCAGTCTTCTTCTTCTTCCACTTCAAAGTCTTCCGTGGAAATCGAGAGGGACTGTAAAGCCGTCGCAGACGTCGCCGTTTCCAAGTTCAAGAAGGTGATCTCTCTTCTGGGTCGAACCAGAACCGGTCACGCTCGATTTAGAAGAGCCCCTCTGCCGCCGCCACCTCCTCCTCCTCCTACCGTTAATCAAAACCCCGACCCGCAACCTTCGGAACCCAAAGTTTATTATGCGACGCCGTTGCAGCAGATCCCACCGGCCCTTATTCAACACCAATATCTAGCCGAACAACATCCCCTGGTCCCCAAAAGTGGGGTGATCGAGAGGAAGGACTCGTTCAAGACCATTAATTTCTCGTATTCCTCTGCCGCGACGTCGTTTATGTCATCTCTTACTGGCGATACTGATACTAAACAACCATCCTCGTCTTCGCCGGCGACCGCCTTTCAGATCACAAATCTGTCTCAGGTATCCTCAGCGGGGAAGCCTCCTCTTTCTTCTTCTTCGCTGAAGAGAAAGTGTAGCTCCGAGAACTTGGGTTCCGGCAAGTGCGGCAGTTCCTCTAGTCGTTGCCATTGTTCTAAAAAGAGGTAGGCGATGGGTTTTTCTCTAAACTCGTTCCTTTTCCCTTAAGAATGTGAAAAGTCAAAATCTTTCAGATATTCTTCTTGTTAAATGTTGTTTTTTTTTCAATTGATGATTTGTAGCAGAAAAATGAGGTTGAAGAGAGTAGTGAGGGTGCCCGCAATAAGCTTGAAGATGGCTGACATTCCACCTGATGATTATTCGTGGAGGAAGTACGGACAGAAGCCCATTAAAGGATCACCTCATCCTAGGTACATAAACTCTTTTCCAAGCTATTTGCTCATATATCATATATCTCTGTTTTCAATTTAAATTAACTTCAAAATGTTTGACCTCTGAATTTGGAATTCTAGAAAGGACCCGTATTTGTGATGGAAGCCATATGGATTTTTTTTTATCAGTTTCCTTTTTCGCTGATTCTCTAATTTTAGAAATCCCAGAATGGTGTTTGTCCTTTATACTCTATTCCGAGTTGATACTTAGATCTCATCCTGATAAAGTTCTTTGTTGAACCATAACAGAGGATACTACAAGTGCAGTAGCTTAAGAGGTTGTCCAGCACGCAAGCACGTAGAGCGAGCTCTGGACGATCCATCGATGTTAGTAGTCACTTATGAAGGCGATCATAATCACTCGCTCTCTGCGACCGATTCAACGAATCTCATACTGGAATCCTCTTAGCCTGAAATCAATTTGACGGCGAGGATTGACAGAAGCAGAGGTTCCAAGACATGAGTTTTATGGTCAAGTTCAACATTTTCAAAGGAGTAGTTGGCACTTTGTAGAAACTAATTGCTTTATCAATCTCGAAGGAGACTCGCGGTTACTTTCTTCTCCCTTTTTCCCTGTACAATATTGGATTCCTTTCATCTTTCCTGTTCACTCTCTTGAAGACAGAGACCCTGTGAATCCTCCATTATCCATTATTATAAATTAAAACAAAAAAGAAAAGTGAAGATGGTGGATTTGGTAACGGGTTTCTCAACATGATAGAAAGTGGAGGTGGTGGTGGGGAGGTTTATTCCTTTCGAATTTTCTATTTGGTTGCTTTTTTCACCTTTGCCTTATTGGCGCTTACCTTGGATGCTCCTCCTCTCAACGTTTATCATCTGGATACTGTCACGATGTCCGAATGCCCCCCCCCTCCCTCCCTTTCTTTTTTAATTGGTTGAATTTCCAATATTTGCATTGAAGTGTGAAACAGTAAGAGGGGGGAGAGAGAGAGGAAATAAAAGAGCAGGGAAAGGGATATGGTCAAGGAATTGGTCAGAACTGTAGGGACATGGCATGTCTTGTAGAGGACGGTTGACCATGAGAAAGAAACAGAGGGTGGCAGTTGCCAGTTGGGGACGGCTAAATGAGGAAACGAATGGTTCTTAGAGGCAAAATAAAAACCGGAAAAGAGGGTTACTTAATGCAAATATAGTTGGCGGTATTTTGTGAGAAATGAAACACAGAATAATGAAGGGATGGTGATGAAGGAATGGGAGAAAAAACGTATGTTCGGGAAAAATGATGGCAAAAGTCAAAAAGGGTCGGTGTGGAATTGATTGACATGTCGGGGGCACTAGAAGGGTCCTCCCTTGTTCCCGAATTTGTTGTCCTGTTCGCTTTGCCTTTGCCTTAACGTCAACATTGTTGTGCACATTGGACCCTCCCTTCTTCATCCACTTCCCTATTCACATCCCACGCAACTCGCTTCCTCTATCCTTCATCCATTTAATAATTAATAATACCCTTCTTTGGTTTCTTTTCTGCTCCACTCACATGCCTTCTTGCAGTCTAAGTCAAACTTCTTTTTTGGATTCATTTATTTCCTGTTCAGACACAACCCCCTTAATTTTTGTGCCGTTTCCATCTTGCTCGTTCACACTTCACACCACTTCTTTGGTTGCCTCGAGGAATTGACCCACCTTATCTCGTTAAATTATTCCCTTTGAGATTTGCGTTCCACATCTTGAGCGGTCATATTATATAAATATAAACGCAAAAGGAGAAACATAATTATGTGTACCAAACGATGCCATATCTGATAGATATATGCTCGAGTAATCTGGTTTATTGTAAACTTCTAATACTAATTGCTAGTATGTGAACCTGAATTTTGAGGATGAAGAAGTTAATGGATAAGGAACACGTGGGTCCATGTCTAAGGTTAGCAGTAGTTACAAATAAACAAAATGTGAAATCGGAACTTGCTGGATAACAAGATCTAGATATCAACGAAGTTGGTGGTGACCTTGCTAACTAGATGCTCGCCATATACGGCTCTTTTGAACTTGTTGGAACCATTCGCTCTCGTTTTGAATGTATCCAAAGGCTCCACTGCCGTATCGAAGTTTGTCTGTTCCATCACATGTGCACCACAATCACACCCATATTAGCTACCAAACAATCAAAAACAGCAAGCAGGTCAGAGATAAGCTCGCAAAAAATTGTTTACCACCTCGTAGAAATATACTACGCTGACTCTGTATCTTTCTGAGTTGTTTATCACCCGATGCAGAGTTGACTCGTACAAACCATTGGAATATACCTGCACCGCTAATCACGTTACACATAGATTCCCATAATGTAAATGATTGCTTTAATGAATGAAAAGATGAAGTTCACCATTTTGTATACCTTTAGCATGTCGCCGATGTTGCACACAAATGATCCAGGAACCGGAGGTGCTGATATCCATTCCCCTGACAGGTTCTTCACCTTCAACAATATGAATTTTTAAGATGAATGCTTGATTTCACGAAGAATCCCAGAAAATGAATATAATATCCATCGTTTTGCCCTTACAAGGCTGATCTGAGTGAAGTGCATACCTGGAGTGCATTTATATAGTCATCCTGATTAAGCAATGTCAACAAACCTGTCAAGCAAACGTACCGAGATGATTGAGAATAATTTGCCAGACATTCTATTCTAACAATTTTAATGAAGGTCAGCAAGATTTACCATAATCAGTGTGAGCTCCACTGGATTAGTTATGGAGAATGAAGAGGAACAAAATGGGAAAGACATCAGTAATGTAAGGCTCACTGATAGAAATAGAAGGGCAAACCCCTAGAACTGCAATATTTCATTACCATCCAATGTCGTTTTTGAGATCAGCTTTTCCATTTGCAATAGAAGCACCTGGATAACCAATAAGTCTCATGACCCAAAATGGATCCCCAGCTCTCTGACCTTCAAATTCATCTGGTGATCCACCTAATGCTAAAGCAATTCCCCTCATAATTTTTCTTGCAAGCTCTGCTGGCACCAAGGAACCACGTAAGGAATTAAAAAGTCCAACCACAGAAGCCTAGTTATATGAAGTATGAGCAACAGAAGTGAAGGAGACGAAAGCATGCCTGTGCAGAGACTAATATACTCCTCCATAAGAGCTTTGAAGTTTGGGGGATTTTGTGGCCTGCAACATTTACCGAAACAAAATGAAAGGTGAGTCCAAACTTCATAATCATGAGCTCCAAAATACATATACTTACTAGAAAAACCTCAACTGAATGTTAATTCTCCATCATACAACCCAAATCCTTCCTCCCTAACACACACCTAGTGGTTGTAGACCAACTTGTTTGAATTAAGATAAATGATCGCATAGTGAATCTATTAAAGAACATTGTGGGAGGGGTGGGAGAATGCAACCACCAATTAAAGAAACCGGGCCCTGATTTCACATACCACTGGTTGCATCCTTCCATGGGTTTGCCGAGCGTTCCATACATGCCCTCTGTCACTTCCCTATAGCACTGTTCCAGGAAAAGGAGTTGTTGATTAACTTATTAAGCCAGTTGTGCTAGTGTCAAATCGCAGAACAAATTACGAGAGGTTTCTATGCATTCAGCGTCGTCAAGTTGATTTTGATATTTCTAATGTACTAAATGCATTGGATCACTGAGAGAAGAGTTTGAATGTAGAGCAGATGGTTGTCTTCAATGTATGCAATTTTGTCACGTAAGCACTAGCTAGCTAGTGACTAAGCATTAAAACAAGAGTAATTACTTTGTGGCAGAAGAAAAAAATTAAGACCTACATCTATAGCTTCATGCATATCAGGTACGCCTTTAGTTATGTTTTCTCCAACCCTCTGATATCCTCTGCACTCAATTCAGAAGTTGAATGTTAACTCCGATGTGGAAAACGCACAAGTGATCTACATAGAGTATAATAATTTGTGATGCAGGGAATCTATGCAATGAAACAAACCTGAAACCAGTAGCCGCAGTCATTTTGATCTCCGTCTTTTCTTCGTATGGAAGTTGAAAGAATATGCGTGTTACTTCTTTAACCTCTTTGAGAAGAGTAGCAGGAATACCGTGACCTTTCTGATCAATTAAGAATAATTGAAGACATCAACCACTTTAATGGCCTGAATCTTGCTTTGAATCAAGCAGAAAATGACCCATAGGGTGATCACAATAACTTTGCTAGAAGCCATATAACCTTTATCTAATTTACAAGATAAATGCAAGTCAAACGTATATATCTCTTCAGTTACTGCGTACTCCTTCCATTTGTCCACTTTTGCAAATTGCAATTACGTTTACATTTCAATCACTGCTGATTTTAGTTACTAACCATTACAAGTGATATGAATATTATTCCCAGACAAAATCAGAATCTGTAAGAAAGTAATAATATCGGATATGCTGATAGAGGTGCTGGTGGACCTACTATGTAGAAAACTACCTCCAATCATAGTGAACTACCTTATTGATGTTAAAAAAAGTTGTCAAAGATGGTTTGACTTCTTAAATTCTAATAAATGGTTTACTTTTTAACATAAATTTATTTATCCTTAATCTCTCCATTGATTGATGAGGGTGGGAAAAAATTATTTGATGATATAAACGTTCCACAACATTACTTATACTTTAGACCACCAGAACTCTTCACCAAGTTAATAGAGGGCGAAGGAAGTAACTAAACAAGCCTTATGTCCCAGAAAACAAGGGAAAAATAAACAGATTGTAGAGTTGCAGGGTGTAATGATTCTTCCAAATCTCCAAAATTAAAACTTGTCTATTTTTTCTACAGCCAGAATACTATAGCAAGGGAGAGAGTGATAGAAACAAATGTCAAGAGGTACAGAGAATCGATGGGAAAGTACCACGTAGAAGAACCCTGCCTCTCTACAAGCCTGATCCAATTGTCTAACAACCTCAGAGACTGCAGGGTCCTCAGCAATATTTGGGTCATCGGACTTGGCTACAAGGGCGCTAATATCTGCGTTCAAAAATGAAACAGTGATGTAAGAAACAAAGCACACAACTCTTGAGTTCAAGGGAAGAAAAGAACCGAAGGGTATCAAAATTAGAGGATGATCAGATTCCTAGTACGAGAAGATTACGGGATTGGATGAAGAGTTTACCGATAATGGGGATGCAACTAAAGTCGGTGGCCATCGGTCGCTAAGATGATCTCTCTGTGTCCCGGGGAAAGCTCAGTGGAGGCTGCGATTGTAGTGGAAGCCGAATTTTCTTACAATATTGTGATTACGGATTCAGCTCTTGATTTCCAGTGCGAAAGAGGTTGAGCGGGGACCACTCTTACCGAAATAGGATGCACATGACGACGACGAACATGATGATTCTGAGTCATAAAACCATAATAATAAAACATCAATTATTAGATTCGATCCCTTTTCCAGCCCATCCCAAGAGATCCTTCCTTCTTATTAACCAGTTTTCTATTGTGCTTTGATACTTGGAGTTATGAAGTCATCGAATAGTTTATTTTAAAAAATAAAGACATGCGTTGGGTTGGTTTTTATTTTTGATATCGTGGTCGGGTGAGGCTGAACTTGAAGAATGATGCCAAACAAATAATCATTAATCATCTTTCTTAATATTTACATATGCATTTAAAAAACCTCTCCTCATCATCAGGTTTAATTAACACATTGTTCATTAAAAATCGCAATAGTTCACTTATTACAAGAAACAGGGTGCCTATATCTTTAGTTTCATTAAGAAATCTAATGTATCAATCAAGTGAGACTAACTCAATTTTTTGAAGGGTGACGTGAGGCATAAGTAAATATCAAAGGATCAAATCTCTTGATATGTTAAATTTAGAAAGTTATACTCCTCTTTCTGTCGTAAATATAGAATTTAATTAAAAAATTAGTATTAATTTTAAATATAAAATATATTTAATAAATTTATTAATTTTTTAATAAATTATTTTTATTGATATTCTCCCAACAATAATTAAGTAAGAGAACGAGAGAGGGGGGATTAATGAAGATGATTATAGTGTTTTAAAAATATATATATTATAATAACTTATTTAAATAATTTTATTAATTTAATTAAATATATTTTATATTTAAAAATAAAAGAGTAGTATATTTTGGTATACAGTATACTGGGTAGTTAATAGCTTTCAAGCCACCTATTGCTCCACTGCTAGGCTCGTTGGTTGGAGTATAAAACAACTTGACGCAGTAGATATTCATAGAGCCAAGTCAAGAAAAGAAATATGAAGTTGACTTGGAAGCGTTTGCTACTGGCAGGTGAACTTGAACCAATATCATAGTTTGTCTAAGGGAAATAGGTTTAAAGGAAAATATATCTGATAGATTATGGTAGAGAATTACAACACTTATCCCAAGTGACGTTGACTTTAGAAGCTGGGCTCTGGTATTAGTTTGCGATTACATAACTAATGCGCTACCTAATGCATAATTTGAAGTGGAGAACGAACCTACCATTAATTGATTAATACATAGCTGCTCAACCTCCTCATATTGTAAATACGTCTTCCTTATTTTCTCGTGGAGAGCCTGCAAATTAAATATTTCACTCGCTCCTTGTTTTCTTCCAACTGCTCTGCTGTGCGATTACTTTGCAGTTCTTTCTTCTTCCCCCACCCATTCGACGACTTTTAAAGTTTGGTTTTGGAATTTGAAAGTTGATCATGATTCATCCAAAAAATAAAAGAAATTACAGTTTCCATACATAGTGGCAGAAAATGAAATTCTTTTTACAATCCCCAGCGCTAGCCAAGAACATGTAGCAAAATGAGAAGGATCATAAATAAAGAGACGGGGGTGTTTGTGAATGGTGATGGCTATGTTTCCTTAGCATTATACATGATGATAATGTGGACTTGAACGCAATCAAGTAAGAAGAAAGCTGAAAAAGAAGGTGATGGATCATGACGACGAAGTCGATGTCTGATTCTTACAGTACTGGAAGCTATTCTCGTCCATCCTTTCTACAACGTAATGGCCCAAATTGCCGGTTGCCTCCACCAGATTTTCCTGGCACAGAAACTCCCTCCCACACACTTTCTCCACTTCTCCAGAGAAATCGTGCACGAACACGTGCGTCTTGGGATTCCCTCCCTTCTTGCTTCTTGCCAGCACGCCGGCTGTAAATATCGCCGACATCCTCCCCGGCGCGTCCGGCCAGTTCCCCCGTGGCCCGTCCACCAATATGACATCCCAATCCACGTCGTACACATGATTCGGAAGGTCGTTGATTCCTAACTTACATTCCGAAAACAGCAGGTTCTGCACCGGCCTACACTCGTTCCTCACCTGCTCTTTCGCCGACGTTATCAGCTCCTTCATGTCCCGCCTCTTTGTCGTGTACTGCACGTCATACGCATCGATTTCCGGATGCTTCTCTTCAATGTACGCCGCGTAGTACCGGTTCTCGTCGATGAACACGGTCCTGCCATTATGGTTCAGGGCTTTCCATAACAGAGTCTCGTGGGTGAGACCGAAGATGAGGAGATTACAGGGGGAGGAGCATTTACGGAGCACGTCGGAGATGGGCTTGAGGTCGGAGTAGGGCATGTGGTAGGTGTCGTTGGATTTGGAGGCGTAATGGAGGAGCGTGTTGATGACGGTGGGCGGCAAGGGGGCCGTGTTGATCCCAGGAACAGAGGCGGCGATAATGGAGGGCTTTGCGGGGGTCTGAGAGATCGATTCTCGAGTGTAAATGAGGGTGACGAGGAAGGCGATGGTGAGGAGTGATATGAAGACCAGAAGCCACAGGCGATTGGAGCTTCCTTGTTTCTGGATGTAAGGGTGGAGGAGGATGAGCTTCGTGTTGTTGTTGTTGGGGTTCTTCATGGTGGTCGTCTTGGGGTTTAGAAAAGAATCTCGGCTCTGAGAGGGAACTGGAGAAGAAGGCTTCGATTTTAAACAAGTGTTGAGAGAGAATTGAAGCAATGGCGAAGAGAGACAATTGGAGGCCTGGGGGGTGACCTCACGATGACTCTGCTCTTAATCAATAACCAGGGAGAGAGAGCATATATATATATATATATATATATATTTTTAAAAAAAGGGGATAAGGTTGAAAGGGGTTTTTAGAAATGGTCGCCATCAGGCACGGGCACAGGTTGGTAATTTGGCATGATTAATTGCTGATACGCAAATGAGATTAATTAGTTAATTAATTAGGGAAGGAGGAGGGGGGAAGTAGAGGACAGAGCAGGCTTTGAGGGGTGGTTGAGACGGAGAGAAACAAATTGCTGCAGCGAGCGACTCAATAACTAATGACAAGCGACGAGTCGCTTTTCCTTCTCGTTTGCTGTCCTATTTCCCACGTAACCCCCACCTTTTAATATTTGCATATCTCCTAAACCTATACACCGAACAAGACCATGCACCTACCTGCCAATCTTCCCATTCGTCATATCCCCATTTTGTTGTCGCTTGTATCATCACGATCGTACCATAGCCTACGACGACTTCAATTCAAACCAATACGGCAACAGCAAAGAATGTAATGTAGAACCACCATCTTATACTCTATATTTCACTTCAGCAATTTTTTTTTATACTCAATCAATAAATAATAATATATCTTGAAGTTCAAAAATTGTTTATAAAAATATTTACAAATAATTTATTAACATCACATTAGTGTGAAATTTTAAGTTAACTTCATAGTAATAGGGCAACTTTTGTTTAGTTACTTTAGCAAGTATCATTATTTATGGGTTGTTAAAAAGGTTAGTACAGTTGATAAGAAATTGCCTCATAATTTACAAGGTCTTAATTTCAAATGCTACTACTAATATGAGAATCTTATTGATAGACAGTCTTTAAATCTGGAGATATGACATGTCCTAGTATGCTCCAATTTCTATCTCTTTTAATACTATTTTTTTTTATTACAAAAAAAATTAGATAGTTTTAATACCAGTCTCCTACTAAAGCTAAAACATAACCCTAAGGTTTTTAAAAGTATTTATATGGGTAATATTACTTATCAAATGAATCCTTATAACACTATCTGTCTCGTTTAATACTATTACTTATGAGTCATAAGGCTGGAAAACATGCAAGCCCAACTAGAAGGATAATTGGGCTGAAGCATTCATTAAACTGGTTTATTATCCAGGTTAACAAAAGTGGTCCGTGATTGATAAGGCCCAATCCGTTGCGTAGAAGCAGAGACTGGGTGAAAATTTAGGCTTAAAAGGCAACCCAAGGCCTAGTCATGCATAGCATAACTTATAAATCTGTAACAAAAAATCATAATATATAAATAATTGAGTCCCTTAAATATAATATTATAGGTTCAGACCAAGCCTTACATATGGAAAAATGTTTTGTGAGGAGAGAAAAAACCTACTTTAATACTTTTTATGTATTTATTTCTAAGTTATAGGGTAAGGAATACTGCTTGATTTAAAAAAAAAACTACGCCGAACTCTTTTTGATTGGAAAAGTGTAATTTCCTTAATTTGAATGGTTTGATGGCTTTATTAGAATGCCTTTAGCCTAAAATGGACCCATCATCTTGTGCTGGGGTCATACGCATGGTCTTCGTGGAGTCTGTACACTTTGAAATTCTGAGAGAGATGAGAGCAAAAAGGAGGTAAATGGAGGGACCTCCATGAGAGGTAAAGGTCCAATTATGGAAGACACGTAATTTCCTTTTGGGAAAAGAAGAGGGGAAAAATTAAAGTGGTCTCTGGAATCAACATTTTGACGCATCCCGTCATTCATCAACCCTGAATGGGAGGGGCAATTCGAAGCCACTCACTCACGTTCCCCAAAAGCATAGATTTCCAAAATGGTCACCATGATTATTTAAAGAACCTGATAAGAGATTATGTTGGTTACCAACTCGCCACGACTCTGTTGCAACTTTGAGGTTACCGTGTGTGAATTTTCCACGTTGTCTTTCGCCTCTGTCAATCTTTAACGTTAACGAAATGATTAAAGTTAGGGACATTCTTTTGTCTCTTGCCCCCACAGAATATGGGCTCTTCCTTTTGTTCAATCTCTCGTGTCTTTTCGTTTATTAATGGCGAAACTTTTATAACCCCTTATTGCATGATAAACCCGTCTCATTACACACTTGTTGCTAAACCCTTGTTCCACCTAATCAAAGATCAACTGAGTTTAAGCTGCTCCCCTTTCACAATTCCTTTCTATGGGGTCGCCACCAAATTAAAAGATGTGATGGTCAAAAATTTAATAGTGAAGGTTGAAAGAAGTGGAGGCCATGATTATTGGGGGGAAGCACATGCTTCTGATGGCTATATGTATATCCCACTCTGTTAAATAGTTGATCCATACAGAGGGCTTTTTCTCTTCAATATGATGCCCCCTGTTACTGTTCGCTTAATTGATCCATACAGAGCGTATGGAGAAACTCTCGTATGTATTCTAAAAGGTCAAAAGTAATCCAACATATTTGAATAGGACACAAAGGAGGAATGGGACTTGGGATTAAGGACAGGGAGGGAAAGGCAACAAAATTGAGGGACCCCCTCATTTGTGGCTGTGAAGAAGCAAAGACGAAGAGTGCCTGACGTGCCTCTCTGCCATCCTCCGCCAGCTTTGCAGATTTAAAAAGCAAGGAAACAAAAAAGACACAAGAATTAAGTAAAGATTAACAATTATTTATTATTGCCTGAAGAAGCTTTGGGATAAAAATTATTCACCCCACAGGAGGCACACTGTGGCCAATGACCGCTGAAACCCAAGAGGTCGTTTTCTTATTATATTCGCAAAGACAAAACGATTCCGCCTACTCCTTCTTCCTCTTGTGTATGAAGATTCCACTCACGAGCTCTCCCCACACTCTCTGTTCTCGCCATGCCTCCTTCCCCCACTCCCTCCCTTGTCCTCGCCCTCCTCTTCTTCTCCCTCCTCTCTTCCTCTTCCACCGCTGCCTCCTCCACCATCGACTTGCTCCTCCCTTCCGACGCCGTTTCCCTCCTTTCCTTCAAATCCCAAGCCGACCGAGACAACAAGCTCCTTTACGCCCTCAACGAGCGCTTTGACTACTGTCAATGGCAGGGCGTCAAATGCTCCCATGGCAGAGTCGTTCGCTTCGTCCTTCAGAACTTTGGCCTCCGTGGCGTCTTCCCTCCCGACACCTTGTCTCATCTCGACCAGCTTCGAGTTCTCAGCCTTCGCAACAACTCCCTTTCTGGTCCCATCCCCGATCTCTCCTCTCTCCTCAATCTCAAATCTCTCTTCCTCGACCATAACTCCTTCTCCGGTTCTTTCCCCCCTTCCATTCTCTTCCTCCATCGCCTTCTCACTCTCTCTCTCTCCCACAACAACCTTACCGGCTCCATCCCCGCCGGATTGTCTCTCCTCGACCGCATGATTTCTCTTCGCCTCGATTCCAACTGGTTTAACGGAACTCTTCCCCCCTTGAACCAGTCCTCGCTCCGAAACTTCAATGTGTCCGGAAACAATTTGACCGGGCCGGTTCCGATGACGCCTACACTCAGTCATCTTCCCCCGGCATCGTTTTCCGGGAACCAGGGTCTCTGCGGCGAGATCATTCACATAGCGTGTAACTCTCGGTCGCCGTTCTTCAGTCCCTCCAATGCCTCCACCTCCGCGGCGCCACTTGGGCAAAGCGCGGAATCGCAGGGAATCGTGGTTGTTCCTTCACATTCATCCACTAAAAAGAAGCATAAGGACACTGCCTTGATTCTAGGATTTACCATTGGATTCTCGGTGCTCATTGCGTCCATCCTGTTCGCAATTGCATTGTTCAGGAAGCGAAACAGTTCCAGAAGACCAGAGAGCCCGAAAATACAAGAGTCATTGGAAACCAAAGATGTAAATGCACCTCCTCCTGCATCTTTAGGCGTCGAGACGGAAATAGAGCAAAATAGGGAATGGGGCGAGAAGGCAAAGAAGATAGAGAAAATAAAAGAAGCACATAAAAGCGGGAATTTGGTGTTCTGCAGTGGGGAGCCGCAGTTGTGTACAATAGAGCAGTTGATGAGAGCTTCGGCGGAGTTGCTGGGTAGGGGTAACATAGGAACAACGTACAAGGCGGTGTTGGATGGTCAGCTCATAATGACAGTGAAGAGGCTGGATGCTGTTAAAACAGCAATAACGAGCAGCCAAGAATTCGAGCATCACATGGAAATGGTGGGGGATCTCCGGCATCCTAATTTGGTGCCCGTTAGAGCTTATTTCCAGGCCAAGGGCGAGAGGCTGGTGATCTATGATTATCAACATAATGGCAGTCTCTTTAACCTCATACATGGTAAGTCCAATCTACCCCAATGATCCTCATTAACTCGCTGATTCTGTAGTTCTAGTAGTTCTGTACCACAGTTCCGCTGAATTAGCTGATGACTTGTGCAATTCGTGGGGCCTATTTGTGGATTTAGAAATTCAGTGTTGACGTGTTTTGCTGCTTTCGGGGAATGGTGATTTGCAATGTGCAAATTGGATCCCCTACATGCAGTGGTCGGAGGATGTGGAAAGTGGAATCCGATCTGTGATTCGGATACTTTTTCCGGGTGCCGATCTGGAGAATATATTCCCCTTTTCCTTTTCGTTTATCTGCCTTATGCCTTGGGCATCTCCGGCAAATCCCATTTTACTCATCGATCTTCTCCCTTGCCGACAATCACTGGATTGGACTATTTAATGTGTTCTTTTTGGGTCCAAGGGTTGGAATATTTAAAAATGCTCTTTTAAATGCGAGGGTCTGAGTCTGACTATACTGCATTCAATGGACGGCCTATTGGAATTTGATTCCTTGGTCAAAATTAACAGCGGGCCACTCGTTTGCCCCCCCCCCCCCCTCTTTTGACGTTTTTAAACATTTAATTGACATGATAATTTCCTGAATGGAATACTACTATCTGTGCAGGTTCGAAATCGACGAGAGCGAAGCCTCTTCACTGGACGTCATGCTTAAAGATAGCTGAAGATGTAGCCCATGGACTCGCCTATATACATCAAGCCTCGAGATTAATCCATGGCAACCTGAAGTCGACTAATGTCCTTTTTGGCGTCGACTTTGAAGCTTGTGTCACAGACCATGGCTTGGCCTTCCTTGCGGATTTTTCATCGACTGAAGACCCTGACTCTGCGGCTTATAAAGCACCAGAGACTCGCAACTCTAGCCGCCGAGCCACTCCCAAGTCCGATGTATATGCCTTTGGGGTGCTTCTATTAGAGCTTCTTACTGGTAAACGTCCTTGTCAACATCCTTTCCTTGTGCCCGCGGATATGCAACATTGGGTTAGAGCAATGAGGGCTGACGATGGTGCTGAACATAATGGGCTCGGTATGCTCACAGAAGTCGCTTGTATTTGCAGTGCAACGTCGCCTGAGCAGAGGCCGGCGATGTGGCAAGTCTTGAAGATGATACAGGAGATAAAGGACAGTGTAACGATGGAGGATACAACAACTGCTAGGGTTTCATAGTTTCTATCAAGAACGATGTAGTCATGTTTAGGAGGTAAAAGCGAGACTGTAAGCTCTGATTGTCGAAAAATGAAGGGGCGTTCCACGAGAAGCAGAAGAGTATTTGTGCAGTCCAAGTTTATCCCCACAATTTTGTAAGAATCTTCATGAATACACAAGTACCCGCAAATATAGTACGATATGTTTTTTAGTCAAGTGCAGGAATCGCTACTTAGTGCGGGGCCTGTAGTTAAAGGTATTCGACCAATTTTGCAAGAACATTTCATGAATACACAAGTATATACAATATTGATGTTATCTTTTTTTTTTTTTTGGTACAATATTGATGTTATCTGATGCTTAATGAATTTATGATAGTGAGAATAACTGCACAGTTGGCAAAATAATAATTGACAAGACAAAGACAACTGCCAAAATATAAATCTAGTTTGGAGCAATTTGAAGAACTGTTACATATTTACATAACACATCCAAATAACTACAATCCCCTCGAGGGAAATGTTTTTTCTCTCCTTATATGCTTTGAATCTCTGGCACGGCACAACCATCGCACAGCAGGAGATCCAAAGACGAGCTGCATCATAACCAATCGTGGCTTCCTCCATATATGCAGTGTGGCGCACCATTCTTTCAAGTTTCAACCTTCTCAAAATAATACTCTCCCGCGACTTTGTCCTCGTCACCATAATGCCTTCATATGTGGTTACAACCTGCACATAAAACCATGTCAGAATTTTCTCCAACAAGCCAACCACATCTTGGCAAAAGGGCTCGAGACAAAGAGAAGACGAGAAACTCATTCCCAACATACACCATGCCTGCAAACGGAAAGCAAATTTTAAGGATCAATCCCGTGCAAACTTCACATTGAAAATTTCAGTGAAAGGAAGCATCCACTAAAGAACTGCATGCTTTCAGAAATCATGGTTGTTAGTTGTTACTCATTGTAAGAGACTTATCAGCGATCTTGCGATGAAGAATTCTCATCTGTCAGTACGAGACATCTTATGGAGAAACATCATAGGATGGCGATGTATGTTCTTACCACAAATAAAACGCAACTTAATGGAAAATTAAGGCTGTCTGATTTCTATTAGTCACAGAATCTAATTCGGTCAGATTATTTTGTATTAACATTTTATCACATACCTTTCTTTTGGGTAAAAAACCTCTCGCCCAAATACAACTTGTTTAACAGAGCTAGGCCATCTTAACTCTTTTCAATTAACTACTTGGTGATCATAAATATAATATGCTGTTGTGATAAACAAACAAATCAATGATGTAAAGATTACCTGCTACTATTTGGACTCTCGCCAAACCATGTGCTAACAATACATGGCAGTCAATATGGTGATAACGTTAAGAGAATCTTTCCTTGATCTAAGACATTACATCAATTGAAGCTAGTGCTCGAGGCCTTGATCGCATGATTGTCTCATCACTGTGCTTGATCCATTCTGAGAGTTTCCATGGTTTCTGCCACTTCCATTTGAACTGCAGCAACCACTGATGATGACTTCTCTTCCACCTCCAAAGTTTTCCAGCTCATGACTTGAATCATATCGGAAAACCGTACAGAAAAGAAGTCAGTAGCGTCTGTCAACAGAAGTCACCAAAAGTTCAGAATGAATTAACACAACTAAGTAACGTAAAGTTCAATCCTTCTAGCAACCATTCTTAATTATTAAATTAAAGTTCAGCAGAGCTGCGGATAGCCTGCACTTTGTCCGCCCTTTAACTCCAATGTGCTTTTTCATAAGGTAGCACATTAGGAAAAAAAAGCCGTTATTTGGCTTGCACCAGACAATTTAAGCAGTTTAAATGAATTGGCAATTCACAAACACCAAAATGTTGGAAATGATTACCAGATGAATCATCAATTTACTCTTGGGATATTTATGATAACCCATTAGATTAGATGCATAAGTAAAAGTCTTATAGATGAAACCTCTGTCTGCTCCAAACGCTTATTTAAATCCATCATCTCTTTATCCATAGTATTTTGCAAGAGTGCATGCTCTAACTCTTTCGTTGCTTCATCAGATTCTATAGAATTGTCCCCTGCAAAATAAAACACAGTGGCTCAACATTGAAGACCGGGACAGTATTATAAAAGCCATGCAGCAAAACAAAACCAACAGACTGCGACATCATTCAAACACATGATACAACAATAAAACTCATTAAGCACTGCTTACTCCCCCTTCACGAAGACAGTAGTGAAACCTTGCTTGCGTAAGAAAAGAACTAAAACCAATTTGTTCTTCCAGAGATATGGAGGAAACAAGTCATCCGGTTCCTCTTCGGCACCTGTCCCCCTTTTTTCCTCTTTTATATAGTATAATCAACAATATTCATATTTCTTATTAAAAAACACAAATACAAATAAATAAATATCCACCTGATATGCTTTCAGCCATTTGTTTGTAAGATGAATCTAGGCTCTCAAGGCCACTCTCGAGTCCATCAATCACAGGACAAAAATCCCCATCCTGAGCAAAGAAAAGGGAGTACAAATACCAATTCAATTGTTATTCTCCGCTTAAAGTGAAATATACATGGGTTTAACCATAACCATAGATATTCAATGGTGACATGCAATTTATTCAAGTATTGAAATTTAAATTGGTCCATTATCAACGGAAGAAAAGGAAACAAGAAGGCATTTGAAGCTCTTTATACGAGCATACTTGTGTGTCTGTTGCACATCTACTTCGATACTCATGAAGTTCCCGACAGAGGTCTTCATTAGTTGCCTCAAGCCAAGCAACCCTTTCCTTAAGAACCTGTGCAATAATAACATTGAGCCAAACGCCAAAGTTCCAACTCAATTTATCTAATGTTCATTCGCAATGAAAATTTCGGCAATGATATATACCAGCACTTCATCAGTAGGAGATCCACCACGAGCACAAAGTTCAGCCTGCAAGCGCTTTAACTGCTGGCGAAGTTGCTGCATCTCATTGGATAGTAAATCTCTATTGACCTGAAAAGGAAACGACAAAATATTACAATATATCAGAATCAGAAAATTTGGCCATATCAAGTTTCCACATTGATCAAAGGCAGAGAATGCTTGAAAGTGAAAAGCCACGGAAACTTACAACAGGCTTATTCTGAATATTGCGTGCACGATTTGCATATTTAAGAGTGTTAAGGCTTTCCTCGGCATTGATGTCAGTAGGACTGATACAAGCTGGAAAAGTGTGCCAATTGTGAGGCGATACAGGTATAGTCATTAAGGTTTTATCCAAAAATAAAGAATTTTATAGTTATTGTGTGCACTTTTCAATATGCTGCCTTGACTGAAACAGAATGCACTAGACAAAGGAACATTCAACGAATTGTACAGCAGGGGCACATAAAGATGTTTAAACACTACAAATTTGTCCACAAGATTCAGATTTTAGAACTACCTATCATGACAGTTTTGCTGTTTCCACCAAGTGAATCCTGCACCCAAAAAGGAAAACAAGAAGACCATCAGTTGCTCTAGATTAGAAGACACATTGACACAGAAATCATCAAACGTCATGATGTTAATCTAACCTGCAAAAGTCGAGTGAGTTTGCTATCCCGGTAAGGGACATGCACACCCTCTTTTCGCTTTTTTTCATCTCCCAATGCACTAATGACATTACCAAGTGCAAGAAGACCTCTATTAATGTGGATACCTGGTAACAAATAAATATAGGTAATGACACTGACATCCTCGTAATCATTTTTAAAGTTACAAAATGTTGTGGCTAATAAATATTGAAACAGAAATTTACAGGATTGCAGGGTATATGACCCACCTTCTTTTAATCGAAGACCATCAGATCCTGTTCTTTTAGCTCTTTCAGATCCAGCTAGATCCACCAACTGGAGCTTTGCACAAAGATATTCTTCACCCATATCCTCATCTGAAGCGTCGCTGCCAGGAGAATTTGAATGGGGTTTGCGCATCTGTTCCAACATAATTGTGAAGATGGCATGCGACCGGCTGATTCAAAAAAACAAAAGTAATACCACGAGTCACTTGTATATTAAGATTCAATCTACAGCAATTCATTAAACAAGCTCTTTCCACAGTTCAAATGTGTTGCTTGATTCAATAATCCAAAAGAAACGATAAAAGAAACTAAAACTTCAATCTCTACTTAAACATAAGAGTAATAATAACAATTGCAAAATTCCATATTCAATCAAAATCAGCACTTAGTGAAAGCAATTTAAATCATTGACAATTGATAAGCTCTGAATTACCTAGACTGGTTGTTCATATTTGTACTTCCTGTCGCCCTGCTTAATGAGCCCTGCTCCAAGAAAGCAGCCATTTCCTGTAACGTACTAACAGAAACTTCAGTTGAACCTGCCAGTGCTATCACTCCATTTGATGTTTCACGAATCTGTATTGATGACCTCCCAGGAACAGTTAGTTTTGCAGAATGACCGTTAGAGGTTTCCGATTTGCCCGTGGATGATGTATCCAACAAATCTCTCACCTCCTCCTTCAGAATCTTCAAAATAAAAAAATACTAAAAAATTAGTTACCTAAATATAAGAATTTGTGGAAATGAGCTTTTGCCATAGATGAGTTAACAGTTGGAAAATTTTCCCATTGGTTCAAGCCGGAAGCTTAAATAATAAATCAATATATCTTGAATATTTAGTTTCTACATATATATGGGCGCACCTCAATGAATGAGACATGCAACTGAAATTCTGTTTGACGCTTTAATGTCTCAATCTTGTTGAACAAGGCATCCATAACTTGAGGGATTATTCCAGTTTGGCAATTGTCACTATAGCCAGTGCCCATTGTGTAAGTTTTCCCAGATCCCGTCTGTGGCATATATGTACATCAAAAATGAATAATTAATAAATAACACAATCTTGTTCAACTTCAAGGAGAAGACACGCAAGATTGACATTACCTGACCGTAAGCAAGAACAGTAGCATTGTATCCTTGAAACAAACCATCAACCAGTGGAACAATGCATTCTTCAAACATAGCAGACGAAGGAGATCCACCATTTCCGTAAACATGATCGAATGTAAAGGAATGTGACCCTATTTGAACCTGGGTCAGTGATAAACTGTAATCAGATCCTCGAGATCTAAGACTATAAAAAGCATGCTGCAGACTATTAAGCTCACATTTCTAATGCCCTTTTCAATTTCTGACTGGGATATAATTAAAGCAAATATGGTGTCAATACGTCTTTATGCTTTTGAAGATTAAGTCCGTATTACTATGTCAATGATAAAAACAAGAGGGCTTCATATTTTCTTTTCTCCTAAGAATTTCAATGACTCGATAACAAGACTAGCTTATTTTCATGGTTTTGTTTTTTTTTTTTTGTAAGGGGATGTCTTGTTACTGGGGCGCTCTTGTAACTAATTTCCAGAACCTTATCGTATAAAAAAAACAAAAAAGTGCTGAAGGCTATGGAATTAATGCGCATTGAAAATTTTCGCCTCCATCCTTCAATTTAAGTTTCAGTTAGATTAAATAATGCTACAAGTAAAACATGAAGCACCACGTGGAAAAAGATCACACAACAGATAAAGAGGAAATGTCTTACTTTTGTGGACCTGAAGAACTAATAAAATATAAATATTTGGTGAGGAAATTGATCACTCACTACCCAGCTATTCCTAACCTTACAAGTCAATGGATTTGTTGAAACACCAACCCCAAATTTTATAACTAATTAAGATATATTTATCGTGAAGCATATGCTCGCGCAAAGAAGGCAATAAATGCATTATGACACTCACGCTGTTTTTTTTTCCTTTTTGGTTAACACTAAGACTGGAACTTGGAAACTGGATATTTAATCTTTTTAGACGGAGTGTAGAGAAAATATAAAAATTAAGTAATCACAAAAGAGTTGCTTGCAAGTTACAGAGGATAAATTAATAAGACTCAGAGGCAAAAGAAAACCAGGCCTCTCTGCCTTTGGTCTCAATTTATTAGACACTGTTAGGAAAACTCATGTAATGGGGCGTTAACTCAAAAACGAATCTCTCAGGTGATATAGCCAATCCCGTAAAAAGCGAGTAAGTTATTCATTAATCAATCCTCCGTGAGATAAGAAAATGTGAGTAAAATCTACCTGTCAAGAAATTCAAAGGAAAGTATACATGTTCAAGAAAGATGAAAAAGGAAGCAGCTCAAAGTCCAAGAATCCCAGCTCTTGAAGATGAGGACGAGCTGAATACCTGGGGCTTTCCAGGAGGAACGCTAACACATTCTCTGCAACCTTGTTGGCGATCATCAGCAATGAGAGGACGAATGTGTAGAACAACCTTCACACAACAATTCTCGGATGTTTCCATCGGTGAGATTTCGAAGGCCAAGGGGAGAAAAAAATAGAGAGAGGTGAGGGGAAATGGACGTATATAGGAACTTGGTAGAAGCACTAAATTAAGAATCCGGAGAAGTAAGCTCAAGCTTCTGATGAGTTAGGATTACAGTTAAAAAATCAATACAGGAGCGGAAGGTGGATTTAACATCCAGAGAGAGATGCGGTTGTTGGAAAATAATGGAAAGGTGAAAAAGAAAGCGCGGCTTATGAGAAATTTGAAGGCGGGAAATGCAGAAAACAAGAGGTAACTGAACTCTGCAGGGATGATAACATTAACTACAACAACAACCACCACCACTGTCACTTTCCTTGTTCTTCACTTTTTCTATGGCTCCAAGCCTTTGAACGACGATGCTCTCTACACATAACAGCCTCTTTTACCATCACTCATTTTCCGGTATTGCCTCTGCATACCGCACATGCCACGACTCTTCCATCTCACTAAGCCATAGCTCTCCTCTCCTTTACTTTCACAAAATCTCTATCTCTCTCTGTTTTTTTGGCCTTATTTTGCTCTGATTCCTCGTCGCAAGTTTCAGCGTCCAACTGCCGACCCTCTTGTCAGTCCACTTTGTCTTTTAAGAACCAAGAAAAGCCTCGATAGACAGAGACAAAATAACCAGTGTGTGTGTGTGTATATATATATATTGGCAGTTTATGTCCCAATCTGACTAGTAGAATACGCCTTGTTTTTTCTGTATCGTTACATGTTGTGTATTGAATGCTGCGTATGCCCAGACCTTGTCGTGGACGGAAATTTTACCTCATGTGAAATATAGATATTTATTAAAAAAATATGTCAACGATGACTTGTGCTATCTTTGCGTACACATCAGAATTCAATGTGAAGGAGATTGAACTAAGGATGTATTTCCTAATTAAGCCACGTACTAGTGGTTACATTTCTTAAGCACCACTATACAACCTAACATCCAAATTGATCACACTGTTTTCTGAACTTTGAACGTAAAGTTTTCTTATGCCCAACAAAATATATTGCGTGTGGCATCTTTCAAAGTTTCATTCTTAACTTGCTCCCAAGTAAGATATCCAATGCCCAACCTCAATGAACCTTTGTTTTGAGGAAACTCTACCCACGAAATAAATCGTCCTTCGTAAAGTATATGCAATTTATCTGATCAGTAACATCTTCTTTCCCCTTGAATTGCCAATAATATCATCTAATACGCTAAAAAATGATATATTGAAAACCCCGGGGGTATTATATTATCTTATACAGTGAGCAGATATTTGATAATTAAATGCGAGAGACTTAACAGAGTAACATCAAGACTGAATGGTATCTTCACGGCACAAATACATGAAAGAGATAATGGGTGCGTGATTTATGATGTCATCTTTGACTGTAAGAGAAATGAAGGGGAAATGGCTTGCGTTGGACTGTTTTTTACCTAAAACGCAATATTTTTCCATTTTCGTTGGTAGAGAACAGTTTGGGGCATATTGGGTAAGAAAGGGACATGACCGAAGGAGGGAAAGTGATGGGCACTAGCCAACTTCGCTGTGAAACGTAGGAAAAGGGTGTTGGGGGTGTCCCATGCTATTTCGCCCAATCTCCCCTCCCCTCCAAGGTCTTTACTTATTTCTCAACTTATTTTATCAAGCTAATCCTAGGGTTGAAGAAGAACTAAGTATGCGAGTTGGGTTTAGAACATGGTGAAACAGTTCAATTAGCATCTACCACCGGTGTTGAAGGGGCTAACCATAGTACAAGAGGAGTACTTGGTTGGGTTTTTAATTTTAATTTATTAATATGCCACTCTAATAAATATTAATAGTAATAACAATCTTGATTATTTAAGTGGGCAAATGTATTGTTTATAAGGGTGGACTTTCTGGTGAGTGGTAAGGGCATCTGCATGGACACCGATAAGCCCGAAGTACTGCATGCGATGGTGTCTATAAATTTTATAGAAATTTCCAAAGCACATCTTTTTGTTGGATTCATTCCATGGCAGAGCATCTGTGAGCATGATGGAGGAAAGAACCACATCGCTGAGTTTGGCCTTTTAGTAATAAGTACATTGTCAGATTTGCATGCACTGATACTGCTCTACCGTCCAACATTTTCTGTTTCTACGGTGCCACGTAAATGTGACTAGAAATTGTGGGGCCAAGAATATATATATATATATATATATAAATATAGCATATTGTGTCTTAATGTAAGCGGAGTAATGGCTTGGGGTCACTGACTTTGATTTTGATGCAAGCCTTGGGAAGGAGGGGGGGTTGTGTAGCGAGGCCGTTGAAACGTCTCTACTTTAATTTAATTTTCCTTTCTTCAATTAAAGGAGTTATAATTTGATATTATTTAAGTGAAATTTTAAATTTAAATTTTAATATATATAAAAAAATTATTAAAAAACTTATTTATTATTATTAAATATATAATATGAGTTAAATTTAGATATAGTTAAAATAAATTTTTAATAAATTAGATAGGTTGCTAACAAATAAAATATGTAATTGGATTCTCCCACAATACACTCCTGCATCGCACAAGCGCCAAGTAACCCCCATGTGGACCCCACCATATAGATAAGGGCCCCCAGTTTGGTTCCTTCTCAGGATGCCCTATTAGCGTCTGCCAGATTATTACTTTATTTTTGGGCCACTCCTAAGTTGTTTTATTCATCCCATTTTCGGCTTTTAATATAATTGTATAATCTTGAAAACGCTGTCGTCGTCATCCCTAATTTATGGCCAAAATTTATGGATAGATTAACTAATCATATATCATTTGAGCAAACCCCCCCCCACTACGTATATAAATGGTTAATGAAATTAATACGTGTTTTGGAACAATGATCCACACAAATATGCAATTAGAGATATTCATAAGACAGATCATAATTGCATCAGACATATTTTGTATCTTGTATCTCATGTTCTAGACAAAAGTTTTTGATACAACTATATAAAGAAACATTAGACCATAGCTTTTGATAAAGTAATTAGATCTTGGAAGTTGATAGAATAGAAGAAAATTGAGTAAAAGGAGATAAGCCTAGGCATGATCTATAGCTTTTGATTTTGATTGCAACACATGACCAGGATAAGAGTAATTTAGGAGCAATAATTATTCTCTAAAATAAAACATCACCATAAATAAGAATATTGACCTCATAGAACTTACTTTATAGAAAGTAAGGAATTGAACCCTAATACATAGTATGTTTGGTGCTGGGATTTGATCTTTAAGTATGTTCTTTCATTTCTCTCTTGTCTTGTTTTTATGTTACAGGTAGAGATTTCTCGCCAAGAAGCAATGCCAAAGACGGAGAAAGGAAAAATGTATATTAATAGGAACCGCATCAAATCTAGATAATCAAGATGGGGCACTCAAATGATAAGAAATATTATTGCCTCGAATTTGTCAAAGCCAAGAAATTACATAGCCAAATTTATTGATTAACTTAAAGAGATAGGCTAAAGACTAGAGAAGCGAGCGAGCATAGGAAAGAAGTGAGTTAGCGCTACCAAGAAACAAAAATGAGAGTGAGAGAGACTGAGCGTTATCAGTTAAAAGAAATAAATATATAAAAAAATTCTTAGAATATGATAAGATTTCCTGAAGATCATTTCGAGATTTTTCTGTCTCAATACTTCTTATTATCCTAACATGAGATTATCTTGTTTTGATTATATTCTTTATAGAAGGAGATAGACCTATCACAAAATCATTAATACAGAGTTGAGATGGTCAAAGTCGGGATGCGGATAAACACCCATACAAGCAATAGAAAACATTAACTCTCAAAAAGGGGATAATATGGGATTAGACTTGGGACCAATATTAAATTAAGGAAAACACTTTGTTAAAGCCCCCGCCACTGTTTTGCCCTCTTGAGTGAGGGCTTGCACGTCTTTTTCATTCCCACTCATGTCAATGTAACAAATTGTCATAATATTATCAAGACAGTATCTCACGCATTAATTAAGGTTCAAATATAATCTGAAAAACTATCTGCATTTAGTGTTATTTGTGCCTGGCAAAAAATCGTCAAAATATTTGAAAACATGTATGCTATAAATAAAAAAAAAATACAGCGAATAAAATCCATGCATACTGATAATTAATTCTTCTTTTAACTTCCATTGAAAATAAAAAACCAAAATAAAAAATTCACATCAGGAGTGTAGAGGGTATTTGGTAGACATCGATCTTCTTTTTATGCTTTATTGGTCTATTACGCGCCAAGTGGGCCTCTTCTCACCTACTAGTTTATATCTCACAAAGATATATATTTTATTTCTACTGTTATATTGAGAGTTTTGTTAGTAAGTAATCTCATAAATTATATATAAATACTCTATAAATTTTGAGACTATACATTGACCTTAGTAGAAGATTAGTGTTAAAATTATATAAATTTTTTTAGTATAAAAAAAAAGGATAGATAAGCTAAGAGAAAACGCACTCCCATATTCCCCAAGTGTGTGATGAATATCAGTCTCTTATCCGCTCGTTATAATATTAGAAAATTCACAATTCTAAGCTACCTCGTATTCATCTCCAATTAACTCTATATAGCTTTCATGGATCAGTGTTCCTTTTCTGGGCCAGCTCGAGAGCACTTGTCACTCAGCTTTACCACGTGTGCTCAGCCATCGTGCAAGTGTCATGCACTGGTTGACATTGCTTTATTAGATGCTTACATGAACCTGTTTTAGCAGCAACCTCAGAAAATGACCCTCCAATATCTGACAGCTTATTTTCAGAACTCGCATGATAGTTATTATAGCTTGACATCTTAAAAGTATTTAGATTAATTTACCCATTAGTGGGACCTTGGTGGGCTTAATCGATAGCTTTTAAAGTAAGAAACGCGGGAATAATATTGGAGTTTATCAATATTTAGGTAGCTAGGAAACAAAAGCAACAGAACTATCAATGAATGGTCTGTGATCGGTAAATTAAACCAGCTTTGATTGGGTTTGGTAAATGTTGGTGGAGAGAGTTACGTTACTCAACAATCCTCCACACGATCATTTTTAATAACCATCCTCAAGTCCCTTTAAAGGATGGCAAAATGTACTTATCTCCTCCACTACGTCCTCATTAGTTTATTATTACACTGGCGACTATATATATTACTCACTAATCATGACAATTGTCTTTGACTAGTGTTTTGACGAGGTCATCACATCGCAAGAATCAACATAATAACTGTTTGCTTAGTGGCTGCCGACTACCATTTAGTGCTTCATTTCCAAGGGAAAGAGCCATGTCCACAGTTTTGACAGTTGCCTTCAAAATAGCGATGTATTGTGGATACGCTTCATCTGTGTCATATATATAGGCCTGTTTGGTTGTCTTTTTGTAAGTAAAATCTTAATTTAGGAAAATTTTAAAATAAATAATTATATTTGTCTAAAATAACTTCTGGATCAAATTATAGTTTTAGATAAGCTAGTCAGAGTAACTTTTAGAACAGTAAAAGAGTTTATGAACTATTTAATTATTATTTTACCCTTATTTTTTCTTATACCCTCTCTCTTCTCTTCTATATGCCTGTTTGGAAAACATGAAACCTTAGTTTTAAAATAATCTTTAGCTCAAAACTTAGATTTGGAGAAATTTTAAAACAAACAGTCATATTTGTTCAAACGAGCTTTTGGACTAAATTATGGTTTAAAACTAAAGTTTCAGATAAGTTGTTCAGAGTAGCTTATGGAACAGTAAACCACTTATAAACTAATCAATTACTATATTATCCCTACTTTTCCTTACACCCCCTATCCTACTTTTTCTTACACCCTCTCTTCTCTCTCATACTTTTTCCTTTTTTTCTTTCTTACACCCCCTCTCCTCTCTCCTTTCATCTCTTATCTCTCCTCATTTAATACCTATACCCTTTTTCATAATTTACCAATAATAAAAGTACTTTTGGAAATAACTATCCAAACACTCATTTATTCAAAACCACTTTTTTTTCATAATCTCTTCTCCAAAAGTCCTTTTCTATAAGCTGTTCAAAAGCCCTTTATTTTTTCATAAGCCCATTTTTAAAATCCTATCCAATCGGGCCTTATATCTTTTTATTATTTCTCTTCTCTTCTCTATCTTTTCAAATATCTCTAATCTCTCCTATCTTTTATATCTTTTCTACTATCTCTCTCCTCTCTCTTTTTTACCCTCTCATCTCTTATACTTTTAATAAAATTATAATATTTTTAATAATTTTTTAATTACAAAAATCCTTTTAGTAATAATTATCAAAATACTTATTTATCTATAACTATTTTTTTATAAGTTATTTTTTAAAAACTCTTTATCAAAAGTTATCTAATATTTTTTTATAAACTATTTTTTAAAAATTTATCGAAACACACATAGTGGTCTTCAATGTTCTTCTGGCAGTAACACAAGATGTTGTATTTATGGCAATATGTAAAAGTATTCGTTTTATATCTCAACATCAAAGAAAGGGTCAAGCACCGTGTATTTCCTTTAAGAGGAGGCTCTGAATCGAATCATTTGTCCATGCATATGCACCAACTAACAATGCGTTTAATTCACATTTGTAATGTACCGTGTTCTTGGCACTCTTAAATTTTCCCACCCTCCTCCTTTGGACATAAAAAAATCTAACAAATACATTTGTTTGGATTTCTTTAAGAATCCGATGTTCAATTATCTTATCCAAGAGTGCTTTGATGACCGCTCTGCCCAATTTAACGGGGACAGATATGTTGGGGTCACTCTTCTTTCTCTTCAATCCTGAAGAAACAGAATAAGTATTGCTACACATGTTCATGATGACAATCCGCTGCTTCATTGGACATTGCATGTGAGTCTCAAACGTCCAAGGTAGTTCCTTTCTTATACAGTCACAACAACATCATGCCATATCATATCCTGCCCTTACTCCCCGTTACCACCTTCGCATCCCCCTTTTTTCCCTTTTAAAATTAAATTGTGGGCCGTGCTTTTTGTAGAGTTTCGAGAAAGTGTACGTATCGTTAATTATTTATGGATCATGTATGTTGTTTTGGGCTTCTAAGAACGGAGGCCCAAGATGAGAGAGCACATGAATTTGGTCGGTTAGTCTGGGGATGAAGGGAGGATGATTCCCGTGATGCGGTCCCCACTACAGTGGCGTGGATCTCACGCGATGTTGGCAAACGAGGGAAGAACATTGACTTTTTTATTCCAAGAAACTGAGAGGACGAGGCGGTATGATGCTCAAAATAAAATCCCGACCGCACGTTGTTTAGATTCGAACGCCGCATTAGAAAGTTCGACGGCGATACCGCTAGGCAGAGCCGCAGAACAATCATCTGCCTTCTGCTTCCTACTATATTAATATATTCAAAACATTGGAGCCTGAGTCTCCGCGTGACTTCTTCGGAGCAATATTTAGGGACGCAGTGTTCGAGATATGTCCGGTATTGCTCGTGGACGCCTTGCTGAGGAGAGAAAGGCATGGCGTAAGAACCATCCCCATGTCCGTACTATCCCTGCCTTCCTTGCTGCTTCTGTTTCTTTTCAGTTCCGATTCAGTAAATTTCTTACACGGTTCCCCTATGCTTCTGCTGGATTTGATTCGATGCTGCTGTTTTCTGTATTCTAGGGTTTTGTTGCGAAGCCACAGACGCTGCCAGATGGTACGGTAAATTTGATGGTGTGGCATTGTACTATTCCTGGCAAGGCTGGGGTATGTTCTCTTTTCCACTTTTTTATTTGAAATTTATTTCACTTATCATTATTGTTTTCTGATTTATGAGATCAAATTCCCGAGGCTTTACATTCTTAATGTATCATTATTCTGCGATCCTGGCGCTTATTAATGCTAGTGAATACGTCGCTCTTATAAACTCCCGACAGTGGAGGACAATTGAGTAAAACTAGGTATGGAACGATGGCATGATAATAAAAACTAGTGAACAGTAGTTGGTATTTAAGGTAGGAACGGGTTGTTATCAAGAAGACCAAATTGGTTGGCATGCTCCTAATGCGTGTATTTTGGAAAGAACCTTTAAGACTTATATATGCCCCAGGGCTGATATGTCATATCAGATGTTTGTCTAAATTCTATTAATGGAATCAGTGATGACATGTTCTAGAATTGAATATATATTGATGGCAAAAAAAAAAGAATTGAATATATATCATAGTAATCAAATCTCAGTTCATATTGCGGATCGGGAAACGAATTTTTAATTTGTTAATTTGATTGAATTGTAAGATTTAGATACGCTACAAAATATAGCTTGAGTTATATCATATAAATGATAAGTACCGCAAAGAATATAGAGGTAAAAGGGAAGCTTGTTCATATAACGATTTCACTCTTGAATCTGCTAATGTTATTGTGATCTTTGAGGTGATTCTGAGTTGTGTGGCAACAAAAGGAAGTAAGAGTTGTGGTCCTACTTAGCGCGTTGTACAACTGATAGGAGCAGGAGGTTCTGATGGGGGATTGTTCTAGCTTAACTAGTGGTTTCAGATTCAAGCTCTGAGTATTTTGCTGTGCTTAAAACTCGTCGGGACACTGTTGCTATCCTCGGGCTTTTTACAAATGCACCTAGCATTGCACTTTGGCCTTTTTACGCCAATGCCTCCAGGAATAGCTATCTGCTTATCTCTTGGCATATACTTGGGACAGTTTTGCAGTTAACTCAAGTCATTCAAGGAATAATAAGAATGAAGCGCATCAAAGAAGATTAAATGGGTTAATTGAACCTTTGTTATGTAGGAAATTGCTTTCAAAGAAAGGCCTATTAAGGTCTTAAGCTGTTGTTGCAATTGGAGCACATTTCTTTATCATGATTATTATTCTCATGCTTCATTTCTAGAATAGGAGAGGATTGGTTTTGGTGTAGATTTCTTAGCCACAAGAGAATGGATTTAATGTGCTTGTCTGTTTGCAGATCTTGAATACAGTTGGCATGTTCTAATTCTAACAGGTTTCGATAATATGCTCCTTTTTTCTTTATATGTGATGCTAGTGCGGTGTTGAAATGCTTGAGTTCTTGGATGATGCTATAGAGAAAATCTAGTAACATTTGGACTGGGATCAATGCAAAATCTGTTGCTTTATTATATCAGAAATATATTTCTATGCGGGCATATGATATTGAAGCAGAGGACATTTTGGACCATGAGTTATTTATCTTATCCCTTGAAGGAGGGTGCAAAAAAGATAAAAGAAGACTGCTGATAATTTTTCTTTTTAAGAAAAAACCAAAAAGATGATTCTGCAGCATCAAATCTGTATATATACTCACAAGACCAAAGGGAAAAGGGATGTTGTTGCTTGTATGCATTTAACATGGGCTTTATAGTCATTGAAAGCAATAAAACATTTTAGTTTTGAAGGTTTTTTTTTTAGACTCCTCACTATTTATCTTTATGGAAATTCTGTCTTTGAATTGCTGCAGACTGATTGGGAAGGTGGCTATTTTCCTCTGACATTGCAATTCAGTGAAGATTACCCTAGCAAACCACCAAAGTGTAAATTCCCACAAGGTTTCTTCCACCCGAATGTCTACCCATCTGGAACTGTTTGCTTGTCTATACTTAATGAGGACAGTGTAAGTGTAGATCTCTTGATATATATGGGCCTAAATGAGTATAGTTAATGTAGTGTGATTTATACTTTTCTTTGCGAACAGATTCTTATAGTAACTGTTGCATGCAGGGGTGGAGACCAGCCATAACTGTAAAGCAAATTCTTGTGGGAATTCAAGACTTACTTGACCAGCCAAATCCTGCTGATCCTGCCCAGACAGAGGGCTATCATCTCTTTATCCAGGTACTTATCTGGGAAGATTCTAAAATGTCTATATGAAACCTTGTAATATGTTTAAATATTGCAGACCAACTGATATAACATGGGTAGTTTATTGGGGTAAAGTGAGGTGAGGCATTGGCATTCATATACTTAGAGTCTGAATCTATATTGTAATGCTTCATCCAGGATGCGGTGGAGTACAGGCGAAGGGTGCGACAGCAGGCAAAGCAATACCCACCTCTTGTCTAGCTGATAAATGGGCACAGTTGAAGAATTATTTGTGCTGTGGTAGATACCGGTTGCTGTCTATTGTTCTACGTTAAAACTGCTATGTGATTGCTGGCTGCGATAATGTGCCAGACCCTAGGGTTTTAACTGATTGTGCTTACTCAGGTCTGGATATAATATTGATACACAAGAATGTTAAAGTCAACCATTGATAATTTCGTCAGCAGAAACCTGCTGAGCCTGATGTTTGTTGCTACATTGCTATGACAATAGATACTTTACTGTGAAGAGTTATATGACTGCTCTATCTCTCTCTTTGTGGAACTGGAACTGGAACTGGAGGTATTCCTCTATATTCGTATGCATGAAACTGTAAGCCAGTTGGATTTAAGTAGCATAGGCATGATTCCATCATAGCATGGTGCTTAATGTTTATGTGTGTTTACATTCTTGACCTTCGCAAGAAAACTTTTATCGTGCCTCCATTTCCTTCCACAGGCGCCTCGCTTCGTTAACATTGGAAGCTCTGCCTCGGGAGAGAGTGCCCTCCGTAGGTCACGGCGATACCATTTTTATAAGCTGGGTTCTCCTTTTTGGTTTTTCAATTTTTGTCTTTCAAGTTCCACCTGAAAGAAAGCTTGTAATAATAAAAGTACTTATGTTTTCGTAAAAAAATTTATTCAAGTGGTTAAGTTCTAGTTATTTTCTGCTGCAACAAGAATTAGTTTATCCTAGCTCATCTTCAGAAACAATAGTAATTGTTGCCGTCCTACAGAAAAATGTTAATTTTATATGAAATCATATTCTGGGTAATATAAATCTATCTCAATGTCCTTGTAATTGAATTTCATGTGCCTCGTTATCAGTATAGTTAAATTGAATCAATTATCAATTATTATTAATATATGAACAGGTAAGTCTGTTTTTCAAATTTGATAGTTTCCACATCTAAAATGGATGAACCATCAATAATTCAATATGTCATATATGTATTCTTCCTTCTTTTCATATAGACTTTTTTATATTTATCAATTGTTTTTAAATTATTTTAAATTATATTTTTTTAACAATAATTAAGATTATTAAGAGAAGGAGGAAAATAGTTGAATATTTTTTAAAAATATTATATTAATTACTTTAATTATGTAGTTAATTAATTAAATATATGTTATATTAAGAGTCAGATTAGATGTATGCATACATTATGTCGAGAATATCAAGGCCAGGGAAGGCGTGTTAGAAATTATATAAGAATAAAAAATAATATATGTAAAATGGTTTAAAATTATACAGCCTTATATATGAGTATACATATATGGGCGCTCCCCTTTTGGGTGTTTTTATAGCAGCGACTCAGAGAGTTCAAGAAATAAGTTGTTCATTACTAAATAAATCATTTTTGACTCATGAGTTATGGGCTGTGATATGTTTATTAAATTTTTTATATTATATATGAGAATTAAACGCATTTATCATATCTAATATAGATTTTATATGATGATTAGTTATCAAATATTAAGTGAATAATTGATTTAAAAGGTTAATAAAGTTTCATGTTGTTCATGTTTTCAAAGTGAAACAGAAGATAAATTATAATTTTTAATTTAAGTCTCAACTATTTAATTTTATTTTGAACCATTTTTTATATTTTATATAGAATTTAAAAAATAAGCATGAATTTATAACCTGAAAATTATCCAGATTGGTATTATGGTTTATATATTTTTTTATACACACAAGTAAAATATTGATGCTTTGATTTTAATTAAAGGTTATCTTAGCCCAAAAAATATGAATAAAAAAAATCAAAACCTTTTTTATAGGACTGTTTTGATTTAATTGAAAACTATAGTTTTAAAAGTTGTTTTGGGTAAAATTTAGGTTTAGGAAAATTTTAAAATAAACAGTGATATTTGTTCAAATATGCTTTTAGATTAAATCATGATTTAAAATTAAGGTTTTATATAAACTGATCAAAGTAGCTTATAGAATAATAAAATAACTTATGAACTAATCAATTACTATATTTCCCCTACTTTTTCTTACACCCTCTCCTCTCATATATTATCTCTCTCATTTAATACTCATATTATTTTTCGTAATTTATTAATAATAAAAGTACTTTTAAAAATAACTATCTAAATATTCATTTATTCAAAATCATTTTTTTTCATAAACTATTTTTTAAAAGTCATTTTTTATAAACTACTAAAATTTTTTTTTTCTTTTATAAGTCTGTTTCTAAAATATTATCTAAATACACACTATATTTTTAAATTCTAAAAATATATATAACAATTTAAATTCTAAAAATATATATAACACAGTATATTAGATTTAGTTTAGAATTTAGAGAGACAGGGGGAGAGAGAGGAAAAAAAGAAGGGGGGGGGGGGGAGAGAGTCCCGCTGTGCCAGTTTCTTTTTAGCGCACCAAATTGATAGCTAGCAAAGCCTTGGAGGGATCCTCCTGTTCAGAGCTCCAATCGAGCCCCATGGACGACATGGCTGCCTACTACACACAATCCCAACCCTCGACTCATCCTACTTTTCCATATTATCAACATCCTCATCCGTCGGCGCTTGCAGGGGTGCCACCACCACCTGGTGCGGCGCCTCCCCAACACCTTCCTTCGCAGTATGGGTCCTACCAACAACCCTTGTTTGCATCTTGCGGACCTCCTAATCCTCTTCAGTATTCCGCCGACGAGGTTCGGACACTCTTCGTCGCCGGCCTTCCCGAGGATGTGAAGCCTCGCGAAATCTACAATTTGTTTCGAGAGTTTCCCGGTTACGAGTCATCACATCTTCGGAGCCCAACTGACTCGTCGCAGGTATGGTTTGTGGCCTCGAATATTTATTCAAGTTTAGTTGTTTTACTGATGTCGGATCAGAACAAGAACCCCGGTAGCCAAATGACTTAATTTATGATTAAAAATTAAATGTGTCGACGTAACATAGCAAGTAGCTTTTGGATTGGCTAGAAAACCAAATAAAAACAGCTAAAATGCTGATAACAATTGAAATCCTACAAATGGATCCCAAACTGGAATAGCTAATTTCAAAAGTATCAAATCAATTTAAAATCTCAAATGGCAAATCTTGAGCCCAAAGTTAAACCCTAGTCAAATGTGTGTGCATTTTGCATCACCCAGGATTTTAGTTCGTGTGTGGTGATAAGGAATTCTCCATGCGAGGGTGCTGTTTAAATTTAGTACACTGATAATTTTGGTTCTACCCGTTTCTCCGTCTTCCTTATAGCCATGACGTATGAGGGTGTAAACAGATTAACATCATGCAGCATTGTATAGGTGAAGTTTCTTAGATACAATGATCCTGAGCTTGATTTATGATGTTAATGCATATAAGACTATTTGATTGAGGGAAATAGATTTTTGGTTGCTGTCTTGTTCATCGTACAATTATGATCATCTCAATCTGGTCCATCTTGTCAAATGGGTGCTCACACTTTTCTTTACAACCTAAATAAAATTAACTTTAATAATCCATTATCTTGTTGCCGTTATTGTAAATTTTTTTTATTCTTAAATTTCTGTGTACTGATATATTCTTTTCTGTTGTTTGTTGACAGGCTTTTGCTTTTGCTGTATTCGATAATCAGCAGTCTGCACTCATGGCAATGCATGCATTAAATGTAAGAGTCTTATTACACTATACATGTTTTTAAGTTGGGAGATATTCTTAGTAGCCTAGAGAACATGCCAATCAGTTGATTTTCAAGGTAAGGGGAGAAACAAATTATTTCATTTGGGTGTTAACATCTCTTGAGTTTGCTTGGTTTGCAGGGGATGGTCTTTGACCTTGAAGAGGGGTCAACTCTATATATAGATTTAGCAAAATCCAACTCTAGGTCTAAGCGCACAAGAATAGGTCTTTTGCCTGGTCCTTTTCAACCATCAATTGAATTATTTTATCAGTGTATTCTATGTTTCAAGCGCTTCCAAGTTCCAACTGAATTTTTTGGGCTTTGATTGAATACTACAAGCAGATGATGAAATAGTTGGCTCAGATAAGAAGGCTAGAGGATCTTCTTTTCCAAGGGCAACTCCTGATTCCGGTGAGCTGGTTTTGCTTGGTTGTTTTAGTGTATAGGGTGCTCTCAACATATGCTACTTGTTTGACATTTTCCAGTTTGCATCCTGGCATTTTTATGTTCAGTTCAATATCTAATCTCTTACTTGGAGACCAGTTAATTATTGATCACACCAAGAACACTTCATCTATGAGCTCACTTTGCACATGTTTTGCACGCTTGGGCACTAGCAGGTGTTGGCAGCATACACATGCCTGGAATGGGTAATCCTGCTTACAACACAAACACGTATGGTTATCCATCTGCACAAAGGTCATATGCACTACTTAAGCACAACTTTGTTATGTGGAAGTGATGTGTCTTAATATAAAGCACATTTTTTTAACTTTTAAGTTGCTTGGGAGAGCTCTATTTCTTTTATAAAAGAATTACTAAATGCACTATATTTGAAGTCAGACCATTGGATTTTCGCTTTGAAGTTGTTGCTTTTGTATCTCAGAGTCTCATCTAATTGGATTATTATTTGTTTGTTTTCAATTATTTAGCCAATGGTATGCTGATGGTAAAGCTTTTAATGACAGTGCAGCAGCAAATTTGGTGAGTTTTCTCTTCCAAATTTTCTTCCTTCTTTTGGTTTTATCAGTTTGTAATTTGGTAGACTGTAATGTCACATATTCACTGCCTTTTTCTATAGTTGGTTGGATTTAGACATCCCTTCTCTTTTAATCAGGGCATATTTTCTTTTTTCTCTTTTTTTTTAAAAAAAAAAATTAATAGACTCCCTTCCCTTGGGTCGTTAAAGTACATTGACAACTCCTTTCCTCTTTCGAAAAACCAATTGATCCTATTCTTAAGATTTGGGCCCTATATCATTATTCGTTTGTATGCTTTCTAATTGGCTAATGAAAAGAGCTTTCCCATCTGCACAATCTTATCTTTTATATGGATGGGAACTCCTTTATCTTGTACCCAATCTATTTATAAGCTTCTACGATCAGACTTTAAAGAAGTTCATGGTGGAAGTGAATCTCTTTGCTGAAATAGTTGTTTTCGACAGCCAATGCTGGTAGTGGTCATGTATACTAGTGTTCCTTTAGTGCTATGTTAGGCTGTTCAAAAGTACTTTACTTAACGTCATATATTGGGGCTCCTGAGTTATGTCCTTCAAGGTTCAAGCTATTTACATCATGCATCCATCAAGAGTACATTGTTTTACATTATATATTGGGTCTCTTGAGTTATCTCCTTCAAGCTATACCTAGACGCTCCTAAGGATTTCCATTAATGGGCGTGGGTATACAATATTTGTTTTGATTCAATAGGATTCTCATCTTTGAATCATTGTGTGTTATCGTTTCATTTGTTTCTTCTTTACATCCCATGAAATTTCAACTCTATATAATATGCAACTGTTGCATCTCACTTCATGTAATATTTGTCTTGTATCTGACAGAATAACTCCCCTCGCATTCCACAAAATGTGACCCCATGTCCAACTTTATTTGTGGCTAACCTGGGGCCATCTTGTACCGAACAAGAGCTAATGCAAGTATTTTCCAGGTCAGTATTCATCTCTTGTAACATTATATTTGAAAAGTCAGTTGAATTTGAGTTTGATTATTTTGTTTATTTGTCAGATGTCCTGGATTTTTGAAACTGAAGATGCAGAGCACATATGGAGCTCCAGTTGCATTTGTTGATTTTCAGGTATTTATTCCATTGTCTTTTCTTGTAGCACTACCCTCTTATGGTTCAATTTGTTCTTTTTGCCAGATTTTTATATTAACAATGAATTCCTTGGTCGCTTCCTTTTTATTATTCATTTGACAAATAAATAAACAAGTATAAAATGGGTACAATGATGATGACATGAAAACTGTTGCGAGGTCTGTCACCCATCAATGTATTCAATTTAGATTAGTATGAGTTCTGTTTTAGAAGTAATTCATAAAACTTTTATTCGCTGTGTTGATGCTTAATCTATTTTATTTCTAACAATTCGGGGCTTGATCCAAATGATCACGTAGAACATTTTGTGAAGATCTGAATGTTATTTTTCTCTTGTAAAAATGCACACGGAGTTCTTTTGGATCCTGACTTACCTCTGGGTGCTTCCTGATCGCATACTTGTGTGCCTACAGGATGTTGCCAGTTCAACTGGAGCTCTAAACAGTCTACAAGGCGCCGTTCTTTACTCCTCAGCGGCCGGCGAGGGAATGCGGTTAGCGTATCCTTTGTGCACTTCTCATTTTAACGCTCAATTTTCTTTCAGTGAGAAAAATAAAAGCAATAAAAAGATTAGCACGGTATCTTATCGTTTCAAATTATCGTCGATTAACTTCCCAATTTTCTGTTTTGCATAATAAGAAATCTAGATATGCAAAATCCCGGATGGGTATGCGGAAGAAGCCAAAGTAAGTTACTTGCCGCAGGAACAATCAGATATAAAATAAAATAAAAGGACGAGAACGATGAGAGACCCGAAATTTGCCTGCAGATTGAAGATTGGGTGGTTCGATGCCATGCCTATGCCTGACTTCCATTTTGTTAACCTCCTCTGTCGTTCTTGGCGCTTTCCAGATCTTTATTTCAATTCTAAAGTACAGAACGGTAAAAGTTCCGTGTTTTTCTGTCGTTTTAGTGCCCTTCGTTTAAAATCCTCACGGTGCATTCTGGAATGTGTATATTTATTTTTCATATAAGCGCTCTCCCCAATTGTCAACTGTTGTATTTGGCTATTTGTTTTTTGTTTTTTTTGGTTGAATTTGACACGTTTTATATCTTATATTAATTAAGGATATTATTTATTCTTATTAGTTAACCCCCCGGGAAAAAAAAAATCAAAGTCAAGATTTTTACCCTCCCCGTGAAATCTCATCAAGCTAAGTACGCCGTCCGCTCGTTCTTTTTCATGTGTTAATACTATCTTGTTTCTTTCGTTCACCAAATTTAATCTCTCATATTAGGAATATGAATTCTTTGGTGACGTCACTCTTTTGTTTTGGATAATAGTTCCACGTCGTCTTATAACACTCTGAACCGTATTACTCTTTCATGCTTTGACATGTTTCTTTATAAACACCAACGTTAATAAACTAGTAAAAGTAATAATTACCACGATGGTTTTTCCAGCAATAATTATCAAATAATATAGCGCCATAAATATTGCACCCTACACACGCGCCCACACGTATTTCATAGGTCTTCGTGGTGTAGATGTTTAATTTGATACGCCTCTCATTTATTTTATCCATGATATAATTACTTGGTTATTGCTATACATGTCACTTATCATATCTAATTTTAATTTTATTGAAATAATTTGATATTGAAACTAAAATGATGAGAAAAAATTGGATTCTTGAAGAGGATAGTATTCCAATATAATTCTTCCCCAATCGTAATAATTGATGACCTTTTCCATTAAGAATTGTTCAAAATCTGAATACGCTCCTTTCTCTTTACGGTATAAGTTCATGCAGTGAATAGAAGTCGCGGCAGCCAGAATGAGGAGGGCGTGTGATGTGCGTCAGCTTTTTTTTTTTTTTTTAATTGCTCTTCTCTGTTCCGTGCTCTGCTTTGTTTGGATTAGTCAGAACTCCGAACTCCAGCACCAACCAAAAGAGTCCCAAAACTTTGAGTCAAAGTCAGAGACAGTGTTCTCTTTTCCTAATCTAGATGAAGAAAGAGGCTGCATTTAGAATTAAAACTCGGAGTGAACATTGCTCTACAGCATCACTTGGAAAGCGAATTGAGGATGATCCCATGATACTGTGTTCCAAAAAGTCAATCGCAATAAAAGTCCATTGAATTCCACCTCTTCCATTTTTCACCAAGCTTTGACTTCTCTTTTTTCTTCAATCAGACAAATCTTTCTTTGCAATTACCTCCCCAACGTCTCCATCCTCCAGGCTGGTTATCTCCCTCCCGTGCTCTTGGTTCATTGTATCCGATGACTTTGGTGCCAATATTTTCCGACACATCTTGTTTTCTAATGTTGACTTAACTTACTAAGAAGATAAGTAAAACTAATCTTATAATAAAGGGCCCGATTCAATTTCATGTTGGAAGTTTTCTCGCATAAACTGTAAGTATTTATAAATTTTTGTAAATCAGTATTATGCCAAAAATAACAAAGTCACTTTAAACGTCAAAAAACTAAAATTAATTATTCATATTTTTAAGGATCGGGGATGGAATTATCTCTTTTCAAACACTCTGAGGTAATGTTAATTTAAGAAAAATTTCTGAATACTTTCATTTTTTACTTAGATTTTTTTAGATTAATTAGACCTTAACCCTATGATAAATATAGAATTCCTTTGAGTGGATGCAAGATTGTAAATTATTTCTTTTAGGTAGATTAAGTCCAAAACTGACTTAATTATATGACAAGTATCAAGATGAATGAGGCACCCATCATCTCATACGTACATGTATTGAAACATGTTAACTTTTTAATTGATCAACTCGAACGATTTTAAGATTGTTAGAGCTTTGAGAAGAGAAAGAATTGTTGTCATTGAACCTAATCTATAAAAAAGATCAAGAATTTATTGGTTAACATTTTCGACAAATTTTCTTCGGCTTGCATTGGGAGTGTTTCTTGCAAGTATTGTTAACATAGCACCATACTCAATGATTGGTTTTAATGTTGCCCATTCTTTATAATTTCGTGTTATGCACATGTAGCTCGCTTAAAGCATTACAACCAAAATGCCCAAAGTTACTACAACCTTGCTTTTACGTTTATTTTATAGCAAAGCAAAACAGGCAATAGCATTGTAACTGAGTTCAATTGAAAAATGATTAGATATGTAACTGTTTAGAGTGTATTTAATTCTCAATAAATATTATTTTATTATGGTTTCAATCGTAATGTTTGAGGAGGTATTATAACTTCTGAGTATTTAGGTTTGCGCCTGAAGATAATTGACGGTTTGTCTTGCTCGATATTAGTATCTTTATAGGAGAAAGAGAGATTTTACCCTATCTTTAAATTGTAAAAGAATCTAACATTTTTTTAAAAAAAAACTATTAAAAAAAAGTGCAATGCCAAAGTTTGCCCTTTTCTCTATTTCTTGGCTCTCTTCTCAAAAATAGCCTCCGCGAGGAGAGAAGATTATTATTAATATAATAGCAAGTGAATTAGACACAACAAAGCCGAAAGGCATGGGCATATTTTAATTATCCTTAATTGCTTGATTACTTTTCATCCTTCTTAGCCTCTTATTGTTTCAACTGGCCAATTACTATCATTTTAGTTATGCATTCAAATTTTAATTTTTGTCAGTATTTATTTTTATCTTAAATATATGAGTTAAATTACTAATTTATAAAGATTAAAAAATTAATTATTTATACAAAATATGTTGATATCTTTAAAGTAACATTTCTAATAATGTATATAGAAAACTATTATGTTGATAAATATTTTAATATATATAATTAATAAAGATAATTTAAAAAAAATAATTTTATGACATAAAGCAAATTAAAAAAAATAGAAAGAAAACAAACTTTTTCTTTTTACTTGTATATTTAGTATAAGATGGAATATTTTTTATTTAAATTTATATACATTTTGATGGAAGAGAACTACAGATGTAAGCAACCAAATACAATTTTGGGATTGCTGGCAAGTATAGCTTAGATTGGAAATTGGAATCACAAATAAATCTTGTTTTTCTTTTGTTTTATTAAAAAAAAAGAAAGCATTTTGTGATGTCCTAATCCAATGAAGTGATGCGTTGACAATCGCCAACTAATAGCTATATGAAATTACCCCTAATAATTATGTTGATAAATAATTAACAGAATAAAATGGTCACAACAATTATTTAAAAAATGATTAGTGGGCGCCCAAATTTTACTCTGGAGAACATTACATTTTTCTAAATTCCCAGAATACCCTAATGGAAGAACCTTTAAGCAAAATACTCATATAAGAAAAGGACAGAATTGCCCCGCCATCCCCATCGTTATTGCGTGGAGGGAAAGTCAATTCCTAACGGTATCTATCCACCGACCCGGACCTAACTCTTCGGTCTCTTCCCCCCCCACACACACTTTAGAATTATTTAAAAATACATCTTCAACGAATTATGGGAAACAAATTAAATTTTTAAAATTTATGTTTTCCTTTTCTCATCAGACTTTGAATTCCATCTCACTTACCCGCAAAAGACAACAATTACGTCATCTTGTATTCGTTTTTGGGCAAAAATATCTAATCTTTTTTTCAGTATTTGGCAAGAAAAACCCAAACAAACCCATTAATGTAGTTTGGTAAAGGAGGAGGAGAGAAAAGCATCTACCCCACACCCGGGTTTCCAATTTTTTTTTTTTTAAAAAAATCAATATAATTTGTAGAAATTTCATCGAAACCCTTTGCCGATTTCCTTCAAATTAGGATTAAGTGTAATGTTCTCTAATATAGAATTGTTGACCAAACAGTATAATGGTCCGCTAGATGTGCTTGACTTCAATTCTTTATAATGTTTTCCCCCAAGCTGTATATATGGCTTTAAAATACATAAAAAAAAAATGGACGAAGACAGAAAAAGGAGACGATGTCGGTGAAATGGTTTTGTAATTTGTAATTGGTTATTATGTTTTTATTTTCTTGCCGCTTCGGATTTGGGTTTAAAGAACCGGACGTAGAAGCTCAAGCGGATGACAAGCTCAGTGGAGGAGTCCCACGAGGTGTCTCCAAAAGGCATCACCCTTTGCCCGGTTCGTCTCTCTTCTCACTCCTCTCCTATTTTCTTCATTTCTCATGAAGATTCTCCCTCTCTCTCTCCCTTTTGATCAAACTCGCCGAGAGAGAGCGACGGAAGGTGAAGCGGCGGAAGGTGGAGTGAGAGATAGAGAGATGCCGGCCAGGAAAAGAGGGGCCGTTGAGCTTGAAGGAGAGAAAAGATACAAAGGGATTAGGATGAGGAAGTGGGGCAAGTGGGTCGCCGAGATTCGAGAGCCTAATAAACGATCTAGGATTTGGCTCGGTTCCTACTCCACTCCCGTCGCGGCCGCGCGGGCTTACGACACCGCCGTTTTCTATCTCAGGGGACCGTCAGGCCGCCTTAATTTCCCCGACCTTTTAGAAGGAGGTGGCGTTGGCGGGTGCGACATGTCGGCGGCTTCGATTAGGAAGAAAGCGACAGAGGTTGGCGCCAGAGTCGATGCTCTTCAGGCCGCTCTCCACCATCACCACCATGCCTCGGTGGCGCCTGAGCTCATGTCACGCAGCGCGGGCGCCGGAGCAGGGTCCGGGGAGTTTTTGGGGCGGGTTGACCTTAACAAGATACCAGAACCCGAGAATTCGGACAGCGACTGCGAGTGAGATAGGAAGTAGAAGCAATATCTATTCTGAAACTCCGTGACTGCTTATCCGACGAGGGAGAGGCTAACGTTCAGTATGAAGACAGACGGCCTGATGCATGATGACTGATGGGCCTTCATCATCATGGCTAGTGTTTTCTTCCAGTCCGAAGAAATTTTTGTGTCTTTAAAAGAGTTAAATGTAAATTAATTAATTAGTCTCTTCTATTTCGTTGTTGAAGATGATGATAGTAGCTTCTTCTTGTTGTGTAAAAACTTGTTGAGTTGAATCTGTGTGAGTTTGGAAATTCGGTGGAAATTAGGATTCGGGGGATGAGAATGAGGGGACAAGAGTGGCCTACAGGTGAGAGAGGGAGCCATGTTAACCACTAAAGTTATAACTACTCAAAGAGAAGCGATAAGATCGAGAGAGAGAGAGAGAGAGTTAGGTGTTTGTTTTTCCGGTTGCGCTGTCGATTGACAATCGGAGCGTTAGCTGCTTCTGCATCTGTTTCCCCCCTCTTCCTCGGTTTAGTCGCCTTTCTCTTCTCTTTATATCAGCTCGAATCTACGAACTTTTATTTACAAAAAAGGCTTTACATGACACTAATAAGCTAGAGTAGTGTTTAATCTTCTAGGGGCACAAGATTTACCTCTGATGATACTAGGTCTGTCTGAGGTTCGATTCCAACTGTTCATCAGGTTTTATGCCTGCTGCCTAAGATGAGTCATAGCAATTCCCTTCCTAGTTTCACTCAAATCTCATACACTCACACTATTAACAATGACAAACAAAATACTAAATATCTAACTGTGGTGAGCTTTAATCACCTCTTAATACTACTACTACTACCAGTGTTATTATTCTTGTCATATATGAGTTGGTCATTAACGCTTCCAACTGTTTGTCAGGGCCACTGTTTATGACAGTTCCTACTAATTGCGAACGCGCGCATTAACTACAAGCATTGCCGATACATTAAAAACCAGCTTAGTTAAAAGTCATTGCTCGATATTGCTGGCTGCATGCATTGCTCCTTTAATCCCTTAATATTTGCCTCCGGATCCTCTTTGTAGAATTCGCCAACTAACCAATACTATATGTTGCAGCGGTTCCCTGATTCGGATCTGAGCTGTACCCCATACTTTTAAGTTCACGAAGATCTGTGATTAATCCATGATTAGCGGAGATTAAGACAACCTTTTTAGCCTTGTTCCTATCCGAGGGGTGGCTTGTGGTCAGAAGTAGGTGTGTCAATTAATCTATTTAAAAGGTCGGCCTCCCAGCAGAAAGAAAAAAGATTCTTTCAAGAGGCTGAATCAGCCAGGGCACAGAGGGATCTATTCCAAGCTAAAGATATACTTCACGCGTTATCGCCTAGGAAAAAACATACGTCGCATGTGATCGTAGGCCTCTAGTTGGAAAATTAAAGGGAAGAAGACATTAAAAAGGCCCTGCACTGCGTTTCCCCAAACCTAGGAATGTGGAGACGGAAAGAAGGATCCTAATGGCAATGAAAATGAGCTTTTTATGACCAGAACATTTCAGATTAAAAAATTGGCGACTTTAAATTTAAAGCATTACTCTCATTATTGATTCCTTTTTCACAAAATTTGAACCCTCAACTTACTCCGTTTCAATTTCACTGTTATTTTAAGTTTTAATCCTTGTTCCAAAACTACTGTTGTTTTAGATCTTGATACTTGTCTATTGTTCTTTTCAACTATACCCTCATTGAACTATTTACAATTATGTCTCATTCTTTCTAAACTATTGTATTTCAGATTGGGAAGGAGAAAGGATGCCAGGTCCAGACCAGGACACTTCTCCGACATTCAGTTCAACAACTGGCCATGAAGTCATATAGTACTCGTGCGCAACAATGGGCCAAAGATGTTCAACACTTCGACTCGACTCAACATGTTTAAAAGTACCCACAGGTCATATCTAAATATAATTAGAATATAATTCCAATGAATCAAATGGACAACCAAAAAATAAAAAAAAAAATATTAATAGAAGTTGATCCCAATAATAAGCGACTCAATATCACTTAAGTGATGTTTTAAGTTTGAGCATTGGCATATACAGAAAGTCTCTATTGGAATACTCACCCACTATAACCAAGTGTGCGATACAAGTCTGATCTAGATATAGATGGGACAAAGCTCCGATGAATTGGGTGGGCCAAAAAAAAAAAGTTTAAAAGTACCTTTGGAGGGACACATGGGTAGTCGTAGACTAATGGCAGGCAAATTGTTTGCAATTCAACTGTTGAGTGTCAAGTAAGACTCGTTCACACGTCATGCTCATCATTTTGTTGCGACAGTTCTCTGTTTCACGCTAAACATCAGACTGTTGCAAAACACTAATCCCTCTAACCCTCCTCCAGCAACAATTGAGTTTATAACACAGGCAATTTACAAGGAAAGCTGGTCCTTAAATAATTGAATGACGATTGACATTCCTGGTATGGTAAAACAATACTATAATTGATATGCAGGTATTCGTGCATATGCCAAAATTTTAATTCTATTCAAAGTTAGTTTCGTTCCCCAATCCAAACAACAAATGATATGAATGGTCTTCTAAATCATGTCAAGCTTTCTTTTCGATATCCTGTTTAATTTGAAGAGCGGCTCTGACTACATTTCCTCTTGTGATAATCCCGACCTTCAGATCATTAACAATGGCGCCTTAGAATCTCAAATAAACATGAAGGCCAAGAAAATCAGAAAGATAACGGAATGGATGAGACTCTTACCAGTTTACCCTCTGCATCTACAACTGGAAGTCGTCGAAATTTGGTCTCCAGCAATAATCTGAAGATAGAAGATAGAAATTTCAAAGATGTGGAAAAGAAATGGAAGAGGGATAGTGAACTTAAGAGAGCATAAAAAGGAACCTAGCAGCATCCTCAAGATTGGTGGTCTCCCTAACAACCATAGGAGAAGTGGTCATTAATTCACCAATCGCCTGCCCGTTGGTCTTGCTAAGCAGTTTCTGAACCTCATTGAAAGTCTGCAAGCCATTATAATATTAACAACATCGATCTTTCATAAATTAAACAAATCATGAACCATCTAGACATTTAAAATCCTACAATCAAAGTAACGAATCCAGTTTTAGTGTAATCATGGCTATGTAAATGTTAGTTTCCCCTTCTGCACATCTTTTATCTTAAGTAAATTGAGATGATTTCAGATCGATTTCAGAAGTGAAAGGAAGCTCTTGCCTTTCAATCACCTTGGGCAACAATATTGTAAGGAACGGCTGGAATGCATTTTTATCGACGTGTAATCTCAGAGTGTTATTGGGAGAAAAAGAAAAGGAGTTATTCAAATAAATGAGTATTACTGGCCTTCCAAGTATGGTACAGATGAGGGTAGTGAAAGGTAGTGCAGTCAAAGTGTAACTATGCAAGAAAAGGAGGAAGAAGATGGATATCATGATTCATGAACACTCCCACCACCCATGATGGCATCAATAAAGAGAAAGGGCGAAAGGAGAACATGCAGTGGGAGATATGAACTAGGAATTCAACCAGAATGGACAACTATAGAGTGTCAGACCTGAAAGAGAATATATATAGATTATATGCATCATTGGAAATTAGATCAGGCATAAGCTTTACAAACAACTCCCTGAGATATAGTTGACAACTGCGATATTTCATATTTGAAATTGTTTAGAAAGCAAAGCCGGTCTGGAATGCCCAGTTATATGAATATGTAGTGCTGGTGAAATGTGGCTATAACAAGAATTGATACTTCTTCAGCATCTCATCAAACCGCAGAACATACAAATGGAACCAACTACCAGCGGGGAGGATTTTTTCCATACTTTCCAAGAACTGTCAACTTCAGGAAACATGCTGTTATCTATTCGTCCATTGCCTGAAATAAGCATTACATCTTATTTGAGCTATAAGAGTTTATTAACAAAAATAAACGTCACAGATGCCAACAACCCATTTTTCATGCTTTACTGAATCAATGTACCTGATATAGAGTCCAATGCTAATAGGTCATAATCTGAAACAACACCAACCTGCAGAGTAAAAGAAGAATATCAAGAAATCATTGCATGACAACTAGTCCCCCAATAATTCGCTGAACTAGTCAGATATAAGCTTCGCTATGTAAAGTACGGAAAGAATATGCATCATAAATTATTATCAAACGTTTAAATGGATATTAATGTCTCCTGAATTTTTGAGGGAGAAAATAGAGTTGTAAAACTGCCAAAGAGTTCTCTTCATCAGTGTAAGGAGTAAGGACACAAATTACATCAGTAAAATTTAAATTGACTCGTGAAAATTGGTGGAGATGACTCACTAAGTTCCAATCATCATCTATCACAGGAAAACCAGTTATTCTGTGTTCAACAAGAGCTTCCAGAGCTGTTGCAGAGCGGATAACATGTTAGAAATTTAAATTATAACCTCCCTCCCCACACCCGGAAGAGATTTGCGGGGACGACATAAGACATGAACATAAGCATGAAAGTTACCTTCATCTACAGATGTTGTTGGCTTTACTACATGCAAGTTCTCCTTCCTTGTCATAAAGTCACCAACAGTATAAACACCACTCCTTGACTGCATGCCATGTCAGAATTCAGTTAGTGCATGGAACACAATTTTCATAAACGGAATTTATAACAGAGTAACAGCAGTGAACCTCTGGCATCATCAGGAAAGCAGAAAATATTAATCTGGCCTTGATTTTTTTACCTCACGATAAGAGGCTTCTCTCTATCTGAAACTGCCAGATAAGTAGGTTTTATTTTAATTGGCTTTGTTCTCAGTCACTCAGAAAGTGGAAGCATCAAAGTAGAAGGCAAATAGGGCCATAAAAAACAGCATAGGGATGCGTAATTACTCAATGTTTTTCGCAAGCAAGAGGTATAGTCCCAGGGCCATGGTAAGTATAATTAGTCGCTCGGTGCAAACTTTCAACCATTTTTATTTTTTCTCCCCATCTCTAGTACTACTCCCTTTAGTTTAAACAAACCACATATCACTGAATGACATAACCAATAAAATATTTGTGCCATAGCAGTCGGAACGATGTTTATAAATGCTAAAACAAGTCAGGTTCAAAGGTTTTAAAACTCAGTTTCCCATTTTTGAACTCTGAACAGCTTAGGTAACACTAATCACCTATAATTAAACACGTGCATAAAATTGATGCGTATACTCAGGAATCTGGTCGACTAAGCTTCGAGATACTCCTTTTTTTTTGTTGGGGGGGGGGGGGTGAAGAGGAGGGTGGAGTACGTCGACTTCAATTGAAGGGATAAATCTTCTCATTTAACAACAAGGACAAATGAATTAAGTATGATTCAGGTGACAGGAGTACAAGAAAGATATAACGGTACTGAATTAGTCGCGAGGGAGCTGCCAGCAGCCACCGGTGATCCACGAATCCTCAGAACTCGACGGAAGCGGTGGAAGCACGGAACATTGATGGAGGAGGCACCGTAACTCTTCCAAGTGGGCGGTGAAAAATGGAAGACGCAGGGCCTGTGGTGGTAGCCAGGACCGGGCAGCGGCAGAGTGTCAAGGTGTATAACCGAGTCCATTGACAGCGTTTAGTGCTCCTAATTCTGGACTCGGAACACAAATTGAGGACGAGGGGCTTTTCAATGGGCAGTGTATGCCCAGCAGATATTTGCTGGGCAAGTCGATACGCAGATGGAGACCGCGATTCTTGCTTTTACAGGGAGAAAAAAAAAAGATCGAACAGAAATATCAAAATGGCGCCAGTAAATTTCTTCTTCTTCTTTTTTTTTATATCATTTTACTAAAACTTTATTTTAACTATATTTAAATTCAATTCAATATATATTTATATTAATTATGATAGATGAATCTTTAATAAAAAAATTTTATATACTCTAACATTTAAACGCAAAATTTGGTTTAACTGATATCTAATCATCGTTGTGGAGAGGGAATATCCAGATCGGATAGAGAGCCTGCAACGTGATCTCTTTTTTTTTTTTTTTACAAGCCTGCAACGCAATCTAGTGTAGCCATTGGAAATCGGAATATCAATGCCACAGTGAAATAATGCTTGAGCCCATATAGTGAGGCCCAATTTCAATTGAATGTTATGGTCCATCAGACATGCTACTAAGGCCTCTCCTCTATTGTTTGACTGAGGAATGCGAATTTGCGAAATTTACAACAAAGTGCGGATTTAGGGCCATGTTCAGTCGAAGAATGCCCAGGAAGGCAGGTTTTTTTTTAAGGGAAAATGACATCTAAGTCCCATAGAAGCAATTAAATGATAAAAAAGTCCCAAGAAATGATATAATTAATTTCAAGTCCCATGGGACCTTAGATGAATTTTTTTCAATTGTAAAAAGACAAAACTACCATTGAGAATGAAAAAACAGTAAAAGCAAAAGGAATTTAGCGTTCTACTGTGAAAAGAATATGAGAAACTGTAAAACTGAAGGCGTAGCTCTTTTTCAATATTGCAATATGCTCATTCGTCGTCGCTTGCACTCTTCTCCTTCGTCTCTGCTTGGTCGCATTTCCTCTTCCAGTCATCGTTGCTGCCACTCAATGTTCCAGCGGTAGCCACTTGCTTCAACATATTCGATCGTCGTTGTCATCTCTCCAATAGTACCATTCGTCGCTCTGAGTTTGTTCTCTCCAGGTGAATATGTCTTTATATAATAGAGTACCAGGATTTTGTGGTATGATGTCTTTTTGTAAAAGGAAACTATTCCATGATCCCATTTCATCTACTCAAGTTGAGATTGTTTTATTGATTAGGTCCGCAACTATTCTCCACCTCCATCAATTAACAATAGCATCAAGGTGAGGTCATTATGTTTGAATTTCCAAGCTGTTTTGATTTAATCATATTTGATAGAGGAAATCTATCAGAGTCCCTTCAAGTGTTGCCATGTTTTCCTGAGTGAATAGCAGCAGCTGCTACTATTTCATTCTTTAAACTCTTCTTTAATCAAATAGTATAAGAATTCTAACCCTGTAGTATTCATTTGACGTAAAGCTGGTCATTGATCATTTGTCTTAAAGTTTGTTAAAATTGCTGGTCTTATATTTCCAAATCTCATTGAGGTTATGGTTGTGCTTTTGCTTTCCTGTAAACTTTCTTTTCCTTTATGCTCTAACATCTTGATGGCTGCGTTTATTTCTTTAGTATGTGGACCTTGAGATTAAGCATCAGGAATCAACAGGTTCAGGGACCAACACCCATGTTGAGACCGAAACATTGGCAAAATTTGAGTTGATGGATAGTGCTCCTGTCTGAGGTATGTTAATGATATTACTTTTGGCTTTCTTCTCACATTTTCCTATGATTAGCACTCCAACATATTTAAGAGAAATTTTCTGGCCCAGATAGATTAGACCCTCATAAACTTTATTTTCTTAATAGATGCACAAATTAGTTATACACAACATCTCTTGATAATAATTGTTGTACCTGGAGAACACACTGGAGTGGATTATAATGAATCAGTTTAAAAAATGGATTAATACTCTACTACAAACTAGTCTTATTTTGAACCTTTTCATTAAAAAAAAAACTACTTAGTATGAGCCAATAGAAGCAATGACTCTGATTGAGTTTTGTTTTTACAGGTGAGTCTATACCAATATGACTGTTCCTCAGTCCCTACGAGATGACCCCAACTCATCGCAACATTAATAACAAATTTAGTGTGAAGTACTTCTTAAATCTGGTGTTGGTTGATGAAGAGGACAGGCGATACTTTAAGCAGCAGGAAATCACAATGTATAGGCTGCAAGAAGAAACTTCCTGATTGATTATCGTACAGGGAATGAGTTATTTATAGGTGTAATGAGCATAGAAATAACGAACATTATTATGGACTGCGAATAGCTTAGAGATTTAGTGGACACTTGAAACCTTTTATCTATGGTACAAAAGTCTGGTTTATGAAATTGCTGATTTTTTGCAGGAAAATTCATATGAGGAGTTATTATGAGTGGTTGAGTTGTCATTATGTTACGCGATAGTTGTTAATATGAGTGGGTGAGTTGTTAATAATTTGTGTCCGGTGTAGATTGTCATCACTGAAAAATAACTTACCAATGACATCAAAAATAACAACTCTAGCACTTAAAAATAACAACCCTATATTGAAGAAATAACAACTCCACCAGTAGGAAATAATAACCCCATAGTGAAGGCATAACAACCACCTGTTAGTTGCAGGTGCTGGGGTTGTTATTTCAGGCATTAGAGTTGTTATTTTAGGTGCTGGGGTTGTTAGTGAAACTGATGGGGTTGTTAGGTGTAGTTGATGGGGTTCTTAGTGCAGGTGATGGGGTTCTTAGTTGCAAGGGCTGGGGTTGTTAGTTGCAGGTACTGGGGTTGTTATTTAAGGCGCTAGGGTTGTTAGTGTAGGTGCTGGGGTTGTTAGTGTAGTTGATATGGTTGTTAGTTGCGGCTGATGGGATTCTTAGTTGCAGGGGCTAGGGTTCTTAGTTGTAGGTGCTAAGGTTGTTAGTCTTAGGGAAGTTATTATTTTATGTGGTTCAATTGTCATTCCTCCACCACTGGGTTGTCATTTAGTATTGGTGCAGTTGTTATGCATTGAATACGTGGTTGTCACTCTACAGTGCAGTTGTTGTCTGTGCTGTCATCAGGAAGTTGTTATTATAGGTGATGCAGTTGTCATTCCTTCACCATGGGGTTGTCATTTCTTATTGGTTCAGTTGTTAATATTCCCCAATATATTATTTGTTGATGCATTTGCCACCTGCACGAGCCAACATCTTCCCTATGAAATGTGCAGAAAAGATGTGTCTTCTGACAGAACTAGTCTTTTCCTTTTTCATCTTGAACCAATGTCTTGGCCACCATGGTCATCACTTGTGAATAGAAACAGGAAATGAGCAAACTACCATTACATTGCACATGGATCAAAGTTGTTACGGACAATAAGTAAAATGGGCTTCAAGATCACAAACAAACTACAGGCATTTTTTTAGAAGATAAAAAAAGCAACGTTTTATAAGATACATGAGTTAAAAATAATTTAAAGGGAGTAGAGTAAATAATACTCATACAAATAAAGAATATCAACAATTTTCTCCATAATATTTGTGCTAAAAGAACCAAACTAGCTCCTCAAAATGGCTTTTAAATACCAAAGTGAAATCAGGAGACCTTTGACAAAGTGAGATTGCCCAGCACTTGAAAACTTCAATTTACTTTCAATATATGCACTGTTCTCAAAAAAAGTTATACCGCGTTGGGAATTACCCATACTGTAGGCAGGAAAGAATCTTGAAAAGAAATGAGTGGATGTGTGCATGTGTGCTGTGTTTTTGCAGCGCATTACCATTGAACAGATAAGAAGTGATGAGTGGTTTCAGAAGAACTATGTTCCTGTCAGTCTTCTTGTGTATGAAGATGTGAATCTGGATGATGTTAATGCATCTTTTGATGATGCTGAGGTCAGTATGATTTTTAAATTCTACATCCTGTTGAGCTGAATTCTACTGGAATTTTATGCATTTGAGCTAGGTCTAATGTATCCATTAAGTTTCAAACCTTTACCTCCTCACCAATATATTTTCTGTATAGGTTTATGAAGGAAAAGTAAGTATAACCATATTAAAGATTTTCTGGGTTTTCTAATGTCTGGAAATTAATTTCTGGCATGATGCATCAACAAAGTAATTATGTTAGTTGCATATACTGGGGTTGTTATTACAGGCGTTGGAGTTGTTAGTTCAGGTACTGGGGTTGTTAGTGCAGTTGATGGGGTTGTTAGTTGCAACTAATAGGGTTCTTAGTGCAGGTGATGGGGTTGTTAGTTGCAGGGGCTGGGGTTGTTAGTTGCAAGTGCTGGGGTTGTTATTTCAGGTGTTGGGATTGTTATTGCAGGTGCTAAGATTGTAAGTGCAGGTGATGCACAAATGCTTGAGCCATCATATTTGAAAATTAATTCCACATATATTCAAAATTAATTCCTCTCCTTGTACAACCTCTGTAAATCATCTTTATGCAGAAAACAATTCTGAATTCCTTTCCTAAATAACATGAGAAACGGTTCTGAAGGTAAAAACTAACAAATAAACTATATTTAAAGACACCTTTTGACCCAAAATAACAACTAAACCCCAAGCTGCAGTATTTGCAAAAACGTATTCCCCTCCTAAAATATTGTAAATAGCCAGCTTCAAGGACTACATAAATCCTTAACTGGCAAATCACAACAGCTCTATCTCATCATGAAAATATTTTCATGTTCTGAGAGTTATCTTCCCCTTCCTAAAGTTGCCTAATCATATTTCTGGAGACATTACTTGTTGCTAGTTCTGACATTGCAGCCAACAGAGTAAAGATGGAAGAGGAGAACTCGTTGCCTTTTTCCCCTTCATTTTCTTTTTGAGAAACTCTGCAGTTCTTTCTATTTTTCCTTTGATTCAGCATATCATCTCAATAACAGCTGGAAGAACAAGACTTTTCTTGGAAGGAACCCCATATATTCCCCATTAGATTGAATATATACCCCACCCTTCCCTGAAATGTCCTCTACCTCAATAGAGTGTACCCTACAACACAAAGATCATTGTGACTCAGTATCATAACAAATCGTGAGCTTGACAGTGTATTAAATCAGAAAATAAACAATTAAACAAAATAGAAAGAAGAAGATGTCGTTATGTCAATAGCATGACAAGGACCTGAAGTTAAGGATTCACATATCTATCAAAACCAAAATGCAAAAACACGTGAATTAATGAATTAAAACAAAAACAAAAAACACTGCATTTGCAGACTTGTTCGCCAGGGAGGGAACTCACATTGCATTCTTTACCAAAGCGAGACCGTAGATATGGAAGAAGCTGCTTCCACTCTCTACCCGTCCGCCCATTAGCACCTGCACTGAAGTTCCAGTATCAAAAAATTCAAATCTAATGGCTGCCATCAAGTTCATATATCATTAAGAAGGAAAATGGGTGTTTTTTTCCACCAAATTTTCTTGGCGGCCAAACAGAGAAAATGGAGCGGGGATGAGAAAAAAAACAAAGAAACTAACCTCGAGGATTGACGACAAACACGAGGTCGCGTTGTCGAGATGGAGAAGAGGAACCAACACCACGGAAGCGTTCGGAGGAGAGATCGGGGGTCATTGGCGGGAGCTCTGATATGAAAAGCGAGAGTTTAGCCATGGGCATTCTGCTTCCCAATGCCGCAATATGATTCCTAGCTGTTTTGAAAACTATGACACGCCATGTTTTTTATTTCACAAGGCCATTTAAGTCTTTTTACAACTAGAAAAAATTCATGTGAGATCCCATGGGATTTGACATGAATTATAGCATTTAGTGGGACTTTTTTGTCATTCAATTGCTTCCATGGGACCCATATGTCATTTTCCCTTTTTTTAAAGGAGAAATTTAGATGAATGGGTCACTAGATTATTTAAAGTTAGAGTATTCCTTTAAAATCAAATAACATCTTATTATTGTACCAAAAAAAAAAAAATAACATCTTATTAACAGAAATTGATCTAAGTGATAAACAGTTTAATATCACTTGAGCGTGATTTTGAGTTTGAGCTTTAGCGTATACAAAAAATCCCTATTAAAATACTCACCTGCCATAACTAAGTATGTGATATAGGTCAGATATGAATATAATCAGAATAAAATTCTAATAAATTGGGTAGACAACTATAAAAAAAAAATATCTATTACTTATATATTATTTATTAATAAAAATTTTAGATTGATAGTAATATTTAAACTTTATAGTTTGTAGGCTATGAGTAGTTTCTTACTAATTAAACTAATCTATGTTAGCATAATACAAGTGTTATACTCTATTCGGTCATAATTATAAGATTAAATAATTTTTTTAGATGGATCTATGAAGATAAATGAATCAATTAATTATATTCATATTATATATTTTTTAATATACTCAAATTATTAATTATCTATTACATTAGTTATAATTAATTGATTTATTTAATTTTATATATTTATCTAAAAAAACTAAACTAGATTTTATAATTATAATCAAATATAATAATTACCTAATGATGTCATATGCAACATTGTCAACATATCAGTGAACTCCAATAAAAGTGGGTCGCATTAATAATAAGTTAAATCATAATTTATAAAGCTATTAGTTCAAATCATATTATTAATATAAAAATTTAATTAGAGACATAATTTATCCTAATAAATTTTTAGGATTAGTTCACCTTTAACTCTTGGGGGGGAAAAAACAAATCAGGGGACTCATGCGCACAAAAGAAGCTGTGTTGTTTACAGATTATGGAAATTATGAAAAGTGTGGCTTATTCAACTGTATTTATGTAATTCACAAGGCTCACATGTCTAGTTTAGAAGAAGGACGAAAAAGAGCCGTTTTTATTTAATTGGTTGAGCGTGACATGGGATTAAATACTTGTGGGAGTCGGCAGCGAGGATCCGACATCAACATCTCAATCAAAACTGATGATTTTGTTTTTAAAATCCCAAATAAAGAGAAGCCCAGTCGTGGGTAACAAGAACAAGCAAAGAACGTTACTCCAATAAGGCCCCCATGTGAAAGTATTACTTTAGTTCCAAAAGTGTTCAGCCTTTCCCACCACATAGCTTTTGGTTGCCGTGTGCTTCTCTTCATGGTCCCCTCCCCACCTCCCCTATTGGTCCATTCGTTATTCTTTCCCCTCTCACTGTCACCCAGAAAACTAAATTAATGCATCGGTATTCATCTAACACATCAATGCGCAGGAACATGAAAGTGCGATTTGTTGTGCCGTTTTACTTTACATTTTATGTTGTAAAGCTCATAACGTATTTATTCAATCATGAATATGTCAATGGGTTTCTTTCTTGCGTTTATTTCTGTTGGCTCAATATGATACTCTCATTTTAGGTTCTATGTACTCCCCTTTTACTTTAATATAAGTTGATATGTTTTACAGAACAAAACATCCACAATATTAATTCAATAGCATAGAATCCAAGCAACCATTTGTACTTGGAAATTCTGGTCTCTTTCCTCTGTAGGAATGGTTGTTCCCCTATTCAAGCTTCTTTTTTTTAAAAAAAACGAATGAATAGAATAGTACATGCGGTAAAGTGGAAGCTTGGACAAGTTGGCCTAGTTGTTGGCTGCCTATTCGTTGAACAGCGGCAACCCAGCGCGAATCATCTAGGAACTGCCGCTACACGATACCATAGGGATATTAACAACTTGCACTCCCCCTCCTTCTCGGGGCCCCATAAACAGAGTGGGACAAATATTACTTGCTTACATGCACTCATCTTATTGTCTCTCGTTTAAATCACCCAATTGTACTTCCTAAACCTTATTTTAATTATTGTTCCCTCCGTGGAATAAGGATTCCCCCCAACATCTTCACATCCCCACAGTAACAAGCATCACTTAGTATTTACCATCCTGATGAGGTGTAGCTTGATTTATTTTAAGCCCAAGAATTCTCTTTTCTTCTGCATCATAAATATCTTGAGGAATATTGATTCTGCGCAACCCTTGGTTCATGACAGTAAGGCGCACTGTAAGGAATGAATTGAGGCGATGGATGGATTTACCAGGATAAAAAACACACACACACAACAGGTGATTTTTTTTGTTTTTTTGCCGGGGGGGGGGGGGGGTTCGTGGTATAGGCTCATAATTTACGAAATAAAAGATGTTTAGGAAGAAGCACTAAAGAATGACATGCCCATGTTTCGATGACTTACTAGGTAATGGGTGCCTTTATATGATTAATGGCAGAAGATAAGATTGAGAGGGGGTTTCGTATGATATTTTGTCCACCCACCTGCCCTGTCTCCACGTGTTCATTTCCGTACCATTTCATTAATGCCGGAAGATGGGTCTGATAGAGCTCCACGTAGACAAATGTATTACTTTATAAAAAAATTATATAATTGCAGCAGCACATAAACTGGGTAGATGCTTCTGGCCAAACCATTTAAATTCACGTGATTCACGGCGCCTCCCCAAGTCAACCACCTGGATTTGATCACAGTTCCGACACCGTCCGATGTTTCTTCCCCTCCCTCCTTCAGCTTTTGCTGCCCCTGGCCCCCCCTCATCACTCCTCCTCGTTCCATCTTTCCCCGCCCGGACCACCTCCTTCCCCACAGTGCCTATTCCTATGTACATATACTGTGCCTTCGACCCCGTATATTTATTCCCCCTACCATTGATCACTATCTCCCACCCACTCACAAGAAAGCTCTCGTACCCTGACGTTACAAGATCATTGGCATGGACTTTCTGCCTACATATATGTAAAAAGGGCGGTAATATGTAAAGGGAAGGAGGTAAGGTGCCATTTCCCTTCCTGGTAGGTCGGGGTTGGGTTTGTAAAAGTGCCAAATATATAGTGTAGAATTGATGAGGAATCGGCTCTTGCTACATATGGGAAGTAACACGCGAATGTTATATCGCATTCCTGTGTTCCTTTACTATTCCAATTCTCCATCGTCCATGGAACATCATGTTACACTTTGAATATGTTCCTTTTTGCCCATTCCCTCACAATTTTTGCTACTCAATTGAAGCCATATCCCCCCTCCCTCTTCACCCGTCACTGTCACTCCCTTTTTACCCCACTCTAATCCCCGGAGGTTCTTTAATTATTCCTTGTACATATTACACTATCATCACATCGCGTCATTATTAATCCCTAACTGACTTGGCGTACTTTTAGTGGAGACGAGGGGGGAAATATAGTATGGAGTGTCCCACTTGAATAAATATAATTAATGAATGGGAACACGGAGGTTAGCACCCAGAGACGCAACGACTGAAACCTAAATGCAATCATACACTCGGTGACTCGAGGAAACCCTCGTGGGAAGGATCCTCCTCCAACTACTGAATTAGTCCAACCAAAAACGGGGAGTTTTCTCGTTCGGCTTTTAAAATAATATTTAAAATTAATGATAATATTAATGGGACTTCAAAGGTTGGGTTGGACACATGGGAAAGAGGTTTAAGAATAATAAAGTTAGTGGGCCTACTGGTACGCGCTGCGGAGAGGTGGGCCTGGGCTTGAATTATTGAATTGGGGGGCCCACTTGGTTGGGGTACTGTTTCCAGTTGAGGGAAACATGCCTGAGGGGGAGCCTCGTCCCACTTCCATTACTGGAAGGTTGGTTTGTTTTTTGAAAGAGCGAAGAAGCGACCCCCTCTCAGTGGCGTGATGAGAGAGAGGATAAGCACGTTCCTAGTTTCTTGATGGCAATTTTGTCTGGGGTGCGTCCTGACGTGGCCTTCTTTATGTTTTTTTTATAAAATAAATAATATTTTTTTTTATCATGCTACTTGCCACTCTTTTCTTTTTACTATTTTGTGTTGTCTACATAATTTTCCTAAGACGTCGATGATGTCAACCGTGATGATATCTCTAATAAACTACGAATCTATCTCTCGATCTTTCACCCCATGCGACATTCTCACAGACGGTTTAGACCCACGCTCCTCAACCTTCCACTTCTACGCACGCTTTCCATTTTTGTTATCCCTAATAATTTTATACAATAATAGCCTTGATTTTTTTCCTTAGCCACACCTCAGAATATATAATAAAATGAAGTGAAACAAACAAGGTTCACTGTAAAATTTCATGGAAGTATCTGTAAACGTGCCACTTATTTTTAAATTTGATATAAGATACCATTTTAGTTTAGTAGCACAACTAAATAAGTAATTAAAATGGAGTAAAAGCGGCTTATGCTAGCATGGACAAAAAAAATCTCTCATGCTAGATTAAAGAAAGAGTGGAAATTACATAAATAATCATCATTTCAAAACAATAAAACAAAATTGGAATGGAGATTAAAAAAAAACGCGGGTGGTTGAATTGGTGAAAGTATAATAATGAATTGGAAAGGGAGAAAGAGAGGCACTGTTGTTGTATTTTGTTATGGGACAGGAAAAGTGACCGTAAATCGAGCAGGACGGGTTAGGGGAGAGAAGGGTAAAAGGGGCCAAGGAAGGAAAGGAACAGGAAAGGGGTAGGGGCACGCGCAGAGGGAGGAGAGTGACGTAGCGAGAAAGGGTCATAAATACGAGGTACAGCGTAGGAAGGCCATTGGTCGTTTGGACAACGAAAGAGGCAAGTGTGGCCCTCTTCCCGTACTCTTGGATTCATTGGACTTTTCTGGAAAGAGTTTCCTTTTCCTCCAATTATTCCATTTCCTTTTCTGATACCAACCCCCTCCCTCCTCCCTCCCCCTCTCCCAGCCCCTCCCCTCTGCTCTACGCCCGAGATTATTTCTCCACTCCTTTCCCAAATTGCCCTCCTCTTCCCACCCTTATTTCTTTCCTTATTTCGACCTCCCGTGGGACCACACCCGGTGAAATTTAGCCATCATCCTATTTATTTATTAAAGAAAAAGCAAAAGGGAGGAGAAAGATGGAAATGGCCTAAGACGTGGATGGAGACGACTTGCGTGAGTTATGATGGGAATGCTTAACGATTAGAAGGCAGGAAAAGGTAAATTTGAGTTATTATCTTTCTTTTTGGAGTGCTTGCGCTGTCTATTTCCATTAGTGGGTAATTTAGAGAGAGAGGAGAGGCTTTTCGATCTGGTTAACGTGGGAAAGTTGTTTAAGAAAGAGATGGTTCTCTCTTTCCCCGTTTTCCCCCTCTAAGTTCTAGTATAGAGAAAATGGAAGAATAGTAAATATCCGGAGTGAATTAAATACAGTAATTGCAAATCAACATTTTTAAGAGTACATGAAGGCAACGAAAGAAATAAAGGACATTTCACAGGGTGGAAAGAGAGAGAGAACCCAAGGTGAATTTGAGTCATTGAAAAGAAAAGAGAGGCCAGTGGCTATAGAGAGAGAGCGATGGTGCGCACGAGAAGGTGAGATGCTTTCAGCTTAGCTCGCTGAAACTGGCCTTGTTCATGCTTTATTGGGCAGCTAGGGGGCTAAACAAAGATCTTCGAACATCTCCTTCCTTTACTACCTTTTCGCTACACCAACGTCTTTTTTACTCCCTCTCTTACCCCTCGTAGGTTTAATTTTGCTCCTCCCGATTCTCAATTATCGAGCATCTCCATTATTTTATTAACTCTCACAGAAGCAGGCTCGCAGAAGGCTGAACAAGACACGCCGACTGCTTAATTTTCTACTTCCGAAGATAAAAAAGTTTTTTTCTTTCCTTGTTTGATGATGCGAGAGTGGGAATCAGAAATCTGAGCTCGTCGTTCGATTCCCATCGTCAGGGCCTGTGTTGTTTGGTTGCTTGCTCAGAAGCTGAAGCCTTTAGCCAAAAAAGAATGTGGGATCTGAATGACTCGCCCCATTGTAGAAAGGGTAAGGAATCCGAAGGCTGTTCGTCCTTGAAGCCATCCATGGACGGCGACGAGGACAAAGGGAAAAGGGTCGGATCTATGTCGAATTCAAGCTCATCTGCGGTGGTAATCGAGGACGGATCGGAAGAAGAGGATGGTGAGAGGAGCAAAACATTGAAGAAGAAAAGCAGTAAGATATTCGGGTTCCGTGTGACCCAGGAAGAGTCCATGGATGGTGACCCACCCGTGACCCGGCAGCTTTTCCCGGTGGCGGCGGCGGCGGCCATGTCATCTGGTGGAGGGAGCACGGCCTTACCTAGGGCCCATTGGGTGGGCGTGAGATTCTGTCAGCCAGAAGCAGTCGGCGCCGGTGCCGGGGGCGGAGGAAAATCCGTGGAAGTGTCGTCGCAGCCGATGAAAAAAAGTCGCCGAGGACCAAGGTCGAGGAGCTCTCAGTATAGGGGAGTTACCTTTTACAGAAGAACAGGTCGATGGGAATCCCATATATGGTTAGTCCTCTCCATTCCATAAAATGTGGAACCAAAAAACGTTTCGTCGATCTTTGGTTTTCATTCATCTGCCATCCAATCAAATTTTGACCGTTTTGGTTTTATTGCAGGGACTGTGGAAAACAAGTGTATCTGGGTAAGACTATATATATATTTGGTTCCATTTCTATGATCATTTATTTATTATAAAAAAAGTTTCCTTGACTTATTGTTCTCAGCGGCATAAAAAAAAAAATATTACTTTTGATGTTTGGATTGGAGGAGAAAATATGGTATGTGATAACTGACGATGAGAGGGTTTTTGTCTGGGTAAATTTGTGTAGGTGGATTTGACACGGCACATGCAGCTGCTCGGTGAGCACTTGCTCTTTCTTCTTTACCAAAGATCGTAATATTACTTTTCTATATCTTCTTGGAGACAATTAAGAGATAAAATTCATTCTGGAAAATTTGTAAGTTTGAAATTTATAAGAATATATTTGTTCGTTAACTTTCCTGTGCAGTGCATATGATAGAGCGGCCATTAAGTTCCGGGGAGTGGAGGCCGACATCAACTTCAACATCGAAGACTACGAAGAAGACTTGAAGCAGGTAAATATGAGAGAGAGAGAGAGAGAGAGAGAGAGAACTGGAGCTGATCTTATCTCGAACACCATACCTTATCTTCTACAGTGTTTTATATAATTATTTTAAATTTTAATTTTTTCGGGTCTGGTTGTTGGTTCGGTGGAATGCTATAGATGAGCAATTTAACAAAGGAAGAGTTCGTGCACGTACTTCGTCGGCAAAGCACTGGGTTCCCCAGAGGAAGCTCCAAATATAGAGGCGTAACTCTGCATAAGTGTGGAAGATGGGAGGCTCGAATGGGCCAATTTCTTGGCAAAAAGTATAATATATATACGTGCTGATGTTCCTGGCTTCTCCTTGTCTGTGTGTATCATTGTCCCATATCTATTAACGTGATTAAATTGATTCGCCAGGTACGTTTATCTCGGTTTGTTTGACACCGAGATTGAAGCTGCAAGGTATCTTCTGCTCCACTACGTTGTCAAATTTGTCTTCCGATGCCTGCCAAACGTTAGGGTTTTGAATTTTTCATTCTTTTTCGGGTAACTACCATAGGGCTTATGACAAAGCAGCAATAAAATGTAATGGCAAAGAGGCCGTCACCAACTTCGATCCCAGCATCTACGAGAATGAGCTCAATTCTGGTAATTAATCCATAATCAGTAGACGAACCTGAGGTTAATTTAATTTACTCGAGTATTTATATATATTTTATTGTTCCTTATGAAATGTTGTTGGGCAGAATCGCCAGGTAACACTGCGGATCACAATCTGGATTTAAGTCTGGGCAATGCGAGCTCAAAGCAAGTCAATAATAGTCAAGCACTGGGGAATAATGATGTATCCGAATCAAGTTGGAGGAACAATGGAGGATTAACGAGGCCAACGGTTGGTGTGAAATTTTAAACATTTGATTGAATTAAACTGAGCCAGTTGAATTCAATGCTTTATCCTCTGATGTTGTAGACGACAGCGCTGGAGGGAGTTCGAGCTCAGGTTCATCAATCTGCAGCATCTAGAGAAATGCACAGATTTGGCGGCGCCAACAGGACTACATCTAGAGAGCCTCATTATCAAATGCTCAACAGTTTTGCTCCATCACATCTTCACCCACCGAGCTTTCATAATGTAAATATTCTTGTTCTTGATTTAAATAAAAGATCACTTAAAACGCATTTACATTTCACTGATGAATGATTGGGTCTTGAATGAATGAATGAATGCAGTTTCCAAGCAGCAGCAACGAAGGGCGAATAGGGAGTGATCTTTCACTGTCAATGAGCGATCACCATCATCATCAGCAATCGGGGCCTCCTTCTCATCTTCATTACATAGCAACTGCTGCAGCATCATCAGGATTCCCAACGCAGATTAACAGACTTTCCCAAGGATGGCTGCAGAAAAATGGGTTCCACACACTCATGAGACCCAACTGAGCCAGCCATTTTTAATCCCATCCTATTTCTACTACATTCCAAGAATCGTTTTTTATTACACACTGGGATTTGAGCGTGTAAAAAAAAAAAGGTTCAAATGTTTAGTGCTTAGATTTTTGCTTCATATGTATTGTGATAGATTCATGCAGCAGGCAGCCCCTCAATAGGGTTTATAATTGAGGTGAAACGAAGGGGTTAAAAAAAAAAGGACACTCCAAATTGGGAAAACGCCAGCCTGGGGGTTTTGGTCAAATTAACAAACCGACGAAATCTTTAACTAGATATTCTTGTTCCTGAGTAAAAACTCGTGATTTGTAGCTTTGCTGCGTTCTATCTATAATATGACACCGCACCACATATTCTTTTCTTAAATTGCATTCGCGTAGACCGTGAAGCTCCCTCTGCTGTCGTATTTCTGGTTTCTCTGCTGAGGTGGAAGATGCCGGGCGCTGTTAAATTTGACAAAGCAAGGCGACAAATCTTGGGTTGAAGAAAATAGTATGGAGATAGCTGTGGGGTTTTGAGCGAGCGAGAGAGAGGAAAAGTGTGCTTCGTTTTATAATATTTATTTGTTTGGGTAGATTTTAAAAAATTATAGAAAAAAAAAGATTTTTAAGTAGTTTTAGAAATGGATTTTTTTTAAAAAATAGTTATGAATAGATGATTATTTGAATAGTTATTATTATTAAAAAAAATTTATAATTTAAAAATTATTAAAAAATATATAATTTTATTAAATTTATGAGAGGAGAGATGATGAAAAAGAGAGAGAAGAGATAATAGAAAGATAAAATAGAAAAGGAATGTAAAAAAAATAGAAGATAGAGGAGAGATAGTTGAAAAGATAGAAGAGAGATAAGAGATGAAAAATATAAAAGAGATATAAGAAATAGTTAAAAAGAGATATAAGAGATGAAAAATATAAAGAAAAAAGAGAGATAGTATAAAAAAATAAAAAAATAATAATAATTAAGTAATTCATAAGCTCTTTCAAAAGTTACTCTAATCAATTTATTTTAAATTAAAAGTCCTTTAAATAAATATAATTATTTATTTTTAAAAAATTTTAAATTGAGGTTTAAGTCATAAGTTTTTTTAAAATTTAAGTTTTAGAGTTTTTTAAATAAGGGTTTATAAAAAAGATTTTGAGCAATTTTTAGAAAAATGACTTTTGAAGAATAACGTATGAAAAATATAGTTTTTAATAAATGAGTGTTTAGATAGTTATGTAAAGAAATACTTTTATTAATAGTAAATTATAAAAAAATATATGATTATTAAATATAAGAGAGAGGAGAGAGGAAAGATAGTGTAAAAAAAAAGAGAGAAAAAATATATAATAAAAAATAATTAATTTATAAATTTTTTTATTGTTTTATAAATTATTTTAATTAATTTATTTAAAATTTTAATTTTAAATTATAATTAAATGTAAAAATTTATTTAAATAAATAAAATTATTTATGTTAAAAAAATTTAAAATTTAGATTTTAACTACCTATTTAAAACTTAAATTTTGAGACTTTCTAAACATATATTTATAAAAAGTCTCTTGAAAATATAACTGGGGGTGGTGGTGACTAGTCTCCATCAACGGCGTCCTTTGAATCAGTTCTCTCGGACACAAGCAGTCAGACAAAGCTATTATGACGACAGAGACCTATCATTTTTCTCCTAAAGCTTCAAAAGGACACCCATTCATTGGGTGCTAGTGTCAGACACCCAGTCACGAAACCATATCAACAACTTTTTTAATGAAGTAAATCCTATTTAGATCTTAGTAATTCATTCGGTCGATAATGTTAAAGTTAAGCAGTAGTACTGCATGTGATTTCGAGAATGAAAAAAAGGGGCCCAGGTTTCCAAAAGAGACAATGGAGGGTGAGGGTTTGATTATTTATGGGATTTACCTTTAAGGAAGAAGATGAAGAAGAGCGAGTAATTGGTTAATCGGGGGATACGCTTGTGAGCGTGGGAGGGAACAGGTTCTGACCTGGTAATGTAATCAGACACAGTATTTAATGAAGTGTGCTTATTTATCATTTTATCATGTTCCTTGTTGCATAATATCACTCATGTGAATACTGAATATAATTAATAATAAATCACTGCCCATTTGGAATTAAATAAGTAAGCAACAAGTGCTTCCATCATCACGAGCGTCACTCTTAGATATTTTTGGAAAAGTATATAGGCACAAACTCGGGCCATCCTCTTTCCATGAAATTTTGATGCTTTCTTTCTTTGTTTTTTTTTGCTTTCAGATCAGAGTCAGAGACATCCATATTGCGGGCAACACACCAACACACGCCCGTCTTCTTTTTTGATGCCATACAGAGAAGGGAAAATTACCGGCCCAGTTTTCCTTCTTTCTTTCCCAAAATGATCAGAGGCTGCTGGTATTGTTGTAGATGTAGGAAAATAGGGTAGTGGATATTTCTACTTGTAATAATGTGTTCCGGAGGGGAAGGGAAAGCCAAAGCCAAAGCCAAAGCCAGGAATAGGAATAGGGATAGGTTAACAAGAAAGTGGTCCAAACAGAAAATGCCAGGGGCCTTGATTTTACGTAAAGGGAAGAAGAAAACAAAAGTTGTAAGCGTAATTGGTGAGATGAGTACAAAGTAGCTTCAGGCCCTACCTCTTCCCCGTCAGATCTCTTTTCCTTTCTCTCTTCTTTGCTTCTCATCTAAACGACACACACACATATCTCTCTCTCTCTCTCGTTTAACGGCCAGCATGAGTAGTAATTTATTAATATGTGGATAAAAGAGACGATGTTTTATATGATAATTTCAACAAGTGATGCTGTTTACAGGTGAACAGGTCATTTCTGAGTTTCTGCAAATATGTGTGGTGAATGATGAATAAGTGAGGGTGATGAGAGGGTTATAAAGAAGAGAAAGGGAAAGAAAACAGAGGGTGGTGGTGGTGGGTGGGAGGTATATATGCAAAGAGTAAGACAAGGTGGGGAGAGAAAGTAAAAAAGGGATGGGTGGGAATAACGAATGAGTGAAGTATAACATGAATAAGGCAAACGCTTGCGTGGACACCACTTTTTTTTTTCATTTTTAGGATTTCTTCAACGGTTGCAATTTCTTCGCTGTTGTATTCCATTATCTCCACCGTTATGTATTGGCAACGTTGTTTTGTTCGTTTCTATAGAGACATTATTATATCATCAGTTTGTCGATTTACATATTCTCTCGTTTCCTTAATTATTTATGCTTTGTTAATTACATTCTGTCATCGTCAGACCATCAAATCCATGTCAATCGCGCCATCTGCGTCTATTTCTGGTAGTGCCCTACAAATCGGGTAAGTCTTTTTATGTACATGGAAACAAATTCAGGTTACACGAATGCTCCACAGAATGGAATTGAAAACCGTCTCCAATACCTTTGACATTAGGAAAACGTAACTGTGAAGGCATATTAACTTGCAAGTTTGGACATTAATGCTACGTAATTCCTACTTCCTACTTCCCACAAAGAATTCAAGAAATAAAAGTAAAATTATTTGTAAACAAGTAAAATTATATGTAATACCCATATTTGAAACCAGACACAGGAAACCCTTTATTCATCATATCACTATAGCTATAAAACTGAATGCAAGTGAAAAATTGTGTAAGGTACTAGTTAATAAGAGAGATAAATTGAATTAAAGTATTGCATGTAGAATCAAAGTTCATCCTTTAATTATATCTTACAGAATTAGTGAGGAGAAGAAAAAAGAGGAAATGGCGTTGAAGTGGACGTGGAAATGAATAGGGTTAGCGCCACGTGGTGGTGACACAGCTCAGCAAAGGAAAGAGTAGGATGGTACCCAGCTAGTGCACGATGAGTACGAATAGTGTGTGTGTAAAAGTGAGAATGAGTGCTATATGTGTCAACCTTTGGTTTTATAGGTTGCTTCGTACAAAGTGGGCTTAATTAAAACTATTTCAAGGCTCCAACAATCTCATAACATGAATATATGCTCACTCCACATTTATTTAATAACACGATGCTCTCCATTTACATGCCTTTATATATGCTTTTAACTTTCCACTTAAGCGATAGATTAATTACTTACATTCCAGTGCCTAATTCTATAATCAACAAGTTATATATCCATACCTATTTCCTCCCTTCCCTGTCTGTGAGAATTTATATCTGACACACGCACACACTAGATTTGTATCTGACAATTTCACCACCTTACCTTATGTTGTACTTCCTATTTTAACTATGTTTGGTTATATATAACCTTCTTTTTATTTACAAAAGAAAAGGAAAAGTTACAGTGACAAAATGATAGCACGTATATGTAGGTAGTACCCATTTGGTGGTGAAGTGTCGGCATACATGCACTAGGGAAATTGTGAAAGATGCTTGTGGGCAAATGCCAAATGGGGAAGGATATTTGTCACATCAACACAATATCTAATTCATCAACCGTTGATCCAAAGGCATGTGTTCGTTGCACATTACACAGCCAATGAAGTGTTTTTTTTTCCCCAGTGAATAATGATCATATATCACCAGGTCTTTCTTTCTTTATTATTTTTAACGAGGCCAACTAGAACTACAGTAAACCCCACTCTTAATTGATCTGCCAATCCCACAGTTGATGTCACTGAGACAACATGCACAGTTACGAAAAGATATAATAGTGGATGGCTTTAGGTGAAAGTCTTATAAAAGTGGTTTTAGACAAGACAATTATCTTTATTAGCCACTCGTTTCCCCTAAGGTGGTATCATTACCGAAAGCTAATGCCTTTGACGTGATACCTGCCTTCTTCTCTCCCTCTCCAATAATCCAATCAAACGCATTCAATTTCACCATAATTATATTTCTCTCATCATGGCCTCCCCTCTAATTATTAGAGTAAGAATTTAAGATTTGATCCAAAAAAGGTATTGTGGAATAACGCTCATGTTGTTGTTTAGAGTAATGTTATAGTGAGCACGACAAGAATTATAAATTAGAAAAGAGAAAAGGACACGGCTCTATCTGTTTCTGGGATAACTTGCATTATGTTTAATGTAATGGAGAGAAGAAACCAAGAAGAAAGCGTGTTCCGTTATTTATGTTAATCGTTAATACTACTTTGCTATGCATTGTATCCTTTACGTCTAGATTAAGGTTTTGAACTAAAAATGATTGTTAACGAGAAGAATAAATTTGTTCCTCGTTTGCCAGGAATGAATTTGCTTTGCCTATTTGTTAAGCAAATTCCTCTTTATTGGCTCAGCATAAGGAAATCAAGTAAAATCTGAAAAACTGACGGAGTAACAAGTAAGTGCACAACAGAGAAACCTTAATCACTTAACGCAAGACTTGATATTATTTATTGTTTCAGTTTTCACTGTCCTTGAACGATGTTATATATATATATATGATGACTACGTTGATATATATTTTTTTTGGTACAACGTTGATATGAATTTGATTACACATAGCATTCCGCTTGAGCACGGAGTGTTCACGCAAGTGCTTTTTCCTGAGATAGAAAAAAGAAAAATCAACCGTCACAGAAAGAAGGAAACTTGAAAGGCCCCATTACCTTAACGGAGGCTCATAAATCAATTTTGATGGCTGACACATATGAAACCTTGAATTTTGCCGATAAATATGATGGAGGAATAGAGACCAATTAGCAGGAAAAAACGCTATTAATGGTGGTGCTTGTCCAAGACGCTTAATCGCTCAAAGATAGTTGATATTTTCCAGTTTACGAATTTCTAATACAAGGAAATAAATAACTTTTCCTCCATTTTCCAACTGCTTGTTTTGTCCAAAAATGGGACCTTAATCGCTCAAAGATAGTTGATATTTTCCAGTTTACGAATTTCTAATACAAGGAAATAAATAACTTTTCCTCCATTTTCCAACTGCTTGTTTTGTCCAAAAATGGGACAGTGTGGGGATGATGCTCTGAGCACCCAAAAAGAGTAGATGGAGACCGAAACCTACTTTGGTCCCATAAGAAGCAAAATTTGGAATGGTTTGAAATATTTTAAAGGCTCTTTCTTATTTAGGTGGGTTTGTTGAATTTGATGGACTTTGGGGTGCACTGTTCTTTCTTTTATTGGAACAAGTTTGGAGTTTAACGTCAAGTTCTTCTTCTTCACCCACCTCATAAGTCATAATTGATGTCACGCTTGAAGGAAGATATTAATCTTCAAGTGTGATGGTCATGGACATGTAACTAAAAAAATCATTTTGTATGTGACTTCTCTTGCTTCTATGTAACATTACTGAGTTTTGTGTAATCAGAACTGATATTGATTCTATGCCCTTTATTGCAAAGTTGAAGAATGGAAGAACAGTTTTCTCTGACCATAGATAGTTAGATACCCTAGGGCTTTAACTCGTCTATAAGCCGCCAACTAAAATTGGTATGAATGGAAAATCTTTCAAAGCAAATTTAGCGTACGTGTCTAAACCATGACCCAACATTCCCGTCGTTTCAGAGGAATGAAGCCTAGAAAGAATTCCTGTTGCGTGTTCTCTCGTTTCTGTTTCACACATGGGCAAACCAAAAAGAGAGCCTTTTTAGGATCATGTTGTACTTTTCAAGGCAATTCTCTAACAACTCCGTCCGTTAATTTACTTGGAGGTTGCGTAGGTTTTTGTTTTTCTTTTTTTCTCGGAACAAGGTACTTCGTCTGATTAACGTTGTCAAAAGATTATGCTTCCTGTTAAAGTCAGGATACGGATAGTTTGTAATCCGGATGAGTTCTCATTAAAAAACAGAATGCATCTCAATTTAGTGAAATAGTTTATTAGAAATCAAATATTTATCCCACTTGTAAATAAATGTTTAGAAATTGATTTTTTTTAATGAACTTACAGTGTTAGTTGGTCTGTTCTATAGATTAAATGGATAACTTTAAGGCTTAGATGCCTTGCGATCAATCTTTCAACTTACTAAGGAAGGTCTAAATATATTCTTTTCCTCTCAAGTCTCCATCCACAAGAACTTTTGGGTTGTTTGGTATGATGGAACCTTTTTCATGAAAATGGAGAAGGGTTGAAATTTTCATACTTCCCTTATTTGAAGGCAGTTCTAATTCCTTAAGATTTTAATTATTGCGTGCCAAACAATTAAGATAGAGATTTTCCCTTTCCCAAATTTTGTTTCACTCATATCAAACATGACCTTAACTATGCCAAAATCCTTTTAGCTACATATATAATGAAATTTCTTTTCTAAGACCTTTTACAGATTGGGCCATTACGTTTAACATCACATTGAATCCAATTCAAGATGTAATTCAGAAAGCCCTTTCCTCATATTTTCCCATAAATTGTTGTAGGACGGAAAGAAAACCACGCTCTCCCCGCAAAAGGCACCTAAAATCGGCTCCTTTTAGAAAAAATGAAAAAGAAAATATAAACAATTATATAACATGTTTCCCCTGTTTTCATCCCTTTTCTTGGAATCTTGATTTCTTCTTCTACGGCCATCTATGTTGCTCGTAATATACATGTTGCATGCAGAAGTGCACATTTGATTCAAATTATCAGTGATTAGTAAAACGATCAGTATCGGAAGACGCCTATCTGTTTTTGTTGTTGTGTAGGAATTAGGAAGGCACCGCTGAATATTGGTGTATCTCAGATATAAAGGAGATGGGTAGCGAAGTCTGGTATTGTAATAAGAACCTGCAACATGAAAAGCAAATATTTTCAGCTGTGCCTAAAAACATCATTATTGCACTTCCTGCTCAATTGGCCTTGATGTAGTGTTCTCCATCATGATATGACCTGGAAAAGGATACTTACACCATCAAAATTCATATGCCAGGTGAGCAAAATTTTGAATAGGTTACAATATAGAAACGAAAAAAAATTGTTTCTAGACAAGTTATTGACATGGATGCTCTGAAACATAGTTACAAGCATAAATAGATATATTTATTGGACATGGAAAAGTAGTAGACAATGTTGCATCCCCTTAAACCAACAAAATGGCTTAGTTTACTTGATAGGCTACCATTAGTTACTAATTAAGAAAATCGAATCAAGAATGTTTGTGATAAAGTTAAGACTTAAATAACTATAGAATTCAGATCCTTGGCAAAAACATCAATGGAAATTTTCATCAAGAGACTAGGAATGGATGTTTGCAGCTTGCTTTTGTGATTTTTTCTTCTAAATAGCTCCAATGATATATATATATATATATATATATATATATCAGTTGCAAGTAGCTTCCTATACCCAGGACTAAATTATCATTCATCATACCACAGACGCAAGTCATCAGTACTGTTCTACTATTATTTATTTAAGAATATATATAGATTTGAAGAAGGAAAAAGTTAACTATTTGGACACTAAATATAGACGTCTAAACTCAAGCATTTTTCAAGAATAGATTGCAGTACAAATGTGTAAGCAAATGCAGCGCTTCTTCATAGTTTAAAACTCAAAACTGTATGTTCGATAATACTCATAAATGGATCATACGAGCTCCACGGTCGTTGAAATTGCTAATGTACCAACGAGGAGGCATGTTCTGTTTCAAGAAAATCAATGAATATGTGAATTTCCAAGAACTTCATGGGATAACAATATGCGGAAACTATCCGACATCTTAGAGGAGCCTGTCTCCTCATGTATGTGAGTCTGCACACATGTTTGTCTTCACAATAATGAACACGTGAAAAAATTGCATGGAAAACATGATATAATGAGCAATCCTCCACTGTGGTATTTCATCCCAGTTAAAATATGAATGACTAAACCAATAGTCAGTAGGCACCCAAGTAAAAGTGAGATGTGGAATATCATTAGGAAGATTTAATTACCATTACAACCAACCCGGTGAATGCATATATTACTGTGTGTTACAAGAGAAGCTGCCTGCAATTCCATTTGTCCAGCCCATGTGCCATCATTTTGCATGGATTGGCAGTATTCCTCAAATGGGACCTCATCCTCAATAAAGGGCTCAAACATTTCCCGGTTGTCCTGTTAATTACAGCTTCAAAACCAGATTATGACAAGAGGGTTTCAATCAGAAAAGAGAGAGAACTGACATGAGAGAGCAAACTTTCAAGCTAGAAAAAGAAAATTAGCAAGTGATGCTCTGTAAAGTAAATCTATATAGCAATTAGAATGACGTCTTGCAGCTTGATGTTTTTTGGGGCTTACACACACTAAAATGGCCTGAATCACGTGTTATATAAATAAAAATGACTATCACTTAGAAACAACAGGCTTGAAGTTTGTTGGAAAATCACAATCCTTGTGTGCTTTAAACCATCTGCAATAATCACTAACAACTGAAACTATGACTGTCTAATATCATATAATACCTAACATTTATTTTATATCCCTTTCACTTTAATGTTCTGCCATCTTTCCTTACACTTACTAGCTTTGTTTTAAACAACCAGTTTATTAGCTAGATGTTTTTTGGGGCTTACACACACACTAAAATGGCCTGAATCACGTGTTACAACCAGTTTGTTTTAAACATCTTTTCTTACTCACAAGCTTTCATGTTTCCCAATTGATTATCCTTCTTCATCTGAGTGAGAGTGTGTGCGCGAGAGAGAAAGAGAGAGCTATACATTTCAAGTAATAGCTTTCATTTATTTAATGACATCAAATATGCCAGCTATGAATTTCAAAATTCATGCGCATCAAATTCATCAAGTAAACAATATTGAAACTAGAATCTACAAGGGTATCCTTACAATATTGATTCCAAAAAGGGTACGAAAGCATCGTAATGCTACTTTTCTTTTTCATAAACTACATAATATGATATGTTTTACTACCATGCTCCGATACTGTTGATGCTCCTCCTCATTACCTTCTTATTGATCAGCAAGGGCTCTGCAGAATAAAGATCCGCAAGATAAAATCACTTGTTCTTCAAACATTGGTATACACACACATTATTAGATAATAAGTATTAGAGTGACATACTAATTGAGATAGAAGAAAGGAGGGAGAGGAGTGACTAATAAGGCATTCAAATCCCATCTGACAGGGCCAAGATCTCAGGGCTTTATCTAACTCAGTTTCACAAGAAGAGTAGATGTCATGAAAGTTCATGTTTTGGATGGGTACAAATGAAAATACCTAGTATGTAATACAGCACGGGAACTTCCTCGAGTATTTTCACATATCACAAGTCATGAATAGTGACTGCAAATAAATGTGAAGCCTATGGGCTAACCTGAAGAAACAATTACCATCTGCAGTCACTTCAACAATCCGAAGGCCCAACACATCCAACTGAGAGCGTAACAGGGAAACCTGAACTTGTTTCCCTTGCTTCTTGGTCTGCCATCCAATAGAATAGGGGTTTACACTCGGCCAGCATATAAAATAACATCACTTATCCCTAAAAGCAACGCATTTGGATTTAATTCTGACCAAATTAAGAAGGTTTCATTAACCTGTGGTGTTCTATATTTTTACATTGCAAAACAGCTAAATTTCACTTTATAATCATTAACTGGCAGTTGTAACTTTTCTGAAGGTGCAGGCTAACCTCCCACATAAAGAAAGTTAGAGATGGAAGATTCAATTCGCCTTCCAGAAACAATAAGACACCGTGCTATTGATATAACACAAGAAGACAACGGGCTGTCCGATAAGTCTGGGAATGAAGGGTAGGCTCTTGACAGAGCAAGGGTAGCACAATAGTCCAATGAGCCCAATATGGGAGAAACAGCAATAGAGAATCAGAATGAGATAATGGTGAGTCCTGAAGAGGAAAAGCAACATCTTTGACTAAAGATTACAACTTGCACAGCCCTGTGGCCAATGAAGAGCCAGGGAATCATGCAGTCCATGATTGAGAATGTTTAGGAGAAATTCAAGCCTTTATGTTATTGCCAGTTGTCATCTTCACCTTTTTGTGTTGGGTGTTATCCATTAATAGTTAATTATAGTAGGGAGCAGCAGACAGGTTATCTCCTATGGAGAATTCTAAGCTCAGTTAGGCGTAAACAACAGAAAGGCTTGAAGATATGCCAAAAAATACATTGTTGATGCAAACTCAGCGGCTGCTTTAGGATACTCTATACCCACTTGATCATTGTTATTATTTTTAAACTCCAGTTGAAGGTAAATTAACTGCACCATAGCGCCAATCACTACGCATTGTAGACTGATAAACGGAATGCGAGAATATAAATTCAAATCCCTCAACCCCCACGCTCTCAACTAACAGCTGCATATCCTAAGTAAGACATTATGATGCTGTGAAGCTCTGAAATTCCCAAGCACAAATGATGGATTGGAAATATCGACATATTAATGATTATGAATATTTGAAATCTTAAAGAGTGAATCAAACAAACTCAGGAAAACACGTTTCAGAATCTCCATATATTAATGATTATGAATACTTTTTAAGTCCTGAAGAGTGAATGTGTGATTTTAGGCCATCACCCCGCAACAGGATCCAAAAATACAATGAGCCCGTAAATAGCTGGCTGGCTTGAGCCTGAGAATGTGTTGTATGCGCTGTTTTTTCTTTTGGGTGACCAATGGAAACTAATCTCACTTCTCAGAATCTCAGGCCGAAAAGATGAAATAATTGCTCGATATTATTTTGATATTTGACTAAAATAAGAATTAATGATTAATGAATCTAAGTATCCTTCATTCACAAGAAAGAAAACCAATATTTCGTCATTCACGGAGTTCCCAACGCATTGAATATGTATATATTATGGACAGATCATACAGTGAAGATATTAAGTTGCTTCGTTGCTTTCGCAGACAGCAACTGCAAATACGTCTTCAGACATCTAGAAAGAACCCCAAAGATGCCGTACAGTCAAAACTCGTAAAACCCAATATGCCACGTGCCTGGCCCACATGAGGACGGGGTAGAGACGAAACATAATTGTGCTCTGTCGACAGGAGAACATATATATATATATATATGTATGTATGTATGTATGTATGTATGAAAAACTTAAAGTGATTGAGATAAATTTTAAAAGTTAATTATTTGGCTATCCACGGGGCAGATAATGGAAGCAGTGATGGGATAAAATCTCTTTATATGTATTTTTTGTCCTTACGGTTCGTATGATTCAAATTGTAAAATATCGAGATTCCTTCACAGTAATATGTCATATCTGTAGGGGAGAAACTTGAGTTGCAGCCATTTTGGTGAGTCGAGGGAAACTGAGATGGAGAAAATAGTTGAGAAGACTGGGCCCGCCTGCAGAAAAATAAGCATGCATTGGGGCTAAAAGGATGTTATTATGAATATTTAACTGAATTGGACGGTAGGTGGTCACATTATCAGAGATTCAGAACAGTACCACACGCAGAGACCCCAATTCCCACATTGAATTTAATTCAGTAGCACAACCACGCCGTGCAATCACACGTGGCATGGAATCCAATGTCCCCTTTATTTTCCTCTGTATTATATATAATACACCAGCAACTTTATCCAGCCTGAAGGAAAGAAGCAAATAATAGTGCCAAGTGCTGACCAGGAACATCACCCACCACAGGCAGATAATCTGTTCCAAAAGAAACTAGGATTTGCCGCATTATAAGCCAATTAATTAGAATGAATGAATGAATGCAAATGGCTCAACTAAATGAATCGTCATTATTGTTAAAGTGAAGGCTAAGAAAGTTTAGAGAAGGATGGTAGGAGTAATGCTCAAGCCAGCCTAAGTCGCTGTCTTTACACTTGGATTTCTGTTGACATGCCATCCTAACAAGAGCCGCTTGTTTTTTTGTTGCTGTTAACTGATCAGTTTTTCTTCCTACATTCCAAGTTACTGTGACCCCTCCATAATTAACTAGTTAATCAATCATTTTAAGCTTACATGATATTACCTCTCGTTCTATGGTACTCAGCACTTGCTTCACTTTTCCAAATATCATATCTCATAGTTGATGATAAGCACGATATATTTAACTCAAAAGTATTGTTGAGAATCTCATTCCCTGCGCTCCCTTTGTGGATTCTTTTTCATTTACTCAAAATGATGCGTTACCTAACGAATTAAAAGAGAGGGAAAAAAAAAAGGTCAGCCTTTGCTCTCAGGGCTAAAAGGAAAAAGGATGGTAGTTGTTAAATTAGACTTTAAAACTCCGTTGGATCACTACACAACCGCTAGTTGCCTCTCAAGTCTTCTTCCCAGCACATGGACAGGGCCCCCTAATAAATACCAATATGTATTTAATTAATTTTTTAAATAAATTAAAAAATTAAATTAATTAATTAATTATGATTAAATTTAAATTTTTAGGATAAATTTATATTATATATTTCTTAATCTATTTAAATTAATCTATCATTCTTATATTATTGATAATTAATTTATTTATTTAACTCATTTAATTTATAAATAATTTAATTAACTCTTATGTTAGAATTGGATACATGTGCTTTTATTTAACTACTATATATATTTAATCAATAATTAAAAAAAATCTCCTGTACGCGAAACAGAACATATCAATATTTAATTTAATTCAACAAGACTTCTCTCTAAATATCTGCATTTATAAATTTCAGCTCTTATTTTAAAATTGTTTTTAAATAGAGTTATGTTAAAAAAAGGTCCTTCAGAATGAAGCTGTTTGCTTTAAAGGAAAATCCCATGGTGCTATTACCAAAAGTAACAGTCATTAAGTGTTATTATTAATAGTATCGCTCATGATTCGTAAATTCTTTAAAAATAATTTCCACTATCATAATAATAATTTTAATAAAAAAATAAGAAGGTTGGTAATCTCCCATCACACACACATGGCGCAGATAACTGAGATGCTGTTGAGCGCGTGACACTTCAGAATCGAGACAGAGACCTCCGCTCTTCCGGTCCGTGCGATGTAAGAAAAATCCCCTCCAAAACCTAACTGAATGCTGTCAATCTCATCAACGACCACGCGCGTGATCTCACTCGCGGTTCAGTCAGATTCATTGCAAGCCGACACTTTGCCTCCCCAGGTAACCAGATCCATTTTCCAGTCGTCGCCTGGAAATCAACATCGCACACTCACTCTGTGTCTTTTTCCCTGAGCTCGTACATTTCACTTTCCTCTTTCTACCCTTTTTCTTTTATCACGTACCCAACACACACACTCGGAAAGTTTTGGTGATGGTAATTGTGGTGACCGGTACGCTTCACATTTCCCCTCGATTCATTTACCTGCAACTCTGCTTCGTTAAGAGATCAAACACCATGCCGTACCTTCTCATTGCTTCTGCTTCTTATTTTAAGCATTGCCTTTTGTTTTTGGGTGAATTTTTCAGGCGGCACGGAATTGAATCTTTTGGCATTGGAGCCCCTCCTCTTTTCTCCTTGGGCATTCATGCATAAGATGAACCTTCCTCTTCATGATCAGAGGCGAGAGAACATAACACCCTGCGTTGAACTGTAGTGTCTCTTCGGGAACAACCTGGCCTAGAAATTCCCTTGGTTGCTTCTTAGCTGTTCGTGATTAAGTCGTCTAACACACCTTTTTTTTTTTGTGCCATAAAGATATGCATTTTGTTGTTCTTTATTAGTTGCATGCAAATAGTTTGTGGATTGGTAGAAATTTAACAGTTTGGTTTAGTGGAACATCTTATACTGGTTATTTTGGTTCATTTTTATTAAAAACTCATCCTGCAAATTATGCTGATTCACTCCCCTTCCCCTGTTCCCTGTGCAGGCTTCTATTTATCTGAGGTCTTCCTGGACGTTATGGATCACCACAAGGCGTGGCTTTGGAGGAAAAAGTCCTCAGAGAAGACCACCAGTGCAAGTGACAAAGCCAATCTCGCCGTGAAAGAAAATGAAGAGGTATTGATTCATTATATCATCAAATATTCTAAGCGATCACGATATTTTTCTTGTTCTTAGAATGTCATTAAATTTATGAAGTATGATTGACATTAAGCTGCTAATATCCTACTCTTTTGAAGGATGTTTGCATCTTTAAGATTTCTATCAATTGGCCCAAAAAAAAATGAACATTCCATTAGTTGAAATTAGTTCTTGCCTTATGTTATTAATAAGAGTAACTATTTATAGTTTGTTTTTCTTTGTGCCCTGGACTGGACCCTTTACCCTGAATAATATTACAATCATTTTTCTAATACTGTACTCAAATGATTGTTATTTTATCTTGTTTTACCTTTACATGTTAGGTAAAGGAGCTTCTAGCTGATAAAGAAGAATTGGAGAAAGACTTGAAAATTCTGAATGACAAGCTTACTTTTGCCCTTTCTGAGTGTAATGCTAAAGATGAACTGGTGAAGAAGCAAACGAAAATTGCACAGGAAGCAGTGGCAGGTAATTTGTCCATGAGTGTGTGTTTCTATCCTTCCCATACCCCTTGTAACTTAGGGCATGCAAATTTGCCATTATGCATCAAGTTTTTGAGAGTTTCTTTTTCTAGTTTCTGATTAAAGCTTCGTCTGAAGGTTGGGAGAAAGCTGAATCTGAAGCTTTGTCTCTAAAGCAAGATCTTGAGGAAGCTTTGCAGCAGAAACTATTTTATGAAGAAAGAATGACCTATTTGGATGGAGCACTGAAAGAATGTATGCAACAATTACGTTTTGTACGAGAAGAACAGGAGAAAAGGATTCATGATGCTGTGACAAAGGTTTCAAAAGAATTTGAAAAGGCACGTATGGTTTTTGAGGAGCAGCTGTCAGAGACCAGCAAAAAGCTTGCAAAAGCTGGGGCTGAAAATGCTCATCTTAGCAATGCTGTTCTTGATGAACAAATTTTTATCGAAGGTATTAAAAGACAATTGATTCAAGCTGAGGTAGATTATAATGCACTCATGGCTAGATTAGAATCCACCGAGAAAGACAACACCTCGCTGAAGTATGAGGTTCGGGTGTTCGAAAAGGAGGTTGAGATTCGAAATGAGGAGAGAGAATTCAATCGTCGAACAGCTGATGCGTCTCACAAGCAGCACTTGGAGAGTGCAAAGAAGATTGCCAAGTTAGAGTCAGAATGTCAGAGGCTGCGCCTCCTGGTTCGCAAACGATTACCCAGTCCTGCTGCCCTAGTGAAGATGAAGAACGAAGTAGAAATGTTGGGTAGGGACTCAGTTGACATGAGGAGAAAAAGGTCAAACTCAATCAGTTTCATTGATGAATCTTCAGTTGACAATTCTCCTGAAACTACCATGAAAAGAATCAATATATTGAATGAGCAGCTATGTTCTTTGGAAGAAGAAAACAAGACTTTACGAGAATCCCTTAATAGGAAAACAAATGAACTTCAATTCTCAAGATCCATGCTTGCTCGGACAGCTTTCAAACTGTCACAGCTTGAATCACAGCTTGAAGAATCATCAAAAGGTCAAGTGACCGGGGAGCAGCCTTGTAGTCTCACATCACATGAATTTTCTATGGCGTCAATGTCTGACATTGGCAGTGATGATAAGGCTAGTTGTGCTGAATCATGGGCTTCTGCTTTGATTTTAGAACTGGAGCATTTCAGAAGTGGAAAGCAAAAGGATTTTAAGCCCAGCAAAAGTATTGGATCTTCAGACATAAATCTTATGGATGACTTTGTTGAAATGGAAAAATTAGCAGTGGTCTCTGTCGAAAAAGCCCCTGAAATTTCACATGCATCTTCAGAAGCAGCTAATGGAATTAATGGCTCCTTAGACGCTGGGCTGATTGAGATTAGCTCTCCAGTAGTGAGCAAGGAGATCATTCCTGTGTCTGAATCATCCAGTTCCAATGACATATCAAATGGTAAGATTCCTTGCTGGCTTCAGGATGTAATTAAAGTAATCTCAGAACAAAGCCGCATCACTCAGAGGAATCCTGATGATATACTTGAGGATATTAGAGTGGCTATAAGTCATCTGAATTATGCAGACCTTGATGAGCCTGATTCAAGCAAAGGCTCAGGACCTATTGATGCATCAAATTCTCCCCATTTTAGTAACTGCATCCCTTCAAATAATTCTTTGCTGTTAAATCCATCCACTGGAGTAACTGATGCTGCTATGTCACCTGTAAAGAAAGGCAAACAACAACCTCAGACAGATATGAGTAAATCTATAGGCAAGATTATTGAGATCATTGAAGGGATCAACAAGCCCGCGGTAGAATATGATAATTCTGATCCCATGTGCAGAAGAGATGGGAATGTCGCTTCATACACGAATCTTGGAATGCCAACAGGCTACATGGTGCGTGTTTTCCAGTGGAAAACATCTGAACTAAATAATGTTTTGCACCAATTTCTCCGAGTTTGTTATGATTTACTGAATGGCAAGGCTGATCATGAAAAATTTGCCAGAGAACTAACAACAGCTTTGGATTGGATTATCAATCACTGCTTTTCAATTCAGGATGTTTCTAGCATGAAGGATGCCATTAAAAAACAATTTCATTGGGAGGAAACACAAAGCGAAAGTGAAGCAGAGATTGGGATGTTGAGCCATGTTGCAGAGGCAGATAAGTTGCCTTTTCCCCAAGAACAGTTGCCATGTTTTCCAACTGTATTTAATGTGGATGCCCATGAGCTTGAGACCAAACAGCTACAATATGATAAAGAAGAAACTGAAAATACTAATGTTAAAGTGATCTGTGCTGAAATTAAGAAGGAAACAGTTGAAGATAGAATTCAACAAGCTGCTGATGGGACTAAATCCCCGAAAAGTCAACCTCAGGAGTCAGAGAAAATTACTTCGTCAGAATTACAAACCATAGAAAATTCCAATGGAGCACTTCTGGAGCAAACGCCAAATCGCGAACTGATAAATGCAAATACTGATGCCCAACTTACAGAGGATGAAATGAAAGAGGCTCGTCATAAAGTTTTGGCATTGGAAATGGAATTGGAGAACAAAAACCATTGTTGCGAAGAACTAGAGGGCAGATGTCTTGAACTACAGCTTCTACTTGAAAGGTATTGATAATCTTTATATATTTGTTGCAGTGCAATATGCTTTCAAACACTGGCTTTTACTTGCTTCTTTGAGGATTGTGACTCATCAAATTATTCTTCTCAGCATGAAAAAGGAGTCCTCCGATCATAATATTAATCAGAAAGAGAAGTCATTGCGATCTGTAAGTGATCTCATCTTATTCGATCTTCTTTTATTCAGAACACTGTTTCCTGTCTGACATTTCAGAAAATGGAAACTATAGCCATGTAGAAGCTGAACAATTTAGATGCAAAGGCGCATATCTTTGTTTGGCTGAATAACTTGCTTGCTATGCTAAAAATAGATCTCTGACTGAAGCATGATATGCATGTTATATAAAATGTTGGAATGGTGCTGAAATATGCTGATCAATCCTGCAGGACTGGGAGATAACAGCGGCTTCAGAAAAGTTGGCTGAGTGCCAAGAAACCATCCTTAACCTCGGCAGGCAATTGAAGGCACTGTCTGATCCAAAAGATACGCCCCTTTTTGACAAAGTCATTGCCGCCAACAGTACTGCAATTACCAACACGACCTCCAGCACTGGAAATGTCTGTTCAAGCCCTGTCCCTCGCAAGGACACAAGTGTAAAACATCGGCCTTCTCTTCTCGATCAGATGATTGCTGAAGATCACACTAAGGCCGATATTGTTAAACCCCAAAAAGCTGGAGATGGCAATAAAATTTCTAATGCGGTTTCCGAGCCACTAGAAAAAATCCTAGTTTTGAATGGAACGAAAGACCAGGATGACACTGCTACACAAAAATCTTTGGCCATCGTACCTGCCAAGAAACGTGGAGGAGGAAGCTTGTGGAAAAAGCTATTGTGTAGAAAGAAAATGGGAGCAAACAAGAAAATTCCCGGTCCTCTTGCGACTTGAAATTGCTCTCACGTAATAAATTGCAGTATTGTTCGGTATCAAGGGACTTTGCAATAATTTTTATGGATTAAATTGCGTTAAATTCTCTTGAATTTTGTGAAAATTATGTTCTTTATATTTAAAGTGTGCATATATATATATATATTTAAAATAAAATTTATCATACAATATGGTCTAATTTTAAATGTTTACCTGGAATGCTTTCATTAATCTAAATGTACATTTTTTAAAATAAATAGTTCCAATTGGAGGGGTGTTTTGTTAAAAATGTTAAATTATATTAAAATATAGAATAAATTAATTTTTTATTTTGATCGAAATATGCGTGTTTATGTATTTTTCTTAAAAGTTTGGGAAAATCAATGTAATTTTATTCAGGCTTGGAAGTATGTTAGATATGATAGAATTTTGAGGAAAGAAAGGGAAGTAGGACAAATCGATACTGATAAAATTAATGTAGTAAAAAACATTTTATATTATGATTTTTTACACATTACAAAAAATATTCATGCATTATTCACTAATCAAACTTTCATATCAATAGTATGATTTGAATCAAATTTTTATCAATGAGTGAAAAATGAATAATATATACATATGATTTTACTTTTGAACAGAATTTATAAATAATGTTGCATAAAAATTTATATATAATTAATATAAACAATAGTTATTTAAATTTTTTATATACTATTTATTAAATTCTATTATTAAATATCTAATTTTATAGCTGGTGACTATTTTTTTTAATATAAATATTTTTTAAAAAAATTGAACTCAAATTAAAAAGTTACATTCAAATTTTTGAAAAGATCAGTGTGTACTTGACAAAGTCTAAATTAAAATATGCATATATCAATGCTCCTTGAAAATAAATATTTTTATTGAAAGTCTTTCTTTCTTCTTTTTAACTCTATCCAATTATTTAATAAACTATTAATTAAATTAGCCGCTCCTAATAAATTGAACTGGCCATACGTTTCTTCTTGCTAGGGTCCAGTCCTCGATCCCAGATTCCCATTCCCAACTCCAAACATAGGGCTTGGGCGGTCAAATTTTGCAGCACGAGGGCACATTCAAAATTGTTCTAGCCTTACCAGTAAGGGTTAATTTAAATACTAAATAGCTTAATATCATTTAAATGAGATATTAAATTCAAGTATTAGCATATATAGAAAATTTCTATTAGAAGTCTCATCTACCATAGTCAGGTGCACGACGCATGTTAGATCCAGATATAGTAAAGTAAAATTCTGATGAATCAGATAGGCAACTAAAAAAAAATTATTCGAACCTTAACGTATGTAAAAAATTCCTATTAAGAGACACACACTATAGCCTGGTACACGACGCGAGTTAGATTCAAATGTAATCGAGTCAAAGCTCCAATAAATCAGGTAGACAAAAAATAAATAAAAATGTTCGAGCCTATTGTATCCCAACAACAGTTATTTAGCTGATAAAAAGATAAAAAAATACGAACTATTTAAAATATATTTAATTATTAAATTATACTATTTTATTATGATTCTAATGATGACATTTGAAAAGACATCTTAACTTTTAGATATCTAAATTTATACTTAAAAGATAATTAACAACTCTATATGTCTAACATTAGTACTGTCTAAAAAAGAAGAGAGACTTCAATATATCCTTAAATTATAATTGAGTCCAATCATTTTCTAAAATTTTTTGTTAAAAAAAAATTGTAGAGCCTGTACATATCATTTGTATACTTTACTCTTAATTATACCTTTACAAAATTTTATATGAATGAAGTACTGAAAATGTGAAATGTCCAAATAGCAAGGAAGGCACCGCTTCCTACAGGTCGAAGCAAATCTATCAAGATAGTGAATAGTTAGTCTCTATAAAGAATAAATCTTGCAATATCATGGAGTCCCGCCTCCTCGTAACATTCTGCAATTCGCTCCAAGTAGTCATCCCATGTCCCCTCAATAGAAGCTAAATCCATCAAAAACGCAGCTTCATCTAATACAACCTGCAAATCATTTGGAATTTACAAAATAAGAACTCACCACGCAGCATTGTCATAACCATTTGATAACTTCAATTTATCAGTATCAATATCAGCTAGTGATCAATATAGAATTTATAACAAGTTACACTATTTAAAAGTCATAAAAGGCGGGATTTATTTCTCCAACTCTTTGAAATTAGAGGAGCCATCCAATTAATAATTAGTAAATAAACTAAATATGGTCAACAGAACCTGTGCAGGTGCCTTCCCCTTCTTAATATCTACTTGTCTTCCCTCCTCAGTCACTTTCTCTTTAATGTACTCAATTTGTTCGTCATCCCACTGCGCAATCTTAGCGACGGCCTGAGCAGAGAAAAATTCCAGCACAAGCCATGTCACAAACGGAAGAGTAGGAATCAATCTCACAATCACACCAGAGATCAGAAGACAGTTATACCTCATACTTGCAGCCTAAAGTCCACCATGGTGATTTCAAAGCTCCTCTGGCAGCATCTTTAGCTTCTACATTACGCCCAACCCTGTCAAGGAAAGCAAAATGAGTGGTCCCTAAGAATATGAATGGTGCCGGCATATCAATTTTAGACCGCACATACGTAGTTGTTGAAAATATTACTACAAACCTCAACAAGACCTCTGCATTGAAAACGAAAGGTCGAGCGAATCCGGGAAAATGCTCCTTCTTAGTATAGAACTCTCCCGTCACTAAAGCTGAAACCTTTCATAGGAGCACTAACATGATCAACAAGTGAACCAATTGACTAATAATGCATTTGGAATTATGAAAACAAGAGAACCTTACATGATCACCCTCCTCAAAATGTCGCATCACTTTGCGCTCTATGATATCTGGGAACAGACCAACCTAAAAACAAATCAGATTCTTGTAATAATTTGTCTTGAAAGTTAACGAGGCAGTTCAAGAAATTTCTTTTGTACCTTTTTTAAAAGATAGATATCCAAATTTGAAATTTTAGACTCTGCAAAGTCACCCTTTTGATAAAGTTTCTCCCCAGCATCAGCTGACGCAATAAAAAGCTCATCATTTCTCTCTTGACTCTTTTTTGCATCTTCTTCAACCAATATTCTGTGAATAAATTGGTCCACCTATTTGTGTTCGTGTTTGTGTGTGTGTGTGTGTGTGTAAAATAAACATTTAGCATCAGGCCGCCTTAAAGAAATATAAGCAAGATGAAGTGTCCAATTAACAACATCAATATGAATTAGCTAAAATAGAGTCATGCTTGCAAATTAAAAACCCAATTATGCTCCACTTACACTCTTCGCTAAAAGCTTTACTCCATGTTTGTCAACATCCACAACTGGCATTTCCATCCTGCAAATATTTAGAGTTGGAAAACATCGTAAAAGCATTAACAGATTAAACAAAGAAAAAAGATCAATATTAAGCCTTTTTACCCAGGTGGAGCTGTGGGCCACCGCAGCAGTGCAGTTACCGCACCTATGAGGAAAAGAATTACATAAAATATTTATATTGAAGATATGTCTAAGAATGTATTCGGTACATGAGAACAGTAGTTTCCCAAGCACTTGAAAACATAACGAGACATTTGAGCAAAAGTAACTTGAAAATCTTACAATTTGTGTTTTAGGCTTCCTAAATAACATAATGCTGGTTTTTCATATATCTCTTATTTAAAAATTTTGTATATAAGTTCTTCAATATTCAGGAAACTACATTGTTCACATACGAAACACGGCCCGTCAATATGCAACCTCAAGCTCATACCTGAGCTGCTTTTTGTTAGTGGTATAGAAAGTGGAATTAACCCCTGCCTAGCTCCAGGAAAAACGACAGTTTCACCTGTTATACAGCAAAGAGTAAGAGAACTACTCTAATTAAGCGGTGGATTACAAAAGAAATAATTCAGCGCTTACGTACATAGCCTTATTTGAGAGACAATACTCCAAGTCACATTTTCAAGTACCTAATGAAATACAGATTTTACAAACTATTTCCGCAGTATTTTTAACCGTACCGTGACAAATTGATAATAACAACCGAAAAAAGTGCGATCCACATAATAGTAAGTTCTACAATATTATGACAAGTTCATAGCAGAAGAACATCATTCAGAAGCTAGCTAAACTAAGTAAAGCAAGATGCAATATTTCCCGGGAATGACATAATGTACGGATTGTAAGCTAAAATTTGAACTTTTTTGTTTTAGTAAAAAAAATGATAGAACAGATCCAGATGGTTAAAGTAAACATATCTTTCTGGTCAGTATACACAAAAAAGAAGCCGCGTTCTCAGTAACGCTTATAAATTTTGAACAAAACCCTAAATTTAAAAAAAATGGAGGTTATTTGATATTTTTGTCACTACTGAAAGGTAAGGCAGCCGAGAAAATGAATGTCACTGGAAAAACGCAGCAGAGAAGGCTAGGATCAATTAGCCAAGTGGCGCAAAGAGAGAATAGATGGAAAGCCATCAATATCACAAGGATTTTGATAATCCTCCACCAATAATGCTCGGACTTGGACAATGAAAGGCAATGAAATCCCCCCTACCTTTGGCTTTCAAAACATTTAACAATTGAGGCAAATGCTCAGGAGGCTGAGTTGCAGCTATGTCCTTGACAAATGCTACATGGTCTGCAAATGTTGACAAAGAATTCCAATCACGACTCTTTCTAGTAAAACAACTTATCGAGTAAGCCAATTCCGGAAATCGAAAGAACCATATCTATGAACCAAGGAGGACGTCCGCATTCAAAAATCTACAATATGCTCGTTAAGCAAAACAGCGATTTCAGTACAAACAAAAACGAGTGAAGGCTCGCATTACCAGGAGTAGAGGAAGAGGAATAGCAGCGAAGACTAACTCTGCCGTGGCTAAGAAGAAGTGGCAGCGCGTTGGTGCGTGGACACCCGTACACCACTCCGCCGCCGATCCTCATCCTTATTTACGCCTTCAGTTTTGGGTCCGAAATGCTCATTTGTGACTTCGTTATCTCTTTTTCCGTTTTTTTTTTGGCAAAATTATCTCTTTTTCTTTTTCTTAGAATTTGTCCAGAAAACGTCTCAGCCACAAGTAAATCGGGGCCCATAAAAAAGTATCTGGCTCGACGTCGAAGGCCTAACAAAATCTAGCCCATGGTAACAAATAACTTTCGGAGCATCATGCCATGAATATCAGAATCTGCAGGCCATGTAAAACAAGAGATAATGAGTGGTTTATTACAGGTCCTGTGCCATCGATGATTATATTCAATGTCTTGTTAAGGATATTAGGCACTAGCTTACTTTGTTTCCTTCATTTGATACTGCGTTGTCTACCTCAGATATGTACTTTACTTATTTATATTCTTAGCTTGAGGAAAAATAAAAACGTGCGGTGTTTAGAATGATTGAGATTTGGGGAACCGAGTGAGAATGAACCTATGTAAAGCAAAATAAGTATTTCCCGTCGCGTGGGGAAAAAATGTAGATAGAATCCTAGCTTAGGCGAATCATGGAGTACAATGCTTTTCTCGCAACTCCAAATGAAAATAGAACAAACATTAATCAATAGCAAAGGATCAATTGTCTTCCCACAAGGCACAGAAATCTCAAGCCCTTCCTCACACAAGGCCTTGAAGATATCCATCAGATAGAAGCAAAAGCCATGAAATCAGTGTCATTTGCCAAGGCCTCCAAAATCTGGAAAGGTAAGCAAAGTTCAATGTCAATACTACCTTCTTCAGCTCCAGCAAACATAGTAAGCTTTCCTTTCATTTTATTTGCAGGGCCGCTTCGAACTGCTCCCGGCTTCCCCCAGCCAAAGTCATTTCCGTAAACGTCGAACCTCGGGGAACTGCTTGTCCCCAATAAGTTACTTTTCATCCCACTGTATCTGAAAAGCTCTGGGCTTTTAATCCAAGACTCGTATAAGCCCTTCAGCTTATCTTCTGTGTGTAAAGAAATCATCTTGTTTATTTCCAGAGCAGCATTGCCAAGTCCTTCCTCAACTAATTCCCCTGCTTTCTTGGTTACTTTATCAATATGCAAAGCATTTCCAAAATAACTGTCTGGTAATGGTGGCTGCGATATTCTGGGCCTAACACCTATTACTACTAACAAACTGACATCTTCCTTTGGACCAAGACGTTGGTTAAGGATCACAGACCGCCAAATATGACTTAAAAGCGCCTGCAGAGATGATATTTTGCTGGTGCTAACATCTGCGTTGGCCTTTGCTTTCAGTTGAACAATGTTTTCCCTTGTAAAGTGGAACACCCTCTCTGGCGGCGGCTGCGACATAAACTCATCAGAGTGTTGCTTTTCCTTTTCCTTTATAAAAGGAAAGCGAATGGGGTGCTGAATCCCCTCAGGGAACCAGCGTTCAAGAGCAGGGAGCTTGGTTACTTTGTCCAAACCTCGAGAGATTTCGGCCCAAGAGTTGAAGAAAAGCCAAAACGATGTGCCGTCAGCAACAGAATGATTGATTGAGCATCCGATGAAGACGCCGTCGACTAGCTCTGTAACTTGAACAGCTAACAAGGGCTGGGAAGTGCCTTCGTAATTTTTAGATCCGTTCAGTGGGAAAAATGAGTGGACAATAGGAGGAACGTAGATGGGGTCGAGAATATCAGAAACAGCAACCTTGTCGGCGATGGCATGGACAAACAGGGCACCGGCGTTATTGCAGGAAATGAAAACAGAGACTGTGTTATCGCCATGTTCAACAATGGTGAGACGTCCGGCAAGGGGAACGAAAAAATCTAGAGTGGAGGAAAGGGAATCTTTGAGGTGTTGTATGTAAGTGTCTTTGGCTTTAGGCTTGTGAAAAAGAAGTCCTTTTTGGATGGTTTCGATTGAAAGAAGTTGGATATCCCATGGAGTTAACTCAATGTTCTGAATGAGGTCGCCGTTGTGGCTTCGAGCTTGCACCGAGCTTGTGGAGATTACTTGGACTTGGGTCATGGCGTTTGTTTTAGATTTCTCTTGTTCTCTTGAGGCAGGAGTGAGGGATATAAGCATAAGCGTATTGTGGGGTAGGGCGAATGCTGAATAGAGGAAGGACAAAAATGTCAGTGAGGATGGTTGCTGCACCCACGTGCCCCCAGGACCAAAACCGTTCTCTTCATGCTTAGTCACATCTATTCATTTAATTATGCACTTGATTCAAGGGTCATATATTTGTGGTGATATTTTTTTAACACGAGATTGCAAGTATTTCTTTAAGATAGTGACTAAATGAATAGTATATTTAGTTTGATGTAACAATTAGTAATTTCACACCGTTAAATTAAGTGAATAATTGAATAGAAGGATGAAATTGAGTATAAAAGGAGAATATATAAAGAGAATCCAGATCAGATGATACAACGTACTACCATGGAAACAGAAGAAATCAACCACTAGCCTTAGATTATTAAGATAATTATATAATTTGTGCTGCATGAGGAAGCGGTAGAGGATGTGAACCTGCAAAGGCAATGGGGACATTGGGCTTTGGTTCATGTTGATGGATCCAACCATGCCAGCCCACTGGGTCCGATGCTGCAAGGAAAGCCCGTATGACCACATTTTCCGATCCATACAGGAAAGGTTACATTGAATACAAAGCTCAATTATCTTATTTAATACAAAACTCAATTTTTTAATTAAATCTTATATTAGAGTTTAATTATTTAATTCTAATTTCTATAAACTATATTATGTTATTTAATTCTTCTATCACAATGACTAATGAAGTGTCCTATTCATTAGAAGAGAGAAAGAAGGTTATTGTAAAATTAAAATGCATGATGTAGGCAATTTAGTATTGTTTAAGCAATATCTCGAGTTCAAGTCTTGGCGTATGTAGAAAATTCTTGTTGGAAGACTCATCTACTATAACCAAGTGCACGACGCGGGTCGGATCTAGATGTAGTCGGGACAAAGTTCCAATAAACTAGATGGGCGACTAAAAAAACAAAAAAAATGCATGATGTAGGATCGTATCTTATAAGGATGCGAGTTTAATTATTATTACCGCTGTGAGAGCTTTTTTGATAGGCGATCTCATAAGTTTTTTGTAAGTGATATATAAATTATGGGGATGTGCCCTTGGTAAAAGAGCAATGATAAACACATCTAGATTATTTTGTATACAAAAAAAAAACCACATGATGTAGGATCGTTTTGTTGGGTGACAATAGGGGACGTTACATGTAGGGATATCATATCCACTGTGGAACATATGTGTGGAGAGATGTAGTATATTTCGGTCTTTCTGAGGTGTTGGGACAATTCCTGAGGATAATATCATCAACCAATTTGATTATTTCACCCCAAAAAGTTATACATCTCAATCAAAAGACAGCCACGCATCTCCCATGATGTATATATAATACTAGTACATATGTTACTGCTTCATGATTTTTGAAGGAATCCTTTTTTCTGGCTGTTCGTATGTTACTGCTTCATATTTTTGTGTTTAGATGTCCAACTCTTATGTTGAATGGTGTTTATCATCATTATGAGACACGTTTCATAATATTTGTCTCATTTTACAGCATGACTGTCAAAGAATTTGGTTTGTCTGATCTTGTTCTGGAGTCTCTGGCTCAGTGTTTCTCTAGAAACACTTGTGAACTTAAGTTATGGGATGTTGTTCATTGACACTTTTCCCTAATGTCCTTTTCATCTCCACCATCTTTCTTTCAATTGGCCTGATGAAAACTGGTGATAGGATAAGCTTTGGTCCAGCTGTTTCCCATTTGCTTTGTGCTGGCTTTACAGATATAGGAAACACCGTCAAACATCTTATACAGGAAAGATATGAAGTTTCAGTGATGACAAAAACACTGGTGGGCTTTCTAAGAGTGGTGATCCTGAAGAGAATTCACTAAGTGGAAATTCTTGTCTGGAAAAAGATCTTGAAGCAGCTCTCGATTCTTTTGACAACCTTTTCTGCAGAAGATGTCTTGTGAGCTTTTTATCTTGAATTGCGCCATATAGCAAACCCTTTTCTTAACCTTTAATATCTCATTTGCTGCGTTTAATTTCACTTTGCAGGTTTTCGATTGCAGATTGCATGGATGTTCTCAGGATATTGTCTTTCCTGTAAGTTTCATTCACTTTTTATTTCTTTTGCAATTGTCAGAATATTTATTGATTTAATAAAATAACAGGCCGAGAAACAACCGAAGTGGATTCCTCCTAATGCTGAAAATACACCATGTGGTCCAAATTGTTTTCAATTGGTATGCATTTGGTCTTTTGAGAATCTGTTTTTCTTGGTAACAGAATACCTAAGTTTTTTTAACACATTTCAGGTGCTAAAGCCACAAAGATTTTCCAGATCAACCTCTTCTGTCCAGGGAGATGTTGAGGAGAAAAGCTCAGGTGGTGCTGGGGTGCATATGGAAGAAGTCTCGTGATCCATCCGCTAGAAGGCAGGTAAAGGGTGGCCAAAGTGAAAGTGCTTCATCCAATGCGAAGAACATATCTGAAAGTAGTGACTCAGAGAATGGTCTTGGACAGGAATCTGCTTCAGCCTCCCCCTCAGCATCTCTTAAAACTAGAACTCTGGGGAAAGTTGGAATAGGTAAAAGGAACAGTAAGCAAGTGGCAGAATGCGTCCTAGTTTGCTTGCAGAAGAGGCAGAAGAAAACACTGGTTTCAGATTCTGATTCCATTGTGAGTGATCTTCTTTTTTCAACTGACTTGAAAACATGGATTTAATTTCAGTGCTTGCCGAGGTGACAAAGAAACAAATTTTATCTCCATGTATAAAGATTTTCCCCCTAATACCCTGCACAGTTTAGGAGGAACAGATTGGTAACTCATAATGATCTTGCAGGGTGAAGCTCGTGATTGTTCATCAAATGATATGGCTTTTGACGCACCTGTCATTAGTAGTGATGACATCTTGAGGAAGGAAGAATTCTTCGATGAGAATGCATGCACGCAACAATCTACTGACAATAAGGTGTGAAACCTCTTGAAAATGGCTTCTGGAAAAAGGAGCTGAAATTTTTGGTAGAAACAGGTCTGCATACGCTATTGACATGTCTTTTATATACAAATATAATATAATTTTCTCAATATTCATGTAATTTGCAAGCAATACTCTTGTTTATTAGAAACATGAATGGCCTACAATGCAAGTGTTTATCTGAAGCATAACTTAGCGGTTGGAACTTTCATGGGGAAAGAATTTCTAGCAGAATGTTAATATACTCGTGTTGCACATCTTTGTTGAATATTTAAGGTATAAAATGTGAAGTTATATGAAACAGATTTGAGACGATTGAGGCTAAACTATCTAATTTTCATAAATTACCCATATGGTTTTAAAATGTTGCTCTGCTTTATGTATACAAGACAATTTCTCTCATTTTTCATGAATAGGTGACCGCTTATATTTTTATGCAGCTGTTTAATTTCCAGGAATCTCTTAAATGGTCTAAAGAAGCGTTGGGAGGTTTTCCAATGCATTAATTGCATTGACTGAAAGATATCAGGATCTACTGGTGGTTCTGAATTTTCCCTCATGGAAGGCTATTCCAAGGTTGATTTTAATGCAATGGCGTTTTGTGGTTCTTAACGGTTTATGCTTTTCTTTGTCACATCTGCTGCCTGCCCTGACCATTATTATGGTTAAATGAACTTAAGGGTAATAATGAAGTAAGCCGAAGATCAAGATTTTTACGTAGAAGGGGAAGAGTTCGCCGCTTGCCTGCCATTCAATCAGAAAAAGGATCACAGAGAGAAAAAATCAGCCCTTCCGGAAGTATAATCCATGTGGTTGTCAATCAGCTTGCGGAAAGCAGGGTCCTTGTCTTCAAAACGGAACCTGCTGTGAGAAATACTGTGGGTAAGTTTCAATTTTTTTTTGGGTACAAGTAAAGCGTTTTATTTTAACCCAAATAGATGTAGAACCGTAAAAGAGGGAGAGGTCTCCATTTGTCACTTGTGGAGTTGTGGTCTGCTTATTATTTGCATGCCTTGGTTGTATGAGAAACCATAACGATTTTAGTTACAGATTGCCTAGATAAATTGCATTTGGGAAATATGGCAAGATTTACTGTTTTTTTTTTATAAAAATTCTTAGAAAGGAGTTGGACTCACCTACGATCCAAGAATAAGGTGAAGTCTCTTTTCCTCCTAAGTGATACTGATGTCGGGCAGGGCAAACCGTCTATTACCCTCAGGTGTAAACCCAGACATTCAGGAGCTAGGATGCCTCCCCAAGTGCTGCTACTGGAACCACAACAAAATGGCACTCTCCAATGATCGAATACGCTCCAAATAGTCGCAGTCTCATCCCTTCGCCAGTTAAACCTACAGGCAATAGGTGGCAAGACTTACTCTAGGAGTAGAAGATAGAGTTGGGAAATGGACCAGCTTGACCCTTTTGATCTGTTGAAATAACCCTAATGTTGATCTGTTGTTTACTTTTCCAGCAAACTAGAAGTAGGGCAGAACATGGGTTTTAAGACAGAATTGATTGTTGTTGTTAGCTTTCGGTTAGCTGAATTTGCCATTGAAAAGTTAGCAATTTGCATTGGTCTGTCTATCATAGTTCTCCTGATGATGATGGGGTTTAAATAACATCGAGGGTTGGTTTCACTTGTGTTCCCTTTTCTTTTCTTTTTAAATGAAATTTGATTGCTCGTTATACCTGTGATATCAATGACCATGTCTCTAGTTTTCTGTTCGCCTTACTAGTTTCTACTATTTGATTGATCAATCATTGTTGGCAGTTGCGGTGATGGTACCCTAGGGATTCCCAGCCAAAGGGGTGACAATTATGCATGTAGAAATATGAAGCTTCTTCTCAAACAGCAGCAAAAGGTAATCTCTGATACCTTTTCTGTCCTTCCTTTTTTTTTAAAGCTTACACAATGGTATTGAGACCATTTAATTGTTTCTTTTCAATAAAATTCTTCTTGTTAGCAAACTTCAAAAAGAGGGGGAAAACCTGATTGATGTTCATATATATTTTTGGCAGAGGTTTTGAAATTTTGATGATTGGTAGAACAACATATTTCTCGTTCTATTTCATGGGGGGTTTGCATGGACTTGTTCAATTTCATCAAGCAAGTCTTCATGAGGATTTCATTTACTTGTCCAATTACGCCCTATATGTATACAGGTTCTTCTTGGAAGGTCTGACGTATCTGGTTGGGGAGCTTTCTTAAAGGTATTGGCTCACAACTTATTTGATCATGTTATATTGCTGCACAGTTGTTTCTTTTCTTCTACTGATGCAATACGTTCGCCCTTCAGAATACTGTTGGAAAGCATGAATACCTCGGAGAATATACTGGAGAGTTGATCTCACATCGAGAAGCAGATAAGCGGGGAAGGATACATGATCGCGAGAATTCATCTTTTCTCTTTAATCTAAATGATCAGGCATGGGGATGGTGCTTTCGTTTTGTTTTTTTCCCTGTAGATTAGTTCTTTTCTCCCCTTTATGGATGAGTCGTCGTGTTGCTATATGCAGTTTGTTCTCGATGCTTATCGAAAGGGTGATAGATTGAAGTTTGCCAACCATTCTCCTGATCCGAATTGTCATGTCAAGGTATTTAATTACTAATGGTCCGAATTTGTATCGTTTTGATCTGTTTTACATTGCATGAAGGGTCGTTCATGGTCAGTATAATATACAGTGGCTATGAAATTAAACTATGTGGCAGGTTATTATGGTTGCTGGAGATCAGAGTAGGGATTTTTGCCAAGGAAAGGATCAATGCTGGGGAGGAACTTTTTCATGATTATCGATGTGAACCAGATAGAGCTCCTGCTTGGGCTCGCAAGCCCGAGAAGCTTGCTTAACGTGAGGGTTTTTATAGAAAGTCAATATTTAATTCTTTTGTTATTCTTTCCCAGGTAGAGGAAGCAATCCAATTGATAGCGCAAATCAATGTTCTTTTTGTAGGGGCCATGCCATTGTTTCTGCCCTTGGTAACCTTATAAACAATTCATTTTTCATATTTACGCTTCCTGAACTCGCTCCACTAACCAATGTGAAAGTTACAAACTTGCTGCCTGAATCAAAATACCCGGAAGCAAGGAAACTCGTCTTCTTCTTTTGTTTTTTTTTTTTTGTTTCAATCTCGCAACCTGGCTTTCTCTTGTAATATCAAAATTGTATGCAACGATTTCTTTCGAATAACAAAGAAATTCAATCTAGTTCATAAAAAAAAAAGAATTTAAATCTCGGTTGTTATGAATTGATGGTTTTTTTAATTTTGGAAATTAAATGGAAAAATATTTATAGATGCTAAAAATTAAAAGGCTGAGAGAAATCTACGGGGAAATAAAGTTACACAATGAAGCTGAACCATTTCCGTTCCCTGAGAGTCAGCACTGGAGGGCGATCCCGAAGGTACCCCACCACGTCGAAAGCATATATACGCAGAGATTGGGGAGAGAGTGGACTGTGGAGCACTTTAACCGTAAAGGTATATTGAGAGTCCGACTTGTTGGGTTCCAAAATCTGGAAAGGAAGAAAATATGTCACCCTTGAGCTGATCCGTGGTTGACTCTTGGAGTTTATTTCCTTTATTTTACCCTACTGCTATTTTAAAACATAAATTTCATTTAAAATTATTAATTAAAAATTTTAAATTTGAATCCTTTAAAGTCTAAACTATATTGTATAGTCTATATCTAAACTATATATGCGTTTCAACGGGGGTCTTCCGCGGGTTTTTGGAGGGTTTAGAGGTGACAGTGAGCTCATATCTGATTTCAACAAAGACTTGACGGGTCGTGAATAGGGGTTTTATTGTTCTTTTCTTGGGTACAAAAAAGGGGTTTTCTTGTTTTTTTAACTTCAGTTTACTTATATTTTTATTTTTATTTTCATTTTCCGGCTTGCTCAACATAGCCCAACCCTTCAAACGGACAGTCAGACTGTAAAAACTCAGTCACCAAGTGTTTGAATTAACTTTTAAAAAATAGATTTAAAAAAAAATAAATTGTAGAGAATAGATTTTTTAAAAAAAAATAGATTTTAAAAATAAAAATATTTAGATGATTAATAGTAGGATCACTTTTTATATTAATAAATTACTAAAAAGTATATGATTTGATTAAAATATGAGAGAGGAGAGAAGAGAGAGAATAAATATGAGAAAAAAGAGAGTGTAGAGAAGAGAGGGGAAAGAGATGAGAGATGAGAGATGAGAAAGAGTATAAGAAAAAAATAGGGATAAAATAATAATTAGATAATCTATAAATTCTTTTACAATTCTAAAATTTATTTTCAATAACTTATTTAAAATTATAATTTTAAATTGAGATTTTATTCAAAATTAATTATAGATAAAAATAGCTATTTAATTTAAATTTTTTTAAATGAAAATTTTGATTAAAATTAATTTTAAATAAAAATTAATATTTATATAAAAAATTTTAAACTGAAATTTTATCAAAAATTAATTCTTAAACCATGGTAGCCACGCGCTAGGTTTTCTAGCTCACGATCTCTGGCCAGTCCATTCCGACTTTTAAAACATTATAACAATATAAATATATATATATATATATATATATATATTATATCTACTGTTACAAGAATTAAGTTAATTTTTTATATAAATTAAAAAAATTAATTAAATTAAATATAATTAATATAAAAATTAATAATTATATAATATAAATTTAATTTAATTATAATTAATTAATTTATATTTTTTATTATATTTTAAAAAAATAATTAGTCTTTAGGATTAGATGGATAAGTAAAAGTGTTATTATAAAAAATAAAAATGGTACGGTAACTTTAGAAATGGAGTGAGACTAATGACTCCGTGAGAGGGATGGCGAAAGGACCTGTTGCCTCAAAGTAAGAGAAATTTAAAGGTCATAAAGCCCGCTGCCAATACCCCAAGCTGTGATTATGATTGATCGACATCCTCTTTGCACATTGGCTTCCACCCTCTTCTATCCTCTCTGCGCCGGGTGGCTTCCACCGTCTGCATAGGTATCCACCTTCTTTCTCCTCACTTTCTTCATGTACGGTGCAAAATGCAGACCTCCTCTCATTGGCTCCCTCTTTCTATCTCTCCTCTTTCTCTTCATCGCCTATTCCTTCTCCTGCTCTAATGGCAATTGTCAGGTTCTCTCTCTTCTCTTCTCTTCTCTTCTCTCCTTTCAAGAGATCCGTGCGCTCTACCTATTTTTTTCCTTTTCTTTTTTCTCCTAGTTTGAGCTGAATTTCACAGGAATTCACAGCTTCTGGAATCATGCTCAGCGTCCACGGATTGCGGGCCGGGTCTCTACTGCGGCAACTGCCCTGCTTTGGGCAGGACGCAACCTTTCTGCACCAGAGGTCTAGCCACCATTCCGTCATCAATTGTAAGCTTTTCTGATGCAGCTAGAAATTAGAGTCTGCTACACTTTGAATTTGCAGTCTACTTCTTTCTTTTGTCTTGCGAATTTGGCGGTCGATGGCGGGAGCTTTCGTTTAATTTAGCGGCGAAATTTCGAGTCGAACAGTTAACTTTACTTCTTTCATATGCAGATTAGTGGATTGCCCTTTAACAAGTACACGTGGATAATGACCCATAATTCTTTCAGCATCGTTGATGCACCATCGTTGCCTGGCGTGCAGAGGCTAACATTTTTCAATCAAGAAGATACTGTTACCAACCAATTGAGAGTATGTGTTTGCGTTCTTATTTCCCTAATCAGAGATTCCGGAGAGGAAGAGACGGAGTTAACATCACACGTTTTTCTTGTTAATTTTGTTCTTGTCCGTTGCTTGTTTCTTACTTTTTTCCCTCTCCCTTTTTGGGTCGAGTTGGATTCTCATTCAACTTCAAGATGAACGACAGACAATGATCTCCTTTCCTTTCTCTCGGTCCTCGACAACTACGCAAGATTACAAAATCGTATTAACCATTTTAGTATTTTTTTTAATATAATCATTTCATCAGAGAATCTTATTCATGTGTTTTGATGAATATGATGCAGAATGGAGTGAGGGGACTGATGTTGGATATGTACGAATTCGAGAACGATATCTGGCTCTGCCATTCCTTCCGGGGACAATGCTTCACCTTCACCGCATTTGTACTCTAACCCACCATGTTCCTACTTTTTTTTTTCCTTACAATCTAAATGTACTTTTATGATTGCACTCTCGTGGTGAGTCTTTTAATATGTCCATTGAAATATTCTCAGCAACCTGCAATAAGTACTTTGAACGAAGTGGAAGCATTCTTGACAGAAAACCCAACGGAGATTATCACTATAATAATTGAAGATTACGTGCATTCTTCAAAAGTATTGACTAATCTATTTACCAGAGCGGGACTGGATAAATATTGGTTTCCTGTGTCTAAGATGCCGAAAAAGGGTGAAGATTGGCCCACTATAACGGAGATGGTTCAAGCAAATTACCGTCTTCTTGTTTTCACTTCCGTTGCTTCAAAGGAAGCTGAAGAAGGAATAGCTTATCAGTGGAAGTACATGATCGAAAACGAGCGTAAGTAAAATATCATAGTGGCATGCATATGTATGTTGCGAACGATTTAGATAAAATATTCATAATCTCGTGTCTTTTTCAGCTGGAGATCCTGGAGTTCAAAAGGGATCTTGCTCACACAGAAAAGAATCAAAGCCATTAAATTCTAGAAGTACATCACTTTTCTTGCAGAATTACTTTCCAACCTATCCAGTTGAAGCTGATTCATGCAAAGAGCATTCTGCTCCACTTGCAGCGATGGTGAATACTTGTTACAAAGCTGCAGGAAACATGCTGCCCAACTTTATAGCCGTTAATTTTTACATGGTATTCCTATTTGTTTAGGGTTTTAACTTGGTATGTCCTAGTTTATGCATAACCACGACCTTGCATTTTCGCTTTAACATTGAGTGTAATTTCATGCAGAGAAGTGATGGAGGCGGTGTTTTTGATGTTGTGGATAAAATGAACGGCCACGCATTGTGTGGGTGTAGTACCATCGCAGCTTGCCAGGTTTGTCTTCGTTGCTTTATTAATTAGTCGGTCATGCCCTGGTCTGAATCTTTTTGTTCTGAACTTCCTTCTTTATCTTAAAAATTGCCTTTCTTGTCTATATTAACAATTTGCCTTATTAGCCGTATCTCTTGGTGGACACATCCTGGATGTGGATGGCTTTTATCTTGCCAGTTTCTACTTGTACATTTCTAATTAAAGGAAAGTCTAGCTCGTTAGTTACATCGTTATTGGGGATTTGCAGGCTGGAGTGCCTTTTGGTACCTGCAAGAACGTTGCGGTGCCCAGGGCAAGTCCAATGGCCAATACTTCTGGAAGCTTTGGAGGCTTTACTGGATCTGTTCAGTTTACCAGATCTGCTTCACCAGCCCATTTGCTAAATTATATGCTACTCTTGTTTTTCTTCCCACTTGCGGCAATTTTGCTACTACTATGATATTAGTATTATTGTATATCATATCGGAGGTAATTTTCAAAAGTCTTCTAGAATGTTAGTATGTATGCTGTTGTCTTGCTTCAACCTGTTAAATTTCATGAGACAAAAATTTGGGATTGATGAAGCTATATACATGGATCTGTGCTGTCATCTAAGGAATGCGGTGATTAGGAGAGAGTAGATTGTTCATGGAGCTGGAAGTGTTTTAGGTACTTGTTATGGTTGGCATGTAGTTTGGTTTCTGGATGTTTCACTCAGCGAACACATTCGCTTCTTTCTCTCATTTGCCTTTAGGCACATGAATTCCATAAATCTGAAATAGTGCGGTTCTAAAGAAAGGTGTCTGAGGGCCCGTTTGAATAGTATTTTAAAAATAAGTTTTTGAACAATTTATAAAAAAGGTTTTTTAAAAAAATAGTTTTGAATAAAGTAGTGTTTAGATAATTATTTTTAAAAATAATTTTATTATTAATAAATTATAAAAAAGGGTACGAGTATTAAATGAGGAGAGAGAGTGTAAAAAAGAAAAGAGAGAAAAAATAGGATAAATGATAGATGGTATAAGAAAAAGTAGGGGTAATATAGTAGTTAGCTAGTTCATAAGTTCTTTTACTGTTCTATAAGCTACTCTGACTAGTTTATCTGAAATTTTGATTTTAAATCATAGTTTAGTCTAAAAATTCGTTTAAATAAATATGACTATTTATTTTAAAATTTTTTTAAATTTAGATTTTGAGTTAAATTTAAATTTTAAATTTAGGCTTGCCTATTTTCCAAACAGGCACCGATTATGATTTGATATTTGCATATGCATCAAGTCTGGCGTTTTTTACCAAGTTCTGGTTAGATGCTTTAAATGTTAAGTTTCCCATAATTACCATAATTTAACTTCAGTGAAAATGTTAAGATGCTACTATAACTTGACAAGTGAGATCGGGAATTCTTTAACTTCAGGGAAGCTTGTGATTCAACTTAATATAATTGAACTAATGAAGTCTTCTGCATTGAAAGAGATATAGTTCACTTTACCAGCTTATTATTGCTCCACTCTCACCCAATTGAAACTCCTCTGATTAATCACGAGATTAATGGCTTAGTGTGATCTGGTTTGATTTACGGTTCCAAGGGTTAAGAAATTTCAAGATTATGAAAGATTTGCTTTACGTGCTCAAAAACTGAAAATCTGTTATTACTTTATAATGATTGTAGTTATTCGGATGTTTGAAAATTGAAATATATATATATATATATATATATATATATATGTTGCTTTTGCTGACAACGTGCTTAATCATTACTGCAGGAATGTACAATTTGTTGTCTCCCGTGTACCTTATTTTAGTCATGTGCCAACAACTTGTTATGCTAATATTTGTCATGTTTCAGGTACAATACCCAGGCTTCATTTGTGAAACGACTGAATATATTCGGTATAAGATTAGGGTGGGTAGCTCTCGTTCATTGTCAAATTGTTATGCTAGCATCCAAACAAACTTGTTTCTAGTTACTTTCCTCTCCGATAAATGGGGTGTCTTCCATTTTACCTAAAGTCAGAAGTCGTGAGGTTTAAAAACCTTATAACGAATTTAGAACACAGATCTCTAGGTTTAGCAGAGGAACTTGTACGAGGTTTGCTTAGTAAATGAGAGCATCATGGAGATTTGTTTCGAGATTTAATGGTCCAAATGAATGTAATTATATGTTGTGGCGTTAAAATATATTTTGTGATTAGCGAAAAATGCGCTGGAGGTAGTCATGGACATGTGAAGCATATTTCGATTGTGGCCGTCAGTGTTGCATTCCCCTGTTCTGCGTATGGCTTCATGACAGTAAGCTCTCACAGCCTAATGATAACAGATGGAGTAACTAAGCCTATCACAAACCATCTTTTCAATTCTCAGTCATGGTACGCCTCAAAATACAACTTAAACTTTTGAGCCAGTTCCATTGTTCTTCAGAGCCTTTCTTCAATTCCGACTAATTATTATACCCAAATAAAAAAAAAAACCTGAGAATCATAGTGCCAACACATTGAAAGAGGAGAAAAAAATAGGATCACAAGAGGATAATTCAAATACAAGGCATGAGATTGAACACATGCTAGGTTTTCTTGGCAGGAGAATTCTTTTTTTTTTTTTGTCCACTTATGTTATCAAAATTTTATTCTAATTATATTTAAATCTAATCAATATTGTGTATCTAATTTTAATATATGAGTCTCTCAATAAATTTTTTTTATATATATTAAAACTTAAATTTTAAATTTATTTAAGTAATATTAAATTATTTATAACTCAAATTAATAATATATTTTTAAGTCCAGAAAATGTGGCCGATTTCAAGGCCCACAGAATTTAGCACGTGAATTTGGGGAAAGAGGATTTGGATTCCATGCAAGGACGACATGTGGCAGAATGAGATGAGTAAGATTAAATCTATGGCTAAATATCATCGGGTTGCTAAACAGTGTGTATAGACTATAGAACGCATTTTTTTTGTTATGGATTCGATGTACTGAAATTTTTCTTAGATTATATCTTAATTTTATTTATACCGTATACTTGATTATTATAGATAAATTTTTCAATAATTTTTTTTATATATGTTAAAATTTAAATTTAAAAATTTATTTAAATAATATTAAACTATTTACTATTTATATTAATTCCTATTAGTACTATAGAGGGCATTAACTCCTCCATCTCCCTTCATCCTTCTGCAGACGGATTTGCAACTGTAAACTTTATGGAGTACCATCTTAGAAGTCGCAGGCAATATTCTCGGAATATCTGTTCATAGCTCCTTAGTTAACTTTAAAAAAAAATACTTTTAGTTATTAATATATAATTTAATTTAAAAATAATTTTAATTATAAATATAAAATATATATTTTTATATAATTTTAACTTTTTTTTTTAAACTATATATTTCTATTAATACTCTTTCGATAGTAATTAAATAAAAATAAAAAAAATTAAATATAATGATTATATTATTATATTAATTAACTTTTTAATATAATTAAATTAATTAAATATATATATATGTATGTACTAAAAATAAGAAAAATATTAAGAATATTATCTAGAACTTTATTAAAGGTAATTTAAAATTTTAATAGTATTAATTAATTTTGACCACGGGAAGTGAGTTATAAGGACCCTCCCGTATCCCTCCACGACCATTATTGCATGAAGCACAGTGGTATTAAATTATAATGTAATTAAATCATGGCCACTTACATGCATAGTTAATTATTGATTATGCATGCCTATCATCAAAATATAGGGAATGAATTATTTATTTGTTTATAAGGAAAAAATGTTAACTCATCAAAATTTACCGTCACTGAAGAGGAAAAATTGTCAAATCATGATCATCTATCCCAGTTCGTAATTGCCAATATTTTCTCTTTAAACCCGCATTAAAAATATAAATTTAAAATATAATATGAAAAATTATAAAAAATATTACACAAATTTTAAAATTTTAAATCAATCTATTTACTATACTTTTTAAAATGTTTATTATTATTGTAAAATAAACAATAACATATTTTTATAAGAATTTTTTATTTAAAATTTTTAAACTTAAGGACAAATGTGCAATTAAGACCCAATACACCTACTTGGGTCATTGTCTTGCAAAATCCTTCTTAGATTTGCTGGATTCTCTTCTTGATTCAAATATTTGCTAGATTCTTGCAACATTGATCAAATATCTAACAAAATCATGTTAGACTACTGTTTTAAGCTAAATTTGCCATCAATTTCTGAAATCAGTCATTGCATTTATTATTAATTCGTTTTATATTCACATTTTGTTAAGCATATTATATTGATTGATTTGCAAAGAAAACGAAGAATTGATAGACACGTAAAAAGAACGAGAAATAAGCTTGCATGGGCCATAATAAACAATTTAAGAAAAAAGAAATAAAATAGGGGGCTGAGGGGTGAAGGCTGAGAGAGGGCAATGCGAGGGCGGGAAGTTCCAACTTGCCATTCGAGTGAGCATAGCTCGTGATGACGCAGAAAAGGAAAGGGACAAAAACACAAGGGAAGGGTCTGGAAGCAATAAAAGCAAGCTTGAGATGCAAGGAGGTGGAAAAAACGAGGGAGAAACTGCCTGCTTGCAGAGAACCGGGGATTCATGCCACGGGGCGTTCGGGATTAAGCCTCCTAGCAGCGTTACGAACCCTTTGGCAGAAGCCAGCCATGACCAAATTGCCTTATTACCTGGGTTTCTGGTTTTTTCGTTCCATTATGAAACCCTTTCATCGATCGAAACCTGGCACTGGAATTCAATGCCAATCTGAACAGCTTTACCAATACAGCCCTTCAGTTCGATCCATAAAAGACCCCTTCTTTGCCTTCGGACTGTTCAAACTTCGCAGAGACGCTCATAGTGTTCGACATAGGAGACTGAGTAACATCGTCGCAGAAACTGTCCACTTTGAGCTACCCCCACTGGCGACTACCTTTCTCTACTGGGTATACACTCAATTCTTCGTCTTACTTTTGCAATTCTGATCGGTTGGTGGGTTTTGCCCATCCCACGACCTCTATCTTCTTCTATGAATAGATGTTCTGCGTTTTTGGGAGTTTGGGGATTCATCAGGTTTTTTATCCCGGTTGTTTACTCGTCTTCGGGCTTTATACTGACGGGAAAGAATTTGTAAAGTACCTCCCCTGTTATTCTTTATCAAATATCAATAGGCTTTGGGTGCTTTCATCTTGAATCTTGATCATTTTCAAGAATCTATATGCATTTCAAGAATCTTGATTATTCTTTATCAAATATCAATAAGCCAACGACTTTGCATTCCCATGAATAGCTTTTGAGCATTGTTGAAATTGACAGCTTCCGTTGTTAACATTCAGGTTTACGCAGTTAATGCCGCTGGCTAAGATTGTACCTTGGTTACAATAAAGGGTAAAAAGTATATGTGTGTGTGTGTGTACTCGTTTGATTGCTTAATCAAGCACAAAATCTGAAAATCATTCTAATGGTAATCATTAAGAGGTCCCTTTTTATTTTATGAGTCTTCTCTCTTGTTCATTGACCATATCAAGAGGATGATATAAGGAGGACGCTATCTTCATCCACATTGATGAGAGTTTTACCAATATTTTCCTCCATCTCATCTTATCTTCCACATAAAAAATGCTGTTGAAATTCTCCAGACTTATTTGTTCTTTGAGATCATTTTTTGGGTAACATATTGTGTGGTCTGTTCTCTCATTGGTTGATGGCATGAAAGATAGATTTTAGCACTCTTTCCTTCTGTTTCTTTCTACCCCAATTAAATGATCTCTAGCTCTGGTGACCTTTCGCTTGTAAGTTGCAACCCTTATTATAAATATGGCATGTAACTTTTTCCTACTTTGGGATTGGGAATATAGCAACATTTTCTAGTAGATACTGCATTCTTGGATCTCAATTGTGTGGTGGAACTTTATGTAACCTAAATTGAAAGCACTGAATCAGAATAGAAAACTGTAATATGTTACTAATAAATTAAAGAAAAAACATATGAGATTTATCAGGGTTGGAGGTTCTGATCTAGTGATGATTGATCAGCAAGTATGATCATCAATTAGATTTCATCTGTGGATCCTGGTCCTGATCCAAATCATCAATTATATAATCAATTAGACCCGGCTTATTTATTTGCTGTTTAAAATTGATTTCATCTGTGGATCCTGGTCCTTATCCAAGTATGATCATCAACGCATTTAAATGCCATTCCTTTTTCTTAAAATGACTTGTGATGCCATTTGGCTACTTATGGTAGCCAAATATTAATCCTAATTAGTTATTAGTAATATTTTGATTTTAGTTTGAAGGGAAAGTATTCTGTATTTCTGTATTTTATGTCTCCCATTCAACTGCTTAGTTCTTTTGCAGGATGAATGACTTTGCTGGATGCATGGCTGAATGATAGCCACATTATGTGATCTGGTGCTACAAAACATTTTAGTATACTTTCCTAGGAGGTAATTTATGAGCAATGATGAACCATCAACGTAACTCTGCCTTCCCCATCCTGTAGTGGACCTGATTTTGTGGGATTATTAAGGATATATGTATCATATATTTGCTGGCATTTCCGCAACTGTGTTCTCACTGTTACTGGAGGTTTAGGTCAATACAATTCTAATGGGAGCATCCAAAGTGAGGCTAACTGTTCAACGGAAGCCCTAATAGATGAAGATTCATCAAGTTCTTGTACTGGAAGAATTCAAAGTTCCCCAAATAGTCTTAATGTGCCAAATTTTCTCCCTCATCAAGATCATCTTAATACTGTTCGAAGCAATGATCACAGTGCGGGTGTTGCCCATCATAACCTAGACTTAATTGCAGAATATGTGGAAAATGGTCATTTCGCCAACAATCAGAATGCGTCAGCAGGTTTAAGCCTACATCCATTTGAACCTGATGCACCAGAGAATCAGAGTGACAGTAATTTATCTGATCTAATGAGAATTGATAATGGAAGATCCTATGTAGTAGATGAACAAGGAGTGGATAAAAGCTTAGTGAATATGAGTTATTTTTCCTCCAATAGATCTCCTGAACATGCTCCTAGAGAATTGTTAAAATGTGAAAGTTCTACATCAGCTGTGCAAGCTAGGATCCCCATATCCCAGGCTGCTACCGTCCAAGTCAATACCAGTAACAGCTTGAACATAGTAGCTTCTTATATTTGTGCTGCAAATATCCACCAACAACAGTTTGGTGCTGAATCTGGTCATGAGACTATAAGGCCAGTTTCTAACATGCAACAATTCAATGAAGCTAGGCATGGTTCTGCTAGTAGTTCTCTATTTTCATTTGAGGCTGGAATAGATCATGCTATTGCCAGGCCAGTTTATGACATGCTACACTTCAGTCACGCTAGTCCACCAGCCTTTGTACCATCCAGCAATTTGTCGATAGGGCATGCAAGGAACTTTCATGTTCTTTCCCCTAGTCAAACGCCTCAATATTACCAACAAGACCATCCTCATTTCTTTAGCCAAGCACAAGCATCAGTTGGTGCAATTCCCTATGGGCAGATATTTGTGCAATTTCCTTATTTTCATGATATCCTGCTGCCTGCCCCTTGGGTTAATGTTTTGGGGCCAATAATGGTTCGACCTCCATTTTCACCTGTTTATACCGTGCGAGGAGGCAGAAACCCTGACAACATTCCAAGAACTATCATGCTTGGTTGTCAAACTGGAATGGGATCTCAGTCACCTTATGTAACAAACTTGATTTTTGGCCATGGAACTGCGAGCTTTCTTGGAAATTTTGCTTCCCCTTCCCATTATGGTCCTTTTTCAGATAGTCATCTAGTGAATGCTCCTACAGGTGTCCCTTGGTTCAATGCTTCCGAACAGCATATTCCGATGCTATTTGGAGCGGGGAACACCTCTGCAGCCCCACATATTGGTTTCCCAGGGCCAAGTATAAATAACCAACTAGGTTTAAACTCTCCAACAATCTCACAAAGATATGAGAATCAATCTAATCTTAATACTGGACCTCCTTTTACTGACGAAGCTAGAAACAATCTGTTAACTCAGGTATGCTTTCATGAATATATTTTTTAAAGGTTTCAACTTACCGTAAATTTATTGTTAAGACCAGATAAATATTAGTAGTTGCTTTATTCTGAGGTCAAACAAGGAATATTGGCTGATTTAACTTTGATTGCTTAACAGAAAATATTTGATATGTTTGTAATATATGTGGTTATGCAATATTCTGAAAACTTCGAACTTGTATGTGAAGGGGGTGTTGGACAAATGCATAGTTTTGATGGCAAGATTCTTTTCAATATAGAATGAATGGAAAAAGGCTTGAGAACTAATACAACTGCAGTGAATCGTTTGTGATGGGCCATAAAATGATTGTACAGAAAAAGTGGTTCAGGTTTGTGTTTTTCCGGGCAAACTGGAGTCCATGATGAAAGTAGATATATGTCTTAAGATTCTTCAAGTTGAAGATGATGTCCCGCCTTATACCTAATTTTGAATGTCAAGGTGTTACATTATTGTTATTAGTTAATGCAATAGAAGAGTTCAGCACATCCCATATTCCCATTTATCTAGAAGCAAGTGTAGTTCACCGGTTCCACCGAATAGGGTAGAAAAGCCTCCCCCAATTTCTTAGGATTGAGACAAGCCTCTCTCATAGGTTCACACTCAATCCTTTTTATCTCAAGTCTTAACCCTTCAAGCTCTATATCCTGTAACTCCTTAATATCTTTGAAGTTTGAAAATTCATGCAATGATTGGTGGCATTGACGTCTTAACCCTCCTACCTAAAAGGGATAGTTTACTTTCTGAGACAATTAGCTTCATTCATGACACCAACACACAAGTCCTACAACTAAGAATTCTAGGCAAACGAGACACACAAAATATAAATAATGTGAGTCTTGACAATATACAAAGGAGAAAAAAAATTATATATATGTCTGTCTGTGTAAATGATGCGTTGATTGGTTTTCATTTTTAGTCGTAAGTATCACGTTCTTTTGTTATAAACCTCTACCCTGTAATTACCAATGGTTCCCCAGGAAATGCTGAGAATTGATTATTCACTTCTATTATATTCGCCTGAGGATAATAATAATGAACAGGACGAAGAACATGATGAGGTAAAACTTTAGTAGACCTGAAAAGGCGAAGATAAATTTCTTGCGAATGAAGATAAACTTCCTTGAAATTGCCAAGTTTAAAATAAATAATTTGGCATTATCATTATTTTTTTTGGGGGGGGGGGTGTTGTAGTATTTATGTGAAAATAATCATCTGGAGCTGCAGGAGAATAGGCGACTTGTACCTGGACTGAGTGAAGAAGACATCATGGCACACCTGAGGCTTGAAGAGTTCCAATCCCCCGCAGAGGCGACTCCAGAAAATGTTGAGCCCTGTTGCATTTGTCAGGTGAGGTCTTGCCACATATATGTGGTCATGATTTTTGTTTTACTACTATCCTTATAATGAGTCAATTCCCTTGCTAGTGTACACTCATCAGGCTCACACGTGTTGAAACCATTTGTAGGAGAACTATGCTGATGGGGAGGACATTGGGGTGCTAGATTGCCGCCACAAGTTTCACTATGATTGTGCCAAAACATGGTTGCGCACCAAGAACACCTGCCCCGTGTGCGTACGGATCGGACTTGCTGTAATATGATCCACCTTCATTACCCTCTCTTGGGTTCTTGGCCCTCATCTCATGGACCGAATATATTTGTTTTCTCTATTAAAAATAAAAAACAAAGAAACTCCTGCATGGACCTTATCTCTATTTCAGTTAGTGAGCAAGAGCGTGGGACTCTTGACGTCTCAAGATGGATGGAACATGAGTAAGCTCGTGTGTTTATGGAAACAGCTATGTTCCTACAAAGTACAAAATTTGCTTAAACACTGATGTTACTTGGAATATAATAGGGGGTTAACATTCAGCCTAATGTTCAAATTTAATATATTAGGTAAGAAATGAGTATGCTCGAAACTTTTCTAAATCGGGCATGGGTAGGCTATTAAATTCTCCTCTCGGTCCCCTGATCGTGAGAAGAGAAGAAGAGAAGAGTCGTCTGGTAAGCATCTCGAGGCATCATTGTCCGGTACCCAAAGGAGAGGGCCCCACCTGTTTGGCGAGAAAGTGAGAGAGCGAGCAAGCAAGTGTTGTGTTGTTCTTATGGTGGCGCTGCTTGCTTGCCGTGTATTGATGGTTTACCCTCTGCTGGAGAGTGTGACGTGCGATGACATTGACGCAGATACTCTGGTGGACCCTTTTCTCAGTACAGAAATTATGTGGTTGGATTCGAGATCCTTCTAGCCAATCACGATCAGGCACGTACAGGATCATGACTTGACCGGAGGTGGCTAAAGATGTAACTTAACATTTCAAAACATGATTTTATGTCGGGTTAAGGTGACGTTGGGTCGGAGATGACCGTGATGTGTCTGAATCGGATCGATTCCTCATTATATCAAGAACAAATAATACTCGATTATATTATATGGAGACTACTTCATATACGACTGTCTGTTTTTTTAGAGTTTGGGTTGAATCGTAGACTCTATAACACTTATATAATGATATATAGAGATTGAGAGAGAGAGAGGATTTGCATGTATAAATAGAGATGTGTTCCTCCAAAAGAAATGATATTTCAATTTTTGTGTGTATATATATATATATATATATATATATTCTACTTTGGCATTCTTATCTATAAACTATTTTTTAATCTTTTTATATTTTTATTTGATATGTTAATAATTAGAGATTGACATTCCTAAAACGTAGTAGATATAGAGAGATTTGCATGTATAAATGTAGATGTTATTTCAATTTGTGTGTGTATATATATTCTACTTTTATATTTTTATCCATAAATTTTTTTAATTTTTTTAATTTTTATTTAATATGTCAATATTAAATATTGACATACATAATTTAAGATTTTTTTTATTTAATTAAGAATAATTTTAAAAATAATATTATTTTAAAAACATAAACTGATTTTAATTTTTATTTTATTTTTTATTAATTAAATATAACTTATGAATAAAAATAAAAATTAATAAAATTTATAATAAATCATATAAATAGTGTGCTTATGGGGATTTCTAGCCCAATAATATTGAACACTTATTCAAATGTTTTTAAGTGTGACATTGTTATCAATAGCTTATTCTAATTTTTTTTATAAAACAGTAAATTAATGTTTAAATTTTTATTTAAAAATATTTATATTTAATACTCGATAATTATTTAAATATAATTATTTATAATTAAAAGATATATATATGCTTAATAAAAAATGTATTAAATTATAGGTTTAACTGCGTTAGTTCCTGTTGACAAAAAGATTATAAATTTATGTATAATCAACGGATAGATTTATTTATATATTTATGTATAATTTAAAATTTATAAATCACGGTAATATCTGTAAATTATAAGGAGTATAATAACTTGTTTCAAACTCCATATAAAATATAAGACTCATAGTTGAGTTCAAGTGAAAAGTTAATTTTGTCCGCTAAAATAGCTGCATTTCACTAGGCATCTTTAAACTCATAAATAAATAAATAATCAAAGCATGGACAATTAAAATGACTGTGATTACGAACCTTTTGAAAATTAAAAACCATTATATTTTTTTAAGTAAAAATCTCAAAGTAAGGAATGTTTATTATCTCGATAAAATAAAATGGTGGGGACGGATTGAGAACAGAGTAGAGAGCAGAAAGAAATGACATGAGAATTGATTGGAAGGGAGGGCCTCTAATAAAGAAAGAAGGAATTGGTACGAACGAGTGAAGAAGGTCAAATGTTAATTCCAGAAAATGCTTATATGTGCCCCTCGTGCGACCTGTGTTAAGAGCGTGCCACCATGACAACTGCACTTGCCTGACACTTCTCTCTGCTTCGCAGAAGCAGAACTCCTCCCTTCTTCGTTTTCCTTGCCGTGTTATTTCCATTTCCTTCACCATTTATGTTTTACTTCATTTTCAATCTCCCCACTCGCTCTTCAGACGCGTGGCTGTGTTGCATTAAATTTTGAGACGAAACTCGCTCACAATTCCCCATATCCTCTTCCTCATCTGTGTCTCAAAGTACGCTCTCTCTGGTTTATAATGACAAAGCGAGCATCCCACAGAAACTAATCCCTTCCAAACAACTCCTGCACACAACTCTGAGGAAGAAGAAAAGCATCCTCAAAGAGAAAAGCAGAACCGCGTAGAAATATTCGACACTTTCCGTATAACAATGGGAGATATGTATCACTACGGTAATACTGAGAATCATAATTTCCCTGCGTCTTCAACCTCATCTTCACCTCAAGACGAAATCTCGCTTTTTCTGCGTCAGATTCTCCTTCGTTCATCCTCCTCGTCAGCATCATCGTCGCTGCTCGTGACCCACACGGCTAAAAACGCCCACACCTCCATGTCTGGACTCCGCAGTTCCCACGCTACGCTGGAGAATAATGCTCACCTTTCCCACCGATCATCACTTTTCCAAGATGGGATCTCCGTTGCTGATTCCTCCATCGGAGTAGGCGCTCCAAACGATGCTTTTCTTTCCTCTTCGGAGACTTATACGTTGGCCAATAAGAAGGATAGTTCTGCTGCAAACGTGCCTTCGTCATCTTTCGGAGTAAGTGAGAACGAGTTCGATGAGTATGATTGCGAGAGTGAGGTAATGCTTCTTCCCTTAAAGTTTAAAGCTTTTGTTTAAATGTCCTTTTTTCTTTCTGGTTTTTTCATCTGCGGGGTTGCTAAGGTTAAAGGGGATATATTTTGCTCCTGAACTACATAGATGCACGTGTTAAGAAAAAATATTCAGATGCCTGCCTAATATTACCTCATCAGGTTAAAGGCCTAGCATGGGTCTTAACTCTGAGATCAGTTATTCATTTTCTCGATCTATATACAAATTGAATAACGATATAATGTTGAATTTCATTTAGCTTTCTGGTAGGTAACTGAGAGCGTGGGACGTATAAAAATGGCATTTTGATTCTTGATCACTCGTAAACCCGGATCTTTGTGTAACCTTTACTTTGAATGTAGGAGGGGATCGAAGCATTGGTGGAACAGCAGCCGGTAAAGTCAGTTCCTCCGAGAAGTTCATCGAAGAGAAGCAGAGCTGCGGAAGTTCATAATTTGTCTGAAAAGGTTAGTGATTTGACTTGTTGATTTCCCTACGTTGGTTTCGTTGGTTATATATGTGCCTATTGCTTATGTAATGAATCTGGTGTGGGATTTCTGATCAGAGAAGGAGAAGCAGGATCAACGAAAAAATGAAGGCATTGCAAAATCTGATTCCAAATTCAAACAAGGTTCATAAGTTTCTTTACTCAATTTTATTGGTGACTGTATTTTGAATCCTTGTTCTAACAGTTGTAAATTGGGTTATGCCTGGTGCAGACAGACAAGGCGTCGATGCTGGATGAAGCTATTGAATACCTGAAACAACTTCAGCTCCAAGTACAGGTGTGCATCTTAAGTTGCATTATTATCCTATATATGTAAGTTTTAGCCTTGTCTTGTGTAAAATTGCACGTTATACCATGAAATAGCCCATTTGATAATATTGATTTTTAATAGATTAGGTTCTTAAGATGGGACTGTAATTTGGGGTTAGCTATTTTGCTGGCCATCTTATTACCAAAGAACCTTTTTTTGGCTGTTGATGAAAGATTCTACTTCCTGTTGCTGAAGTATGTTGTGTTCTCTCATTTCACCCTGCTCCTATCAGATGTGGGACTAACAAAATGTAGTAACGGGGTTTAAGTGACACTCAAGCTAGATACCAGCTTTGGAAATTGCCATTCTAAAACTCCTCAGCGAGCTTTTAAAACACAGCTGATTAGCGGAACCAACCCTTGAAGCTCACAATTTGAACAAAATATGTGCTCTGCTCTGTTCTACTTGTTTCTGATTTGTTTTCATGGTGAACATTTCAGATGCTGTCAATGAGAAATGGTTTGAGTTTGCATTCTATGTGCTTTTCTGAAGACTTGCAGGCTCAGCAGTTTTGTCAGATGAGATCTGAGTTCAACGAAGAAAACATGTCATTGCCTTTAAACATGGCAACTACTCTGCCTTTGAACCAAGAAAATCCCTTGCAATATGAGTCCAAATCCAGTCTACCTGACAAACTCAATACACAGGACCAACCATTAGTGCCCTCTCCATCGTACACAATCAACCCAGAAACTTCTTTTGGGCTAGAATCCCCAATTCTGCCGCATATAAGATCCTTCCCACAGAAAAGAACTTCTGAGGTAAGCTTGTTTGAGTAACACATACGTATTTGAAGGGCTCACTTGTGATTTCAGTTTCAATTATAAAGCAGATGTGTAGCAATGAGATATTGCGGCACCAGCAATTAAATTCGAGCCATTCAGATACCAATCCTTTAGGTGGTTCTCAAGGTGTGCATGTTTTAGAATTCTGCAACTCCGCAACCTTGTTTATTTCTATTCTTTTGCCTTGATTATCCAAATTTGATTCACAGTGTCACACGCCTTTGATATGCAAACGCCCGAGCAGAAGGACAGGGGCTTTGAAACAGGCATTGCGGGAAAAGATCAATTGGCATCAATCCGAAGAAAAGATCAGGGGCTTTGAAACCACGTTACTATTCCGTCGAGGTTTCGGAAGTACGCTTTGGAATATGATGTATGAATGGAATCATGCTTATTGTATCATAATCGTCATCGTGCTTTCATTTCAGCAGATTACAGGCGGGAGAAAGTATATGCGAAGACGACATGAAGATAGAAAAACCTAGTTTGTGAAGGTTGCGAGGCATCCACTTTCACATGCCAATGCACTCGTGGCAAAAAGAATTGTTCTCCACTTTCTCATGTTGAAATTGAATACTTGCCTACAATATATGCAGGTATCAGTGCAGATTATTGTACGGACTGATGAACACATACACTGAAAAATATGGATGATACTATTTATTTATTTCCCGTGGTGGACAGTTTTGTTTTTGGTAACATGGGGACTTGATTCCTACACTGAAACCTTCTTTTAATTCTTTAGGAAGGAATCGGATTCTAGTTTCAGTGTTCTTCCAATGAATGTGATGCCACAACTCAATTAGACAAGAAAAATACTTTGCTGATAGGACAAATTTACCAATGATCCCGACTGATTATCAGACATGTATATTTGCGGGAAATTTCGTTTATATTTTGTTCACAGCCCAATTTTTCTGTCTTAAAGAAATAATCTTTCTACTGAAATTGATCGACCAATTCATTTTTAAACGAGAAAACGCATGTAATGAAAGAACGAGCTAGTTTTATGTGGTATTGCCTTCATTAAAATAATATCTAATGTATTCATTAAAAAACTGAAGTACTTCAATTTATATACTTGATATGTTTTTTAATCTAATAAGTACAAATGGAATTTATGAATAGTATAAAAAGTTTAACCAATCGTATGTAGTGCAGTTCATGTAACTGGGTAAAGAAACCCATCGGACCTAATTCGAGTGAAAAAGTACACAAGCATATAACGTTTTTTTAATCGAAACGAGTATATAACTCTTGAAGTGGATATGTATTTTTCCGAGTATACCCCATGACGAGAAATCAGCAGAGTTCAGGAGGTTATCAAGTGAAGCATATGCTTTAAAATGTTGGCGCAAAAATTAAAAACATTTATTTAGCATCCCTGTTGGTGCTAGGGATGCTAAATATATGTTCACGAGGTTATTGTGTGAAATGTGTTAATTATGCAGTAATTGACAATATATGATTTCATTTCATGTGGCTTAAGGAGATACCTGTTGCGCTGTTAGAGTGCTACTATGGGTATATTTAGATATATTTAAAAAAAAAAATTGGAAAAAGAAAAGATTTTGAGTAACTTTTAAAAAAAATTAGAAAATAGCTTATAAAAAAATAGTTATAGATAAATAAATATTTGAATAGTTATTACTAAAATAATTTTTATAATTAAAAAATTATTAAAAAAGATATAATTTTATTAAAAGTATAAAAAAAATAATGAAAAAGAGAGGAAGGAGAAGAGGAAGTGGAGAAGAAAGAATAAAAATAGTAAAAAAGATATAAGAGAAATAAAAAGATAAAAAAGAGATGAGAGATAGTGAAGAAGATAGTGGAAAGAATATAAAAAAAATAAAGATAAAATAGTAATTATATAAGTGAAGAAGATAGTGAAAAGAATATAAAAAAATAAAATAGTAATTATATAATTTTCTGACTAGCTTATCTTATTTAAAATCATTATTTTAAACTATAATTTAATCCAAAAACTCTTTTAGATAATTATAATTAATTATTTTAAAAAAATTAAATTAAATTTTAAATTATTTTTTTAAAAAACTTAAATTTGAGGTTCCCAAACAGGCCCTATCTATAACTAGGTATATAGAATGGCATGCCTTGAAGCCCTAATGATTGACTAAGGAGAGTAGGGGTGTGCATGGGCAGGACTGGGTAGGGCAATCCCCTACCCAGTACCCTACCCAAAAAATGTCTGGGCTGCATTTTGCAGCCCGATGCCTGGCCCTACCCGGTAAAAGCCCTAATAATTTTAGGCAGGGCATGAACAGGCTGGGCATGTCCAAGTCGTAATGTCATGCTCATGTTGTGAAAAAAATTTGTAATTATGAATTTCTAAAATAATACCATATTCATGTGTCTTTAAGAATTAAATAATATCTACAATTCACTAAGAATAAGAGAACAAAGATAATAATTAAAATCTTGAGATCCATTGTATATAAAAAATAAGCGTTGAAATCTAAATAGTTTGTAATTATAATTTTGTAGTTTGTATCAATTTCCCTAATATTGACAAAGATAAAATATTTAAAAAAATAATTATAATTTGTAATGTAATCATATGATAATTAATAAAGTTAAAAAAAAATTAATATAGTTATAAATATTAAAAGATATAAGCTATCATATTCTCCTTTTTAAGATAGAGAAAAAATAAAAAAAATAAAAAAAATTGGTGCTCATGGGCAAGACAGCCCCTATGCCCGGTGCCCAACCCGAAAAATACATGGGCTATATTTTATAGCCCGATGCCTGACCCTGCCTAGTAAAAATTGGGCTGGGCAGGATATTTTTCTTACGGGCTAGGTAGGATATAATGGGCAGGACATAATAGGCTATGGCCATTATACACAGCCCTAATACACAGAAAAAGTTGAACCTCTTTCATTCAACATAGAAAAAGTGCTTTTGCAATAGTTGCGTATGAGTTATCTGTTTCCCTCGATTAAATTGTTATCTTGGTGCCTTTCAAACCGACCCCTTTTGTCTAGAACGATCTTGAATAACCCATTATAAGTATAAGAATTGTATATATATACATGTCAGAGCTAGAACTGTCTCCGGAAAAAAAATGCCAACTTGTAACACCGCCACACAAAGTTGTACTACGGCGGCTTCCCCTCCCCATCTTCAATCGAACTCGATGACGCCTCACAAGAAAGATGATGATATCATCGACCAATCAAAATTCCTGGAAGAGCTAGCAAGTATGGATTTTACAAGTGAAGGCGAAACATCACTTGCATGGACTATCAAGCAGCCAAAATTGGCCTTCCTTGTAAATCATACAGTGACGACCAAGTCCTCCATCTGTACCCACCCAAAGGCACACCGATCCCGAATCTTCTGTATCGTTGATGCTGCCAGATCAACCATTGGCCTAATTTTCGATAACTCTTTCTCCAGTGGTATCCTAGATTTAACCTCCATCTGCGAACCCAAGCCGCATTATAAGATTGTGCACTATTAGACTTATAACAAGCGAAGAAAAATTATTGGTTCAAGAGGTATGTTTTAGAAGTACCTTTTCTATACAGCAAACGGTATCCAACACATAGCAAAAATACGAGAGCTGTTTATACAACTCTGCCTCCGTGTACTAGAGAAGCAACAAACTCAGGTTGATCGAATCTTCAAAATACTAACAGAGACAAATGGTCTGTGTTTAAGAGTAAAACCTGTCTTAGAAGGCGCCCATTGCAGCGAGGGTAATTTGGACAAACAGTTCCTCTTTCAGAATCACCAACCAGCCGAAGGTTGATACTTCGTGTTGAATACTTACAAGTTTCATCGTCGCACTGGAAGCAAAATAAAATTGCGACGATCGTCATTAACTTCACAGAAAAAGCCTTCATGATAACGTAAGAGAGGTTGATTACCATTAACAAGCCTCTGTAGTACATTGAAATAAACTTGTCTGCTTGCCTTTTGACCTGAGATAAAATATAATGAAGTATCAGCAGAAAAGCCAAATCTATAAACAAATGTGCTTATGATCTGAAACTTAAAATGCAGGAAAAAATATTTAAGGATAAAAATGAAATTTTAAACCGGTTAAAACCTCATTGGCAATCATTGCAGGAGAAATTCTGCCAACACCATCTTCTTCTGGGCACTTAGGACAGCGCAGCTTACGCCAGAAATTATAGCTTGATTCCTCCATGCCTGAGCTTGTTGGCTTTGCACCTTCACAAATAGATTTGAAGATAGGAGGACAGTCAAAGGTACCAGAGCAGCTTGGACATGACAAAGCCAACGGCTCACATCCTTGAAACCTGCAATTTGATTTATCGTTCGTTAATAAATAATAATCAAATTCCCTTGCAGGGAGTACAATAGTAATCTGAACTTCCCACTATGAACAAATCATAGCACTGAAGTTGATGAAGCACATAAAATATTTGAAAGATTAGAATATAGACTAAGGAAAAATAAAATTCCACGATAGCATGTTTAAATCTCTTAAAAAATGCTAGTTTCAAAAAGTGAGCTGTTTATCTGTAACATATTAAATATTTATTTGTCCAGAAATCAATGCGTTCAGATTCAAATATTCAAATAACCATCGGTAGGAATTATGCACGTGTGTGAAATTTGTGACCAACAATAGGACAGAAATATTAGACACAAGATGTGGCTACCTCTCTTTGTCATCGGCAGCAAACAAGAGTGAACTTGAAGGCTCACCATTGAAGGCTTCACTTGACTTGTGTTGAAACTGCAAACCATTCACAGCTCGTCAATCAAGAAATGCAACTGAAATCAGAGGTAAAACATTAATTGCATCTAAATGCAGATCTAAAACACAGAAGGAAAGCGATTCTACTTTTGATGCATCAAGCCCTAAACAATCAGCCAGTCTTTCTGGACTCGTGCCCTGAATTGATGCACAGAGACGTGATACAACCGGATGAAGCTGCAAGATGGGGAAAAGTACTCAAGCAAGGTCCCATGAATAGCAATAATGGCTAACTTTGATTTGCTTTATAAGATACCTGTTGTGAGAGGTAATAATCAAGGTCAATCATCCATTTCCCTTGTTCTTGTTTTAGTTCCTCAGGATGTCTAGCACGTTGAGCAATACTTGTTCCACTGCTTGAATTGCTGCCCTGCTAGAGCGGAAAATAGTAGAAACGAGGCCAGATCATGCATGATCAGTATAACATATCAAATGCATAATACATTTTCAACGTTTCGGCGTCTGGTCTCTGATTGAGAGCAGCAACTAAAGGACAAACCTGCTCATAGCAAATAATGTAAGGGATCGCATCACCAACAGAACAACCAGTGGAGTAGCCCTTTTGCTTCAACCGTTGTGCCACCTAAATAATGATCCACAAAAGCATCCTTAAAATGTATTCAATCGCAACAGAATGCAAGAAAAGAAAATTTTGAGATGATTGACTGTTTCAACTAAGAACCAAATATATTGAACTCACAAGAACATGCGGTTGATTTTTGGCGTCTGGATAGGCTTCAGGAGGTTTAGTCAATGTCTTAGTGATGATATATTTCTCTAACGGCACTTGTCCACTCCTCATCTCTTCTTGCACCTGTTTTAATTTTCACACGTTAATCCAAGGAGAACCTGGACCTTCTATTTTGAAATCACAAATTAAAATCTCTACTTTAAAATATGTCTCCAATGAACCACAATGCTTTTCCAGAGGAAATAAATTGAATAAAATCCACACCATCCTAGCTGGGGATTTGTAAGCCCAAAGCTCCAAGAAGCTTCTTTTAAACCATCAAATCGCATGATAGGTTATCGTATACAAGGAACTATAATGAAAAAAAATAAACCATACCTTACAAAGAGAGCTGTGAATTGATTCGACAACATCCTCACATGACCTGTAGGTAAATGAGTGAATCTTGCTTCTCAAATTTCCAGTTGGACAAAATCAATATATCAGTGGACACAAGTTGGAAGAATACATACCCTCCTGACAAAATTTGACCGAGGCAAAAATCTCCTATTTCTTTAGATAATAGGCTCCAGTCACGACGAACAATGTCCAGACCTTTACGTTCAATAACCTGCACCATCAACAAATCCCACAGGGTTTCCTCCCAAGAAATTAGGAAAATGTAAACTTTAAAAAGATGAAATACCTCATATGGCGTGCCATCTTTGAACTGCACCTTTACAGCTGCATATTTCTTCTTCTTAAGCAGCAGCATTCTCTTGTACAAACCATCAAGATCAATTTCCAAGCACCTATATTTCTTGTTGACCTAAAGCCAGAGTAAAAGAGAAATCACGGCTCATACAAATTTGAGCCAAAAACCAGGGAGAAGTCGGGGGGTGTCGAAGTCATTTATAGTTGCAGCTAGTACTGACCAAGGAACAAATTCAACTTCCTCTTTTCTCTACCATTTTATAAAGACCTTATACTATAGTAGGGCATCCAAATTAATATATCGCAAGCCTTTGCATTAATCAAGGAGTACAAACAAAAAATTCTGAAATGCTAACAGGGAGCACATGTTTTGAGCACAGGGAAGCCCAAAAAAAATTCACAAGTAAATTATATAGATCCCAAAGAGCTAGGTAACCATCGTAGCTGAATCTTACCTCTTGAATTGCTTTTCCAGCCATTGCTTTTGCTCTTGCAATATCATCTAGTCCACTGTAAATCATTATTGAATCAGTGTCGCCATAGATCACCTATGAAATGGAACAGCACAACAATTAGAGTTATTACTCTCGAATTCAAATAGTACATATATAGGCACCAAAAGGCTGCTACAATAACATCAAGAAAAAATGGAGAATTAACCTCTAAGTTCAAGTTATTCTGAACAAGATCAACAGTACTTTGTAATATCTCCCTTCCCTACACAATCATGAGACTCATTATTGACATCTGTTTTCATGATGAATTGAGGGCAAGGTAGCCACCGTTAAAGTTGAATAAACCAATACCCTGTTCTTACCTGCTGGGTTATAAGCTCAGCAAGCGGTTTTGCATAAAATCTTGAATTAGCAAATCCAAGACATCCGTACATACTGCACCACGCACCATATTTTTTATATATAGAGGAAAGAATTGAATACCATTGAGTACCAAGATTTCAGAGCAAGTAAACTAAAGTCAGGAAACGACGCAAACCTGTTTGCAGTAAGCTTAAGTGCTTGTTGCTGAATGTCCAGTTGCTGAACTTTAAGACCAGAAGCAGTTTTCATCCACGACTTCACCATTCTCCTCCTTTGAACCAAATTTTTCAGCAACTAGCAGGGGAAAAAACAAATTCAAATCATACAGTTTTTTTATGGTTGTGTGTCTGTGGTTGTTTGGGGGGGGGGGGGGGGGAGAATGTCTTAGTGTCAACTAATGACAATCCTTAAAGATGTGCCATTCTATGTTAAAAGCTTACACCAATACTGGAAATGGAAATGATCTAAAAAAATCAAAGTGAAAGAATTGTTGCAACCTCTTTTAAATTAAGTGATGCATGTTAGACTAGTATAATAAAAGCAAGAAACCTTGCCTAGATACTATTGTCGGGATACATGCTAAATCATGCAAAAAGAAGGAAACAGGAGAAAACAAAAGCCAGTATAAGTTAAGGTTTTACACAATCCAATAAGTTCTGTTTCTAAATAAACAACCAACAAAAAGGAAGTATTGTGAAAGGAAAATTTGTATCTGTAGCAATTTACCTCTGGCAAAACTCCAGTTGTTTTGCTAGATGGCAGACGAGGAAAAGAACCATCTGCAGATCTTTCAACAGTTGTGAAGCAGATATTGTATTCCTGTAAATTAGCTCAGTAAGATGCACAGAGATCTAGAAATTAAGATCAAAATAAGCAGTTTAAAACTGACACTAATGGTTAGAAAGATAAAAAAATATCATTAACCTGAATTATAGAAGGATAAAGACTATTGAAGTCCAAGAGCAATATATATTTGTCATATAAACCCCTTTTAGGCTCCAAAACCAGTCCTCCAGCATAGGACGGAGTCTTCTTGCTTTTACCATGATCACTGTCAGGAGCATCATTGTCATAGTTTGTATTGTCAATAACTTCGTCAAAGCCAACATCCTCAACAACATGAGTTACTCTGCGTTTTGTCAATTTTGTTTCTTTTGCATGGGAAGGAATCTTGTCTGGCACAATATATTTCTTTGCATGGAAAGCATGCAACAGAAGATACTCAACTCTCTGTGCCCTTGCACCCTGAAATGGAAAATAATAGATGCGAGGTTTAACACCTGCTAGGACATTTCCATCATCAACTTGTTCAAGTATATGCTTCGGGATATGAGAGCTCACCTGTAGTGTTTTCCCCCACAAATTACCACTAATATTAGTCAGTTGACGTGTGAGGGGGAGAACACTCAAATGAAACATGAGTTCCATCGACAACCATGCATCTGTCTCGCCATACTCAATCTGCACAAGTCAACAATACTATGAGAACCAACATAAAGGTAAGCTCAATATTATCATCATTGATCAATGGAAGTTCCACATATAATCTAGCCAGCTCTTGAAACGTCAAAAAAATAAGAGCAGACAGATATTTTAGTTATCAAATAATGAAAATCAAGCATAACATGACATTTTAATATTGTAATGAGTGCACTCTTTTGCAAGTTGTATCTAGTTTCGCTTTTCATTTTGCAAACTCTAATTTGTTCAAAAATAAAGGCATGTTTCATTCTACAGACCTTGACTTTTGTGTTTACACTTTACACCCGTTGTGTTCTTTTGTATAGGGGTAGAGCCCCCTTTTTTATTGTTTATGGGTTTTGAGCTAATATAAGTTCTCATCCTTCTTCAAGAAAAGAAAGAAAATGGTATGTCCAAAAAAATTACGAAATCAGAATTGAGCTGCTCACATTTCATTTTACAACAAAATTTTTCGTTTGAAACAATACAAAATACGTCTGCAAAATGAGCAATTCAACTAGTCTAATACAACATTAGAGGGGTTGCATGCATACCTAAATTTTAGAAAAAGTGTTGAATCCTGATTTGCTTATGATAACAAAAAAAAGAAGCTTTAGTAAAGATTGGCACCTACAAGTTCCATAAGGGATTCTGTTGATTGGAACATTTTTGGAACATCATGTGGAGCAACTTCCTTTCGAACTTTATTCAGCTGAGTTTTTGATAGTTGAGATAAAGAGTAGCTAACCTGGAAGAACCAAATTAATAAAATTATAAATTAAGAAATAAAAATCATGCTCCTGGTGAGTGTGATTTCCCAACAAATGGTGTACCTCCTTTAATAGGTCACGAGCACACAAGTATGTATCACAAAGAAGCCGACCAGCAATGCAAGACAAGATGCCAGGAGTAGCTCCAGAACCAAAAACAGTGCTTACTCTGGTAAGTTTAGGCATCACAGACCGTTTAAGTCGGCCTGTTTTGGACCACATGCTGCTTGGCACTTTAGAAGCCTGCATAAGTAAAGTTTTTGGGTGTTGAAGTAAAATGATTATCTGAATGAGGATTCAGAAGAGCATTGCCCAAGTATATTTCTAGGCTATATATACTCAGTTTAGTAATTAGTATTTAGTAATGATCCAGCTGAATACATCAAAATTATAGCCTAATCCCTGATTACTAGCATATCTTGCCAACATTCATCAATATTAGGAAATCAGGTCATTCTGATGACCATTTAATTTCTCAACTCTTCTAATTAAAAAGAGCATGTCCAGCCTTTGATTTTAAAGTCAAAATCATTTAAACCAATTATTAGCTAATCCTGATATTATCCATTTGACACTACAAATAATAATTCAAGCAATGAGTTGAATGAGGAAATTCAAAATAGTCTTCTTAAGATCATATCATCCAGATTCCAGAGTAACTTAATTTTCATGAAAGCAAAAGCTCCCACCTGACATCTGTGAAGAAGAACATCCAGGTCAAATCCAGAAATGTTATGTCCAACAAGAACATCACTATCCAACTTGTGCAATTCTATCATTAGGCGGTTTAGTAAAGCCCTTTCACTGCAAAGCAGACATAAAATATAGGTCAAAACAAGAGGTAAGCATAAAATTGTGTTTTGGCCTATGAGAAAGACTAAAAGCATAATATTTAAAGTTTCCACCTGCTCTCAACACACAGAACATTTGAGCCAGCTTTTGTGTTTCGGTCTGTAACTTCCTTGTTGAAACCCAGTGGAAATATGCCTCCATCAAGCTTACGGACAACAGTAAAATGGGTCAGTAGTCCAGGTCTCTTCCATTCTGAAGCCAACATGGGAGTGTCTATCTGAAAAGTCAGACAACAAAGTTGACTGCTGATCGCACTTTCTGCTCAAATATATCAAGCTAGGACTGAAATCATTTGAAGACTTTGTGAATCAATTTATAAACATTATGCAAAATAGTCAGCGGAGGAAAACATATATTGGAACAAAGGACGTGGGGGTAATCATGCACTAAGTTCAGGCTTCACTCATTTATATCAAGTCCAGGAAATCATCGCTCATCTAGCAAGTATTCTCCACTAAAGATTTCAAAAGAAATAAACAAGTTTTTATTCTTTTGGCATTTCAATGTTCATCAAGCATCACAAAAACATATTATGATATAAAACTGAAAATGGATTTTTTGGGGTGTAATCACATGAAAATTATTACAATTTGTTGACAATAGATGTACTAGGTAGTCTAATAAAAGCTTTATCTTGTCCAATGTTTATATAAATAATAACAAAATCACCTCGAGTTATATTGAAATGACCGACTTGTGCATCTTTATTTGTTAGTAACAACAGAAATTAAAAACTTCGATTCAAAAAGTGAATCACTAATGACAGCTAATAAGGGAGCGCTAGTTTGGCACTTTATTCAATGGTCACACGCTGTTTCCACCTAAAATAAGCTAATATTCAATTTATGAAGGAATAAAATATTCAGTAATGGATCACAAATACAAGTAACTCTAGTCATTCAAATCACTAATTAACAAATATTCAAGAAAACACAAGCAGGAAATACTTTTTAAGCACATTTTGACTAGAAAAATATAGATAGCAAATCAAACCTGACTAAAAAAAAAATATTTTTGTGTTCATCACCATGAATATAAGTAGAAAAATACATATTTGTGATCATGACTATATTTACATGTAGAATATTCAATACACATTAATACTACTTGAGGTCATCACAATACAAAAGATGAGCTAGCACGCTACCAAAACATTCATATGATAATAAGAGAGTCAAGCACTGATATCAAGCACCCAAAACAAACCTTGACCCTGCGGCAGCAAACAATGGATGCAGAGACAATCTCGTTTAAGTTTTGTTTTTCATTTATGATGGTTTTCAAATTTATAGCTGTGACAACCACGGGAGGAATCTCAAAACAGGATTTGGAGGAAGTTGAAATCCTTATGTCTTTAGGAGAGTCAACAGTCACTTCAAATTTGCACCAGCTAACCTGCAAGTGCAGTGCTATGATCAAATATTGACCTGTGAGAATTAGAAAGACAAGAAAATTCATTACTTCTAGTAGTAGCCAAACTCAACTCACCCTTTGAGAAGCAAGGCGGGAAGAAAAGTTTGAAACCAGTAGCCATGAAGGCCCCTTTATCTTTCTTTTAATTAGAAAAAGCTCCAACGCACTGCAAGTCATGATAAAGTCAGTTCATATGCTTTCTCGAAGCTATTAAATGTTGAATTTATAGACACTTCTTGCACAAGTATGCATCTTAACTAGATTACGAGATTTTTAAATAGCGAAAGGTACTGAACCAGGATGCATATATCTTATACTCCCTAATGCAATGAAAGGCCAGTTTGTAAGCATGTTAGCACTAAAAAAACTAATGTAAGATAACTAAATATTCAGCAAAAAAGATAGGCTCCTGAGTTTACGAAAGACTGATTCAATTGTCTCTGCCTGCAAATTTTATGTTCTAATAATTACCGTAACAGGACTCCTTAGATTCTCTAAAAATGCATACCTGCAATGAGTTCCTAGAAGAGCAAAGAAACTCTCTCCTTTCAGATCTACTGGAAGTGGTGGATCCTGGGTCAGAATTATCAGTAGTAATGATCAGAAACACTTGCATGACGAACTCATGGCATCCATGAATTAAGATGCACTTTGGCATCATTATCTGTTGTGCTTGAGAATAACTATATATTGATTAGTGTACCTTGAATGGATAGTTGATTTTCAGCACATAATTTTCACCAGCAGGTATTTCAGAACATTCAAATGCGTACTTCCTCTGCAAGGCATTCCCATAACACACACATGAGCAAACAAATGTAGGGGACACAAAAGTATCCAACAAAACAATTATGAGCCCTCTGAGACATCAGATGTTTCAATCAGCAAACCTTAACAGGTTTCATACTAAAGGTTGAAGCGTTCAGATCTAGCAGCTGTTTTGCTATCTCATTCTTTAAACCAGACAACATATCCTAAAATTTTAAAAGGGAAAAGACAGAATGCATTAGCAGCTGCAAGCCAGCAAAAAATATGGAAAGTGAGGGGGGAAATATAACCAAGCGAAAGTGAAAATTTATCTCAAAAGTAAAGACTAACTAGCAGCTTTTTGTGAAAGTCTGTACGAGAAATCCGAGACTCTTCAACATCCTTCTCAAGTTCCATCATCTCATCAGTGTGATGTAAAGGACGACTTGGAATTGCATAGACACACCTCTGCATGTTCTTTACAACAACACAGCAACTCTGATACGAATTACCTGTTTTGACCTAATTATCAACAAAAATTCCAGTAAGTAAACTTTTTGCATACAGGTTACACACAAGTGAGCAGTAATGGTAGCTGACTGTTTGCAGTTCTTAAATCCGAAGAGTAGAGGCAAATAACGTCCACTAGGGCTTGAAAACTAAAATAATAAGGAAAAAGACAGAGTATGCATCGTCATGCACTGGGTTTGATAATGAAAATTGAATCGCAACAGTTAGTCCCTTTAGAGCTTGCCAAACAAGATAGTGAGATCTTAATGGTAATTTTCATCCTTCTAGGGTTCTACCCCTCAAACTCTTAATACTGGATTAACTGCTCCACACATGTTTGAGAAAACATTATGTGTGGGTTCTTACCCAGGAACCTATTATGTTTAATATAGCTGAGACTGTAACTTTAAATCAGAAATAAGACACATATAGTCAAATTAAGAGTGACTGGTAGGAAATTAAAGATGGAAAATAAGCAAATTACCTTCCCAAACAGATACAGCGTACCCATGTTAGCTCCATAGAATTCCTCATAGGCATCAAGTATGTAGAAAGGCAGCGACCCATCAGCCTCCAGATTGAACTCCAAGTTTTCTTCACTATTTAAAGCTTCGTCGGCCACCTGTGAATCGACAACATTGACATCTCCCCCGCTCTTGGCTGCCTGCCAACCAATAGTCGCACTCAGTGCAGGGTCTTCTTCTTTAACTTTCGCATTCAGAAGAAATACCTCCTTCTCCACTGTTTGTTTAGCTTCTATATCAACATCCTTTAACATTTTCTCTCCAGTCTCGTCTCCGTTAGTTGGACCACTATGGGTTTGCATAATTGATGCCAGACCATCATCGGAATTAATATTTCCCCCATCTTCTGATTCTTTAGTAGCTGCCTCTATTTTGACTCCTCCGTAATTTTGATCAGAACCCAAGGCATAACCATCATTTTTCACAACTCTGGTAGATTCATAATTGCCATTTGCAACACCAACCGACGACAGAGGACCTCCAGTCAGATCAGGGCATCCAATCGCTGGTTCCTCGCTCTTAACATTATAAATCGGCAAAGATGAAGGATTTGTTGGCCCGCGTCTACGCCTTAGTCTATCAGTCTCATCCGGTGCAAACTCTGCGATAACATCGTCAACAATGCTATCACAAGAAAATCCTTTAGCTTTATCATCCCTGCTTTTCTTAAAAACCGACGAAGTGAACATCGATGACAACCTCTGCGCCCCTATCATCGCTGCCGCAGCCGATAGTGAAGATGATGGCCTTTTCGGTTGCGGATCTTTCTTTTCTTGTCTCTTCCTTTTTGGCTTTTCTGCTTCGCCATCCGATTCATCAGAGGACAGAGTTAACCCAGCTTTTGACCAATCCTCCTCCTCCCCTTCGTCCCCGTACCCAAGACCGTCATCGTCCACAATGAAGCCTCGGGCTTCTTCGCGGCGCTTGGCGACGAGCGCATTGTACTCGTCCTCGGCGACAGTATCATAAATAGGGTTATCCAACTTAATTTGATATCCATCGCCATCTGAACGGCGACCACCACGGAGTCGAGCTTTTAGACGTTCCAAGGCATCGGAACGAGCCGATGCCTCGGCTCCTCTTCCCCTTCGTCTGGAAGTCGTCGAAGGCTCTTCATCGGCCATTTCCGTCGCTGTGATCTGATGTTGGGAGAGCAACTATCGATATGAACCAGTTGGTCGCTCGCGATGGGGTTTTTTTAAGGAAAGAGCGGGAAACCGTTCTACTTTTGGCGCGAATATGGCCTATGTCCTGTTTGGTTTAAAAAAAAAAAGAAAAAAAAGGTATGCAAACAAGTGTTGCAGCAATATTTTCGTGGGAAAATCAATCATCTACATTATTTTTATAATCTACTCAATATTTTTAATTTTTTTTATCTCCGAACTCAATCAATAACTTTACTCAGTAATTTTACTTTAATTTTTTTAAAAAAATAAATCTCAGAAGAATAGTTAACATGGTGAAAATGGATGTTTTTTCCCTGCCATGTAAGCATTTTGTTTTAATAAAAAGGGAGGGTAATTATTAAAAATGCCACCGGTTCACTCCATAGCCATTTTGAATTATCAAAATGAAATGACCCTGACAATTTCCACCTCTTCGGATGACGCTGAATTCCCCTCGTTCCTGCTGACGAGTTGAGAGGCAAATGAGAGAAGGGGAGGAAGGGCGAAGAAGAGGAAGAGGATGAGGATGATGATACCTGTAAAGATAATAAAGAGTAGAGAGGTGGGCTGCAAAACACATCGACGTAGACACTAGCGTGGACACCCCCAAAGAAGAAACTGAAACATTTTATAAATTAATGGTGATGGCATTTTTTTTATTATTTTTGAATTTTTTAAAATATTTTTTTTTTAATAAATCAAGCAGAATTCTCTTTACCGGTAATTCTCTCCAAGCATAAATATCATTAAAATAAATTTTATTTTTATTAATTTTTTTATATAAAAAAATTAAATTAAGATATAATTTAAATGCTATATTTAATATTAGTATTATTTAAAAAATATATATAAATTTTATCATGCCTCTAGATTTAGTCAAATTTTTTTTTTAATTTTTTTATAAAAAAAAAAAGTTTCAAAACGAATCATTGGGCCCCCACCAGCTAATGTTGTTTGATCCCCCAACTTGAGCGTAGGATGTAATGCGTTAAGAAAACGCATTTTAACGGGTCTCCCTCGCAAAATTTAGAGGCATGTAATCTACAGCTCGATAACTTGGATAAAGATTCGGTCAGTAACTAAGAATTGGAAAACGTAAATCTGAAAAGAGAAGAAAAGAAATATTGAGATCTGACAAATATTGCATAAAGATTCCGTTTTAATTTCATCGTCGTTTTTAGACACTTTAATCTATTCACACGACACGTACATAATTGGAACACATGACATGTCACCGGACAAAGATCTCTGAATGTCAGTCGAAGTTTTCTCTTACATTTGTCGCATCTCTAAATAAGTTGGAATTTAAGTTTGTTGAATGGGTAGGGAGTAGTTGGGGAAATATCACCGTCGCCAATTAGGATAATCCTCAAGGAGTGAGGGACACACGCATCTATTAGTAGTTAATACTCTGTTTTTTGTCCGAACCCATTTTTCTGGTGACGGTGGGCGTCTGAAAGCATTAGTCACTCGGATTTACTAATCGCAACTTGCAAGAGCAGAGCAGAGAGTGGCAGTCTCGTAATTACGATGAATTATACTACCAAGATTGTGAAGACCAGTCACCTGTCGAATTCTTTATAATAACAAACACCAACAGCACAAAGACGGACACCATAAATTCTTAGGTGCCCATCTACTCCAATCCAGCTTCTGTTTGTTTGGGTTTTAAGTCTCGTTGATTATTCTGTATTGCTGTAATCCCTTAAGGTCGTTAATACCAAGTACGTACTTGGCGTCCAATATTGTCTGTCTATGTCTACATTCTACACAGGGTCCTAGTAAACTGGTGAAACACAAAAGAGGCAGGTCAGTCAAAATACTCGGGACTTATGAGCGTTACTTCACAAAGCGCAGAGTCTCATACGGTTATACTGAAACTCTCCAGTATTTACCATGATGAAAATGAACAACTGAAAGAAGCGGCAATGTCTGCGAATGGGAAGGGATAGAGGGTAGGGGCAAATCAAGAAGGGGAAGATAAACAGCGTAAAGTTACTATTTATGTTAAGCTAACGGCATTTCAGTTTGGCAAAAGCAGCTTATATTATTTATCATTTACATCCCTGCGGTGCGGCTCCCGAAGAAGCTGTAATCTCCTCACCTGACCTCTTTGGCGGTTTATACTTTAAAGTTTACCCCTCCCTCCCACTTAGCCTAGGAGGCTTTCCTGCAATTGATTGTTCGCTCTGCTATTTCCATAAAGTCCCATCATGCCAGCTCTTCTTTCCGTTCCTTAACTCTCTCTTTCTCACTTTCTGCTTATTCCTTCCTTCTTCTCTCCTTCCCTTGTTCGAGCCCTTATCTTCCTCAATTATCGTCATCAATTCATGAGGTCACTCCCCAATGCTTGATTCTTCCTCTCCCGCCATGAACGACCAGCTCTCCAGACCCACCTCAATCTTCGGACTCCGCTTGTGGGTTGTGCTCGGGGTCTGTGTCGGAGCCGCCATCGTCCTGCTTCTCTTCCTCATTTCAATCTGGCTAGCCTCCAAGCGCTCCAAGACTAAACCCTCTCACAGACCATCCATCCCTCCCGTCTCCAAAGAGATCCACGATATTAGAATCGACCATCACCACGATTCCAAGCCGAAAGGGACCCGTATCCTAACCGACCCGTCTCCCGAACTCGACCCACTTTCCGGAATTGAACTGCAGGCTCTGCTCCCGACGTCGGAAGAAGAAAACCCATCGGGGATCAACAGAATTCAATTTGAGATTGGGAAGAATCACAGAATTTCGTTCCCTGAACGTGCTCTGGCTCGGTCGTCTTCACCCGGAAGTGGGGAGGTACGGCCCGTCGATCAGGTGCCTACGGTGATTCCTGAAGTCTCGCATTTGGGCTGGGGCCACTGGTATACTATGAGAGAGCTTGAGGTTGCGACGAGTGGGTTCGCCGACGAGAACGTCATCGGGGAAGGCGGCTACGGAATTGTTTACCATGGTATCCTGAATGACAATGCTCATGTTGCTGTTAAGAATTTGCTCAATAATAGGTACTTTCTTCTCGCATTTTACGGATTAGTGTGGTTTGATACAAAAAATAAGTTTGGTATGTGATGCATTCATAACCCAAGGGGACAAGCTGAGAAAGAATTTAAGGTCGAAGTGGAAGCTATAGGACGAGTTCGACACAAGAATTTAGTAAGGTTGTTGGGATATTGTGCTGAAGGAGCTCATAGGTACTCCCTTGTAATATCTGCAACTACCAATTCCTATTTTACACTGTAATCTATATTCCTTTATTAAGAGCTCTCTGTATGTCAACAAATTCTTCTATTGGTAAAATATTTTTGACAGAATGCTCGTATATGAGTACGTTGACAATGGGAACTTAGAGCAGTGGCTGCATGGGGATGTTGGGCCTTGCAGTCCTCTGACTTGGGAAATTCGAATGAACATTATTCTGGGAACAGCGAAAGGGTATGTGACAAATTGATGTATTGATCTCTGCTTTACTTCCTTTTTATTTTAAAGTATAAACTGATCAGGGTTTTAATTCTACAGGTTAGCTTATCTTCACGAGGGGTTGGAACCAAAAGTTGTTCACCGTGATATTAAATCAAGCAACATTCTAATCGACAAGCAATGGAATTCAAAGGTGTCAGACTTTGGGCTTGCCAAACTCCTTGGCTCTGAGAGCAGCTACATTACAACACGTGTGATGGGCACATTTGGGTTTGTATATTCTCCCTCGTTTTGTGCCATACCCTTCAGTTGCCAGCAATTGCTTGACATCTTTCCCTTTGTCAGATATGTAGCTCCCGAATATGCAAGTACTGGAATGTTAAATGAACGAAGTGATGTGTACAGTTTCGGAATTCTTATTATGGAAATAATTACAGGCAGGAATCCAGTTGATTACAGTCGGCCTCCAGAAGAGGTTTTTCGCACATCTCACTCGTCATTTTGATGCTTCTGCTGCAAACTTAGCTGTTCCTACTTCTTGCTCTTGTAACTGAAAATGATGATTTTCAGGTGAATTTAGTTGACTGGCTCAAGAAGATGGTTAGTAACAGGAAGGCAGAGGGAGTGTTGGATCCCAAGCTCCCTGAGAAACCAAGTTCAAGGGCACTCAAGCGAGCCCTTCTCGTGGCTTTACGTTGCACTGACCCTAACGCACAAAAGCGACCTAAAATGGGGCATATCGTACATATGCTTGAAGCTGAGGATTCTCCTCACAAAGAGGTAACAAAGCGACCATAGTAGAATTTATCAGTCGTTGCTCGGGGTTTTTCTGTCCCTCGCACCGGTTTTCCCACGTTAAACTTCGTGTGTCATGTTCTGTTATTTTCTCTTATTTTACTTTTCTATAATTTCTAATTATTAGTCTTTTTTAATCCTCTGTTCCTTTAATCCTCAATAAGTAGGAAAACATATTAAGTGTTATACATATTGGGAAAACAATCCAAATTTTAAAAAAGAAGATTATGGGAAGTCGCCCTTTCAATTAAATGTAGTACTACTTTTCCATTCACAAACTGTTTTGAATGTGCAATAAGAGAAAGGACCTTGAAGGACTTTTATTTATCGATTAACTTAATAGACATTAATGTTCAATTCTGCTATCACAACCTCTTGAGTTATTCTAGTAAGATCTAAGGTAATTTGCATCTTAGCAATGTTACGATCTCCTGCTTTCTAAGTAAACACTAAATGCAAAAGAATACCACGTTGTATGCAATAGATGGTAAGTATTACGTATATCCCTGATATTTTCATGTACGTACCACCACGAAGCTGATTTTTGCCACTTTTGTCAATACAGGATCGGAGGGCAAAAAGTGATGCGAGAAATTCAGCTAATGATGAGGATAAATTGAAAGAGGAGGCAACTGTGTCTGGTGATGATGGTAAAGTTTGAAAGAGAGGTGCAGCAAAAGCTAGTGAGACCAGACCACATCTTCAAGGAGAAAAGCAACGAATTATGCATAGCTGTATCTATAACGACTGAGAATCTTGTGGTGCCCAACGCCCTTTCTTTACAACCTCTTATTAGCAAATGCCAAACTCGATTTTAATACACCAGGCTTAAGCATAATTTGGTCTTGTATATATTTTTTGGCTTCTTAACCCACCTACTCCATAGCCTCAATACCTTCAGAAGGAGACCTGCTTCATTTTCTCTGTTCGCGCCTTTGCCTTTATGGAGGGAAGCTTGTAGCTTTATCATCAATTGTAAGGTGGCTGTTATAAGTCTTTTGTTTTGATCTTCCTGAACTTGACTTTATTAGAAACACAGTGCATTGTCGAGATTGTTTTTTACTACAGCAAACAACACTCAAAGATGAGATGATACGAGACTGTCAATTTTGTGTTTTTTATTTGGGTTTGTTTTATGTAACTTGCCCTCTGATAACTTTGTTTTGTCCATATCTTGAAACCCTCCTTTTATGATCAAGTTTGATAGCTCTGTATGCGGTATCCGGCTTGGAATTGAGGAAGAAGTTCCAAAGATAGGATCAGGTTCTTCCTTGAAGGGTTTCCTGTTTAGTCTTTAATATATTTTTCCCAGATAGTAACTTTCGTAAACATAAAAAGAGCATTGAACGGCTTAAGGTGCGGGCATCCATTTGTTAGAGAAAGAAAGAATCTATGCCGTTTTGGTTCCCGGAATGGGGATGGACTCAAATTTTCGGAATTGATATGTGGCCCCACTCTAGCAAATGCCCTTTCAATGGTCTAACTTTGTGGATGCACTTGACGGCCATTAACCCGGCCTGGTTCCCCACAAGCCATGTGCTGCTGCTTATTAGTACAGTTATTTCGCTGAAAAAACCATGTGCCGGTAACGAAACTTGAGCCTCGTGCTCGTAGTCACAATCTACCGAAAGGCAGCACATAATAATAGACAGAAAGAAATATGTGCACATTTAAACAAAAGCTAGTCATAATAAATAACCGCGGAGAGCCACATTAAGGGGGAAAAGACTCCGAATTCCTCACAAATCTGAGAATCAAAATGAACGGATAATCCAAATATATTCACATGCCCAAAATGTTACACCCTATAACCATGCAAAGATTGTCACCGTGGCCAGTAACATCCGTTGCAGTAGCTTGGCTGGTTTGTCCCCGTCCGCGAAGTTTGCAGGACTTTGGGGTGGCTGGTTCCCTCCCGCGGCATCTAATGCAGCGGGTGGAGGCGGAGAAACAGGAGGGGCATCACAAGTGCCAAACGTAGTGTTTGCCTGTTCATATGTTGCAAATACTCAGTTGAATGTTGAAGTTTTGCAAATACTCAAATTGTAACTACTAACTAATACATACACCTCTCACTTCATACTCTCATTTACATCTTCACATACCCTAATATAACATCGATTTGTAACCTCGCTATGTTAAAAAGCAATAACAAGTATGGAAAAGGTGGAGGAAATAAAACCTTGCAATACGCAATGTTGTCACATCCGCAAGTCAGATGACCATTGGCTTGGTCAACAGCTTCTGGGGCTCCTCCGCCATCACTCGTCTTGAACAAAAGTCATCATCATCAATAAATTATGAACTATTTTCCCGAGCTCAAGTACATAACACAATCAGCAGGATTAAGGATTTGAGAATCCACGTACCTGGTAATAATCAACAGCAATGAAATTTGGCCATCGTTTGCCACCTGCATCATAGCAAGTTTTCATCATGTTCAGTAATGGAGCTGAATTGTCAGCACAAGCCTGTGATCGATTGGGAGTCGAATGAAAGAAGTTCTGGAGAACCAGGGATCTGGATTTTGTGTTCATTGATGGTGACTCGGCACGATTCGGACAAGAACCTGCTACCATCCCTTCATCTCCATCTGAAATCCCCCCACATAAACAAAACTAGTCTTAAGCTCTGTAACAAAAAATGAAAAGCACATCAAACATGTTTCTCATTTTAGTCCTAAGATTAAACTCACATTGATTTTCAACCACATATTTCCACTGGTAAGCAATGCCCTCAGAAGCTTCCTTGTTAGATTTGGAGGTGAAGACGACCAAGCGTTGATTCTTCTGCACCATGTCATCGACGGTAGGCCAATCTCCGCCATTCTTTGGCATCCGAGACAGTGGGAACATGTACTTGCTGAGGCCAGAAGATTGGAAGATCTTAGTTAGGCCATTAGGGGATGTGACGTAGTCCTCAATGAAGATGGTGACAATTTCTGAGGGATTTTTGTCCAGAAAGGATCGAATGTCTTTGAGCACGTTGACGGCAGGTTGCTGAGGATACAAAGTTAGTGAAATCAGAAATTTAGGATTGACTGAGGGGCACAGGAACATGTTACACCGTATGACATATTGACAAGAACCTAATTAAGTTTCGAGGCGATAGCATGGATGAACAGAGTCACGCACTTACGAATGCAGTGAAGTTGTAACAGTTGCCTTGAGCAGAGTGACATAACCATACATCATTTTGAAAGTCATACATGTCCAACATAAGTCCTCGAACTCCATTCTGCACATCCAACAGCCAAGTCAGAAACGATGTGTCAGAAACATGTGATCCTATCCTAATCTATGCTAAATGCTGATAACTTTTTCGTCACATTTGCAAATTGAGGAATCACAATTGCAACCGTACCGAAGAAATCAATTTGAATATAATTATATTACTTTCTCAGGAGATGGCGAATATTTTTAATGAATCACATGATCCCCACTGTCCGCTAACTCTGTGTTTTTGTTTTCAATTTTAATATTCTTTTCACGATGCATGGCTCCCCAAAAAGAAATCGTTCCACTATACCCAAATTAAAAAGGCCGCGTGGATTACCTACTATCTGTTATAATAAAATTAATAATTATTAATAATATTGTAAATCTTGTCTGAACTGAGAATAAAAGAAAAATAAGAGCAACCAGAAATGCATATGCTTAAATGAGTATTTTAAAACGCATTTATAAACCACGCCCATTCATTAGTTAGCGAATCCGATGCTCCCCGACTTTGACAAAAAAAATGGAAGTGAAATCTGTCTATTTCCTTGTTAATGAGGGTGTTTTATTAATTTCAAGTTGGCATTACAAATTTTGAATGAGTTTAAGAGATTAAGAAATAAGAAGAGAGAGAGGGAGAGAGTGAGATTAAAAATAGCACATTCGGGAGAACTGTTCGACAGAATTTTCTGGCAAAGGAAAGAGCGCATTTCTCTTGGATTATGGGAAAAAGGAAGCACATACTTGGAGTTGAGCGGCAACAGTGTCTTCCTGATTCATAGGAGCTACGAGGAAAGAGCCGGTGGCCGATCTAGCTCCGGCAAGGGCGTAAGAGTTGTGAGTGGTGAGCCACGAATACCGATTGAACGCCAAACCTGTCACCTAAACAACAAACAAAAAAGCTTCAAAACAAATTAATAAAATGAAAATGGAAAATGCGATCGACCTTGGTAGCGGGACTCGTAGGGTGGATCCGGGCACATCTGGGTCGGGTATTCCCATTCGCGGGGCACGTCTGGCAACTGAGGCCGCCGTCGCATTTGTTCTGCGACCCACATGTTTCTCCGATCTGCAACCACATAACGCATACCAAACTATAAAATATCAGAAAGGATTATTAACATCGAACAAGAGGAAGGAACCAGAAGAAAGAAGAGGACCTTGAGGGCGGACGAACAGGAAACCAGACAAATTGCGATTACAAGGGGAGAGGTAAGTAAATTACGATGGGAAACAAAGGCCTGCAGAAAATGAAACAGCGAGAGGGGAATGATGAGTCAGAAGGAGAGGGGAATAAGTAAAAGGGAAGAGAGGGCATGCATAGGCTTGCCTTCATTGGTTTTGAGTCTGGGAGCGGAGGCTTCTCCGTGAGAGAGGTAGGAGCTGAGGGTTCTGTGGATGTGTGCCTGGGGAACAGACCTGAAGATGATGAAAGAGAAAAAGGGAAGGAAGATGAGGGAAAGAGACGTGGATTTGGTGAGGGAGGGAGAAGGGGGAACGGAACGGACGATGTCAAATGTCACAGCTCCATTAGGCACATTCACCTTCTGTCTTCCACCCTCTCAACCCCGCTCTCTCTCTCTCTCTCTCTCTCTGTGGCAACATCGAATATAAGATTTAGGAAGGGTGCTGCTTCCTTTAAATAAACCATCATCCTTTGTATTTTTATGAGGGCCGGCTATTCAGACAACCGAAACACTAGTTCAGGAATCAGGATGCTCGGTTATAGTCTGAATGGCGATCGAATCATAAGTTGATGATATATTTAATTTTTTCTCCACACTTTATAAATTCGACTTATAAATATAGGAATTTGAATAGTACACAAAAATTATTACATTCGATTTGTATGTGTATAAATTTAATTTAATTTGTAAAATATATTTTGTATGACTTCTTTATATTTACGTTTTTATCTTAAACTTCAACATATTTTTTTCGAAAAGAAGAAAAACAAGGAAGGAAGAGCATGGAAGACTGGCATATAGAAAGACGAGGTGTGACCGGGGGGGGGGGTATAATAAGAAATGAAATATTCAAAGAACTAAAGAAGGGGAGATTCAATTAGATTGGATTGGGACACGTAATATGCTTGGGGTGTAAGGAAGGTCAGTGTCATACGTAATTTAATTCGAATAATTAGTCCCTTAGGTTATTATGAGCGCATCTTATCTGGACGCACATCAAGATGTCTCTGTCCTTCATATTTTGTATGATGCAAAATTGCAAAATACTACTCCACTTCCCCTCTCCCTCACTTTCCTCCCAACAAGAGTACAACAACCAAAAAAAAGCCACGCGTCTCATGCACCCTTCCTTCTGCTTGCAACGTCGCCCCCCCCCCCCCCCCCTTTTCAACTGAATTAAGTGGCGCCGAGCTTTTATTGTAAATGGGGAATGGTTAATGATAAACAAGAGAACAACTTGGGCTTACGTGTTCGGCCGGATCGGATTCTTCATTAATCTAAACCAAATCCTGGAAAGAGACGCGATGATTACGTATAGCGTGCAATACAGGTGTAAAATTTAACACATTTATATTTATAAATCAACATGTCGTGCGTATCTCGCATGCTTTTTGTACCAAACAAATATACGTACTTACGTATTTTAAACAAAAAAAAAAGGAAAAAACGTGGACTTGCGGCTCTCCAGAATAATGATTTAGTCTACTAATGAGGAGATGCCTTATTACTTTTTTTTTTTTTGGTGGCCAACAAACGAACGCGTGCTAAGTTTGTTTGTTTTTTTATACAAATAAGTTTGTTTTTAAAGTGAAGTTTCCATGATAAAAAAATCAATTTTACTTTTTTAATTTTAAAAAAGGACTCATGAGTGAGACATGAGCCTGAGAACTTACCCAACAATCTTGGGCCGGAAAAGTGGGCCTAAAGATTAACCTATGAGCGTTTTTTTATTTCGTACAATCTATGAGCGTGTTGAATACGTGGAGGAAGACTAGGGATTAAAAAAAATACAATGAGATTGTAACCAAAAAAACATATAATGAGAATAGTGCTTAGTTTTAGATACGAAGGCAATTAGCAACTTATTTTATTTAATATTGATATCGTCTAAAAGAAAATAAGACTCTATCCTATTATAAGTGAGTTTAAATCTTTTCTAAAAATTTCTTTAGCAAAAGAAAAAAAACAAGGAGAATAAGAAGCAGCAGCATTTGAATTGTTGGCCTCAATAAGGGAAGAAACGCGTATGAATCAATCGTTCTATTACTCCAATAATTAAATAGTGATGCATGTAAGTAGACAGTACGAGAAGTCTGAACAAAAGGCATAGAATGCTGAAGAAGCAGTGAACTAGTGGCTGGAAATATTGTATCAGTGAAAAGGGGAAAATAAATGTGCATGGATTCCAAAAATAACAAGGGAACGAAACAAGTGTAAGCCATGTCATGTGGAAGCCAAGAAACTTGCTACTGCCAAAATAAGAGCTGCAGAGTGCAGCAAGTCGGCGGGTCTCATGCCTTTCGAATGGGAAGGCTGGACTCCTCCGTCACCCACGGCCGCGGGTGGTGGCGGAGATATCACAGGCACATCGCAAGTCCCAAACGTAGCATTCGCCTGCACGTAAATTCAACCAAAGTCATTTTAAAAGCTCATTCCCCAAAAGAGAGACAGTATTCAAGAAAGAGCGATAGAAATATAGGACCTTGCAATAGGCGATGTTATCGCAGCCGCAAGTGAGATGACCATTAGCCACATCAACAGCTTCTGGGGCTCCTCCGCCATCACTCCTCTTCAGTTGAGAAATACGGCGGATCAATAACACACACACACACATGGCGAACAGAGATGAACAGGGGAATATTGGTGATCAAATCAGGAGAGGAGGTACCTGGTAAAAATCAACAGCTATGAAATTGGGCCACCGATTGCCCGATGCTTGATAGCAAGTGCTCATCATGCTAAGCAGTGGCGCTGAATTGTTGGCGCAGGCTCCCTCTGCAACAGGGTTCGTGGGAAAATAGTTTAGCAGAACCAGGGACTTGGATTTGCTGTCCATCGCCGACGACTCTGCGCGATTCCCACATGATCCAGCTTTCATTCCGTCATCCCCATCTGACCATTCGTGCACATAATATATCAACATCGATCGATCCATAATCAAACCTGATATATATATATATATATATATATAATATATAGAAAAGGCTCACATTGGCTTTCAACGACGTAGTTCCACAGGTAAGCAATGCCCTCGGAAGCTTCTTTGGATGACTTGGAAGTGAAAATGAGGAGGCGCTGGTTCTGATCCACCATGTCATCGACGGTGGGCCAATCAGCGCCGTCCTTGGGCATTCGGGAGAGAGGGAAGGAGTAGTTGGAGAGGCCAGAAGCGTTGAAGAGGTTGGAGAGGCCATTGGAAGAAGTGACGTAGTCTTCAATGAAGAGGGTCACTATCTCAGTTGGGTTCGCTTCCAGAAACGATCGTATCTCTCTCAGCACGTTCATGGCAGGTTGCTGCTCAAATCAAATCAGATATATGCGCCTTTCAATTTATTACTACTAATAACACCCAATTACCCAAATCAATCAATTACACTTACAAATGAGGTTAAGTTGAAGCATTGCCCATCGAAGGAGTGACACAGCCATATATCGTTATTGAAGTCATACATATCCAGCATAAGTCCTCGAACCCCGTTCTGCATATCATCATTATGCACCCAACCACGAAAAAGAAAACCACATTGGGGTGTGATCGATGGTAGATATATATTCGCTTTTAATTATATTATCTTATAATATTCTCAGCCATTAATTGACAACTCACGCTATATCTCTACGTATTTCTCACATGTATATATATGTAGCTCATAAGCGTCTATTGGATTGAGTTCTAAAAGAGAAGCAGCCAATTAAATGAGACGTATATCTTACTTAAAATACTTTTCGACTAAGGTATCTAAATTGATTGTTGGTCTTATCTTCTTTAGGGATCCCTCTCACGTGAATACGTGATTGTGTTCGTGCAGGTCTCTCATGATATTGCTATCCTCACTTAGATACTGTTAGATTAAATTTTGTTAAATGTAACAGCTATATGGATTAGCATTAATTAATTAGTCAAAATATTTAATCTTGTTTTAAGCAAATGGTCCTTCTTGTTTTTCTTTTGATATTGAGCTTGAAACAAATTAGACCCCAATTCCATGTGCATATTCTGCAATAAGTTGATTCATAGGTAAGCTCCAACTTAGAGCTTATTAGTGGTCAATAGAGATGCTCACGGAATAAGTCGGGACTGAGACAACTCTATCTCATGTCTTATCTCGATATAGTACACGGGATATAAAATGTGTCCCGTGTTCCGTCCCATCCTGAATTTATCCCAGTCCTGTCAAGAACGGGACGGAATTCCTTATCTCAATTTTTTTTAAAAAAATATTATAATAAAATTATCTCAATAAAACATTCTATATAAAATAATACGACAATTTCCTCTAAATACTAACATTTCTCCATGATATAAAATGATAACTTATACAGATAAGGGAAAAAAATAACAGTAAATAAGAATTAAAATATCTATATGAAAGTTACGACTGGTGAGACATGTGACCGTGAGCAAATAAAATGTGAGAGAAGAGAGAAGGAGGGCCTAAGACGAGTGGATATAGTGAAAAAGATAAGATAATGCAATATAATTTTTTTATATGAGCTGAGATCTGACCCTTCTCTCTATCTCGTCCAATAGCTTCCCGTCTCGATCCTTTTTAGGACAGGACGGACTCGTCCTAAAACTATCAGGACTGAGTCAAGATACCTAAGACATGACAGAGTTAGATACCTCTAGTAGTTAGTAGTTTCCTATCATGATGGAAGATAGTAATATATTGGGCTCTTTCTTAATATATCATTCTTATTTACCATAGAGCTTGCTAGAGGTATGCTAATTAATTGGAGAAAACAAACAGTGGACATAATTGAAGAAGGAGATCCTAAGACGAGTGAACATAGTGAAAAAGATAAGATAATGTAATATATTTTTTTTATATGAGCTGAAACCCGACCCTTCTCTCTGTCTCGTCTAATAGCTTCCCATCCCAGTCCTTTTTAAGACAGGACAGACCCGTCCTAAAACTATCAAGATTGAGTCAAGACACCCAAAATAGGACAGAGTTAGACACCTCTAGTAATTAGTAGTTTCCCATCATGACGGGAGATAGTAATATATTGGGCTCTTTCTTAATATATCATGCCTATTTACCATAGAGCTTGCTAGAGGTATGCTAATTAGTTGGAGAAAACAAATAAACGTGATATATATATCCCATAGTCGTTATAGTTGACTAGAAATAGACTGCTGGAAGTTATGAATCGTTGTTAAAAATCGAAATTGCAAATGACTAATTTATAATAGGAAGAGAGGTTACATTGAGTTGAGTGGTGACCGAGTCTTCCTGGTTGGTTGGGGCTAGAATGGTGGATCCCGTGGCCGACGTAACACCGGAGCGAGCATACGAGTTGTGCGCCGTCAACCATGAATACTGGTTGAACGCCAGGCCCTTCACCTAACCACATCAACGCAAGAATCAAAATTCACCGTTTCATTAATTTTCACATCAAACTGAAGCACTCCAAAACAATCATCTGGGATCAAACCTTGGAAGTGGGGCTCGTAGGCTGTATCCGAGTGCATCTGGGTCGGGTGTTGCCATTTGCAGGGCAAGTCTCACAACGGAGACCCGCGTCGCACTGATTACCCGAGCCGCATGTTTCTCCTAACTGTTTCGTTCCTTCCAATGAAAACATATCGAATTTAAATAATTCTTAACGTAAGTGCCAAAATCTGAACCATCATCTATCAGTCATCACAACAACAAAATGAAGACCTTAAGGCCGGACGAAGTGGTCAACAGGCCAAGGACCACTAAAACGACTTGAATTTGCGAGGTGCCAATGCTGCCCTGTAACCTCTGGAAAAAGAACACGAGTTGGTTAGGTTATCATTTCAAACAGCAGTTCATTTGCATCAACACAGAAACTTGTATCCCTGCCATGAAATAACAGTAGCTGGCTAGGTAGCTTGCCTTCATTTTGGGTTTGGCCCTTCGGATAAACGAATTTTCCAGTTGGAGAATTGTGAGAGGCCTATTATATGAAGGCTGGCAAAAGCAGAAGCTAACAGGAAACCGAGGACTTGATCAATATTCAATTAGAATTAAGAATGATGGTGGTCTTCGTTTTCGTCACTGTGTTTGCTTTTTATAATTGATCTGATCATGAGTTTGAGGGCGAAATATTTGAATGATTCGGCCCACGTACGGTAGAAGAAAACCGAGCATGTTGTTGAAGGGAAAACTTGTCGGGGTAGGTTGAATGTTCAAATTCTTAGTGGTCAAAGGACAAAAAAGGCCGGAAGGTTTCCCCTCCCGATTTCTAGAACTATATACCAATTTCAACTTGGATGACAACATCAATTAGCTAAAGGCGAAACCCATCATCATACGCGGTTATGCCTGAGAGGAATGCTTCTTTCTGACACATACGTACTAACGCTTTTCAACTCAATCCATGAAGTTATTGAGTCGAAAGAAACTTGTATTGCTTGGTCAAATGACACCGAACATGGAAGAATGAAAAGATATTTAAAACGGTAAATTTCAGGAAAAAATTGTGGCCATGCTTAAAAACTTCAGAATAAGTTTGAGATAGTCCTATGTGTGTATTTGACGGGATCGAAGATACTTTGTTCAAAAATAAAAGGAAGAAAAGGAAGAAATGATACGCGGCAAAAGAACTCGGAAAAGTACAACTTTTTATATTTATGACAATACACTAATTTTAAAATAGTCCGTAACACCAAATATTCCAGATATTATTTAAACAGGAATATAATTGTCAATGAATTGTAATATGATATATTTTAAGGTTAACCTGTAGAACAATAAATGATTATTAATTCTGCTACTGTGCTGGCTATAAAATACTAGTCAATGTATTAGACTTGTAAACCATCAGAACAATTCGAATATTAATCAAATATATCAATCAATATTGAGTACAAAATTTATATAAGTTATACTATTTAAAAAATTATAAATAATTTTTTAAATGATATGAACTATTTCTTATCATGAGAGGTTGATATTTACATTTTTAACGCCAATAAGAACCAAGCTTCCCTTAAAATTTAAAAAGAGTTGCTAATTTTTTTGGAACAAATATTAGACTCTCGGGTTTAGGCTAGCCTGGAATTTTCTAGGATGACAGGCCCAAAAACCTAAAAAAAATGGATTTTGGACCAAACAAGAGAGTTTATGGGCCGAAAAGAGTTGTTTTAGACTCTTGGGTTGTTTAGGCTAGGCTGAAGCGTTCCCTTCCCTCTATTGAACGAACGCACACAATCTTGATATTAATACGGTCGCACTTCTTTTATGTTGAATATTTCAACTACCTAAACCTAGACACACGCTTATATCAGCAGCAGACCTTGATATTACACCACGTGTTTTGAAACAAAATGAAATGTGAACCGGAAATTTAGAGAGACGAAATGGTTATGAAACTCTTTTTTGTTGTGGTGCACATTCCTCGGGGAGTTCTAAATTTCCGGAGTATCCTCAAGATCCCACTGGAACAACATTCCCTGGGAAGTGTGCCAAATCCTTGCTTGACAATTGATAGGAAGGAATCACAAATCCATGGATCGTTTGTTTGTTTCCAATTTGCTCAGGAGAGCTCTCTCTTGTATCCTCACCTACATGGGATTTATTTAAAGACTAACAAACTCGTCTGATTCCTAATCCAGGAATCTCCAAAAAGTGTGCGGTTCTTCCCAGTTATGTCCAACTTCGATGGTTTAAGAACAAGCACACATCTAAATATACATTAACCTCGAATTTACCATTTCTTTCACATAACTATGCGTTCAAACCTCAACCATCATGTTGTTGTTCTTGAACGACACGCATCTTTTATCACATCAGGCTCCTGAAAATAGGAATTACTCTTTCAAAAAGGGTGGCTGGGTTGGGGAGAATAAAGAGGAGGCACAACCATGGTTAAAAAAATAAAAACCAGAATAGGCAACAACTTTGAAGTGGTATTGTCAAAATTTGTGTACAGAGGGCCACAAGGCGCTGGCAAAAATTAGCATCCTCAATTGATGTATTTAGTATTTACATCTACATATTAACATTTAATAATTGTATCAAAAAATCAAATCCCTGTCCTAACACTCAACCTCTCTGCTACTGGCTACCCAAAAAATTCCTATTCCCGTCTAACACAAATCCAACTGTCAGATTCCGACCAATTTGGCGTCTGATTCGTCGCCAACTCCCGGACCCTGTCCTCCGACAAACAGGTACTGGACAGGCGCGACGATTCGAATTTCCATTCACACCAGTCATCAGATTCCGGTGAATTCAGAGCTGAGGTTGTTGTATTGGAGACCCAATCTGGAAAATCGAAGTGACTTCTCGGCGACGTCGACGGTTCTTTCACACGCTCTAATGAAGCAATTTCGTTGGCCACAAAGGGATGCTCCAAGAGCTCCTCCGCCGTCCATCTCTCTGTAGGATCCTTCACCAGACACCTTCTTAGGAAGTCCTTCCCATCTTCTGATAAATCATTGGGAATTTCGGGCAATTCGTCCCCTGTCCCAATCCGCATCAACAGTGAGAAAATATTGGATCCATCCTTGAAATCCCAGGCAGGTTTTCCGGTGAGCATCTCCAGCACAGCACATCCGAGTGCCCATATATCGGCCGGAGGTTCATACTCATCGTCATTTACTGATTCCGGGGACATACACATGGGAGTTCCCCTGAGCTCATACTTGATTTCTTCGTCACTCTGCTTCCCCCCTGACTTCTTGGCGAGTCCAAAGTCGGCAATCTTGACGTCGCCATTGCCAAAGAGAAGAATGTTGGGAAGCTTTATATCACAGTGGACGAACCCGTTGGCGTGAATATGTCTGAGCCCCTGGAGGATGGACCTGGTGTATCGGCTGACATGGGATTCCGGCAAGCGACCGCCGCAAATTTTGAGCTGATCAGCAAGACTACCGCCGGCGGCGTATTCCAGGAACAAATTATAATACTCGACACCGTTTTCAAAAGTAGAATCATGACCGAAACACCTGATGATCTGGGGGCAGCGTCCAAGGCGATGAAGCACGCACTGTTCGTTCTCGAGGGAAGAAGAAGAGAAGACATCAGCAGACTTGGCGGCGGCAGGAGATGAAAATTGAGCAGAAACTCCTCTGGGAATGGCCAAGTGAACTGAAGCAAAGGTTCCGGTGCCGAGAGACGCTCCTCGATTCCACTCCATGGAAGTTGTTGCTTTGTGAGAAAGAAGCAAAAGAATGAAAGAAAAAAGGAAGCTCTGAATTTACTAGAGTGAGAGAGATGGAGAAATATATATAGTGGGGGGAATGAAAGAGGTAGGGCTAAAGGAAAAGCAAAATTGAAGCACGTGATAGGTGAGGGAAGGGGATATTTTGAGTTTCCTAATATGGCGGAATTAGCGTACCATCTCAGCGCGACTCCCATGCTGACCGACTGCTCCAATAGGCTCTGTACTCCTACTATTCAATATTTAGGCAACTTCCTAAGCTCCTGAGGACTTCTTCTTTATGTTTACTTTCACAAGTTTTACGAATTCATCTCTGCCACTTGACCCTCTGAATCTTATCCGTTTTCCTTCTTCTTTTTTTAATTAACTTTCAATTCGACCCTTTTCTTCGACTTTTATAAATTGCATTCTATTACTGTAGCTCATCCACATCTCATCGCGTAATTTCCCCCGCACGCCGCGCTGTCTGTTAGTGATCTGCTTCCTATTGCTCGCCTTTAGGTGAAATTTATCTTATTGCCTAACTAATTAGGATTCATTTTCGATTGCTCTAACTTGGCATGCACCACCCACTAATTTAACATCTCTTCTCTACAGCTTCACCCTTAATCCCATTCTGTTCATCAAATTGTTGATTACTGGCGCAATTCAATCGCTGAATTATCTTGTTCCGGAACCTTTTTTTTTTTATAGTCTTCCGGTCGTCCTACGGAGAAACTAATCGAACAGCTACTGTGTAGAAGAAGTGCAAAGATTAAGACGTAATCGGGGATAAAAGCACGTGATAAATAAGTTAATCTTAATCCTCGGTTTCTTATTAATTGAAAATTAGTGATCAGATCATATGGGAGAGCTTTCACATCTTTTGATTTATATTCCACGTAATGGATATTTGACCCCGTTTTCTACTAACCCAAAATAATAATAATAATAAAAAAGTATTCCCACGATTAGCTTCGAGCTTTGCATACAAATGATCGGATTCATATGTATGTTTGTCCCGTCGAAATGTCGCATGTGGCACTCGCAAAACGTGCATTTAATTCAGATTCATATAAGAATATAAATGCTGTCGACATCTTTTCCATATCTCGCGCATATATTTGCCCACGTTATAAAAGAAAAAGTCTGTATTCCACATGTTTTCTCACTTTTATACATCTTCTATCTCATCTGTCGATATAATCGTTTGTGGAATCTTAGGATAAATCACATTATTCATGACTCTTGAGAGGTGCAATTTTTATAATTTTAATACTTTACATGTTTCTTCCTATAATCTATAAAATATTGAGAATTTGATATTAATCTTAAAAACTAAGCATAATAGCACCTGTAACTTCTCATGTACTCAGCCCAAAACGTGACACGGTATTTAATCATGGGTAAATTAATATGGATAGCTCCCATTGAATCGTTGAGAAGACAAAACCATCCTTAACGAGAGATCAAATGCCGAGTCTAGCTATATAGCTTGGATGCCGTGGCAGATTGGGTCAATAGGGGAGATTTAAAATTTTAGAGGGGCTGATCGTAAACTTAAATGATTGTATCTGAGGGGGGTTTTGGGAAAGAAGAGGGTCAAGAAAAGGAAGCAAGCATGTGAGGGCCGGGGCATAGGAGGGAAAAGCGAGAGAAGGGTGGCATGGGCCACAAAATTTGGAGGAAATGGAAGGGTAAGCATGTGAGTGCAGCAATGACGCCCGGATTTGCAGCAAATTAAATGCCCTCTCAAGTGGTCTCCAATTGCTGACCCTCAAAACACACAATTGGTTAATATATTAATTAAAATATTAAACAAAGAGAACATAGATTTTTCTTCTTCTTTTTCTTATGGAATACTGTTTTATAATTAATTATTATTTTAATGCTATAGAAGATAAAGTATACATTCTTATTTAGTCTCGCACCCTCCCACCATTTTTTTTAAAGCCTTTTCCAACAAATTGGTGTCTTCCGAGTTTTTGGAATTAGAAAATTGGGGCTAGAGGGACAAATTTGTGACAATCTTTTTTATTGGATTAACAAATAAACTACTACCCATCATTAACATAAAATCTATTTAATTAATTTAAATAGATTAAAAAAATAATTTAATTATTTACAATGATTGTATGTAAATTTTTTTAAAATATCAAATTTAATTATGTTCATTTAAATAACTCTTGATAAAAATTATCTCAATATGCACAATTAAATAATAATATTTTAAAAAATTATAATTTTAAGAGATAAAGTGAATTATGATATTATATTTAATTATGATCAAATTAAATTTTCTATTTATCTCTAAAATTTTAAGACCAGCAGAAGGAGTATACTAATAATTTAAATAAGAAAAGGTGTATATGGGGGAATTCTTGCCACCAGCCCCACCATTTTTCGCTTCCGCCACGGTATCTTCCTATTCTAATTAAAAATATAATATTATATAGAAAGTATTTATACTCTAAAAAATGTATATATATAGAAAGTATGAGCTCATATCCTACTTACTTTTTAACTACATCTTTGTAGTTGTAGTTGTAATTGTAATTTGTAATTATCCACTTAATTAGCAATTCCATGATCGCGTCACAATTAATCAGAGGGAATCGGCATAAATTGGATTTACTCCAACCAATCAATCAATGATGAAGATGGATTCGCAATAGATTTCATGGAGTTGCTTTTAGTTGTCAGCAAGTGAGGATACATATATTTTATACAAAATTCACGTGAAACAACAAAATGATGCAAAATGCCACCCCAAATGACCACAGCTTTCATTCAGACCAATCACTTGCCCCACAATTTATCCCATCGATTGTTCTACATGTCGCAATTCATAGGATATACATAAATATATACTATTATTTTAGCCGATTGCTCTGAGCAGTTCGTTTCTCGAAAATCTTCAAAATCTCTAGTGGGAGTTGGTCGGCGATTGATCTCACAGACGTGGATTATTGTAAACATTACATGCAAACAAATAAACGGAGAAAAGGGAAGCGTATCCGCGGTTTATTAACGCCTATAATTTTATTTTTTTTAGAAAAACTGGTAAAAAATTATTGTTTAAAAATTCCATTGAACATAAGCCTTGACTTGCAATTAAGGGGCGCTTAATATGATTTTGTAACTTACGGAGGGTCGTGATGGAAAATTAATCGGAACTTTTATACACACAAAATAATTACTTTTAATATTTTAATATAAAATTGATCTTGTATAAAATATGAGACTTACCTATCTATTATAAGTAGTGGGGGGGAAATAAATGGGTGGGCATGTGGTGGGGTGTTGAAAGTGAATGAGAATTGCGGCGCCGTCTGGGAGCACACGAGACAGCCTGTGTGGGTTAAAATGGTGGCGAGTGGGAGTCATTGGCTGAGAAACAAGCGACAAGTTACGCCAATCCAGAGGCCAACTTGCTTGTAAGTTGTAATTCAACTGCCACAAATCAGGGCCTGCTCTGCTTCATACTCATCACTCCAATTATTCCCCATTCAACCCCCCCCCCCCCCCGCCATACCTCTATCCGTTCCGATCCATTCCATTATATTATTAATTACTGTCGCTCTTGTTTTGGTTTTATACCTGCTTATCCAAATGAAATGAAATTTAATTTCACTCGATTTCACTGTCAGTAATAATGTCCTATCGAATATTTCCGGTATTCATGCTCTCCCCGTAAAAGGAACATACCTTGTTTATCTTTATATTTTAACCAACGACCATACCACGATTTGTGTGAGCGAGGCTACTAGAGGAGCCGTAAATTCTGGTGCCACCGTCCCTTCAGCTTTGGAACCCAAACACCATAACTACCAATCTACGAGGTCCCGCCACAAATACTTGCATACTCGCAATCTCACCCTACCCTACCTACCACTTTCTTACCCCACCAACAAGTCAGTGGCTCCAGTTTCAAGAACCCACATCCCCCTTCCCCCTCACGTGCATCCTAACTACTTCTCCAACTTCACCACCCTTCATCTTATGTCTTGCGACATTCGATCCTTCAGAGTAAAAGCAAGATCTTGGAATGGCCCAGTGACGGTGAAAACCGACGTGATGAGGCTAATTTGGGGAAAATACAGAGTAATCAAGGAAGCATCAACGTTCGATCGTAGTGTCGACTCAATTTGACAAACACCCGTGAGAAATAGGGGTGACGGGGGCAATTTTGTCCCTTTCACAGCGGCGATTTTGTATCCCACGGGAGAGAGAGAGAGAGGTCGGATCCAGAGAACCGCTCGCTCCTCCTCCTCATTCTCAGCCCTCCTGTCTGTTTCAACCTCCGGGCCCACTTACGAGGCCTGGCCGGGCCCATTAATTGATTTTGACCCTTGGGAATCACATATCCCCGTATTTTGCTTCCCCTCATGCGCCGCACACTTGCTCCCACGCCACTGATCTTTAATTTTTTATTTTATTATAAATTAAATAATGATGATGTATATTTGCAGATCAAGTTGGGGGCTTTGAGCAGTTCCTAATCAGTGATTGGAGGCAAGTGTGGCATTTGGGGAAGAGTAGGGTAGGTGGGCAACTAGACAAGGTCAGAGTCACTGTCTAGGCCTTTTGAAGGCCTCATGTTGATGTCAGGGAAGTTGCATTGAAGATTCGCATTTCACGACATGAACCAAGTCCAGTCCAGGTTCATGGTTCACACGCCATGCCCTTTGGGGTTCCCACTACATTATTCAGGAAACATTCTAAGGCTGGATGCCGCCTTCTGATCCTCCAATGTTTCCGTTCCTATTTTCATCCTCATCGTTTACTAGTCAGCCAAAGTCAGCCCTTTATTTGACCTCCACCCCTCCCATTCACCAGCAAGTTTCTATACTAGGGTTCCCCAGCTTTCTGAATGACACCATAATATCAATATATCATCACAATCTGCCTCCACAATATTCTAATCTCCTCCTACGTCTTCTTGCTTCTTTTCCAGCCGACTCCATACTTTTCTAATCAGGCCCTTCATTTTATTAGGATTTAGGATCCATGCACCTGGACTCTCAACTTTATTTTTTTTATTGCCTTTTACCACAAGGACTAATTGGACTCGGGGATGTGACGTGTTTTTCTTTCTGTCTTTGCTGTTTTTTTTTTAAGATAGAGTTTTGCTAGGCACATCTTAAAAGATCAGCCGTGCACGATAAAGCATTCAGAAAAAATACCATGCACTACGATATAATATACGATCGACTCTTTTAGGGGATTTACTCGACCTCTCAGACATCCGTGGAAGTCTCACGAGATGAGTTGTCCGAAATTAGGAAGACAGTCCCTTCACGGTCGAATCTTAACAACTCAATCGCTTCTCAATACTGCTCTAATTCAAATCACGAGCAGGTTGGTGCCAACGATTACCAACTATACTCCGACTTTTATAACACATGCACTTAGAATCTCTTCTTTTTTGTTTAATGCTCAGAATATACTTTTAACTTTTTTTTTTATATAAAAATTTTTAAAATATGGTTGGGCTCAATCTAAATATAGGATAAAATTTTACTTTCCCTTAAATGATATCAATGTAGGGCAGTATATACTTTTAGCTATAGCTTCGTGGAGCCTTACTCCCCTGTAGCATATTCCCCAAAGGTCAGCCTAAATTCCATAAAATTGGGCCCGGCGATTTTCTGGGTCCAAAGTTAGCTCATATTCCACAAATTAGGCCTATTTAGATGCCCTCGGATAATAACGAAGACCACCATATGTTTCACTTCTAGATAGGCCCCGAAAACAATAACTCATCCTATGATTAAAAATAAGCAAGAAAGTTGGCTTGAGCAATCCTGTATGGATTATGATGAACCCTTAACTTTGGCGGGTACTTTTGGAAAAAAGCCAAAAAAAAAAAAAAAGGAAGCTTGCAGAGCAATTACTTTCAGTTAACCCCATGATGTTGGATACTCGTCTGAAACAAGCGGAAAACTAGAGTCCACAAAGGAATAGCTAACACAGAACGCGCATGAATTCACAGAGGTTTGTATTTTGTTGCAGTGAGGGCCCCCGGTTAAAGAGGGTGAAGCCACATTACTATCAGAATTATAGTTTATGTTATTGGCTGGGGGGGATGGTTCACTGCAAGTGCCAATATTGAAGGCGAAGATAGCATCGAAGCTTCAATTCTCAACCGTGTCTATGGTGAAGGCAGGCTCCATCCTTACTCTCTCCAATCTTAAAATCAACTTGGTTCGCTGCTTTTATGACCTTGGTCCATTCCTCAACAGATAAACATGATAACTCCATTCTGGAAGTCGGCAAGCATGCCTGTTTGACTCATTAGTTGGCCCGCAGTAATGTCTGAGATTTTCAATTTTAACCGGTTCACGTCGTGGAAGTTGTTAGTGCGTGTGTTTTCTTGCTTATTTTTTGAGTTATATTTCTTTGCAATTCTTTTTTTGGCCACATACGTAAATAACTATATACAATGTGTGCTTTAGAACACAATAATTTGAACTTTTTTATCTCTCTCCTTTTACGGACTATACAAGTCTTTTTATAAAGTTCAAAATGCAATTTGCCTTGTTCAACCAACAATAAGATAACTTTGATTCAGAATAATATTTTCAAAAATTACAACCTTCACCAATTAAATATTCTTCAAAGGAGCACTTCAATATTATGAATAACTAAAATAGGCGGAAAAGAAAATAGCGGATCCAACACCACTCATCGGAACTGGCTTTAAAAAAAGAAGAACAAGATTAACGAGAATCAAAAGGAAAAGAGCACAATTAACGAAAAGAAGAAAAGGATGGAGTAGAAATAGAAGGGAATATTTCAATAAATAATGTGATTAGCTTGCTATATTATAGTAAGTTGAGTTGTTAAATTTATAATTGTGCGGATCTTTTTAACTCACACCTACACTTTTTTTTATTACTTTTTAATATTTATATTATAGTTTATTAATTTTAGAGTATCAGCTAAATTAAAATTTACATTATACTTTATTTATACTAATTTTATGTTATTTTTATATATATATATTTTATTTTATTATTATTTTATTTATGATAAATTTATCTATAAATAGGGATAAAGCTGAAAAAATAAATATTTTGATAATTTTAAATAATATTTTAAATCTAATTAATATTAATACATATAAATTATTTTTTTAAAAATATATATATATAAATATTTTTTTAAAAAAATAGATATATAAATAAATTAAAAAAAACTAATAGGTTGATATGCCTAAAAATGAACCTCTTAAAATCGATCCACTTTCAAATCAACCTATAATAAACCAATTTATATCCAGTTAACTTGCATTATCATCCCCACGCAACCTTACAAAATATGGTAAAAGACCAGGCAGATGGTGGGACCCGACCCGAATCATCCAATCCGACAGATTCGTTCATTAACTTTAACCTTAAAAATGATGCCCTTTTAACAGAAGCTCATGGCTGCATGAGGCAATGGCTCCCGCCTTCAATTTTGAACCCCTGGTCACAGTTGACTCTGCTGCTTCCTAAATCTCTGTCAGATTTTGAACAAGTCCCCTCACATCGAAGTTTCAGAAATTCGTACACTGCCTCTTCCTTTTAGCTTCCTAATGTTAATTTCCATTCTCCTTTTCCTCTGTCCCTTCACTTCACCCAATACGATCCTAGGATCCAGAAGGCTCTTTCTTAAGCGACTGAGGGCCGTTATTAGTAAATTCATTTCTCAATTCAGATTTAAATTCGGATAAATCATATTCTGAATAATGGGACCACTTTTGTGCAGTATAATTAACTACTTTTCCGCTTGCTCTGTCTTTTTATTATATCACAAAACTCCCACCTTGGCGTTCTTCCCTCTCCCACCGTTGATATACAATCTCTGTTGATCATGAGTTTTATCCTTTTTCTCCAAACAGAGCTATGTTGTCTTCCACTCTCAAATGGGTCCGGTCCTTCCTCCCGGAAGCCATGGTTTTTAAACTTTTAATATATGTATTATTGCTCTTCGTCAACACTCAGCATTCAACAGAGCATTATTAATACAACGCACGAATCCACAAGTGCCAGTGCGTGGTGCTCTGGCCTTGGTAATAATGGAAGGATTCGAATCATCATACACAGATAGTAAATTAGCAGTATTGTTTTTTCATGGCAAATAATGCATTGGATATTGGATTTTAATCGAGTACAACGAATCAGTAGGTATAAAAGCGGATTCGATCAGGAGAAACAGGGTGGGTGACTGGGTGGTTTCAGGACTTCAGAGTTCAGACTTTACTTTGTTTGATCTATTATGTTTAAGCATTTATGGTCAAGCTTGCGCATGTTTATGCAAGCTCCAAAGATACAAAACAATGCAAAGTTGATTACCATATTAGTTATAAATCTGGGAAATAGTTAGCAGCAGAAGATGAAGAGCATGCAGGTTTGGTTGCAGCATAAATGCAGGAGGAGGAGGGTCCACAATTACGCCTCACCGCCACCTCCCTACAATTCACTTCTAGAAAAGTGTACCGGGTGATTCGTTGAGATCTAACCCCGAACTCATCCTTTTACTTTCAACTTGCCTTTTTTGTGGATTCTTCTCTCCTTCTCCTTATATATATAATAATATCTTCATCTTGATTGTAGTTGGGTCCACTTCACTCTATCTCATCTCTGCGACAACTTTCGCCGGTGACGAAGGTGTTTGGAGGATTATAAATATTATATATTTTTTCTTCCCTTCCGAAGCTTTTCTGACAAATGTCATGTGAGAGTGGGTCTACTTGGGGCTTCATCTTTGAAAGTGAAAATTTTGATGGCAAAGCCAAGAGCTTTATTTGTCTGTGAGTCAACAAGAAAACGAAGGTGATGTTTATGCCCCGACGTTCAACCATCGATTTTATATACTCTGGACTCTACCTTGAGCTTTGACCTATCGCAAAGCCAATAAGATGGCGGTCTCTATCGGCGACAATTAAATAAAAATTTAAATCAGTCATAAATGAGGGTTATCAAACTCATATTTTTATATATTAATTCATATCATTTTAGTGGAATTTTGTCAACATTGTGGTCCTTAATTTTATTATTTATGCACAAATTGAATTAATATGACTTATATTGAATTAGTGCTTAATAGGGGCATAATTGTCATAATTTTATGATTTCTCCCAAACAATTATTTTTGGAATAAAAGATATTACATTGTTGTGATTTTATATTTCAGGAATTTAGGAGAAATTAGAATTCACAAATGACAACAAAGGACTACAGTTTCATAAACTGCAAATGAGGACCCATGGGCTAAACTTTGCGGTTTAGCCCATTAGGTTACTTTTTTAAAGTCACTTGTAGCAATTAGAGAAGACGGCGTGAGAGAGAGGAATTGGAAAAGAAAAGGACGTGGGGGCCAGCAAAGTGAAATTCAAATTGAAAAGAAAACACGCAGAAGACGCACACAGCACAGCACGGCGTGAGAGAGCAAAGGAAATTGAATTGAAAAGCAAAGAAAGACGCACAGGTGCGGCGGCTGCAAAATTGGAAAAAGAAGTGAAAAAGGAAGGCAAAAGGAATTGCAAAAGACGCACACACGCTGGAAGCCGCAAAGAACAAACTCATATGCACACAAGCGCGGCAACCCTTCCAACTGTTTTCATCACCGTCCTCATCATCCACTGACGGTAGCACACAGGAGCAAGCAGCGAGTAGCACGTTGCTGCACACACAGCGACGTCGCGGGAGAAGATTGAATGCAAAGAAAGGAAAGAGACGCATTGGAGGCTGCTGTGATGGCTATGCGTGGCTAAGTTTCTTAATTCTCTAATTCAATGGCAAAGGCATGAGTTTGGAATCTCAAAGGGGAGTATAAGTTACTCTAATTCTCTACCTAATAATTATATTATGACTCCTAGGTCTTAGGATTAATTTTATAATTATTAGGAATGTTTAGAATGATTTATTTGTATTTATTGAGGATTATTGTGACTGAATTTTTGCTTGACATTTGACATTAATCTTTAATTAACTTTAATTTCATTTACTTTGATCTGGGTCAGACATTGAATTGAGATTATTATGAATATTTAGTGATTTTTCAAGGTGGCTTGAATTATTGGATCATTGTGTCTCTTGTTGGCCTAAATTCTATTTTATGAATTAATGAGTTATAATTGAGCATTGGTTTTTAATATCTTTAGTCCTGTTTTATTATTCCGGTGGCAGTTAATAAATTAGGACTTGGAAAATATTTTGTGACAATTCAAGGTGGCTCAGTTGTTGGATTAAAAGCTTAATTATAATTCTTAATTCATTGTTTATAACTTCCATATCTTTTGAAGCTATGATTGCCTGCGTTATTGGATTGGAGAATTGCTTTTATTATTATTAATCACCTTTGAATTAATTCTTTTTACTTATCATCATTCATTATTCCTTTCTTTAAACCAAAAATACCAAAAATATTTTCTTTAAATCTATTTTAATTCATTGCATTTAGTTGTTAGTCAAATCAAAACAAATCCCATTTTCTAATTTAGGTTGCATTGCATTTAGTTACTTAGGAATTTAATTTCTCATTTTGGCTCCTCAGAGAGAATGACCTGAGGTTGCACTATACGCAATCCTTGGTTTAAATTTTTGAAGTAACCCCAAGGCGACATCGGTTCAAAGGTTGTTTCAAGTGGCGCCGTTGTCGAGGAGCCAAGAAATTGGTTTCCTAGTAACTAAGTGTCAAGTAACATTTTTTGGGATTAATTCAATTGCTGAGCCAGTTTTAGTTAATTTGCATAACATTTGCATTTGCATTGTTGCTTGCATTCTCCATAAAAAAAAAGTTCATTTTCTTGGGTTTGTTTATTTTCTTTGGTTTTTCTTTTATTTTAGATTCTTTTCATCTGAGTGCTACTGTTTATGCCTAGAAGTGATAGGGCTTTACCTCTGATTCCCTTAAATCTTGAAATTGAAAAGTCTGTGAAAAAGATTAGAAGAAAGAAGAGATTAGAGGGTACAAGTCAAGTTATTGTCGAGGAGGGGCATAATTCACAAGAGTCAAGTTTGTCATCTAGTGAACAAGAGTCTAGTGAGAGAGCTACCTCTAGTGAACACGTGTCTGTTAGTGCTTTTGAATTAGAACAAGAAACCATGGATGGTCCTAACGGGAACAATGGTTATAATGGGCTTAATGGGAATAACGGACATGGTGAGAATAACTTAGGAAATAATGGTGAGGATGATAGAAGCATGAGGGAGATTAATAATTCTAATGTTGATTATGATCCTTATGGCTTTTATACTGATAATGTGAACTTTGAGATTAAAGGAGCATTAATTTCTTCCTTACCTAAATTTCATGGCTTTGCAGGTGATGATCCACACAGGCATTTGAAGACTATGCATATGGTGTGCTCTTCCATGAAATCACCTACAGCTAATCTTCAAGATGTATTGAGGAGAGCATTTCATTTTACTTTAGAAGGCAAGGCTAAGGAGTGGCTTTACACGCTACCTCAACATTTTACTACATTGACTTGGGATCAGTTGAAAGGAGCATTCTTGGATGAATATTTCCCTGCATCTAAAACTTCAAGGCTGAAAAAAGAGATAACTAGTGTGGTCCAACGAGATAATGAATCCATGCATGAGTATTGGACCAGGTTCATCACACTTCTAGCTCAGTGCCCACACCATAATATTTCGAAGAATGATCTGGTTAATTCTTTCTATGAAGGGCTACTTCCACATCATAAGCCCTCAATTCATGCTGCTGCAAATGGTTCTCTTAGAGAATTGAGTCCTAATGCTGCATGGGACTTAATTCAAAAGATGGCTACCAATGACGCTCAATCTGGAGACACAAGAAAAGTGTATAATACCTCTTCGGTTTCTTCCCAAGATATTCTTGCTGAGATTGCTGCTTTGGGGAACCGAATGGAGAAAAGACTCAGTATTTTGGAGAATAATGTGAATGCCAAGCAGGTTAATTCAATGAGTCACTCTCAAGCTATAGTTGCTGGTTGTGAGTACTGTGGGTCAATGATGCACGCCTCGAATACTTGTTCTAGATATGAAGAGGTTTCTTCCCTATATCAAAATAGGAATGGTCCATATCAAAAGAGGGATCCTTACTCTAACACTTATAATCCAGGTTGGAGAGACCATCCTAACTTTAGATGGGGTAGAAATCAAGGCAATCCTCAAGGAAATTTCTCAAATCAAGTGGTACCTAATCAAGGGGCATCTTCTTCTTTTTCTGGAGGTAATGAACTTGGTATGATTGTGAAAGGTATTACTGAGCTCAATTCAAAGTTTGACAATCAGAAGTCACAAACTGAGGCAAAGTTACATGCTATGGAAAATAAGATGGATTCATGTCTACAAAATGTGTTCTCTAAATTGGAGCAAATGGAGACTAAGCATGAGAATTTGAATTCTTTTGTTACTCAATTCTCTAACAACTTGAGTGAACAACAAGCAAAGAGCAGTGGTTCCATACCCTCCAACACAGTGATAAATCCTAAATCCTTGAATGCAATCACACTGAGAAGTGGTAAGAAAATTGGGCCGAAGAATATACAATTCAAAGAACTTGAAGAGGATGAAGAGCAGGTTGATGAGGAAATAGAAATTGAGTCTCCTCCTGCTAAAACTAATCAAGAAACTTCCCAAGCTGAGAAAGAAGCTTCTATCCAATCTGAAGTTCTACAAGAAAAGAAGCTCTTGGAGAAGTGTCTGAAACAACCAATGGTGCAAACTGATGAAGAGGCAACAACTATCATAAAGGGACCAATGGAGAAAGGATCATCTTCTGACTCTAAAGGTGATGAGGTAAATATTCATGACTTGCCTTTTCCAAATTCTTATTTGGTTAGTAAAAATATTGTTGAAAAGAAAGATAATGATGAATTGTTTGAAATGTTTAGCAAACTTGAGGTTAATGTGCCATTGCTTGAATTGATTAAAAAGATGCCTAAGTGTGCTAAATTTTTGAAAGACCTATGTACAAACAAGAGAAAGTTTAGGCATAGTGAGAGAATCTAACTGGGGTTGAGTGTTAGTGCTTTATTTAAGCCACAGTTGCCTATTAAATGCAAAGACCCGGGTTCCTACACTATTCCTTGTACCATAGGTAGAACTACAGTTTCCCATGCCCTACTAGACTTAGGTGCAGCAATTAATGTCATGCCAACCTCTGTTTATAAGACCTTGGGTATTAAAGCTTTGAAAGACACTAGTGTAGTGCTTGGCCTAGCTGATAGGACGGTGAGATACCCTAAAGGTATTCTTGAGGACATTCTTGTGCAAGTAAAAGGTCTTGTTTTTCCAGCTGACTTTTATGTTCTTGATATGACTAATGACCTTCCCACTGAGAGTACTTTGATTCTAGGCAGACCTTTCCTTTTAACTGCTGAGACAATAATTAACATGAAAAGGGGTCTTATCACTATGGGGATTGGGGATCAAGAAGTACAATTTAATCTTTCAGAAGCTATGAATCATGGTTATGAAGATTGCTCTTATTTGAAAATTAGTTCAATTGAATGTCATGGCATGGACTACTTACATGAGACTAATATGAATGTACCTCACTTGTGTGACATGATTGTGAAACATGATGATGCTTTTACTTGTCTATCTTCTTCTCACCCTTCTCATGTCTGTGCATGTGAAGGTGGTGTATCATGTGCCTATTGTTTAGAGATAGATAGTTGGCTTTCATCTACTCATAATTTTGATGTATCATGTTGCTTTGACTTTGATATTACTGCTGATTCTACACTTGATAGCCTTGAGAAAGGTGTATTGCTTGATTTTGTAGGAACTGATGATAAGGAGGATGATGCACAAGCTACGAATATAGCTTCTCCATTGAGTGGTGCTGGAACATTAGAAGAGGATAGCAGTGATTCTGCTACTGCCTTAGTCCTTTCTAATCCCACTCTCTCTTCTAATTTATTTTCTTTTTCTATTGATCAGACTGACCCTAACTCTCCTATTTCTAGGTTATCTAATGGTGGCACTGAGTCGGGAAGTGGAGGAAATACACACCACACTGAGCTTATATCTCCTTCCCTGAGCCACATGGATACACCACTCACTCTGAATGCACTTGATATAACGAAGATGATTCCTTCTATTGTACAACCCCCTGATTTAGAATTAAAACCCCTTCCCTCTAACTTGAAATATGTCTTTCTTACTGATGATTGTAAATTACCTGTTATTATTTCCAGTTCTTTGAGTAGTTCTGAAGAAGAGAGACTAGTTTCAGTGTTGAAAAGGTATAAAAGGGCTATAGGCTGGTCTTTAGGGGACATACCAGGGATTGATCCCTTGGTTTGTACACACAAGATCCTTTTAGCTGAAGGGTCAAAGCCAGTTAAACAGCCACCAAGGAGGTCGAATCCTCTTATTCATGATGTGATTAAGAAGGAGGTATCTAAATTACTGAGTGCTGGGATCATATATGCAATTTCAGACAGTGAGTGGGTAAGTCCGATACATGTAGTACCAAAGAAGAGCGGTATCACAGTAGTAAAAAATGAGAATAATGAACTTATTCCAACAAGAGTTCAGAATGCTTGGAGAATGTGTATAGACTATAGGAAGTTGAATGAAGCGACTAGGAAGGATCATTTTCCATTACCTTTCATTGATCAAATGTTGGAAAGAATATCTGGTAAATCTCACTATTGTTTCTTAGATGGCTTTTCAGGTTATTTCCAGGTACCGATTGCACCTGCAGATCAAGACAAGACTACTTTTACATGTCCTTTTGGCACCTATGCATATCGAAGGATGCCATTTGGGTTGTGTAATGCTCCAGGCACCTTTCAAAGGTGTATGATGGCAATCTTTAGTGATTTATTGGAGCGTAATATGGAAGTTTTCATGGATGACTTCACCGTTTATGGTGATGGCTTTGATGATTGTTTACTTAGTCTTGAGCATGTTCTTGATAGATGTATTGAGAAAAAGTTGGTCTTGAATTATGAAAAATGTCATTTCATGGTAGATAGTGGCATAGTGCTAGGTCACCGCATCTCTCAAAAGGGGATTGAGGTTGATAAAGCGAAGATTGAAGTTATTTCTTCACTTCCCTATCCTACTTGTCTTAAAGATTTGAGGTCTTTCTTGGGGCATGCTGGGTTTTATCGACGGTTTGTAAAAGATTTTAGTAAAATTGCTTTACCCCTCTCTACGCTGTTGAGAAAAGATGTTGCTTTTCACTTTGATGATAAGAGTAGACATGCCTTTGACTCTTTGAAATTCTTACTTGTTTCACCTCCTATTCTCACTGCACCTAATTGGGATTTGCCTTTTGAATTGTCTTGTGATGCTTCTAACTTTGCAGTAGGTGCTATGCTTGGTCAGAGGGAGGATAAGCGATCTAGAGTGATAGCCTATGCCTCCAAGACACTTGACCCCGCTCAAGTGAATTACACCACAACTGAGAAGGAACTTTTTGCTATAGTCTTTGCTTTAGATAAGTTTAGACAATATCTGATAAATTCTCGAGTGGTTGTTTTTACAGATCATGCAGCAGTGCGTTACTTGTTCAAGAAGCCTCAGTCTAAACCAAGACTGCTGAGATGGGCTTTATTGCTACAGGAATTTGATATTGAAATTAGAGATAGAGCTGGAGCAGAGAATCATGTGGCTGACCACCTTAGTCGGTTACCTGAAGGCACCAAAGGAGTTGACTCCTCTGATCTTACTGTTGATTCCTTTCCTGATTCTGCACTCTTTGCCTTAGCTGTTCAGGAGCCTTGGTACTCTAATATTGTTAACTATATTGTCACTAATCTTGCACCACCTTCTATGTCTAAGTTTCAGGTTGATAAGTTGAAGAGGGAGGCAAGATATTATATCTGGGATTCTCCAATTCTTTGGAAGCAATGTAGTGACCAGATCATCAGACGATGTGTTCCTAACAATGAGATTCACTTTATCCTTACCTTTGCACATTCTTTATCTTGTGGGGGACATTTTAGTGCTAATAGGACTGCTAGGAAGGTTTTAGAATGTGGATTTTACTGGCCTACTTTATTCAAAGATGCTTATATTTTCTGTAAGTCTTGTGATAAGTGCCAGAGGTTTGGGAGTCTAGGTAGAAAGCATGAAATGCCTTTAAAACCTATGCATTTTTGTGAAATTTTTGATGTCTGGGGCATGGATTTTATGGGTCCTTTTCCTCCGTCATTTGGGTTTTCATATATATTACTTGCAGTAGACTATGTGTCTAGGTGGGTAGAGGCAGTGCCAACTAGGAAAGATGATGCTTCTACTGTTGCCAAATTCTTACGCTCTCATATCTTTTGTAGGTACGGCATTCCAAGAGCAATCATTAGTGACCAAGGAACACATTTCTGCAATAGGACCATAAAGTCTCTACTTACTAAACATGGAGTTAATCACAAGCTGGCAACTCCTTACCACCCTCAGACAAATGGATTAGCTGAAGTCTCTAATCGGGAAGTCAAACGAATACTAGAAAAGATTGTGAAACCATCTCGTAAAGATTGGAGTGAAAGACTTGAGGAGGCACTGTGGGCTTATAGGACTGCCTATAAAACCCCTATAGGCATGTCTCCTTTTCGACTGCTTTATGGTAAGTCTTGTCATCTACCTATAGAGATTGAGCACAAATCTTATTGGGCGATCAAGGCATGCGATGCAGACCTTGAATCCTCACTTGAAAACCGAACGATGCAACTTCAAGAGCTTGAAGAGATGAGACTTGAATCCTATGATAATGCCAGAATCTATAAAGACAAGCTGAAAATGATTCATGACAAACAGATTTTGAGAAAACAATTCCATGAAGGTGACAAAGTTCTAAAGTTCAAGGCCCGGTTGAAGTTGATGCCCGGGAAGTTTGTCACCAAGTGGGAGGGCCCTTTTAGAGTTACCAAAGTGCATTCTTTTGGTACAGTAGAGCTGGTGGATGAAGCGACAGGCCATATTTCACAAGTCAATGGTCATCTGCTTAAGCACTACCATGAGAATCAGAGACCTCCCTAATTGCACGGTTGTTCCTTTCCACCTTTCTCCTTTATTTTCTCTTTTATAGCTGATAATATCTGTTTGCTAAGATAGTTAGGAGTAAGTGTGGGGGAGGGACCATCACAGTAGTTTTAGATTTATTTGCTTTCTGTCTTTTAACAAATTCTTAGAATAGGTTGCATTTTAAAGATTTCTTAGTTTTAGGTTAGTTTTTCTTTGAATAAAACTTCCTTCCCTTCTAGCTCATGACTCTTTAATCATTTTCCCTTCCCCCTTTGATATATTCTTTAGTGATGCATTGAGGACAACACATGGTTTAAGTGTGGGGGAGGGATTGCTTTTGCTAATTTGTGTTGCCATTGCTTGCATCGCCAAAATATGAAAAATTCAAAAATTTTGAACTTGTTGAGCTTAATTGACTTGATTTTTCACTACTCTATGAGCTGATTGTTGCTGTGATTCCCAGTTTCCACTTGACTTTTGCAATCATTAGGCTTTACTTTCAAATCCTTATTTCTTTATGCATGTGAACATTGGCATGTCTAGGTGAGAATATAATTTTGACTTATGTAGTTTTTATTCTTAATTAGTTAGCAAAGTGGAGTGTCTTTGATACAATGTTATTAACCTTGTTTCATAACTTTATCTTAGGGAGGAAACATTTTAGAGAAAGCCTTGTTGGAAGGATTATTGAGCCTTAATTTTCTTTCTTAACTTGTGTGATTTCCACCTAGTTTTGGTTAACCTCTAGAACTTGTCTAGATTCTTTTTCAAAACTGCATTAATACCTAGAATTGTGAGTATGATAGGGGCATTCAATTCTAAACCCTTTTACCCAAACACAAGCCATCTCAATTAACCTTTGCTTACCCCTTTGAGCCCATCACTTTCATTTCATTCCATTGATTTTGAACAAGTGCTTTGCATGAGTTATATTATGTTCGTTATGATTAATTGTGTACTATTGAAAGTTACTATCTTTATTTTTTTTAGTTAGCTTTGCCAAAAAAAAGAGGGAAGAAATAGAAAAGACAAGAAAAAGAAAAAGTGCAAAAAAAAAAAGAAAAAAAGAAAAGGAAAAGAAAAATTGGCAATAAGGCATCCTTTAGTAGTTGAAGATTTAAATTTATTGTTCAATTGATAGTCACATGTTATCTTACTTTGAGCTACTTCTCAATATTCATGCATTAAACTTGTTCTATATTTCATTCAATCCATTCATTAGCCTTTCACCAACATTATAACCCAATAAAGTCCCCTTGATCATGAATCTATGGTATGTTAGTAGTGGAGATAGTAGAATCTTTACAAGCCTATGGTAGGTACTAATCTAGGTGGATTGAGTGAAATTTCCTATACTTGAGAGTTGAGTGAAACACTTACACCTATGAGAGATCTATTATGTTTTCCTTCTTCTATCTTGTTATGTCTTGTGTTACTTTTCTTGCATCAAAGCATTCTATGACTGTTGATTGATTAGGGATAGAAGTTGCTGGAGTTAATTATATATTCTTGCCTTGATAATTTTATGTTTACTTGCATTAAGTTTAACTATTGGATTCTCTTGAATGATATTTTGCTCAGGAGTGTAAAATGCTAAGTGTGGGGGAGTTGACAAACTCATATTTTTATATATTAATTCATATCATTTTAGTAGAATTTTGTCAACATTGTGGTCCTTAATTTTATTATTTATGCACAAATTGAATTAATATGACTTATATTGAATTAGTGCTTAATAGGGGCATAATTGTCATAATTTTATGATTTCTCCCAAACAATTATTTTTGGAATAAAAGATATTACATTGTTGTGATTTTATATTTTAGGAATTTAGGAGAAATTAGAATTCACAAATGACAACAAAGGACTACAGTTTCATAAACTGCAAATGAGGACCCATGGGCTAAACTTTGCGGTTTAGCCCATTAGGTTACTTTTTTAAAGTCACTTGTAGCAATTAGAGAAGACGGCGTGAGAGAGAGGAATTGGAAAAGAAAAGGACGTGGGGGCCAGCAAAGTGAAATTCAAATTGAAAAGAAAACACGCAGAAGACGCACACAGCACAGCACGGCGTGAGAGAGCAAAGGAAATTGAATTGAAAAGCAAAGAAAGACGCACAGGTGCGGCGGCTGCAAAATTGGAAAAAGAAGTGAAAAAGGAAGGCAAAAGGAATTGCAAAAGACGCACACACGCTGGAAGCCGCAAAGAACAAACTCATATGCACACAAGCGCGGCAACCCTTCCAACTGTTTTCATCACCGTCCTCATCATCCACTGACGGTAGCACACAGGAGCAAGCAGCGAGTAGCACGTTGCTGCACACACAGCGACGCCGCGGGAGAAGATTGAATGCAAAGAAAGGAAAGAGACGCATTGGAGGCTGCTGTGATGGCTATGCGTGGCTAAGTTTCTTAATTCTCTAATTCAATGGCAAAGGCATGAGTTTGGAATCTCAAAGGGGAGTATAAGTTACTCTAATTTTCTACCTAATAATTATATTATGACTCCTAGGTCTTAGGATTAATTTTATAATTATTAGGAATGTTTAGAATGATTTATTTGTATTTATTGAGGATTATTGTGACTGAATTTTTGCTTGACATTTGACATTAATCTTTAATTAACTTTAATTTCATTTACTTTGATCTGGGTCAGACATTGAATTGAGATTATTGTGAATATTTAGTGATTTTTCAATGTGGCTTGAATTATTGGATCATTGTGTCTCTTGTTGGCCTAAATTCTATTTTATGAATTAATGAGTTATAATTGAGCATTGGTTTTTAATATCTTTAGTCCTATTTTATTATTCTGGTGGCAGTTAATAAATTAGGACTTGAAAAATATTTTGTGACAATTCGAGGTGGCTCAGTTGTTGGATTAAAACCTTAATTATAATTCTTAATTTATTGTTTATAACTTCCATATCTTTTGAAGCTATGATTGCCTGCGTTATTGGATTGGAGAATTGCTTTTATTATTATTAATCACCTTTGAATTAATTCTTTTTACTTATCATCATTCATTATTCCTTTCTTTAAACCAAAAATACCAAAAATATTTTCTTTAAATCTATTTTAATTCATTGCATTTAGTTGTTAGTCAAATCAAAATAAATCCCATTTTCTAATTTAGGTTGCATTGCATTTAGTTACTTAGGAATTTAATTTCTCATTTTGGCTCCTCAGAGAGAACGACCCGAGGTTGCACTATACGCAATCCTTGGTTTAAATTTTTGAAGTAACCCCAAGGCGACATCAGTTCAAAGGTTGTTTCATCACCCTGTAGATATTTTTTCATTTTCGTTTTCAGATAGATAACACAGTTAGGTGCAAGTTGCTATAAAGACCGGCTCCCACTTAAGGTGAGCCTGTTACATTGTTGGTCGGTCTCAGATATAATAACCCTTTCTCTCTCTCTCTGCATTCTTCTGCTCTTTCACTATTTTATTCAGTCTTCTATCTTCTCCTTCCTCATCACTCTGAGCCACTCTGCTCCGTTATCGCTCTCATGATACAATACCATTACACAGTTTAGTTTCTCTTATCCCCGTACGCTGCTCCTTTCGAACTTCTCTCCCGCTTTTTCCCTTCTCTTTCCCTCTTCCCTAACCTTAGTTTCTCTTATCCCCATCCCTCCATGTCTCTCTTGGATTTGGACATGGACATGCGCAAAACTTCAGAGTACGAAGGCAGCGTCATGGGCATGATTTCGATGATGATGCAAATGGAGAAGTTTCCAGCCGATCAGTTCTTTGATCCTTTCTTTAACAATCCCTCTGATTACCCTGAAGCTGACGAGTCTGGTAATAATATTGCTGCAACTACTTTCCCTTCATTCCTCAACCCTAACGAGCCTCCTGATTTTGTCAACAGTAGTCCAATTATTCAACAACCCATGGCACGGCCATCATTTCTTCGACCTGAATCTGACCATGTTCCTGAGACGAGGCTCAGAAATAGGTACAATCCCAATACGTCATGTTCTTTCCCCTGCGCTTCGGACAAGAGGAATTCAATGGCGGCCATGAGAGAGATGATATTCAGGATAGCGGTGATGCAACCGATTCAGATAGACCCAGAATCGGTGAAGCCACCGAAGCGAAGGAATGTGAAGATTTCGAAGGATCCTCAGAGCGTGGCCGCGAGGCACAGGAGGGAAAGGATAAGCGAGAGAATCAGAATTCTGCAGAGGTTAGTTCCGGGAGGGACGAAAATGGACACGGCTTCCATGTTAGACGAAGCGATACATTACGTCAAGTTCTTAAAGAAACAAGTGCAGACTCTCGAACAAGCAGGGGCTAGTAGGGCCATAGGTGTCCCTTTTTCTGGCTCCTCAAGTACTGTCAATGTCAATTATTCTGATTTCATCAAGGCACGCCAACCAGCTGGTCGAATGGTGGGTTCTATGCAAATGCTAAGTTGAATCCAACAGAAGTAGAATTTTGATTCTCATAAATATGATGAATGATCACTTCACATGTTCTCTCATTGTTACTTACTATGGCCGCATAATTTCCTCTTGTTGTTGAACCCACAAGGGAAAACTAATGTGTATGAATATGTCTTAGTCTTAATTAGTTTTATTTGATGATTTGACGAGCACGCCCACAGCCTTTAGAAGATATATAATTACTAGCTCAGGTTTGTTCCTAAGTCGCAAACTGTATTAAAACCTCTGAAGATGACAGGAACACAGATATTTGTAGGCAGTTCTTTATCTTGTTTTTTGAATTGTCTAGAGTGCTCTTGTAGGATTGCTTATTGTCAGGAATTATTAAACTAATCAACACCCTTAATATAGAACCATTGACCGATAAATAACACATTTTCTTGTCATTCGAAATATGAGAAGCAAATGCAAGATGATATTAATACTACTATATATATATATATGACTAAGATGGCATCATATATTACAAGGTTGACACTTGACAGGAATTAAACTGACAAAACATAGAGTATTATATAACTAACACTTATGTATGTTTACATATCAGCTTACGTATATTGTGTAGAAAGAAAAGTTATGAAGAAAAGTTATGTATGTATATATGTGCATGGTCAATTATATTGATGATGGGAAACTGAAATAGGATGAAATTGAAGGGCAGGTATGGGTGCTCACAATAAATATGCGAGGCATTAAAGAATTGGCAAGGATGAACCAACTCATGTATTAATGAATTGTTATTGTTTCTTGTGTGATCTCTGTGGAAGGGAGAGAAGAGAGGAATGAAGCAGGTTGCCTCCCGGAGCAACGTCGAATGATGGGAGTGTCGGTGTTCCAAGGACCATGCCTCTGGAGAGCTCCTTTCTCCTACGTCGTCGTCGAGTGGAATTCGAATGTTAAATAATGATGGTCATGAAGAATTAATTATAATAATAGTACATTATAATAATGATAAGAAGACGACGAGGCGGATAATGAAGAGCCAAAAGATGGCATGTGAGATATTGGGCAAAGGTGACAGCACAGCCAAGATGAGATATTAAATTATTAAATAGAGGGAAAGAATAAAGACGAAAGGGCCAAATTTGCGAATTGAGTACATTGCATCTTTTCTGTTTCTGACACATTCCTCATCCCATCATTCCCACATTCATTTTCTAGCATCCTCAAATATTAATTGCACTTTGCATATTCTTGCTAGGCATCGATCTCTGTTATATATGTGGTTAATGTGTTCAAATTAAGCTCTAGGGCTGGCCAGATATATTGGTGAAACAAATATACAACAAATCGCTTCTTCAATACTTAATTTTGCTGCGCATAAGGAGGTTAAGTGATGTGCTATAACTAGAAGCCGCCGTAACAAGAGTTCCACATTAGGAGGATGATTTCAAGAGGTTTTGGATTCTCCGACTCTACAAGACTTGTGCTCGTTACACTATATGTGCCATGTGCTTCGACATTCATACCATCTATGTATTTTAGTTTAATGTGCTGTAGGGTACTGGGGGTTTATACATCATCACCAACGAAGGCCAGCCTTCCTCTTTCCTATTTATTTATATAGTCCAATACTAACAAAAATCCGGTCTTTATTTGTATTTAATTTTCCTTCAGAGATTGGCCTTCTCACACTAAGATTATGGACGAGAGTAAAATACCACGTTGGTATTTTGGAAGAGGGCAACATGTTTTAAAAGTCTCAAGATATTCTACGCCTTCACTTTTTCTCCAGTCGAAGTGGAATTATACTTTAATTTCTTCCAGTGTTCAAATGAAGAATGCAATGCAGTGATAGATGCATGTTTTCGCCCTTTCCAACAAGAATACAATAACTTTTATCGTATTCTCTTTCCTCTTCTTGTTTTTTTTTATTGGGGTGGAGCGTATTCTCAGGGAGGTAAGGGCAAAGACGAGATAACCAGGAAACCCCGAGCGTGCGTAAAGAGATCAATTTTTTAAGCTATTCAACGAACAAATATATATATATATATATATATATATATATATAGATATAGATATATAGATATAAAAAATGAATTGCACGATGTCTTTGGGCAAAAATGTACATTTGGGGTCCTGACGTTTAATTTGTTCTATGTTTTCTTTTTATAATTTTTTTAAGAGAATAGTTAGACTCATCTACAATTTAATAATAGAGTAAAGTCTCTATTTCTCTTAGGTAATACTAATATCAGGTAGGACAAACTGTCAATTACCCCCCAACGTAAATCTAAGTACCAAAGAGCTATGATGTCTCCCCAAATGCTGCGACTGAAACTACAATAAAGTAATACTCCTCAAGAATCGAACACGCTCAAAATGATCACATGTCTCATCTATTCGTCAACTGAATCTACAGACAATAAATAATTTGTTCTATGTTTTTTTTTGTTACAAGAAATGTTTGGAAAGGGGTTAAGCTCACTCACAATCTAAGGATAGAACGAAATCTTCCTTATTTCTAGGTGATACTAATGTCGAACAGCGCGAGTCGTCTATTATATTTAGGCGTAAATTTAGTCACACAGGAGTTAGGATGCCTCCCTAAACATTACGACTGAAATCACAATAAAGTGATATTTTTTAAAGATCGAATACACTCTAAATAATCACATGTCTCAAATTTTTATCTATTGAACCCATGAATAATAGATAATTTGTTCTATGGTTTTATATAAGGGGTGTGCAGTCTTAATATAATTGTGCTTCAAGTGGGCCACAACAAACTGGTTCTTTAAGGCCCAATCATACAACCCTTGTCATTTTGATGGTGCGAGTAAAGATGGCAAGAATGAAGGTTGAACCCATCGTCCATGAGTTGAACTCGTAAAAATATAAGACATACGATTATTTAGAATATGTTTGATTTTTAGAGAGTATAATTTTATTGTGGTTATAGTCACGACACTTGGCCAGGCATCATAACTCTTAAATACCTAAATTTACGCCTGAGGGTAATAGACAGCTCGCCTTCTCTGATATTAGTATCACTTAGGAGGAAGAGAGACATCACTCTACTTTTAGATCATAAGTGATCCTAATCAATTTCTAAAAATTTTTGTACCAAAGAAAAGAATGAAGGCTAAAGAAATAAAAATTAAAATTAAAACTCTAATGGCCAACTTGGAGGGGAGAGAAATTTTTTCTGAGTTAGATTTAAGAAAATTAGAGAAATGGAGTTAAAAATTTTAATTAATTTTTTTAGTATTTTATCCTACACTTTTTTTTATTAAAAATTTACTTCTCCACTTGTTTAAATCCAACTCATAAAAATTTCTCCCCTCTCCTTTCCAAATTCTTCATAGAAAATTGTGTTAGAGTTTTTGTTTCATTATAATAGGGGTAATTATGTCATTTTAGAATTTAATATATTACCCCTATATCATTTGAAACTATTCAGTCGTTTGATAATTTAAAAATAAAACTTTATAATTAATTGTCTTCCACATAACTTCGTTACAATTAGGGGTGGTCAAATTGTCTTATCCCAAGTTATCCCAACCCAGTCTGGGGTAATTTGGGACGGGTCCGTCCTATCCTATGAAGGGTCAGGACGGGACGGGTCTTGGTCTGGCCCTCGAGATTTCTGTCCCGTCCAGAATATTTTTTTAAAAAAATAAAAAATATTTTTATTTTATTTATGTTTTTATAAAAAATAAAAATAGAAAATTGTATTGGTTATATCATATTATTTATTAGATAATTATATTTTTTTCTTCCTTATATGTATTTATTTCTTTACAGATGAAGCAGTAATTTCAGTTGGTGAAGTGAAAAAATTGAAAAAGTAATAGTATTTGTAGTATAATTAATAGTATTTATTATTTTAAGTTGCTAATCATAATAAAGAGAATTTAATTTCTTCTATTATTTTTTGTGTTTTGATTATATGTTACTAATAGATAGGATGTACATAAAATATCTAATAATTTATTTATTTTTAAATTGGGTTTGAAAATTCCCGAACCCGTCCCGACCCATCCCAATCCTGAAAGGGACAGGGACATATTCGAGACGGGACGAGACATGGGACACATTTTGCGTCCCATATCCTATCTCGGGATGGAACCAGAACGGGCTTGTCCCAATCCCGTTCTGTCCCGTGCCCACCTTTAGTTACAATTATCCCTTAGAATTTATCACGAAATTGGGATTTTAATTAATGCGTATATTTATGATAAATCTGAATATTGGAGATGCCCAGAATCTATAAAATAAATAAAATTTGATTCAATATGGGGTCCAAAACCTTCCAATAAAAGGGTTTTTACAGAAGTTGCAGTGTAATTAATTTGGTCCAATGAATTCTAAATATGGGACAAAGGCAACGCAAAACAGGGGAGCTGTGCAGATAGAAATATAGAATAGGGTACTTCAACCGTTATTTTTTGCATGAGAAATTTCGAGGCCATGTGGCTCTAGTGTGCATCTGCTTTTGCGACAATATTATCCCTTCCCTGCCTCTAAGGATTCTCAATATAAAGCCTTGCAACAAAGGGTTTTTTGCCAACTGAGAAAAAAGCTTAATTCCTACACATAATTCATCTCTGCTTAGACTTGGATGGCATCATTTCACCAGCACTTTCATGTTATTGAAGCCTGAAGAAGTGCGTTCGCTTGATCTCATTATCTTATTCTCCCCCAACTTACATAAAACAAACTTGTTGGATTCCCCAGCTGAAGTTAGCTTCCCACACATACAGATGGCTTATTTTTATCTCTATCTTGGCTCACAAATTTCTTCTCTCTGTAGCCAAACCCCTCGCTTCCATAGGATCTTTCGTTGAAATGTGGCTCAACCTCGTTTCCAGCACCAAAATCTCTTCTCTTCAAGCTCTCCCTTAACTTCCTCTCACAGGTTTCTTTTATATTATTTCTAGCTACTTTACTCTATATTTTGCTCTTACCGTTGCCCCTTTGATTAAACATGCATTGACATGCCCATTTAATTTGCTTCTCCTTAACCATGCATGGAGGAACTCTCTTTGACTGTATATGCTTTATATTACTGGAAATTAAAGAGGCAGATGCAGTGGTAAGTCCAATTACTTATTACTGTGTCTATATCGTTGCTGTTGTGATGAAACATACATCATTCACATGCCCACCAGCTTCTGTTTAGCCAGCCTTGAATGTATGTGTACGGTCTGATCTCCATCGATTATTTTGCAATAGCATATATGCTTTTAAAACAGCATATTTAACATCCAACGGTGTTGATGAGCCAAGTTTACAGTATTAAACTGTGAAATATCCCCTTAACTAATCTATAAGTCTTACTTAGGCTTCGGGTATACACCGCCATTGAATTTTTCCAGGATAACTAATCACTGAATTTTGTGAAATTTCAAGAAAAATCAATTTGTAATTCGAGGAATCAAAACGCCATTGCACTCATGAACAATACTAATATCGCATCATTCGATTTTGGGTGTTGATTATACGACTCAGATATGCTTAACGTGACGTTCGTTTTGTTGTTGTTGTGTCCATTAATAAAGTTGAAGTAGGAGAATGTTTTAGTTATAACGCAGGCGATTCTTTCTTTTGGCCAAAAGTTATAACGCGTATATATAGAGAGAATAATTAATGAGAAGGAACGGAATAATGATTTGAGTGGGTGTGCTGAATGAAATATTTAAGTAGGAGATTGTAATTTAGCTATAACGCAGGTCATAATCTTCTGGCACGTTGAAGTACCGAACCTGTTTTGATATGTTTTTGTTTACAGATGGGGTGCGTGGCCTGGGTCATATGACTACTGCAATGGTAAGAACTAGAACAAATGAAGTAGGTCACCCTAACTATTATGGATCACAACAATGTTAGTGTATATATGAATTGATTTTCTTGGCAGAATATCAAGAAAAGGTGACAACTCAGGCTTTCATTGCGTTGGACAAAAGTGAGGAGGTTGATACTTACGTGGTGGCATTCAGAGGAACACAAGCCTTCGATGCAGATGCATGGTGCTCGGATTTCAACATCTCGTGGTACGAGATTGCAGACGTCAGGAAAATTCACGGTGGCTTTATGAAAGCCTTAGGGCTTCAGAAGAATGTGGGTTGGCCCAAGGAAGTCGCCGTCAGAGACGAAGTCAACGATCATTCCCCCGGAGCCTACTATGCAATCAGGGGCATACTAAAAGATTGTTTGTCTGCAAATAATAAAGCCAAGTTCATATTGACGGATCATAGTTTGGGTAGGGCTCTTGCGATCCTGTTTCCAGCAATCTTTGTGTTTCATGACGAGGCCTTGTAATTGGAAAGGATTGATGGGGTTTACACGTTTGGACAACCAAGAGTCGGAGATGAAATCTTTGCAGGGTTCATGGAACAGAAGTTGGAGGATCATGGGATCAGGTATTACAGGTTTGTTTATTGCAATGACATTGTTACCAGGCTGCTTTACGATGGCCTCATGTTCAAGCATTTTGGGACATGGTTTTACCACAACAGGAACTACCAAGCTAAGGTACGTTCGTTTGTTAGTTAGATCGAATATTTATGTGCAAAATTATAGTTTCTGTTATGATGATGGACGGAGAAAGTAAGTAATGTGTGTGTGGGTGTAGATATTGAAAGAAGAGGCGAACGAGAGGTTCTTCTCGCCATTGGCGGCTATACCGATGATGGGGAACGCGTTTTTGGAACTGATAAGGAGCTTCACAATTGTGTATATAAAGGGAAGTGACTATAGCGAAGGGCCGCTTCTAAGACTTATATAGGAGTGGTAATTCCAGGACTGCCAGCTCATTGTCCCCACGATTATGTTAATGCCAGTCGTCTGGGTTCATTTCCTGTTCATATATATCAAGTTTGAGCTAGCGTTTGCAAACTGAAATGGTCATCTTATTGAAATGTAGAAAGAGACTTTTTCGGTCCTTGGTCAGCCAACATCGGAAGAGGATGTGACAGGAAAAAAAAATATTGCTCCCCTTTTGGGTTACGGGGTTGATGCCTAATTTGTTTCATAGTATGAGCCATATCTGATTTCATAGCTAAATGAAATGAGATTGATTGATAATTAAAATTAAAAGAATAACTCTATAGATGTAAAACAACGTGTTTCCTTAAAACAAAATGAAACTAGATATAAGTCCCATGTAATACATAAAGAATGTGAAATAAATTACAGTACTATTAAAAACTTATAAATGGAATAGCTGGTTGGAGTTTTTATATTCTGTATTGATCGTCGAAAGAGGACAGACAACATTTGTACCCTGCAGATCTCAGAATCTAATAAACAGACCTACTTGCCCTTCTGAATCTGTACAAACTCTCTATCTATCATTGCACAGCGTGGAAATTCAAATTCCTCAATCAAATCCATAGATTATGGCTGCTGCAGAAGCACCTTCGAGGCCATATCTGCCCAAATTTAAATATATTCATAGTCCGATGGCCCCGTTGTTCAGGTACTGATCCTCTCATCTTTTCCGCTTTCCTCTGCGCCCATCTCAGCTTGTTTAGAATCTTGTCCATTGACGCTGATCTCTTCTTTTCCAGTCTCATCTGTGTTCATCGTCAACAAACACAACAATCAAATATGGCTTTAATTTGACCTCCACTTAATGAATTTTAGTCCTAGTTTTCTAACACAATACATCACCTCAAGTTTCCGTATTGCTGCTTCTGCCTTCTCTTTCTGCAAATTCTGCTACGCATTGATCTTGGCTTCCTCTCTTTGTACCCTGCACCAAAACAGAATTTTCAAGGATATTCAGTTGGGGAAGGGGGTTAGGGGAGAAAAGGGGGGAGTACAGTAAGTATCTACACAACTTTGATGAGTTTATGGTTGAATCTGAGGCTGCGATATCCCAAGATGAAGCTGCTTCTGTACTACTTTCTCTGAAACTCTTGGCTTTCAGTGAAGCGATTTTAGCCATTTTGGTTTCATGCTTCTTGGACCACCTAATTATAGGTGTTTGACTGTCCACCTCCACATCTCTTACTTCTAATTTAGTACAATAACCACTTTGTTGGCGATCGGTGGTCGAAGCCGGAGATGATATTGCAGGTGGATGCTAGCCATCCTCAAACTCCGAGCTCATCTGCGTTCCTTTATCCCGTTTCGGAATAGGAGACATTTCTGCATTCTCATTCTTGCTGTCCTAATCATCTCTCTCTTCTGTAACTGAAAAGTAATTATTCAATAAGGAATCAGCTGAGAACAGAGCATCAAACCTTGAGAGGTAGGCGATGACACACAAGAGATCTGACCACCTGGGTGCACTGCACAAGGGCATCAAACCAATCCCATCGACCGTCGGACAAGGACATCGAACTCCGTTCTCTGACTCAAAATGATGTACAGAGACAGCATCGGGTGCTAATACTTCCGTGGAAAAAGGGGAAGCCGCCATTAAATTTTTAATACCCAAGCCATCGATTAGAGGTACGGTGGGGGAGTAATTGGAGTAGGAGGCCATTCCATTTGCCGGAGGGACGATAGGGCCACTTTTGGATTTGGGTCGACGATGAGGATGGCCATGGGAAGCTTTGGTATTGTTATTATTAGTGACATAACCTGAAACAGGGCTACAAATCCACCTCTCTGCTTCATCCCATTTAGAGGGCAACTCTCTTCCACTGTTGAACGGAGTCAAGCCCGCCAAACTAGAGTGCCTTCTGCTGCTCATCGCTCCCTGTGCCACTCTCTCTGAGCTCCATCCCCTTTGGCTTCCGTCCCTGTAGTTTGGGGCTAATGAACTTCCTCTCTGATTCCAAACTGGGCTCTTCTTCATCACAGCACCCTGTTTTGGACGTTCCTTGGTAATTTTGCGTGAGGTAGATGTCTCTCTGAATTGTTGCGGGGAGAGCTATATGAATACGAAGAAGCAAAGCTGTGGAGTGGTGCAATAAATATGACAAGGAATATAAACAAGAGGACTTCAGCGGCAATTTTATTAGTATACATCCCATCAGTAATCTTGGTCAGTGGTATTGATGGGTGGGTTCTCGACATTTTCCTCTTCGCTCGAAAACTGCGGAATCTGTAACAGACGCTTTGTGAGGCAATGATATAATCCCAGCGAATGAAATGGTCTTGGAGGATAAGGACCGCTATGACGAGGGAAGAGGACGAGAGACGAGCTGTGGTGCATTGCACAGAGGATCACAAGGCTAATCTCTGCATATGTCATGTCGTAATTCCAAAAGCCAGTCACATGCACTGGGCCCTCCTACATCTGCCTAACAATTGTAAAATCTTCAATTCAGTATATTGCATGGTATAATATAATATCCCAGTGTTTGCCAGCCATTTTTTTTTATAATTTTTTTTTAAAATTAAACTATTTATTTTTAAAAAAAATTATTTTCTCTTAGATAATATTAATATTAAATAAGATAAATTATTTATTATATAAATTTAGAAGTTAAGATATTTTTCTAAACGTCATGAATAGAATCACAATAAAATAATATTTTATAAATATTAAATGCGTTCTAAATAATTGTATATTTTACCCTTTAACAGTTGAACATAGAAAAATTAATTTTTTTTTATTTTTTTTATTTAAAAATTTTTAGAAAGGGATTGAGCTTACTCACGATCCAAGGGTAGGGTGAAATCTCTCTTCTTCTTAAATAATATTAATATTAAATAGAACGAGTGGTCTATTACCTTCAGCGTAAATTTAGGCTAAATATTGTTTTATTGTTACAACGCCAGAAATTATATTGATCGAATGTCAATAAATGAACCGTAATTGGGCCCGAAGCCCTTAGCATTTGAAATCCGATGTTGCGTTGGTACTGGACTCTTTATGCAGAATGCACAATCCAGAATCCGTTGGTCTTCACTGACGGTCCGCTCCCAAGCCCAATCATCAAATATCTAGTTCACGGTCTCAGTCCATAATATAATTAAGCCCATTAATTACAGTGGGCTCTGGCGTGGTGGAGTAAATAGGCCCAATGTACACAGCACAATCCAGTTCGTATGAACTATGGTGATCCAGCCGTCAGCACACCCAAGGCATGACACGGTGAGAGAGTAACTTCTTTTATGTCATCCTGCCCTATATGAGCCCAATATTTTTCTAGAAGTTTTGTAACAAAAAAACACCTGTTTTTTATATTGTCAATTGAAAATTGATATATATAGTAAAAAATGAATTTATATCTTATAAGGATATAAATTTAATTCTCTCAACCATTATGATGATTGTTTTGATAAATAATCTCATAAACTCCTTATAAGTACTCTCTAAACCATAGAACTATACTTTAGTTTTAATAGAGAACCGGTATTAAATCGATCTAATTGTTTTTATAACAAAAAAAAACTTTTATATCGAGACTTATTAACCAACTATAATAAAAAAATTTTGTTGGGAGAAGCAAAACTCACTTTAATAATATATATTTCTTAAAATTATTAGTCTCTAAATTATCAGTTAAGAGATACCGTATAATTTTTTTAAAAACACTATAATACAGATTAATATGTGACATTAATAAGTCTCTTTAGTCTTATTTGTAATACCCTGCCCATTAATCCTTAATACAAAACCTTTTACTAAATTTGATAAAGTATTCATGATGCGTTTTCAAAAAAATAATCCTTCTCTCTTTTTACTACTGACTTTTCCATCCTCCCCATCTCAAATGGAGTAATATAAGATAATATCCAATTGCTTCGAGTATGACAACCTCGTCGTGTTTAGGTGCAGCACTGGAAAGTTGAAATTGGAAGGTGGAAGAAGACATCCAGATAGAAGAGGCAAGGATCTTCGGTGATGCAGGAATACTGAGTAACATAGTTTGCACAATTTTATTCAGACAAATAAGCGCGTGGTTCAACTAATACAAGAGTTATAAAGCGTGTTACTTGAAAGAGTCTTCCTTATCTTGATTTAGGTTAGTTTGGTTCCCAATAAATGCTTAGGTTGAAGAGGAGTAAACTAGAGATATGGGATGCACCATAGGGGGAAAAAGGAGGAGAAGCAATCTTGTTTCCTGGTTGAGCTCATTATTTGGTGAGATTCCATTTTAGTCGAGAATGTGGAAATTGGGACGCCAAACCTTAGGTCATGAAGGTGCATGTCGTGGGGCGATAGAACTCCACGAATTATCATTTGGAGGGCGCACATAATGCGTTGGGAACGATATTCCAGAGATAAAGAAATGACATTTGAAAAGGAAGGTAATCAAGTCCCTGATTATTCTGAGCCTCAAAATGTCATCCGAAACACCCCCTTAGCGCTAACATACCATGGAGTGCAAAATATCTAATGGGAAGAGGAAAGGATAATGGGCCTGTTTAGTTTACCTTTGAACCATAATTTTAAAAGTTTTTTTTAGATAAAATTTTAATTTAAATTTTTTTAAAATAAATAGTCATATTTATCTAAAAAAGATTTTAGATTAAACTATAATTTAAAACTATAGTTTCTGATAAACTGGACATAATAACTTTTAAAACAGTAAAATAGTTTATAGACTATTTAATTATTATTTTATGCTTATCTTTTTCTTATACCCCCTCTTCTCTCTTCTTTATCTTTTTCACTATATCTTCTTTATCTTTTATATTATCTTTTATATCTCTTTTTCACTTTCTGTCACCTCTCATCTCTTATACTTTTAATAAAATTATATATTTTTTAGTAATTTTTTAATTATAAAAATTATTTTAATCATAGCTATCAAAACATTCATTTATCCAAAACTATTTTTTTTTCAATAAACTCTTTTCTAAAAATTATTTTCTAAAAACTACCTAAAAACTTTTTTTTCGTAAGCTATTTTCTAAAATTCTATCAAAACACACACAATACTAAGTGTGTATTTGTAAATACACAAAATCTAAGTTTTAAACTTAGGTTTTGGTAAAATTTAGGTTTTGAGAGATTTTAAAACAAATAGTTATATCTGTTCAAACGGGCTTTTGAACTAAATCATGATTTAAAACTAAAATTTTAGATGAGGTGATCAGAGTAGCTTATATAATAGTAAAAGAGTTTATGAATTAATTAATTACTATATTACTCCTATTTTTTCTTATACGATCTTTCTTACTTTTTTTATACCATATCTTCTCTCTTCACTTATATCTTCTCTCTTCTCATTTAATACCTATACTCTTTTTCATAATTTATCAATAATAAAAATATTTTTAAAACTAACTATCCAGACACTAATTTATTTAAAATTATTTTTTTCATAAACTCTTTTTTAAAAATTATTTTTTATAAACTGTGTAAAAATCTTTTTTTTTATAAGTTCGTTTCTATCACCCCCAGTCGTTGACATTTGTAGCAGCCCTATGTTCAAAGTTTGTTTATTGGGGCTTATAGTTTTAATATATTATCTTGTCATATTAACAAGTGAAGGACTTGTTTGAGTAATCAAAATAATTAGAGAATTGGTTTTCTTTGTTTTTGTACGTGTTTGTTTGGATTCATTTTATAATTAATTATGAGAGCCAAAATCATGGTTTTCTTAAAAAATCCAAACACCCGTATACATTCTAAAATCAGTTATGAACTCAAAGCCAAACACGTCTGTAGTTTGATTGAGATAGCGCTGGGAATTGAGTAGGCGTCAATCTAGCCGGGATTGCAAAGATCACTCAAATAACTCGTTCAGCATTTATTACCTATTATCTCTGTTCACATTCCTAAATCGTTAATTTCTCTTATTTTATCATTTATCTGAATAAATGCAGTCAAAGTTTACTGAAAAGCTTGTCCTTTGATTCAAAGGGCAGCCAAACGCAACAACATAACATCTTTGGCATGCCTTGAATTACTCCCTCTTTTGCCAACAAATTTCTTACATTCTTTCCAATTAGAATAAGTTGCTATAACTTATAAAAAAAAGCAAGTTGCTAGACAAAAATAACATCTGGCGCAAGTATTGAGTATTGACTAATGGACAAGAGTTTGTTGGCAACAAAAAAATAAAAGGCTGATTATACGAGTTGAGTTTGTTTTAGTGATTAATAATAATAGGGGGAATCCAATTTAAATCTCACATAAAAAAATTTATCTCTATAAAATCTCATAAAATTATTAAATCCTTGACAAGTTCAATTAGACCTTAGAGATAAATATTATAATTATTAAATAACTATCTTACTCTAATTCATTAAAAAATAAAAAGTAATAGTATACACATTACAATTTTATATGTTATAATTGACAAGTCATACGTCAAGTAATAATAACTCTATTTTAATTATCTCCAAATATTATATCTATATTATATAAGTTATTATTTATTATTGTCTGGTTTATTATTTATAAAGCACATAAAGTTATTATTTATGATATTTTACTTATCATTTTTTAATGAATGAAGAAAAAAACAATTTTATATATTACAAATATCTTTATTTTTTTAAATATTAATCTAGATTATGAGTTATCATCAGTTGATATTTGATTTGCCAATAACACATTAAGCTATTATTATATTATTTCACTTATTATTTTTTAATAAATGAAGATAAAATTATCATTTTATAATTGTAATATCTCTCTAAAATTTGATAGGACTTAGCAATTATTTAATTATTTTATAAGATTTTATAGAGATAAATTCTCTTAGTGAGGTTTTAGATAGGATTCCTTTGATAATAACATCATTTCATAAAAAAAATAGTACGGAAGATTATTTCATTTTCTGAACGGCTAAGAACTCACAAGGAATTATTTATAATGGCCAAGGGGACTTCAGTTAGAGACCAATCACAATTAATATTTTAATCTGGTGGTCGCTTTTGAAAAATGAGCCACTGCGGTGGGAAAAATGGAAGAGCAAATAAAAATGAGACAGCTACCCCACACCACAATTTGAATAAAAAAGAATTAAAATCTGTCTGTCAAATGAATCTAGCCGGTAGCCACTGAGCTCACCTTTGGACTGCCACATGGCTTTGGCTTCCTCTTCGACTCGTGAAACATTACATTTCCCTTTCCCTGTCCAGATATTATTTTTCTCTCAACATACATCCACCTCCACCATCATTTCTTCAATTCACTGTATACCTTCCTGTATAGTGCTGCTTCCTTTCCTAATTCGTGCACTTCCTTTCTTTTCCCTCAAATTCTAATCTTTGCCGAACCTCCCAACAGCTTTTTCCTCGCAGGACAAAGACCTGTTTTTTATTTTTGAATTTTCGCATTGGAGGGGACACGCATATTAACTCTGTAGTTTTCTTCCCCGCTAGCTGTAACAATGGCTTCTAGCTTGTCTTACAGCTCTCTTAATCCCTCAACGACATCTTTCTCAAGAACCAATTTCTCAATTCATACTTATAAAGAATTTTCATTGGATCTTCCACCCTTTGGAAGCAGAACAATTAAGCGTACGAAGAAACTGTTGCCGATTACAGCTGCAGTTGCAGAAGCACCACCTGCTGCTTCACCGTCAACACAAACTGTGACTGAAAATGATGGGAATCGAACTCCTCGAAAGAAGATTCGGATACTCGTGGCAGGAGGTGGGATCGGTGGTTTGGTCTTTGCTCTAGCTGCAAAGAGAAAAGGCTTTGAAGTTTTGGTGTTTGAGAAGGATATGAGTGCTATAAGGGGGGAGGGACAATACAGGGGTCCAATTCAGATACAGAGTAATGCATTAGCTGCTTTGGAAGCTATAGATTCGGAGGTTGCTGAAGAAGTTTTGAGAGTCGGTTGTATAACGGGTGATAGAATCAATGGACTCGTAGACGGAGTTTCTGGTTCTTGGTAAGCTTTCATACTGGTGATCTTTATAGGCATTCTATCTAGTATTTAGGCACAAGAAATTTGTTATTTATTTATAGACGGAAAGGTTTAAGTCAAAGCAACTCACCTTAGAAATAACTTAATTAGTTTTCACAACCATGTTGCATGTTCTTGAAATTCTATCCATTTTCGGTAACTTTAGTAACTGACGATGTATGCAATGTGGCATTTAATTTCATGTCTGTTTGACAAGGTTGACCGGCTTGATAATAGCGCTGTGTTTATGTATTTATTTTCTTTAGACCTCATAGGCTGTGTTTGTTTTTTTTTTGGTTGAAGTGTTTCTTAATTCTTAGATCAAATATGTCTTCTGTTGAGTATGTTTGGCAAATTTAAGCTTGCTGTCCCTTCAATTGATATATAATTGGTTATCAGGTACATCAAGTTTGATACATTCACTCCTGCAGCGGAACGGGGGCTTCCGGTCACAAGAGTTATAAGTCGAATGGCTTTACAAGAGATACTTGCCCGAGCTGTTGGAGAAGATGCCATTATGAATTCCAGCAATGTTGTTAATTTTGTGGATGACGGAAACAAGGTAATCAAGGAATGCTCTTGCACTGAAGATGTTATTCACACTGCTATTATGTGCATTTGTTTGCTTTTTATTTCTTTATTCTGGAATGTGATTACAAATCAATGTAGGAACATATCATTTAGATGACATTTATTGCTTTGTTGTGCTCTTCTGGAATTCTACATTTTCAGGTAACAGTAGAGCTTGAGAATGGTGAGAAATATGATGGTGATCTATTGGTCGGAGCAGATGGTATATGGTCCAAGGTCTTCTCATTCTCCTTTAAGCTGTGTTTTTTTCATAAGAAAATGATTTACTCAACACAAGATGATCATGATGTATGGTAAATTTTTTATAAGAAAAAGTTGGTCTGATCCTGCATGTGCATGTGGTAGCCTTCTTCTGCAAGCATTTAGAAGTGCTGAACAGTTCCTGCTTCTTTGAAGGCAGCCTATATGGCCATAAATTCTTACTGTTTATTTAATTTAACCAAGTCTTGGGACTTGTGTGAATAGGTGAGGAAACAGTTATTTGGGCCAACAGAAGCAGTTTACTCTGGCTACACTTGTTACACTGGCATTGCAGATTTTATTCCTGCTGACATTGACTCTGTTGGGTAAGTTAGCTTGTATTCTATTTTTCCATTTTCTGATAATATTACTTGCATGATAATGAGAAGCTTGGTTGAACTTCTATCATGGAAGGTATCGAGTATTCTTGGGACACAAACAATACTTTGTATCTTCAGATGTTGGCGGGGGGAAGATGCAATGGTATGCATTTCAGAAAGAACCACCGGGTGGTGTTGATAGCCCCAGTGGTATGTTCTTTTCATAACACTTGTGAGTTGATTGCTCGTGAATTCTTGGTCTCTGGAGATGTAAAATTTACTGTGGAATTCAATCATAGACGCACTGTATAAATTTTTTTGTATCTTGATTTCTTGATTAACTGATTTGACAAGAAAGGAAACCATAATTTGTGGTATCTTGCTAATTAATCGTGCTAATATTAGTAGCTAGAAAACGTGACATGTAAGGATTATGTATGGAAAGTGTCAAAAATATAGAAACAGAAGTTTCTCATGGCATAATTAATTCTGGACTAAAATGTGAAAGCTTAACACAGCATTTATTTGAGATTATATGATCAATATCTCTATTGGACTTTCCTTTTGCTTCTTTGGTTAGTTGTTACTTTATCTTACTCCATATTACCATAGAATAATTGCTCTCATGTATGAAAAACTGATATTGGGCAGGCTTCTGACATTGTGTACTGGAAATTATATTTTTCTCCCTTTTCTTCAAAAAAATATCTTACGGGCAGGAAAAAAGGAAAGGCTCCTTCAGATATTTCAGGGCTGGTGTGATAATGTAATAGATCTATTACTTGCCACAGACGAAGAGGCAATTCTGCGACGGGACATATATGATAGGACACCAGTATTCACATGGGGAAAGGGCCGTGTGACCTTGCTTGGTGATTCTGTCCATGCCATGCAACCAAATATGGGTCAAGGAGGATGCATGGCTATCGAGGTACATATTCATCTTATATGCTGTATTCATTCCCTCTCAATCAAATATGTAATTTTGTTAATCAGCTATTCCTATTAGTGGTATATCCTGACTCTCCAGGAATGAGAGGCTAATCCTTTCTGATTTGCATGTTTTATCATTTCAGGACAGTTATCAGCTTGCGTGGGAGTTGGACAATGCATGGGAACAATGTATAAAATCAGGGTCTCCAATTGACATTGATTCTTCCCTAAGGAGGTACTTACTGTTCGCAGTTGGCTAGTCAGACAAGAACTTTTAGATTTTCATATGAACTGAAGCATTTGACCACTTGACTTTATCAGATAGACGTTTGGAATGGTCCATTAGTTAATATTAGATTATTTCCAAATTGATTGTTTTGATAAATCATCTCTTCACTGAATTATGGGGCCTTTTATCCCTCAGTTCATTTTCTTCAATGTTTTCAGCTATGAGAGAGAAAGAGTACTACGAGTTGCCATTATTCATGGAATGGCAAGAATGGCAGCTCTTATGGCTTCCACCTATAAGGCATATATTGGGGTTGGTCTTGGCCCTTTAGAGGTAAGGAGTTAGTTACACCTAATGAGATGGTGAAAAGAATGAAGGTGATGGTTACCCTGGATATTGGCATGATGCCTATAATTCATAATTATTTTCCTTCCTCTACAGTTTTTGACCAAGTTTCGAATACCGCATCCTGGACGAGTTGGAGGGAGGCTTGTAATTGACAAGGTTATGCCTTTAATGTTAAGTTGGGTCTTAGGTGGCAATAGGTAAGAATTAAGAACCATCTTCCCTTTTTTAGTTGATTGACCTGGAGTTAATCATGCTCTAGCTTTCTCTTGTAGCATGCATGTCAAAAATATGAGATGCTTAAGATTGAAATATTAGTGAAAAGTATTTTTTCAATTTTTGCATGATGAAAGTCGTCTACAAAAAACTACCCAATGTCTTACATAGTCAAACATTTATAGCAGTTTTGGCTTCACAAAACCAAGGATTTTTGGGGTGGCAAATTTTCTTGCGTCACATACTCAAACATGCGACATGATCCTACTCCTACTTTTGCAGCTCCAAACTTGAAGGGAGAACTGTATGTTGCAGACTCTCAGACAAAGTATGTCCATTCAATACTTTTACTCTTTCTTGATGTAGAGCTATGGTGGTTGGTGTTATGAAGTCGTGTCCGTTGGATTTAGCTGTGATGTGGAATCTCATTGATATTTAATTATTTATGAAGGCAAATGACCAGTTACCCAAATGGTTTGAAGATGACGATGCACTTGAACGTGCTATTAATGGAGAGTATGTCTTTGGTCCAATAGACATGAGTATAATCCTTTGAATATTTCCAACCGTACATGCTGATGTCATAACCTTTTTTTTTAAAATTGGCATGACTGTTATTTCCATTCTTCTTGCTTGTATTGTAGGTGGATTTTATTACCATGTGGGGATGAAGTGGGACTTTTGAAGCCTATTTCGTTAAGTCAAGATGAGAACAAACCTTGCATAGTTGGGTACGGCTACGGTCACGCCCGCTCAGCTTAATTGAAATATTACCCCTATTATTGAGGAATATAGAATGTGAAAGCATTTAACTTGCATTCATTTTGTGTGTTGAAAATTTTGTACCTTTCGGGTTTCTAATGGATCTTTTAAAACAAGGCAATGCCTTTAATGGTGGTTTTCTCATATACCATATAAAACATAGACTAAATTACTCTAACCACCCCTTAGGTTTGGCTAAATTACAGATAATACCTCATGTTTTCAAAATTACATTCGGCTCTCTTTCCTGACAACAATATTTTGATTTGCAGGAGCACCCCGCAAGAGGACCATCTAAGCAGTTCACTTGTAATACCTTCACCACAGGTAAATCAAGTGATCACGATCCAAGTTAAATGTAGTTGTACATTTAATGGTCATCCATATCATGCGACGGTGTTTCTATTTTGAAGGTTTCTCAAACACATGCTCGAATTAACTACAAGGACCGCGCCTTCTTCCTGACTGATTTGCGCAGTCAACATGGCACCTGGATAACTGAGTAAGTAAAAGAAAGGGAAGCTTATATCCTTTCTTTTCAAAGTTTAAATTCCTCATTGTCTTCATCTAATATTTGCAGCAATGAAGGAAGGCGGTATCGTGTGCCTCCAAATTATCCTGCTCGTGTCCACCCATCTGATGTTATCGAATTTGGTTCTAATAAGGTGGTAGATAATTTCTACACTATGGCTAAAAAGTGGCATGGTTGGTAGCAGAAAAAGAATTTGTATGTACATGAAAAATAAATGTTAAATAGAGGGGTTTTGCCTGGTAAATTTTCAATTTGATGGATTTCTAAAACAAAGGAAGGTAAGTGTAATTTTAATAAAAACGGAATTCAGTGCGTTTAGTCTAAGGAAAAAGAAATTCTCTATTTGAAGGATGCCTCAAGTTGATCCATATTATAATCTGACTCGGAGGGTCCATGTGTGTGACTGCAGAAATATTTAATAGAGTTCCGGAGTACATTGCTTGGCGTGCAAAAAGATGTTTCTTTTTCATTTATTCCAGCATAAAAGCGTTAATGTATTATTTTGTTACTTGGAATATCCTTGCTTGGACATATGATTCTTCTTAAAAATTTAAATGTTGGGTTATTATGATGATGTCTGATGAGCATGTCCAAATTCCTTGCAGGCTGCATTTCGTGTGAAGGTGACAAGGTCTGCTCCAAGATATTCTGAGCAAGGAACGAAGATTTTACTGGAAAGATGACTCAGATTCTGGTCAATAACAAGTTATTATGGGTTACACTAAAATTGTACAGCACACAGACTTGGAACTAGAAAGCCAGAAGCTGCGAGTTTTTAGTCGAGGGTGAATACAAGAATGTCAATGATTTGGTATCGAGATAGCATCACACGAACTTGTAACTGTGAGATAGAAATTGCAGTTTCATACATGTTAATATAAGAAAGCAAATGGAGTTGTCCCATCTCTTTTTTATGTGTACTTTGGTGTCTTTGATGGTTGCGCCTACTTTCAGTTATCTAATTTTAGGGGCAAGGAGGGATGTGGATGGTGTTAATGGGAGGGAAGCAGATTCGCCAGTCCACCTGAAAATGGTACTTCTGTGGACGGTGGATGAAATAAGCTCTATAAGATGGTTAGGCTACTCAACAACTGAATTTGCTATTTGATCATCACAAGGTTGGCTTTCATTAGTTTCTGCTCCTGTAGAACGTGAAGAGAAACATAGAACATAAAGGAGGATGAATGAGGAAAAGCCTATTTAACAACAACAACGCATGCAAGAGAACTATACAACCGTTTTTTTTAAACATAGATATCTTTTTACAAGAAGTACCATTTGACACTAAATAAGTGATTTTTTTTTAATAGAGATTAACATCTTTTGTTAGACTTAATCTGGGTTGATGGATAACGAGACATATCAAAAGGCAAAGTCAACATGGGATAGTCGGCATGCGTGAAACCCATCAGAGGGGAGGTGGTGGCAATGACTGTTGGCCTGTTGGGGGGAGGAGCATTTATTGCCTCCTTCAAGAGACATGTCTGTTTTTGAGGGCCCTTCTAGGAATTTGGATTTTTGTGACGTTGTCGTTTAGGGTTTAGGGAACGCTTTGGCATCTTTCATTTAACAGTTGGTATAGTAGGCGTCTCACTCTTGGCCTCTAGGAATCTGGAATTTGTTTGTACACAAGCTGAAGAAAAGGCTATAATCTTTGTCCGGGATATATCGATCATGAAATGAATGGCCATATTGAAGCTTAGCTTATAGAAAGAGCGAACCAAATCAAATGTGGCAGTGTTGCCGTACGCGCTAGATGCTGCCTATCAAGGTTTTACAAAACGAAGTTACCCCCAAAGTACGACCACTCAACCAGTGTTGTGAAGGAACACGTACATTTTTGAAGCCTAGGCTATCAAAGCTACACGCAAATTATTGGGGGCCCAATCACGTGGAGCCTTCTTTCTCCTCTGGATTTAATTTACTCTATATATCTAGTGCAGGCTTGTCTTCGCCTCGCCATCCCAAATCCAGAGAGAGACCCCATCCTAAAGAAAACGAAGATCTTGTTGTCATCGTTTTGTCCCTTCGACTCTGCCTGCAAAATGCAAATCCCATTCATTCATTCATTCATTCATTCATTCATGCACGCACTTCCTTTTCCAAATTCCAAGAACCCCTGCCTCCATCATCTCTCAATCTTGTCATGCATTTAGCTCCTTAAAAGAAGATACTGCCTTCTCTCCTACTCCTTCACTTACATTCATGTTCTCAGACTCGTTATCCTTTCGGTTTTCTCAAAATGGATAGGATAACCGAGACTGAGCAAAACGACGACGCCGAGGGTGGTGTGACTGGAGCCCTCCCTCCTTTCTATTGATAGGATACACACTCACTCACACGTGGCCTGCTCCTTCCTTAACCACAAAAATGAAGGAACCAAAAAGACTAGACATTAGGGGTGTTCATAGTGTCCGGTGGACCGGTCCGCCCGCTCGAGCTGGATAAAAAATCGCCTGGCCCGGCCCTAAAAAAAGTGCCCAAAATATATTTGGGCCGGGCCAGGCCGGGCACCGGGCAGGGCATGCTGCCCTGCCCATTTGGCCCGGCCCTATATATATATTTATTATTTTTTTAATTTTTTTCTTAACTTATTTTATTTGTAATTTTACACTTTTCACTTTAGCTGGCAACTCTCCTTGCTCATTTTTAAAATATTAAACATAACTTTTATATTTATGTAGATACCAAAGTTGCTCCTCTGCTTTACTTGCCAAGTATTCAATTTTTTGTGTTGCAATAATACTACAAATATCCGACCTCTATATATTTTAATATTTCTTTTTTATATATGTAATAGACTTTGAGACTTTAATTACTATTTTTTTGATACCTTATTCTTAATGAATTATATATATTATTTAACTCTTAAAAATATAAATATGATATTATTTTATAAGTTCATGATAGCAGATTTTTTTCTCACAATATGAGCAAGATATCACTATTTGGGCATGCCCAGTCCGCCCATGCCCAGCCCACATATGCCCAGCCCGAATTGGTTAGGGCTTTTACTGGGCAGGGTTGGGCATCGGGCTGCAAAATGCAGCCCATGGTTTTTCCAGGCAGAGCACTGGGCAGGGGAACTACCCTGCCCAACCCGACCTATGCACACCCCTACTAGACATTGCCGGGAGTAAGTGTATAAATGTAACAATTGATTCATTGATTGATCATGTAACGTCGACGTCTCTATATTTTTACATCTATAAATGATGAACGGTACAACACGTACTTCCGAGACCTTTCATTTCATAGGACAACGGGCGTTTCCCTTTCCCAAGAGAGGGCAATGCTGCAAACCCCGAGGCCTCTTTAGTCTTGACACCCGAGTCTGTTGTTATCATCTCTAGCTCTCTACCGCCCGAGCCTATTAATTCTTTATCTGTTGAACAAAAGCAACAGCGAGAAGCAAAATCTCCGGCCAAACAAACTGTCATGACCGGGAAACCGATTCCACCAGTTTAACTATTTTCTCTACCAGCTGAGGGGATAGCTTCTTGGCCGGTTTCAGCTCCTTCTCCGGTCGAAAATCAAATCCTAATGCATCCGACACCTCTTCGGAGCTCCACCCCGCTTTCCTGAGAGAGTCCGAATGCTTGTACGCCCTCAACAGCAGAGCATCCCGCACCGCTTGATTATCTAACAACACCATATCTCCTTGGAAGAATCCCGAAGCCGATACCTCCACTATTTCGGATATATCCGATTCGCACCACCCGCCTTCTCTCAAAACCGACCCTATTTGCCCTATGTACTCCTCCACCCACCTGGGCATTTTGGACCGAGGCATGTCAAAGAACCTGTCCGGTGAAGACGATGTCGACGACGACGAGTTTCTCCGACGACGATCGATGGCTGCTTCGCTCCAAAACTCGACCCACCTCGGCGTTCTACCTCCACTAACGATTCCCGAATCCAGGCTCCTCCGATATAAATTGTGGGATGAACAAGCAGATTTCTCCCTGACAGATCTCTGTTTTTTCAGCATCTGAGGATTGGATTCGGAACTCCGGAACAGCGACTTGCGCTCAAAAAAATCTGAGAGATCCAAACCGCAACAGAAGATCATATTCTCGTCTACGAAGAATACTGGGTTGCCTGCTAGAGAGGGGTTACAGGGCATGTAGCAATGGTTGAAGATGGGTATCAAAAGAGGGGCCCGCTTCAGTGCATTTCTAGCGACCCGCAATGCCCTTTCGGGCTCGGATGGTCTGGGGCCCCAAGTCTTGGACCAGAGGGTGTTCCTGGCAATCTGAAAGGAAATAGCGGCGATTGGGAGGTCCAGAGAGGCACGGAGATGAAGACGAGCCCCGGCTGAGCGCCAGTCAGGGAATCCAGGGCCAACAGGCAAGCCAGCAGCGAGAACGGCACGAAGGTCTGGAGGAAATACAAAGCCAAACTCGGCCTCGGCGCGAGCAAACTCTGAGTCGGAGAGGCCTCGCTGCACCTGTATGCCTGAGTTGCGGAGGGGGTTTATGACTTTGTCGGCTAGAGAAGAGAACGAGAGAAGACCGTTACGTACGGGGAGGGAGGAAGCGGCGGTGGCATAAATGGAAGCCGCTCGAGCTGAAAGGCGCCGGAGACCGGCAATGTTAGCCGGGTTTAGACCGCTCATCCTCCGGTCCACGTCGACCATTGTAGTGTTGCTTGAACTTGTATGTTTCTTTCAATAGGGCTGTGCCCGTAAGCTCCCTGCGGTGCCGGAATGATATTCTTTCGGCTCTTTCTTGTTTTGTGTTTCAGAGGACGAAGACAGGAAGAGCGAAGGAAGCAATGTGATGTGTACGAGAAACTTGAAATTAGCGAATGTGGAGGGTGGGGAGGAGTTCGGCATTAAAAGGAAGCTAGCAGATTTATAACAGGGAAACAATAGAGCCCACTGATGGGACTTTCTCATTTCCCATATTACCCCTTCATTTTGTCACAATGAACAACAAGCAAAAAGTCAAAAAAATCAAAAGGGGTCTACTAACAGTCACTAATTAATGGAACCGTGATACTCATTCAATCACTCATACAAGGATGACAGTATATATTATAGCTGTTGAGCAACGGCTCTTTCTCTGTTTCTCATTCAATCTTAAGTGTGAGTGCTTCCCTTTTTCTTATAAGAAACAAAAATAAAGAGGTGGAAGTGGAATTTTGCAGCCACAAATCTTGTTTTCTTTTTGTAACGAGACCATAAATCTTCCTTTGTGAGAGTACAAGTAAATAGGACCAGCTTTTTTCCGCGGTTGTCATTGGTTGTAAGACCAACACGCAAAGAAAAGAATAAATCAGGGAAAATAACTGGGGATTAGCATGTTGGCTTAACGTAGGAGATGTCCGTGAAACAGAGAGCAGGGTTCATTTGTGCCATGGATTTGCCCGTCATCCCCAGTACCGATAAATAATAAATCTCGACGAGTCTAGGGTTCCTGAATCCCATGGTCCTAAAACAGATCAAATAGTGTTGTCATTGGGGTCAAAACCGGTACAATGGTCCACCGCCGATTAATTACTAGGGTACAAGAAGAAGAAGAATAGATTTCTTATGTAAAAGGAACTGAAGTAAGCTCTTATAAATTCGGCGAGCTTCGTCCCCTTCAATTCACGATTCATTTAGAACTCGATTGATATCACGGACTCACAAACTTGAGAGAAGGGATGGTCATTCACGTGGGGTTATCTTAATTTGAGCCGATAAAATTCATACAAATAAACGATCCCACTGGTGACGTATAAACAAAGAATAGTCCTCCAAAAACCATGATTGTGTGTCGTAAGCTTCCCGTTATGTGACCACATCAGCAAACCTTGTCTCGGAGGAGAAAACTGTGTCTGGGCAGTGCTGTAAATCCGAATTGAGGATGAAGACGCCAAAGCAAAATGCTTAACGCAGGAGGAAGGATTTATGAGCATGTCTCGTTGGAGAGTTCGTTGTTTTTTTTTAGGGGAGCCACCCCAATGGTTTGATGTGACGCTCGGGTCATAAAATAATGAGTAAATTACACTCTTAATATTTATCAACGTTTTGTTGAATTATATCATAAAAAATAGTGATAGGTGTAGGCGGGCATGTTGATTTGGAAGGAAGCAGAAGAGTGTGGCCAATGAGGATTAGTGTTGGGAGTTATGAAGCGTTTTCTTCAACTTTTAGACTCCATACGCACTACTTCTTCTCCTCCTTCTTGATGTGGATCCATGAGATCCAACGTGGGCATCATTTGGAGCACCCCGTTGAATGCCTTGGAGGATAAGACTTAACGGAACGGAGGTGGACTTTAGATGCTTAACAATACGGTTATCCAACCAATCACACCAAAAGCCACTTCTAAAATGGTCCCCCCACAAACCCTTGGAACAGGATCCCTGAATTACGAAACACTTAAATATATATATGCTTCTTATGGATCAAACAAGTTGTTCAGTTTTGTTAGTATTAGTCGTTAACCTTTGCTGCACACCCATCCGCATCTTAATATGCTCCATTATGAAATCTCGATATAATAATCATAAAGTCTCAAGTGAACAATTATGAGTTATGAGGCTGATATCAGTTTTTGCATCAGAACTTATCAACCGTCTTTATCTAACTTGTGTCCGTAGACTAATCACAGATTTTATATTTCTGTGTATTTCTACAACGGCATGCACTAATTTCCGTCTCAATGTCATGCTGACGCATGCATGCTCATCTCAAACACTGGCACCTGATATGTGAGGTGACCTCGTTGCCAGTCACCGATATAGTTGATGTCAGATCCTCATCAACTAATTAAAACCCATTTATGGAAAGCCCATTCACTCTTACTTCTGCTTCCTTCTCTGTGGCACCGAACATTGCACGCATACGTGTTCATACGGTTTTCGCCCTAAACATACCACCCATTAATTATAACTTGCTCTTCATTTATTGACTACAGACAGCAGCTTCCCAACCAGAGCGAAAGAAAACAAATAACTTGGGCCATTTGAGATTGATCCGTATGATTAGAAATAAGAAATTAGAGTAATCTATATCTATATTTAATAGATGACACGGGATCCACCCTAGTATAAGGGCCCGCCCTGTTTTCACACTCTCATCTAATGCCCTGTTTTAATACACGCTTTCAAAGGCATAATTGTATCTAACTTTAATCTTAATGATACATTCCCAGTCCTCTTAGCCTATGAAATCATCATATCCGCGCAGGGAAGTTAAATTTTCTTTAGAATGTGATGATTTATATTTTATGGATCGGAGTTCAAGATGTAAAGAACATTTTATTCAAGTCTGTGGAACCAATGGGGGTTGGTCCGAGTGGTAAGCGGCTCGGTATCGCTTAAGTGAGGTCTCGAATTCGAATCTTAGCGTATGCAGAAAATCCCCGTTTGGAGACTCACCCACCATAGACAGGTGCACGACGTGGGTCGAATCTAGATGTAGTCGGGACAAAACTCTGGTGAACCGGGTGGGTAACAAAAAAAAAAAGTCTGTGGAGCAGGAGTTCAATCATGCTCGCGCCTACAATTAAGGGAGAAGGTGACGCCAAAGTGATGTGTATTTGCGGGATAGGATTAGTTTGAGGTTCAAAATGTCCAAGATGACGAAATTTGAATTTGCATTTGGTTGGATGATATTTATATGTTTAGACTTTAGATATCGTGAGCATGTAAGGCAAGGAGCTTTAGCCGTTTTATATTATTCTCAATGTCATTTTATTCACTATTTTACTCAATTAATTAAGTGGGGCATAAATAAATTAGTATATCCAGGGCAAATACGTCGCCCCATGTGCATGCTTCACTGATATATGTTTCTTTAGACATAGTTTATTGCCCTTATTATGCTAATTAATGAAGTGGGTCAAGCTAATTAGGGTCCCCTGTAGCGAGGAATAATTATGTTAGTGAAGTCTTGCAGATATATAATTGGTGAAATGAAATGTGATTCATTACTTCATTGTATATACAAGCCAGAAAAAGCCTGATTATTTCTTATTAGAAAGAAAACTAAAAGTGCTCGTGCCCAGACATTCTCTTGGCCCAAGAGCATTGTTTATAATAGTGGGTGAAACAGATAGCCCCTATCTGCAATTGAAGGTGAGGTACATGCTTGAACTTCACTCCGACTCTTGTTCCTGATTTATCTCCAATCTTCTCTCGGCCATTTTGCTATCAGTTTTAGGCATTTTGCTCTCTATATCTTGTGTATTTTCAGCAGTAAAGTTGTGTACTTAACACTTAGATGCTCTGTATTTTACGTACTTATAGGATGCATTTTCGGTAACAATCTCCTATACTGTATAGGGTTGATGTCAAGTGTATACGGTAATTTAAGATAAAGTTGTTGAGTAGTGGATAGGTGATGCTATGCCTAGCGTAGGAAGATAGAAGGAATAGCGTAGAGAGGGACAAATTGATAAAGTGTGGGTAAGGAATGAAGTAAAGGTGAGAGATGGAATGGAAGGGACGAAAGCAAAGAGGGATACGCGTGGGGTGGTGAAAAGGTAGGGAATAAAGTCAAGTTTTAGACTCACTCGATCGAATTTTGATGGGATTCCTTCACTTTAGAAGCAGATTGAGATGACAGGATGCTTTGCAATTCCCGTGTAGTTGTGAAAAAGGAGGCCGTTTAGAGGATTTTGGGTAAATTCATTCATGCATTCGAGAGTATCTTTAAGACTTGCGGTTCCCTCTTGGATGGATGGCCCACACCTAATGATGCCAGAGGTGGAATCGAATCCGTGATTTGATTTTTCACTTTCATCTCAGAGGCTCTCCCCGGTCCCACCAAATAATACTAACAAGTTAGAGGGAGCCATCTCTGATTGACTGCTAATGATGGCAGAAATTGCGTTTACTGATCAGAATAAATCTCTTTTGTTGTTTTGTGGGAGTTGACAAAAGAGCTACAGGCTCAAGATGAACGGGACTTCGGCATTCTCATGTCTTGCATTTCCCTACTCAGATGAATCAAGTACAATAAATGAAGAGTGGGCGGCGGAAGGATGTGCTACCTTATCTTATCCTAATCCTGATTCTTATGACTTTAACAGAGATATACAAATGACATATCCCTTCTCACTTCTCAGTTATAACAGCTGCCTTTTGTAAGATCGTCCGCTCAGCAGTACACTCCCTCAGGCTGCAACCCCACCCACGTCCACATGCTCTCCCTTGCGTTGCTCCAACAACCTTCCCCTTCTTTACTGAGTTCATCATTCTCTTTTATTTATATTCCACATCCCACATGATAAATATATCTCCACAGGAGGAAACATGATCCCATGTATTCATGATACATTTTAGTGCCATGCATATCAATATAATTATTAATATTCATTACCTCTCAATTTTTTGAACATATTGTATGCTATAATGTTTCCTTATTTTCACTCAATATATCAAATAAAACTTCCAACAATCTACATTATTTGTGAATGTGATCCTTAAAAAGGTGCCACATATCAGACACCTCATGCAAAGCATATTAAAGAATAAGGATAGCTTTCTAAAATCTTATAAATCCTCAATTATTATAATAAAAAATCGTAATCGGTAATCCCAACGTGAAAACTGAACGCAATGGTGATTTGCGAAGGATCCAGATGTAGAAACCACTCTTCTCCAACCCTTGAGGTTGTCGTTCGTCGCCTGAGGAACGCAGATGGGACGGAGGAGAATGCAGATAGGACATTCAAATACTTGGCTAGTGTCACCCTCACCCTTTCGTCGACAGGGAAGGACATGGTGAGATCAGGGCAGATGATCCAAAACAATCAACTCCCTTACGTTATATGAAGCAATCGGATTTCATGGATTATCATTATATCATTCTAAACACGCAATGCCATCAATCATTTCCCTTCCCTAATTAAACATCTTGCACGACAAACACAACCTTAAAAGGCCCCGGTTATCTCAGGGAATGAAAATAGAATGAGAAAGGAGCTGAAGTGAACAAAATTGTATAAAAGTAAAATACCACTCAATACCCTAGATTAAAAAAAAAATACTAACTTTTAGTAATAGTAGAGACATGATAGATATTGCATATCTCAAATTACATACTATAGAAAAGAAGCAAGGACCATGGAGTGATAATAGGTACGTGACAGATATTGCATATCTCAAATTGCATACTATAGAAAAGCATTCATTTTCCGCTGAGGCTTCTTCTTGTATGCCAACGGGTACCTAAAGATGGTGTGACAGAAGATAATGAAAGAAACGGTCAAACAGAGTACTACTTAAAAGCACTGAATACTGAATTTCAAAAACTCCCTTTGCTTCTCCCATATTCTAATACTACCTACAACCGCAATCGCTGTCATTAGACTAAACCCAACCATGGCTTCATAAATCTATCATCTATTCCTATTAATTTCCAAAACGTAAATCAAGACATAACTGGGTCTTGTTGTGCTAAGAATATCTGGGTAATTCTGTGGGTTAAACATGTCCATTGGATGTTTAAACCTGCTTTCCCCATGGAAACAAGATCAAAGACTGACATGCCATAACTACAAGAATCGGGAGTAAGGAAGATTACAAAGGAACAAATCTATATTTGCATCATGGAGATGTCATACGGTTTACAAGTTCTGCTTAAAACGAAATATGTGATACAAAAGCAAAATCCAAGTTAACCCATTCTACATCTTCCTCCTTAATCATACGGAATTTGGATATATGCGGCATCACAAACGAAAGGAACATCAGCATACATCCCAGCAAGAGCACACCGTATACACTCCAACACTGTAAACAGAAAGGCAAAAGCTACAGCCGTCCAGAAATGCATTCCGAATTTACCCCAGTAGATTGCTAGAGGCACCCAACGACTCACTGTCCCTATCACCTGAAGTGAAATCTCCAATAACATTCCCATCACAACATGGAACCGGAAGAAGTGAGGCCATTCTTTTCTCCTCACAATTCCAAGATATGCGACAAAAAAGTAAGCCATGAGGAACCAGCCTGGCAAACTGCCAATTGCCATAAGGAAAGGGTATGTCATGAATTCAAAGTTTTCCAGAAAGGGGTGAAGATGATATGCTGTCTCAGCATACATCCATGTCTCATGGAGAGGCATAAGGTATGGGATGCATGCTAAAGTCCTCCACCACCATCTGGGCTTTTTTGTCATGGCTGGATAACGGAAACTATATGGGACATCCTTTGATGCTTGGGGAACCATACAAAACCTGTTTTGCCTAGATGGCAGGGGGATTCTGGGATACAAAAGACCAAGACTTTGATCCCCAGTTAAATGTAGGCTTGATGCAGCAGAAATGTTTGAGGAGGGCATTCCTGTGAGGGGAAATTAAAATGAAATAAAAAATATCAATCACAATTGTTATAAATATTGACTAGAGTAGGCGGGTGCCTGACTTAGAACATCCTCATTGCATAGTTACGCCCGCAATCAACAGGTAAATATGCTACAACTGTGAAATACAAGCGAATCTTTCACTAAACCTATTAAGAACCTTTTTTCCCCAAATATCACAAGAAGAAGTCCATTATCATTGTGTAAATAAACTACAATGAAATATTCTCACCAAATAGCAAGCTAAGAACAAAAACAGTGCAGATTTATCAGCTCAATAGTTCATATCATATTGAATAAAAAGACTTTTAACAAACAAATTAAACAGGCCAGCCATATACCTTTGGGCAACCAAGACTTATGCCCTAAATTAGAGGAACACTGGATGCTTGAGGCAGTAGCCATAGCTGGCATTTGAGAACTGCAAGAAAACACAGGCCTAAAAGCTAGTGTGGGCCTGCAGACCCTCGATGAACATTGGGTCGTAGGGCAACCATGCCGTATCATGGTCAAACACCTGATTGAAAACCATCACCACAAGAACAGGCATTCATTAATAAACAAGGGAAGAAAAAAAATCAGTTGGAGTATAAAAAGAATAGTCATAAAAAATAACAAGTAACCAATCCAACATGTTGTCATCACATAAAGGATTTTAGAAATTGCAATAGTTTCCTTTGGAGGCAACAAAAGATAACGTCCATTTATCCAAAAATCTCTTATGCAAATATGTATTTCATGATTTTCAAAGTCCTCAGATTTTGAATTTGCTAATTCTAATTCTAAAATATATAAACCTAAACTTAATACCCGGACCCAAAAGAAACAAGTAGCACAGAGAAGCAAACAAGCAGAGCGAAGCAAGACAAACCCAGAAAAAACTAGAAGAACCCAGACAGTCCATCAGAACGACGAAAGCTGAAACAAAGGCAAACGGTGAACACGAACAAGGACTACCGCATAGAAGCAGGAATCCATAGAAGTACAACGAACCAGGAAGGCAGGAACCAACAGAGGCACAATGACAAAAGCAGGAAGCCGAACCATGAAGGTGAATCAGGAAGACCACATCAAAAAAGAATCCATAGAAGCTTGAGGAAACAAGAACCAACAGAAGCACGATAGTCCGGAATTGTAGATTGAGACCGGTCAAGTATGTTTTTACCAAGCACCCAGTAAAAAATTTTGGAAAGAAAAGCGCTATTGTTAGATATGAGATCTTCACACACCTAGCATCTACGTCGTATCCCGCTACGTTTTGAAAATGCCACAGCAAATTAATTATCAAACACGCTAAAAGCCCCTAGTCAACTCAGCAGATCAGAATGAAACAAAACCAAGCTTGGTTTCGAATAGAGATTTGGCAGAGGAGGGGTACCTGACCGCGCCGCGGCGGCTGTAGTTGGACAATGGTGGCAGCGACGGCTGGGGGCGAAGAGTAATGTGCGGGAAAGCGGAATAGAGGTCTCAAGAAAAGGAGGGTTTATCCGCCCTCCGCCCGAACATTTCATAAGCCATGGGGAGCCTTTCTCGTTTTCTTGTGTGAACTCGGTATCAAGACACAAGTAGTTAAAACCGATTAAATATAATAAATATATAAAAAAATTAAAATATTTTTAAAAATATTCTTATTTATGAAATTAAATTGTGATTTTTAATAAATGATATCATTAAATATTCTCATTTTTTATTTTATTAGGGATAAAAATAAAAAAATGTTAAAATACATTTTAAATAGATAATTAGAGTCTCTTGTAAATAAAAACAACTCAAGTGATTCCTCCAAAAAAATTCTAACATAAAAGAGAGGTGGGGAGTATTAATTTTCTATTTATTAATAACTACTGCAGTATTTTTCTTTTTTATACAAAGTTTTTTAAAATGAAATTAAGTTTATTTACGATACAAAGGCAAAGCGAAATATCTTTTTCTCTTAAACAATATCAATATCGGGTAAGGCGATCCGTCTATTACTTTCAGATATAAACCTAGGTATATAGGAGTTATGATATCTCCTTAAATACCGCGACTAGAATTATAATAAAATAGTACTCCTTAAAGATCAAACTTACTTTAAATGGCATGTCTCACCTCCAGATGCCTTCTACTACTGCAGTCATAGGTAAGTTATATTAGGTAACGAAAGTTGGTTCGAATAGTAAGCGATTCGGTATCTCTTAAGTGATATTTCGAGTTCAAACCTTGACGTATATAGAAAATCTCTGTTGGGAGACTCACCCACCATAATTAGGTGTATAATACGGGTCAGATCTAGATATATTTGGGATAAAATTTTAGTGAACTGAGTAGGTAGTCAAACAAAAAATTATATTACTTCTAAATCAATTTTTTTGGGGCCATTGTTGGACTGTAGGCCTTATCTTTTTTAAAACCTGTAGGATGAGGCCGGAGCAGGGGTAAGGGATAAAATTTTGATGAATTAGATAGGTAATTAAAAAAAAATGAGGAGGAGTGGGCTGTGCTGTTTTTTTTTAAGCTACAAAGAATTTTTAGAAAGGGAACTATGTGTTTTCTTTTTGGTATAAAATTTTTAAGAGAGTTAAACTCACTCACAATCTAATAATAGGGTAAAATCTCTTTTTTTTTCCTAAGGATATTAATGTTTGGTAGGATGAGTTATCTATTATCCTTAGGTTTAAACCTAAACTCCCAAAAACTAAAATATCTCTCTAAATACCTTGATTATAATTATAATAAAATATTAATCTTTAAAAAATAAATATATTTTAAATAATTATATATTTCACTTTTTTATTAACTCAACTCACGATGGGTAAAGTTGTGTCTTTGAACCTGAATATTCCAGAAATTGGGCTTGTTAGAGGTACTAAAGACAGAACGTGAGCTTCGATTCTGGAAACAGAGTCATTGGAAGGCAAGGGTGGGAGAGTAGATTTACATGCTGGGAACGAGCTGATCTGTAAAGGGCGTGGAAGGTTCGACTCGCTTCCATCGTCTGCAGCAGTCCCCACATCTCAGCGAACCCAATGCTTATTGTAGTCCTACTGGTAATGTAACGCAGTGAATAGTGGGGAAGGGGCCAATCTAATTGATGAAGTTTTAGATGGGAAAAGGTGGGGCTTCTCATTATTCATTTTCCTATAATTTAAGAATTATTAAACGGCATTAAATAAAAACATGATCTAAATTTATTGTAACGAAGTCATCCGTTAAATTAAATAGCTACCTCAGAACAGAGTACAGCATTTTCGTCAGAGGATATTAAACTGGATATCTATGGATAAAAGTTACGACGCTGCAAAGGTTTTCCTGTCAATATACCATATGCAACTCAATTTCTGATACATTACTATGCAAGTAATTCCCCTTAAAAATGATCCATCCTGTCATGTATAACAAAATTATCTAATACACTCGCTAGCTACACAGCACTCAATCAAGGACATGACTAGCGTCTCTCTCCCACCCTTGGGAGAAATCAAATCAAAATATATAAACTAATTACACTAAATAAACCTCTCCTCTGCTGTATGATAACCCAATCTTCAATCAGCGTCTGGAACGGCTCTTGAACCTGAAATGGCAGCTATTAGAATAAGTCTTGATTGATGCCCACACGGCCGGGTCAAATTTCTCAGCAAACCAAAGCCTTTACCTGGGAGAGTTGGAAGGTGACCGAGACCTAGACCGAGAACGAGACTGAGACTGAGACCTAGACCTGGAGCGAGAACGAGACCTAGAATAGTATCTTCTAGAGCTCCTGCTTCTACTTGGACTTCTACCACGCCTGTATCCTCAGCAGTTAATCATAACATCAATACTCCCACAATCAAAATAACTCGGGGAAGACTTTAAAATGAAATAGCCAAATTAGCTATATACTAATTAATTGTCAACATCTCGAGAAGTCTACAACACCTTATCCCTAATCTAAGCAATTAGCAAACTCTACCACCAAACACAATCAAATCAAAAGTACTAATTTAATTTAGACCAGGGAGTTAATTCAAGTGCACAACCACATCAACCACACTGGAAGTATGTTGAACTAACTACCTTGGGGGGGAATGGCTGTAGCTCCTACTGCGGCTACGGCGTCTATAACGACTAACCCGGCTCGTTTCAGCAAGCTTGTCCAGCCTCTGCCGCTCTTGTTCCCTCTTCTTAGCTTGTTCTGCAGCAGTATCTTTTTTAACTGCAAAAGCAATACTTTAAAAGATTATATAAATGACAAGAAATAATGTTAAGAGATTCAACATAAACACCGCTTACTCCTGAAAGGAACTACAAAAAAATGAATGCAAATAGGATCACACATAAAGGATGCGGAAGACTTTTAAGAATTAATTATGCATCACTAAAATCCATAATTTAAACATACTCTGCTTGTTTAGTTGCCTGTTCATGATCCTTTTAAGTCTCTCTTGAGGAGTTTCTTTTTTCTCCCCTTGTTGCTGCTTCAATGCTCCTCCAGATACACTTGCCTTACTTAATTTTGCTAATGCTGAGGATGTGCTGTAGAGAAAGGACAACTGATTTTAGAAGCAACAATCAAGGGCCTTACATGAAGGAAACCAATAAAATGAAAACGACTGATATTCTAAATATTTTGGCATACTTGACAGATGGCTTCAACACTTTGGTGCCCGTATCATTATCAATGGATACTCCAGAAGCAGGATCCACATGCAAAGCCTCAAGTATGCGACCAGATGATGGCCTGCAAGAAGGTAAGGGAGTCAGAAAAAATCACAAATATTTCCACGCAACTCGGGAGGTTATGCAAAATTTATTCTGCGGAAAAAAAAATTAGCCTCAAGGGAAGCCTCTTCCCTCCTCCTCTCCGCAGTTACCCAGACATCCTAGTCCTGATCTATTCTAAACCACAAAAAAATTGCCTCAGGCAACAATGTGGGTGATATGCAGCAGCATAGAAAAGACTGTCCAATCAATCTTGGCAAGAATTAAAGGTCCAGTGCTCCGACCGGTTTAACTTATCAGCTAGAGATGGAGATGGTGGTGGAGAAAATCTCTCAAGCTTGGGTTCATCTGCTTCTCCAGAGCCCCCAAATTCAGTGATATATTCTATTTTAGGAGTCCGTGGTTTGCTTCGGTAGACATCATCTGGATTCCCACCACGAGAATGACGCCTTGAGTATGATGGAGAGTAGGACCGTGATCTGGATCTTGACCTTTAAAAGGAAGAAATACAAAATAAAATTTAATTCAGAGAAAGAGATATCAAGTGCATATAAAACCTTCAATGGAGACCAGAAAATGTAGGGCTCTACCTTCTAGAATGAGAATAAGCTTCATAAGTAGGACTTCGTCTTGGTTCCCTACAGGTATTCAGGTGCATCATTAGCACATAATTTTTAAAAAATCATAGTCGGTCATCCCAATTTTAGTAGGAAGCAGTGTCATTTTTATTCACTCAATAGTCAATCTAACATATAATCTCAGCAGTTTCTACCGGTAGGGATCATGATGCAGCACACGAGTTCCAGATATCCGAGCAGCTTCTCTCTCCCTTTCCCTTTCAATCTGAGAAGCTTTCCTCCTTTCCTTACGACTCAGTTTCCTCTACAAATTTCATAAAATATTTTAAAAAACATGTAATTTATAATGATCATGAAAACAAAACTACTGCTTGATCTCTCAACTTACAATTGCAGGATCACCTTTGATCACCTCCTTTTGCCTTTTTTCTTCCTTCTTAGCTTTCTTTTCCATGTAAACAAGCCACCCATACCTCTTAACCCCATACTCTTTTGCTATAATTTCCATTCCTTCATCATTGCTATCATCGCTATTAAAGTCCTCTTCACCTTCATCATCTTCATCTTCCTCATTATCATCATCATCTGAAATTTGGGATTCTTCTTTCCCATTCCCATCATAAGAAAATCCCACCTGCGAGTAAGAACCTTTGCTTGCAGGAGGCTGTGACAAGTGAGACCTACAAATGTGGAATAAAAGGAACATCAGATGATTCTCCAAGAGATGACCCAATAAAACACCCATAAGAAATTGAAGAATATAGCAGTCAGCATAAACTAAAAGAGTCTAGTCGAGTCGATATTTGTTATACCACTAATATCTATCCATTTATGACCTAAAGCAAGACCAGTTCTACAGCTTTAACACAAACAATACTTCAGAGGGGGAAAACAGAATAAATACTGTAAATGGAAAAATCAACCCTCACAAAGCTAGCCATTACACACAAACTGAAACATTAATGGCTTTGACCTGCATGGTTGCATTACATCCTAGAGAATCGAATATCACAAAGGTACATGTCATAGAAGAGAGAACTCCAAATCCTTGCCCAGCATTACTGATGTACTTAATTTATTCACAATTAAATTGGCCCAAATAGTAAAGTGTCGGTCCCCTCAGGTATAACATTATTTATATGACCTAACAAAAAGTAAGATAACAACAAAAGAAATCTCATCTAACCTATCCGATGCAAATGGAGCTGCTGCTTTGGCCTCCATCTCTTGATTTACATGTAGCAAAGCCTCCTCATCGGTAACTGTTAACGTAAAAGCTTTGTTTGCTAAATCAACTTCAAATTATATTGTGGCTGTAGTCATATTGACTTTGAAACTAGAGAAACTTCTGTCTTGCATTGCTTTATCATTAATTCACAATGTTTGAGTATTAAGAAAAAGGATGGGGTAATGAAATAGATATAGGAATAGTGCAAGCTTTTCAGAATCTAACGCTTTGTCAAGAAGTAAAAAAGTACCGACATCCTCTATTCCGATGCTTTATTAAATCCCGATAACGCTCAAAATTAACAAACTCTTCTAATTCTTCTTCTTCTTCTGACTTTTCCTTCACACGCCTAGATCCAGTATCCCGAATGAAATCAAGGAGAGCGCGACCATCAAATCTGATCAAACAAATGAATGCAAGCCAAGTCTAAACTATCAATTAAAATGTTACAAAATACAAATCTTACTGCTCCAACAATCGAGGATAGTAGGAAAAACCTTGCACCTGTCAATCAAAATATCCTGTTTCCCATTCCATGGAATCCTGAGACATAAATTAATCATTAGTAAAACACATAAATTGCATGTTTCATAGAATAAGACAGGGCGAGCACTAATCAGCACTCGTTATAGTAATCAATAATCCCCAACCCACCCAAAAAAAAGAAAGAAAGAACAGAAAAGGCATAAAAAAAATGGGCAATTGGACATTCTTAAACCAATATTATACCTCCACAGATTACTGTTGTTACAACAAACAAAAATTAATTCCTGGTTTGCCGGGCCACTTGAATCCAAATTTCAATACTTAAACCATATAACATATAACTTCAAATCAATGAACCTAATCGTTTCCGAGCAATCTAACACCATAATTCACAACTCGAATTTAGCTTCCGTGCTACTAATAAGAGCATTCGTATTAACAGTTGATACTCGAACCACAATCCTAATAAACACACATTCTAGTTCCAAAGCGTCCGCTTTTGAGCCCACCGAGCAAATCTAGACAGTGAAAAAGGCGCCAATGAATATGTAAAAGAAAATCAAAGTATGAAAATATAGAAACTGACAGGCCCTGCTGATCCTGGATGGCTTGGTAGAGGCCGTCGTCTCGATAGGTTCGGCAACGAATGCCAATGGCCTGGATTGATTGCTGAGGATCACCTCGCCTCTTTGCCAAATAAACAGCTCGCCTCTGAGCTCTCTTTCGAGCCGCGTCCATCATGTCATGGACCTTCCTCTCCGACCTTCTCGCCTCGTGCCACATCTTTTCTCAGTTCAGTCCGATCAATTCCGTCGAACGTTTTTATCACAGAAACCCTAATTCGGTTATATGATTAGCGTTCCGGTTCAAGCGCGGGGGAGACAGCAACATAACAGAAGACTGGGACGACACGCAAATTTTCTTTTGCAAACGGTGTTTCGTGACTCTTCTACTTTCGCCTTCATCTTTGGACCCGGATCTTACTGATCTCATTTGCGGCCCAATAAATTACAACAATCTCTTTCTTCGAAATTTCTAAAAAATATATGTACTACTATTCTTATTCTTAATTATAATTTATAGATAAACAAATAAAATAAAGATACACAATAAATATTCATATTGGAGTTTATTACATCTCTGACATCATTGCTATTATTAGTTACAATGGATTCGGTACAAGATCTAGTATCTTCACTGTTTTTTTTTTGGTACAATTTTCATTGTTATTATCTTTAAATAAAAACAACAATGTCTTGTTTTTTTTTTGTTACAAAAATTTTTGGAAAGGGGTTGGGCTCATCCACGATCCAAGGGCAGGGCGAAGTCTCCCTTCCTCTTAAGCAATACCAATGTCTGGCAGGGCGAGCCGTCTATTACCCTCAGGCGTAAACTTAAGCACCCAAGAGTTAGTATGCCTCCCCAAGCGCTGTGACTGGAACCACAACAAAGTGGTACTCCCCAGGGTTCAAACACGCTCTGAACGGTAGTATGTCTTACCCCTTCGCCAGCTGAACCCACGGACGATGGGTAACAATATCTTGTTAACAAAAATAAAGAACTATAGGGTTTAATTGAGCTGAAACCCCAGAGGCCAATCCCAGACCACTTGCTGAGAGACCGTTAGGTTGGGCTAGCCCCAATACCGAGTAATAGTCTTTGAGCTGGGAGATATATTGTTACTTATTAGAAGAAATTATTCCACTAATAAGATTAATCTGAATAGTAAGTAGTTAGATATCATTTAAGCGATGTCTCTAGTTCGACCTTTGACATATACAAAAAATTTCTATTTGGAGACTCACTCATTATTGCTAGTGCGTGATGCAGGTCGAATCTACATGTAGTTGGGGTAAAACTCCAGTAAACCGGATAGGCAATAAAAAAATAATAAGAAATTATTCTATTAACGGAGGTTAGTTCGAGTGGTAAGCGGCTCAGTATCGTTTAAAAAAGGTCTTTAGTTTGAGCTTTTGCATATGTAGAAAATTTCCGTTGAGATATTCACCCACCATAACTAGTTGCGCAACGCAAGTCGGGTTTGGATGTAATTGGGGTAAAGTTCCGGTAAACCAGGTGGGCAACCAAAAAAACTGAAAAGAAATTATTCCTTCACAAAGTAAAAAAATAATATTTAAATTTGTTGAGAGAGATATACATGCCTAATGTTTTGAATATAATTATTTCTAATAAAAAAATAATTATATTTAGGAAAAAAAGGGCTTCCCATTAACTCATACCCAGGTCACCACCTCCCCTTTTCCCTCATTGATTATCCTCTGCTGCGCACCCTATCCATCATTGTTAGCGTACCCAGAGCCTAAAGGAGTTAAAGTAATTGGGATCAAAGCAATTACAGACACCACCGTACTTGCCACACTCCTCGATGTCTAATAATCCAGTGAAATCCTCCACCCCCATGCACGAGAGTCTGGAATTTTACTCGTTTGTACGTTAAGGGCCGAGCAAGTTATAATTAAGTCACTCGCATTCCATCATTCAACGAGACGGCAAAGCCCTTCTCCAGTTTGAAGTTATTGAAGGGATGTGATTATGATGGAGCAACTCAAGCATTATTGATTTTGGAAGTTATGTGGTGATTCATTCAGCCTCACTGAATCACGTCCATTGGCTAGCTACCCGTGACGTCGTGGGATATATAAATCTTACATTCCCCCCCCCCCCCTCCCCCTTTTATTTATTCAAGAATAATGCTTTCATAATTCACATTGCCAGCAACCACATGGTCTGCGATCCTTTTTATATTCCCAGTTGCTCTGGTTAAGTGTTACAGGTTAATTGATCATATTATTAATACTAAATTGAAGACGCTAGGTATGATTTTATTAGAGAGGAGCAGCTAGCCGCCCAACCCCCACCATTATATTCACGTCATATATTATTTTATTATTTTGCAGTTAAATACGGAGGAAATTATGATAAGGCGGCACACAGAGATACTAAGGACTGCTCAAGACCATCGCTGGCTTTTTGTTAACCAAAAAGCTTCTACAAACTATTCAGATGCAATTGATATGGAAGACAATCTTGATGCTAATGAACTGTAGGAAAACATGGGACTAGCTACTTAATTACTTCGTAGCTCAATGTTTTGTGAATGCATGATTCGCCTTGGGGAGCATCACTTCCACATATTCCTTTCATATATATACGTGCTTCTTAATAATTAATCCCCACCTGTTCAACCAAAGGCGGCAGCTTTATATATATCTATACACACGTATATAAATCTCTATTATTTTCAAAATTCGAGCCATCTCTACTCACCTATAAGATGAATCTCAAGATAATTTATTTTTATAAAATCTTATAAAATTATCAAATTATTAAAAAAATTATAGAATCTCACGGGGAAATATACTAATTATAAAATAATTATCTCACTATCACTTATTAAGAAATGATAAGTGAGATTATACAAAATAATAATTTTATATATTATAATTGATAAATTTAACAGCAACAAATGATAACTCTATTTATTTAAAAATATTAAATTTAAAATTATATAAGTTGTTATTTATTATTGCATAACTTATTAATTATATCAGATGAAGCTATTATTTTTGTAATTTCAAGTATCATTTTTTTTAACAGATAATAATTTTATATGCTGTAATTGATAAATCGGATAATAACGAATGATAATTTTTTAACAATTGAAATCTTTCTCTCTAAGGTTATGTGATATTTCTAATGATTTGATGATTTTATACTTAGTGCCTGTTTGTCAATAGGTTTTAGGAATCAATTTTGACTAAAATCTCAATTTAAAAAATTTTGAAACAAACAACTATTTTTGTCCAAAATTGATTTTGACTAAAATCTCGGTTTGAAAAAATTTAAAATAAACAGTCATTTTTTTCCATAATTGATCTTGGCCAAAACCATAGTTTTGAATAAGTTATTGAAAATAACTTTTTGAACAGTAAAAGAATTTATGGATTATCCAATTACTATTTTACCCCTACTTTTTTCTTATACTCTCTCTCATCTCTCATCTATCATCTATCCTCTCCCATCTATTTTCTTCACACTATCTCCTCTTTTCTCTCTCTTCTCTACACTCTCTCATCTCTCCTATTTATTCTCTATAATCTCTCATCTCTCATACTTTAATCAAATCATACCCTTTTTGATAATTTATTAATATAGAAAGTGATTTTACTACTAATCATCAAAACATCTCTATTTTCAAAATATATTCTTCTCAAAATCTATTCTCCATAATCTATTCTTTATAAAATCTATTCTCCCATAGCTAATCCAAACACACCCTCAGTGAGACTTAAATGGAATTCTCCTCGGCTAATATTATTCAATCTCTCTCTCTCTAAGTGAGGTTTGGATGACTGTGTATTGTTGAACGATTCCATTATTGAATCATAGTATTTGAAACTTTCGAAGCTCTTACTGAGTCCGATTAAAACGTAATACTGATTGATATTTTGAATCTCCATTCAAATCAAACCATCTTTTTATATAAAAAAAAGCTAGATTGTCCGCCTTTAAAAGCAAGCTTCGTCACTTATGTTACTATTTTAATATGCAATCTAACATTGTTGCTGAAGTATAAAAAGGTTTTTGTAATTTAGAATGGACCCCGGAGTACGGCACAACGAGTTCACATAACAAATCAGTATTATTGTAATCAAGAGGTAGTAAGCTTTCCTAATTTTAATATTTGTCTGAGTAAAATAACGAATTCTAAATAATGAGGATTTTTCGTGGACAACAAGCTATAAAGATATTATTTTCTACGAAGAGGGACAGATTTTCTTTTTGGGCATCTATCGCGACATGTTAATTAATTAATAATTAATTACCGGGTAAGATATGGGGCCGCAAGTGGAGGCCAGAAAAGCATGGAGCGAGGAAAGAGGAGTGAAAATACAGGTAATGATGAGGTGGACGAATGAAAAGAAGAAGAGGCGCGTAAAGGGAACGCCACGTCAGCGACTCAATCCCTTAAAGGGTGACCAGGAGGACATCGAAAAGCCACCACATCTCAACCCTAATAAGCCATAGAGTTCTCTGACCCATCGTGCGAGGTCCCTCGACCTCCGCACAACCCCGTTCCCAAGGGGCTGTGCTCGGGGTCTTCCTCCTTCTCCACCACTCACATGCCTCTCTACAAGCAGAAATCCTGGTCCCCCGATGACCTCCGCGACGAGGCTTGGCTTCGACGAAAAGGCGACTGGAAGAACCGCCGCTCCAAGAGCGTCACCGACGAGGACGTCGACGAGCTCAAGGCTTGCATTGAATTGGGCTTCGGGTTCGATTCCTCCCCAGAAATTGAGCCGGACAAGCGTTTGTCCGAGGCTCTCCCCGCTCTCGGCCTCTATTATGCCGTCAACAAGAGCTACGACTCCCTTTTTCCCAAGTCCTCCGCCTCCACCACGCCGTCCGATTGCCGCTCCACTCCCACTCCCTCTCCGGTCACCAGTCCCCCATCCACCACTCCCATCTTCTCCCACGGTACTCTCAATTACTTCATCATTCTTCCCTTATGCTGTGATGATATATACCATATATTTGTTGTCTGATTTGATTCTAACGATACTGATTCATGTATGTTTTGTGGTTAATGAAGGCGATAATCCCCAGACGGTGAAGACAAGGTTGAGACAGTGGGCTCAGGTAGTTGCTTGTGCGGTGCGTCAAAGTCCACGGTGATGATTAGGAACCGCCCTGCTTGTTTGGTCATGATTCCCCACCCGCCAGGAAACTTTAATATAATATTTTATGTAATTAAGAAAGAAAAGGCCAAATCGCCAGAAGTAAACAAAAATTGTACTGGTGGGGTATTGATTGATTAGTGGGTGCCCGCGGTTTTGACAAAACTTTCTTCCCTCAGGATGTGAGATTTGGCTAGATTAATATACTAGTAGCGGTGTAATGTGTAATATAGTAACACTGGCGCGTGGTGTTTTTTAACAAAGAAATTTGGGTGTGAGAAAAATAATTGTCAAAAGATGTTGTGCTGCTTTTGAAATTCGCTGCCTCGGCTAATTTGTGGAGTCAAAGCCGGAATGAAGAATTTAATGGACCGAGTAGGCTATCTAACGAAGAATCCGTTACAGTGTACGAGGGTCACAGAATTGACGCCTTGCGTGAGAGGGAAGACTCTTGGAATTGGAATTGGAATTGGAACATCGCTGTGCTGGCGGCTATTTTGGCTGAGGCGGTCACCAAGCTGTGGCGCGGGAAAGTGCCTGTTCCACCTTTGGCTTTGGGGCATCCCTATACGGCTATACATACGACTTCGACGTCTACTCCTATGGGATGAGCAGGAATGTCCTAGAAGGATCGTGATCCATCCGCCACCCAAATCCTCTGATACAAAATAATGGGACAAGGCGACTAGTCTCGGAATTTTATTTGATCCTATATTATATACATAGTCTCTTAATTTTATTTTATTTTATGTATATATACGATTAATATCTTAATTTCATTTATATTATAATTTTACTTATATATTTTTTAATTTAATATAATTTTAATTATATTTTTTTAATTTAGTATAATTCTTAATACTTAAGAAATAAAATTTTGAGTAAAATTATACTAAATTAAAAAAATTATAGATAAAATTATATCAAACTAAAAAAAGTATAAGTAAAATTGTATCCTAAATAAAATTAAAATATTAGCAGCATATAAAAAATAAAATTATAATATTAAATATTATTTTACTGTATATAATATTATACATAATTAATAATTATTTAGTTAACTAAATAATTTCAGACGGCTAAATTGTAGGACAACAAATAAATTGCAGCCTCTGCAAATATAGCATTGCATGGAACAAAACTAACTAATTTTTTTATTATAATTTTTTAAAAATAATTAAATTCATTCATGGTGTAAAGATAGAGTAATATCTTTTTAAATAATATTAATATCAGACAATACGAACTATCTATTATCTTTATATATAAATTTAAATATTTAAAATTTAAAATATCTTGTTAAAAATTAAAATTATAATTATAATAAAATAATACTTTTAAAAAATCTAGCGTAAACATAACGAAATTACTACAAGGATTTGTTTTGACTTTCACCTACAATCAGCCAAGGGGCCACAGCCCATATGGGCTCTACTGCGACTTCAAGGATGCCCCGTATGACTTTTCTCGTTCTTTGATAGTAATGTCCCACGTGACTTAATAGTGATGTTTTTTTTTTGGGTACAATACAGTGAAGTTAATCATGTAAGTGTCTATTGTGTTAAAATTCCAAAAGCAAGTTTCGCGTCAATGGGTCCACGGGAACGAGTCAGTTTCCCGTGGATTGGAAGCTTTCGTTTACAATAGGCGGGGAGAGCTTGTGATATTTTGCATCCGCAGAAGGCCAAAATGCCCAGCAATCATTTTTGCTCTATCTTGTAACGCAAAGTCAACCGTGACAACAATAATTGAAACGAATGAGATGTATTTTTTCTCTAAATACATATATTATCTTATTAGATATAGATTTATTTAAGATATTATTAATACTAAATATATATATGTCTTGGTAGGATTTAAGCACTAATCTAATTTATTATATTATGAGAGATTAATTTATTGTGTTAGACCTAATTGTTATTAATTTATGAATCTTACTTCTTAAGTTTGAAGAAAACAAAATAACTCATTTTAAGGCCAACTTCTAAATTTATATATGTATGGCCGGGTGGTCAAGCAAATTCGACTACTGCGAGGCTCAAATAAGTATATTTCTTAGTGATTTTTTCTAATTGTCCACAGGGTATAATTAATTGACTCTGCGTGTGGGACGTGGAATCTGTGTTGTTCCACCGGTAATTAAAATTTTTGTATATATATATAATAATCATGTTCATAGATATAAACGATCAAGTGTAGTAGGTTTACACAAAGAAGCTTAAATAACGATGCTTGGTCATGGGTTTGAGCTTGACCTTAGGCGAAGCTAAGCCATGAGTCATGTGGTTTGGTTTTCGGCCATTTTGAATCCTTGTTATGAGGCTGAAATAATTAAATGAGGTGTGGGAAGTTTCTTGGATGCTGTTGGCGTGGGGAGTACAATTAGTGGGACGTATCATTCTGGAAAGGGGTATCAAAGAGAAAGTGCTCGTTATTAAAAGCCAGTTATAGTGTGAACACTAAATTGACTTATTAGTCTGGCGCTAATTTTCCACAAGGAAGCTTGGTCTCGAACTGATTACCCTGATAGTACGGTTTGTTTGATACTGAAAGATGGTGTCAATCTTCCCAATATTAATTATTTGGCATTTACCATATGCCACTTATACTATGAACATATATTCATACCTAGTAAGCTGCCCCCACGTCCCTACCTTACTATATAGTTTATTTAGGTTCAAAAAATTAATCAAGTCAATTAATATAATATTTTTTATAAAATATTTTAAAATTAAAAATATTTTATTATTATCAATAAATATCATTAAAAAATTAATAAATATATTTTATATTTAAAATAAAAAATAATTATTTATTTATATTATATATTAAAGATGGAGATATAATAAAAATATCCACATCGCCCATCGTCCATTTGTTGTCACCATCAATCCTTCCATTTTCAATAATTATAAAACACGCTCTTACATCCTATTCGCCCGCTTCAATTCACCTTACACCATCCCCACAATTATATTCCTCATATCTTTTTCCTGTAATGTTCCTTATTTTTCTCCCAAATTCATTTACATCCTTGTTGCTTGGACTTCATGCGGTTTCTCAAGCTCAACTCATATAGGAATATCTGGTGGGGAATGGATTCCGGGGATGAATAGAATAACTAATAAGGACCAGAGGCTTCCAGAAATCTCCTAAGCGGACGCGGGGCCCATCCATTCGTGTCACGATCTTATGCGATCCTCATATCACATTTGATATTTCTGAATAAGTGTCACTCCCAACCTTCTCCGGTTGTGATTAATGGATTGGACACGAATGATATTTTGTCAGAAAATATGTAATTCCCATCGAATCCATTCTCTGAAGAGTCAGTCTGCTGTATTGGAGTCAAGCATTTGATGCGCTAAACTCGACTTGCCAGCCGCCCATATACCATCTTCGGACACTAGCTTCCCCAAATTATATATATTGCTGACACGTCCTGAAATTACTAATCACCTTCACATTTCCAAAACAATATATTATAATGATGATGATAATTTGCACAGGTTTCAAGTCCTTAAATTGACTGAATGAAAAAGAATCATGCGGATCTTTTGAACCCGTTATTCAGCTGGCTGTTGATCTGAGTTTAGGCGATTTTGTTCTTTATATGTCTCTTAAATTCATCCACGAACTACAGTTAGAATGTAATATATAATGCACTGATATCTGATACCATGATACATACACACGCACGCATATTATCTATATTAAAACTATAATTACTGCACATAACCCATTTTTCTCGGTTTTTTTTTGTACGTTTCTAAATAGGAATCAAAATGCTAATAATTATTTTACAAGTGACCCAAGCCAAATGCCATCCTCCCCCAACATGGTGCTTAACATTTATGAACATTGGTGCATCATAAATTTAAACTGTATTAAATATTGGGAGCCAAAGACTCACAGACTAAAGAGTGGGAAGCACATTTTTTTATTTATAATTAAACATGTCTATTTTCTCATTAGAGACATTTGATTCGCCACGTTATAAGCATTCCACTGGACTGACTCAATACTTTCAATAAGAGTAAGAAGCAATTATTGTTATTTTTTTAATGTTACGAGGCACAAACTATTAGCAAGTATAATGACTTGACATTATGAGTGGTATCTAATCTACCATCTCTCACTTAATCATATGAAAATTTGTATAAGGTACAAAACTATTGGTTGCAAAGCTCTTCGATTCATCTTGAACATATATGGTATCCCAAAGTAGTATCGTGATCTTAACTACTCCCCGCAAGGAACAGACCAGCATCACTATGTGATTCCCAATCCACGGATAATCATTATATATATTGGTTTACCTTTGGGTAAGGAGGGAAATTAAAACGACATATATATGATCTCAGAATTTTGGAAATAACTCTGAACAGTACGTGACGACTTATTCGGCCAAAAAAGAAAAAAACTGGCTGACTTAATCAAATTAAGTACACCGTAATTTTATTTTATGCATAATTGCAGCCGCGCGGGTGAAGGTTAACTGGTCAAGTGACGCCCCGAATGCCTGGTGAAAATACAAGGCATGAAAATTAAAGCACCAATTCCTTTTCGCTTCGTTTATTTCTTTACCAAAGGCATGTTTAGATCAGACAGCTGGGCCCATCGAAGCTAACGTTTGAAGTGCCGAAAAATAGCTGGGTCAATATCTTTTTATATTTGGAGCATTTTGTTACTCAACTATATTTAAGATCATCATAGCCTAGTTTTGGATTATTGGCTTTACAGACACGCTCTATTTTGGCTTTGATTTATTTAGTTGGAGGGTCGTGAGGGTCAGAAAGGAAAGGTAGAACAAAAAAGAACCTGAAACTAAGTAAGAGATAAAGCGACCGAATAAAGAAACTAATAATACTACTAATAGAAGAAGAAGGAGAAGAATGGGGCAGCTAGGGATGGCAATGAACAGAAGCAATAGAGAAGTGGGAAGTGGTAGGTGGGGACGGAAGAAAATCCCACCTTACCTACTTCCCCAAGCTTCTTACTCTTCCTTGAAAATGCTAACACGCCAAGCCCCTAACCGACAAAATTCAGTTCCCATTTTCCACGTTGAAATACCATCGAAGCTTCCTCTTTGACAGCGTGTCATATTCCTTGAAATAGCCTCCATTTCTTCCTTCCCTTTTGACAACCAAACTATATTACAGTAGAACACCACTATATTCATAAGTTATTTATTTTAAAATATCAATTTATTATTCACATAAATTTATTCGTTCAAAATCAAATGACGAGTATTCATTATTTATATAACGTAAACTTACGGCTAAAAAGCATTCAACAACATTTATTATTCAAATGTAAATTTAGAAATGAAAGAATGAGTATTTAACATTAATAATTCTTCACAACAAATGATTTATAAATTTGCTGACAAAAATCTTTCAATCCTGATTGTGCGGGGTTGCGTGTATTGAATATATATTGTGTGGTGCTTCTCCAAATTTCTAGAGCCCACATCACGCTCTCTTTCTTGAGAGGTGGGACGGACATTCTATATTACAACAACAGGCCGGGTGGTGGTGCCCAAAACCAATATTCCGGAAGAGCGGTTTTACCGTTATGGAAGAGTCCAGCCATGATCCTTGTGACCCAATCTGAACAACCATGGATTCTGATCGTCATCCACTCGAATCTTGCTTCTTCTTTTCTGGCTTTTATTGCTGGGGTTGGGAGTTCTTGACCGCTCTCCTCCTTTTCAGTGGTTCATCGCAAGCCGCCGACTTTCCCCAAGGGAAGGGATACTAGTTGGTCACAGATATACTGGATTTGTCTCTCTCTGTTTTTGGTAAAAACAAATATTGTTTGGCTTTTCTGGTTTGTTTTTATTTCATTATCAAGTACTTAAGAGTAGATCATAAAGGTGGGTGGAGTGAAGGGATATAGATCGGAAGAAATGTCCTCCCACAGATCGGTGCCGGCGCCGTTTCTGACGAAGACGTACCAGTTGGTGGATGATCCAGGCACCGACGACGTCATATCTTGGGGTGAAAGTGGGAACACGTTCGTGGTGCGGAAGCATGCGGATTTTGCCAAGGATTTGCTTCCCAACTATTTCAAGCACAACAACTTCTCAAGCTTTGTACGCCAGCTCAACACCTATGTATGTTCCACTCGCTTTCTCTTCCTTCCATGTCTCCCTTCGTATTTCCTCTCTTATTTACTCTTCGATTATTACTTATTTTAATTTCCCGGTGGCTTGAAATCTCTTGCTCTATCTTTTAGTTTGAGTTTGATAAATGGAAGCTTCCTACACAAACATAAGTTCCATCAGTGATGAGAGATTAATGGTATCTTCATTTTCAAATGATCATTCCTATCGTCTTAAAACAGAAAAAAAAAACGACATCCACGTGCCTTGAAAACGCATATCATGTTGGTTTAAATTGAGAAATGAGTTTATAAAATAAATAAGTAAATAGGTATTTTCTCCTCCTGGCAGTAGGGATGCCTTGGGTCTTCCGGGTATCGCAAAATAGGGAAATATTGTATATGGCGGTCAAGAAAGAGGGAGAGCAAGGAACAACCGGTAGGACATAGGGTTTGATGGCAAGCAGTGTCATGGCATTCTTTTATGTTAGGTGGCCTATCGGTGCAAAATTATTACATCTTTCCAAACAAAAGCCTAAATGTGCGTTCCAGGGAACAATATTTCAATATTTTTTCATGAAGATTTTCCCTCACAACTTAGCTTTCCGTAAAACCTAGTTGCAAAAACGTAAGCGGAGTAATGAATTAGTTAATACTGTGAAATCTTCAAATTCTTTTATTTGGTTCATAATGCTCCAACGTGCCAAAATATTAAATATCTAGGAGTAGAGTGGTACTACTTGATAGTATTCCAAATTAAATGAACCTGCGACATTGAAAACAAATAATTTATCTACCCTGCGAATGAAAATCCCTCGTTTTTATTGAACATACAGGTAGGGATAGTATATTAATTGCTGCCTTCTAGAAGTGGGACACCCGATTTATTAATATTTAACAGATACCCAGTTGCTCACGTTCGTTGTGCCGTCTATTTGCCCACTGTTCACTGAACATAGTTAACTGGCACACGCGTAGGGCCACATCGTTTGATTATTTGCAGCTCAAGTTTCACACTCCGGTGATGAATTTTTTCAGTTACCGCTCAATTCATTATTGACAACTTTTTAATAATTTGGTACTTGGGGGGTTGCTTTTCCAGGGATTCCGGAAGATCGTTCCTGACAAATGGGAATTCGCGAACGAATATTTCAAACGAGGACAGAGGGAGCTGTTGGCGGAGATCAAACGTCGGAAACCCGCGGTGCAATCGGCGGCGCAGGCGCCTGCGGCGTCGAACTCCGGCGGGGACGACATGGGATCGACCTCCACTTCGTCACCGGATTCGAAGAATCTGGGAACCGTGGAGACGACGGGTTGTCAAATGGCGAACTTATCGGGGGAGAACGAGAAATTGAGGAAGGATAACGAGATGCTGAGCTGGGAGCTGGCGCAGGAGAAGAAGCAGTGCGAGGAGCTGATAAGTTTCCTGAAGGAGCACGTGAAGATGGGGCCGGATCAGGTCCAACGGATCATGCGGCAAGGAAGTAGTGGGTCCAGCCGCAAACAGGAAGGCGAAGGTGAGGACGAAAACGCTGTAGGTGAAGGGGAGGGGTCTGGTGGGGAAAGCTTGAAGCTGTTTGGGGTTAGGTTGAACACATGCCATGGCACCGCCTCCAACACCAACAGCAAGAGAGGGAGCGAAGACCAAATAGGGTGCGGTGGCCCTCACTCTAATAAACAGCTGAAAACTGTTGACTTTGTTTCACCCGTGATGATGAAGAGCAGCAAGGTCTGCAACTGAATCGCCTCTGCTCTATCTGCTCATCGAATCAATACTCTTTCTGCAGATAATATCACAGGATTAATCACCGAGTTCAGTGGGTGTTGCCAAGAAGGTCATCACGCGCTCACCCTCATCAACTGGTGCAAATTTTTCTTCCTAGTTCAATTTCAATGTACGTACTGTGATTAATATCCCCTGCGTAGATGCAAGGCATATGTATAATAAAATCTGAGGGATATTTAGGAGTTACCTCTGTTCATATACGTAAGGTTGCTAGTTTGGTAGCGCAGTAGAGGTGGGGGTCAGAAGGGATTCTCTCATTTCACCGTTCTAAGGTCTACATGTAAATGATAATGTTGCTTGAACTTAATATTCTGATGTCTCTGTCTTGTTTACCTCTTTAAAGGTATACAGTGAAGACGAGAGGAGCTATTGTCATATCCCGAATGGAAAGAACAGTATAGTGAACGAAGATTATTTCCCCCCTTTTGTAATGTGATCTTGTACTATGAAGGTTTGAATGTTGAAAGAACAATGCCATTACATCGGAGCCATGTAGCACAACTCACGTCAAAATGGAAAAGCTCATACACAGGATGCCGGTTCTAAATTAATACACCATCCACATCCACATCCACATCCACCCAATAATTTGTTTTTCTACTCAAAATGTCCGAGGTTCGTGTTTGGAAATCCAAATTGCCATACAATTTGCAACTGCCCATATATATATATATATGTATATGTATAGCATACTTTTGGGCCGATTATTTTTCTGGATCACATCGGTTCGTTTGGTCGTTTATTTATGCCTGAAATCTCCCCCTCCGACCCGTGGTCGTAACCTTTCCTCTCGTAAGTCTCGTTTCCTTCTTGTTTTGTTTTTTTTGTTTTTGTTTTCGGTGAAGTCAACCCACGAAAATTTTCGTTAAACAAAAGCGTCTTGTGGCAACGAGGAGGCAGTACATTGTACATTACTCACACACAAATTTAAAAAAAAATAAAAATAAAAAAGTTAGACTTATTACAATCAAAATATATGATAAAATCTTATTTTATTTTAAACGATATTAATATTAGATAGTGTGAGCTCTCTATTATCTTTAAACGTAAAACTTAAACATCTATAAATTATAATATCTCTCTAAATATAATAATTATAACTACAATAAAATACTACACTTTAAAAATATAACTGGTTATAAATTATCCTTTCATACCTTTTAACAGTTGAACGTATGTATGATGTGCATCTGTTTTAAGATAATTCCTCTAGTTACCTGTACATTCCATGATCCATCGGTAAAACGAGTTATTGGTAAAATTCCTTCAGATTTCACTGACTCTTCATAACAGAGTAATGATCATCTGCACAAAATGCATCAATCATCCGCACTTTGCATCAGAAACAGGAATCAACGAAGTTATAGTAGCAACCAAAATCAGCATGAGACCAGCAAAGTAGCAAATATAGACCGATTGACTCAATTAAACCAGCTAGCAACAACAAAAATAATTATTGAATCAATCACTTTAACCGCCAATCATCTCAATTAAATGGCCAAGCCACAGTGAATCTTCAGTTAGCAAATTAATGAAGCATCATTTTGAGTTTTTCATGGCCAATAGGCAATAATGACTGAAATTAAAAAAAAAAAAAAAAGAATAGGGCTGAAGAGAACGGGGCCGTACATTGGAACAGAAACAATCCCTTTAACTAGGTGGCTGCTACGTGGGAGAACTTGGAGTAAGATGTCGAAAATCAGACCTGGACATCCCCTGCATTTTGGAGCGATTTCGATCGTCGTTGGGAGAAGGGAAAGGTCAAGCAGGGATTCCAGCGTTGAACTTGCCTTACCAAAAAGTCAAAAACGCGTCGTTTATTTTGCCCAGAAGGATACGGCTGCGATCGCTGCTCACCACGGACGGTCCAGATGAACTCAATCGGAAAGTAAAAGAAAACTCGCCCCGTCCTTTTAGGCCTACCTGCTCTTTTAAGAAAACAGCAGGCTCTCCGATTATCATTTGTTTCTGGCTCGCTCTCTTTCTTCGAACTTCGAAGGCTACACCGGTGAAATCTTCTGTCCAGGATGGTAAGTTTTTCCCCGTCTCCTCCTCTGTGTCTCTGGTGAGTTACCACCTTTTCAGTTTAGGCGGCTTTCCACCTTGCTTAGTGAAATTTTTGTTCCATCTAGGACTTGTCCAGCTGTGCTGAAAATGATGTTTTTGCCTCCCCCTGTAACGTCTGTTCTTTAGTTGCTAGATGATCTAATCTCTCCCTTCGGTGAAGATGATTGAATTGGAGATGAACCTTGCAGGGTTGGTATTAATACTTATTAACCATCAATTATTAATAATTGTATAAGCATTTGCGAAGTGGGAATGTGAAAACAAATTATAGCAGTTGAAAAGGTTAAAAGACGGGAGAACAAGTGTGGAGGACAAAAATTACTGACCCTCTGCTATGCTGGGTAAACTAATTGACTATACATCAATTCTTCAAAATAAAGTTTAAGAGTTGCAGGTTTAAAGATGACATCTTTAGATGCCTGTGAAAGAAGACGGCTCTTTTGTCGATGCATATGTGATTGAAGAAAGAGAATTGATTTTGGTTAATCATTATGTATTGCGAATTAAATGGAATTCTGTACCAGGGCCCGTTATATAGAGGAGAATCTACGAGATTTCGTAAACCTAGAGGACGCCATCATGGAATTACCCAACAGAAGAAGCAGGAGATTAGGGAAGCATTTGAATTATTTGACACGGATGGTTCAGGTTTTGTATACTTAAGTATCAAACTTGAGTTGCCTTTGATTTTCAAATAATTTATGACATTTCTTGATGATTTTTAGGGACCATTGATGCCAAGGAGCTGAATGTTGCCATGAGGTACGATTGTTATTCCAAAACTCTAAAGCTTTGTCGTCTCAACCTGCCTTGAAATATCCATGACAGATATCTTATTTTGACAGGGCCCTTGGTTTTGAGATGACAGAAGAGGTATAATCTATAATCCAGTACATTCTTGAACACCGTGAGTATTCGTTTATCACGACGGGATGGTGCATCCAAATGATTTGCTCGTTGTGAGGCTGTGGCCAAGGGAATGAGCTTTTGGCCTTTGTAATAAGGAAAAGAGACATCTATCTCCTTCTCTATCATTCCTGTGCTGCCTATCTAACCGTGTCCTCTTTCACACATCTGGCATTGTCTGCATATCTGCTTAAGCAGAGCTGTCTCCCAAGTCTGTTGCTTATGAATATGATGAAATCTAATTTTATGATGTCAATGATTTTTTATTGTTGTTGCTGTTGTTATTTTGCCTAAATGGTGTCAATGGTTTGAGTTTATCTTCTTAGTATTTTTGGATCTTGGATGTTGTTCTTTTTGTCAGAATTTTGTATGTATCTCTAAAAGTTGATCCTGTGTGATTCCAGCAAATTAATCAAATGATAGCAGATGTGGACAAGGATGGCAGTGGAGCAATTGACTATGATGAGTTTGAGCATATGATGACAGACAAAATTGGAGAAAGGGACACCAGGGAAGAGCTCATGAAAGCTTTCAAGATTATTGATCAAGATGGAAATGTGAAGTTCTTCACTTTGTACACATGAACTATGGATTCTTCTCCTCCTCCTACTCTCTCCCTCTCCCCCCCTCTTTTTTTGGGCTCTCATGTAGTGTCCATGCAGGGAAAGATATCTAAAGCAGACATTCAGAACATTGCCAAAGAGCTAGGTGAAAGTTTTACTGCCAGAGACATCCAAGACATGATTGAGGAAGCAGACCTGGATAGTACGTTTCTCATATCATAATAACATGGTTACAATTCCAATTTATAGAAAGTCAATTATCCTCACTCATAATTATAATAATTGTTCAGTTCTGTGACATTTAGCAGCATGATTTTGAAAAAAAAATACAACAAAAATATTTGCAATTTAATTATGTCTTCTATATCTATATAAAAAAAAAAGGGCTGCTACTCACCCAAAATAAAGAGGAGAAGAAGAAGAATTCCTCAGCAACATAACATTCTAGTTTAAATAGTACATAGCCATGTTGGACAGGAAAGGGAGTATGCCATTTGGAGAGGCTGGTTAAATTATTGTATATGTGTTTTCAATTGGTTTTTATCATTTCTTTGTATGCCTGACACGGTATATTTTGGGTTAAAAAATGTGCAGATGATGGGGAGGTGAATGTAGATGAGTTCATCAGGATGATGAAGAGAACTAGCTATGGTTACTAGTAGGATGAATATCCGAGCAGCCTGCCGGTAACAGTAGTAGAATTATATCAGTAATTATTAAAGCATAGAACAATAGATGGAACAGAAGCTGCAAAACGTTGTAGAGAAAATCATATCGTGTTTTGCCTGTGAATAGCGATGCAACTTGAGATTGATAATAAAATGTTATATCTGTAAGTGTGACAAAGTTGCTAATAAGATAAGGAGAGAAGGGAGGAGTGGAATTTAAAGGAACGGGAGGGACCGGAATAAGGCTGCGTTGAGGACATTGCAGAGGGAACAGAATGATGAGAGAGGCCATGGATTAGAGGGATTCAACCAACTGACCGATGTCGATGTGTTTGTTTATATATGTAGAAGAAGGGTGGTGAAGATGTTGAATATATTTATATATATTTGATATTTTAAAAATTCTAATTCATCAAATTTTTTTTTTTGAGGAAAGTGAAAGATTTCCCTCATGTCAGAAGAATGTACAAGAGCGAGACTTTATAGGGAATACAAAAACTAAAGGCTTTTACATGTAAGGCTTAAAAACTGAAAAAGTGTATCTTCTTTAATGTATGCCTCTGCTTCAAAAAAAGTTGCACATCCTATTCATCAATTTAAACATATAAGAAACAGATTTATACAAGTGTTTTATTTATTTTTCTATGAATACTGCATATATGTTTTAAAACTTATTTTCAATTGTTTTATTACTTTAATTTAATGTTTATTTCATTTTGTATTTTGATTTTTTTTTAAAAAAATTTCAATCATGTAATTGATATTCGAGACAAAAAGGAATAAGCGGCCGCTATCATGGAAGAATCGATAGTCGATTCGATTTCCATCAATAAATTGAATTTCAGTTTCTTACAAGTACTCGGCAATTATCCGATTTGGAACTGGATCCCATGCTAGGGCTTAATCCTTTCATTCCATGCGAGGAGATACGTGTCCCCGTCATATCCGCTTACCATATCAACGGATATAGATGCTTTGACCATTAATGAAACGGGGGCACGCCACCAGTACGGTCTCCTTAAGAGTTGATGATGAGGAACCTCGAACAAGAAAGTAAACCCCCTACACCCCGTTTTCCATGGAACCTTTTTAAGGGAAGCATGTTAGCCGATGAGATCTGAAGGCAATGGGTCCGAAAGAGCTTTTGATCGAAGAGTCTCGCGATTTGGCTTGTTTATGCCGCTGGTGGGTTAAAAATTAAATAAAATGAAAAGGGAAAATGCCATGCCAACTTTTTCCACCAATGATGAAATCTCACGCTTTAAATTGCGACACGTGTTGCATGCATTCCCTGCCAGCTTTACCTCCTCTCATGGAATCGGGATCCGTCAACTAGTGAACTTTGCCATACGTCGCGCGCCCGTCGTTTTGGGCATTGATCGCAAGATAAGGACGTCGCTTTGCCGGATCGTCTGCTTGAAGACGATGGCCATAGACGCAGGCGAAGCTCCGTTTCCACCCTTTCAGAATAGCCATTCCAGGTTCCATCGTTTCTCCTAGTTTGCCCTCTCTTGTGCCTCTTTGTTTCTTCTGCTGCTCTGGTCTACTATTCCAATTTTAGGTTTCTCCTACATTTGTCCTGAAAACTAAAGCTTTCGTTTTCTTTCAGTCAGTCGCGCCATTTTTATCTTGCAATAGACAGGCTACAGTTCAAAAAGGTTTCTCTCTTCATCTTCTCCCCGCAATTTTAATTCGTAAAACCATATCATTTTTTTTTCTTGCAATTGAAAACACTCCGTAGAAGATTATAGAATGATTGTTCAGGAAACTTTGAAGGATCTGCTGGGTTTGGTGGGCCGGCGTCCGTGACTACCCATTGTAGTCTGTTGCAGTACTCGCGATGAGCTTGACTCCGTCTGCTGTACCTTTTCCAGCCTCCACTTTGTATCTTTATCAGTCTTGGTAATGATTTTTTTTTTCTGGTTGATATTTTATTTTGGGGATTCATAATTAGAATATTCTCAGTCTACTCTTTGGTTGCTGGCAACAAATGTTAGTTTTTCTGTATGCTGATGAAAAAACAATAGCAGTTCATATAGTTCGAGTATTAACCACGGCTTGAGTCTCCCATTTCTTCATGGCATACAATTGGCACCTTCTTATTGCTATCGTTCCTGGCTATTGTATTGCCCTTGATAATACAGTGTGTTTTTGATAAGATTTTAGAAATGGGCTTATGAAAAAAATGGGTTTTTGGCTTTTGGAGAAGAGTTTATGAAAAAAAAAAGTGGTTTGAATAAATGAGTGGTTGGATACTGTTGGTAAATTACGAAAAAATGTATGAATATTAAATGAGGAGAGATAAGAGGAGAGAGGGTGTAAGAAAAAGTAGAAGAGAGAGTGTAAGAAAAAGTAGAGGTAATATAGTAATTGGTTAGTCCATAAGTTCTTTTACTATTTTATAAACTATTAACTTTAATTTTAAACCATGTAATCTAAAAGTCTATTTAAACAAATATGACTATTTATTTTAAAAGTTTTTTAAACCTAAATTTTAAACTAAATTTAGGTTTGGCAGTTTGTCAAACACACCCGGAAAACTAGCGTTCTTGGGATTGTCAGTTTGGGTATCAGCTTACGGTAGTCACGTGCTTACTGGTTATATCTGCAGTGCAGTATCCAATTTCCTAGTTTACACAATATAATTATGGACTAACTAGATTGGTTTCATTTTTGCAACAATATTAGCCCTCAAGTAATTTTAAGAGATGAGAAGTCATTTATTTGTTTGCTATTCGGGCTACAGTTCTTGTTAACAGATGCTAGATTTTATTATTATGTTACTGAACGCTATTATATTTGCTAATCGATTGCTTTATAATCCATTTTTTACTTGCGCATGTCAGTATAGTGACCTTACCGAAGTAGAACGTGCTCTTATCTTCGAGAAATTTCAGCAAGTGACTGCAAGGTGGATCCAGGTAAACCATGTTGGAACAGAAAATGAAGATGAGGATGGGAAAAAAGAGCAAAAGTCTCATATGATAGTTGTAACAGATGCATGCCTTCGTCTCATTGCCTTTGGGGAATCTCCAATATCTGACCATCTACTGATTAATTATGAACTGCCGGCAAAGAAGGTTTAATCCTTCTTCTCTAGAGGCGTCTGTCCTTATTCCATTTTTGCGGCATACCTTCTTTAGCATTGTGAAAGAATGTGGTTTGTGTGCATTTAAAGTCATGCCTTTGAGTATTTACATCACATTATCTTTTTCTCCAATGGATCCTGCGTTTCTTTTCTCATATAATTTTTGTGCTTCCTGCAGGAAACATATATGAGGCGCGTGGCAACTTGTTTGGCAGCTGGTGCTTTGAAATACCATGTTCTTTAGTTTTATTAAGTGGTAGTTTGCATTTATGTGGGTTGCAAAAATTGCTCAAAAATGTGCAGATGGAGTTGTCATCAATATGGCCGTTGTGGTGAAGTGGTAACTCTCAAAAGCCTTGAAGAAAGCAGCGGTGTTGTCATACAAGAGATGCCTATGCCGGTATATATATGTAGTAAGCCTTTTTTGACTGCAGGTATACAAGAGATGCCCATGCAGGTATATATAGTCTTCAAGACTTTCTTGATTATCTATTGGCCTTATACGCAGATATGTTAAACATGTTGCAGATTCTGGATATTTTGTGAGTATTTGTCTTTGGCGTTGGGAGAAGACAGCTGAGGATATGGCGCTTTGCACTCCTATGAAAGGTTAAAAACCTCGAGCGCTTTTATTTCTTAGGAAGCTGTGAGTTGTTGCTAATAAATGAAGGACGCGATCGTTAACTTGTACAATCTTTTGTTTTGTTTTTTTTGTGCCAGCAACTTGTACAATCTTTATATACTATTTAACAATTGCCTTTAATGGTGGATAGCTGCATCTCTTGGTTGCTGAAAGTTGATTCCTAGAAGAACAGAAAAATAAAAGTAATTTTTTATCTCTATTCATATCCTATACTATTTTTAGGATAATTAGATTAGAATATGGATCTTTGTTTTATGTAGTCTAAGGCGAGTTACATTATTTACCATTTATAAACTATGCAGTTTAATTGCGTGGTCGTTTCCATTACATCAACGTTTTTGGGAGGGCGATCTCTCGTTATAGTTTCCTGATCCAAGCTCTTCTAGGTGCCCAGTCTATCGGATTGTTTGTTTTAAAAAAGAAGTTATTGGGCAACAGGGAATGTGAATACCCTGCATCCTCTGGGACACTTTGCGACGTTGAAGTGTGCTTTATAAATTTGTAACAAAAAAAGTGTGCTTTATAAATATTCATAAAATATTAAATACATATGAGGTCCTCTCTCCCCACCCCAAACTGGTATTTTTAATTAATGAAAGATAAAATGATAAAAAAATGGTTAGTGTTTCATACGAAATCCAGCATTTTAAAACAAAAACCAAAACTTAAAAGAGCAATCATTTTGAAAAAGATAAAATATCATGATAGAATAACTTTGATTCAGGATCATATTCATTGGCCAAAATATAGTATCAACTTCAAGTTTATGTATATGTTCGATTTTAAGTAAAATAACAGTTAAGAAATCATTCGCTAAAACAAGTGTTAACTTGATGATTCCTGTTAATGACAAAAATATTCTTTTTTTTTTGAAAGAGTAACAAAGACCCGTAAAGATCGGTTTGGGTTTTCTCCAAGTGAAATTGTCGCACACGTTGACATAAAGTGGGGCTAGTTCATGTGTTGAAGAAGGATTGCAAAAGGAAGAAGAAAAACTTGCATTTAGTAAAGACCAAAGATGATGTGTGTGAGTGGGCGAGAGTTGGCTTTTTGAAATGAAACTGGACTATTCCAAGAAAGTGACGGAAATTTGGTTCATGGAGCTACTTGGCTGGATAAGGGCTGTAGATTCGTGGTAATTAATTACGGCGTGAACACTTCATTCTGATTCCGATATTCTAAGTAGGTACTTCCAAAAGCCTAAAGAGCTTGGTTATGCCTTCGGCTTTGGCATGGGATAAAATGAAAGTGATAGGTCCTTCCTTATTCGCCTTTGTAAGTGGACATGGTGGTGAATACACGGCTTGCTCAAGTGGTAGCAGAATATCCTGCTTCGCGAGACGCGTTCCCAACCCAAGTTGATTCCTGAATAATTAACAAGTTCCCAACGCGTACGAATTATATCCAAATCCCAACTTCAATTCTACAAGATGAGTTATTGAGGACAACTATGTACGTAATCAGATTCCTTCAAATCTCCATTTAAAGAATCGTCCTAAGGGGCGGCAAAGGGAATCCAAGAGCGTCTTATATATAATGGTGTCATCTGATCTGCCTGATCCAAGCTAAGCATCAGCCATCTTCAAAACACAAGAGAGTTTAATTAAGTTAGCGTATCCCTTGCATCGATCAGATTAAAGGGACGATGTCGAACATGAGTTTCCTCAAGTTTCAACATGGTTTCTCATGGAAGTCCTCATCTTCCCCACGAAACAGCACACCCACCATAAATAGCAGCTTCAAGTCGTCGTCGTCGTCGTCATCAAGCCGACAGGCTTCGAATTCTTCTTCACGGGGATGGAGCGTGCAGCCAAAGTCAGAGGAACTAAGATGGGTGTTTGCTAAATACGACGCCAACAAGGACGGCAAAATATCGCTGGAAGAGTACAAGGCTGCCTTAAAGGCGATCAACAAGAGTGTTCCCAACGCAGAGGCAGAGAAATCATTTCAACCGATGGACTCTGATGGAGATGGTTTCATCGACTTCAAGGAGTTCCTGGAAATGTACAACGGAGGAGGAAAAGTGAAAGAGAGTGAGCTGAGGAGTGCATTTGAAGTATTCGATTTGGACGGAGATGGGAAGATCAGTGCAGAAGAGTTGTGCCGAGTTCTTAAGAGGCTGGGAGAATCCAGCAGCATGAGTGCCTGCATTCAAATGGTGAAGGCTGTGGATGGAGATGGCGATGGTTATATAGACTTTGATGAGTTCATCAGCATGATGACTAGCGGCAAGAGACTCATCTAACTCAAACCCCCACCACCATCATCGTCTTGTTAAATTTGTGTGCTCCTCTTTTTCATTTTTGTCTGGTTGGGGCATGTTAAGTGGATCTTTTAGTTGTGTGGAGTTCCGACATGTACTGTGTTAATAAACCCAATGGATATCTCCAGTATTGCCCAGTTGAAGAAAATACGAATTTCTATTCCTAAAACATTAATTATTGTCACGCCACCCGATTTATTCTGTTGATTAATTGCGCGCTATATGTTTATCCCCGTAGATATTTGGATCGAAACAAGTGTAGTCTTGTAACTGATACTAATTTTTTGGCCAATAATTAATTTATTGCAAAATAACAACATGGTCTTACAAACAAGTTACATACGGCAGAGAAGCAAGGAATGCAAATAATAGAAACAGACATTAACCAGGAACCAATGAATGTCATAGAATACAAATTGAATATAAATACGATAAGATAGAGCGCAATAAGATTCACTCGGAATGAACAGTATAAGGAAAGGAAAGTTACAAAAATTGCAAGCAATGGAAAGAAGCGCGCATAAACTGATAAAACAGCAATCGTGTTTGGAAACTTTTTAAGTTGTGATTTTATAAATTAATTTGAGCAAAACTTAGATTTAGAAATTTTTTAAAACAAATAACTATATTTTGTTCAAGAGTACTTTTAGATCAAATTATGATTTTAAACTAAAATTTTGAATAAACTAGTGAGATTAACTTTTAGAACAGTAAAAGAGCTTATAGACTACCTAATTACTATTTTACTTTTATTTTTTCTCCACATTCTCTTCTCTCTTCCAGCCAGCACGGCGTCTTTTGCCCTTTGTTGTTGCTGTCACTGCTGAAGCTCACTATCGCCGTCTCTGTGCCACCTCCATCGATGTGTGAGCTACTGGGTATCATCTAAACTATTAAAAGAGGAAGAGGAAAAAAGAGAGTAAACAGTGTGACAAAATAGTGAAATAAGAGAATGAATAGTACTATGAATATTGAATGAACACTGTCATCTGATTTAATTAATATTTTATATTTTTTAATAATTTATTAATTATAAAAGTCTTTCTACTAATAATTATATAAATATTTATTTTTTTATAATTATTTTTTTATAAACTCTTATTTTAAAGTTATTTTTTAAAAGCTATTTAAAATTTTTTTATAAGCTCATTTTTTAAAATTTATCTAAATAGGCCTAATAACTACAGTCAAAAGTTGGTTTTAATTAATAAGTTGAACAAAAATCATGAATTGAGGAGGTGCGATGGGAGTGTTTAGGTTTGGGAATCAATAAAAAGGCATAGGCATCACTTGTGTGTTGTAAATGGCACTTTATTGATTCCATGCTTCTCACCTTATTACCCACCGAAACAAACAAGCATCCACGTACATCCTCTCAACTCAGCGTAGCTTTTAATGAAGTTGGCCTAGGGCATGGGGCAGCGAATTAATTAACAATAACCAAAGAACTGAGTTTGACTAAACACAAAAACTGAACAAGCAATTTCATAATACCAGAATAATCCGCACGCTGATTCTACGTGTTTCATTTCTTTCAATATGTCGGCCGGGGAAACATCAGCCGAGGCTCCTGACACTGCTTTAATACTGTCCTCTTATTTTCTTCAAAGATGACAAAGGAACAATTGCTACGAGTTTAATTCCATTAATCAACCATTTCCCTCCTCTGGAGAATGTGACCAAACAGCCCCCACTTTCTACTTTCATCTTAATTCCCTCAAATTATTACTAGTCCCAATCAAACTCTCTCTCTCTCTCCTGCTGCAGCAGCATCAGCGGCCAAATTAGAGAATCAAGCAGTTGATTCGTACTTGGTTTTGATCTGACATTGGCAAAAGAGCTGAGCTGACCTATTAGAAAAAAAGAGAGGCAAAACGGGAATTAACTAAGCCTAAATTAGTCACTAAAATCGAAGTTGATGCTAACAAGATGTGAGACACAAAACGTCAGCCCCATCCCAATCAACCTTGTACTCTCCCAGAATTTACTCACTCTGTTTGACTGGTCCATCTTCAAACTTCAAACGCTTTCCTTCATGTGGCTCCGCGTGTATTAACCCCATTACTCTTCAACAGCTTCACCACGTGATTGACGCCTCTGTCCTTTGGCTGCAGCTTCAATTTCTTCTGTCAAGTACCCTATCAGTTCTGACCCTCTAGTTCTTTTCCTGCATGCATGTTATGAACAACAACAAGTACCTCCACTACTTCTAAACTCTCTCTCTCTCTCTCTCTCTCCCCGTCCCAACACCAAGATGCCAGAGCCACATTAATAGATTCCCACGAGTTTAATAAAAAGAATCGTGCTGCATTTTTCAAACATTAAATCCATTCATAACTAACGTTAATTTTGAAGCTGCAGGATTCTGCTTGTGTTTGTTTTCTGCCTAATTGCCCGTGTTTGACGAGACAAGAGTTGGGCACAAAACTAGTTTAATCCACTTCTCCCAGGGAAATTTACGTGTATGAGACATATGCGCGGCGGTGAAAAACACAAGTGCTTAAATATATGTAGAAGGATGTGGAGGAATCTGCGCGAGGCCACGTGATTCCCTTATCGAGGCGCCGGTGCACGAGTGGCTTGGAACAAGGAACTAGAAAACGGCTTATTCAAAGGCCTTCATTATGTATTGTGAGCACCCCCATTTTCGATATAGACAGCATTGAAGCTTTGAACTTAACTTAAAGCCCATTAATGGCTCCAACTAGTAAATTGATTGATTCATCTTTCTCTTGGACTTAGGAGTTTAGGACTTTCTGTCCGCTGGAACTCGTTTTGTCCTGAAATTTCTTATTTTGGGCAACATGTGAAGAGCTCTTAATGAAATGGGTCACGCGGCCACTTTGATCCGTCAGTATCCGCCAGCTCATTTCACTTTGGAGTCAAAAGATTGGTCAATCGAGCGTGCTAGCTTCCACACCATCCCTCTCTGTAACTCTGCCACTGTGCCTCTGTCTCTCTGTGGTTTGAACCTCTTCTTTAACGTTCAAACTTTGCTCACTCTCATTTATAGCATTTTAACTCTTTTACTCGCTAACCCAACACCCCATCCCTTTTAATTCTCACTGCTGTAAATTTCTGTACCTCAAATGGTAAGCTTCACTAATTTTTCAACCAACTCTCATGAAGCGGATTAAGGACAGAGTACTTTGTATTACAAATACTACAAGCAAACCTTGGATAATAGTAAACGTTTTCTTATTATTATGCATAGGATTTTGGGATGACCTAGTTCTTAGAATCTTCCCAGAACTCCAGTTTACGAGTCAACAAACATTAAAAAAATAGTTAAAAACAGGGGATTGGCCCAAAAAGACGAGCTTTGCAATTGATACCCTCCAGGTAAAAGAGGAAGAACCCAAGAAAAACAAAAATCACCAGCTTCATGGCAAGGGTTCACTCGCATACAACCAAAGGAGAACGGAGAGGAACTGACAAACAGTATATTTTAAAGATTGGTCGTCAATGAATGTCAAATTAACAATTATAACAAGTAATGACAAAACATCGTGTCACCATGCCCCTTCACGAAATTGACATTTTTATTTTACAAGTTTGAAAGAAAAAACAAACAAACCCATGATCTTCCTGGGATCCCTTCGTCGATATAAATAATGGCCTCTATCTACTGAAGCGAGGAGGGGGTCCCGACTAGAATTTATTGGAGCTTTCTTTGTCTATTTTCTTTAAATTTCAATTCAATATGCTGTTTTGAAGTCTCATGGCATGCTTAGACATGTATAACAACTCAGAGCACAACGATCATCCCTTTACTCCAATTAGCCCCAGAATCTCGTTCTCGAGCGATTTTGTTGATGTTCAGCAAGCTATTGCACAAGAAAGACTTTCGAGAGACGCTCCAGCTTCCTCAGACTTTGAGTTTTCTGTCACAAACTATTCAATGATGAGCGCCGACGAGCTTTTCTGTAAAGGCAGGTTGTTGCCCTTCAAGGACGAACGCAGCAACCAGATGCAGAGGACCACCACAACTCTCAGGGAGGAGCTCCTTCATGACGATGAATGCGAAGATTTCTCGCCAAGGCCACCCAAGGGATCATCCTCGAGAAGGAAGGGGTTTATGGGTCTGAGAAAAAGTCATTTTAGCTCCAAGAAAGCTGATAAAAGAGAAGGCTCTTCGGACACAGGAGTTGCAGGAAGAAGGTCCAGATTAGTGAATGAATCTGCTCTAGTTAATATCACTTCCAAGGTGACTGAGCTTCATATTTCTTAACTTGTGAGATTACCGCATGTTTTCTTATTTTTTAACTTGCGAATCACTTTTGTTTGATTACAGGATTTGTCGAATGATGGAAGCTCAAGTTCGTGATATGATAGAAGCATGGTTGGAGTTGTTAAATTCTTAGAGGAATGGACCAAATTTGTAGTTATATTTTTTCTTCCTTCGGTTTTAAGGGAGCATTGTCAGGGTGGGAAAATGTAGGTCATTTCTTCATTTCGTTCTGTCTTTTCCACTCTAGCAGATTGGGATAAATTGAGCCGATGATTTGTGTTAGGATTTTGCTTTCAACTTCGATTCATCTTTGCTGAATTCGTCCTGGGTGTTTATTGTACAAATTCTTTTGCAGTTGAAGGAACTTCATTTTGGTTTGGGTTAGGATATACACAAGCTTTATTCTGAATGCTTTTATAGTATCAGTTTGGGCAAAAGAAATGTAACTCAATGGTCAAACTAGGAGTTAGGGATAGTAGTCTTTCTTTTCCAGCCATAATTTAAGTAATCGAAATCTATTTCTATTTCCTTTAAGAAAATCTGAAGAAACTAAATCTTCTTTTTCACAGTTATAACTATATTCCACAATTTGCAGGGGAAGAACAAAATCAAACGCTTCTCATATTTTCAGCGTCATGTACTTGACAAGTTGATTATAACTCTGCAAATAAGTAAACAACTCTCGAATACAAATATCAAGTGTTTTTCATAAATATTTCTCCGAGAACTCTTCAAGAGCATAACTTTTTTTGGGGGAAGTAAATAGAGATGATGATGAAGAAGAAGAAGCCAGGGTTATGCTTGCGAACCCAAAAAAGAAATACATATATATAATAAATTATATTTCTACCATATAAGATTGACGAATTCTTATTTACCAAGGAGAAGTGACCTCATTGGTGAAACTAGTGATGGAAGCACTCAGCTTTGCACTTCAAACTCTCAATATAAGCACCAAAACCATCACAAGCTTCTTTCAATTCTACAAGCTTTGTTTCAATATTCATTATTTCGTTATCTGCTCGACTGAATTCAGTTGTTGACGTCGCCGTTGCTGTATACCTTGAAGTCTCAGAGGCATCTTGTATTTCATATGCCAAGTTTACAAGCCTGCATAACCGGTGTCTTAAAAACTCCATATTCATCCCCAAGCACTCAAAGGCTAGCAACTCTTTATCCCATTTAGCAAATTCAGCGGCTGAGACATGCAGTGAGCTGGATTTCAAGGCATCAGAAATGTTGACAACTTCATATATAATGCCGACAATGAGGTTATAGTTGATGCCCTTGATGAGATTCTCGTGTAGAAAGGCTTGCTGGCTATGACAGAGTTTGTAATACTTGCTTCGAACCTCCTCGGGGAACTCGGAATCTATTGGAATTCCGTCAATTATGATACTGAAATTTTCAAAACTTTTTACATTCTTGAATTTAAGCTCAGTTCCAAGGCTCTCAAGTACTTCTGAACCAGCTTCATCACTTTCATATTCACATTGTTCTGCACACTGCCTAACCTTGGGGGAAAACCTCGACACACTTGTCTTCTTTTTCTTTTGGGCGACTGGAGATGGTGAATCAGGTTTTTCTTGTTTCCTCTTAGGGCTATTACTCAGGTGAGCATACTTATTTGCATTATCTTCACGTTTGAATATCCACACGCAAGAACAGAGAATTGTTAGGATACTACCAAGAAAGCACACATTTTTATCCAAAAGCATAGATCTAAGGCTTACCTCCTGCCTTTTGCTTCGTATGTTCATCCAGATTCTGAAGGGGAGCCGCCCCATCCAGTTCGCTTAAGCCATTTGCTCTTACTATATATACCTGTAAACCATACATAAAGAAAAGTGGCATTAGTTCAGAAAAGAAGAGCATTCAAGAAAAAAGGAAATCCAAAGAATTTACCTTAAATTTAGAAGGTTCAACTAATTGGAAGACCAAAACATCTCCCTCCTGCAATTTGTGGACTGCAGAAAACTGCCTCCAACCTGCGCTTAAACCTGTTTTGCAAGCAATGTATTTCAACTGGTATTCTTTACAAGATTCATCTTCCAAAGTGATCGTAGTGTCATTATCCGGTAAGTGTCTTTTACAGAAAAACGCGGGGAGCCCCTGAGAGACACAGAAGACATTGCTCCGTAAATACAATTGAATGGGGGGTTTCCATCGTGAGAGGAATTTTTATTTCAGTCTGTTGGAATGAATGCTTACCATCCAAAAACAACCAGCAACATGTGATCTGAGCAATGACTTGACAAAGCTAGGGAATCTCGGATCTAACTTTGATTGGATCATCTCTGCTCGAAACACAGCAGCCGACCTGGCCTCTCCTGCTGATAATGTCCTTTCTGTTGCCACCTTAGAGGAGCTTCAAGCAAGGATATGCATCAATGTTCAATGGGTGACTAAGACAATTGGAAGATGAACATAAGAAATTGCATATCATACGAGGTAAGGTGATCCACCAACCTTGTAGGCGTTTGTGCCTGATCGGATAAGCCCTGAAAAAGCATTTGTTAGAATCTTCAGTCAATTAGACTGTAATATTTAATAAAGATGATTAACTTTTCAAAGTACTTTATGTTGATAACTAAAAATAAATGCCCCATCTGATTGTTAATGTAAAAAAAAAAAAATAAAAACACGCCAAATTAAATCAGCTCAAACAACAATTATGAAGAGCAAATAATGGTACAAGTTAGGGCCAGGATTGAGGGATGCGCACAAATAATGATTTTTTTTTCTGACCTGAATCATGCAATATCATAATATGGGTTCATTCTTCAGTTGTTGGCTCATATAATATAAATAACTTGTTATGAATTTTATAGTTGATATTGATTGTGTCGTCATTATAGCAAACATGAGTGTATCGCCTCCTTCCTCCTGGCCGTTGACCATAAAAAACTTAACATGGTTATGCAAGATGACGTAATTCCTAAGAGACTTTTTTTTTATTATTATGGGTCAAAGACGTTCCTAAGAGACCAATTATGCTTCGAGCATGAGCCGAAAAGGAAGACTGAGAAGGGATTAAAATAACGGGAAACTCACTTGATTAGGTATGGAATCCGAATGTTTTTTCTGAATGTTCATGAGCCTGTGTTGATTCTGTACCATCTTGTTCCGTTTGTTCTGCAGACAATGCGACGTAAGAATCAAGCAATCAATATTAAACTGGGAAAAAAACAGACCTAAAGAAAAGCCTTCTCCATGTTCGCTTCATCTAGACAAAGGCATTAGAAAATGAACCCCCATTGACAATTGAAGTACTACCACAAATAATGCCTCCTAAATCCTAAGATCTCCACCGAGTAAAATAAAATACTCATTAAGGCGCACGTTGAAGAGGGCCATGCATTTTGGTTAATTATTAATTATGGGAAGAAATAAAAAGAGAAGAGAGAAAACCATGGTTGGAGGAGGAACGCGTATGGGAGACTTTGACCAATTGGCCAGGGTTAAGTCATCATCGTCATCCGTATTTTTACCGTGGCGCGGCGGAGTAACGGCTTTCCCGGCGGCCGTAGAACCACGAGGGTGGTCCACCACCTCCTTCTTAGCCGACCGATCGTCTAACGCTCGGTTCTTTCCATGACCCACCACCATCTCAACACAATACAAACAAGAATCGCTGCCTGCCTGCAATAGATTATTGCACCAAATCCCAATTACAGTTACAGCCGTTGACGGACAGAGAGGGGGCAGAGAAGGGCCTCCAATTTTTAGTCATGCCCCCCTTCTCACATTTTTCTACTCCTTGAAATTCTTTTGTTAGCCAGCAAAACAATACCATATGTATATAATCTTTATAATGTAAGTACGTAGGCGTAATTTTTTAAGATAATATACTTCATTATTGGGGGAATATTATCTTATTATTATTAAATGAAAAATCATAGCTAAATAGATATTTTTAGTCTAAGAAGACAATACTTACAAAAAAGTAAATATTATTCTATTTCTTAATATAAAAAGTTAATTAATTAATTTAAATAGATTAAATAAATTATTTATAATTAAATTTATTCTCAATATAAATTTATATTATATATATTTTAATTTATTTAAATTATTTAATTAAATTTTATATTAAAAATTAAAAAGAGTATATAATAGTGTGTATCCATATAGTAATAAGTAACGCCCTTGAGAAGGCATTTATGTGATTCCCGGAATTATTTTAATGCATCTCACCATACATATTAATGATCGTTAATGGGGCATCACTTTATCAAACGTGTCTTTAGTCCCCCTCAGGCGTCCTTAATCCCTCCTCCTCTAATTACAGATTTGTGGGGCATCTCTTTATCAAACGTGTCTTCCAGAATGCTCCTGTGGCCCTATATAATTAAATACTCGAGTTTGTGATTTAGCCACATATAATATAACTTGTAAATTCAAAAGAATTCAAAGCAATGATACTAGAAGTTTCACTCGCAAATTGTTGAATGTATCTAAATTAGCATCGTTGTAAAAGGAGAACTGTAAACTCATCAAACTAATGATGTCATTTCGTAAATAATAATAATAATAATAATAATATATGCCTTGCACTGGCGATGGGGTCACTCCAAGAAGTTTCATCACCACTGCCCTCACGGAACAAGGCAGCAGTTGCCTGTTGGATTCTAGTGCCACGACTGTAGTTAAGGCCGTTGTTTTTTTTCTTTTTGTTTTCTTTCTCTCTCTCTCTCTTTTGATGCTATAAGATAGGGGTCGGGGTTACGAGACTGGTCAATGAAAAGAACGCCTTCTATTTTTTATTCCTTCCTCTCTCTCTCTCCTCTTTCCCTTGACATTGTTACTTTTTGGCCCCAAATATCTTTATGATTGAATTTTGGCTGAGTTTTCGTTTTCCTTCTCTTCTTTTGTACCTTCTTGCAGCGCACGCCTCCTCTCCAGTCTTCAAAAACTTATTTTTAGTAATTTTCCTCATCTTCCCGATACTCTTTGAAGTTTGAACCCAATTTATTTTGTAGAATCGTATTCGAAACTAGTTCAAATTCGAGTTTGCTGTTACCGTCTTCATGATTCTTTAGTATGGACTTTTCTGGCGATTTCAATGGTTGGATGAAGGTTGCCTACGTGGTGTTTGCGTTCTGCTCTGCTTTTGTTTTCGGCGCTATAAAAGGTCACTTCTTTCACCTCTGTTCATTCCCTTTCGTTAATGATTCAGTATCTGTTGTTGAATCCAAATACTTGTAATTATTTTTTTTATCTTTTTGTGTTTCAAAGTATATTCGAACAACAAATTCTTGAAATTTTGGTTGGATTCTGCAGGCTTGCTTGTGGGTCCTATTGCTGCTCTGTTACTGATTATAGGGAATGTAAGCGTGATTTTGGGGTTGTTCCCTGCGCATGTGGCCTGGACGGTTTACACCCTTCTGAAGTACTTCCTTCACCCTTTCCGAATTATTTTTCTTCCATGATTATGAGTTTCAGTCTTCTACCCCTTGTTCTTATGGGTTTATGTTTGCAGGATCAATATTTTTGATGCCGCTATGAAAGTTGCTATTTTGTTTGTTTTGCCTGCGTTATTTGGTTTATGGTTGGGTCTAGGAATAGCCGGAAGCGTTCTTGTTGGGGTAGGATATGGCTTTTTCACCCCATGGGTATCCACTTTCGAGGCCTTCCGACACGATCACGAGTCCAAGAAGTTTTTGCACTCTCTTGTGGTGATGCTCTTGTAAGATCTTGTTTACTCAACATTTGTCTACTTTTTTGCGCTCATTTCTATTTACTTGTGTTGAATTTAGGACGGTACCTGGGGAACTATCAAAGGGAGTTGCACTGTAGTTAGAGATTTTGCAGATATATGTTACCATTCGTACTCAGGTTACTTGAAGGAATTACGCGAGTCACCTGCTTCTGACGAGCTTCAAAGGCTAAGGTGAACTTCTTGACATTAACTATGTGAACCACTCCTTTAGTAACAGCATAAAAGGCAGAAGAACTGTAATCACGTGCTTGACTAGGTTTTTGAAAAATATAAGGATGATCATGACAAATGGAAATTTCTGTTCTTTGGCTGTAGGCTAGTTCATGTTCCTGCCTGTATCATCGTGGGAATAATGGGGCTAATTGTTGAGATTCCACTTTTTACCGTGATTGCTCTTGTAAAGAGTCCATACATGTTGTTCAAAGGCTGGTTCCGACTGATTCAAGATTTAATTAGCAGAGAAGGCCCATTTCTTGAAACTGCTTGTATCCCAATTGCTGGTTTGACAATACTGATGTGGCCACTTGCTGTGATTGTCAGCGTTTTGATGGCTATTTTCTCCAGCTTTTTTATTGGACTTTATGCATCTATCATTGTATTTCAGGTTTAATATCCCTCCCTCCCTCTCTTGTTTCCCATTCCAGAAACTAGGCGATTTTACCTTTCATTAATCACTGAACTCACTTTGAAACTTCCTTTTGGGTGAAGGAAAGATCCTTTCGTAGAGGTGTAGCCTATGTGGTTGCAATGGTTGCTGAGTTTGATGAATACACAAACGACTGGCTCTATCTTCGTGAGGGAACTATCTTTCCAAAGTAACCATTCTCTCAATTAGTTTCTTCTCATGTATTCTAGTGCCTGGGAATTTGTTCCACTAACATCAGCAATCAATTTGCTCTCAGACAGGCCCCGGTACCGAAAGAAAAGGGTTGCACATTCATCAGAGTTTTCTCTGAAAGGTAATAGTGTGGCTGGAGGCATGTCAGTTACCACTACGGATTCGCCTGCAATGTTTATGCCAAACTTGAGTCCTTCAAGATCAGTAAGAGAGACCATTCATGAAGTGAAAATGGTGCAGGTATTTCAGGTTTCACTCTCTCCATTCGTTTTATGGTTCAGGCACTCATGGTCATCATTTGGTCTAGAATATTAGGTCAAGTCAAATGTTGGAAAATTTAGCGATCCTGAAGACATGATTCTGATCATAATTGGATGCTGTTCCTCTGTCTTGAGCTTTCAATTTTGATAATTGAACTCATGCTTAATGTGGCAGATCTGGGATTATATGATGATGGGCTGTGAGATGAGATGCAAGGAATTACTGGATGCAAATGTATTGACAGATGCTGACCTTTATGAGTGGTTGAAGGGGAAAAACAGCAATGAAGCTTCGATCGTTGGAGTTGGCTTGCCATGTTATTCATTTCTGCAAACTATTCTGTCCTCCATCAAATCCAACTCAAGTGGGTTATTGCTGATTGATGGTTTTGAGATAACTCATTTGAACAGACCCAAGGACAAACTATTGGATTGGTTCTTCAATCCAATAATGGTTCTAAAGGAACAGATTAGCGTCATAAAATTGGAGGAGGGGGAAGTGAGATACTTGGAGAAAGTAGTTCTGTTTGGAAGCAATGCACAACGCATGGAAGCTTGGGATAACGGTAGTTTAGTGCTTCAGGATCCCCTTAGAGCTGCTCAAATCCAGGGAATTAGCAGAAGGTACGTGACTTGTGTTTGCATTTTTACTTGTAAGTTACAGAAACAATCTCTGCATTGTTGGCTTCGTAGACTGATGGATGTATGCCTTAATGCATTGGTAGGATGATTGGGATGATAAAGAGTGTATCCAAGTTTCCAACTTACAGGAGAAGATTTCACCATATCGTGAAGGCTTTACTTGTTCATTATACGGGTCATGACATATCTCTACGATCCGGCGGGTTTATAGTATCCAATGCCTCAGATGAAAATGTTTAGGATATCCGAGTATTGTTTTTCTCCTTCCCTCCATTATTGTGAAATGGGTTGTTGTATATATACCTTTAGGTTTTCAAGTGCGGCAAAGAATGACTAGAGGATTCAAGCGAATCTCCCTTTTCATAGTTCTGTATAGTATTCTCACTTTTTCGTCTTTTGGTCAGAGCAGGGGTGTATTCTCTCTCTTATGCCTTTTTGTTGTTAATTGCTAAATTGAAACCAAGTGTCTTCCAAAAGTACAAGCATGTGTAGGCTGCCATGCCACGAGAAGTACCAAGAATTAGGCATGCCGGTGGAAAACGTGGCTGGATGACAGGGCAGAGTAAAAAGGGGGTGGGCTTCAATTGGGCCATTTAAGCCCAGGCCCATTTTGAAGTTTAAACTTATACTCAGGCTTGGTTTTGGTACCCCCTTCCATAAACTCAGTTTTGAGTCCGGTCCACTCACCATATAAACCTTCTCTGTGTATGAAGGTGTGGTCTTAATAGAGATTGTTTTGATCGTGAAAGTAAAAAGTCTTGAGTTTAAATATGTATAAATATAGAAAATAGTTTTATTATTGGATCAACTTGAAGCAACCGACATGATGATAACCGTTTTTCCAATTGTGTGAAGATAGGCTAGTTAGTTCTATGGTACAATGTATATATCAACAAATTAAATAAACGGGCAGATATCTTTGTCTTATGTAAATGTGGTGTCGGTATGCCCTGTGAGGCATCATTCGCACATGGCGTCACATTTATAATTCATATTAGGTAATTCTGTGAAATTTTTATTATTGTTGCCTACGTTCTCTACTTCGTGCTACCTCACTAAATAGTTGCACTGTAGACTGACTCATGTCCAGCTGTTCCTTTGTTTGCCCAAGTCTATTCGTCGAATCTGCCCAAAAAAGTGTTTGTTTGTTGAACGAAAACTACGAATAGTACTAGTATCTATTGCATTGATTATTTAATACTACCTCTAATCTTAATTATAATATTTATTTTATTTTTTAAAATAAATTAATTAATTATGATCAAATTTAACATATCTAAATAAATTCATGTTATAACACCACAGAGATTTAAAATATTGAAAATAGAAAAGAAATAAAGTCTCAAAATATTATTAATTTTTTAATAATTAATAATACAAATAGACATTTATATAAGAAAAAATATAAGCTAATAGGCTAAACCCATAGTCTATTATAATCCTAATATCTAAATTTTATTATTTTAAGATATGATAATTTGACATTTAATTATGATTCTAAATAATATCTAAATTTAATTTTAAATAATTAATTAAATAACTAACAAAATATAGTATTAATTAATAATTAATTATAAACTAGCGCATCTCAACATTCACTCTCAAGATAGATCTATAGCTTGAATACTTGAATTTCTCAGCACTTCAATTTATTTAAATTAGTCAATTAACTATTATATTAGTTATTTATTTAATTTTTTATATATATTAAAAAAATTAATTAGTTATTATAATCATGAAATGAGGTAGTAATAATGAATAGATGGTTTGATTATTTTGACATACATAAGTAGTTTGCGATGAGAAGTGCTGAATAAAAGCGTAAAATGTTTAAACTTTTTTCCTAGTACCAGTGTCCTCCAAATTGTCTCCTTCTAGCCATTAAGATGCCCGACGTAGACAAGAACTGCCCCACTTTTAGTTATTAATCAATGTAATTAAAATCCGTTGACTGACGGTCATCGTAATTATCCTATTAATTAAACAAATAGCTTAATGTCCCCATCTTCTATTCACCACGTCATCCCAACTCTTAGAGCGTCACAATTATCAGTGTCTACGCAGAAGAGTTCATCATTTGACTTTAAAAAAGCATGTATTTCTTAAATATACCAGATTCCAGATCCATGTGGGTGCACCTTTGGTTCTAACAGGGATATATAATAATTGGATCACTTAAAATCATTAATTATTATATTTATGGTAAAATCTTCAGCTACCTTAATACAAACAAGAACTAAATCAGTGAGAATCATGTTGCACCTTACTATGAGCAACGTAATGACATAAGCTTCTGTTCATGGTAGATAAGAAAATTTGTTAAGTGCATAAGGTGTTAACTAATTTAATTTCAAAATAAGTAATTTTAAAGACTGGAAATACATGAGAGAGAGAGAGAGAGAGAAGGGGTGAGCACTGGGCGTAAACAAAGCAAGAATGAAAGGGGGTGGACCAGGAGGGGTATCAAGTGAGAGGAGAAGTGGAATAAATGGGCACAAGATCCGAGAATAATGGCTCCCTTCCTTCTTCTTAAGGATACTCTCCCATTCGGTTAGCTTTTTCAGGCTATCTGCACACATACAACTTCCTAACAACGTACTAACTAACCCTCCCTCCCCTATATTTGTTATTAACATTTTACTATCACTCATTGAATACATTTTTGGACAATACTTTCTAATGTGTGTGTATAAGTCGCAAATTATAAAATTAGACAAAACCCTTTCCCTATGCATGCATTTCTTTATACACATACCAATTCTAGCTCCCAAACGAGGCATACATAAGACCAACCACAACAACTTGTGAATATTCTTTCTCATCCGTCACTCCGAAGGTTGATCCATGCTTATGATGAGTATCTCCATCCCCCAATGTCCCTATGGACTATAGTACTGCAGGGGAGGGTCCACCCCAAGTACCCCGTACGTACAAATTGCTTTCTTCACCCGCGGCTGCTCGCTGTTTTGAAGTTTGAGCGATCTTCTTTCTGGCTACTGAATTATTACCGTTCTGAACCTTATTTTGCATTCAGTGACTCCTCATCGTACCGTTATGCTGATTTCATTTCTAAGTTCTATTTAATGTCAGCATTTAGTTTTCGACTCAACCATAATGTTAGCCTATATGGCATTGCCTCCTCTCTCTCTCTCTCTCTATAGAGAGATCTTTCTATATCTACTCGTAGATGTCTAGGACTCTACCAATATCCTTCTTTTTCCTTAACCTTACTTACCCTACCCACTCTGCTCTGTTATGCTTCGCAGAGATTAAGATAAAATCGGCGCCACTAATAAAGACACCAAGACAAAACCCAATAATGGATGGCGCCAAAATCTTCGAGAGAGAAATTACTTTACTATTTCCTGACGTGAAACTCGTATTTGATGAGTACAATGTACTCTTGTCGCTGTTCTGTTAATTGTTTGTTAGCAAACACGTAGTACTACGGAGAGATGGACAAACAATGTTATGAACAGATTCCGGGACTGCCGAATATCTTCAGGGCTGCTAATAATATTGTATGCAAAGATGAATACAAAACACTCATGATGATCAAATAGTTTAACTTCAAGCCTTTAAGTAATTTACATAGTTGTCTAATTTATTTACTACGTTAGATTATCGTGTTGTCTGACTTTGCACTCCCCACTGATTAATACTATTGCCTCTGTGAAATTCTGCGTCATTAATTTTGTCATGTGGCCATAGAATTATAATTAGAACAGAGAACTAGATAGCAGAGTGAATTTATTTCTTGTCTTATCTACATTTTTCTCCGAATCCCTGTGCAAATGAGACTGATGGAAATAATCTAAGATCCGCTATATAACCTCAAATTCTTGACGTGATTTGTTCCTTGCCCATAGACAATATTGGCCGAAACAAAAATAATCAAGTCATTTTTTTTTAAAAAAAAAAGATTGCCAGATAACTTGCAGGAGATTCCTTTTCTGGCAAAGAAATAAGGCCTGAAATATGAGGCCCTGGTGCCGTTGGTAGAGGCAATGATTACGGTATAACAGAAAGCAACGATTTCTCAAGTGCAGTGCGTGCCATAAAGCGATATCGCCAACTTCCTTGCGACATCATGAAACTGAGACACAGGCGAATCTCACACCATGTGCCTCACTTCTAACCCACTTCCTAAATATTATGCCACCTAGCCAGTACGTGACAAACACGTTACTCCCACGCCAGATGCAATTCTCTCGTTAAAATAGAATAAAGAAAATTTAAAATAATCAACCATATTGACGGCCCAATCATGAAAGTATCGTACAATATTAGCCTATGCACTGTTGCAGGACCACCACACTCCAACTCTTCTTTACTCCTTCCTCACCTCATCATCCTCTTCAACTTCCACATTTATATTTTCTCTGCATCGCATTAGCATTGCTGATTAACCATGGGATATAATACATTTTAGAATTTAAGATTTTGTTTAGGGAGCGAGGAAGATCGGAAAACCTAGGGAGAAAGAATGGTGGGAATAGCCATAATCTTCTAATTAGGTACCCATTTTGTTCTACTTGTGCGTGAGCCTTGATTTGGTTCCAACACTGCAAACACTTTGCCACATGGGGGACAAGTGTCCGTAACCTACCCGCCACGGTGCAGTCCTGCCCCTCTCAACACCCTCCCCCACCCCCTACTTTCAAACAAACAGTCTCCACCTCCTATCCTTGCTATTGAGCTCATTCGTTTCCCCGTTCAGTTTTTCACCATGCTATCTCTCGGTCTTCTCCGTCGAGTTTAATTTATTCTTTATTATCAAATAAAATCCAGCACCATTGACAGGTGTCCCAATTATTAAATGGAAAAAAAATTAGAAGAGGCAAAAAAATTTAACAGCTACGCAAGGAATTAAATAAAACGGAAGGAAAAAGACAAGATAGATCGATAAAGGATATTAAGTTATTAGCGTCAAGAGATAAGAAAAATAGTTAAAAAGAAAAGAAAAAGAAAAAGGAGATACTGTCACTGACTTTACTCGTACCTTGCAGGTTGTGGAGGAAGGACCTGCAAAAGATATCACAGAGAAGCAGACGCGAATATTTGGGAGGTTAAGGAAAATGAACGCTACAATTCTGTTATTCAAACCGTCTGTTCTTCACCATGGGAATTTACAATTCTGCGTAAGCTTGCTTCTCCGTATAACCCGTACAAAGAACAAACGTAGGATAATTCTACTAGTGCCTAACGATAAAGCAATCTGTACATCAAACAAAAGAGGAATTGTTACCTAAACTAAACGTAAGAATAATGTCAGAGAGTGGCATGCTCGGATCGCTATCTTCTTTATTGATGGTTGGCTGGGGAGAAGAGCGTGTCTATGGCTTTAACTTAACCCACTCGTAGCGTCCTTCCAGAGGCATGTCGTTCACAATATCATAATTATACCTGCACCGAATTTTGGGGGATACAGATTATGTTATCGTTGCTGGGAAAATTCATCCATATGAGAGAAAATTAAGCCGTGCATTATATGAAATGGAATGCCATTGATATTTGAATAAGCGGAACAGTTTGGTTTGATCAACTTACTTGTTCTCAAACCGTTCTTGAATGTCTTTCTCGGCGGCAACGAAGAATTCTTCCAGCTCCAATTCTGTTGGCCTCTTTCTCCCCGCGGATTTACGGTGGGAATTCACCTCCGTTATGAGCTTCTCCTTCGGTTTCTCGGCCGATTCCATGTCTTCTGACTTGGTTCGGAGCTCGCTTGTGAGGCTCAAGTCTCTCCTGCGTAACAAAAGCGACGGAGAAAATTACAATTACAGAGTAGCATATAAAAGAATAAATCGGAGTGTCGTTGGTGGAATTTGTAGGATTTGAAATCGAAATTTGAATAAAAAAAATTTGGTGGAAGAATGAATGGATTTTAAACGGAAAGAATTAAGAGATCCCATTTATTTCACGCTTTTTCGAATTCAAATAAATAACTGTCGAAAATTTTAACAAACGGAAGCAGTTTAAAATTTAAATATATCGACGTTTCAAAACCTCTCGTCGTCGCTGCAATTACACGTCGACGTTTCAACTTGAGCGCTCTCTACCTGCAAACATGTTAGACACGATGCATTCAATTTTGGTGAAAAATGAAAGACTAAAAAAGGCAAGCAATTATAGAGCGCGACAAATGGAATTCCAGTAAAAAAGCATCGAGAGAGAAAACAAAAAAATCACTGTCATCAAATGGTTCACGAGGTAACGCAAACTCTCTACCTCCACATCTAAGAAACCGATGCTCTCTTGGTCTTGCTCAGTGGATCCGTTGCTGGAACAACAAGAGTCCTGGAATTCATCGGTGTGAAGGCTGCTGCAGCGTGCCTCTAACTCCGCCGGCGGCGTTAGCGTCGTTTCTGGTGGAGTGATGACAGGACTCCTACTGTTAAGCTGGACGAAGGATGATCCTGCAGAAAATTTGAGATGCTTGGCGCTGTTAAGCTTCCTCCTCTTGCTTGTCGTTGCAGATGAAGTTGCGGCTCCCACAGGTAACGCTGCCCGAGCGCCGGAGATCATACCCACCCTAGCCATATCCATTACGGCGTTAATCTGCTCAAGTTTTCGGCAATTCCTCGTCAGGTCTTTCAATTGAAGGTTACGCTCGCTCTCGTGATTTGGTTAATGTAAAAGAGAGAATGAGACGAGGGGTGTGGTAAGACGAGGGGATGGTGATCATGAAGGGAGGGTTTGGATTGTGCAGTAGGTTTTGTCAGTGGCGGTGGCTGTGGTGGTCCAGTCCAGAAAGTCCGTTAACAGAGAAGGGGGAAGAGTGGAAAGAGGGAATTTGACGGCGCCGTTATTAAGAAGAAGCAAATAGAGGGGGGACAGGTAAGGACGCTGACGTTGGAACTAATGTTGGGGGAATGAAACGGGGAAACGGAGCCTTGCTTAGCTTTAGATTGGTTAATAGTTACTGCGGTTCGAGGGTGTGTGAGAGGAGGGAATCATTTATTTGGTTAGGAGTCCCGTTCGGTAAAGGGCCGGTCTTAAGCAAAATAATTGTGTACAGAGCGGAATTACGGATATATCCTTCAAGCGACTACGGAAGGCCCAAATTGCCACCGTCCGCACTACCGGGTTCTCTCTACCAATTCGTGCATCTCATTATTCTGTTTTTGAAAGATCGAAAAGGATTTGGCGTTTATCGCCCCATTTTTTTTTAAAAAAAAGATAAAAAAATGAACCCTCCGCCGCCAACAATTTATCATCACTCTTCTAAATTTGCATCTGCCCTTCAAGTAGTTAACGATTCTCTATTTATTTCTTATGACTCCTAAAAGACGCATTTATCTTTATTGTTCAATAATGAAGCACGCCATTTTATGGGTGAACATTACTATATATATATATATATATATATATATACTCCAACAGTATTGCTATGAGTAGTGTATTTTTCGGCTCTTTTGGGGTTTGAAAGAGGATATGAATTACGGGAATGATATCGTAAATAGTTTATAGTAATTCACATATGGGTAGAAAGGGAGTGGACAGGGGACACGTTATGGTAATTTAATTTAGGGCCATAACAGCTTAAGAGTTAGGTAAGGATGGGAATTAAATGTAGAATAATGGGGAAGCCCCAGACGGTGGATATACGCATGAGGCACATGTAGATGTATGATTTACACGTGGTTCGGGCAGATCCATCGCTAGACAAATATGGACCACTTCCATTATAGTCTTGGTTGTTGCCCCTCTATACGTGCGTACTTTCTCATGCAACTCCCTCTCCCCCCTCCTCCTCTTCCCCCCCCCCCCCTTTTTTTACTTCTGTCCGTGCATTTGCCCCATGAGCTATAGATATTTGCTCGTATACATGTTATCTTCAATCTGAGATTTAAACTAAACTCAATTGTGCTTTTTTTTTTAAAAAAAAAACACCGTAGATCATGCTCTATATTTTTCAAGAAAAATGTATTTGATGATTGTTGGCTATACTAATATACTGAAGTTCTTTTGATAAAAATGTGTCAGGCATTGAGGTCAACAGCCCCAATAATTTGCGGTCACATTTTTTAAACCAACTAAAATAAATCCTCTTGAATGGTGCTAAACAGTGGCTAGTTTGGATTTGGAAGGCTTAGGGTCTGTACCCGCTTACATTTATTGCATGTCAGTTTAGTTGTAGGGGTGTGCGTCTGGAGTGTGGACAACCTCAAAGTACCATGATCGATGGATATGACGCAGGATCTGAAACAAAAGTGTAAAACGACAAATCTCTAGACCTACGTAAATAACACGTGAATTACTTTTGATTTGACCTGTATCGAATTATAATACAATTTACCTTACAATAATTAACAGTAGGTATTAATTACTCTATAAGAGACCCTGTCTGCACTTTGGCAATCGTTTATCTAAGAGACTGTGTCGATTTGGTAATGTCAGATATAAAAAGTAAACATTACTAGTTCCTTTTTTTAAGCCAATGACGTTAGTTTTCTAGTGTGATATTTATTTTTCTTTTTCCATTTACGAAGTTTGAAATACTGATTCTTATTGAATGAGCATCAGTTTCATTTCGTTTAAACTTAACTACGGCACGTTGATTTGTGAAAAAAAACAGAAGTTCTGCTGTGCGTACGTGCATGTTTGTGCTGGATACCCTATGCATCGTAGCACAAGTTCCAGTCACAAGGGATTTTATATATGAACAAGCTGAATTTGGGATGGAAGGTTTCTTTTATTACTTTAATTTCTAATACAATGATCCGCGTGTTATTGGATAAGGTTCAAGAAACCATGAAGACTTGTGAGAAATTCCTTTAAAAAAGGCAGAGGAGGGCAACAACACACACATATGAATATAAAAAAAAAAAAGGCAGAATCTACCATGAATAATGATGATGCCTAGCTTTTTATCAACATTTCTTATGAAAGGTGTTTTGGGGCAAAATACATCTAATGATCCATAAATATTAGAGACTAGAATCCTTCATAAAATGATTTATATTTGAGATAAAAAACAGACTCATAAACAACTAGCATGCTATTAGTTGAGATGATAATATGTCTCATATCTGTAAAGAAAATAATATAAGCTTAAATTTAAAAAAACGTAATTGTTGAGAGAGATAAAAAACAATTTATACTCTAAATATAAAAATTATAAGGATATCTTTGGCTAAAAAAAAACCAAATAGACTACGAAACAGAGTCCCCCAGAGAGAATATGATATAAACTGTGATTAATTATTTGGAAAGCAAGGGGGACGAGTGAATAACTTAAGTAGTGGTAGTGGTAGTGGCATGTTGAGCGAATGTTTGTACGTTGCGGTTCAAGAAAAGGGGACCTATCACGATAATGGCCTTGAAAACAAGGAGAGGGGCGAATAAAGTGGGAGATTCTGGTGAGGATTAATGAAAGTGATCGAATGGACAGAGGCACATGGCATCTAGTCACAGTTTGAATAATGGGCACAGAAAACTAGAAGGGAGCTCTCTATTGGAGTTGGGTTCTTCCATTGTGGCTGGCTAAGACTGAAACCTTTAATCCGAAAGTGCTTTTGCGGTTACTTTACTTCAAGTTTTTGCGCCTATAATTACAAAAGGTGATTGAATGATTAAAGGCAACCATGGCCCCACAACCCTTGGAATTTTAAGACCCCTGCTCCACAATCGCCACACGTAACCTTTCTACTTTCTCAATTCACTTGTCTTTTTCTCCCAATCTTCACCCACTTTTATTGTTCCTCTCTTCCGTTACGGCAACCATAATCCTATTACACCCTCCCACTTTCTCATGATCATGCCGCGATCGATTGCCCTTTAGTCCTCTTGTTTTTTTTATTCACACGTTATTTTGTACGGTGATCCATTCGGTATAAGATCAAGAATCAAGATGGGTTTAATTTATTAGCAAGAATGATCGAGTGCAACCAGTATAAATATGTATTATGCAGTTTATTTTTTAAATTACTATTTATTATTATTTTATTTATGAACTGATCAAGAATAATACTAGACGTTCTCACGTCTATAGAGTTCTACATGGCGGCATGGCGCGGTGAATGGTGGTTAACAAGATCAATCGAATAATACCAACCAACAACTAATCACCAATTAAGTGATCATTTATGATGGTGATGATGGCTCTAGCTCGTAGGGTCAAACCTACAAACATAGGGCTGGGGGTGGTGGATCCGATGTCACGAAAAAAATTGACCAGAGACAAAAAACCAATGCTAATTAAAAAAAGGCCATATTTGATTGATCATGGTCAATCACAATCCTGAAAGGCCAGTGAGCTTTAATTTAAGTAAAGATTTCTGCCTTTGATTTTTTTTTTGGTGATGCTATATAGAGTGGATGCATATAAAAAGAAAAGGTGCTAAAAGAGATCGAAGGAGGGGAAGAAGGAAAGATGAAGAAGAAAAGTGATGGGAAAGAAGGAAACAAAAACGAAGAAGAAGATCTAAACACAATAAGGGTTGAGTAGCGGGTGTACAAGTGAAAAGGGTCGAATACCATCTACTAATAACATCACCGAAAACATTGTTACAGTACTTTTCTGAGACGAGAGGAGAGAAGTCTGACACTGCTTTCATGGCCAATATTACATGTTTCCTATCTGAGAGTTCTCAAGTGGTCCTCTTAAGCTTTTTCCATTGGTAAGAGAGATCACAGCACTCGATCATCAGAGACTGGCATTCTTTATTTTATTTTTTTTCCCTCACGCCCCTTACTTTGTAAATTGAATGAGTTTTGGCTTTTGCTGCTTACTCCTTTTGATTATCTGCACACAAAGGATAATTTTCAGATTCCTTTTGATTACTTAGTCCCATTTCTCAAGGGGAAAGAAAGACCATTCAGGAGATGCTGCGTATCGATCATTTGCCCAATCATCGCCAAACACGCCCTCGCCAATTTCAAATTACATATCAACTACAAGAGAAGATATTAATTATTGAAATCCGGCATCTAGAGCCTTTATTTGGCATATGTATGCGTGTTTGAATCCAGATTTTCGGCCTCGTGTTTAAATGTTGAAACATGGGGATTAAAGCGACACTGACGTCTGAGTCACATTCCACATCATTAAAGTTTCATATATACCTGCCGCGAGATTGCTAATCCAAGAAATCTCGGACATTCTCTTCAAAATGATTATAATATTTAGTGACCATTTGATTTTTTTATGAATACATATATGTGTGTGTGTGTATTGTGGACTTTGTTCCGTTTGAATTTTGTGCGGTATATCCATATGTAAAGAGAGGTGGGAGATGGGGACCGGGGAAGATGTGAAAAGTGGCATAAAAGAAAAGAAAGATAAAGGTATAAAGAAAACAAGGAAATAATGCATGCTTGGGTCATCTTTACTTTTGATGAATTGAAGGAAGTTTTTTCCTGTAAACTTTGTCCCTCTCTTGCCTTTTATCAATACAAAAACCATTTAGTTATTCTCACTTAATTTTCAATACTCGCTCGCTTTTCATAATTTCTTCTTTCCAAAAACATACATATATACATGATGTCTTCTCACTAATTTATGTCTGGTAAGAATCTATACGCTGTCTTGTTGTCAATTTAGTAACATTCTTCTTCGTTGTCAAAATTCTTAAAGATAATCAATCATCATCATGCAAATATATCGGTTCAGATAGAAATGAAAAAGAAAAAATAACAAGAGATTAGATCGGGTGATGGACGAAGCTTCGAGTGCGGATGTCATATACAGTAATGAAGTGTCCACTACGTCTTCGAGATGCGGGAAGTGGAAAAAGTTTCATTGGAGGGATCTGGAAATGACTAAATATGTACTCATACTGTGAGGGCTGAATCACAGTACAAGATCGGAGTTCAGTACCCAGTTCGAGATGAAATTAAGGTAAATAATATGAATGGTCCTGTAACTGAACGATGGGGCTCTTGGAAAGCGGGTTTGACTACATGAATGAATCTAATTAAAGGCAAAGCTATGCCAGTGGCAGCAGGCAAGACCCAATAAGCCTATAACTTTAATTAATCATGTCTAATCAATCAAACTGTGGTTGTATATATGTAGGAGATTAGTCCTAGAAACTGACCAAACGTCATAATGGCACATGCAGCGTCATAGCCAAAATGGGCGTCATCTTAATGAGTGGTCCTAACGATAATGGAGGAAAGAGGAAAGAAAAAGCCCAGGCAGTGCGTTATAGCTTCATAAATGATATTAACTGGGACAAAAAATGGAAGAGTCGATCGAAGAAGGTGAAACTTGGAAGAGGTCAATAAACCCATATGGGAGATAGGACCATCAACAAGGAAGAAGGCCCCGAATAAGTTTCACTTGGGTCCATTTTAGAGATAACGAGTGCGATAGTGGGGGATATCCCTTGTTCGTTTGATAGCAATAACACCTATAGTACCTACCGGCTTTCTAGTCACTTTGTCCAAACTGGCCAGAATGCAGAGACAGGGAAAGAAGAAAAAGGAGAAAGAAAAGTGGAAACTCATGTCCATAGCTCTACGTGGGAGAGGGCCGAAAACTGCAGCAGCAGCAGCAGCAGCAGCAGCCAGATAATATGCATTGGACTTTTGTGAACTTAAATTCATAATGACATATATAGGTGATGGCCCGAGCCGGCCCCTAATTTTGGGACTAAGGAACCTAGCTACATAAGTTTTGGGCCACTCATATTTACTCAATTGTGAACGGTAAGGGCATACACGAATCCCATTACACGGTATATATATATATATATATAATAAGTTTGAATACTGTAGTTTAAAACTGCCTCTCCACTTATGGATGTAAGCCTCCTCAGATCTTATATGGTGAGAGCCTCCTACGCTGGATTGCGTGCTAAGATAGGAAGAAAAGGATGTGACATAACAGAACTCATAATTCATATATAATAAGGACATTATGATATAGGGTGGCAATGGCATGCGTGAGTATGATCAGAGAAGAGATGGGAGGGACATGTTAACGTGCTACAAGATGGTGTGTCGCCGTCAAGCAGACTTGAAGCATGAGCAGTGCCTCCATTTTGTGCGAGGCGTGGGTGTTCCTCCACGTGGTGTGGACCTTCCACTTGTGCAGAAGGCAAAGCTGCATTCCGATTGACACCATTTGAAAAGAGAATTGACCCCCTTCCTTTTTATGGAGAAGGGAATAGTTGAATATAGACAAAATGGGGAGGTGGGGCCCAGGAGGGGGCATCGGATTCCATTGTCGCGACGAAAAGGACCGGTGGTAATGGCCCGCATTTTATGGAGGCGGGCGGGTCTAATAAAATCTCAAAATCATGAGCTCTTATTACTGCCTCCAAATTGTCGCTTTGCGTGCATTCATTCATATGTAGACTATAACCAAAGGATGGCAGATGCGATTCCCAGAATGATACCATTCTTCTCATCCCCTGCGAATTTTGTCTCCGCGCTTCCAAAGGCTGTGATTTGGTGTTTATGCTGATCTCCGTACAATATCCTCTCCTCACTTCTTTATCAATCTGCTTCATCTTCCCTTCTCATGAAATTCTCTCTTGCCGCCGCCACAAAACTGTAAATTTATTCGTTACCGTTGGCAATGCCCACAGCCACCACCACGTTACTGCTCTGACCTGCTTACATATATTACGTCCACTGACACAGATATTTCCTCTATTGAGTGTTGTCCTCTGAACCCTTATTGTTTAACAGTACAGAACGTGATGCACATTCTACAGGACGTGTCCTAATCAATTAAAGGAAACAGTGAAATATGAGAGATGTCATTGAAAGTCACGATTTTACTAATAACTCTCCTGTCCACATATATCCCTCACAAAAATAATTCTCCAAATTCCAAACACTCGAGCAAACTGATTCAGACCAACGTGGTAGAGTGAATTACTACGTACTTTGATACGCACGCACGAAGGGAAAGAAAAACAAAAGAAGAAAATATGCACGCCGCAAATATTATTCACCGGAATAATAAAATCAGTTAATAGCAGTTTCATTTTCCCTCTCTAAAATTTCATCCAAAGTAAATATTCAAAAAAATTATTGAAAAGATAATTTAACATCATGAACGACCAACCTTGGTCATCTTCTTCTTCTTTTTCTGGTACAAGACCTTGATCATCTACTAATGGAAAAAATAACTGGTTGATCGTCGCAATGGTCGGGGTTGGCCCAAGTCTGAACAGAGTTGGAGACAAGTCATTCCTTCAGGCCTCCACGGTCCAGATCCGTGAAGGGATAGGGCTGGGCCTTAGTCAAGCAAAATAATTGGGGTAAACAAACGCTCAAGTAAAGATTGGAAGATGATATTAGCTAAAAATGGGAGGCGCTGGTGCCATCTCTGTACAGCCCAGACTGATGTCTTCTTTCTTTGGAGATCTCCTCTTACGCTCAACTCAGCCCCCATCCTCAACTATTCCGTTATAAGCCAGGTTCTTCCTTTGTCTTTTACCCTCCCTTTCGTGTGCAATTTCGCATAATTTGTTCGAGCCAGCTACTGTCAGTACCAGCAGCTCCCTTTTTCATCAGCTTTTGCCCTCTTTAAAGGACATCGAAACTCTTTGTACTCCTGTAAAGAAACAACTGAGATGAATCATAGAAATATTCAAACATTGAAGAACGCATTATAAGCAAGCCACTGCTGAAAATAGGCGAAGTTGATTGCGCACACATTTTTTAAATCCCTTTCAGGATTTTTCTTGCTTGATGCCAAGCTATGTTTTGCATAACTTTGGGCCACGTCCACAATTATACTTTCATCACTGTACCTCTATTTCTAATTATATGATCCCATTGATTTTTTTCATAGATCTAGAAAATAAAATAAATTAATTAATTTTAATTAATATAAGAGTTAATTGACTAATTTAAATATATTGAAGAGTATATAATATAAATTCATCTTGAAGGTTGAATTTAATCATAATTAATTTATTTAACTTCTATATTTGTCCAAACAAAATAGATTAATTTTTATAATTAGAATAAGAGATATTATTAAAAAACTTCTAAACTCACACAAAAAAAGAAGAAGAAAGTCTAACTCATACTATGTAAGCTATTAATACTATATGGACTATACTAGTGTGATTGCCCCGTGAAATTAAAGTAGAAAGGACAAACAGGAAGTCGAAAGCTGATACCTTGCTAATTACTCTCAAAGCATAGCAGTGCACTCATTATTGGCCCAGATATAAAGGTTTCGTACTACCATGTGGGAATTGTCTGTAATCTTTGGCCAATGATAGCAGGATTACTTGACAGACTGATTTTGTACCAATGGGAAAATGAGAAAGGAAATGGAAATGGAAATGGAAATGGGAAAGTTATCTCCCATAAATATAAGAAGCTCTTTTTCTGAGGAAGTCATTTTGTCATCTACCCAATGCAACTAAAAATACTTTCCCTTTATTCATATGCTTGTGTTACTGATTAATAAGTTATTTTCCAGAGAAGTTCATGAATTCTGATTCTTGATCGTATAATGATGATTCTTGGCCCAAAATGGAGGCTTGCCGTCGGCCCACTATCTTGGCACAGATGAATCCAGAAAATCTACATCAGGCCCAACTAATGATTTCATCAGGCGGAAGACCTCGTGTTCCAGCCTTTCTGGCTTGTTGGGTCAAATACCCAGAGAACTAAACGAAGTAAAAAACGAGGAATCACGAGCGCACAACTTAGGACTCATAATGAGACAGATACAGATAGAGTGGGCAGTTATACTACAATTACGTAATATGTTATACTTTTAGATTTTCACGAAGCCAGCATTAAGAAAATAAACAAAATTTAGGGGTAATCAATCTTGTTTCCTCGTTGGCTTTTCTTGTTTGTTTACTTCCATTTGTATTGCTTCTGATCTGAGTGGTGGGCATTGATCCAGGCTGTGCGCCCCATGTGAAATCCCCTGGTATATCCTTGCTTTCAGTGGCTCTGCTTCTCAGTTCTGAATTCTGACAACACTTTCTGGCATTCTGAATTTTGCGCGTTTATTCATTTCAAAATAAATAAATACGTATATGAGGATGTCCGGCTACACGAAAGCACATTATCTAAAGGGTTTTCAGTTTATCGTCCTTATATTAGACATTCTTTTATTAATCATTTTTCCAAAACTTTATGTAAAGTTGGAATAACGATTTAAATGGAACATTCAGCGAGGATATTAATTTAAGGAAACATAATTTAAGAATGCCATACGATTAAAAATAATAAATAATTTAATTTTTGTGAAATTTGATGAGTACAATTGTAGTAGTTTTACAGTACCTTACGAAAATTAGACAAATACTAGAGAATATTTCTGACCCCCCATCTTGTAGTTGTAGACACGTCTTCCCATTTATTAATGCCTCTGGAGGCTCCTTTCGGATTGACATTGCCAGTTTCTTCATTTTCTTCAACATTCCTACTTGCCTTCGCATACAGCAGAGCCCCGCTTTGATTTCTTTGTGATGTTCTTTTTTTCCTCTTGAAAAAATAAAATCGAAAGGAAGAACCCCATTGAGTTTAGTCAGGCGGGTTGGTGTGGCAGAAAAAAGGGGCTGGTTCCTCACTAAAATTTTATTGATTGCCCCACAGAACAAAAGGTTAATTTATTATTCTATCTTTATGTTTTTAAATAAAATATATAAATTATTTAATTATGATTAAATTTATATTATATATTTTTTAATATATTCTAATTAATTTTTATATTAATAATATTTATTTTCTGCCTTTAATCATGAAGTCCCAGTTTTGGTCGCCCCTCGATTGGACTTGGAACCCGAATTGACAATTTACTCTCATTTTATTGATTCCATTAATTGTATGAAAAATTCCTTCCAGGAAGCCTCGTGCCAATCCCGCAGTGCGACTCATTCCACGTTCTTCAATCAACGGATCCATCTCATTCTCTTTACCTCACATTCCTATTTCCTCCCAATCCCCGATTCTAGCTTTGTTCAACGAATTCATTACAACGCCATTAACTTTTCGTCTGTGTTACTTTGCCTGATTTTTAAATTGCATTTAATTAATCTCATCTCCTCAATAATTCTACCGCTTAAAGTAAGCAGACAGTGACGGGGATTCCATTTTTAATATCCCGTCTTGTAAGAAAACTAAGGGATTTCATTACCAACAAGTGTAATCTTGATGAAAAGAATTTAACTCTTTCAATATGAAATCTTAAATTTTAATCTATATAAGTATAAAAATTATATTTAATTAAATTTAATAATATTAAAATGTGATCTGGTCAAATAATTATATAAAAAATATAAATAAAATATCTATACATGGACTAATTCAATGATCAGCCTTCAATCTTGGTGGATCGATCAACTATTAGAATAGTGTCGTTAAAAGGATGGGAATAGCATTGATTTAGTTATATTTGCTGATTTGTGTTTAGCAGAATTAGGATTAAAGTCATTTTGATTAACAAAATGTAAATTACAAAACGCTGGAATGGAAAAGTTGAAAGTTGGAATGGTTCTCAGTCAAAATCGGAGTGAGGCTTTCCTTTTCGCAATTGGTCATTCTCATACGCGTGTTGTCTGTCTTTATCAATCATAGCCACGTCTCAGGATCATGCCATGCCCCCCTCCCCCATCTGTATTATATTCATCACGAATAGGGATAGAAATAAATCATAGGGCTTTTAGTTTAGCTTGCATTTGACTTTATTTAATATGATATATTTAAAAAAATATATAAATTTATAGATATCTAAATTTTTTTTTTTTTAAATATCAAATTCAGATTTATTAAAAAGCTTGTTAGGCTCCCTATACCTATTATTCAAAATATATTCAACATAACAATATAATAAATAAGTGTCAAATCCACTATCAGTTGAACACAATATAATAAATATATATATTTGTTCACATGAGCTTTTAGACTAAATAATAGTTTAAAACTAAGATTTCAAATAAGTTAGTTAAAGTAGTTTATATAACAGTAAAAGAGTTTATAAACTGACAAATTACTATATTACTAATATTTTTTTTATATCCTCTATCATCTCTCATACGTTTTCTTACACATTCTTTTATTTTTTTTCTTTCACTCTCTCTCCTTTATTTTCTTACACACTCTCTCCTCTTATATTTTATCCATCATCATTTAATACTCATATTATTTTTTTATAATTTACTAATAATAAAAATACTTATAGAAATAACTATCAAAACACTCATTTATTTAAAATTATTTTTTTTATAAACTCTTATTTTTTTATAAGTTACCTAAAAACTCTTTTTTTTATAAGTCTGTTTCTAAAATCCTATCAAAACGGGCTCATAAGATATATTTAGTATTTTTGTAATTTTTTTAAATTATCCATATTAAGAATCTCTAAATAATAATTAAATAAGAGAGAGGGGAGAGTGGATTGATAAAATAATTAAAATATTTTAAATAAAATATATAATATTAATTAATATTATTAATTTAATTAAACTAATTAAATATATTTGAGGAGTAATTTTGGTTGCTTTTCAGGTAAAGACGCATCATTGGGAGTTTCATATTTTATTCATTCATCTTCCTCCACTGACCTCAGACTCAAACCCGTAGGGAGGGTCAGAAAATTATTCCCCATCCAAGAGATTAAAAACAAAATCCACACATGATTTCGACCCAAAGTTATTTTCACATTACTTTGACTAAGACATGATTCTAACGGAAACCTACACGGTTAAGCGAACGCCCTATCTATCTGAAGGAGTAATTTAATTTAATACGCAACTTGTTATTATTAATTTTTATATAAAGAGCCTGACGCCTTAATTGCCTGCTTATCGAACCAAATGTTTAAACGAGTATTAATTTTAATCACGCTATCGTTCTGTGGACCAAAATGTCTTTTTTTTTTTGAAAAAGAAAGAAGAGAGAAAATGGGCATATCGTACGCAAGGCGTCTGTGTTTGATGGAAGGGGTATAGCTTAATAAATCAAACCTCTAGAATTATTCGTCAACGCCTCAACGGATCGCAATGGCTTGCATGCCTCGGACCCAAAAAACAATCTCTGCCACTCCAAATGAGCCCTAATGTTTTAATTTTAATGAACCACACCCAAGAGATTAAAAACAAAATCATAGAAAACCCCACCTCCCCATGTTCCTACCTACGCATCGGGACCAAGGAAGGGCCCCAACGCTATGTTCTTATTCCTATATAAGCCATCATTTTCCTGGCAAAATTGTGAACAACTGGAATGGCATCTCCTTACCCCTTCGGCACGTATTTTTATTTTTACAATATGTTTCATACTGAAAAGAATTATCAAGAAATATGAAAACAAAAAGAAAGAATGAAACATTAGCTGAGGAATAAGAGTGCTTTTATATCATGTTGGCAGAGTAAGAATATAATAAGAATAAGAAGATGTAATATTAATTGATTAAAAAAATCCTAACAAACAAACTTCTTTTATTATAAACAAGCACGCAAGGGATAGTGTTGACTTTTCACATCTCGTTAATGTCCGTGTTTAGTTATGATCCGAATCTAATTAATTTTCAGTTTAGATTCCCGCCACTTAGTCCAAACCAAATAGGCCAGGTGCCTACTTGCATTAACTGTGCACTTATCTCTCTCTTGTTACGGCCAAGTTAATTTCTCACTTATCAAATGTCAGAGGTTGCCGAACTGAAACTATGGTTTCGTTCCAAATCTGCTGTTGTTAAACTGGTTTAGCCTTATTAAATTACTAAACTTCTAGAGATCCTCGTCAACGTGTCTGTCCCTTGGACCCCACAAAAAGGAAAATCTCAGTCAGTCCGAAACAATAAACAAACTTCATAGAGAAGAAAATGGAACACAACATATGGTGGAAATTACAAAAACTCCGCTTCATATTTCATATTATATATATTAATCAAAATAAAAGAAATTACCTTCTTAAAAATAAAATTTGATCAATTTTTATATTACATGTATTTTTTAAATTTCAACGACATAATCCAGAAGTCAAGGGGGATAAACGTTGTACCCCTGTACTGTTTTTGGCGCTTTTCTCCTCGTCACGCGCCTTAGGTCCTGTGCTTCGTGGCTTTGGGTCTTCGGTCGTCGCTGCGGGGATTTAGATTTGCGGGGCAACCCAACTCTTGCACGTTAAAATTTTCAGTGAATCGTACCAATACTCGATTTTGCAGCCTCAGAGTTTCCCCAAAGAGTAAACAAAGAAAATGATTATATAAAATTTGAAACAGAGAGAAGAACAAGGAGCAGGCCGGCTCGGGGTTGCCGTTTGGTTTGGCTTTCGGGGTCTCCCCAAGTCCCATATGGTATTTGACGTTTTCGAGGCAAAGCCAGCTCCAAAGCTGAGCCATTCTTTTGTTTGTTTATGTCTCCACCAGCCCCCTTGGTTACTTCTTCACTTCGGCCGTTTCCTCAAGTCTTTTAACTGAGTACAGAAGAAACAGGTGTTACTGCGGACCATTCAGAACAATCTGGGTTCTGTTTCTTGATTCTTTGGATCTCTTCCGCTCAGTTTTTCTAGCAGCTATGGAAGAAAACATGTATTTCTTCAACAAGGTGCTTCTAATTCCTTCCCTTTCTTATTGTTACCTGCTATGTGGTGCTATGTGGTCCTTGACGCTTAAGATCAGCGCCCTTTTAACCGTGACAAGTAATGTGCTTCTTTTTTATTTCCCCCCTTTTCGCTACTACCTGAAATTCTCGGCATGGGCTATTTTCAGGCATGTTTCGGGGACAGTAGAGGGACTTTCTTCTCCGGGCTTGATTGTGAGAGTTTGTGTTCTAGGTTAGGGCTTTGAATAGGGCAAGAAACAGTGAAGTGGGTTCTAAGAAGAATGCTTTGAGTTTCTCTGCATGTTTCGATCTTTGTTGTTCTCTGAATTTGAGCCTTATTATTCTGCATTGGTTCTGCCTAATTGCCTACAAAACTTATCGACTGTCGCGTGTTTCGGAGCAGAAAATAGTGCTTCTATAATTCCTATAGTTCGTCGGCATTTGTTTTCTCCAAATACTTGTTATTTTTAAGACTCATTTCTGCTTTTCTGGGGAATAGGGGTCGCGAGATTACGCATTTGATGAGCTTGCGAAGTTCCCATTTCTCCTTGACAACGCATTTTTTTTTGTCGGACTTTGCAGGATATTCTCGTTATAAAGCCTCCGAAGAAATCTCCGTTGCTGTTAAGGACGGCGGTTTTAATATTTTCAGTGCTTTGCGGCATCTTCATTTGTTCGGTCTGTCTAAAGCAGATAACCTCACATGCAAGGACTAAGTTTCTGGAGATGCATGTTGTTGAGAAGCCTTCTCAACATGGAGTAAAGCCAACGGATATTCCCTATTTACATTATCCCAAACCTGTATCTTTTAACAGGTAATTTGAAGTTCCTGAAAATAAATTGCCAATTGCTCTTGATTGTGATTTTTATTATTGTCCTTATAAATTGCCAGGGATGAGTGTGCTCGTAATCCTGTACAGTACTTTGCCATTTTGTCCAATCAGAGATCAGGCAGCGGATGGTTTGAGACCCTTTTGAATAGTCATGTTAATGTGAGCTCAAACGGGGAGATATTTTCTGTTTATGATAGAAGGAAGAATATTTCTTCGATTGTACAGACTTTAGATAAGGTTTATAATTTGGATTGGCTCAGTAGTGCCTCCAAGAATGAGTGCTCTGCTGCGGTTGGCTTAAAGTGGATGCTCAATCAGGTAAAATACCTCTTGTCCTTCAGCCAAGTGTTTCCAACTCAAGGTCGGTTCCACCAAAACGTGGTTTTGGGGTGGCTTTCCGTGCTGTTACCCATACATATACTGTATTTTATTCAAACTTTAAAACTCAAAATATGCTTGTGGAATTCGTGATTTAGCTGAATTTCGTTTTGCTTTTCCAAATACGAGATTTGTCTATTCTTAATCTGAGTGTGGATGTACGGTGCCATGAAGGGTCCTCTAGATTATTCACAAATATGTGCAGAAGCTAATTCCCCCTGACACGCCAAATCTATATGCTACACATACTTACACTGGAATATGTCCTACTTTAGTAACACATTGGTTGTGAATTATGAATATCAACTTCTCTTGGGCTTAAAATTCTGTTATCGATGTTGTGAGAAACAATCAAATACATCTTCTGTTATTTACTTCAGCAGGCATATTGGGTGACTGTAGTATCTCTATACAGCTACTTAGTACTCTAGAAAGTGTCTCTATTGAAAAAAATCCTGTAGAAGCATTCTCTATAGTGCGATATTTTGGGCAAAACTGTGCCCCTTTGAGGTTCTGTAATAGTCACCATTTTCCAGAGAGTTTCTGCCATGCTAAGAACTGCAGATTGTAGGCAATTTTGGTTGTGAGACTTCTCATGACAGATTTAGTGGAACTGTGTCTGAAGTGCTAATATTCAAGGGCGCCATGCTGGTTCTACTTTACTCATTAAATAGTCACTATCTGTTGGAAATGCACTTTCTGATGTTACTTGGGCAAACACAAATATGCACGCAATCCCCCTAGTGGAAGACTTAAGGAGTAAAATTTAGTTACGGCCTCACCTCAGGACTTCTGGTGATTAATTTAACTTACCCTTTTGGTGAATGATGCCGTGCAGCATGAGAAGGCAGATGAGTTGTTGGTGCACTTTCTTTCAAATGATCTGGCATATGTTGTACTTGTTTATCAGGATAAATATTTCAGTCCAATAATTTGATATGATCTAACTGAGCTTTATCATGAATCAAGACTTGCAGTGCATTTTTCTTACTATTTATGTTGGGTAGGGTTAGTAATTGAAGAATCGAGACATCTGTTTTTATGCAGGGATTATTGGAGCACCACAAAGATATAGTAGACTACTTTAACCAAAGAAACGTCTCTGTTATATTTCTTTTCCGGAGAAACTTGTTGCGCAGGATGGTTTCAACGCTCGCCAATTCATATGATCGTTATGCGAAGGTATTGAATGGAACCCACAAGTCTCACGTGCATTCTGCTGAAGAGGTCTGTCTAGTCTTTTCTTACCTCGACTATCTCGTATACATGAAATAAGAAACTCATGATTGGCAATTTTTTTAGGCTGACACTCTTGCAAAGTATAAGCCCACCTTACATTGTTCATCACTGCTAGCCGACTTGAAGGAAATGGAAATGAAAACTACAACTGCTTTAAAATACTTCAATAGCACTCGTCATATGCTCCTGTACTATGAGGATCTTATGAGTAATCGCACTGTAAGGGCCTTCTGAATTTCTAAATGCTCTGCATAAAGTTACCTTGCTCTCCTTTTCCTGATATAATGCATATATTAGCTTCCATCTAATACACTGGCGGCTTATTTTAACCTAGCCGCATAATTCTTCCAAAATAATAAGGTTTCCTCCTCTTCCCTTTCCTGCCATCATAATGAGCATCTTCTTACACAAAAATGTTGGTTTTTTCCCCTTAAATTATTTATAGTGTTTGGCTATTGTAAAGAAAATTACATATGAAATCATAAACGGACAAGCTTTATCTAGCAACAGATAACATTAGCAACTGTTTCTTGAATTTTAAACTTAGTTAAAACCTCTAAGCTGATATATTTGGTATTTTCTTAGCTTTTGATACATTTAAAGTTTTTGTTTGTTGCAGAAGCTTGAAGACGTGCTAGAGTTTTTAGGATTGCCGCAGATGGATTTAAGAAGCAGGCAGGTTAAGATACATAGAGGACCAATGTCAGAACACATTAAAAACTGGGATGATGTTAAGAGAATACTGAATGGAACTATATACGAGAGTTTTCTGGGGGCTGATTATTAGCGGGAAATCAATCAATATAACCAACCAGTCGTTATCACTGTAAAGTATAAATGGTACATAAAGTCACATTATTCACAAGTCGTGAATAATGTGAGGCTCAACGTCGGCAACCACCATGGTTTCTTCAAATTGTCGAAAAAAGGTCAAATAATAGCTTCACCTTCACTGATATTGCCCCCGCAAGCCTCAAGGCTCACAATTTTGGTGCGGTAACACTGCATTAGTGTTCTTTAGCCTTGTCTATTTGTTTTTAGCCATGCATCCAACCGTGTCAATTCTCGGGTGATAAAAAATACATCGGTTCCTCTGTATTTTTAGCTAGTAGTTTTGAATGATAAGAATGATTCTGTAAATACTAGCTAATTTATTCAAGTCAATATGAGCATTTTGTTTTGGTAGCAGGGATTTGGTTCAAGGCTGTTGGATAAATAGCGGAATATTCAGAACATATTTACATGGAGCATGATTGCCTCTAATATGATAAAAAAAATTAATCATCCAAGCTAGGCCTCAAACTGGTCCCGCACGTCTAGGACTGATTTCTGACCAGTTTGGACAGTTTCCAATACAGTCCAAAAAAAGTAAGACGGGCATTGTAAAAATTTGTATGCAAAACATCTTTAATTGGTGATCAAAGAGAGGACACGACATAAGGATCTCGGTCTATCACCAAAAATAACAGAGCACGGGAGTTCCGCAAGCACAATCCAATAATAGTGACAACCTCAGGATAGAACTTCCCTGCAGTCAAACCGTATACTTTGTCCAATTTTTTAAAGAAAAATACATTGTTAACGGAAACGTCGATTGTTTTAAGGTAAATACCCCCTGCTGAACAGGTTACAAGCATATGCTAGCTCTCAGTTTCGATGTAGTTGTTAAAATATTAGTTGAGATTGTTTTGAAGAAACTCAATTGCTATAAAGGCTGCCCATCACTACGCTTGTATTCTTTTCTTCTCTTCATTTCATTTATAATATGGATACAGAAAATGAAGAATCTTGTCTGAATTTTGACCATAACTCTTCTCCAATACATCTATAACAGCTTTGATTTTTTAAGCAAGAAACTTCACGAATATACTCTTAACAGAAACTTTTGCAGAGCATCTTCTGAAAAATCAACAAAAAGGGACCTTTGTTTAGTTGTTGCCTCTAAAACCTGTGGAAGGGCACTTGACTATTGCATGTGACGATCGATAGTAGAAAGCTGGTCGAGTAGCCAACTGAAGGGAAAAAGACAGAGCTCAACGACCACATGGTAAGTTGCATCTAGTTGGAAAGCAGCTTCTTTTGTCCAAGGGGCAGATGAAGAACTACAACTAACAACGAATGAATAACGGGCATGTATTTAAAAACCAACAGTGGTGGTGATTTGAATAAAGCTTAACTGATATTATAATAGGCAAACCAAGTCGCCCATCCCCACCGTACCAGTCCTCATCAAAATATACACTTCTAAAAGTAGAGTCAGACTATTGCCTTCCAATTCGCCACTTTAATATAATATATAATAATTATATATTAAAAGGCTGAAAACCTAAGTTAGCTACACTCTCCAAGTTGGCGATGTAATATAATGCTAGTAGAAAGTACATTTTTCCAGCTGTGCCCCCTATGATAGTAGTCGTAATGCTGTCGACATTGAACAGTTTCAATGGTTGTAAAATCTTTTATAATCACTTGTTGTTCTCTGCTCCTTCGATTATTATTAGGTAGGCGCAGTCGCACTTGTGAACTTTTTTTCCCCATGGAAACACACAGAATCGAAAAACAATGTATTTTCCCACTACTCAGGAAGTTCGGCCTGGGCCCACGTACATGTGCACGATGCATGGCCCTTGAGCTCTATAAATCCCTCCATATGAGGAGCCTTCAAGCAACTTAGTTCCAAGCTCCGATTTATATCCATCGATCATCGTGTGTTGCTCAGATAATCATTAACTTGAGCTCGCTTCAATAGAATCTTTCTCTCTCGTCTTTGATGGCCCAAACCAAGCTGTTCCTGGGCTTTGTCATCCTTGCCCTGACCTTGTGCCTGGAATTTTGGACCGTTGAAGGACGATATTTGAAGTCTGATGAAGGCAACGAAAACTTTGTGAAGCGTGAGGTCGACGACGACGTCGTACACAGAAAAGTGCTATCAACTACGATTGCTACCACCCTAACAGACGTGTCTCCACTGCCGCCGGCGTCTGGGGGTCATGATGTCTCTGATTTCAGACCCACGAACCCTGGTCACAGCCCCGGTGTAGGACACTCGGTTCACAACTAAGTCCGATAGAACTTTCACAGCCAACTCATTTTATATGATAAATAATAAGAAGGCGATGATTCATCTGTGTTGTATTAGAGTAGTAGATTATGATTTTGCAGGTCGTGGGTTTTAGAATCGACTGATTAGATTATCTCAGGAAATATGTAAATATGTTGAATTCATTACCCATATAATGAAGGTCGTTGCTTAATCCTTAGTTGAATTTGTAAATATGTAAATATGTTGAATTTGTTACCCATATAATGAAGGTCATTACCCATATAATGTAAATATGTAAATATGTTGAATTTGCGGGGTGGGTTTCCTCATCTACAGGTTTCTTCCTTAGTTGTCCAAATTTGTTACTAGTTACCGCCCATCGTATAAAATTTTAAATTTATATTATCGATATCACTTACCATCTCCATTAATAATTTTGACAACAGCAGCATTTAATCTAAATCCTAAACAATTATTTTCCAGATTTGTATTGTGGATGGCGTTTATCGCAGCGGTTCCATCCATTACCAATTGTATGTGCTGCCATAAATTAAAAACCATATTTAAAAGAAAGGACGATACATTAAAGGTGACGGTATCCGATGAAGAAGCTAGGGGCCACGCAAACTATCATTGCCGCAATAACCAAAGTGAGTTCCGTATATATATATAAAAGAAACGATGATACGTGATGTTAATTAAATAATGCAGCATTCAACGGAGTTCAGAGAAAATCACAATATTTATAACTTGTGAAGAGTACAGTCATGTGCCATATTGGGCATGTTTGGAGTGAAATGCGACTTTGCTTGTTCCATATCTTAACTTGTTTTTAAGAAAGGAAAAGAGAGGATGATACGTGTTCAAATGCTCTGAGAATATTACGTGATGTGATTTATTAGAGGCATAAATCAGCATGACCGTAATTAAATTGGTTAACGTGTGCGAGGGCTGCTCATTATTTTCAAATATATGGGTTTGTTGGGATTCCATGAAAGTGACTCAAATTATTCTTAGCTGTCTGCATATCTCGATATCAACTTTTTGTTCAAATTAAAGCTCTCGTTTTGATTCAAACTAATACCCCTGATTACAGCATAGCCATCAACCACGCAGATTAAACGAAACCACAAGCTATGCTCATCTTTAATCTAAGTAATTTAAATCAATTATTATCACATTTGTATTTGTACTTTGAAGAGTATTTCTTATTTTTTTCCTCGTTAATGAATTAATTAATTAATCAATAAGCAAGTGAGGGCCCACGGCCACAAGAGGGTTCCCTACCCCCCGGAGCTAATTAACCTTTTAATTTGGAAAGATTCTCCATTCTTACATTCCAAGTGGAGCACTTGAGAAAGTGGCTATTTGCCAACCTTAGCATCGTGTGACACGGATGTGAATTTCATGCTCCACTTGGAATTATATTTAGATTAAAATCAGACGATTTAGATTTAATCTCGTTTTACTTATAGATATTTTAAATACTTATTTTAATGTATGCAAAATCCAAAATGAAGATAATTTTCTATTAGTGGCTACTTTATTTTTTCCTAAAAATGTGGACTTTAATTTGCTTTGTAAAGCATATAATTTAAATGTACATATCTCATGCATTATATTACATGAAATTTAAGAAATGAGCTATATTGGTGAAGTTTCATAAATAATATCGTTTGTTACATTTTTTTTCAGACTCTACAGTATGATATCGATGGTTTATTTCGCTTTATTTTTGACTTGTTTGTTGATTAAACAAGCTAAGTACACATGACAAGTTCTAGTGGGAGGGACTCGGGTGAAATGCTGTGGCCATTTTGCTTTTGACTTGACTTTAATTTTGTTTTATGTCATTCTTACTTTGATTAATTGTATTCAGCAAGCAACCTCTGTTTTCTTGTCGTCCTGGGGCACTACTGATGTTGTGCAGTTCTTTAGTTCGCTTTATCACTATCAAGGTTTCCTTTTTTTTTTTTAGGGTGGAAATATGATTGACCAACTAAGAAACGTAGATTCATAATTTGATTATTAAAAAAGAAGAATATTGAGATATTCATTTTTATTTTCTTGATTTGAATCCCAGTTATTCATCGTTGACCTATAATTTCACGAATATTGCTGCATGATATATATTCCTCTGAAAAAAATTCAAAGATTATTGCTGATTCAAGAATTTTAAAAATGGAAAGGCGAATATACATTAAGAACACTGCATTTATGGCTAAAGATGCTGGGTCAAACGCTCCTTTAATGGAAACCATTGTTTTTGTAATCATAAACCCCCACCCTTCAATGCAACTCTATATATGCGCTTTTATAGTGCTTTTAACTGTTTATATATCAATATTACTGGTAGAAACAATAGTAATTGAGTGGAGGGTGAATCGGGTCAAGTGTAATTGCTTCAGAGTTACAAACTTTGAATGGGCGATACAGAAATACAAATTAATCGGAATTGAATTGTAAACCCCACATGCATGAATTTAAAGTCAATACAACATCTATGGGGGTTTGTTGGAGATCATGGGATTAATTAAGCACTGAATTAAGAAAATGATCTATGCCATTATTAATGCTTTCGCACTACCCCACCTTGATTAATTAAATTAATGTCAAATATAATACAAAAGAAAAGTAGAACATATTTGTTGATTTTTATTATCCTCTGTGCAATCATATGCAGCCCATTAATTATAAAGTTACATATAGCATCCCAAATAGACATAAAAGATCTTGTTTAATACTTACTCTAATACTTAATATAATATATAGTTGACTAATTTTAATATATTAAAGAAATTAAATAAATCAGTCAATTATAACAAATGTGATATAATCTCCTCAAAATATTTATGTATAAAATTATATCATATATCAATTTTTAAGTTAGATAAATTAATTTTTGAATAAAAATAATAAATATTAGATATAAAAGAGATTAATATATTATATTTATGACTAAACTTAATCTTTCAGAAATATATATATATATATATATATATACTATCAATAAATTAAGCATAGAGAGATGTATGTGTAGGTCACTTGAATAGAGAGATGTATGTGTAGGTCACTTGAACTTGTCGACGAAATTAAAAAGATTTCAGAGATTGAAAAGAAGGCATCACTTCACTTAATCATACAATAATAGAAGCCTGAGTGGAGAAGGAACAGGATAATCCCAATCTTTCTGGTGCGCAGATCGAGTAGACCAAGCCATTATTAATTAGCTAATAATGTAGAACTTCTTATCTGTTTCTCAAAGCAATGTCTCTTAAATATTTGCCTCCCTCGCAAACCCTTGAATATGAAAGGACACTTTATGGGATGGGAATAATATTTAAGCTTCAAGCTTCCACTCTCAACTAAGAAGCTTTTATGTGTGTGTGTATATGCAAAAGAGGGAGTGAAGATTAGAAAAGACTTCCGGTGGAAAGGAAAGTATATGGTAATTCTCTAAGATTTTGAACTCAATTTATAGATTCAAAAGAATGTATTCGCACATCAACCTAATTAATAAGGACTACTTTTTGCCCGCACAGGAAGTCCAAAATTTTGGTTGAGGTGATATATCTCTATTGTTTAAGAAAGAGTATTTTGATGCTTTTAACAATATTAATGAGTTAAATGCTTTTAGCATATTTGATTTAATATTGGAAATCTAAATTAATGCTTCCATCAGAAATTTAAGGTTTTTCTCTGTATTATTCATAACACTCAAGGGCAAAAAAAAAAAAAACTAATCAGTATTCACACGCTAATTAATCATCAACACACACACACATATAGAGAGAGAGAGAGCTAGAATATAAAATATAAATACAAATATTAGAAATAGGTTTCATTAGAAGTTGTCTATAAGCGGTGAACATTTAGAGGTGCATGCATGCATGCACTCGCGCATATTTGGTCAATGAGGAGGCATTTATCAGTGGGAAAATAAAATGGCACAGGAATAGGAAACCAAACACGTTTATATATAAATGCCCACTGGCCCAGGAACTTGCTTGACACCTCCCATTCTCCTCATATACACTCGTTCTACACCTCTCTCTCTCTCTCCTCTACTAATAAACACAAACCACTTAAAACCCCTTGTTACGTTATATATCATGGGTGAATTTCGGGGTATGAACATATATTGTGCCCTTTTTCTTGCACTGCTTGCTTTCCAAGAAGTTGTTTTATTGACTCGTGGAAGGAACCTGATGCAGAAGAGTCCTCCTAGGACCACACTTGTCCCAAATGTTGATGGTGTAAAGGCTCATAGACCCACAGCGCCAGGAAAAAGCCCAGGTGTTGGTCATCGGCGTCAACATAAGGCATTGGTTCCCAGTCCAGAGTTTGGACACTTTGTGACGACTCAACGACAAGAGAATGATTTCAGACTTGCAGCGCCCGGTCACAGCCCTGGTGTTGCCCATGCTTCATCGCGGGATGATCTCCGCCGCAACTAAATTATCGTTCGTCGTTTAGGTCCCGCCTCATCGCACTGCAACAGTCTACCTCCGTATGTACGTACGTAGGAGCGCAAGTATGCATGTCTCATAATATCCTCTCCCTGTCCTTAATATAAAATTTATTTATTTTTAAATAAATTAATGAGATCAAATAAATTAATTTAAATATTACCTCTTAAGATTAATTTATATCATATACTTATTAATCTACTTAAATTAATTAATTAACTATAATATTAATTATAATCAATTTATTTAATTTTTTATTTTATTTAAAAAATTTAACTGGATCTTATATTAAGAAATATAGGTAATACTATATATTTGGCAACTTTCATTCTGCACTTAAACATATATCATCATTGCATTTACTATCTTCAGACAGTTACGTGATGCAAAATAAAAAGGCAGATATAGCTTGCATGAGGTCCCTCCCCTCCCCCCGTTTCTTTTAATTATATATTAATGGCTAAAAACATTACACACACACACACACACACACACAACTCTTTCAACTATGTTCAGTTTGTACCCAGCTATTCAAAGTCAAATATTCAACAATTTACTTAAAGGATAAGAATCATATTGCTGTATGAATCACAACTAAATTAGTTTGAGATATTAAGTAATATTTGAAAAATATTTTTAGATGTATCTTAATCTATCAATATTTATATTAAATCGATAGATTGCCCAACCTACATATCGTTCATAAGTTCAATTGGCGAATAGGTAAGACATGCGATCATTTAGAGCGTATTCAATTCCTATGGGTATTATTTTATTGTGGTTTTAGTTATGGCACTTAGAAAGTCATCTTAGTTTCTAAGTGTTTAGGTTTATACTTAATAATAATAGATGGTTCATCCTACCTGATATCGATATCATTTAGAAAGAAGAGAGATTTTATCATACTATTAGATTATAGGTGATTATAATTTTTTTTTAAAAAATTTTGTATCAAGAAAAAAGAAGAGAAGATTGCCCAGCCTAAAGTTGACCACGCCATTGATGACACACAAATGACATAGCCTAAGCGTACCTTCTTTTACAGCCATCGCCCCGGGGGGGGGGGAGTTGGAATTTAAAAAGCGCCGTGTTCGAGGCAAAGATGGCAAGCTGAGATTTATGACTAATTAAGTTTTTTAATCAAAAAAATACTATAATCAAATCTTTTAAAATTGTTTTTAAGAAATAACTTTTACTAATCCCGTACAACGACCGAGCCAAGCACGAACGAACGGACTTAATGCTTCCCTGTGTGGCCCTTTCGGTTTCTGAAATAAAAGAAGCCCAAGTAGGGTACAGATATTTGATAACATAAATATGCCTTTTGGATATAGCTAATTAGAATAATAATGATGATGAGGAGGAGGCATGGGGGCCCACGAGAGGGTTCCCCTGTCCCTGGAGCCAACCGTTTGCATGATTCCTCCACCGACATTCCCCCCCGTTGCACATGCTGCTTCCCTTCTTCTCTATTCTCTCACCTCCTTCCTTTCAACAACACAAGTAGCAGAGATACTCTGTATTTTGGCCCAACTCCCTTGTGCTTTTATATATAAACAAGTAGAGATACATTGCGCGCCCCAGTTTCAGAAGTTAACCGCCATAAACAGTAGTAGGTAACAAGAAACACACACACACATGCACAGTCATAAAATCATAGATTTCTTGAGTAAGTGGAGATGCATGCGACGAAACTACGCAAGAACTTAAGGACATTGCAAGTGCCTAGTGGGATGCCTAATGGCCAGTGCGAAAGGAGCAAACGATACTTTAATTTCAAGGCCAAAACCAACTCTTCTCTTCCTAATTCTTTTGGACTGAACCGATTCCAAATATTTAATTAAACATCCACGTCGTACCACTTGTTTCCTGACCCCCAAAAAAATAAATTTAAGACTGTACTTAACCATCCCTGTGTATGTCATGCACATGCGCTCCAAGAAATCCCAAAATATACAAATCTGAACTCAAAAGTATATACATACTGTAATTAAGCATGATCGAATAAAGCATATTCCCGTTCAAAGTACAAAGTTGGTGATTAAACAAGGTGTGAACTGGTTATGAAGAGATTAATTAATGTTCAAATATGAGGAGAGAGTACAAAAGTGGTATGAACTTAATTAACTTGAGAAGTAGTTGCGTAATGGGGGAGGAGGGACAAGAAGAACATTACAACTAGGCGGCAGAACTTTAGTTTATCTCCAGAGGTTGGAATGCACGCAGGCCATCCACTATATAGTCGCTGTAATTAAGTTTAAGATCGTACACTGTTCCAAGGAATCATTCCCAGGGACGAGGAGTAAAGTCCTAAAGGGCATCACATGCCTGGTCCCCCTCCCTTAATAACCTTAAAAAAACGGTTAATAACACTCACACATTCACCTATAAATACCACCAACCGATTGAGATGTCTTCAGAGTCCCCTATTTTCCAGCCAATCAAACACCTTCCCTTGCTTAATTATTACCACCCCTATTATATTGCCATGGCAAACTACACTAGGATTATTTTCTGCGCTGTTCTTGTGATTTTGATGTTACAGTCACGAGTTGTCCATGTCGATGGGAGGCATATCAGGTCTCGGTTGTGCAAAGAATGCCTTAAACGTGGTCGACACACAGTAAATAATGCTGCTGCAGAAGCTCACCACTCTGGTGTGCACAACACGAAGAGAGCGACAAGACGAGTTCAGTACGAGGTGGATGATTTTAGGCCCACGTCTCCAGGACACAGCCCAGGCGTTGGTCACTCCATCAACAATTAATCTAGCTAGCTGTCTAGGCCACCAACACGCACATATATATATTGTAAGTCCGATTAAAGTTAGTGCGTTTTATGTTCCCTAACTACCTAGTAGCTGTCGGTTCAAGCCTCCTGTTGCTCGTATTTCAGTCTTACTCATCTTCTTTAGATCAGAGTTCGAGTTAGATTTTGTTGTTTCCACCTGTGGTGGGAAGAAAATTAAGAAACGACTTCAGTTAGCTGTATCTCGCACTTTATCATCTTTCAATGTACATGCAGTTTCATTCTCATGCATTCCCATGTCTGCGGGCGTGTGGGTTATATATGTTAGTTACATACATGGGATGAGATCCTCCCTCCATATAACATTTCACAAATAACACCTATCACAATTTATTTTTTCAACGAAGAATTAAAGAGAGACCCAATAATTATAACGCAGTTGTAAAAAGATATCAAAAGTTACATTAGACATTCAGAATCGGGATGCTAGCTATATATATGTATATATATTCCCAGTCCTTGAAGTTGCGTGTGGATGATTATTTTTTTTTCTTTTTTCTTTTATTTGTTGTATGCATGAAATTAACAACGTTTCATTCTTCTTAAAATACACATTTATAACTGGGGAACTGGATGCACATAAAACTCCAGAGGATCCTATTCTGAACCGATCATAGACTATCACAATCAACAAATATGTAGATATATATATAGGGGAACGCGCTTGCATTTTTTGATTTTGAAAATATAAATCCAGCGCCGAAATTCCTAAGAATCTTGGGTCACATCAAAACTCGATGCGTGAAATCTTTGGCTCCCTTCATATACACCAGCAGCTGAGATTCGAATAACTTAGCCCACATATTTTACTGTTTCATTACTCGACAATTATACTACTGCTTCTTATTTAAACACCTAAACAAAGGTTTTATATTCCTTCATTCCTAAATTACACTGCTGCTGATGATTATGATCCATATATAATAGATGCGATCATCACACCGGAACTATACATGTACACACACATGATTACGTGTGATATACAAGTGCAGTTACATAAATAATGGGATTACTTAACCCGGCCGGCCAAGATCACTCATATCATCGGTTTTATTCAAGAAATTAACGTTAATAAGAGGATGGTGATATTTAAGTAGGAACATTCGAAATATATATATGAGTGAAGCAGAGGAGGCGGTAAAAGAGAGAGGGAAATTCGATGATGATAGAAATTGAAGTTAAAGATGAGACTTGAGAGGCCAAAATGTGGAGGAAAAAGCGGGGGAGGATAGTGGATACCTTTCCTGGCTCTGCATAAAAACACCTAATGGCGGTTATGTTAGTTTAAACTGAAACCAAACACCTGTAGAATCCGGCCCCACCTTGTGTTCCTCCTTTTAAACATATATAAGCATCACTCATTTTTAAGGCAAAATTCTGTCCAAAAGTCCCCCCAGCTATGTTTCCCAAAACACACAGCCTTTCTTTTAGGGTTTGTGGACCCCCCACTCGTTGTAGCACGTTTTGATATTAAACTAGTTTAATTAGCTTCCCATTAGACTTAATAAAAAACTTTTGTTTGTGGGGTAGTTCAATATATTACTTAAGCGTTACTGATCTGCCATACTTGGAAAAATATCAACTTTTAAGCACAATATTCCACTGTAGTCCCAATCTGAACTGGAGCGTCTGGACTTTAGTTTGACTTATTAACGCTTCGTGAGATTCTTGAAACACTGGGAATATGTCAAAGTGCTTCCAAGCTTTTTCATTTTTTTTTATTAACACCAAATATTTTGTACTTTATAGTATATTTTTCAGAACTCTCGTTTTTCTCAATAAAAAGTTCAAGTTACCACGTGAGGTGATGGGGAAGGAACAAATTTTTCTCGTAAGCATGATCTTGACAACCTTCTTTATAAGATAAATTGATACGATAAAAATAAAATAAATAAGTTGCACTTTTTTTTTGTTTTTTACTTCCTTACTTTGAGCTAGCCAACTAGGTATGCTATGCATGCAATTATAGTGAAACTGACTTGACGTTCAAGACTTCGTACTTTCTCGCATTTCTTAATTAATATCCTAAATAAAATTATTTTAAGGCCTTTCAGTTTGAGTCGAAGAAATCAAAGAGGTGGAAAAATGATTGAAATAACGAAGAGAATCAGTGGAAACAAATAATACTACGCGAGTCTAAATATATTATCAATTATTTTCATTTGTTTTTTTTAAAAAATAAAATTGTAGGGCTTTATGTCTCGTTCCTTTTGGTTATATACGCGTTTCATTTTTTATCCTAAATTTTAGGGAACATCTAAATAAACAAAACACAACTTAGGCAGAGAGAGGAGTGTATGAAGGGAATGGGGGGCTTCGGCATAGGAATAAAATCCTCAATTGAGGGCTCACCCTTGTCCTCGCCATGTGCATTTGTCATTGAATCTTATCGTCTCATGCAACCACAATATATACTTCAATGCTTTGCCTCGTAAATTAATCATATAATCCTTAATGTATGATTTAATTAAAAAATTAATATTAATATTAAATATAAAATATATTTTATATATTTAGCAATTTATTTTTAAATTATATTGTTTCAACAATAGTCAAATTAAAAAGAAAGAGATGGGGTTAAAGGATATGATTATAATGTTTAAAAAAAAATAATATTAATTAATTTAACTATTTTTCTTAATCTAATCGAATTAGTTAAATAGACTAAACTTGAAAAGTATTACATTAAAGGGGGAAAAAAAGGGAGAATACAAATCTAGATACAAAATATCGTTCATCTGCTTAAACATTAAAAAAGTATCTTGAAGAGCCGAATGTGACCAAACATTCTTGTTCCTGATGCCTGGGGATTGCTTTCACATATATAGCTTTCGGACCATCTACATTGGATCACTCATTGCCCACAAATCACTTTATATTATTGGCACGCATCTATTCATCATTTTCATTAATTTGCATATAGCCATGACTGAAAAAATCTTTAATTAGATTTATATAAAACATTATATATTTGTTGTGTAAGAATAGAATCTATAGGTTATATATCTAAACTCAAATTTGGTGGGTACAGATATCATCCTCACCAGACCTTTATGTCCCCATTCTTTGACGTGTTTATCTTAAACATTTTGATAATAAAAATAATTAGAAGTTAAGATGAAATTACTTGAGAATAAAATTTCTTACATGACAATTATTGCAATGGGCTTTAGCAATCGGAGGACTCAGCCCACTGCTATTGTGGGCCTCAAACGTACCCTAAGGAAACTGGGACACATGAATATGTTGGGCTGTCCATAACAAGCAGGGGAATTCAGTTCTTGATCATTAGATAATAATGCCTATATCAATAATAATAATAATAATAATAATGCCTATATAGGTAAGGAATATGCTGGTATCCTATAAGGACATAAATTCAATTCTCGCTATAATTGTGAAGTTTGTTAGGCTATTTCATAAGTTCCTTATAAATACTCTCTAAACCTGGGGTTGTCATGATTTTGATGGAAGACCGCTGTCGAACTCACTTAAATTTTTTTATACAAAAAAAAATAATGCCCATCTCAATCGAAGGGACTGAAACTGAAGGTACAGATGTTGAAAATGCAAGGTGGGACCCACTAGTTTATCTGCGTCTTCCTTTATCCATTATAAAACATGTAACGGTTTTTATTATCTGCTTCCATCCTATGGGGGATTGATGCTGCTAGTTACTATTTACAGCAGAGCACTTATTGACAATTTAGTCAATGAAGGTTTACCGTTTCGGTTAAATTAAAATTTGACTCTGACATAAGGACACATTCTATTGTTTCACAGAAATCATCAATAATACAAATGCATATTAACATCGTTTTTTTTTTATCTTCACAAAGTATCGTCAGTATATTACAAAATTGGCGAAAAATATTATGCAACACAGATAATTACATAAGCTGGGGAAGAAATAAAAAAGAAAAGGAAGCCAAGGCAAATTATCGCATAAATCATATCAAAATCAGTATGTACAATGAAACCTATAATCGCTCTAGTGTTGGTGCAGAAATTTCCCCCCTTTTCCATTTAATTGTACATTTTCTCTACAAGAAGTTGCGTCTCTCAAAATCAGTTTCACTGGGGGACGGTGCATGGGAAACAAGCATTATTAGCAATCGTGGGACTCAACCAAATGGAGAAGGAACTGGAACCGGTCCGGTGAGCGCATCTGATCTTTTGATGCTTCCCATTCCGCAGATAATGCATCCCGGTGCAGTGACCGCTGAAAATTTGGCTCCACACAGATCACAGACATCATAACCAATGGTTGACAGCCGGCTTAATGTCGCAGCACAGAATTGTGAGGGGTCCTCCAACGGATCAATGGACTTATTAGTCAAATTCCTCTGAACACACAAGTCGATCAGGCTTCTAAACTCTTCCTGCTTGCTTGGAGGCGCTTTAGACAGAAGTAGTTCTAGCATTTGCTTGCTATAAGCATAATTTTGCACCTCCATGTTTCGTTTAATGGCAGTTCGAATGCAATTTATTCGGTGCTTAGCCAGGAGGGGTAATGAACCCAGATGGCGTGAAAGTCTTGCCATTTCATCTTTTGCGCTAATTGCACTTGGACCGTGAACTTTTTGCAGACGTCCAATTTCCTAGAGACATAAAGAGTGAAGATAGTTTCAGATCAATTAATGAATTGATGGCCTCCAATGTATCACTAAATTCAAAGGTGAACCAACTTTAAAAGTTCATGGGCCATGACTTTTAACCAACTAGGAAAGTAGCATATCTTTTTATAGAAGGTCAAGGCATCCTCAAAAACTGGTTGAACACAATCTACTTGATTCAAATCTAGATGATGCTTATTATCTCCAGTTTAAACCCCGACTCATCCATTTTCAACAGATGCAAACTTATAGCAACATTCCATAAGGGGGTACATAAGTTGAAATAAGATCAAAGCATCTTATATTAACAAGGAGAAAATTTCCTCCATTCTTCAAATCCGTAAGCTTATTCAGCTTATAATTTCAGATCAACTCAGTGAGACCAATAGCAGAGCCTCTAATCAGGTTTTCCCGTCTCTGCTTTGTGTGTGTGTGTGTTGTGGTGGTGGGGGGTTGCAGAAATGTCTCTGTCAATTGCTAGTGTGTGGGATTAGGACATTGGCTGCTTGAAAACTCAGAACATTTAACTACAGTTTCTCTGATCATGCATGCTTAAATTTCATTTTCTACCAGTTCTTTTGCTTACATAATCAATTCAACTAGTGTTTAGGATTAGAGCATGATAGTACCTGAAGAAGTGTGACTGCTATCTTATATTGGGCACAGATTGTTGCTTGAGCTTTAATATCATTTCCACGGGATTGCTCCTTTGCTAATGCAAGAAAAGCTTCATCAAAGCAAGACAACGCATCTGAAAGATGATTTAGCTCAAGGTGCGCAAGTCCAGTCTTGAAACATAGAGAAGCAGCAGCCCCGCGTGGAACCTGTCATAAGAAGACCCATAAGATTGCAAACAAATAAACAAAAGATGCATGCATACGTGGTCCAGTAAAAGCAGATTTCTTAACGGTAGTATTATCTGAAGAAAAAACTATTTCCTAATTATAGGACCACTTTACAGCAGCTTGCCCAATCTGCCAAAACCATGAGAATATGTGCAGCATATTTGCTAAAGAATCATTTTAAGGGTTGGAGCCACTAAAGACTGGGAGAGGGGCGCTTCCCAAAGAAGGATTTGTCACCAACAGAGTATACCTTTCATACCTTCCCATGTTTTCCCCAACACCCATGGAAAATCAGAAGCATACAAAATTGTTTGAAAATCACAAAGCTCAAACCATGGGAGCACAAGAATGGCTAGGGCCACTCATTCTACACACGGACAAATTATAAATGTATATATTTTTATTCACCTGCCCAGGACGCACAGAAGATGGTGGAGAATCAGCATGAGGTTGAGATTTTGCGGAATCAGCAGAATTTGGCACTCCAAGAACACTAAGATCAAGAGGTTGGGTAGAAATTGGTGCATGAGCAGCCTGAAATGTTGATTGTGGCACAGCTCGCGTGACTGCAGCCTGGTCTGAAGATTGTGGCGGAACTCCACCATCAGGAAGCCCAATGGACTCAAGGGGAACAGCATGTTGTTGAATAGTTTGAGGGAGAACACCACCTTGAAGCCCAGCATTAGCTTCAGAAGCAATAACTTGTGATGAAGTAGTCTTGCTGCTGCTTTCAACTCCCGGAGTAAATTTGGAGAGATATGTCCCAGGAGGAGGCAATGATGCAGCAACATGTACGGATGGAATAGTATTATGAAAAAAGTCCTCTGGAATAGGCCCTGCTTTAATTCCCCCACCTACAGCTGCAGCAGGACTTGGCTGTGAGATTGGTTGTGGTCGTGTTAAAGCATCTGTACCAAACAGGTCACCTGGGGTTGGAACAGTAGGAGCAGCCATCCCGGTAGTTGCTGGTGGTAAGGCCAAAATTTGGCCAAGGTCCTGGGCACCACCAGATAAAGACTTGGTCCTTGTTGGTGGAGCTAAGCCTTCACCAAGTTTGAACTGTTTTGTGGCTTCTTTGATCTTGTTTACATCCACAGTAGAAGAGGCGATGGGCTTGTCCCGTATTCTAATCTGTATTTTCTTTGTTTTTGATACTCCTTCCTCATCACTACTGCTCCCATCAGCAGCAGCTCCATACATAGATTTCTTGAATTCTTCTTCTGCTCTAGCTTGTTCATCAGAAGAGGAATTCGCAGGCTTAAGGTTTTCCAGACCCATCAATATATTACCTTTGGAATTACCATCAAGAAGTCCCTTTGACTGATTAGGTATGGGTTTAACTGAAGATACCTCAGGACCATTTGGCTTATTGTCACTACCTGATGGAGGGAAGACCTTAACCAAGCTATCTTCCCTCACCTCGACAATGTTACCTCTTCCTTTAATTGATCCTAAATACACACCAATATGATCTACAATAATGGATGGAATGATACCATCATCAGTTTTCATATATGGCATCACCTCTGCAGCAAGCTCCCACTGAGGGATATCCTTTGCATTTGTAGGGGTTTTGATCTCCCAGTTTCCACCACCCCACTCTGGTCCTTTAGGAACCATGCTCTCTGCAGCAAAGTTGGCAAATATACCTTGTGTCCATCCAGAAGATCGAACTCGTAGAATTCTTTCACAATATCGCCTCAATTCTGAGTCAAGACCTTCTTCTTCCAACTTCTGAGCAAGACGTCGCATGGCACTGGGATTAAGGTGGCATATAAACAGATCGAGCATGCTTTCATAGTCTGCTATAACTTCAAATGTTTCTTTCGCACTGTCAAATTGACCAAACCTGCAAGTAACCTTACATTATAAAGGTGGACAACGCGCTTTTATATTTGATGAAGTTATTCAAATAACTAAGGTACAATCCAAACATCAGCTTATCAGTATTGAGTTTCAATAGTTAACTGAACCATGCATGTCGTACTTTACATGGTGCTATAAAGAAACATGTAGGTTTTCTAGAGCCTGAAGACTGCCATAATTTTATTCATAGAAGCTACTGAATTTATAGAGTACAATTAGATAGAAAATAACAACAATATCCCATCATAATCCCATCCTAATCTTATCTGAATAATATCCTAATATCTCATCTATAATCTCCCCATATCTCTCATAATATCTTAACTGCTTACAATGATTAATTATTTCCATAATTACCACAAAACAATATAAACCACTGATTCTGTATAAATCAATGAGTAGCGGGCACACCTAATCAGTACATAACTGACCAAATGGCTAAGTGCTAAAATGCAAGTAAATCATACATTACTAGTTGTCCAGAGAAAATAAATGTGCTTTAATATTTGATGTTTTTGCATCCTTCACAAGAATAGACCAGAATCATGAAACCATGGTAAATTGATAAGATGCAACAGCCATTAAATTGAGAAATAATGGAACACACAAACACAGCAGTTGAATAGTTCCTTTAAGGACAGCATCCTAAGTTGAATAAAATTTCATGGTCTGCCAACCTGATGCAGGCATAACCCAACTGCCTGAACCGGTGAAACAAATGAGACGTAGGAGGGCATCTTGGATAATCTCTGGAACGCAGGAATTCATCTTTCAAAACTGATAAGGCCGTGGAAAAACGAAGAGCTTTCACAGCATAGACACCACGCAGAACCTAGATCAAGATCAAACATGTTTAGAAGAACAGATAGACCATAACCAAGAAGTTAGACAAAGAATTCAATTGCTCACCTGAGTGAACTGTGGACCTGACTGGGATAATGACACAGCTAGGTCTCCACAAACTGGAGAACCTCTAGCAAGAATGTCAAGAGATCTTGGCGTTATGCGCAAGCTATCAAACCTTCATTGAAACAAGAATTTATAACCTCAGTCACTACAAACTTCAATAAATGAATGAATGAATCAATAAATAAAAGCACGTGATAGATTCCCAATTAGAAGGCTCTAAAACAAAGTGATAGGGCTGCTTAAGGGAATCAGATGTAAGGGCAACATGAATTGGCTACTGAAAAAGTGGTATGGTAAATGGTGAGGGAGCTATTCAGGATAGGACAAGCTCCATAAAGGAGATTGGGAAGAGATCATTTGAGGAGATACTATTAATTACGTGTAGATTAGGAACTCAAGATAAACATAAGAATTAAAAATTATTTAAGTAGTTTTATTTTGAATGTAACTAGAATGTGGGCGCTGTGTTCACATGGAGATTGAGGTAAATTACATTATTCATGACTTACGAATAGTTCCGTTTCCTATAAATTTTTTATTATATTGCTAATTAATTTTGAATATTGATATGAATTTAACTCAAATGTGGGCCCTATGAACAATGTTTCATGGCTTACGAATAATATGGTTTCCCACAAATCTCATGATCATCCTTTCTTTAGCCTTTTTTTTTATCCTTTTGTTAATTATCTTTTTATTATTGAATTAATTTACCTAAGTATAAAGTCCTTACTAATTAGGGTCAGGTCAAGTCTCTTATTGAATTAATAACATTACATATCCTCTCCTGTCTCTCCTCTCCTCTCCTTTTGTCCTTTCTTCAACATCTCCCTCCATCTCCTTTTCTCTATCTCTCCTTTTCCCTAATCCACCCTAAAACTTCCTTAGCTCCCTTCACCTTTCCATTATATTTTTATTATCTCATAACAGCCTTCTAACTAACTCCTTCCCTTGATGCTCTCCACATCCACCACCTGTCCCGTTGTTTTCATGTCAGCCATACCTCTCCTCCTCATATACCTTTCATCAGATCTACTATAAGCATGAAAACAGCCTTTTAGCTCTAAAACATTCTAGAAAATGAATGAAAGAAACCTGGATGTTATCTGGTATAGTATTTCTGGTAGATCGAGCTTCTGCTCAAAACTTTGCTGAATTGTAGCAAATCCGATGAGAAGTGGCTCAAGAAGCCCAACAAGACAGCTTTTAATCTCAATTGCCTTCTTCTGTCTGGGATTTATTTCTGTAGGGCTAGCAAGTAACAATCGATCATTCAAAGCACCCACCAAGACTGCAAAAAAATAGAAATCATTTAAATAGATCAGAACGACAATGCAATAATAAAGTACACTAGCCAGAAAAAAGAAAAGCAGAACAAATTGTGACATCCCTGTTCCAAAGACGATTTACCTGCGTTAGGCAAACTGATTGAGAGAATGGTCCTTGCTTTTCCATCCCAGCCAAGCACATTGATTGTGGTGGAAGAAGAAAACAGAAGGGCTGGTCCTACCCATAAGAGTGATCTAAAGTGGCCATAGGTTAAGGTTTTTTAACCTTACAAAAAAAAATAAATCTCAATTGCACATAAAACTAAATTTGTATGAATATAAAGATTCTAGATTTTCAGAGGAATAAATTTCAAGGATATTGAAGGAAGCCCCTTGTCAAAATTTGACGTAGTGCCTGCCAGGATATCGAGTGCTGCTGAAACAATAAGGACCCTGTGTGTTGTTAAAATTCCTGCAACATAGCCCCTGAGAGTGTCTTGCCAGTGCACCTGTCATAATTTTAAACATCGCTTTATTCCCAAGAAGACCATGACATATATGGTTAGATGAATTTTTACAATCCGGGCATTCTCCAACAAATGGCTTTTACAAATGACAGCATGGGTCTGAAATTACTTCATCTAGAAAAACCTACCAGACAAGGGAACAGCCTTTAAACAAAGGCATTTCAGGAATTAAAATTGGCTAAGTAACCGCGCATGCTACAATTTAACACCAGAGACTTGGAAATTACATTCTAGCTCCTAAAAGATTAAACTGGAACATGTTTAGACATTCTCATCCTCTTTCACCCCATAATCAGCTTCAGATCGCACTACAGAGTAAGAACAATTAAAATTTCAGAGCGACACTGTGACAGCACAATGTTGTGTTGTGTATTTTAAAAAATATCAGCCAATTATAGACACAGGGCTTTAGAATAGTGCCAGACATAACTAAAATAATAAAACACGCACATAGATCATATTATTGTATATTGGAAAGTGGCTAGAGACATAGTCTGGCCATCACTTATCTTCCACACTTCTCCCTTACCAATCTATTATCAGGTCTTGCTATATTAGAGTTAACAGTCGCAGTCTTATGGTCATATGTAGATTGGTATGTGTGGATTCAGAAAGAAGCAAAGGAAAATAGCTGACAATGACACACTAATTATGAATGACACCTGAAGTACAATCTCATTTCTTCTCAACTTGATTGACTTTCTCTCCTCACTTTTGGTTGATAAGTAATGACCATTAGCACTTGAAGTTTTAAGGTGGTATCCTTGTACCAATTTTACCAATCCAATCTGGTTTCCATGAGAAGCAAACATCAAGCTTGAATCTACAATCAGAAAAGGCACTGTCAATACTTTTATAAAAAGAAAAACAAATTATTAATACAGTTTACAAGGAAAATTACATTTAACATGTAAATAAGAATATATAGCGACCCCCAAAAAACAAGCATATCGTGACCAAGTACCTAAAGGAGTATAGAATATACGATCAACTTCAGTTTCAAACATAAATGGCGTAGGGCCCTTAATTAAACCAAAACTAGTCTCTGCAGGTTGGTTCTCAGCAAATACATTATCATCTTCCTTAGCTTCTTGTGAGGACCCCCCAGGTAGAGTATAGACAGCCAGTCCTGTCCTGTCATCTTCAAGAATGGCAAACTGATTTTCATTGGGACCAATGAATGCAGCGTCTTGACCTACATGACAATTAAATTATTAATCACACTTCATGCATATTCAAGCTATGTCATATAGTAGAAAATTGATACATTCCAAAGGCTGAAATACCTTTCACTGTGTTACATTTACTGCTTGCTGTCTCAGCACCTGCATTTTCCCAGTACAGCACCACTTCATTTGTAGCACCACTGAATTCATAAACAACGAGAAATAGATGCTGCTTTTTACTATAATGCAAGTGTTTTGCTTGGTACTCCACATTTCCAGGAATCTATAACAAAATCAACGAACAATATGACAGGGTTGATTGTGGACATAAGTTCCATACAAAATACTTGAATATTTATGAATATAAAGTTTTGTAATTGAAGTGCTAATTGAAATTACTGGTGACGCACAAAGACAACTTGCTACTAGTTAAATACTAAATCTTCTACATTACCGAATTATAAAGCTTCTTGTAGATGCTATCCGAGCCAGATGAGAGATTATATGCCATAAGGTTCAGACCATCCATGTAGAAGGCCCTCACAGGATAATGAAGAACACGGTTCTCTTTGCTGAAGAAATTTAGCTCCAAATGAAAGGGCTGGCATCAGATAAGTAATTTCAGATAATTGTGGGGAAAGCTAAGAAACAGAAACCAATGTCAAAATCAATTTTTCACTGGAATCTTACCTGGCAAACTGGTATGTCCTTCAGTTGATGCTTGGTATCTAAAACAGTGATGAGGGGCAACCGAGATATTGGAGTGCTTTTTGCATGACCTTCCATAAAATGCTACAAGGATTACGTATAAACAAACATCAGTTAAAATAATAAAAAAACTAATAAGAGTGTTGGAAACATAAGATTCTTGCTGTTTATATTCTCAATCTTTCTGATTTTATTTTGTTTTTAGATATATCCAATTTTCTACCTGTTATACAATTTCTGTCAGGTAGTTCCTGATTTGGTCCACTCTATCTAGTTTACTTTTCTATTATGTTTTTCCGGTATTTGGGCTAGGTGAGGCAGACTTGTTACCTCAGCACATAATATATCAAACTATGCAGATCAAGAAATTATCACAGACTGAGTACACAAACACTAAATTGTTTTCATGGTATCAAAGCCATAATTGGATTCAGAAATGTCAGAGCCATGAACAAAGATTCTCATGGCGCCACATTCAAATCTAGAGATCAGAAAAGCCACGTGTCTCCTCCACTTGGGACCAACAGGCTGTCAACGCTACGATAACAAGGCAAATACTAGATGGAGATAACTATCTCCAAAGGGCAAAAGACTTTTTTTTTTTGTATATTTATCCAGTTTTATATTTTCTGTTTGTTACTGAATTGGTAGACTCTATGTAATTAATTTTCTGTTATAATTTTTAATTTAGTTGAGGCAGGCTTGTTGGCTCAGCACATTATTTATCAAATTAATCAGATCAATAAAATTATCCTAGACTGAGAATGCAACGCTCAGTTGTTTTAAAAGAGAAACACAGCGATTAAATTGCTGGGGCAAAAATACAAACTATGATCACCTTCAAAAACTAATAGGAGATAAAATGAAGGACAGTAAAATGATTTGAAACAGCAAATTTGTTGGCCAGAGTTACTCACAAGTCTTTTGTCCCCTTTTGTTTGATATTTTTTTGGCCAACGGGTAAATCTAACTCTAAGTCATTACTCGTTAGATGCCTTTTGACATTTAGATTTCAAATATCAACAAATGATCAGTTACATATACAAAAATCAACTTCTATGTAGTAGTAATAATATATAAAAGAATCTTAACCCCAACGTATAATGATAATTTAAACCAGTGAAGGAACCTACACTGTAAAGAAAAGCTTTCCTTGCAATGTCTGATATGGTAAGATGACTATGGCTGCAAGAAAGAGTAGAGTATGTCAATAATCACATATGGTAAGTGTAGAGATATTGTAGCGATATTATAGGAAATGTAATATCCAGTAATTAGTACGTAATATTCTGTATTTAGTATAGAGGATACGATATGATACTATAACATTAATGACTAGGGTTACCTATTGTATATAAATACCCCTCAGCATATCAATAATATTTAAGCATTCTACAAATCCTTTCTTTCTGAACTAATATGGTATCAGAGCATTAAACTTTGGATGCACGTTTGGCTGTTTTTGGCGTCAGTTTTCTGCTGTTCTTCAGTCTCTGTTTCTGACAACACTGTTCATCACCGTGACGCACATTTTCCGACAACATACCACAACACGCGCCAGCTAGGGACGGTCGCACTGCCCAGATCGGCGTTTCCCCAAAATCTCGTGGTCGTCTGAGCAGCGCATGAGTGTCACGCGCCACCGTTAGCTTCGCCAGAAAATTCACGCGCCGGCGCGTGAGGCCATCTCCGGTGACCTTTTCCGACGGCGATTCCTTCCTTTGGGCTCGACTCATCTTCCTCAGCATACCCCTGAAGTTTCGTGCCCTGGTTTTGACTGTCACATACTGGGTCTTCCGTCTCTGGTCCGTATTTTCTAGCGGCAGATTCGCTGTTTCTGATTGCAGATCAGTTTGTTCGTTGTGGTGATTTTATTTGACCCCTGGAGTGGTTTTTCTACTGGTTTGACCATTTGTTCTTACGAGGCTCCCAGTGAAGCAACGGTAATCCAGTTCCTTTGGCTAATCACTATTTGGTTGATTTTATTAACACTAATCTGTTTTGGATGGCTGCAACTAAGTCTACAACAGTCTCTGAAATGGTTCCAGTAGTCACTAAGATTACAGAATACAAATTAACCTGGAAGAATTACCTAGATTGGAGCAAATCTATTCGTATTTACTTCTGAAGTATTGAGAAGGAAGATCACTTGACCGATGACCCTCCGGAAGAAAGGATCCCTCTCGCAAGTCATGGTTAAGGGATGAGGCACGGCTTCTCTTACAAATTCGTAATTCTATTGACAGTGAGATCATGCCCTCTATTACTCACTGTGAATTTGTTAAGGAACTAATGGATTACTTGGCATTCTTATACTCCGGCAAGAATAATATTTCTCGAATATATGAGGTTTGCAGGTCTTTCCATCTTGCAGAGATGTCGGATGATCGTCCTCTTACAGCTTTCTTTATGGATTTCAAAGGAATGTATGAAGAACTCAATGCCCTCATGCCTATTTCTGATGAGAGAAAGGTCAATGTGTCTCACCGAGAGCAAATGGCTACCATGAGTTTCCTTACTGCACTTCCGTCTCGATATGCGGCTGTTCGTTCTCAAATTCTATCTGGGGCTCATCTCCCTTCTCTTGAAGAAGCCTTCTCTCGTGTATTGAGAACTGAACAAATCTCTTCACCAGCTTCAACTGTGCCTACTAGCGCCTTGCTCAGTCGTGGTCAGAATAATACTCGTGGGTCACTTAATCCTCGTGGTTTTACACCAGGGGGTTCTAATCAAGAGTCAAAAGATGTGATTTGTTACTACTGTAAGGAGCCTGGTCATACGAAACGTACGTGTCGTAAACTCCAGAACAAACAGAATCGACAGAACTCTGCACATGTGGCCACGACTGCTAATGACACAGTTACCATTTCTGCTACTGAATATGCTCAATTGAAGTCTAGCAATCCTCCTGCTAGTGCTGCTATTGCCACAGGTAATGAGGCTACTGCCCTTGTCTCTTCTTCCTCCAGATGGATCATAGACTCTGGTGCTACTGACCACATGACAGGTAACCGCTATCTCTTTTCTACTTACAATTCTTATGTCAATCCTTCTAACATTACCATTGCGGACGGTTCCCAATCCCGTGTCCTTGGTTCAGGCACAGTTAAACCTACCTCTTCTATTCATTTGGAGTCTGTACTTAATGTCCCTAACCTTGCTTTTAACCTTTTATCTCCTAGTAAACTTACTCGTCAATTAAACTGTTGGGTCTCACTTTTCCCTGATCATTGCTTGATACAGGATCTTTTGAGGAAGAAGATTATTGGTAGAGGTTATGAATCTGGCGGTCATTACTTCCTTGATGATCAGGGGTCGCGTGCGGTAGCTTGTGCGGGTGGTATCACTCCTTTTGAAGTACATTGTCGTTTGGGTCATTTATCTTTATCATCGTTGAAAAAAGTTTATCCTCAATTTCAGCATTTGTTGTCTTTAGAATGTGAGTCATGTCAGTTTGCAAAACATCACCGTCTCCCTTTAGTTTCTCGAGTCAATAAACGAGCTTCGTCTCCTTTTGAGTTAGTACACTCTGATGTTTGGGGTCCATGTCCAGTTGAGTCCAAAGCTGGTTTCAAGTACTTTGTTACATTTGTGGATGATTATTCCCGTACTACTTGGTTATATTTAATGAAAAATCGTTCTGAGTTGTTCTCTCATTTTTGTGCCTTTACTGCTGAAATTAAGAATCAATTCAATATGTCTATTCAAACTTTGCGCAGTGATAATGCTAAAGAATATTTTTCTGAATCATTTTGCTCTTTTATGCTTCAAAACGGCATTCTCCATCAATCCTCTTGTGTGGATACACCAGCTCAAAATGGCATTGCTGAAAGAAAAAATCGTCACCTTTTAGAGGTAGCCCGTGCTCTTCTATTTCAAATGACGGTTCCTAAATCTTTTTGGGCCGATGCGGTCTCCACTGCGTGCTTTCTTATTAATCGCATGCCTTCCTCTGTTCTTGATGGTCATATTCCCTATACTACTTTCTTCCCTTCCAAACCTTTGTTTCCCATTACCCCTAAGATTTTTGGGTGCGTGTGTTTTGTTCGAGATGTGCGTCCGAGTGTCTCTAAATTGGATCCTAAGTCTCTGAAGTGTGTCTTCCTTGGCTACTCTCATGTTCAAAAAGGTTATAGGTGTTTCTCTCCGTCTCTTAATCGTTACATGGTCTCTGCTGATGTTACTTTTCAGGAATCTGTTCCTTATTTTGCGTCTACCACTTCAGCTCATGTTCCTTTACCTGTGGAGGAGGATACTCTTCTGGTATACTCTGTCCTTCCCTCTCCATCACCAGCCCCAGCTCCCGTACTGGCACCTGGTCAACCACCTTTGTCTCGGGTTTATACCAGACGTCTGAAGGACACAATTACTGCTGTTACGCCAGATTCTACCCTGCCATTATCTACTTCTTCATCAGATCCTGCGACAAGTATTCCTCTGTCTGAGCCTGATTCGGTCCCTATCTCTGAGACCCCTCCTGTTCTTGATCCAGCTCCAGATCCCTCCCTCGATCTGCCCATTACTCTTCTCAAAGGTAAACACACTTGTACTTATCCTATTTCTTCATTTGTTTCATATGACCCCCTCTCCTCTTCTTCTCGTGCTTTCGTTGCCTCTTTAGACACTATTTCCGTCCCTCGATCCCTTTCTGAGGCCTTGTCCCACCCGGGTTGGCGTACTGCTATGGAAGAGGAGATGGCGGCCCTTGATCGTGCAGGTACGTGGTCCTTAGTTGATTTACCGGCAGGAAAGAAAGCCATTGGGTGTAAATGGGTGTTGACCCCTAAAACTAAGGCTGATGGCACTCTTGAACGTCTTAAAGCTCGTCTTGTTGCTAAAGGGTATGCTCAGAAGTATGGTGTTGACTATTCTGAGACCTTTTCTCCCGTGGCCAAGCTCTCCTCTGTTCGTCTCTTTATCTCTCTGGCTGCTACTTATGGTTGGGATCTCTCTCAGTTGGATATCAAAAATGCCTTCTTACATGGCGATCTTCTTGAAGAAGTATACATGGAGCAACCACCTGGGTTTGTTGCTCAGGGGGAGCATGGTAAAGTATGTGTAGAAGATACGTAGAAGATATTGGCAATAAATGAGGACAGATTTCAGGGATCAATAGTAAATGGGAAATCACAGAAATCATAGGAATTGATTAGGAGAGGATTTGTTACCTGATATCCCGCTGTAAATCCCACAATTTGGGATCCCATTACTTGTATAAATATAGCATATCATAATCAATTGTAGATACAGAAAATTCATACAGTAATCTCAGCTCTTTCATTCCCGTTGTTTCTGTGTCGCTGAATATCATGCCGTCAAACATGGTATCAGAGCCAGGTCAGTCGGTCCACTCATCTACCGCAGAATCCGACGGCACCGTCACGTCAGACGGTGGGTCACGTCTCAAAGTCGCCGGCGTTGAAGGGTCGGCTATCCTCATTGTGCCAGAACGCCTTACCGGTGATAATTATTTGGATTGGAGTCAATCCATGTTACTCGCTCTGGATGGAAGGAATAAACTGGATTTTATCCACGGTGACCAACCCACCGATGGCGACACCACTACTTGCCGTCGTTGGAAATCAGACAACGCTCTAGTCGCCTCCTGGCTCCTCAATTCCATGATTCCCACCGTCAGACGCAGCTTTATGTTTGTTACAACCGCCAAGGCCATCTGGGCTGCTGTTAAAGAAGCCTACGGCAAACGCCCCAACGCTTCTCTCCTCTTTGATCTAAGGGCGCGTCTCTGGACAGTCAAACAGGGGTCGCGCCCCCTGAATGCATATTACCTCGAGAAGATGTCTCTGTGGCAGGAGCTAGATTTGTTGCAACACCGCGTATGGTGGAACCCTGATGACGCCGCCGAGTATCGTCGAGTTCTGGAAGAAGAATGCCTCTTTGAATTTCTTGTTGGCCTAGAACCAGTATATGACGACGTCCGTGGCCGTCTCCTTAGTCAAATTCCACTTCCTACCGTCCCCGAGGCGTTCGCAATGCTGAGAGACGAGGAAGCTCGCCGCCAAGTGATGCTTCTCCCCAACTCAACCTCGCGACCAGCGACCATCACAGAAGCCTCCGCCCTCGCCACTCGAACACTGGACTCCAGGAAGGAACGCCCGTTATGCGGCCACTGCAACAAATTGGGCCACACTCAGGATCGTTGCTGGGATCTGCATGGAAAACCTCCAGATTGGAAACCCAGAGCGCGCAAGCCCAAGAGCCATATGGTTGAGACGTCGGCGGCAGGTGAAGAAGAAGTGGGCTTCACTGCAAGCCATTCCTCTGGCCCAAATCACGCATCAAGTCTGGGCTTCGCTGCAAGCCATTTCTCTGGCCCAAATCAAGTGTCCAGTAGGGGCTTCAATGCAAGCCACTCCCCTGGCCCAAGTCACGTGTCCAACTCTGCTGGCCCAACAAATTCAAGCCCACTACAGGTGATTTTGGACAGACTGACTGCACTTGAAGACCAGGCCCGTAGGCAGCCCACTGCCTCTGTTGTCAAAAGAGGTAATTTTTCCAAGGCCCTTGCTAGCATCAAAGGTAAGAACCCAGGCCAATATTGGATAGTTGACTCAGGTGCTTCTGATCTATGACTAATGATGCATCATTATTTATCAATTACACTCCTGCCTCATCTCGGCTCACAGTTAGAATTGCTGATGCTTCTGATTCCCCGGTAGCTGGGAGTGGTACCATAAAAGTTTCCGCTACGCTCACTCTCCACGATGTTTTACATGTCCCAAAGTTAAAGTGCAATTTATTATCTGTCAGTCAATTAAATAAAAGGGAACGTTGCCATACTGATTTCTTTGCTACACATTGTATTTTTCAGGACTTGCTCACGGGGACGACGATTGGTGTTGCTAAGGAATTTGATGGCCTCTATTACCTGAATGACTGTCATCCAGTATCTTATTCCTGTAATAAAGTCTCTCTCTCTAAACCTAGTGAATTAGAGTTATGGCACAAGAGATTAGGTCATCCCAACTTTCAATATCTATGTAAGATGTTTCCTTCTCTCTGTTCAAATAAAATCTTGGAATTTCATTGTGACTCATGTGAATTGGCAAAACATCATCGCGCTTCATTTCCCAGTACACCTTATCGCCCTTCTAGGCCATTCTCTGTCATTCATAGTGACTTATGGGGTCCATCCTGTGTTCCTAATCGTAGTCACTCAAAATGGTTCATGACTTTTATCGATGATCATACTCGTGTCAGTTGGATTTTCCTCTTAAAGGATAAATCTGAGGCCTGTCAGACGTTCATTGACTTTTATAACATGATCCATACACAATTTGACATAAAAATCCAGACTCTCCATACAGATAATGGTACAGAATATTTCAATTATCCCTTCACTACATTCCTCAAACAACATGGCATCGTCCATAAAAGCTCGTGTCCCCACAGCCCTCAGCAAAATGGCATAGCTGAACGTAAAAATAGACATATCCTAGAGACTGCTAGGGCTCTCCTCTTTAGTAGCACTGTTCCTACCTACCATTGGGATGATGCCATCCTCACCGCTGCTTTCCTAATCAACCGAATGCCCTGCAAGCCCCTATCATTCCAAACTCCTCTCCAGGTCCTGCACAATCATTTCAACCTACCGTACCTTGAGAATACCTTACCTTTAAGGATCTTTGGATGTACCACCTTTGTTCACCTCCACCATTCCCATAAACTCGCTCCTAAAGCTGTCAAATGCATTTACTTAGGGCCTGCCGGGAACCAAAAGGGGTACAAATGCTTTGATCCAATCAATAAACGTCTTTATGTCACACGGGATGTAACCTTCCATGAGACTATTCCTTTCTATTCTGAGTCTTTGGTTCAGGGGGAGAATTGGAGTGAACATCAACCTCAAACTACCCAAACCGAACCTGAACTCATATACCCTCAACATGAACCTGATCTAATCTATACATATGAGGAACTAAATAAAGTACCGCAGGACCATGAAGAAGACTCTAGGTCAGGAAGAGACACTAGTAAATGGGGTAAAGTTTATACCCGTAGGAATATGGACATGATAGGTAATATACCACCAGTGCCTGACACACTCCAAGACTCTGAACCAGGAGTAGGCCTTGACCATGAAGACCTCAATCTTCCAATAGCTGTAAGAAAGCAACAAAGGGCATGTACCAGACATCCCATAGAGAGGTTTGTTTCCTATCAAGCTTTATCCTCAAAGTATTGTACTTTCATATCTCACCTTGATCAAATCAAGATACCAGAAAGTATGAAGGAAGCTCTTGACAATCCTGATTGGAGAAAGGCAGTAATGGAAGAGATGGATGCACTGGAACAGAATAAGACATGGGACATAGTAGAATTACCAAAAGGCAAGAAAGCGGTAGGCTGCAAATGGGTATTTACTCCAAAATATCGAGCAGATGGAAGCCTCAATAGACATAAAGCAAGACTAGTCGCAAAGGGGTTCACTCAAGTATATGGCATGAATTACACAGAGACATTTGCACCAGTAGCCAAGCTAAATACCATCAGAATCTTATTCTCACTTGCTGCAAACTTAGACTAGCCACTACACCAGATGGACGTCAAAAATGCATTCCTAAACGGGGAGTTGAAGGAAGAGGTATACATGAAGATGCCTCCAGGGTTTCCCGGCAAAACGGAAAGCCAAGTATGTAAATTGAGAAAGTCTCTCTACGGTCTAAAACAATCTCCACGAGCATGGTTTGAAAGGTTTACCAAGGCACTAAAAGCTCAGGATTATACACAAGGACAAAGTGACCACACCTTATTCTTCAGACAGAAACGGGAAAATTGTGGTACTTGCAGTTTATGTTGATGACATTGTTCTCACAGGCGATGATCCCACAGAAATTGACAGAATTAAAAAAGCACTAAATAGGGAATTCCAAGTTAAAGACCTAGGGAAGATGAGATACTTCTTAGGAATGGAAGTTGCTAGATCCGCACAGGGCATCAGCATCTCACAAAGGAAATATATACTGGATCTTCTAGGCGAAACAGGCATGCTTGGGTGCAGGCCAAGCGATACCCCCATACGAGTTGACAAGATCAAAGATGAGGAGGATATGGGAAAGGCTGTAGATAAGGGAAGATACCAACGCATGGTTGGGAAATTAATCTACTTATCTCATACTCGACCGGATATCGCCTATGCTGTCAGTGTGGTAAGCCAGCATTCTCATAATCCTAAACAAAAACACTTGAATGAAGTCTACAGGATACTCAGATACTTGAAGAACTCTCCTGGGTTAGGACTTCTGTTCAAAAAATCCAACAAAAGGAATGTGGAGATACTAACTGATGCTGATTGGGCAGGTGATCAGGATGACAGGAAATCCACCTCGGGCTATGCTACCTACGTCTGGGGGAATCTAGTTACATGGCGCAGTAAGAAACAAAGTGTGGTGGCTAGAAGTAGTGCTGAGTCAGAACTTAAAGCAATAGCACTTGGAATATGTGAGGTTTTGTGGATAAAACAAGTCCTAGAAGAATTGGGGATGCTAATGGAATTACCCATTAGACTACACTCAGATAATATGGCTGCAATCAACATGTCACACAATCCAATCCAACACGACCGAACGAAGCATGTGGAGATCGATAGACACTTTATACGAGAAAAAATTGATGCCGGAATAATTGACCTCAAACATATTCCCTCAAAAGAGCAGACATCGGACATACTCACAAAAGGATTAACTCGAGATAAGTTTGAGTATCTAATTGGCAAGTTGGACATGATAAATATATATGTTCCAACTTGAGGGGGAGTGTAGAAAATACGTAGAAGATATTGGCAATAAATGAGGACAGATTTCAGGGATCAATAGTAAATGGGAAATCATAGAAATCATAGGAATTGATTAGGAGAAGATTTGTTACCTGATATCCCGCTGTAAATCCCACAATTTGGGATCCCATTACTTGTATAAATATAGCATATCAGAATCAATTGTAGATACAGAAAATTCATACAGTAATCTCAGCTCTTTCATTCCCGTTGTTTCTGTGTCGCTGAATATCATGCCGTCAAACAGTATGTCATCTTAAGAGATCTTTATACGGGTTGAAACAGAGCCCTCGGGCATGGTTTGACAGATTCAGTACTGTCGTGAAAGACTTTGGCTTGTGCCAGAGTAAGTGTGATCATTCGGTATTCTATCAGAGAACAAGTACTGGCATAATCTTACTAGTTGTATATGTCGATGACATTGTGATTACAGAGAGCGATACCTCGGGGATTTCATCACTCAAATCATTCCTTAACTCCCATTTTCAGACGAAGGATCTGGGTTCATTAAAGTACTTCTTGGGAATTTAAGTTATGAGGAGCAGGAAGGGCATCTTATTGACTCAAAGAAAATATGTTCTTGATATGCTGAAAGAAACTGGTAAACTTGGAGCTGCCCCAACTAGCTTTCCTATAGTTTATAACCCGCTGCTTGATGCTGATGGTAGTATACAATATGAAAATCCCGTTGAAGCTGCTAAGAGCAAGTTGTTCGAGAACCCAGAGAGGTACAGAAGATTAATTGGAAAATTGAATTATCTTACAGTGACCCGCCCTGATATCACTTATCCAGTGAGTGTTCTTAGCCAATTTATGATCTCTCCAACTATCCGACAGTGGGAAGCCTTAGAACATGTGTTACATTATTTGAAGGGATCTCCAGGTCGTGGGATATTGTACAAGAGTCATGGCCATATAGATATTGAGTGTTTTTGTGATGCTGATCATGGTGGATCAAAGGCCACAAGACGGTCTACTACTGGCTACTGTGTCTTCGTCGGAGGAAATTTGGTATCTTGGAGAAGCAAGAAACAAAATGTAGTGTCACGGTCGAGTGCAGAAGCGGAATACAGGGCCATGGCACAATCTGTATGTGAGATAGTCTGGATATATCAGTTAATGAAGGAAGTGGGCCTTAAAACCTCATTACCAGCAACGTTGTGGTGTGACAATAAAGCAGCCTTACACATAGCTTCTAATTCGGTATTCCATGAACGCACGAAACATATTGAGATCGACTGTCATTTTATTCGAGACAAGCTCAAGGAAAATTTCATCTCTACAAGACATGTCCGATCCAGTGATCAACTAGGCGACCTCCTCACCAAAGCTCTTAATGGGGTTCGTATTGAATATCTTTATAACAAGTTGGGTATGATCGACATCTATACTCCAACTTGAGGGGGAGTGTAGAGATATTGTAGCGATATTATAGGAAATGTAATATTCAGTAATTAGTACGTAATATTCTGTATTTAGTATAGAGGATACGATATGATACTATAGCATTAATGACTAGGGTTACCTATTGTATATAAATACCCCTCAACATATCAATAATATTTAAGCATTCTACAAATCCTTTCTCTCTGAACTAACAGTAAGCATAATTAAATAATCAATAAATATCTTAAATTGTATGAGATGGACTACTGTGGATGGAGGGAGTCAAAACATATATTTCAAAGAGCCCTAACCATCGGAATCTCAAACTGCCAGGTTGAATGTACTAATGCTTAATATAAACAGAAGTAATTCTGAAATAAATCTACACCAAGGTACTGTAACATGACTGTCAAATAATAGAATATACTGACACGGTATTAAGTCCATATATAGGTATTCACATTTGCTGCATCCTAGAATAAGTAATGGACCTCAACACGGCATACTATTATGCTAAAAGGCCAGTTTAGCATCGAATTTATACCATTGATGCATAGAAAGGGCCCTAGCCACAAAAAAGTTAGAGTCGATGATGATGATAATTACTATAAATCCACCTTATGGTTGCTTTTGATCCACTTTCCCCGTTAACAAGTCAAATTTATCTTCTTCTTTTTCAGGTGAGACATTAAACTGGCAAAAAAAATTACTGCCAATTCATAATTATTTCTTAAGTCATGAACAGATATAACTTGTAAGAGAAAACAACACAATAGCCAATAGAGACGTCTACTTTCTTTCGCTTTCATGTAAACGTTATTCCATTAGTCCTTTCACATATATCAGAAGCAAGCCTGAACTGTTTATAATGATTTGGTGCTGAAGTCAGTCTTGTCAAGTGCCTTTCAGAAGTTCAACTGCTTGCTTTTTTTTTCTCTCAATGCTGCACTTACTTATCCTTTTTTTCCAGTATTGATAAGAACAATTTCCTTATAGAATGTCTCGACTAATCAAAGTTGCATGCCTGCACTTAGAGCTTTGTGGTTTGAGGTAACAACCATAGAAACTAGATTCTAAGAGTTTAAACATTTGTGATGAAGTTCAGGTTATTGAAGCCTTGAGGAAAGATTTGCATGGAAGAACAGGGTGCAAAAAAGAAAATAAACAGACATCATTCAAAGGGGTTAAACTGCTCACCGGAAAATTTTCCCAACAAGTAGTCAAAAGATATTCCCTTTAGAGAAAAGCACAAACAAGCAAAAAGTGTTTCCATCATATACAGGATAAAGTATAAGTGTTGCATTAGACACTTCAGTGCTATCGTATTGCAACTTAAAATAATTAACACAATAAATTCCAACTAACCCTTTCTGATGATGTTCTTGTAGTTGAGATTGAAGCTGATGGTCTGCTAACACTCCAGATGAACCCAAGGATGAGAGTTTTTCTTTTAAAACAGATGCTGCAAAGCCCATCAACCATTAGTATATCTGATCAAAGAGCAAAACATAAACAGAAGCACTGCAAATACGAAATGCTTGACATTGACAATATGATTTAGCAATTAGGTGGCAGATAAAACGTCAATGAAAAAGTGCAAAATTTAGTAGCAAATAAAGACACATCAAAAGGATAAATACTAAATAATAACAGTCACCTGAAGAGCCTCGTGCACTTTGCAAAACTGCAAAGAGTTGCTTCCTCCTTTCTCTACTGCTTGTGGTCTTATTTTTTGAATTCTCTCCGCTTGTTACATTCTGTCAAGGATAAATGATTACCAAATTTAAATTTTCAAAAGTCATTGGCAAGCCAAGAATAAATATTAGGTGGGACGCAACTGCAAACACTAGTGCCGCTAAATTAAATTTTGGATGAAGTTCTAGAGCTTTAATTCGTGGTAGGGGATAAACTGCTTCTCCACCCTGTTGAGAAAGGATGCGAGGGATATCAATTGATTCAATTTCTGCGCACAGAATGTAAGGTACATTAGCCAAACATTTTTAAATGAAAAGAACAGTACAAGAATGAAGCAACATAACTATTGGTATATAATGTTTCATCCCCCATCCCTTTCATAATTATGAAGGAATCCACAGGACACTAGATAATAGAATATAAGAGCAAAAGGCTACCAAAACCCAACAGGCAATATCATGTAAGTAATGTTAGAAAGGGTCAGGTCAGGATAACTAACCTGCAGGCTCAAAAAAATTAGCCTGCATAGGAGGTCTATTAGGATTAACTATAGCCCGTGTTTTCCAAGCTTGCAGATTTCCATCCCTTGAAAGAGTTACAAGTAAACGCAATAGGGGATGCCAAGCAACTGATATTATTGGTTGTTGACCAACTTGTATGCTGAAATTTCAATAACAATGTGATGTTCAGATCCTAAGTCAACAAAGTAACCAATGCAAAAAAGACTTAAACTAAATATTGCTAGTTGGCAGCAAGATGACATCAAACGATAACAGCAACTAAAATTTTTTAAGTTAATGATAGGAGGAAGCATGAGATGTTAAATTGATGACTTCTAGCTGCTCAAACCACATATATTCTTCCAATCATTGTAGTTTAGACTCTAAGAACTATTACACCACCCCAAAACTTATAATAAGTGCATTGAAAACTTTCCACGCTTGATCTCAAAATTCACATTGATCTATATATGTAAAGCTTTAGCACTATGACAGAAATCAGTAACCACACCAAAATCAAAAGTTTAGAAATCAGCAGCAGGATATAATTGACGAACTCCACCTTTTGGCAGGACAAATGAGTATTTCTGAGTGGGGGTCATTGACAACAAGAGTTCATTAGTTTGGAAGGCTGTATGGTTCCCTAATAGTTATTAATTCATTCTAGTGCACCATACTATCACATATATCCCTTCTTTTATAATATATCAATATGATGATGTTATGTTTAAGGTCAGTTAATTATTGTAAGCTTCCATTCAGGCGACTTGAATAACATTTCTATTCACAGCAAACTTTGGCTGATGAAAGGAAACAGTAACAAAGTAAGGAATATGATAATAACATAAAAGGAGGCGACTTAGTCAGAAGTAAAATATATTCATACTCACATTCCAATCATACTTGGTCTTTCCGTTGATACATCCCATGCCAATAGCGTACCCCGTCGATCACCAACAAAAATCCATTCAAGAGTTGGATGAAATGCAAAGGCACCAGCACCATTAAGCTTAATGGTATTATCAACTGCAGTAGGAAATTTCAAATGTAAATTACATCAAGTACATATAAGTAATCCATAACATCAGTAAAAGATTTTGCACAGAAAATCATCTCACGTTGTAGAGTGTAATGAACAGCATAGGTATGAATGTTATAAGCTCGAATCAAACCTTCTGCATAAGCAAGATACTGGAAAAAAAGGATAAAAGAAATCAAATTTGAGAAGGACAGGCTTGAACTATCAATGAGATGAGAAAGAGAGAACAATCAGCATGTCTGTAATATGCACCGAATGAACATCAAGAAAACGAAATTATGACAAGAACCAAAATTACAACACATTACCAGGACAGGAAGCCGAGGATGGCAAGCAAGATTGACAACGGGCTTCTTCAAGTCTGTCTTGATTTTTGTCGGTGATCTACCACCTTCGACAGTTCCAACAACTTCATGCATGAAAAGAGAAAAGAGTGAAGATCATCACCATCATTGATCAAAACAAAGAGACTCACAGATCTACGCACATAAATAAAACAAATCCCAACCTGTCACACTCATCCGTTTGTGGAAACCGAAAAACACAACAGGTTGTAAAGGAGTCAAAGCCAGATGAACTTCTGTATCAGATGATATTTGTTCTGTCTTCTTCTCGGGGGAATGAAGTACACATGTTTGCTCTAGGTCAAAATCACAAGACCTTATCGTACAATCCTGTACAAATGGAAAAGTAAGACATAGTAGGAATAAAAGAACCTCAGAAGTGGTTAATCCAAAATTTTGTTAAGTAGGGTCACTTTCTATATTGCACATGACAAGAGTAGGTACATCATTTAGTAGAGCGAAAGGAATGTATCATCACTTTTAAAACTGCCTTTTAGGAGTTTTCATATTTTGCAATGGGTACATTACAACCTTATTTGAAATAATATCAAGAACATCATTTTAACGTTTAGAATTTTGAGGCCCTAGCCTCAGGGCACCACAAACCCAAAAATAATTGTGTTGAAATACTATTATTGCATACAACAAAAGATAAAGAAAAACAATGTGAGATCAATTAGGGTCACTTGATCCTACTTGCTATTGGCTAGGATCTGACCATGCCTACTAGTCAGAACATATAAACTGATACAGGACAAAAGATTGAAGGGAAGCAACAAGCAACACTAAGAAAAAGTTATATGTACAACTGGGGCACCAGTTTCAACCTGTAGAATTGCAATCACAGTATGCCCACTTGTAGGGCTGTAAGACATGCGTACAACAGGTGCACCAATGTCAAGAGCAGAAATCTTGCTTCCAGTGAATGCATCAAATTCTGCATATAAGGCAACAAGCCAACAAGTAAATAAATTATCAAAAGAAAAGTCAACAATCCAGAAAGGCAGAAGCAAGTTTCCTCCACACATCCAACTGAAAACAAATGCTTGAGGAAGGAAACATCCTCATTTACACAAGAACAATATATACAGATAAGACTCCTTCCCCGTGTAAAAAGACATGATGGCAAAAGAAAGATTACTAACATGGATAAGTCGATGGTAGTTCACAACAACTAATGTATTCAATACTTGGTAATGAAAAATATTTAAGTCAAAGCAAATGCCTTCGTCAAAGTTGACAGGAATTCCCAGTATCTTCAAGAGTAACACATAGCCTTAGATCAGAGTAGAATAAACGAACTCATCTTACGCTCTCAAGCATCTATGTAACCAAATTCGTTCAGAGTTCTATTTCATAGAAGAGAACCCTATTGAGCTGATTTATGGGAGAGGGAGGAAGTCTTTTTCGATCCTGATGCATTTACTATAGAAGCTTATATTTAGACGGAAAATCATTAACAGAAAGCACCAGACTCGCAACTATATCCATGACGGTCCTCGGAGACTAGCAAAGCCTTAAACACCTATGCAACTGAAAAGGGAAACCAGAAGCAAGCTCAAGGAAGATCAGGTTCACTTATCCATAGAATTATAAATATTATATCAAGAAATGAGGGCAGTTTCCGCAGCACATCCCGCATGCAAATAATCTCTGGAGTTTACCCGTTAAAAAATCCAACTTCAAAATACCAAAAAATAGCAAAGTTCTGAAAACATATCTAGTTGCGAATTATAAAGACTGTGCACTTGGCTTCCTGAGTAAAAAGAAAAACAACAAGAATATAAAGTTAGTACAATTGCTCACCAACGATGTAGGTTCCAATGGCGACGGCAACAAGCGCCTGGTGAGGATGAAATGAAGCAGCATGAGGCTGCAGCGGTCTAACTCCAAGCCCAACGTGCCGTAGATCCAGATGCTGCAATGTCGTCCACTCCATTAATATGGTTACTTAAGTTTCGCCTACAGCCTCCACATTAGCTTGCAAAAGCACAAGGAGATGGGACAGCTGCAAAAGGAAGCGGAATTCAGATCTTCTTAGCCTACAAAGTAAGGAGTGGCGCCACCAGATCTCTAATGAACTTCATGAAATTGACAGAGAAAATAATTGGCAGAACCAGAATAATCACGAGAGAATGAGTCTGGTACTCTCCCCTCTGGTATGAAACTCAACCAAAAGGAAAAGAAGATTAACAAAAACAGATTTTCTCCATTTATAGCTCTCCTTTATAAATTATTTATTAGTATTATTATTATTTGGGTCAGATGTGGAATTTCCTTTTGTTCAAAGTTAGATTTTTTGTTACAAAAAGTCAGATTTTTTTTTTTGGGTTTTTACAAAGAAGTTTATATATGTTTGGCAATAATCTTTTTTTTTACGTTAGGTATAACCTAAAGTGTAGAAAATATTTATATAAAATTTATTATATTATTATTTAAAGAGTTCTTATAATTGATAATTAAATTTATATTTTTATAAAATATAAATATATTTTTTATTATCTATATTAATTTTTATTAAAAAAATAAATATTTTTTTATATATAAAAATTTAGTTAAATTCAACACAAATTTCTCATTAAAATTAAGATGCAGTCATAATATTTAAAGATTATTTGTAAGAGATTTATGAGATTGTCTATTAAAAAATTTCATAATAATAGTGAGAATTAAATTTATTTTTTATAGGATATAAGTTTTTTTTATTATATATTATATATTGATAAAAAAAAGTCAGATGATATTTTTTTATTACATAAAAAGGTCAGATGTTTTTTTTTTGGTTACAAAATTTTTAGAAAGGGGTTGGGCTTACCCACGATCTAAGGGCAGGGCGAAGTCTCCCTTCTTCTTAGGCGATACCAATGTTGGGCAAGGCGAGCCGTCTATTACCCTCAGGCGTAAATCTAAGCACCCAAGAGCTAGGATGCCTCCCCAAGCGCTGCGACTAGAACCACAATAAAATGGTACTCTCCAAGATTCGAACACACTTCAAATGATAGTATGTCTCACCCCTTTATCAGTTAAACTCACAGAAAGATGGGTAAAAAGGTAAGATGTTGAATTAACGGAAAGAGCCCAGCTTGAGTTTTTTTTCTTTCTTTCTTTTTTGTTTTTTTTTTCTATTTGTGAGCACCACGGGAGGAGCTACCCCCATGAGATATACTAATGGGCCTGTTGAAAATCCTTCGAGATCAACCCAGGTAAAAGTTAAGGTCCAATTTGCTTTATTTGTTTATAGATTAGGGATAAATATAGATATTGTCTAGGGATTTATTTAGAGAAATGATAAGATGTATAATTATTTAAAATATATTTGATTCCTAAAGAGTATTATATTATTATAGTTTTAGTCACAGTATTTAGAGAGGTATTTTAGCTCTTAGATGTATAAATTTATACTTAAAGGTAATTGACGATTCGCTTTGCCTGCTATTAGTATCGTATAAAAGGAAAGAAAATTTTACTCTAACCCTTTTAAAAAAAATACAAAAAAAAAGGTTAACGATAAATATCATGCTAAAAAAGGTTAGTGATAAATAAAAACATAATACAATGGCATGTTTAAGCTTCATTATTGTGAAGATATTTTAATATAAAATTTAAAAATAAAAAACATGTAAATTTGAGCTGTTCAAATTCAAACCAAGTTTAGGGAGGGGAAATCAATATGCCCATATGCATGTATGATAAAAAGTTTAAGAAGTTATACTACTAAAATAATAAGTATAAAGTAGGTTCTTCAAGCTTTGTGTAATGCTACGACTCACTCATATATATTATCTATCTTACGAGAAATAAGCGTGTCGATCATTGAGAATGAGCACTGAATTTGAACTTGCTAGGCAGCTTGGGCTTTTGGCTATGTTCCTCAGCGTGAAATATAACCAGCTCAAAAACAAGGAGAATCATCCTGGTCTAGGCTATAACACCCTTCTGTCAACTCGTGTGGTTTCGCTTCTCTGATTTGATCTTACACAGGACAACCCGATAATTGTCAACTTCTCATGTACGTGCTTACTGGGCGTTTTAGCTTCAACTTCTTCAAGCCCAGGCTCTACAAGCATCGATGCATTACTGTGGAACAAAAGTTGTTCTGTGTTGATCCCATCTCCTTCAGGAGGTTCGTGGCTATCGTCATTTGGTGTTTCTCTTTACATGAAGGGGTAATCACCATTAACCTTTTCTGTATTCACATTTTTTTTAATTATATAGGTTATAAGTGGGATGGAACCGCAATCTCTCAATTGTAAACAATCTCTCACAACACTAAACCATAAACAGTATTTAAATTTTGGGATTGATACGAATGGTAAGCGATTTGGTATCATTTAAACGATGTCTCGAGTTCGAGTCTTGGCGTATACAGAAAATTCCTGTTGGAAGACTCACCCACCATAACCAGGTACGCGACGCGGGCAAAGCTCTAATAAACCGAGTTTATAAAAAAAAATTTACGGTCTAAACTGCAAGTCACATTGTTCGTGCAATAGAATAGTGCAGTTTCTTACTAATTGTATTATTTAAGACTTTAATATAATAATGCAATGATAATGGTTTGAATCCTTATTTATTGCATAAATTCTGTTTGCTTTGGACACTAGGCTGTTTTTTTGGGTCTTCTATTGTTTTTCTTCCAATTTTGACCAACGAGACAAATTCAAAGCCCCCTGGTCTGCAATTCTAGTTATTATATAACTAAAACAAGATTATGGTTTACTTTTCATTAAATACGAAAAGTATATTAATATAAAAAAATGATAACACTCACACGGATCCTGACATATCTGCAAAGATAATTTTACTTCGCCAACTCTTAACATGGACTCTCGCAGGGTTGAAAAGATCAAATCGGAACAAAGTTGTGGGAGAGATCGTGTGTGCTTATCCGAATTGGCCATTTCTGGGTAATTAGACGAGAGCGGCCAATCCTGCAGCCCCATATTATGCTATATCCAGCAAGAAGGAAAACAGTTACTGTACATGTACTCCTTGCAACTCGTTCAGAGTTGGCCAGTATTTGCAACTGTCAAGTCCATCAAATTCAACCAACAACTTCAAAACGGGGAGATGCTATAAGTAACTATATTATACGGTTTGAAACTTGAAATAGAAAGAATGTAGAGTGAAGGGAAGGGTAATGCCAATTGTGTAAAGGGGCAAAATGGAAAAAGACGTAGGAGGCAACTGTACTTGTCCAGGAAAATGCGCCACAGAACATGTGAAGGCATTTAAGTAGCCAGCTCCTATATTTCCGGCCTCCAAGCTATGTCCAACCATAGAGCATTCGCTCAAATTTATTGGCAGCTATTAATCCTGGAATATGACGTCTTTTGTGTCCCCATCCATATCCACACCCAAGACGAACAACACTTTCATCTCCTCCGTTATATCTGCAGCATGTTAAACCGTTAATGTCGTTTCTTTTTGAGTTTTCCAGGGTAAGGGTTAATTAAAGTGAGAATGAGAGGGGAGGGAGAGAGTAATATAGTGAAGGGGACGCATATATATGAGTGATTAGTGACTTGTCAGGTAGTGGGAATGACGATAATAATTATGTGAGTGAGTAGAAAGAATGCCTGTCGTAAGGGAGGCAGTGATTCAGACAGCCCAAACACTGAAACACACATATCTACCCCCTTCTCTTTCTTTACATTTGCCTATTTCTCTTGTTCATCATTCCCTTCACTTCTGATCCACCACAATACTCGGTAGTCTTAGCTCCTTCCTCATTCTTTCACTTCCCCTTGTGAATATCCTCTCTCTCACTCCTTCTTCAACATCCTTCTCGGTTATAATTGCAGCTCTACAAGATGCGGAGCGTCACGAGCTCTCCCTCCTCCCGAGGCATTGCCGCTATCGTCGGCGTCGGTCCCAAGCTCGGCCGATCAATCGCCCGCAAGTTTGCTCACGAAGGCTACACCGTTGCCATCCTTGCCCGCGACCTAGGCACTCGAATACTCTCTCTCTTTTCTAATTTCTCCTCTCTTTCTCTTCGATTAATGTTTGTGATAAGCGATAGTTGATTACAATGAACGAGCAGGGAGGCTGTCGAGATTTGCGGACGAGATAGCGAGGGAGGAGAAGGCACAGGTATTCGCAATACGAATCGATTGCTCCGATTCGAGAAGCGTGAGAGAGGCATTTGAAGGAGTGCTGTCTCTAGGATTCGTGGAGGTTCTTGTCTATAATGCTTACCAGCCACTTCCTTGGAACCGCACTTCCTTCCATGACATTCGCATCGAGTCTTTTGAGAAATCTCTCGCCGCCTCTTCTGTCGGCGCCTTCCATTGTGCTCAACAGGTATATATCTCTAAACCACCGTCAATTTCCGTACGCCGGAAATTATACGGAAATTATAGTTTAACCAAATTACGATAGATTCCATTACTTTTTTTCTCAAAAAACAATCGGTTTCCAGATCATTAATCGATAAAATAATTATATATAATGTAATAATTCTGGCTTGATGGAATCAATGGAAGGTGCTGCCGGGCATGGTGGAAAGGGGAAGAGGCACAATTCTCTTCACTGGCTGTTCGGCTTCTCTAAACGGCATTGCTGGTTTCTCCGAACTTTGTAAATAAAAGTCCCCTTTCTCATTTTGATTCGTTTGATATTATATGAATTTTATTATTCAGTAAATTAATTTGTTGGGATGGGATATATATGGGAGATGAGACAGGCTGTGGGAAATTCGCTTTGAGGGCACTATCTCAGTGTCTGGCCAAGGAATTTCAACCCCAGGGAATGCACGTAGCGCATGTTATCATCGACGGTGTAGTTGGCCCACCGAGGTTCGATCTCGTTGGTTTATCTTTATGCCTTTTTTTTCTCATCTTTTGCTCATGTGATATACATCCATATTCTATCATATGCCTGATACTTTCCTATTGTTTCACCACAAAGGATAAAGTTATTCGATTCTCTTCCCAGAAAAAGAAATCTCAGAGAGATGCAAATTGGTCATATTATTGCAGGGAACCGGCGGCATTAATGAGAGCGGCCACTGGGGAACAACCCGGTGGAGTAGGGGACGGCCAGATGGACCCAGACGCTCTCGCTCAGACCTACTGGCACTTGCACGTTCAGGACCGTAATGCTTGGACCCAGGAGGTTGACCTCCGTTCATCCACTTCAAGATTCTTCTAGCTACATTCCTTTTCTTCTCAGTTATTTTCGACATGATCGAGTTTTTCTCTTAGTTAATTATATGCTCTTCCTTGATCTCAGTTATACATAGGAGTGAAAAGAGGTCAAGATAGAGAAGTTTTTATCTTTGTGTTTTCTTCTTCTTCGTTTGTTTATATAAAATGTATGCATATAAATATATATTCAGGAAGGTCTTGTTGGAAAGTTGCCATCGATCAGTTCTGAAACGGGACCGGTGAGATATGGCATTATACTCAAACATGATTAGCGCAATTTTGTCGGTAATGGGACGACTTGTAGAGGGAGGAAGTGGGATATAATGGTGTGATGGGTCCAGCCTCGGAAAAGTTAGAAGTGGGGGGAGGGGAGGGATGGGGACGGGGTTGCATGGAGGAAAGAAGGACTTCGTGTTCCAATGTAGGACACACAAACTCTGTGCACTTGCTTCAATCTGGAAAACTTTTTTCGCTTTAAGAACCTGGAAGCTACTTCTGCTCAATCGCATGGAAATGGGAATAAAAATGTTTTCATGGGGGGACAAATGGAGAGTGAGTAGTAGCTTTCAGATAAAGGGAATAGGGTGTGTGACGTGTCAGCTGCGATTGTCGGACGAGCCGTTAAAAACATTGTAGGGTGGAGGGAGGCGCTTCACTGACAAATCAACGACTTTGAATAACGTGAGTGCGGGTTCCACCACAGAGAATGTGAGTGGGTATTATATGATTGGCCGAAGGAGGCTGATGCTTCCATAAACAATTGAGCTTTGCTATTGCTATCATATCAGACCCACCAGTCTCGTCTCAAAAGTTACTATCGTAGCACCGTATCTCGTCTTCATTCTCTTGCCTTATGACCACGCACCCAAACGCTGAGCCCTTGCCACCAAGAATACAATCTTTCACCAGATTTACTGTTTTCCTTGCTCACTGTAAATGCTTTTACTTCTGGGTGCTGACCCAATAATTAGTCATTAGTGTGCATCGGTAAGCAGTGGTTTATACTGTATATTTTAAAGGATAAAAGAGTTTTTTAATAGAAATAGAAATAGAAATAGGCTGAAAATATATTAAAAATTTATTTAGTAAATTAAAAATATGTATAGAATTAAAGTATATTTTTTTATAATTTAGAGTAAAATGATCTAAAATATTTTTTTATAACTTATAAAGGGTTAATGTTATCTAAGAATTTTATAACTTAAAATAGTTTAAAATATTTTACTTCCACTTCTCTTATCTCTTTTTTTAATTTTTTTTATATAACTAAAATGACTAAAAATATTAAAAATAAAAATAATTTATATTATACTAAATAAGAAAAATATTTTATTCTACCTTCCCAATTCTATTTTTATACTATCAAACATGCCCATAGAGTGACTTAGTTCCATGTGCTTTTTGTGGGTCTGGTTTATCTCCAGCGTACAAAGTAGTAGTATGATATTTCTGTGTGTTTGGGTATTCTAGACCAAAAAAAATTCAAGAGAAATTTGATCTGTTTTTTGCGACTTACGAATCTTTACCATGTAAATAGGCACATAATTTGAACACTTCCTTAAAAATATCATTAAAACATTTTGTTGTACTACTTCCGACTCTATTTATAAAGAAGAATAAGTTATAGCAACATATTAATGCTTGAAAATTTTCTCTTATGGATGAATATCTTGCCAATAATATAACTAAATGAAGTTTAAAATATTGTTATTCTCCAAAACATTGAGGGAAGATTTTTATTTTTTATTTTTTTTTAAAAAGGTTGGGCCTTACTCCCCCCAAGTCCCCAACTCAAGGTTTATGTACTTCAAGGTTTTCCTTCTTACTTCCCCCGAACTAAGATAACTTTTTTCCCAAAAATAAAATATAAACAAACTGGCCCCTAGTTTGATTTAGTTTATTTTTGGCTTTTTGCACAAAACTGAACCTTTGAACACCCATACTTTAGAGTTGAAATAATGAAACAGTTTTAACTAAAATGCAAAATAACGAGAAGCAGCAAGCCAGCCACATGGTTTAACCAAGACAACCGTAAACCAACATCCGGATTAGCAGACTTCCTGTGTAAAGCTCCCAGTATTGAAGCTTTGTCTCAGGACGGCCTGCGGCTAAGACCGAAAGACTTGGAAATATACTCACATGATCATGCATCTGGGATCACTTCAACAATCGGTTCAGTATAACGGAGCAACTGATTCTTGTAGCGATAAAAGAAACCAATTCAGCTGGAGATGATTCTATATATAACTTCTAAATATGGAAGCAGCTGTTGGCCAAAAAGGAAAAATGGAAGCAGTTGACAAGTCCATAGATCTGACACCAGAAAATAAACGAACGCTTATATTCACCTATTATATATCGATCAAATCATGCGACCATGAAAGTTGTGTTTTACAATATAATAGAGCGAGACCTGTGCATTTGCATAGAAATCGAGTTCAAAATGAGCTATATTATTTATGACTAGTGAATAATGCAACTTCCTATACTTTATATCTTAAGATATTGCATTGATGTGAGCTTTAGTCTCAATCTTGACAGAGGTAAATAGATGACTGATGAGACTAATACTTCTTATATTCATTTATATCATTTTACGTTATTTTATAGAGTATTTGAGCTTTTTAATTGTATATCATCTTATTATATTGAATCCTAAGTCTATATATGTAATTTTGTGCTTAAAATAGTATTTTGGTTATTTATTTGTACTTTATAATTTTGATTTATTTCTACAATATTTAGTATTACAAATGCATGATCTTGATTGTAGGAAATTGGATATTAATTGATGTTGAAGAGAATTTAAAAAATGCTAAAAAATAACTTAAGGAAAAGCTATCAAATAACAGAAAAAAATATATTAAGAAAAACCCCAAATTAATGTCAAAAAATAACCTAGAGACAATTACATTTTCATCAAATCAATTCCCTTTAGCAGTAACCAACGAGCCCTTGGTTACGACAAACAGAAACAAAATCTATAGACTCGTGTTTTGAGTTGATTTTTATTTTAGATCTAGATCTAACCTTAACTCTCTCACTTGGGCTAACTTCCTACCTTAATTTTCAGTCTAAACCCTTAAGATTCAGTCACAAATTCACTCATTCATGATTCATTGACTCCCTACACAATTCCTAACTCTAGTGCACACATTCTCTCATCTCCTTCACCATTATATTCCATCTTCTTCCATTTCCTTCCATGACTTTTGCACTTTGTGAGAAGGTGGTGACAACACCTACTTTGATGCGTGACTAGAGAGCTTTTCTCTTGAGGATGGAGGTTAGGACTTGAGTCATAGAGCTACAAAGAGGAGTTTTAGTATTCAATTCATAGTTTCAGCTTATATTTACTTTCTCCTAGATTAGGATGAGACATTTATATTTAGATTTGTAGTTTCTTTATAAGATTGTCTATTTTAGTTAAACCCATTGCAATGAAGATTGATTTAGAGCTTTTGGTTAAATTTATGATTATAAATATAATTATTCCTTCTCTTGGTGCTATGTTGATTTCCATTATAATATGTCTATGTTGTGAGTTGAGATTACTTTTGCATATAAAATGGATCAGTGTTAAAGCCTTGCATTAATTCATTAAAAAGGAATTAGCTTCATTGAATTAATCTCATGGCAATTAATCAACTCTCATATTTATTGAAACTATGATAGCTCAAGCCCATTCTCAAAAAGTCTTTCTCTTCTGCATTTTCAAACATATTTCCATCCATTCCACTTATTTATATAAAAGCCTAAAACTACATATTTTTATTGTATTATTGTTAATTGTTTTTAAATGAATTCTCAAAACCCCCTATTTTAGTTTCTTAGAATAGTCAATAATGCTCTAGTGAAACCATTCGGAGTTATACCACTATAGTACTTTTCTCTTAGTAAATTTATGATCTTTACCCCAAGCCCTACTACAAGGACACAGTCGAATCAATCACCTTATAAACTACAAGTTCTTGAAGGAAATGGGCGTGGTGACCTGTCGGCATGTTCTGCATTCAAATGCTTTGAGAGCTGTATCTCAGGTTTGTGTAGGCAAGACTAGTAGCTCAGGAAGCCCGACTTCGTGATCTGGGTGAGTCGTTTTCATCAACAAAAGACCTCAAAGGTGGGAATTCATGCTTCATTTCTTCTGACAATTCACTTGAGACTGATGAGAACTTTGGGGATGATCTGCATATAAGGAATGTACTGGAAGTTGATCGCAGTTAACAGATTCATCACCTCCTCTTGTAGATCTGAATGTTACTGAAGATGCATTTTGCTTCCTAGTTACTTGTCTTGAATCTTGATGAAGTGGTCTCCTGAGGATGGCAGTAAGAGATTGCTCTTCGATGTCCATCAAGTTGCCTCACCTTTCCCATATCATAGGTACATGATCTTCTCAGTTTTGATGTTTGATATGATGGTTTCACAATGGCTATAGAAACCTAATAATCATCGACCATCAAATATAAGTAACACAAGTTACCAATAATACGGACGGCTAAAACATGGTAACACAAGCTCCTTCACTTACATCCATTTGCGCTACATTTTCTCTTCTTTTGTCTCATTGCTCTAACAAGCCTTGCCTCTGCATCACGTCGGTGCTTCTCAGAAAGCACTTTGACTCTTTCAGCTTCATTTTTCCATCTCTAAGGGGAGGAAGAATAATACTAGTACTAAACGAAGGACTCAAAATAAAACACCAAAAATTTAGTGACTGAATACCTGTCTGTATGTTTTCAATTTATAGAGATTACGGCCCTTAACAAGCAAAGGAAAAAAGGTGGAGCCAATTTTTTAACCCCGTTACTCCATATGACCTCAACCTGCAGGACCCAAACGTAGAATAGAATAGAATAAGGAGTCACAATGGGGAAGCAAAAGTTAAATCTTGAGGAACCTAAAATCAACTGCGGAGAGTTTCTCACTGAGAGCTTTTAAGAATCTTGATCCAAAAGACGTCTTAGCACATTTATTCCAAAATTACATGCAACTTTGCAATTATTTTTGCTATTGTTAAGAAGCTAAATTATAAAAAATCATCACATTTGGGAGGCACTAGGTATATGTCACCTTCATCCTGCTATCTTGGATGTTAGGAGGCATATGAGACACAATTTAGAGACACCAACATCTAATATGCTTAATTGCATCTAAGATACTAGGAAGCATTAGCGAATTTGAGAAATATCTCATTCTATTGAAGAACGCCCCCGCCCCGGGGAGGGGGGGGTTGTTCTCAAATCCAAAGTTCTAGAATTTTTATACAACACTAATACTTACTGTATCATTTCTTTGAGAACTTTTGATTGTCACCAAACATGACAATCTCAAATATATCATACCCGAGCATCTGAGTGTAAGATCATAGTGTATCAAACACCTTTACGGACATAAAAAGATAAAAAGGACAAATTAATGGTGCAAACTGCAATGCAATAACCTGACTTTTATCTTTCGTTGTATATTTGATTCGATGGGGTCTTGGGCAATTTGAGAGAGACTAAGTTATATTTCAAGTCAACGAAGCAATAGCACTGCTGGCAGAAAATAAGCTCTACCACAAAGCAAAAAATCAATTACTACCCGAAGTATTAAAAGTGTAAATATAGCCACATTTTTATAGTGCTTTAATAAAGTCTAAGCCTTACTGTGAAGGTATGTTGCTGCTTTGTTGCACCATAGCTTTCCTTAGCTATCCTTCCAGCAACAGTTCTCTTTCGTACATGTCTTCCTCAATTACTCGCTTTATCAAACCTGTGGAAATTATACCACTGACTTTAGAAATAATAACAATGGTCTAAAAGAAAATCTTCATATCAAACATGATGAAATAAGAAGAGTTATGAGAGTAGTACTTTTCATAAGCCTTCTGTCTGAACAGGACAAGATCTCCCTTGCATACATCCCCTACGAAGAGCGAGCAGGCTACTAATCATATAAAGAATATTACCATAAAATTAGATGAAAATATAAACGCAAAACAATTTACCAGTACAATTAATAATAAAGGATAATCTCGGATAAAGTGTATACCCACGTCCATCTTTGGTCCTGAAATATCAAAATAGACACTAAATAATACTACATTGAAAGGTAAATATCTTAAGTTTAGGAATTGCTTTTCTTCAAATAGCAAGTCTTATGAGAATTTATAAAACTAAAGTCCTATCTTCTTTGGTAAGAATCAAAATCTTGAGCTCTTATTTTCGGAAAAAAAATTCCAATTATTAGTATGAAGAGTGAGGTGGTCAAAGGCAAAGGTTTCATTTGAGGTGCTAGACCTATAAAACACCCGAGACAAAAGGTGCAAAAAAGACAGTCGACTAAATGAAGCAAGGTGCAGAGTAGCACTAGTAGTAGCAGTAATGTACAGAGTATGGATATGTAAATATAAATTGAAATAACCTTCATACATATAAATGTTAATCATAAGCTATCAACAAACAATAAAATACAATAAATTTACAAAAAGAACAATGAGCATGTCCAACACATTTCAAAACACACGTATCAAACACTTGTGACACTTGAAACACTACCTGATGCATTAAATTATCATATCTAGCAAAGTCAATGCTTCTCGGCCAAAACAACGTCATCAGAACCAAAGTATAGAACATATAAATTTTGGTAACTCAAGTATGCTTTATAAGCGGCGTGTATGTCCACAGTCCACAATTTCCCCTGCTAGCTGGAAGGGATTAAACATATGCATGGCTTTTGCGAGGCCAGCATTTACCACTCCACCTTGAAACTTAAAAGCCATGATTACGACCACAGCTTCGACATTGAATATAAGAAAAAGGCATTACAAACTATCAGCAGAGATAAATGTATTTAGGCGTCACAACTGGTGGCTACGGAAATTGTTAGCGAAATATCGAATCACCATACGGCTCAAACTTGCCAGAAAAAGATTACATCTAATGCTCTCTTATTCTCTCAATACAAACATCTCTGTTCCCTGCCAGCCTGAGGCCATTTTTACGCAGATGTGCTTTGCATTCTTTTAGTTTCAGAGATTTTAAATCACTCCCTTCTGGAAAAGAAAAGATGTAAAACAGAAAGAGATTCAATGATCAATAATCATTACTCAAAGAAAAAGCAGTAGAATATTCTTCACTGTTCATAAACAAATGGATACAAGGATCGTTAATCATTTTAAGCACGAGAAGTAAAGAATTCTAGGAATTCATGTAACTGAAAACTGATATGGTAGCAGGCAGGACTGAGATATACAAAAAGCCTCAGAATAACCTTGAAGAAGGGCAAAAACTTTGTTGGAGGGGGACTCACCATCACTGTCGTCAGAATTTTCATTATCGTTATCCAAAGATTGTCCCTCCTCCTCCTCGTCAGTGTAGTCGTGGTCATCGCCGATTGAGCCTTCCGTGTCGTGATCATCCATTCCTTCGGAAGAGGGGGAAGATAGAAAAATGATGGCGCGCTTCCCTCTGGTGTCAACCATATTTAAATGTGATGAGAATCAGACCATCGGAAAGGGTCTGGCCGGAAGAAGAAAGATCAATGAAAAGGGAACATTTGTTCCTGTGGTATTGAAAGCAGGCACAACTTCTTCCCACTGGATCTGGGCTACAGTTTTTTTGGGCCTGAAGGTCTGACAGCATAAGAGAAAGATTGATTTCACTCTACCCCACCTTTTCCCAAAAACTTTTATAACAAAAACAAAAGACTTGGGGGTCCATTCGGTGAGCATGGATTAATGCCTAAACAGTTTTAATTTTAATATGTAATACACTAAACAGTTTTAATTTTAATATGTAATACATAGTATTTTTTTTTATAAAATTAAATCCTAACTGATATTTTAAAATTATAATAATCGATATCATAAAGCATACCAAACATCTATTTCCTTTCTCTTGTTTATTTAATATCAATTTAGTTTTCAAACAAGCCAATGTTTATACTTCATTAACATGAATTGAAAAACGGAGCCTTGTGAATGAATCCCGATCAGCTAGCTTCTCAACCAAAGGAATATTATTTTACGGGCACGTGACCACCATTGGTGGATTAAGAGCGAGCAACTTTCCATATTCAAATACTACACCAACTCCCATACTAGAGAGCTAAATCCAAGTGCTAACGAACACGGTGTCAACAATGCTTCATAGGGATCTCAAATGAACAAGCAACTTCATTGAACTTGCTCGCTGGAACCTCAAACGGCAACGCTATTTTTATACGGAGACTTGTCTCCTTCACGTTACGTATCAGTCTTACTCACGGCACCTCATATCATAAATGAAAATGAGATAACGATTTAAATAGACACATGCATAAGATTAATTTGGAAGAAACGTTTTTCCCCAGATATTGAATTTCAGAGAAGCCATGGATAACGAGAGACAGCTGGAAGAAAGCACAGGAGCTGTGCTGGAGGCCGTAGCAGCAGAACTAGCTAGGACGAAGCTAGAGCTTCATAGCTCTAAGGAGAATGCAATGCAATCATGGCTTGACTCTAGGCCTCTCATTGATGAACTAGAGATGCAGAAATCCAACCTTGCAGATGCTAAAAAAAGGTTAGAAGATATCAGCGTCATTCCAGATTTGGAATCTCAGCTGGAGATTATCAACATGAACATCAGATCCAAAAGAGAATACCGATTTAAGGCAGAAACCATGAGTGATGAAATCAATCACACTTTGGATCGAACACGCCATGAATTGGAGACGCTTGAGTTCGACATAAAGAAAGAAAGGCAAGCACAAGTGAAACTCACGCAGATTCTGCAGTTAAGGAGGCTGAAACTTCAGACCTTGCAGCTCATGGTTCAAGCTACACTGCTCGACTCAGATGCCCGGGAAAAATCTGCTGATGAAGCCCTTCATCGGATTAAACAATTCGAAGTTCACACTGCAGAAGTACAACTAACACATCAAGAGTACTCAGCCATAACAAGAGCGGCTGAAGAAAGGTTTTCACAGGCAAATCAGAATGTTTCTGCTTCCGTGGCGAAGAAGGTCGCAGCTGAGGCTAGACGGGATTCAGCATTATCAAGATTGAATAAGTTGTACCCCGGCAGATCATCGAAAATGAACAGAAGAAATAAAACAGGGCAATGGGAGGCAGAAACGGATTTTGAGAAAAATGATTCAAGCGAAAACGTGGTGGCAGTAGCCAACAAGACAGGTGCTTCACCAATAGCCAAGACTAAGTCTGAGGTGAAGAAATCACAACAATTGAGAAGATCAGGAAGTAATACCAAAAAGCAAGAAAAGCCATCCATATTGCACCAGATTAAAGGATGTTTTGGACTGAAGATAAGAAAATTGCAGGGATGATATGAATATGAATATATAAAGCAACCCTAGACAGTAATAAACCTCCGTTTTCCTTTCTCTATGCCAATCGCAATATGCCTCATTTAAATATTATCAAAACTGAGAATTACCCCAGAACAAAATCGATAAAAGTTCAGGGTCACTGATTAATGTTCTGTCTCTAAATTAGTCTCTGATGTTGGATTAACACGTGGCTAAAAATTTTTGCAGGGTATCCTAACGGTAACAAGAAAAAAAAAACACCAGCTTCCAAAACTGACGATTTTGAAATAGGCCTTATTACAATGTACAACACGAATTTATTTAACTAGCATTAGCAAGTGACAATTCCAATAAAGTCACCACATCAAAATCCCTATGAAAGCAAGAGGGCGAGCAGGATGTTTGCTAATATATGCATTCTAATTTATTTATCTACATGCTCGATTTGGACTCCATTCTAATGTCAAGAGAAACATGTATGCTTTATAAAAAGTATCTTACAGAACTTCTGTTACTGCTGAAGAGCTCTATGTAATATTACATAAAAACTGCTTCTATCCTCGTGCAGCATGACTTCCAGACTGAAGAAGCCCTTGTACTTTCGTTGAGGCAAATGGGCATCAATGAGGGAGAAACTCAGGGAAAGAAACTTACTAGGCAATAGCTGCAACTCATCACCTACAAGAGTGTCCAGGTAAACTATATTACAGCGATGGATCCAAGTCTCTGAAATAGTGAATGAAACTTCCCTAAGTGCAGTTATTTAGGAATACCATTCTTACTGTTGCCATTTTGACATAGCCAGAGACAATCATGGAAGGGATTGGATTATGTGTCTTGCAGTCTGAGTACGTAGAGTAAAGACAAAGTGCTCGGGTTTTGCAAGGAAGGAATCACCTTGAGACCAATGTTAAGTCAAAAGTTTCACTGCAGCTTCTGTCTATCTGCAGAGAGGAAAAACCATGCATGAACATTTATGAGTAAGCCATGTGCAGCTTGGGACCAACGGATCAAAAACAGGATGGATCCTTTGACACAAATATTCAGGACAAGTAACTTCGGAAGTAATGTAGAAATCCCAACCTAGTCACCTATCGTTGGCCTTCCCTTTTGCAAGTTGCACACTGATAGTTGGCAACTGATCAGATAAATATACACATTGCCCTCTGGGACTAAGGGGTCTGTCCTATAAACATTAAAAAACAGTAATAAATAATTGCTACTAAACAGCTTTGTTTTAACAATATAAAGAGTTACAGTATTTATATTTACCATCAAATTTACTACATCAAGCTGTTGTGCATTTTTCAAGAACCGATGTACAAGTAAAGCTGAAGCAGTTGACCGCTCTGCTGGATTTCTCTTAAAGCAGCACCTCAGGAAGTCTTTACCTTCCGGTGACAATGTTTCAGGTATAGGAGGGGTATCGTTCATAACCTTAAACATAGCCGCAGCCTGCAAAAATACAATTTGAAGTTAATCAATGAAGGGTTTTTAGATGCCATATCTCAGCTAAATTTACAATCTGTACTCTAAACAAAGTTGCATAAAGATGCTTCAGGCTGGAGGGAGCAACAAAGCTTATCCAAACAAGAACAAAAATGAAGTATCATTCCCCATTATCAGACTTCAGCAATCTGAATAAGCAGAAAGTGCTCAATTTTACCAATCCCATCAACGATAATGGAGGCTTAGTACTAGCGTGAAAACTGATTAAGAACATAAACTTTCTGCAGGTGCTTACTCCTTCGTATTCACTCCAAGGAGGCTTCCCCGTGAGCATTTCTATGATTGTGCAACCCAAACTCCAAATGTCAACAGCTAAAGCTAGATCAGAGCTGTTGTCTTTTTGCATCACTGCCAGCATAAGCTGTAGGAGAAACAAGCGTCAATAAGAAATCTTATAGGATATCACAGGGTAATGTACAATAAGAATATGGTATACCTCAGGAGCCATCCAGTATGGACTTCCCTTCAAAGAAAGATCAGCCGCATGTCCAGTAAGCTGTGGAAGATAAAAGATCCTAAGTTATTACAATCAATCTAATGAATAAATCAAAAAAAGTGATAAATTTGCAGATTTCAACCATAGGACAAAGACTGGGGACTCAAAAGTCTATATTCAGAGGGAAAATTTTAGTAACTCACGTGCTTGGCCATCCCAAAGTCAGCAAGCTTAACAACCCCAGTAGAATCAACAAGCAAGTTAGCCCCTTTGATGTCCCTATACAATTCCAGCAAAGATATTCATTTTCCATCCAATAAAATTTGCAGCAATATCTTAGGATTTCATGTAGTAGATGGCTCTAGATCTCATGCTATGCAGCATACCAACCATATGACTGTACCTATGAATTGTTTTTTTGCTATGCAAGTAAGCCAAGCCTGAAAGAATATGACGAGTAAAATTTCGCACAACAGATTCTGTTATGGCACCACAATGTTCTCGGACATATTTATTTATTGATCCAGGATGAACGTATTCCAGATAAATATAAAACCGGTCTTCAACCTTCAAGATAAAACACAAAGTCACCAAAGTTAGCTTTTATGGTTGTTCTATAAATATATAATTAGTCACGTGCTCTCCTAATCATGAACAAGGAGATTGCTTACGATTTCACTGCCATAATACTGCACAATGTTTGTATGTTTCAGCTGGCGAAGAACTTTGATTTCCTGAGGAGAGAGATATATTAGCAAGAAGGAGCTTGAGGAATCAGAAAGCTATAAACCTCTATTTGTGTAAATGGTGATGGTAGAAGACTAAAATAACATTTCTTCATAATTAGTTTAGGGAGGATACAATATATAAGTAAATCCATAGTGAGCTTGGGCAACCTCAAAATAAAATGCACAGGTCATGAAATTGAGGAATCATCAACACAAGATGTATAACATCTGACCAAGCAAACTAGAGTGAATACAAATAGGTAACATGGAGAATTATACTGAGAAACCAAGGATTATATCAGGTTAAACTGTCTTGGTCCCAGCAATTTCCTCGTACAAACAATTTAGACAGCACAACTACCATGAAATTGACAAATGGCATAGTGCCGCTTCTACTTCTTCAATGAAGTACCATATTTCTGATAACAAGAAAATATTAATCTCTACCAGTGTGAAGAAAGACAGCATATTGATACGCTTCATACTTGCACAATTGACAAGAAGATAGTAATGGACAACCTGCTCTAACTGTTTTATACACTCGGCGGATTTGGGGTCATCAGGAAATATTTCTACTTCCTTCATCGCACATAATGCTCCAGTTTCTCTGTCACAAAACAAATAAAAACTGTTTCAGTACCTAGCAAGGAATAGAAGGGAAAAGCTTAATATGCTTAAGAAACTTAATGTACCTATTGGTAGCAACATAAACACTTCCAAAAGTACCACGCCCAATTAGTTTCCCTTTCTGCCATTGGCTTTTCATTGAAGAAGACTCTAATTTGGGCCGAGTTGGGGATAATTTAGGAGATGGGGAAAGCAAGGGTGCCCCAGGAGGCAATGGTAAGGGGTGAACACAGAGAGAGGGGGCACTGAAATCACGACGTGCTACTGAAGTCTTGAGAGATAATCTGGGACGTACCGGTGAGGAAGCTCCACTTCGGCTTTTGAGATTTTGGTTAGGACTTTTCCCACGTGGACTGTGATGAGGAGAAGTATCAGCGGATAATGCAGTCAAGTCAAAGAATGCAGGAGGAGTCGTCCCTGATGATGCATCAGATGTGACCATCTCTGGTGCCGACCAATATTGATTTGGCAGGGGACACACATACTGGTATTGAACGAAATCACTATTTCTTCCATTGTTCGGGCTCACCAAGGGACTAACTGGAGCACTCCAAGTTGAGACGCTGATGCGGAAGTTATCTCGATTACCTTCCCTACCACTTAGATCCTGACGCACCGCCCTTGCTGACCCTGTTTCATCCTGCCCCTTATTCTTTCCTACGACTGGGCTAGCAAATACACTGGGACATAATTGGGCCAAATGTTAATAAACTCTTGTTAGTGTTAGCAAATGTGGCAAGCGGACAACCATTGGATTCAGTGAGGTAATAAGGCATGTTTATAATTAAACGTTTCCATGAATCCATAACGCAATCTTAAAAGAGTAGTACTATCATGGTGTGCGATCATTACCAAAAAAGTGTTGCCTATCCGCGAAGATATTTCAGTTATTAAGAGAGTAGCGAAAAAGACATGAATTCAAATAGGCTTCATTAAAAATAAAAAACAAAAACAAAAAGAAAGATGAGAACTTTTCAAATACAAATGTTGTGAGAATGAAAGGACCAAGTGTCAAATATTACCTCCGAATTCGGAAAACAGAGGAGACGCCGACCATCACGCCATCAGCTCGATCGCGCTCCACCCCTTTGGCGGCGCTGCTGGGTCCTGGCACATCTTTCGGGGAAGGTAAAGGGCAATCGGCGTCTCTCTGACGAGAAAGCGCAGAGTCCGGCAAGGGCAAGGGTTGAGGCGCGACGGAGGGGGAAAAGGAAGAGGTTGTATTGGAACGACTAAACTGGAGATCAAAGGGGGTCGGGAAATGAACCAAAGGCACAATGACGTCATCATAGGAATCATGCCCCTTGGGAGGGGACTTGCCATCGATGTCGGCTATAGGTCGGAGCTTCTTGGAGCGGCTAGTCTTTTTGCCGGTACCAAAAGGCCAAACGCCACCTGAAACGCGGGTGGCATCGGCGGACTTCTTATGATGGTCAACGTCGGAGGTGGAAAAAGAAGAAGACGCAGAGGAGGATTTGGGACCACGAGAATGGGAAAGGGAAAGGGTAGGTAACCAACGCATGGCAATCCAATAAAAGAGAACGAGATCATTGTAGCAGAGGAGGAATGTAGAGATCCGCAGGTCGCAGAGAAGTAGTGTGGAGAACGAGAAGAATAGCCATTTGCGAAAGCGAAAGGATAAGAACCAGGGAGGATGATTAGATTATGGCGTATGAATATAATCGACAGGTTTAGAGGGAGGGAGAGGGAGGGAGAAGAAAGAATGAGTTTGTTGGGATGTTTCTCCTTCTTGCTCTTCCTCTGTTTCTGTGTCTGGAAGAGCAACCAGAACGCGGTTTACAACGTACTGACCCCACGCCAAACGGGAGAGAAGACTCCATTTTGAGAGGTCCATATCTTCTCTCTCCTCCATCCCCATGTCAACCTAGTATGACCATTTGACGGGAAGAAGATGTCACCTTCTCATTTTCCTTTATTTTATTTTATATTTTTTTATTCCCGCTAGAAATTTATCTTGAAATTCTGTTATTAATCCCGCTATTTTAGGTGCAGCATTTATTCTCCCGCTAATGCCTATCTACCTACCCAGCAACCCCCTCCCTAATCAGGAAGCGATCAAATTATATAATTATTTCATAAATATGTGTTACCATAGAATTATGGAAGATTTAGAAAAATAGACTTATAATAAATAAGTTAAAATATATAAAAAAAATTGAATTTTAATTCACATGCACAGTATCTTCTTAAATTTTAAAAATTTAAATTAACAACTATAATATTTTATATTTTGATTATCAAATTTTTATTATAAAAATTATTATTAAAATTAATAATTTTTACCATATGATAATTTTTATATTTTACTATATTTTATGTCATTCAAAAAATAATATTTAATACTTTATATATAATTTAATTTTTTTAAAATATTTAAATAACACTTGACAATTAATATATCATTTAAAATTTTTTTTAAATATTTAAAAAATATAAAATACTTAAAAAGTATTAAAAATATTTATTTAACCATGTAATGTTTAAATAAAAAAATATAAACTATTTAAAATTATATATAAATTATGAAAATATTATTTTTTAAATATTATGATATATAATAAAAATATAAAAATAATGACACAGAAAATTTATTAACTTCAACAAAAATTTTAATAATAATAGTTTGATAATAAAAATATAAAATATTATATTTTTTAATTTAAATATTTAAAGGTTATTGAGGTTATGTACAACTAAATTGAATTTTAAGAGAGTTTTGTACAATTAAACCTAATAAATAATATTTATTATGAATGATTTTAAAAGTTATAATTATTTAGAATGGATAAATAGTAAAGTACAAATTTAAAATGATTAAATCATCCCTTGCTAAAACTCCATATATTTCCTCCCACATTTTAGTTTTAAAACTAATATAAAATTTTAATAAAAAATAAATAAAATTTATGTTAATGATTATAACTTACATAAATATGAATTGAAAAAAATAACACAAGTATTATTCAATTTTATAAAAATTATATTTTTTAAAAAAATTGACAAAAACCTTAATTGAAAATAAAAATTACATACCTTTAAGAAAAGTTGAGATATTTTATAATTTATTATATATGTTAAAGAAAATTTATACATATAACAAAATTTAAAAAAAAAATCGCAGTTTTAGACCAAGAAATTCGTATAGTTTATTATTATTTTAGAATAAATTCGTGAGTAGTAAAATAAAAAAAATCTACGTAATGTTAATATAGTTTGTTAAAATATAAATAATTTAATACATTATAATGTTAAAAAAGTGTTTAGTTTTTTATTGGTGAATAGAGTTTATCTTATATAATATGATATAGAGTAGGGGGAAAACCTAATAAAATAGATGGATAAATATTTATGTTAATAATTAAATGATACATTTAAGACATTATTATGTGAATGGTAAAAAATAAAGTTGAAAAAAAAAAATCTTTACATGGATGATTTCAATATTTTAATTTTAGTAAAAATAAAATTTATATTAGTTTTAAAATAGAACGTGTGAAATAATATAGGTTTAAAAATTTATATTAATTTTAAAAATAAAATGTGAAGAGTTTAGTAATAGGCAATTAGTAATTATAATTTTTTTATTTTAATATTTAGTCATTATTAATAATTTTAATTTTTATAGTCATTCCCAATAAATATCATTTATGGTAGATTATTTATTCCAATTCTTGATATAATTATTATAAATCGCCCTATCTATATATTGTGTACATTATATGCTTCACAGATTAATATGCAATATAATAATGAAAACCTGCCTAATAATTAGATATATATTGCTCACTTTTCCTAATTGAGCTGCTATTTTGATTACTTTTCGGGGTCATTTTTTATTTGTTCATGGGTCTGACGGACTAGATCAGTTGTCACAAGACGGGATTGGGATATCTGGAGAAAAAAAAATTGATTGAACTCAATATTATTTTATTATAATTTTAATTATAATATTTAAAAAATATTTTATTTTTTAAATATTTAAATTTATATTTAAAATAATAAGCTAATATTAAGAAAGTCATGTCATTTTGCGCCTTTTATATATCTAGAGTTTGACCAATTCTGCTGTCTATGTCGAATTACATGAATCCATCTATCGCTTTCAACAGTCGCATAATTATGCGTTCAATGAAAGAGTAAAAGAAAAATGGGTCCGATATAACAATTCGATCGAAAGTCATTCAACAAAAGAATTTTTAACCCTAAAATCACAGCGAATTTTTTTATCTTAAATAATATTAATATTAAATAAAATAAATTATTTATTATCTTAAATATACATCTATGTATTTAAAAATTAAAATAACTCTTTAAAATTATAATAAAATAATATTTTTTAAAATTTAAATATATTTTAAATAATGGCTTTTCTCACCTCGAGCAATTCAATATTTCAATGACAACGCGAGTCCAATTTCCCGCGTCTCTCCATTTTATACACCAAACTGATTTGGGCCTAGATGATTCATCTGGGCCTTCAAGCCCGCCTGAAGTGGGCCTACATAAAGCACTGCAGACAATGGGTTGGCCGTGCTGGATGGCAAGCAGCTCACTCTGCTAAAACTCTCAGAACTTCACTACTCGACATGCTGTATGTGTAGAGAGAGAGAGAGAGAGTTTAGAAAAACGTAGGTGACTTGTCTTGTTTCCTTCGAACACATTAATGACAACCTCCTCCTTTTCGAGTGCTTCTTCATCCCACTTTTTATTAACTTAAATCAAATTCCCATGTTCACTCTTTCCTCTTCATTTTCCTTCCCTCCTCCTCCTAACTAGCTCTATGCAAAATTTGATACGTTTGGCATTTCCTTACGAAGAGAGGGTGAAGGAGTGGGTGGGAAGCGAGAGAAGAGAGGATTTGGTGGGACGGACAAGAGAGAGAGAGAGAGAGAGAGGGTACCAGTGGAAGAGAGTCGTTAATGATGGCATCAGAATATTCAAGGCATTCATTTTAATAAATGAATAATAATAAGGAGGAAAAAATGTAGGAGGTACCTCGGTATTGATTCCATGTTGTCAAATCCATGCACGTGACGGGGTGTTCCTAAGTTGAACGAGAGAGAGAGAGAGAAGGAAGCAGGGACAAAAAGCACAAGGCAAAAGGATGGAAGCCCCCAGAAGATTTGCATGTCTCCCTTTCGCTGCCTTGTGAATGCACCTTCTGCCTCCTCACCTGCTCCTTTTTCTTCCCTCTTTACTCAAGTGCCCACATAATAATATATTCACAATCTCTCTCTTATCTTTACCGATATAAATATTAAAAAAAATAATTATTCTTTTTATCATAAATAAATATAATATATATTAAACTAATTTAATTACATTATAATTAATTATTATATTTTTTAAAATATTTTAATTATTTTTTATATTTTTTTATTTAATTATTATTGATAAAATAATAATATAGATAATTTTAAAAAAATAATAAATATAAAAAATAAATATTATATTTAAATTTAATAACAACTCGATAATTAAATAATATTTTAACTGATGGGTATTTATAACTGATGGGTATTTATTTTTTTGCCACGTAATATATTAGTATTTAATATTTAAAATTAAAATAATTTTTTTATTTAATTGTTATTTATCATAATAAGTGTGTGTGTGTATAAATACAGGGGCACTGGAGTGAGGAGAGAAGGGGGGCTGACAAATGGTGTGTTTGGATTAGCTTTTGGAGAATAGATTTTAGGAAGAATAGATTCTGGAGAATATATTTTGGGAAGAATAGATTATGAGAAAAAGTGATTTTAAAAATTGGAGATGTTTGGATGATTAGTAGCAGAATCGCTTTTCCATATACAATTTACTAAAAAAGACATAAACTAATATGATAATTATATAAAGAATAAATTTGATTTTAAATTTTTTTATTTTATTTGAGTAAAATAAAAAATTACAATATTCACTTAAATTTTAATTTTTTTTACTGAAAATTTTATTAAGATTAACTATATATATTAGAATATGGTAATTTTTATTAATAAATTTATCTTTTTTTTTAAATTTTAAAATTAGATTTCTCAAATGGATTTATGTAAACCCTCCAGTGGGTTTATACCCTCCAGTGGGTTTATACAAAAAAGCTGCTCTAGCATGAATTCTTTTAAAACCATGGTTTGAAGACTCAAACTATGGTTTACGTACACAATTAATTTTAAAAAAAATAGTGTTTGATCTTTATTTTTTTAAATCATGATTTTTTTCATAATCTATTCCTATAATCGATTGCCAAACACACATAAAAGGACGAAAACGATGATACCGAGGGGAATATAATAAATGAGATGAATCCCTCTGTACGCAATTGCCCACCAACACACTGAGTCTCTCTGCGCGGCTCTCATTTGGTCCCTGCTCCTGCACTCCCTCCCCTCCCCCACCCCTCTTTTTCTCTTTCATCATTTCTTCTCATCACTCTCCTTTATAATCCCATCTTTCCCCATTTTCACAACATACTATCACCATTCATTAATATTACGTTGCTCATTCTGCTACTTTTCTTCCTGTAAAACAAAAAAAAAAACGGCTTCGGTTGGCCTACACAAAATAAATGAATGCTTCAGAGACGCGGTGGGAGTGTGTGTAGTTCAGTTGATGATGGACCGCTACTCAACCCCACACAAGGGAAAACTTGGTAACAATGGAAAAAAATTTATCTGATCATGATGTGAAGTCGGGTAAGTTGATCACATAATTTCATTGTGCTTTTATTAGAAAGAACTTCATGGCGCACACTGGCTTTGTTTAATCATAGAACCAGCTTATAGGTTATTTAAGTAGGGCTATATATAAGGGTAGGGATCTGGATTCTCTACGAGACTAGAGAGACTTGGCCAGTTGACTGCGTATGGGTGAACTCGTTTGACTTTGACAACATCATATCCTAGGGTAGGAAGGTTATATAGAGTAATATTGCATTTGCCCCGGTCAACTAATTAGGTTTCCTAAAAAGAGTAGACTGATGAACAAAGATGCACGTGGCATGGAATCAAAGGTGCTGACGTGTGACCGCTTCAAGGATGAAACTTTAAGCCTAGGAAACCTAAACACCAATTAATTAAACCCTCCTTTATGGCTAAGTAATATATATATATATATATACACATATATATGCTTCTGCTCCTCTCTGTTCTCACCCAAATGACACTCTCGCCCTCTTTTGTTTTCATTATTACCATTTTCATGCGCCTTCTTCAATTCCTCGCTCCATTCATATATATATATATATATATATAGATATAGATAGATACCAGCTTCTCGTAAGTAAAACGCGGTACTGAACAAGCTTACGCGCTCTAATTACAAGGAGAGTAAAGGCTAAAGATTTGTTTCCCTATCATGTGTGACAAGCAAAAACAGGGACGTGTGGCATGACAAGATGAAATAAATAAATAAATAATGAAATGAGTACGCAGAAACTGAGATGCTAAGGAAGAGCAGGGGAGTGACAGGTGGAGAGGGAGGGGTTATGGGAAAGGAACAACAGTGCGGGGCTTAAGGTTGAGTCACTCCTAATCAATCCCATATACGCCGTCCGTCCATCACAACCACTGGGCATCCATCTCCATCCCTCTATTCACACAACTGGTTGTAGCATATCAACGTTTCTTCTTCCTTAGCATGTGGTTTACAGAAACGAGAGAGAGAGAGAGAGAGAGAGAAGGGATGTGAAGACGAGAGTGCCCCTAGGAAGTGGGAATGGAGACAAAAGTGGTGGAGACAGTACGGGAGTGGTGACAGTAGGGTTGACGCGCACGGTACACGGACGTGTTGCTTCAGAAAAATGTACAGTAATCATTGCGTTGGCCAGCAAAAGCCTGATAATCTTAACTATCCCCCTGGTCTTTATTATCTCCTCCTCCTCCTCCTCTTTTCTCATTCCAAATACAAAGAATGTTATAACTACCCCTGCTAATTTACTCCAGTCTTGTCCTATGTACAGTAACTATTCCCATTTACGTGACCACACCTATATCGTTCTTTTGTTTATTTAAATTTAAGATTATTTATTTTTAAAAATTAGAGAATAAAGAGTTTTCTTCTATTTTTTAATTTAAATTTATATTTCCCTTCTTATGCTTGATAGAAAGACCCACGACTGATCGTTGGCAATCCAGTTCCTTTCACCATATGATGAGCCTATCATTCTTCTAATTTTTATCTTTGGCTAAGATCACGTGTACTGTGTTATTGAGTAGGTTCGGCTTTATATGTATATATATAAGGAAATTATTTAATTATTATTTTCTATAAAAAGGTGTGGGACTCCGTAAGTAATGTAATTATAAGTACAAATTAATGACACTGGCCCATAATAATAAAAAAAACCACTCAGCGAGTCAGTGATAGTCAACTGAATGAGACTTGATGGTATATCATTAATTAATTAATTAATGAAATAACGAAAAATATTATGGGAATATCTCCTTAAAGGATTGCGTTGGGTTGGTTATCATTTGTATTCAACTCCTATTTCGGGGAAATGTATGATTTGAATAGTTGAACTTGAAAGCAGCCAAGAAGAAAGGGGGGGGGGAAACTATCTTAAAATTGGAAATCATCCTCATCTACACTGTATTCTGTTTACTGGTAAAACAAGCTAAAGACGCAGATGCGTATTTTTTTTTTAAAAAAAAAGTGAGCAATAAATATATAACTTCTAGTCTCGGGCTTCAATCCTAAATAAATAGATAAAAAAATATTTATTTTCTCATAATTCACGGTCAAGGAATAGGAATATAAATATATTACACAAACCCCGATTTACGTACGTATTTAAGAGTTCCCTTTTTTAACCCAAAAAGAAAGTAAAAAGTGGCGATACTAATAAATAATAGGCCGGGTCGAAAAGAAAGAGACAAAGCCGGGCCCTAACGCTGTTTGCTTGTAGCAGTGGCGCTGAAGAAAGTAGCAAAGGCACCGTCTCCATCAATTTCCTCCCACTCGTCTCCCACCCCCTCTCTGTTGTTCTGCATATTCTATTTCTATTGCACGCACTCTCGCCTCCATTCACAGACAACACAGTGAGCTCCCTCTCTCTCTCTTTCTCTCTCTGTTTATATGTAGTCTGCTTTGATTAGTTCCTTTCATATGAACGTTTACGAATTTGGGTGGGTCATCAAACCTTGAATAGATCTCATCACTTAATTTTTGATCATCCCCTCCTTCAAACTTCACCAGCACGCAAAAAACGCCATATCCGGATCCCACCGGTGCAACGTGATTTCTTTATTCCAGATTTTTTCTTGCTGTGTGTGTGTATATATATATATATTATTCGTTCTTCTTGTTTTAAAATTTCATTGGGAGGCTTTGGGCAGTTCTGCGGATTAAAAATCATATTTTTGACTCGTTTAATGCCAGTTCCTTTTTTATTTGATAACTATATTGGCTTTGATTATGAGACAGACGCTTTGATAGACTTGGAGTTTTTTTAATTATTATTCTTATTCGTCGATTTTCTTAATGTATCATACACAATCGCCGTATGAAGCTTCATTGAATTATCGCCCATTTATTTGTCTGGGCGTTTCCTCATTTCCATGTTTGATTATACTATTATATATACTGCGAATATTTAATTGCATGCCCATCTGATTCTCTATCTTTCGCTTCAAAGTTTAAACATCTTTGTTGAAATAACAGTACTACTGTTTAATGCTTCACGTTTAATTGAGATCGTCTATTTTACGGATATATCTTCGGGTATCTTTTTTTTATTATTATTAGCAGTTGTTTCAGTGGAGATCGAGAAATGTCCTCATCGAATTCTCCGTGCGCTGCGTGCAAGTGTTTGAGGCGGAAATGCACGCAAGAATGCGTGTTCGCACCGTACTTCCCACCGGACAATCCTCAGAGGTTCGCTTTCGTCCACAGGGTATTCGGGGCAAGTAATGTCGCTAAGCTTCTCAACGAGCTCAACGCCGCGCAGAGAGACGACGCCGTCAAGTCTCTGGCTTACGAAGCCGAGGCCCGTCTCCGGGACCCAGTCTACGGTTGTGTGGGTCTCATCTCCATCCTTCAGCACAGGCTCAGGCAGATCCAAGTGGAACTCAATAATGCCAAGAAGGAACTCGCCACGTATATAGGACCTCAGGCTCTTCAGGCCATGCCTCCCACCATTCTAGCACCTTCCGGAATGATCCCACAACAGCACCCAAGCAATCCATATTCTTCCACCGCCGGTTATCCCTACAACAACATGCCACCGCCTGCGCCTATGACCAATATTCCGACCGGTGACTCCTCTCATAGAGGCCAACTGGTGATTCGTGATCCTTCCCAACAGCATCAGATCTTGGATACCCAGCAGTTGGCCGCCGCCGCGGCTGCGAGAGAGCAACAAGATATGTTTCGAGGTTATGAGCAGCAGCAACAGCAACAAGAGTTGCTGAGATTCAATGGTGGATACGATGTGGGTTCAGTTTCTGGGAGTGGATTCAACAATCATATTTCTTCAACCGCTGCTCCCACCGAGATGTCTCCTTCCTTAGCTCTTGGATCCTTCGACAGCCATTACGGCGGGCAGATGCAACCGCCGCAAGCCGAACACCACCATCAGCTTCGAGCTCAGCTAATGCTTTCCCCACAGCAGCCGCAACCACAACAACAAAGGCAGCAGTCACGGCAATCGCACCAGCAGAAACATTCAGAAAGCGAGGAGGGTAGGAGTGGCATCTGCCTTTCTTGTTGATCTTTCCATTTTTGCAGCACTAGCGACTGCCCCCGCCTGTTTAGTCAAACAATCTCCAACCTAGGTATTTTTGTTTTGTCTGTTTTCATCCCTTAAATCTTTTAATGCCTGCGAAAATATTAATGGGTTTCCTTTTTGCCGAGCAAACCACCCCTTTGTTGTAATCTATATGGATGTTGATGTAGGCCTCTCGATCTTGTGGATTTTCCTAATTTTTTTATTCTCTGCATTTATGATGGAGTTTGATAATTTCTTTTATTTGCTTTCTTGGTATGTATCATTTGCTGGCTCTTTCATAACTGTGGAAATAGTGTTTGATGGCAGCAGAAAGCTTTTATAAGTACTCATATCATAAAGCATACAAAGAGTAGGTTAGAGGAATGGTCTCCTTTCACAACCAAGGATGTCCCGTTCCTCAATTATGAGCAGTAATAATTTATGGCTAGTTTGGATGTTTGCTGGCGTTTATTTATTTATTTTTGGAACTTTGATTTCGTTCTGAATTGTGTTTAAAGAAAGAGGTATTGCGCTCTGAACTCTGAATTATTTGAGGAAAAAACGACTTATGACTTTAGTCGTGTTTATATAATTGGCATCGGCAACATGTCAAATCCAAGACCTTGGCCTCGGCTATGAGATTTTCTCTCATTCGTTTTTTTGTCCCCTGAATATCACATTAGCCATAGTGTGATTGCTCTTGTCTACCTAATGAAAGAGAATATAAAAATTTTATCCTGGAAGAGAATTTGATGAAACCGACATGTCAGCCGAAAAATGTTGGTATAATGTACAAGACTTTTCGAAAGGCCAGGCACAACAGGTTTTGTCTTCTTCTGTGTCATCCATGTATCGTAATTCTGTCTAAGTTATTAGATGATTCATTCATACTAATATTGAAAAATTTTTATTATCTTGCTTGTCATCAGTTGTCGTGAATACCAGCAGTTTAAAATTGTGTATTAGTGTGTATGTGTTTGTGTCTCGTTGAAATAAAAAGGCTCAGCGTCATTCTACTAACAGAAGACACTTTTGAATTGCATGAAGAATTCATTTATTGAATCCTTCAGTTGAATATATATTCAGTACTTATCTCGGAACTGAATTCGTTTCTTTAATTTGTGACTATCTCATGCAGTTGTTGCCTGTCAGATACAACACCTTCATTGATATGGGACATATTTTAAATAAATAGAGCGATGGAGAGGAGTAGAGCATGTATGTGAGATTCAAATCCTCCATCTTTTGTTTTAGTATATAAAGAAGACTCTTGAGGTAAGACACATTTTAAAATGTAAACACAACACCTTCATTGATCTGGGACATCAAAACCTAGCTTAGCTCGGTCCCACTTTCACCATAGTAATTCGCCTTTAACTAAATATACATAGTTTGCTAATGATGTCGTGATGAATGTACCTAGAATTTTGTTGGTAATTGATCCCTAAGACTTACAATTTACAGTTAAACCGTATTTGCTTTCTGCCCCCTCAATATCCTGACTGTTCAGAATTTGGTCTTGGGGGCTCAGTTACCCTATTTCTTCTCTCCTTTCCGTGATTGATCAACGTATAATTAATTTCCCCGTCAAGCACGCGATGCACGCGTTGTGTATATGAGAAAACAATTCCTTCGTAGATTTCTTAGTTGTATATATGTTCACACTGTTTTCTGAAGTCATGTTTTGAAAGCAACATGATTAATTGGTTATCTCTCCTCTAATTGTGTTAGTTACTGGGGAAGACTCGTTGTTGTTATTATTATTATTTTGAAGATACGTACCACAAAGTCAAAAATTAGCTCATACACTAAGCACTTTAATTGAAAGATATATATAAAGCTTCACGGCATTACAAAACATGCTGTCCCGTGATTTGTTAACAGGCGACAATTTAAAATTTATTCCTCAGTCATAATCCTTCAGGATGGTTGACCAACGATTGTGTAAATAATCTTTTTCTTTCTTACCCTGGGAAAGTTGCGTGGAGTAAATTATAAAAGAAAGTGCCAAATATTCTTTTATTAATGATGAAATGAAATACGTTATCATAATCTTCCAACCGTGGGCTTCTCGCAAATATCGTACTTCGGATCTAATGGACAATGCATGCATGTGCTTTGCCTTAAATACAATGTCATTTCACTGTAAATATTGTTGTCATGCCTCCGATCTTTTAATCTCATATGGGGAACCTTTTTCGAGGTGCAAACAATAACTCACTTTGCATATGCTGCATTTCTGCTGAGCTATAGTATGTTGATTAATTCCAAAATTGAAACCAACAGAATATTTCAGTACGTAATTCATTGTATCTGTTTATATAGGGAACTACATACAACTGGTTCCTTTATTATTCAGTCATAAAAAAGGTGTCGTAACTAAACTCCGATCGAGCGAGTCTGATCTAACCCATCTGCTTCCGAACATAGTGCCTTGAAATCCGTAATGGACTCGAAAAAGAGGAAAGAAAAAAGAAAGTTATGGTGAACAAGTGTTGCATAAGAATAAATGGACTAGGGTCACAAGTTAACGAGACGAGATCAACGAGTTCTTCTTCCATCGGACGTCGATTTGAACTTTTAACCCTTGATACTTGAAAGTCTCTTTTGAAGCTCAATTTCTTAATGCGCAAGTTAAAGTAATATAATTAATAATGCCTACTTATCAATACTTGCCATAATGTAGTTGTTAATGGTAATTGGCTGTGATCAGTACTTCCTCTTCATACAGTTAACGTTTGATGAAGGACATGTAATTAATCGGTATTAATTGATTCGTTAATACAGTTAACGTACAATGCACTTCTTTATTCATACTTCAGTAGATATTTGAGAATCCTCTTTGCAAGGCGCGCAAATTGCAACACTTCCAATGTAAATCTCAGGCATATTAACTGTCAATTAAAATGTAAATCGCAAATTACAGTTAACATTTACTGTGAAGCCATTTTCAACAAATTAAACGCGAGCACGAGTCACAAATCCTTTGAAGATAGGACTTGGAAACTTACTCAAATTTCCATGAAGACGCCTTACGGGAGAAAACTGGAAATAGCCTCTTAGATTGAGGTGGCAACACCCTTCTACAGGCTACGTTAAGCTCAATACTGACTTGCTGATACGTCTATGACGGACGATGGCCATGGAGGTTGTGGGTTGGGTCAGGGCCTTTATTCTGCATCTGGGACCGTGTTTTGCTAGGGAGGCTGAAAAATGGGAATTGCTACAGGATTTGAGTAAAGCTTGGAATCTTGGTTCTAAGAAGATCAACGTGGAAACGGAAGTGAAATATTTATAAGAAACAAACTATAATTAAAATTTCGCCATCACCAGTGCTATAAATTGTTTTTCATAAATAGGGCCGAAGGTAGTACATTCTAGACAAGATCAAGTGTTCAAGTAAACAAATTGATTTACAAGCACGGCGCAAACAAGAATAAAGATACAAGTTAACACTTTTGAAGAGTCTGGTACAAACAAGGCCAAAGGGGATGAACAAGCAGCATGGCATACTTCAAAATTGTAACCTTCAAAAGTTGCATTTTTAGAGCACATTTTCTAATCTAATCTGAATCGGATGAGAACTGAGGAGGAGACAGTGCTGCGACCATTTTAGACAACATCTCTTCCATTTCCACCAATTCTTCCTTTCCAAAGCCCCAACTGCTAAGTAACTGCGCTCCAAGAGCTCCTCGCTCTATTCCAAACTGGCGTAGGTTCTGTAATCTAGTTTCCAGAAAAGGCAAGATGGCACTGTTGGAACGTAATCGGGCGGCCATCGGTATGGAATGAACATCAAGGGACCCTTTCGTTGATGCATCAGTCATCTGACCACTAATCCGTTCACCACGCTGGCCAACAAGTTTCCCAAATATTGATGGAAAGGGCAAGGGGATAGGGAGGGGACAAAGAGCAGCAGATAGATGGCAGAACATTGGCCTCGTATTGGAACGTTCAAAAGCAGCGTGAATCATATCTTTAACTTCAGAAACTGATGCCCGATGATCAGCTATTGAATCAAAACAACGAAATCAGTGGAGGGAAAAAAAAAATCTGAGAACAGAAAATTTGTTAAGTATTAGAATAAACACAGAATCTGAGAACAACTAATGTAAACCAATTTGAATAGGCCACTTCACTCATCCATGATTATGAAGATATATTGTACGAGGTATTTGCGCAAGTTAACATCTTTGACAGACAAATTTAAAATAAACATTTTCTGTACGACAGAACATGATCAAGGCCACTTCCTCAATGCTCCTTAGTTTTAGAAATTAGTTATTACTGCCAGACTTGTGTTTAGGATCAGTTTAGCATTAGCATTTGAATAATTGTTTTATGTACCAGTAGTTTGGTCCTCCCCATACAAACCGATTTATTGTTAGAGCAATCCGTGTATAAGGTTCTTGCACTTATCTCTATAATTTCATAACTCTTCTCTCACTCTGGCACTTCCATCACAATTCTCTTTGGAATTATCCAGCTGCTATGATCAAATATCATTTGTTAGGCTAGATTTCAGCAGAATACTGAGAAAGATGAAAATTTTGGTTCTTATCGATGTTCCCCGATGGAGTTCCATTAGGTGCTTCAGCCCTAACCCAACATCAGTTCACATGTTTGTCCCCATTCTTCGTATTATTGAAATAGACAATGCATGTGCTTCACTTTCATTTTATCTTTTGGACAGATGCACATCTCTGTGCCACGTAAACCTGATTCACTGACAGGAAAAGATATCCTGAAACCTTCTCCCTTTTACAGTGTATAGTTAGGAGCTAAGACCAACCAAAGAATAAGATAAAATTAAACATATTTAACAATAAAATCTCTATAGCCTATACCTGATGCAAGAGCTCCATGAACTGTGAGGCATTCAACTGCCTGCATGTCTTCAACGTCCTCTTCTATTTGTGGTGTCAATGGCTGCAAATTCTCTAACAAAGACTGTTCATTATCTCCTGAAATTCAGAGATAAGTTAAATTAAATACATTTTATTGCAAAACATTTTAATTATCCGGATTGACATAAACATAAGTCACAGTTCCACCAGTCAAAGCAGGTGCTGGCATGGCAACATCCAAAATTGACACCGAATTCTGCCTTCCTTGCCCTGCTAAAATTTGTATGACTCCATTAACATCAACAGCCCCAGAAAAAGAACAGGCATTTGAAGTAGGCCTGACTGGTGCCATTCGGAAAGGAAGACTAATAGAGTGCAGAGCAGCAGCATATACAGCACTTGAGTGATACGGCTTCTCATCCTTAATACGGAGGAATTTGGAAGCTTTACCTATTAAATGACATTAAAACGAAACTTATCTGAATAAAGACCTCCACATTAGGACAAAATACAACACGATTTGAGGTGAATAACTCCACACCATTTTAATTGGTAAATTATCAGTATGTTAAACATAAGAATATATTAAAAAGGGGAGGGTGAAGGAGAAGTAGAGAGAAATTGAGGGAGAAAGTAACTGCAAAATAGTCAGTATTACTCAATTCACCAAAAGGCCTAACAATTGGGGGAAACCCAGGCTATTTAGAATTCTGTATAAACTTTCTTAAAATAGTAATAATTTAAACCAATTCTAGATAGATAATATAAGAAATAGAATAAGATAAGCCTAATCCAAACTTATTTAAACAATAAGAGATCATCTACCTCCTTCTAGGATGGATCTTCCAAAAATTTTTTCCCTTGTTGGGGGTGTTTGTTGGAGATGCTAAAGTATAGTTATATTGGTCGAGTTTATTATTATTTACACAACAGGTTTCAGTAGTTGTCTCTCCGGATCTAGAAGTTAGCTAATCCATCCATATATGGCTTTAGTTGCGACAACCCATCAAACTCTATATCTTAATTTAGGAGGTATATTTCACAATTCATAGCCCAATAAAGCAACTGATTCAAGCACCGTTGCCTCTCCCATTGCCTGCATGTCTATCTTCGGTGACATGCGTACATTAGAACTTGAATCCCGAACCTTCAACCTTCTAATTCACCCAAGAAAACCCTAAATAAATCTGTTAAATGTGAAGTCTTCCACTATCATAAAACAAAGTGATGAATCATCCAAATCATAGTAATTTCAGATTATGTAGGTTCTTACTGGTACTTAAGATGGGAAGACCAATTGGCACAATAAGTTTAGAGTAGGATGACAATCTTGAAAATGATATAGCATCATGAAGATCCCCTGAGATTGTATGCTTCCTGCTCTGAAGCCTTGTGTTTGAACCTGGACCTCGGGCAGTATATAGCATTACAGGAGTGTTAGTATAGTCATCTACAAGGTTCTCTAGAAACTCCACAGCAATAGCAGAGAAACCTCCTGAATCATCAACAATGAACTGAATCCCCTGCCAAAGTAGCCAACATTCAGAGATAGTTTTCAGAATACAAAACTGAAAAGACTTTGCTTCTCAAAATCTATAGGCGGCTACAATAAAAACATACAAATAAGGAGAGGTTTCTAATATTAATATATTATCATATCAGCAAGCTGCACAATCTCATGATAAAGTCTGAACAAGAGAAGCAAATGATCCTTGAAAGTTTTAGATAGCCAATCATAAATAAAATATATATGGGGCTATAATATTGAAAGGCCTGAACAGATTTTGAATATTCAGGAATAGCTTCTGTTTACAAGGGATACTCCAGAGGTAATAGATTATAGCATTCATAAAAATATGCCGTGAGATGGTTAATCAGAACAAAAAAACATAAATAGAAAGATAAAACTCACATGAAAAGGACCTAACAGAAAAATAAAAATCATAATAGAAATTGAATAAGAACAATTTTTAATTTTCTTTTATTTTCTGTTTTATTTTAATTAAAGCTTAAATTTTTAGTTATCTTTTGGGTATCAATTTATGTGTTTTAAGGTTAGCTTAAGTGTTCTGTATCAATAAAGATAAGATAGATTTAATTGTTCTGTATAGATTAGGATAGAATTATCTGATTTTGAGAAGTTAAATCTTTTAGTTGCAGTAGGATTCTATTCTTCCATAAATGTAACATTGCTCCCATCTAATAAAGTTCAGGGGAAATTAAACCCTGAATTTTCACAGGGTTAATAATAAAACTTCTATTCATTAATTCACTATAAGGATTAAAGATAAATGAGGAGTATCCCACTAACAGAAAAACACGATCAAATACAAGAAACGCTTCAAGTATAGATATACCTGCATATGGTCACACTCTTCAACAAAAAATCGAAGCCTGTCACTGATTTCTTCCCCCTGCGAAGTGCGAGCAAAGGAATCCCTTCCAATTCCATAATTGCCAAACTCTTCCACATCCATCCAAACTCCACTTAATTCATATAGACTTTGGGGGTGATAATGTACTTTTGAGTAGTCTGTCCAAAATTGTACACCATTTTCTAGAGAATCAACTATGTCCTTCTCTTGATACTCTCTCTGCGAACCAGAACCTCCACTGTTGGTCTCATTTGCCAAATTCAAATTTTGATCTTCTTCATAAAGACTTTGCAAGAACAAATTTTTTTTATGGCGTTCAGAAGCATGGGTAGAAGCCTTACCGGTCCTGCAAGTTGGTCAACTGGCATTTAGCTCATTTGCATGCACCAAGGAAAGGGGAAGATCAGATAATAATGTTTCTTAATATCATGAGAATTCAATTTTGCAAGCAGAACATTTAGGGATTTGCAATAACATTGGACAGTTGGATATTTGATGTATCAGGATTTCAGTTGACCAAAGAGTGAATGGACGAAAAACATCAGTACAGATGTATTATTTCAGAATATTATGAAATATTACAATGTTGGCGAAAATATCGGAAATTTTCCAAATCACTTGTAATTAGAACTATGACATAACCACTGCATAGAATAACAGAGACATATCTCACCAGGTGACAATATCTGATGCTATGGGTGCATCATCATTATACAATGTACCACGTGAACTCATAGATCCAAGGGATCCTGAAATAATATACAGATCCAGCAAATAAGACCTTTAAATATATATATCAATCCCATCAAAAGTGGACACAAAAATTTCCTTAATGAAAATCAACAATCTCAGGAAACTATGCCTCCATCAATACTCACATATACGCCTTAAGAATTCAGGCTCTTTATTTAAAATTTTCCAGGCCCCGTAGTACGTATAAGAAAATAAGTTTCCTTGTGTTTTTAGCTATGAACCAACATTACCAAGTTTTAAGTAGTTTCTTCCTGCTGATTGATAATGCTTTCAAGCTCCCTTGGAACACATGCAATAATTATGGCGTAACCACATTACTCAATCAATTATCATGGTTTACATTTTTTAGTACTGTTTTCCTACCAACATAACATTCTCAGCTGATCAGTTATCAGCATCCAACATCAAGACAGTTACTAATGAGCCTTAAACTTCAAATACAATTGTCCCGCCATATATGGTTTCAGATTATTCATCAAGGCTCGCTTTTCAGAGTTTGGGATACTATTTATGACAACTAATTACTGATTCTTAGCAACCAAGATTATCAGCATCCACAATCAACTTAATTATGAACAATGCCAGCAAATAAATCCAATAGCAGGATTAGGAAATATGTCACCGATAGATTTCTTCTATAATTTAAAATACACAAATACCTTTCATGTTTATTGAAACTAAGCGAGGAGTATATGTAAGGATGCCCTGCACATATTCAAGCAACAATGGTGTGTAAGAACAAACACAGTAATTTAAGGAATAAATCTAGCGATTGAAGTTGTTGTTGAATCATCTAATCTACCAGGATATGGGATACCTCAAGAATTGTTACAAAAGTCCAAATATGACATTTCATTGAATCTTCAACCTCAACTTATAGTCTTTTTTATACAAAATTTATTTTCCACCAAGTTCAATACACTTCTAAACAACAAAATTCAGAGGGAAAAAAAATCATAAAATGCCAATTTAAATACAAAAAAGTTGCACCTGTTGTGTCTCACCAGCTCGATAAAGCACACCCATGTTCAGATCGTGATTGTTGAAGACTGGATCGCCCTGGGGATCCCCAGCAAGCCCCAGCAACTCATCCTTAACAATTAAACACAAGACGGAAATATTGAGCAATAAACATCCTCAAAATACTCGTGATAAGTTAAGCGCTAATATCAACTGTGAGAAGAGCAAACAGGATTTAAATCAATAATGCTGGCAATATATTTCAGTCATTCAACTTGTAGAAAAGAAAACTAACATCCTGCGAACCAAAAAAAGGAAAACCAGACCAAATTCAGCAGTCAAGCCATAAATTAAAGAACAAGTTCTAATAACAAAAGAAATAAAAGGAAGGTTGGAATGAGATATTTGTCTGAGTGTATATGATCTCTGAATAATAAATATGCCATCAATTTCATAAACAAATGGAAGAAGCAGGCAGGACAAAATTTTTCAAGAAATCAAATTTGAACCTAAGTTTCGAAAGGGAGAGAGCAGAAGATCGGAAACTTGGGAATATCATGGCTGATAGCATCATAATAAGTTCGTTGATCCAAATACAAATTGCAAGTTCTGCTTCCTCGCTTTAGGTAACCAACAAAAATGTAGAGCTTTCGAGTATTACTCACTAAACCTTGTCACCGAATGGGATAAAGGATGATCTTAGGATAAAGAATATCTTGTAAAAGGAGAAACAGGGGCAGAGAGCCTTACGAGGGAGTAAGAGGATAAATAAATAAATAAGCATTAGTATACGTATTCAAACCTGAAAGTTCCAGAAGTGAGAACCAATGAAATTCGCGTAATCACCAACTTGAATAGTTACAATTTCTTTCATACTTTCTGACGGAAAAGAATGAACAATTATTTACTTGGAACTAAAAGAGCATGGATTCCAGAATCAGCAGGAAATAAGACAATAAGTGGTCTTCACACCACCTGAGTTAAGCAGAGCAGTGATTAACAGTTACCGCGTACTTCCCGGTTTTTGGCGGCAAAGATGCAGACTTGCTCAGGATGAAGTCAGACCAGCAATACACCAAATTCACCGGCGACCTCCTGGAAATGAAGAACTGAGAATACAGTGGGCCAGGCAAGCCCAGCTTCTGCTCTTTCCTGATTGGGCTGCTTTGGGGACCTTTTGTTAGGGCTGTTTAGCTTACTGTTCCATTTCTTCCTTCAAAGCCCAGAAACATTTTACTGTATTTTGTTTCGTATTTTTTTCATAGTTTTTAGCTGCTTTATTTAAACACACGGTAGATTGGGACATCAAAAGATATGAATATAAGATAATTTATATATATATATATATATATAAATCTCATACCTATCCTTATTTATCTATTCCCCTTTCCCCTCATCGCTACATAACAATTACCTTGAGCCCCAACTTGCAAAATTCCTTTTGTTTTCTACATATTTTCATGCTAGTTATTGATAAATTTTGGATGTTGCACCTTTTTTGTTACAATGTCATTTTTTGAAGATTTAATCATTATGTATAAATGGGTTGATTTTCAAGACTATTGTGCGATTTTTTTTTATTTTTTTCAAATCGTTTTATAATAAATGGAATTTATAAAATTAACTGTGTTGTATTGGTAATATATATGATACTTGTTATATTAAACAGGTAATAAATATAGAACTAATTTGTTTAAATAAGTATTGTTCGAATTTATCTTTTGGTTATAATCGAGAAAAGTTTATATTTCCCAAAATTTCAGAAGTTGGTGTAATTTAAACACTTTTATAAAAAGAAAAATATTATGGCTTTCTCAATGATCTGACCTTCCTGTCAGAAAAATCCAAAAAATATAGTTTTTCTATTTTTTCTATGGTCGGAATTTAGGAATATTTTCCACAATGTTTTTTTATGCGATGGCACTTGTTTTGTCGTCACTACATGAAGAGTGGGGTCAACAATTCTTATTATAAAAATATCATTTTGGTCAATCAAATATTTGCAGTGGAGTGACTCCGCCATGCCCGAAATTAATTATTTAAGCATACATTAAATAAAAGCAGTTGATTATATGACAGCAGAGATTAATAGACTTGAGTACGTGTTATCACTTGGAATCGTTGCTTTTGTTTATTTTATTGTACACAGATCTTATGTGGCCCATACAAATCTTCTCAACAGATACCAATGACCTATTAGCTATCATACAATCATGTAAACTCGATACTTTGTTGACTAATTATTTTTGCAACATGCTTAGCTTTCCACAAGGAATTTGGAGGGTTATTGAGGTACACAATGGATAATTTAGAAAATGTGTCCTTATCCTATTATTCATAGAGTACATATTAGAAACGATAAGATAAGGAACGAAGACAATCAATCAAGTAAGGTTCCATTTGTCAGTACTCTCCTCCCCTTGTTTATCCATTAGACCACCAGTTCTCATTTGCCCACAAGCTTAAAACTATTTTTTTTAATTTTTAATATAAAATTTATTTAACTAAATTAATTAATATAATATATTTTTTCTAAAAAATATTTTTTAATTTTAATTTTATTCTTTTACTTAATTATTATTTATAGAATATCAACAAGAATAATTTAAAAAATAATTAACAAATATATAAAATAAATTTTATATCTAGAATAAATATTAATTCTTCGAAAAATAAGAGTACTAAGAACAAACCACATGAAAAGCATGGCTCCGTGAGATGGAAGCAAACAACACTGTTTGTATCATCTGTGGGTTTTTTGGCGTCTGAATGGAACTAATATTGAGATGGAACTTTGAAAAACTGAACTAGATTTCAAAGACAACTGGCAATCGCATTCATAACCGGTTTGTCAGCTTCGGGGATTAATTAAAGAGGTCCCTGTTGACCATAAACTGAGAAGGTTCTTTTGCAGGTGGATCTAGCGCCCACATTTGCACAATATTCAATACTGAAAATATAAACCTCAAGCTCAAAAGTCAGATTTTAAGGTACACGCAGGAGAAATATCTGATGAAATTCATACAGTAGAATCACGGGAATTGCGGGGTCACATTGCCAACTAAAATTTATACCGGTTAAAGTGGTTATAACAAAAGCCTCTTCAAAACCAGAGGAAGAAGACGACTTGGTCAACTCTGTAAAATTTCAACTCCGTACTATCTCCAGAGTAGATTCTCAAAAACATCAATTCGGTCCCTTGTATATGTTAGGTCTCTTATTTTCCCGCTGTCAAATTCTGGGTCTGGCTCATTCACCTGTGAGACATAAAAAGGCTTCAGTTTAAGACAGTATATCAGCTTCTGCTTGCTGGTGCAAGCCACCTTTCCAACTATGGCAATCTGATTTCTCATCTTCTTCACCATCTCCAGAACTCGACAGCCCCTTAGCAGAACCTGCAAGTAAGAGAGGTCCTTGGGGAGAACCAGACTGCGATAAGTTTACTTTTGACTTTTCTCCACTTTGATCTTCTACCATCCACAAGCCATTTCCTTGGTTAATTGTTGAAGACGGAAGTCTTCTCACATGAAGTCTGTATTTCTGTATAAAACCCAGATATACGTTAATTGACAGAAAACAAAAGGCCACAAAGTACAGAAACGTAATGAGAAAAATTTACTTACTTGCAAATGGCTTTTCACTTCATCATTTGTTATGGCTTCCACCTGCATTAATTCTCTTATCTGTTTTGGAGTGGCCACTGAAAAGAGAAAAAACAAGAACAGGATCTATTAGACCCAAAATCCACTTCAAATCAGCATGAATCGCACGTTGTTAGGCAAGGATAAAATAAAACCCCATGACTGGTTAATTGAATTGCTTAATTTTGAGAATCGGTTCAATTCAAGAATTTTCCTAATCTAGACGAAGTAAAGCCTATTTGGTCGTTAAATTTTACCTTGCGCTCCTCCCAGTTGTTGAAGCGCATCAACAAATCGCCGGTGAAGCTCCGGAGACCAGCATCGCCTTTGTTTTCTAGGATTTTGTTGCAAATGTTGAGGTTGTGGTTGGACTTGTCCGTCAAGACGGCCTGTAAGGAAAGACGCACCCGAACAATTTCTGCTACAAGTTTTTGAATTCTTCAGATTCAGTTCAGACGCTGGAGTCATCAAGCTAAGACTAGGAACTTGAGTGATTTCCTTATCTTCCTTCGTTACAGGCTCTGATATACCCAAATCTCCATTAAAGGGGATTAATGCCCCTCCTCTGTTTTTCAGATTTCGTGACTGAATTGGGTTCTCCGGCACAGACCGATTATTTTCACTTCCCTGAAAATACCGAAAGAAATTGTTTATTGTTGTCCTAATTTATCAAACTTACTTGCAGATTACAATATTTTCTGAAAAATCATCTGCTGAAATTGAAATTTAAAAGAAGACTTCATAATTACCAATTTGGTTTCAGCGCTCCACAGTTGAGCAGAGGTCATCCAGTTCTTCTTGTCACAGCTTTCCTTTTCCATAGTTAATTGTCGGTTTTCTCCAGAATTTGCTTTCAACGATATGAATTCTTCAATCTCAGGTCGATCTAGCACTTCCACGAACCGTACTTTCTCCTCGTTCAACCTCGTTATAGCTACAAACCCAAGAAAAATTATTAACAAAATTTCCACAAAAAGAACATCATAAACAAATTGCCCCCCTTAGAAAATCCAAGGATAGAACCTACCATCGTTTATGAGCAGCATGCAGAATGGAAGCTCGCGTTTGAAGGCTTCGATCTTCCTCATTTCATCCTCCAATCTCTTGACGATGTCGTCAAGCGTCGTTAATTTCTCGTGACTGTCTCCGGTCTTAGAGACCTCACCAAGAAATTCAGAAATGGTTTTGGGAACAAAAGACAAACTCAAATCCAAGCTCAAGTCCATCTTAGGGGGTATTGTTCTGTCACAACTGAGTGTCGGTTCAGTGTTTCGCGAGCATGACCGAGATAGAGACGATAACGAAGGAGAAAGAAGAGGGATAGAGATTCATTTATACATATAAGGGAAATTCAGATTCAGGACAAAAAGATTCGATGCTCGTATTCGGGTCGTCGCGTCTAAGTTGCCAGAGGCGGACCTGTCTGAAATCCCTGAAATTCTTAGCTTTTCACTGTTACCAAAATTTGAGTGGGGAAAAGATTCTCCAACTATAAAATATTAATTAATTTAATTATATAAAATAAATAAATAAAATTATGTTTTTAAATATGCTAATTATCTTTATTATTCACCGTTCTATTCTCGAGAGATTATAAATAATAATAATTTAAAAAATAATAATAAATTTATAAAATATATTTTATATTTATAATTAATATAAATTTTATAATTATATGATATATTTATAATTAAAATATAAAATTGATTAAAAAGTAAAAGATATATAAAATTGATTAAAAATTAAGGTTTATAAAATAAAGCCATTTTAACACATAAACCTATAATTTAGCACATTATTTTTCTACATAAAATCTCGTCTATACTACAGTTTATACATGACATAGCTAAATATACATAAGACAACAAAATATTATTTTATAAATAATTACAAAGATTAAAAATAAAACTAAACATATCCAATAAAAGGCAATTTAGGGTATAATTTTCGGAATATATATTTTATTTGCATTAATCAAACTAATAATTAAGATAATGATTCAACATATACATAAAATAATAAAAGACTAGAGTATGACTTATTATGTATTTATATATCATTATTTGTTTGAGAAAATTAACTAGCTTCAACAAAATGATATCATCAATTTATAAATTGAGATATTTAAATATTTGATTATGTTTACTGCATATATGTTGAAAGTACCAATAAACTATTTATTCATGTGACAAAAAAAATATTTATTCATATAAAATATTGCTATGCATTTTTTAAAAAAATGGTCAAAGAAAAACCAAAGGCTAAGGTCAAAATTTGCGAATCATTGAAAGTTTTTGTTAAAAAAACAATAGAATGTTGGTCAATAAGATCTTCAAAGTTGGTACTTAACGCGGCGAATTGTGAATTAACAATTCTGAGTACAAATTAAGTAAGGTCTGTTCTCTTGGTTAGTGTGCTTGTTATATAATATTCTTTTTCATCGGTGGGCTGGGCGGGTGTGACTTTGCATATGTACCTTAGCTTCCGATGAAATCCTAACATTGAAATATTAAAAATACATTAAAAGAACACGGCAGCATCTTTACCGAAAAAAACAAACAAGAAGATTTGGCCTGCAATCCATTGGAGAAGGGGGCCAGGGGCAGTTTGGTAAATCAGGTCAGGGAGGTTGTGGATAGACGAGGATCTGTGACACATCGTGTTTGGCATGCTTTGGTTTCAAAATTTAGAGGAATCGTCAAGTTTAGTGGTTAAAAACATGAAGTTTATGGGGTTTGATTTAATGACGATCCTAACTTTTATAATATAATAAATTAAAATTTAAAATATTTATTAAAAAAATATTTATATTTAATATTTAATAATAACTCAATTCCTGTATTTAGTGTATAAATTTATCCTAACAAATTTTATTCAATAACATTAAGTTTTTAGAAGTTATTTTAAGATTTATATTGCCTTTGTCAATTTTTAAATTATAATAATATCATCATAATTATTAATTAAAATTAAGTTAAATTATTAATTAATAAATATATTGATGTGTTATGTCATGTGATATATATAAATTTAGATAAATTTAAAAAAATTATTTAACAAATTTTTATTTAAGAATACTGTATATCTAAAAATTTATCTTTTAGTTAAAAGTTATTTTATTGTTATTCATATTCAATTTGATAATTTAACCAAATATAATAGATTGACAATTTTATATATCATTTACTTCATTTTATTTAAAGTCAAATTTATAAATAAAAAAAATTGTATCCCTCCAAATTTTGCCATTAACATAGTATCAATTTTAAGATATTATATTTTATTTTTTTTATATTTTTTGAGTAGAAAGTATAGCATAACAAATATAGAAGTGACATATAGAAACGGTACTCATAAGAATTTTTAAAAAATATAAATGACTACAAGTCAATTTTATAAATAACTATGGGTATATGTTAACTTATAATGATAGAGTTTAGGAATTCATTTATTTTATTTTTTTACTCATTCATATATATGATTGGGGGGAAAAATAAAGTAAATGACATGCATACTGACCAATGTCTAACTTAGCATATTTAATATAATTAACAGTTAAATTGAACCTACGGGTGACATCGAAATAAAAAAATATGGGTAACTAGTGTTTATAAATATTTTTTTAGATAAATTTATATCTTATCCAAAAATAAAAAAATGATGTGAATGTTACGTCAATATATTGATCAAATAACGGTTAAACTTAATATTGAGTTATAGTTAGGGAGACATTGATAAGATTTTTAAAAAATTAAATATCCAACGCTCTTATAAAAAATTCTGAAATAAATTTATACTTTAACAATAAAAATATAAAATCTTAAAATATTTGGAGAAATTATCACCGGTTTGACTCGGAATTGGGATTGTTTATTTTAACCGTGACCAACCGTCTCACACCTTGGTGGGAACCAAAAACCCTTGTAATTAAATTAGATTGAAATGCTTGTAATGGCACCATATTATCGTACATGGTAATCAAATTGGCAGGGGTTTTTGGTTTTTAATATTGAATTACCTGAATGACTATATTTCAACCAGAAAATTGGAATATATTGATATTTATTTAATTAGCAATAATATATCGGTTGTTAAAAAAGGAAACAGAGTAACATCATCTTCTTCTCTCTCATTTGCTAAGTGCATTTCTTAATTTTCTTTTTTCGCGTAATATTCTCCGTTTGCTAATCGTTTCGATTCGGACAATTGCATGCAGATAGTTTGGTTTAATCTCAAAAGGCTAGACGACTTTTTCTTCTAGGACCTAGGTTAAGCCCTAGGATCTAAACCCATGTCAGTGTCTCGATATATTTACAATAAATCGTATCATTTTAAAATACGGATATAATTTTTAAAATAACATCTTTATGCTTTTCTTGGGTAGAAATTATTCATACTGCCCCCCCACCCACCCACGCGGTCATTGTTATTATTAGAGTAAATTCATGATGTTTTAGATACAGAACTCACTTTTTATTCCCACTATCCACTCAAGAGGTTCATTTGACGCTATTTCAAAATAAAATATATTTAATAAAAAAAACATATTTTTAGAATGCAGAAAGTGTTACATAGAGACGCGCACGCACACAATATAATCACGCCCGCATATATACGCACTCGATTATTTATTTTCCTCCTATTAATTCTCCCATATCTGATTTTTGTTTAAAGCCCCAACTAAAAAAACACTTTAATATTATTATATGTACTGTAGAAAGTGGGAACTCTCTAGCAGAGAGTTAGTGGCTAAAATTAGAATATAAAGTCACTAAAATTATGAAAAATAGATGTCAAATAATAAACAGAGAATTGCGAAAGTAAGAGATGACTCTCAACATCCACTGATGCGATCAACTCAACACCCTCATAATTAATAGTCAAGCTCTCATCAATGGATCCTGGTAGGGCTATACATATATATATATATACTATTTACTATTCTTATTCAAATCAACTTACCAACAACATGGCAAAGGAGAAGGAAGGGCTGCTATCTTGCTCTGCAACTTTCAAGAAACCCGCACTCTCTCTCTCTCTCGCACGCACACACACAAAAGAAAATCATAGCCTCAGAAAATACAAAGGGAGGTGGGCTGCCGAATAGGAAGGCGAAACGTGCGAAAGAGGCGAGATTCTGGTACGGTTCTGGGTCGTCGTGGTCCGCTTCGAGGGAATCGGGGGTTCCAGAATTAGAAGAAACACTGAAACATGCTGTACCTGGGATTCCATGAACTTTAATGATGGGCCAGCCAGAATGTCGACACGTGGTGGAGATCGAGTGGTTTGTGACACGTGAGATATTATGATGTTTTGGGCCCTGATCCCCTTGTTTGGGGATAACTGATAAGGATTCCCCGTGATGGGCTTTCCATTGTTGAAAGACACACAACCATGAACAAAAAGGATGCCTTTTATATGCCAAAAAAAAAAAGATACCTTTTTGTATAAAAAAAATATAAATTTAATTCTTTATATATCATGAGAAATTTTCTAATAAAATAATTTAATATATAAATATTCGGTCATAACTTAATTTTAATAAAATTGAAGTATAATCTATTTAAATTTTTTTTATATTAAAAGAAAAAATATGCCTTCTCTTTCACTACCATCGGTTCCGTCTTTAACCTTCCCCGGTTCCGGACTTCGGCTTCAAACAAAAAGTCCTCTTTAACGTCATCTATCTTTCTTTTGTTAATTGAGACAGCAGATTAATGAAAAATTGCAGGTGGAAAAGGGACAGATTCTGGATGCATGGTGGGAAATAGGATGAGATCTTCTAAATCAGATATTGGACGATGAAAGAAGCAAACGAATTGGGATATACATTCACTTAGCATCCATTCTATACCCTTTGCTATTTTATTATATCTGAAAATTCTTTTATATAGGAATCACCAGCATTTTAATTAGAACCACTCAAAATTTGACCGGTTATTATTCCTTTAATTAGCTATCTTCTTCTTCTTTTTGATAAAACAAAACTTTGAAAATACCCATTACTGATTTATGGCGATTCAGGTCATGGTTTGGTGTTTTCTCATGGTTGAACGCCTACCCTCCCTGCGTTTACAAGGGAATCATTTTTATTTCCAGAATATTACGTCCAATTTGAATGTGTGTCCCAATTTTTGTTTTCTTTTTTCATATTCATTCAATTGATTAGTGTCGATCGGTTCGTCTCTCTCGTATCGTCGCTGGAAGAAACCGACTATGAAAGGTAAAGGGATTCTTTCGAGACTTTTGATGCCCTCGAAATAATAATTAAAGCAAAAGGTCTGGGTCACCAAATTCTCTTGCTTCTCCCTTTTTTCAGTAAAAAAAAAAAAATACCAGGTATTCTTTTCCGCCTCTTTCTCCGGACAGATGGATAGAAACTGCATTCTGGAAAACATGGCTTGAGCGTCGTCAGTAAGAATGAATATATACATATTGCTGCAAACCATACGTGCTAAGTGGGTGCTTGGTATTATTTTGGACAAACTGAGGTGTGAAAATAGCTTCTGATCCGAATCTAATGCCAAACACACTCCTTGGTTTCAACTTATGTGACATATACCGGTCTTGTTCAACTAATACCGTCCTCTATCCAAGCTATTTTTTGGAACACACTTTGAATCCTGAAATTTTACCCTGTTACGTTCTATAAAGCAAGCATCCAGCATTTACCCGAAGAGATTGTCACAATGTATAAAGAACGCTCATTTGCATGGAAATTACGAAAAATAAAGAAAATAATCCATTTATAATATTTTCAGTCAATTGTAATGCGCTAAACAGATAAATGATAGGCGTTTTCGAAAGTATACGAGTGGCCATTAACTTAATGGCGACATCGAAACAACAGTATATGCCACAAAGAACTGTATTTCTTTTTTCTGTGAGGGGAATACAAAGGACGGTATATATTTAACTCTGGCCAAAAACGGAAAGAAAAGGGACTGTATTTAAGTTAATAATAATAAAGGCCTTAACAAATTTGTTTTACAAGCCAATTGGACGAAAGACAAATTGAACAAACAGAATAAATCCAAAAGAATATTTTCTTACATGTAAATCCCTTGTAATTGATTTTTTTTTTTTTAACCCAAAAATAAATCTGGCTCGAGAGAATCGAAGTTTTGCTACGTCCCAGGCCACGTGTCATGCTATAATCGGTAGAACCGATGGAGCATTGGGAGGGATACGTGTAACATTATCCAGATCGCTGAGTAAAATAAAATCGTCGCCGTCTGTGGGGATCGAACCCACGACCACGTGGTTAAAAGCCACGCGCTCTACCGCTGAGCTAAGACGGCTTGATGTTTATTATGGTTGAATAATATATATCAAATCGTTATGTTAATCAAATGCAGACAAGGCATCCAGTAAAGCTAAATAAAATTTTCCCTAAATATATGAATTTGGATTTTGTTACATGTGTTTAAATTATACTTGAGTGAAAAAAATTAATCAAAGTGTATCTAGTTTTTTTGAGACCATCTTCAATTGAACTAGTAAAATTAATTATTAGAGTTTTTTTTTTTACAAAATAAAATTAGTATCAATTTTTTCACAGGTAATTAAGGATGAAAGTTTATTTACATCAATTATGCAATTTATTGATGGAATGACATAAAAATAATTTTAGATGATGAAATTTGACCATAAAAATATTAATTAAATTATAGAAGTAAAACTTTTTATATGTTTCTTTTTTTTTTTATACTATCAACTAATATCCAGTATTTTTTTATAGATCTTACTTTCATATGTAAATAATAATTGACAATAGAAAACTGTTTTTACGATGAACCTTTTTCTCCCTGGTTTCTCTTGGCACTTGAGTATCTGTGGTCAACACGGTGACCTATCGATCGGTAATTAACTGTACTTGGCTCATGGTTCCCACTAATCATAGATATAATCCAATGATTAACCTTTAATTAAATGCTTTTTTACGTATCAACCGGTGCTAACTTTAGGCGACCACATTGGAATCCAGTACAAGGATGTTAAAACAGATTTGCTGGATGCACAACTCGACAAGAATCCCATAAACTCATGGCTTTTGCCACTTAAAACCCACGAGCACGAGGGTTAAGAGAATAAAATGGATGAAGATGCGAGGACAGGTCAAGGCATTTTTTCACAAACTGTTCTTTTTTTTTTTTTAAGAATAACTGTATTATCTTAGATGTGTATTATTTCTAGCGTATGAATGGGGGATGATGTATAAAAATGACAGGTGATGGGAAGAGTCTCTTCGAATAAAACCGACAACTGTACGCTAACATCACCAAGTAGTAGAACAGCCCGGTCCTCTCCCCCATATTCTTATCCCTCTTGGGAAGGGGTTTGACTTCAGGGGTATTGAAAGTTGATGAAAATCTGTGATGCAGAAACAGCAAGAATACGAGTTTAAAATTCCAAAATTTCTGAATCACAGACGTTCCTTTATATCCTAGCAATCCTTATCTCAAGTCACTATTCACACATCTGAAGGGTTTTCCAGGAAAGTCCACCGATCCATACCCCATTTGCACCAAAAGAATCATACGAGTCCCCGTCAGTAAAAAGAGCGATGCGAAAATGAAATATAAGAAACTTTCCACCGCCCGGAAGAGGGGAAATAAAATAAGATATACAAAGAATACAATGCAATGTGAAATAAGATTTGAGACAAGGTTACTGAAAATCTGTCATTTTACTAACTTCCATATTTCCAGAGGGCGAAAAACAGAGAGGTACTAAAGTAAATCCGATCAACAAAATTCCCCATTTTTCTCAGGCTTGCAGAACAATGTACAAACAACTCACTGCTCTGCCTTTATGAAATGAGGAGCCAGTAGCTTCGAAACTGTGAAACCGTTGAAAGAGTCAACACCGAAGAGTTCTTTCAGCTTCTCATCACAGATTATTTTCCTCTTGTCAGAAGGATCCTTCACAAAAGCAAAGAGTAATTTTACACCAAAGGTATGCAAGATTAAATAGAAGGGAATAAGGAAATGCTCAACGAATAATTGCAGAAAGTTAAGTTTCATTTGGCCCTTTATAAGGAGATGGATTTTTTTTGTCATTAACTAAATACAAGAGGAAGGATCAAGCATGGTCCTCAGCAAGTGTAATCTCAATTATCAATGGTCAGCAGAGTACATTTCACGCCCAACGGGTTCATGGATCATGTATGCTCAAATTAATTTTCATAAATGTTAATTAATCAAAGAAAGCGATCTGAATGTCTTTGATTATATTAATTGAAACCTTCAATCTCTTACAATTCCTACATAAACGGTCATAAGTTCAGAGAAGTTCAATCTCTAGCAATTCCAATCAATTAAAAGTTGGAACTACATCGAGTATGAGTGATTACAAAAAGAGTGGAGGAAAAATTACAAGCCTGAATCTTTCTTTTATCCTAATACTTCCAAATATTTCTAGTTACCTTCTATTTTGCAAGACATACACCGAACATTGGCGTACAATCAAACATATTGGTTAAGAAATTTATGGGAAGTTGAAATCCCTTTCCATAAAGCATCTTGAATGAAAGACAGAGTGTCGCCCCATCACTTTTATAGGTATCTTTTGGGAACTCCCCCTTCACATGAAAATTCCCTCTTATTATCCAAATGAATCAAGTTTTTTATCACGGCAATAAGGAACAGATCACCAAATCAAAACTAATTACAGTATAGATATAGGAATATACGATATAATTTTAAACTCGAACTTCACTAATATTTTAGTAACAATGATGTGTTTAACTTCAGTTTAACACATGATTGAAGTGGACAAATCTATAGAGCCAGAATAAACACAAGTAATCCAGCATCAAGATGTACACTGTCTAAACCTCATTTCCATCGACCTGACCAAGGATTATATACTCAATTGCTTAATATTATTCTGTTCAGCCAACTCGCTATGATGATCAAAGTAAAAATTTTCAACTTCCTCACGTGACAGATTTAAATTTGCTGGGAACTGTTAAAATACTGCTGAGTGACAATTTAGAGGAATGACAAACCTGAAGGTTGTTTCCTTTTATGTAATCCCACATTCTTTTTATGACATCAGCACGTGATAATGCATTTTCTCCAGTACCAAGGAAGTTTACAAGGGCATCAGACAGTTGAAGAGGAGCAAGAAACCCTGATTTTCCTCCCTTCTGTCGTTTTTCCTTTCTTTTTGGTTCATCTGGAACTGTAGTAAGGGTAAATAAAGGATGCCGGAAATAAGCTACTTTTAATTGATTATAAACTTTAGACCCAAAAGAAATGATTATAAACCCATTTGTAAGATGAGTATGTATATATGAACACTATGACCACTAATTGATCGTCAGTATACACATAATATTGATGGCTTTGTGTCAAAGAAATATAGGAAATGTTACTGAATTCATCCACCATACCTTCTTCTCTCTCTTGCTTCTTCTGCTTTTCTTTTGGTGCAGACTTCACCTGGATGACTATATTAATAGATGCCGTTTAATCAAAACTTTTAGTTGTCCATATAAAATTGACTAGAGGAATAAACAGGGAAGCTTGAGCCTTCAATAGTGTGGAAGGTAACAAACACAGGACAAGGTAAAAATATTGTAGATCAGATATGATGATATGTAACAGAAGTAAGGTTGCAGGAGCTTACCATCCTCAGAATCCAATGGCCAGATATGCTTGGACAATGATTTATTCATTTGAAACATGTTGATGGAATCAACACCAAAAAGGGCCCGTAATGGTTCATCACAAATTATATTCCGCCTGTTATTTGGATCTTGCAAATTCTTCTTCCTTATATAGGCCCATAATTGCTTAACAACCTAAGGCAACCATTGCACATAGATGCGATTAGGTCATATCAGAATTACACGAAATTCATTATTCAAAAATTCTAGGAATTACCTCAGTCCTTGCCATTTCTGGTGCTCCAACGAATTCCCGAAGTTGTGGAGAAAGGCTACATAATTTGCAAAAACCACCTTTTCTTCGCACCTCACTTCCTGAACTTTTAGATCTGAATCACAAGATTAAATAGCCACTGTTAATCAAAAGCACTCTCAAATGAAAATTACTACAGACCAGCACAAAATGCAATCGGATCTCTTTTCACACAACAGCAAATATATATCATACATTCTTCTCATGAGTACAAAGATGCCAAACAACATTATATTTATGAATTTATGGATTATTATGAATAAATCAGAGACAAAAGATTACACTCACAAATTATTTACTGTGAAAGAAAATGTAAACTGTGTATGATTCTGACTAGCGAGAGAAACCAAATCACAAGATTTTAAAACACCTGAAAATTGTTTATCTCTCTCTAACATTTATAAGGTTTTGTTCTCTTTATGATGGCCAATATAAATGTCTTTAGCCAAAAGATAAATGAGAAAAAAGAGAAAACTACTAGCACATATTTTATATGAGAAAAAGACCTAAAAGAGTCCGCTGAGACACCAACAACAAACAGAGAAGCCCAAGAGCGCTGAAACTTAGGTAATGCCTAGAAAGTGACCATGTGAAAAGGTCCTTATGGGTAAGGAGACGATTTTCCTCAAATTATGTTTGTAGCTAGCTGACATGCATAACATCAAGAATATTAGAAACATTTTCTTCTAAACCAGATGCATATTTAAGTCAAAATACGAAAGCTATTGCTGCCTGCACCTTTGGCAATATATTTGCCATCTTTGGACTAAAGGCATCGAAAGCCAATGGACTGGATAGAGATGCATCTGCTTTTGAACACGTTTTCTTAGTAAAATTACGGGGGATCAGTAATATAAGAACTACAATGCAAGATATAGACAAAATATTTTACATGTTCTTTTCTTTTTATAGTTTGGGGCAGGTAAGGAGTTTAACTTGGAGTTTCCATAACTTAAAAAGGCACCTTCTGGAGCAATTCTCCTGCAGCAATCATGCAAGCGTATAAGTATAACCATTTTCACCACACAGATCTAACCATAGCAGTAATTATCAAAAGTGATTATTTACATAACTAGTGAGAGGCAAAAGGCCTTATCACGTGTGGTCATAAATTTTCTGATAAATATTTTGGTAAAACAAATTACTGAAATAGAAAAACATGTTGCTTTAGCAAGCTGAAGAGGGGAAGCTAGAAAAGAAAAAGAATTTATTCAGTGAGAAATGCAAAGAGCCCAAAGAGAGGTCTTCTCTCATTGCGCTTGTTTGTGTGCATGTAAAGCCCAGACCAACCAATAATTTAGCAATGATGAGGCACTTTGTAGAACAGGAGCTACAAATGGCTGGAAGAGGCACCAGAATGGTGAAGAAGAAAGAACTACGTCTCAATCTTTGCTAGTTCAGAGAAACCATGCAATTAATTTTGTTAAAATACTGGCATTAACGTATAAAAAAAGCATAACTAGATTTTCCTGTTTGATGATGCAAAGAATAAGATTAGTTTGCACACAAAGACTAAAATTTAGCACTTTTTCTTCGAGTAAACCTGTAATGCAAGCAACCTTGTTAGTAAACTTCAAATGCACAAAAATTTCAGGATAAGAAGAAATAGTTTAGCATCGAGTGGAGCCCAGTCAATAAGAGAATAACTCACGAAACCATGCCCGCAAGTCATCGCCTTGATACTTGTGAATTTCAACTAAAGTGGGTATTTAAAGTATGAAAATAGCTTCTCAGAGCCAACTTGCAGGGGCATCATGTGCAACACAATACTTGCAGATTACAAATTGGCAGCGAACTAGTGCCAGAATGTTTGGCCCTAAACAGTTCTAATTTTAATGGGGAATACACTAACAGTCGCATAAGAAACTATGAAGTAGCCTCATCTGCAGCTTCAAGAGAGTTAAAAGCAAAAATGCAAATTTAAAATCTAGGGAAAGCATAATTAATTAGAAGAAAAAAAACTAACCGTCCTTTGTCCTTCCCATTCCTGGAACGCTTTACTTTAACTTCATCTCCTTCATCGTCTTGCATTTCACCATCCGAATCTTCGTTTTCTTCTGATTCACGCTCCGGCTGAGGCTCGTCTTTTTTATCTTCTTCATCTTCCGGTTCCTCGGGCTGATCGCGCTCGCTCTGAAGGAACAAGTCGACCTGTTCCCTAATGAACGCCTTCCTATCCGATAAATCGATTCCAAAATCCTCCTCCAACTGGCGGCGCACCGTGGCAGTGGTGGTAGTGTTGAGGTCGGAGCAGCGAAGAAACTCCCGGAGCCGGCCGATAAGCTCCGATTCGGATACCATTGGGAGCGGAAGAAAGCCTTCAGCTTGAGAGAGGGTTCGAGTGTGGTCGCAGTTAGTGGGCAAATGGAGAGGGGCCAAAGACGATTTCGGAGACGAAGAGAAATGTAGGAGGATTAAGGGAAGAGGGCGAAGGAGGGCGACACGAGATGAAATAAATGAAAATCTCTCATTTCTCTCTCTGCCTCTGCCCTGTTTCTCGTCACTCGTTGAAGATGCCACTGCGCGGGCCTACCTTCCTCTCCCCGTGCGTCTTTATAGAGCCTACCAACAAGGGACAATTTAACCGCAAATCTGCCCCGTCGTTTCTCTCTAATTGCGCCGTTGCCTACGGTTTCAAGTGTACGGGTTCTTACCCTTTTTCGTTGTCAGCTGTTTGTCACTTTATTTCATGTCTTCGTTAATTCCTCTTGTAATCTTTGTTATCGCGGGATTTTCTTTCATATTGTTAATTTCAAAATCATGCTCGGTCTTCAGATTTTTTTAACTACTTCTTCTTGTTTTTTTTTGGCCGGGTGATGGGGCTTCAAATCTTCTACTAATACTTTATTAGACAAGCTCTAATTCTCAATTTAAAAGTAGGATTATAGATGTATAACAGGGCCATAGAGATGAGTTTTGGTTCAAATATATATTTTTTTTATTTTTACAGAGAAAATTTAGTTAAATTTATTAAGATTAGGGTATAATTTTATTACTCAAAAAGCACTTACATAAAATTTATAAGATTATTTATTAAATGAATACTCTTAATAGAAGTAGTAATTAAATTCACATCCTTGTGTAATAATTACCCAATTTTTTATTACACATGCCAATTTTTATTGCCTTTTTTTTCTATATAAATACAACAATAAGCAGTTCATCTGGGATTGGGCCTCAGTGGGCCGAGTTGTACTGTGAAAGACGTTAAAAGAAATGGGCCGTTAAGATAGGATCCATGTGTTTGGACGTGTGGCTCATGAGGATGAGTTAATTCAAAGCCCAGATTGCATTATTACTTTATGTCTTTTCTAGCGGCCCAAATGTTGGTTCCCTTTGGTTAATTTTTTTATAATTTTTTTTTAAAATTATACTCACTCATTAACGACTACTAAAATAAGAAAAAATCTTTTTTCTCCTAAATAATATCAATATCAAGTAGAATAAATTATCAATTATCCTTAAGTATAAATTTAAATATTCGATAATTATGATATTTTTTTAAATATTATAATTATAACTATAATAAAATAATATTTTTTTAAAAAAATTAAATATGGGTTCCGTGAGGGTAAATGAATAAAGTTGCTTCTGTGTTCTTGTTAGCGCTCATGCTTTGCTTTTATCCGACTTTAGCCTATTTTCCTTTTTTAACCCGACATCGACGGTATACATTTAACGAGTACATCACTTTTTAGAGAAAAGACATGAGAAGCATTATTGTCGTGTTCCTTACGTTTGTGGCTCATAAACCAGTCAGTTGTTGTCGCTTGCTTAACATGCATTTCTTCTCATTGGCAAATTTCCGAAGTTTTCCTTGGAACCGCAAATGATACATTTCTTCTGACCTCGGCACCTCCGTCAATTTAACTCATATATATACGCCTAAGCACTGCCATGTCAGCTCCTACAAACCACTGATGTGAATAATCAGTTGGAAAAATAATAATTGCTCATTGATGTGAATAATCAGTTGGAAAAAATAATATGTATAGCAACGATTTATCCGGGAGACTGTATATAAAAAAAAATAGCTTCATTTGATGAACAGTATAATTTTTTCATTAAATTTCATACAAAAAAATAAATATACAAATAAAATAGTTTGCATCTTCGCTAAAAATAGGATAAAAGTTTTTTTTATTTTTATTCTAAAAAACATCCAATTTTGTTTCTCCCCATGTTCCAAGCTTAAGAGTTTCTTCTTCATTTCCGAGGAAAATGGTGGAGAATATATTTCCATATTACCAAAAAACGTCTCTCTCAAGTCGCAGCCCAGAAATAATAAATCTATTTTGGATTGGATTCGTATTCTCTCGCCTGCACCGTCAGATTCGGCAAGCAAAACGTGGAGAGACACAGGGAAATGATTCTGCATGCGCCGCACGGGATCGCAGTCAGAAGCCAGCACTATCTATCCAATCAGGACGCGTCGTCCAGTCAATTTTGCGAAAGAAGCCCAAGCTCAAGTGGATGACATTGACCATTGACAGTGACGCCGAAGCAATTTAACATGCAGGCATTTTTAGTAAAAATTTTGAAAAAATGTGGCGAAAAGAAAGGTGACAATGTTGCTTAAGGGGCAACCAGCACAACCGGCGTCATCTTCATCTTGGACCTCAACACGTTAAAACGATGCCCTTCCCCCCCCCCCCCAAAACCCACCACTTGCCTCTCGGTTCTGTTAGAATCGGGCATCACCCACCCATCCACTTTTTCCCTATTTTTCTACCCTCTGCTATTCGCCAACTAATTACCATAATTCCCACTTCACAAAAGCCTCTCCTTTTCTCTCTTCTTATCAACTTTTAGCCTGCCTCACACCTGGTCAAGTTCCACAAATCTTGATTCCTGAAACGATCTTATCAAACCGATTAATCTTTATCGTCGTTCTGTTGTTCATCTCCTCTACATCGGAACTTGCGACTACTGTGCCGACATCGTGCCTCTAATGTGACTTGGGTTCTCTCTGTTGCACGCTAACTGTTTTTGCCAATGGATCCGTCGCCGATGACCTTGGGACCGGCCATGGACATGCCAATCATGCACGATAGCGACCGGTACGATTTCGTCCGAGATATTGGGTCCGGGAATTTCGGGGTGGCCAGGCTGATGAGAGATAAGCAAACCAAGGAGCTTGTCGCCGTGAAGTATATCGAACGCGGGGATAAGGTTCGACCCGTAAATTTTATACTGTATTCTCATTTTTTCTTTTTTTTGAACGAAAGAATTAACTGTGAAGATAAAAGCTTGCTCCCTTCTTTATGTCGAGTGATTTTTTGGTGTGTTGTTGGCTACTGCTTTTATGCTGCCGTACGTTACTACTTACTACTTACTACTTATAAGTTGTGCTTGGATTTCCGTTTTTGTTTCAGTTCTGGAGTAGTTATGGTATTAATGACTGGTTACTTCTTGTTTTTTTTTCCTTGCTTTTCCCCTCTCCTCTGTTCACTATTTATCTCCGTAGTGTTGATGACTTCTGTCGGGAAGATGATAGCTGAATATAGAAAAAAAAATTCTAAGATACTCGAACCTGACGCCGGCCAATTATTGCATATCGTGGTTTGAATAACTGTTTCCATCTGAGGAATTAAGAAAAAGAGGGGGGGGGGGAGTTGAATTCCCTGTTTTTTTTTATTTAATGACAATGAGAAGAAATAGAATTACCGTTGTCGCGACGCTTAAATTCCCCTTTTACCTTTTTTATTGGATGAACTTGTGGGTATGAAGAGCACATTGGCCTGTTACAGTGTAGCACGTTTCTGATAAAGAACATACTTGGACAACAAAATATTTGATTTGATCTAAGGGGTTTAACAGATGGGAGAGTGCCGTTGATGAAAAATCTGCCTTTTGCCAATAAAACGATTGACTGGCGAATATGAAACAGATGATACTTTTGTTGTTCAACTTTAAAGCTTTTAAAACTGACCTTTGTCATGCAAACTTGGTTGTCAGCTTTTCTTTAATTCTTTCCTTTTTGCTTCCAACTTCTACTTCTGACTGACGTAGTACTCAGCTGATCTATTTAAAATCATGTTATTTGAATCACAGATAGATGAAAATGTGAAGAGGGAAATCATTAATCACAGGTGTTTGAGACACCCTAATATTGTTAGATTCAAGGAGGTTAGTATGTTCCTGGCAACTCTATCCCAACATCTGTTCAGAGTAGAGGTAGTTTCAATCACCTAAAACTTTCTATAAAATTTCTCCCAGATTATTTTAACGCCTACTCATCTAGCCATTGTTATGGAATATGCATCTGGAGGAGAACTCTTTGATCGAATCTGCAATGCAGGGCGCTTTCCTGAGGATGAGGTTTTTTATTCAATTTCTTCCACACACACCTCCCCCCCCCCCCCCCCCCGGGTTGAACAAATTCCTTTTGATATGTTACCTGTGTGCTTGTTGATCAATGATTATGAACTAGGCTCGTTTCTTCTTTCAACAACTCATTTCTGGGGTCAGTTATTGCCATGCGATGGTAATTATATTCCTCATCCCCATTCATTCATTACAGCTTACAATTTTATTTAACCCACACTAGAATGAAATATACATTTAATGCGTTGGTCTCCTTTGTAATATGTCTCTTCATGAAGCAAGTATGTCATCGGGACCTGAAGCTGGAAAACACATTATTAGATGGAAGCCCAGCACCTCGTTTGAAGATATGTGATTTTGGTTACTCCAAGGTAAGAACATGTTTATCTCACGTTATATTTTAACTGGGAAATTTTTGGTTGACTATCTCTCTTTCAAATGATGTATTTTTCTCAGTTTGTTCAGTACATTTGTCTCTGCTCATCACCAATGTTAGTGCATTTTCCTGCTACCTATACTAGCATTTTCCGAAACAATACCACCAAAATACTTCTGGCATGACATAGTTCTTTAGTGTTTGTTGTCTTGTGTTCTGAGGTACGTTGGAATTGAGGTGGAGCTTGCAAAATGCACATGCATTGGCACCTTGAGGTCCTTGAATTTTTTTTTTTGTTGAGGTCCTTTTTGTTTATAATTTCAAATCCTTATGTTTCAGAAGCACCTAAAATATACTCTTTATCTACTTTGGGATTTCTTCAATTGTAGATGATGAACACTTGCTACCATTTCTTCCTTGAGTTGAGATTTTTGGATGCATCTGTAACTTACTAGTCTATTGGATGTTGTTATTGACAGTCATCAGTGCTTCATTCACAACCGAAGTCAACTGTGGGAACTCCTGCATATATTGCTCCAGAAGTATTGCTGAGGCAAGAGTATGATGGCAAGGTAGGCTAACTCTAGTATCATTTTCTTGTTCTATCTCTATGGAAGTAGTACTGTCACATTGGATCTTGTAAAGAATTCTGATGTTGTAATTGTGGTGTGGCTAGTTATTGACTTGTGGTGCTTTTAGAACAACTACTGTTATTAGTTAACTATTCTTACTATATCCAGTGGTCATTTTACGTGGGCCATGTTGAAACGAAGGTCAAGCCTTTTCTTTTTAAGGTTGATTGTTTATTACCTGAATGACTTGGTCTGTGTCATGTACAGATAAGCCTAAGCGTGAATTGGATCTGACTCTGATCAGACATTTATTTTCTTTGTAGCTTCAGTAGTGTTTATTTTTTAAACTTAATGGGTTGCTATTGTTGCATTGCATTTGATATCAGATTGCAGATGTCTGGTCTTGTGGAGTGACCTTATATGTGATGCTAGTGGGATCATATCCTTTTGAAGATCCTAATGAGCCAAAGGATTTTCGAAAGACTATACAGGTAGATTGGACATTTAGATGATTGCATGTTTCTTTTATGAGTGGTGGTGGGGTTGCTTGAGTTACAACTTGTTATGGCTGTATCATTGCAGAGAATTTTGAGCGTCCAGTATTTCATTCCAGACTTCGTCCAAATATCCTCTGAGTGCCGTGACCTTATCTCTAGGATATTTGCTTTTGATCCTGCAGAGGTCAGTGTTTATTTTCCATTAAGTGATCTATTTCTGCATCTAAATAATTTGATCGCCTCTTTGCTTTCTGAGGAATTTTGTCATGTAGATGCTTTTTATATTGACTTGAATTTCGTTTTAGCTGTATGCCTTTTCTTCTAAGCATTCTGTGTGAGCTTGATGCTCAAACTACGTTATTTTCTCCCGTTTTCACTGAGAAACCGTATTCCAATGCTCATTTTGTAAACTCTAGTTACTGTTATGACCTATCGTTTAACCACGTGCCTTCGTTAATTAAAATTTCTTAATGTTACACTTCTACTATGACTTTGCTGGTCTTAGCCTCATTTCTTATTTGATGGAGATAGTAAAATGTGATTATAACCACCCAAGAAGGTTAAAGCTTACTATGAGTTTGACCTCTTGATTGTATCAGATACAAATATTGCTTATGCTCTGCCTTGCTAGTTTAATTTTTCATTTGCACCTTATGCTTTTGGACATTTGTATGACAGAGAATCACCATTCCTGAAATCTTGAACCATGAATGGTTTTTGAAGAATCTCCCCGCAGACCTAATGGATGAGAAGATACTGGGTAACCGATTTGAAGAATCAGACCAACCAATGCAGAGCATGGACGTGATCATGCAGATAATTTCAGAAGCTACTATACCACCACCTGGGACCTGTTTTTTGGATCAGTTTATGGCAGACTTTGACGGAGACTATGGCATGGATGAATTAGAGTCGGACTCTGAGCTTGATATTGACAGTAGTGGGGAGATAGTTTATGCCATTTGATTTTAAACTCACCTGCATCTCTAAAAGGTGAGTGTATCAAGATGATGATGGCATGGCCTTGTCAGCGTCATGCAAGAAATGTGTGATGGAAGAAGCATTTTCCCTTAGAGTAGAATGGTTATAGGAAGATTGAATGTTTGTATGCATCTCATTGTTGGCGATGTGCACGATATCTATCAATATCATCCTCGTAGCTCCCTTGTCTGTTGAATACTTGGGTCATACGCTACTATTTATGTATCGATACTTATAATCCTTGTAAGCAGTCTATCTTAACAAAACATTTCTAAGCTCTGTCAATGCTTATATACCCTTCGTGTAAAAAGTTACCTTCGATTACTTACATATTGGGCATTGCAGCTGTATCTATGTTTGTCGGCCCGTTTTGCTGTGATTCACCTCCGATCTTAAAATCTAAAATTTTAAATTATTAATTATAATTTCATAAAAGCAAATTGATTACAAGTATTAATATTTTATTTTAAAATTGAGGAAAAGATGAATTTGCCAATGAAAGTTATCATCTTTTATATTTTTCGATGATCATCTAGATTGGTTAATCCTAATAAAGTTTTTAGTGGGAAAAAATTAAAATTCATGTAAATATTATAAATTTTTACTTTACTTAAATAAATATGTCTATAGATTATTTTTTAATCACTTAAATAAAAAAATTTAAAATTAAATTTATTCTGTATATAATTATCATATTAGTTTATGTCATTTTTAATAAATTGTCTATGAAACACTGATTCTACTACTAATCATCTAAATAACTCCAATTTTTAAAATCGTTTTTTCCCAAAATATATTCTCCAGAATCTATTTTTCACAAAATTTATTCTCCAAAAGTTAATCCAAACACACCCCTAATATGCTTTATTCTTTCTTTGTTTGTTTTTTTTACAAAAAAAATTAGGAAGATATCAATCTCCTATTAAGATTAGAGTATAATTTTAAGATTTAAAAGAATATTTATAACGGATTTACAATATCACTTATAAAAAAAACTTTTATATAAATAATAAAAATTAAATTTATATATAAATTTATTTTTTATCATCTGTATCAATTTATATTGGCTTTATTCCTGTTTTGTCATTGCGCCCTTCCAGTCGTTGCCAATAAATATGCATAAATTTTGAAGGAAGTCATTTTACACTAAAATATAAATGGACTTTCCTAAGGGATTCTGCTGCAGATTGTAGAACGAAGGTAATTTTAGCCATGTTATATTTTTTAAACAAGCATTATTTTATGACCCCTTTTGATACATGCTTAGTTTTATGGTATGTTTGGATAGGATTTTAAAAACGGATTTATAAAAGAAATGATTTTTGAGTAGCTTATAAAAAAAAGTTTTTGAAGAAGAGTTTATGAAAAAAAATGATTTTGAATAAATAATTGTTTAGATAATTATTTTCAGAAATATTTTTATTATTGATAAATTACTAAAAAAATATGAATATTAAATAAGGAGATATAATAGATGAGATGAGAGAGGAGAGAGGATGTAAGAAAAAGTAAGAGAGAGAGAGTAAGAAAAAATAGAGTAATATAGTAATTAGTTAGTTCATAAGCTCTTTTACTTCTATAAGTTACTCTGATCAACTTATCTAAAACCTTGATTTTAAATTATAGTTTAGTCTAAAAGCTCGTTTGAATAAATATGGTTATTTATTTCAAAATTTTTTTAAACCTAAATTTTGAGCCAAACTTAAATTTTAGACCTAAATTTGATAGTTTTCTGAACATGCGTTTATTACTAGGGAACACAAGAATAATAGAATATCACTCAAAACATCCTGCCTATGGGGCACATAATTTTATTGTATGATGTTTTATGAACAAACAACAAATCCGGCTTTTGTACAAGACAGAGAATAATCAGAAAGGAGAAACCAAACAGGAGAGATACCGCAGGGAACATCGATTCATCATGAGTGGAGTTCTTAGGTCATCTACAGGATCGGCAGCAGGGAGCTGCATGAAGCCAATTCAAGTTTCTTTATGACCAAAAAGCCAATTTAAGTTAAAATTATTATCATCTTTTGTCACCTCTATGCTCGGTGTGAGAGCTGTCTGATCGAAATATTCTCTCAGTAAGATGGCTATTTCTTCATCGCATATAACCTTCCGCAGCTTCTCAAGTTTGGTGACAGAGATTGGCACCTCAGACAATCTCGAACAACCCGTCATGTAGAGCTTCGATAGATTACTCAACTCACCAACCTCCTCCGGTAATCTTTGCAGGTTTATGCAGTACGACATGTCAAGAAGGCCAAGCTTTTGAAGCTTGTTGACTGAATCGGGAATGAATACCAAATCAGTACAGTTATTAAGCCTCAGTACTTGCAAATTCTCTAGCTCTCCAATATCATGCGGCAGCCCGGAGAAACTATGACAATTGGTGATGCTCAGTTTCTCCAAGGAAGTAAGGCCACATAATCCAACTGGCACTGCCTTCAAATCTTTGCAATAGTCAATGCTCATATCCACCAGATTTGGAAGTGCATCCTTAATACTAGTATCGCTACTGAAAGCTTGACTCGTTTCACACATGTAAAGTGATATTTTTCTGAGGTTCTTCAATTTGCAAAGGGGAGGGACAGAAACTCTCTGCAGTCTGATTCTCTTTAGGTTGGATAGAGAGCTAAGTAGCTCAAAATTGCGTATTTGAGAATGATGGAAGCTATAGTTTATGAGAATTAGAACTTTGAGTTTCCTCATATACTTGATGAAACCTGGTAAGGCGTAATCGTCACCCCCAATATTTAGCACTAGAACCTCGGCTCTATCTGGTTTCATGCTCCACCATTTTGAAGTGAAGTCTTGACCTGCGCAAGACATCAAGGCCATAAACGAAAAGGATTTTTCATCTGGAGCAGTTTTGTTATGTTAAAAAAACAAAATCTTAAGTGCTGTTAGACAAGTATTGGGCTTGTATAGAGATTTTAGAGAGAGAGATCAAACCTGATGATATAGAGACCGAGCGGGCAGTGACTTGTTTTTGCTTATGTATAATAGACCATAGGCGTGATATGCCAGAAATGATGCCTTGCTTCTTTGGTTCTGACCACAATTCAGGATGATTATTTTTATTTATATCAATAATCAGGTTTTCCCTCTGTTCCAATGGTTTCTCGTTGCTTAGATGAATTGCTAGATCTCTGAGAATATCATGCTGCATCAGGAAGTGGTTATTGTAGTAGTTGTCTGCTTCACTTGCCACTTTCCTGGTCAAGCATCACGTATTAATATGATTTACCAGAAGAGAACCAAATCACTACCATCCTAATTAAAAATAAATAAATTAAATGCAAGAACTCATGCCTAATTTGTCCACACCTATCAGTGCTTAAGCACAAGCAGCTTTAAAATTCAAGTAGAAGATATATTGGATGGTGAGTACAAGAGATAAGAAAACGTGTTACCTTGTTACAACGACAGTGGAAAGATTCCTGGAAGTTAAGTCGTAGATATATGGCATTGCACAGAACTCTTCATCGAGGTTATGCAGTTCTGTCCATATATCGAAGAGGCCAGAAACGGGGATCATCTGATCTTCAGTGAACAGGCCTAAGTCCATGAAGCATTCCTTGACAATGGGCTTGTCTTCCAAAACATCCAAGCAATTCTTGAGGAAAGCAAGCACTCCTTCATCTGAATCAAGAGAACCACCACGTTGCGACAATTCATTCACCATGATTTTCCAGAACTCAATTGGTTTCCCATGAAGTTTGCGTCCAATAATTTGAAGGGACAACGGCAAACCCCCACAACATCTCACTGCCTGCATATCAGTGAAAGCAGATAATAAAAAATCAGCAGACTCTGAAGGGGATAAACTGGTTTTTTGGTTATTATTTCGGTTAGAAAAAAAGAAAGAACCTGGTCAGCAAGATCATTCAGAGGACATGTGTCATTTGGTTGAGCATAGTGACGGAAAAGGGTCATTGAATGCTCGTGAGGAAGTTTTTCTAAGCGGTGTGAAATGCAGCTCCCCAAGTCAAGTTTGACTCTTGAAGTCACCAAAATTTTCAAGTCTGAAATTGGAACCTTAAACTTCTCGACAAGGCGTTCTGATCCAGGCCAGACGTCATCCAGGACCAATATTATTGGACGCCCACCAAATTTGTTAAGCAGATTTCTCAATTTGTAACCCGTATCTTCATTGCTCTGAAATTCAGGCTTGGGTTGCCCAAAGTGTTCAAATAGTTTCTCTACAATGATCTTCAAGTTGGGCGTTTTTGAGAAGGTTGCAAAGAAGATATTTTCCTTGAATTTAACTGATGAGAATTCCAACATAAACGGATTAGTAAATCCAATAACATTTAAAAGAGATGAAAGGAAAATAAGGAAGCTTACATACCTAAAACTTCAGGATCCCAACAGAGCTTTTTAGCTAGAGTGGTTTTCCCAGATCCTCCAAAACCAGTCAAGTTTAAGAAGGGTTCAGTACCCTTGAGCAGGTCGAACTTCAATTGGTTCAAAAGCTTATCCAATCCAACAGTGAAATCTGGGTTTTCAGGAGTACCATACAGAGCTGTACCCAAACCATAGTTTGTGGACCCAAATTGCTCAGAAAGGATCAGAAGAACATCTGTCATCTTCTTTAAGGTCTCCTTCAAATCCCTTGCCATCTGAGCTTGCACGTCAAAGCTTAACGTCCTCCTCAGTGAATCGTCCTCTTCTTGAAGCCTCCTCTGGTAATAAGGAAAACAGAGAAAGTTCCAAAGAGATTTATTGGAGTACCTGCGAACAAGCTCTTCCCCAGTTTGCATTTCTCTAGCCAGAGTCTCCACCTCTGCTCTTGGGCGATCTAATTCTTGGTTATATCTTACTATGTCATGCACCAGAGGACGCATAGCCTCCAACGTTGATATGTTGGTTTGGAGGGTGGTGGGGTACTTTCGACCCATGTTGATGACTTTCAAAATCCCTCTCAACGCCTCTTGAATTACAGCTCCAAAGGCCGATTCTACAACCCAAGCCATAACTCAACTTCAAAGTTCACAGTACAGCCCCCAAAATCACAAATTTCAATTTCAAGCTTCTATCGAGATAGTAGAATGAGCAGAGCAGGTGGTGCGCTTGGGCGGCGGCAAAGGGAATGTCTACTTTAGCTATTTCGCTCTCTTGTCACTGACTGATCGATGTTGGGATCTTTTATAGCGCCATGGAAGCTTCCTTTTGAATTTCGCTTCAATTTCGAAGCGTGGACATTGAAACTTCCTTGGCTTGGCCTCTTCTGCTCTTCCTCTGCTGCATGGATGGCGTCACCCAGTTCTGGCTCCATTGACTTCGATTTCCCACCATTATCCTCTCGCCCTGGACGTATTATCCATTTTTTTATTTGAATATACTATTCTGTTAATCACGACATTGAATATAATTACATTAATAGAAAAATAGATTACTAAGCAATGCATACTGTTTTTAAAAAACAGGTTAATTGGTGCTAACAACTGAAAAGGGTGGCTCAAATGTATGTTAGCTTAAATTAAATATTTTTGTAATGCCTACGTTTTGAAATCCTGAAAAATACTCATGAAAAAGCATGATTGCAATCAAATACTTACAGGCTTGTGATCCTTGTAAACAATTAATAGTTAATTATCGGAGCAAGAATGCATGCCATAAATGGTTGAGAAGTCATAACGGTCATTCTTTTTTGGTTCGATGAACCAAATGAAATATAATAAAAAGATAAAGAATCAAAACGCCCTCATTAGAGGATGGATGATGCTTCGGTTCGGACATAACCAATCATCATCCAATGCCTTCGCCTGACAGTGTAAGGCTTCAGTAAAGCAGTTCGAATTTTTATATCAAGGGGAGAATCCACCTGCGTTCTCTTATTGGTGTGAAAAATTCAAATCAAACTACCGATTACGACCTAAATCATATTCAAATGCCTCTACTCTATATTTATAAAAATTTATTAGATTTTCTTATTAATAAAATTTTTTATGAGATTTTTTTTTCATTCTTTTCTAAAAAGAATTGCCCCAGTCCCAAAAAAATGTAACTTACAACTACGAGGGATGGAGTATTAATTAAGGAAAAAGACAAGAAGACGCGAAGAAGAAAGTGTAACTCTTTTTTCTTGGTTTTTTTTAGGGGAAGAAAGTGTAACTTTGAGATCAAGAAAAGGGCCACGTGTCATTACTAAACTGGGCGATTGTAAGAAATTCTGCTCCAACCTCAGGACTTGTAAAAATTGAAGCGATTGGGAGAACACACATAACAAAAAATAGCTTTTGAATCCAAATAGGAGATGCTAGGAACTTTCCTCGTTTTATTATTTAACAGCACTCACAAAGGATTGCTCTTTTTTTTTTTATATAAAAAAATTAAATAAATTTAATCTCTTATTAAAATTAGAGTATAATTTTAAAATTAAAAAATATTTATAGAAAATTTATAAAATTATATATAAAAAAACATAAAAAAAATCTCTGAATCCCTGAGGTGGTGAGAGCTCTTACAAAGGATTGCTGATTGGGCTAACAATTCCTTAAACGGAGAACTGTGGATTACAGGCTTAGCGGAGAGAAGAGAATTGATCTGTTACGGCTTAGTAAATGTGTTGGAATTCAAGTGAAAAGGGCATGAAATGAAACGAGAAGTTACACCCGCTCTCTGACTTTTCTATTCAAGCCTACAATCTGCTTTATCCAATTTTGATTTTTCCCCTCACAACGTGCAAGTTTGCAACTACTTGAAATGAGAAGGAAGGCTACATAACATTTACGTATATAGTGGATCTAGCTTTTTCTTAGATTGTGACCCTTAATTTTAGGATTTTGATTAAGTTTAGCGTGTGACGAAATGTTAATCATCATAAAATATATTATTAAATATACAAATTATAGAATTTGACAAATCCAATTTCATATATTCTTTAAATTAACTATATACTTTAGATATTGTAGCATTTCAATGATCTATGATATTCCTTTCATCTATCTATTTTCCATACAAAACTACAAAAGTAATAGTCATTGGTATCATACGTTGGAATATTACTGTTGGCCCAAAAAAAAAACTATGTTGAAATATTATTCTTCCATAGTCCCATGTCTTTTTCTTGATGCTAGCAACTGAAATCATCAATCCTTAATTTTTTTTAAAAAAATATTAAATGCTTATATCAACTTGAATCCACTTTTAATACTCATTGCCTTATATGTAATATTAATTTTATTTTTTTAATATATTTGATTTGTCATTGTACTTTCTAAATTAGTTGCCTTTTCTTAGTGATCATATATGTGTGTCTGTGATAGAAGATAAAATAAAAAAGGAACTTTTTAAATAATTATAATTTGTTTTTTATTTCTATATTTCCTAAACAATGATATGATTTTATTTCTAGTTATGAAATTCAGACTTTTGCTACCTTTGTTGTATATAAAGGAGAAATATGGGCTTTATTTTCGTTACCCCTGTTACATTATGTCATTCCAATTGTGTTCGTTAATAGCTTAAGGCACCCCTTATTGTTATGGAATGCCTGTTGTTTACATTACGAATGTACAAACATCATCATCGAGCGATAATTATATCATCACATATGTCTGGAGATGCTTGCTCAATAGAGATAGTTGTTTAAAACATCATTGTTCCTTCCTCTCACCTTCTATTTCTCTTGTCCAAATAGGGAAAAATTTATTTCTTGTATTTTTTCCCCAAAAATATCTTTCATCCATCGTTCTCTCTTCATGTACATAGGAGTTACATTACATATGTGTGTCTCAAAGGTGATGGAAATTTGCCCAAATTTCCCTACTCCACGTTACTAGCTTCCACTGTTCACATCTTTTGCTCTCACACCCCACATTCCCACCACTTTCTTAAACCCATCATATCTTTTGCTTTATGAGAAGAGCTTTTCCGTTGGCATTGGTCCAAACACGGAAATAAATACACTGTTCAATGTTGTGTTGCACCACCAGCGCCATCATGCTACTTTCCTTCTGGTGCAGAGAAACCATGGCACCATGAGGGGAATGGATGCGGTGCACTTCTCTCTGGTGTATATCCACTTGCGTCTCTTTTTTATTAATAAAGATGAGAAGTGCGCCAAATTCATTCCCCAGCATAGCTTAGGAGCTTGTCCCAAGAAGCCAATTTAAGTTAACTTCTACATGTGGCACCTCAATCTTTAGATCGGAAAGCTCTGGCTTGAAAACCTCCCACGAAGCAGCCGTCTCCTCATCACACGTTACACTTTTTAAATGCTCAAGATTCATGACCGTGCCTGGCAATTCACACCTTGAGCAACCTGTCATGTACAACTTCTCTATGTTTTGCAAATTACCAATGCTCTCTGGTAAATTTCCTAGGCTTAGGCAGTTTGATATGTCAAGAAAACGTAGCCTGGAAAGCCAACCAATTGATTCTGGTATAACTCCTAAATCAGTACAGGAATTAAGCTTCAGTAGTTCCAAATTCTCCAGCCTTCCTATTTCTTGGGGCAAAGTGGAAAACTTGTGGCAGTTAGAAATACTAAGCTTTCTGAGAGTTTTAATATCACAGATACTGGAAGGCAATTCCATCATATCTTTGCAATAGTCAATGTTCAATTCTACTAGAATCGGCAATGCATCTGACATTGGTATCTTACAGCTTCCAAAAGCTTGACTTGTATCACACATATAAAGGGATAATTTTTGCAGGTTCTTCAATTTGCCAAGGGAAGGGAAAGAAACCTTCTCCAGCCTAATTCTTTTCAGGGTAGATAAAGAATCAAGTAGCTCAAAGTTTTCCAATCCGGAAGTATGATAACCATAATTAGTGCATATTAGAACCTTTAGACTATTCATTTTCTCCATCAACTTTGGCAAGGAATAATGCTTAGTACGAACATTCAATATTAGAACCTCAGTGTCAGCTAATTGTGTTTTGCCCCAATCTGAAGTGAGTGCTTCATCTGCAGAAACAGTCCAATTAGTAGTGTCAATTTAGAGTGCTTTGCAACTTTCTAATTGGTATTCTTTTTATTTGCAAGTGTATGTTTTTAAGAGAGAGTCAAAACTAACCAGTTGATATAGACAATGTCCGCGCAATGGCAGGTTGCTGCTTTTGTTTAACGCACCATTTAAGGAATATTGATGACATGAGGGCAATAATGCCTCGCTGCTCCTCTAGACACCATTGGCGATTATTTTCATTTATGTCAACCATCAATCTTCTTCTCCATTCTAATGGTTCTTGGTTGCTTTGATGAATTGCAAGCTCTCTTAGAAGGTCATGCTGCATGATGAAGTGGTTGGCGTAGTAACTGTCCGTATCACTTTCAACTTTCCTGGTAAATGAGCAGAGTTTAGCATACCAGCTAAGAAAAAATTCGAGACAAGAAAAAAAGCATGTGCCTTTTGTCTGATATTACGTTAGTTTTCAACTTATGTTCTCTATTTGATGTTCAATAGAACAGTACTCGTGTAATGATGCGTCAGCTATCTTCGACGATATATAGCTATTAAGATTTAAGAAACTCTGGGAAAAAGATGAGGAGTTAATGCACCTTGTAACAAGGAGATTTGCCAAATTCAGGGAGACTAATTTATTGATTATGGCCATTGCTTCTTTGCCGTCATCGTCAAGTTTATACAGTTCGGCCCACATATCAATGAGAGCCGTAGCAGGAATTCTTTGGTCTTCAGGAAATAACCCTAGGTCCATGAAGCACTCCTTGATAATGGGCTCATCTTCCAAAAGACACAAGCTTCCTTGGAGGAACTTAAGCAAATTTGAATTGGAATCAAGAATAGAATGACCTTGCGACCATTCCTTCACCATCTTTAGCCAGGTCTCATGAGGCTGCTGACACAGTGATCTAGCGATTACTTTAATGGCCAAAGGTAGGCCCTTACAAGTTTTCACAACCTGCATGTCATTGCGAACAAATAGTCAGTGGAAATAACAACTTAGGCCATGAGTTACGACCTTAGTTAGCAGGCCTACTAGCGATCTAGTCAAGTTATCGCTTTTCAGGGGGAAAATATGTTTTCTTAGCTTCCCAACTTCCTCTAGGCAGAGAGAATGTGTTTTTTTTTCATTATATTTATAAGTCACGTCATTCAATTTTACACATGAACTTAAGATTTTTTTTTTTATTTAAGTGAACATGGTGGAAGTGTAATACGAATTGGAAGTAGAAAGAATAGAAGGTGGGATGATTTCCACGTATCAAAAAGTAAGAAAACGCACCTGTTGTACAAGTAATTCTTCGGGAATATACGAGCAATTGTCTTTTACAAGAGCAAAGTGACGGAAAAGTGTTAGTGCATCTTCATAACGAAGTGGTTCCAATTGGATTTGACGGTTAATTGTTGGAAACGCTACTCTTGAAGTGATCAAAATCTTATAATTGGGAATCAGGAACTTGAAGTTCTGAACAAGGGATTCTGAGCCGGGCCAAACGTCATCCAGCACTAGCAATATTGGACTTCCAGATATTTTACTCAACAGAAATCCCAATTCTTTAGCCGCTTCTTCGTCGCTATGAAACTCGGGAACCTTCCCACAACGTTGAAATAGCGCCTCCACAATGACCTTGAAGTTGGGTGTTTTTGATAAGGTCACAAACAAGATATGGTCCCTGAATTTACCTAATAAAACCAAAGAGGTCTTATGAGTCAAGGAACATTTGAAGTCTCGCAGCCGCAGAATACAGGTAAACTAACATGCTTCTTAAATCTTAATTTAATCCAGAAGAAATTTCATATATCCCATATTCTTTTGATTTGTTGATTAAACTTTACCATACTTGGATACAGTCTGGTGCTTCTTAAACCAGGAAATGATATTGCGAGGCACTTTTTCATGCCTTTTCTTTCTTTCCTTTTTTTTTTTGTTGCTTTTGGTTTGCTGGGCATAGGGCATAAGCAGCTTGTGTAGTTCTATAGAGGGGTAGGGACTTTCAATGATTCTTTATCAACATATTTCTACAAGTTTATATTTTTCAATTTTATATTTCATACATGATGGAACTCAAAACTAGAAACACAAATCACTTGAAAAATCTCAAAAAAAATACTATTTAAATTATAAAATTCTAAAAAAATACTGACATAGAAAATGATATATTAGTTATGAGATTTCAATATTTATAAAAAAAATATAAAATTGTCCTTAAACATAAATGGAGTAGTCAATTATCTTATTAAAATTGTCAAAATCATAAGAAGTATTATCAATTTTATTATTAATATAATCCATGTCCATATATCACTGAATTATTAAATGATATAACCAATCATTATACATTGTCAATTTAATTATTAAAGTAGTAGTCAATGCCCCAAAATTTAATATAATTATTTGCGCCACTAATTTATTAAAAGAGTTGTCAATATTATTATTAAAATAGTTAAAATTATTACGTATTTTATCAATTTTATTACTAGAATAATTAATGTCTATTAACTCAAAGACATTTTTGTTATTTTTCACAAGTATTAAAATCATAAATTGATACTTTTGACCAATCTGTTGTTTTATATATGAGCATAATCTTTTTAGAATTTCAAAATTCATGTGATATTTTTAAGGGATTTTCTCAATGAATTATAGCGCTCTATCAAAACAAAAGACATTATGGGTAGCTAAAATTTTATAACGGTAATTTATCCAATCAAACACATTTCAGGGGAAAAAATACCTCTCGGTAAAAGAAAAACTCCAAAGAAGTTCCACTAACAAGTATTGGGCCTTATTTGGGCCGACAACAGAATAAGGACCATTAGAAAAAATTGGGCCTCATTTGAGCCGATTGCACCTTAAGCAGGGCCGATTACCAATAATAAAGATAAAGAGAATTAGTGTTTACCTTTGACTTGTTCATCCCCGCATACCCGTCTAGCCAACGTGGTCTTTCCGGATCCTGGTAGACCCGTCAACCCAAGAATGGCTGCACCATCCTTGAGGAGCTCCATCTTCAACCTCAACAAAGGCTCCTCCATGCCGATAACGAATTCTGGGTTCTGAGGACGCGAACACGTAATTCCGTGCTCAGAATTTTCTTTGCTCATAGTTTCCAGAACTTCTCTCACCTGCTTCAGAGTCTCCTTCACATCCCTTACCATCTTATCTTCACCTCTCGAATTAAAGGACAGGCACTTGAAGATTGAACCCTGCCTTTCTCCAGGTTCGCCATCATAGTATTTTGCAAATGGGAATTTTAGGAAAGGGAATTTCCAGAAAGGGATTTTCGGGGACTTGCTTAGGAGCTCATCTCCCGCTTCCCTTTCCTGGACAAGCTTTTCTATTTCTTTTCTGGGCTGATCTAAGTGATCATTAAATTTTTTGATGTCTTCCACTAACGACGTGGAATCCTTCAGAGTTGACCTCAATATTTGGAGTGTGGATGCTCTTTTGTGAGCTCTATTGATGATCTCCATTATCTTCTTCAACGACTCTTGAAGCACCAGTGCTAGATCAGCTCCGTCAATTAGTTTTGCAGCCTCTGCCACTGCCATGGCTAATTTCTCTCCTGTTCGCTCAATCTAAAATAGCAAGAGCAGGCTATAACTGAAAGGTTGCGGTCTAATTGTTTTACAAGAAAGAAAGAGAGAGAGAGAGAGAGAAAGAACGAACCAATAGCAAATAAGATCTTGAAGGATCTTTTTTAATTCTGCGAGAGGAATCAAACTTGAGCCAAACGAGCTTTTTCCGTTGTTGGCGCCAGAAATGGAGCATATATATCCATCAACCGACACTCCTTCGCGGAACCTGTCGTGACGACGAAAGGAGCGTGATGTTTCCACAGCCTTGCCGTTGCCTCGCTATTTCCCATACGATTATTGACTCCGCTTTCGTGGTGCTCGACAGCTAAAAGCGACAATTACTTCCTACTTTCCTTATATTTTAACAACATTGGATGCGCATCTACAACCTTCTTTATCATTTTGAAATTATTTATTTATTTCCTGGAAATTCTGCCCATAAACTTTAGTCACACGTCAGCAAAACTTTATAGAAGTGATGTTAGGAATACGAGCGATGTTATCACCTTGTCGTTTCTTTTTCGGCCTTGAATGACTTTTTATTTTTTTAACGTCCATTGATTCTGATATTCAGAAGTCTAAGAAAGTTCTGCGTAGTTTCGCGGAAAAGAAAAAAAAAAATACGGCCTTTTGACCTTACTTGTTCTGATTGGCCCAAAAAAGGATCTCCCTTGTCCAGACCAGACGAGAGCGGGTAAAGAAGCCAGGAAATATATCGTTTACTTCTCCCATCCGCCCGTTGGAAACGATCAAAAGGAAAAACTGCCACATGTCAATGTTAAAAATGTCGTGCGGGGCACTGCTCTGCTGCTGGCCGGGAGTCGAAAGACCGTGTTGCACATGCCAGAGAGATCGAGTCTTGGCCCCCAAAAATAAATAAATAAACAAACAGATTCACCTGTGTTACGGAAAGTCTGAGCACTCGCTGGTTTTACCACAGAGAAATATAAACGAGTAAATTAAATAATTACAAAGATAAGATTGGTGGAAAAATTCAGGATATCGAACTAGTGATGCACGACAAAGGAATCCGGATAACTACCAGGAAAGAGTTTCTTACTTCTCATTGAAGACCCGGTCGATAAGATCGATGGAAATTTTCCAAAGGATAAAAAGTCATGAGAGGAATGTTGTGGAACTTCGCTAGTATTATACGTGAGGTTCCAGCGTATGAAGATTGATCCTCGTGGCGCCGTTCCGTGTTCCTCTGATTGTTCGTGTCTCAATACATAGGAATAAGGTTGAGAGTTGGTCGACAGAATAGAGGACATTACAACGGATGAAGGTGGAAATAATTTACCTTGAAAAGACCAAAGAAATCAAACTCTCCAAAGTTGATTGTAACAACCTCGAACCACACCATTTTCCTTAACAAATACTTTCCCAATACAAATTTATCATCACACCCAAAATATTAGAACTTTCTCTTCGTGTCCATTTTCCACTGCATAATAGCCGTACAAGTAGGGCAACATTTATTTCTTTACGTCCCATGATGGCCAAACAACAGAAGCACAAGCTAACTTTCACATATCTTCTCATTTTCATTCCATATCTTCATTCCCATTTCAATATGTTGCCACTGGCCAGAAAGCGCATTTATTTGGCAGTGAAACTTCAAAGCCATTCTAGGCCAATATCAGCTTGGGGCACCTCTACATGTAGATCAGTAAGGATGTTTTTGCAAGGTTCCCATAAAGTAGCCATCTCTTCATCACACACCACAACTCTTAGGCCCGTAAGGTTAATGATTGTGGGTGGCAACTCCCACAATCTCAAGCAACGTGTGATGTAGAGCTCTTTCAAATGAATTAACTTACCCATATTATCTGGCAATCTACTAAGGCTCACGCAGTATGAGATGTCAAGAAACTCAAGCTTTTTGAGGCTGGAAACTGAGTCTGGAAACTCTGCTAAATCAGAACAAGAACTAACCCTTAGCAATTCTAAATTGACCAACTTCCCAATTTCTTCAGGAAGTGCAGAAAGCTTGTGGCAACTGGTAATGCTTAACTTCTTTAAAACAGAAATACCACACAACCCAACTGGCAATTCCACCATATTGCAGTAGTCAATGTTCAGTTCCACCAAGTTTGGCATCATATCGGAAACTTGGATGGAAAAATTTCTGAAAGCTTCATTTACGTTGCACATAAACAGGGATAGTTTCTGAATCTTCTTCAACTGCAGTCTTTTCTCAACGAGGGAAGGAATCAATACACGCTCCAGTCTAATTCTTTTAAGATTGGGCAGCAAATTAAGCAGTTCTAAATTCTCTAACTCAGCAGCAGGGTGGAAACCATAATTTGTGATTAACAGGACTTTTAGTTTACTCATTTTCTCTATGAAACTTGGTATGCTGTACTTCTTCCCTCGAAAGTTCAAAATTAGAACCTCAACTTCAGTTGGTATCAAGTTGCACCAATCAGAAGAGAATAATTCATCTGCACAAAAAAGATTCAATAAGTCAAGTGAGGGTAGCCGTCAGTGATAGGTAATTTACTGCAGCTCTCAGGACATGTTAGTGTATCAAGAGAGTTAGCGAAGGAGGAACAAACCAGTTGATATAGATAATACGCGGGCAGCTATATGATACTCTTTTTGTTCAGTCCACCACTGGGGAAGTTCATTTCCAGTTATGTTAATAATCAGTCTTTTCCTCTTTTCCAGTGGCTCCTGGTTAATTTGCCTTTGATGGATAGCTAGCTCCTGAAAAAGATCATGCCGCATGACAAAGTGGCTATTGAAGTTACTTGTACCACTTGCAAATTTCCTGCTCAATGATGAGGACTTAATGATCAGTCTTAAATAAGAAGTTTCAAACAATATATAAAGTAGCATTCACAGTAATGATTGGTCTACCTCACTACTGCTAGCTTTTATTTAGATGAATGGCCTCCCTTTTAATATACTACTATATTATAAAGCCTTCAAATTTTCTGGTTACATCATCATCATCATCTATACATTTTTATGAAGAGGATCTAACTGTTAGAGACAAAACTTGATCCTGGATTGTGGCGGAACTATGAACTGCCCTCTCTTCAAATCCAAACAATTTAAAAAGTCATTTTTTCCAGCATAAAATAAAATTAAGGGTGCACTCAATGGCCTTACTAGTGTTTCCTAGAGGATAACAAAATATTCAAGAACCAGCAAGCATACCTTACGACAATATCAACCATGTTACGGGTGGCCAGTTCATAAATCTTCTCCATTGCATTTATGTCATCTTCTCCATGCAATTCCCCCCACATATCAACAAGAGAAGCTGCAGGAATCTTCTGGTCTTCAGGAAATAAACCTAGGTCCATGAAACGCTCCTTAATTACTGACTTAGTATCCAAGACATCGAAGCTCTTTTGGAGAAAACCAAGAAGATCCTCATTAGATTCAAAAATCGGACGACCCTTTGACAATTCCGTTGCCCTGCTTTGCCATACCACAGAATGCTTCCCACAGAGTGACCTGCCAATCGCATTTAGTACCATTGGAGAACCACTGCAACCTTGGACTATCTGCAATTTAAGAAAGTGCAAAATAAAGCAGTAAGTGTCACTCTTTTGTTTGAACTCAGCGTGAGTAGCAGTAGTAGTCGTATTAGTAGAAAGCAACATAAAGTACCTCTCTCACAATATGATCAGGAATATCAAAGCTGCTCTCCTTCAGTTGTGCTGAGTGGCGGAAAAGTTTCACAGCATCCTCATCATCAAGGGGTTTCAAGGAATGTGGAGTGCCAAATCTCCGAATTGCAAATCTGGAAGTCACTAAAATCTTAAAGTCTGGCAGCTGCATAAGAAAATTATCAAGAAGAGATTCTGATCTATCCCAAACATCGTCCAGAACCAACAGTGTAGGATTTTTCCCAATTTGCTTTAGCAAAAGTTTCAATTGGTCAATCGCTTCTTCATCATTTTGTGGCTCGGATTCTGAGCGACCATGGTGTTGATAAAGTTTCTGTACAATGACGTTCAAATTTGGCGTCTCCGAGAATTTGACAAAGACGATATTGTCCTTGAATTTACCTAGTCAAGCCTTCCATATTTAGAGTTCAAACTTAATAACATCTAATTTTATGAATCATAGTACGTGAAGAAGTGTAATATAAACTTTTTTTTGTTTTGGTGAAAAAATTGCTTCTTCTAAATCTCCACTCCGTTAATATAAAAAGGTATGTTTTCATTAGTCTGTTTAGAAGTCTCTGCAGAAGTGAAGGATGGAATCCACTTTCTACCTGATAATGAATGCAAATAATTACAGAGAATCCGCAAAGATTATTTCAGCAATACCAAGAAGCAAATGGAAATGCAGAATGAGAAAGAAAGGAAGGAAATGGGGATTCCATTCATACCTCTGACATTAGCATCCCAACAGAACTTTTTGGCCAATGTAGTCTTCCCAGAACCGGGCGAGCCGGTGACCACTATCACAGAAACATCATCCTGGAGAAGCCGCACCTTCAATTCCCTAACATGAACCTCCAATCCAACAGTGAATGCTGGCGGCTCGGGAACTGAGCACAGGCCTCTTTCATTTCTCGCAACAGCATTCAGTTTCTTAATCTCCGTATGAATATCTTTCACCTCTATCAGCGTCTCTTTAGCATCCCTCGCCGTCTGAACTTGCATATCAACTTGAAAGAACCTCACAAGTGACTGGTCCAAATCTTCAAGTTGCTCCTGGTATTGGGGCTTATAGCAGCATTCCCACCACCGGATTTTTGAGCACTTGAGAACAAGCTTCTCGCCATTCTTCACATCTTCAATTAACTTCTTTGTTTCATCCTCCGACCGATCTAGTTGCCTGTTGTATTGGTTTATCTGTTCGATCACTGGTTTTATTGACCTGAGGGTGCTTGCTAGGCGTTCAAGGGTGGGTCTGAATTGAATTGCCCGGTCCTTCGCCTCCAAAACTATGCTCAGCAGTTCGTCAAGTACAAGTTCGATAACCTTTTCTGCCATGACTTCACCAGATGCGCAAAATCACAGCCCAAGTTGCTATGTGCGCGCGCAAAAGAAAACGAAAGATTACGTGAAGCTCAATTCAAACAGAAAATCCAGACCAAACTTCTACGCTATAATCAAGAATAGAGCTGCACTTGGGATTGGGAATTTAACCCTAGCTATGTCGATTCTTCTATTGGATTATATAGAAGTTAACTGATTTGCTGTTAGCTTCTTGGATACTTCTTGGCCCCTTGGGATAGAAGGAAAAGGGCGCTTTGAGCCGACATTTCTCCAAGAAAGTCGTCTTCACACTAACAAGCACAGGAACATGAGTAAACATTGATCGCGCCGGCCCCTACTTCGAAGAATATATTCTAAATTGCGTATTAACCGTTGTATTAGGTGCTGTTTAAGATTCTTCCAAGACTGCAGCCGACATCAATCAACTACTAATTTCCACATAAGTCTAAGTATTTAATCCTTAGATCATTGCTTCTCATACAATTCTCACATAGATTTTGCCGAAAAACCATCCCTGTGATGAATTTGTTATTTTATAATGTAAATAATAATAATAAAAAAAAATCTAATCGTATCGATTGAGACGTCCCACGATTTATGTCGTTAGCTTAAAAATCATTTTAGTTTTCATTTTGTCATACAGGCACGGTATCAAGTGAATACTTACCACGACGCTGCAAATACTCTTTTCCCTTGCTATGATCTCTATCACGCGATCTCACCAGTAATCCAATTCTGATTCACTTTGTGCGACAGAAAACTAACTGGAAAGTTTTAATCTTTGCTCCATTACGAGTAAGTCAATAATGTCGACCGGGGAGGAAACCTTAACCGTTAAGCTAAACCTATCATTCGGATAAGCGAAAAAGAAAAAGACAAAAAGAGTCAAAGCAATCACTATTCCCAAATGGGACTTGTCAAAGATTCGCCATTCACTATTTCTCTGATATGTAGATAATATTTTACATAGATTTTCAAGTCGTGGATTGTACACAACATTACAACATAGCATGAAGGGCAAATTACTACGTTTTCTTTTCATTTGCTCTCTTCATCTCGTTCTCGTCCACGTCCATTAGTCTGAGTTTGATCATCTGAATGGCCCTCTCACCAAATATCTCCTAAGCCCTCTTACTTTTCACTGTCAACCACTCTCCGAACTCTTGATCCTGTTCTGGTTCTTGTTATAAATTACTGGAACTGTCGTGCTCGTTATACCTATTTAACAGTCAAATTGAACACCAAAACTCATTACCCAAGAGACAGATCAGTAACATGAATATTATAGAAATTGATGATAAATGTACCTATATAAAGCAATGATAACAGATCCATGTAGTTCGCAACGTAAGAAAGTAACAACAATCCAGCCCCGGCTCCTAAAAACAGAGCCCAGTCTTCTTGTGCTTTCACCCGGAACAGCAACCTTATTCCTTCTTCGATCCATGCTCGAGGCACGTACGCCATTTGCAGAGCTGATTCTTCGGTCAACTCCAAATCCGACAAGTTCGGGGGCGCCCTGTATTCAACATAATTCATTAGTCAAATTGAAAAAAAAAAGGCCATTATCCTCAGTATAGGGAAATTTGTACAGGAAAAGGTAGGCACTTACTTGCCAAAAAGTCTAAGCATATGGGCCCAGAGGAAGGCAGAAGTAAGAACAAACATAACCAGCCACGAGAAAACAGTGACGAAATGGAATTGATACACTTGCAACAACGTCCATGTTGCAGTTGCCGCAATGAGAATTGCTGCAGTTTGTGACTTTCTTCCCAACAGAGCTACGTCCTTCACAACTGTGCCACACAAAGCCAAGTTCAATGTGAAAACACATTATCTGAGTGAAATTATAAACAAATAAAGAATGCTTTTGCTATGTATAAAAGAGCAGAGTCAAACAACCTGATGAAGAGAAGAAGGAGCTGGAGAAAGTGTTTGGGCAGACTTGATGAAGACTAGGTGAATCAGTGTGATGTTGTCGAGGAGGGAGACGCTTGACTTGTTGGGTTTTATACTGTGTATTATATAGTTTCAAATATAAGTCATTCGGCGGAGGTGGCCACCAAGGCGGTCTTGGGGTTTAGGACCTACACGAGTAGTGATCCAAGGTGACGTGTGAACCCATCAGGACTCGTGTCACTTGCATATAAAGTTTCTAAATAAAATAGAATATGGAGGAATAAAGGAAAACATATCCGTTAATCATGAAAGATCAAGCTCCCGCAACAAAAAAATCAATGGTAATGAACAAACCAAGCCCCAAAAACTCCTTGAGATATGGCGAGGGATTCACAAATAACAATCTGCATTCACACCAAAACCACATTCTTAAACCCCTATATATAGATATTTAGGATCCCCAACTAACTAAGTGATTAACCCTTATAATTAATTACCCACCTTACTAATTCAACCTTTCAACAAAGTTTGTTTCATCTCATGATTTCGAAAGGTTATAGAAGGGGAATTGAATTATATAATGGCCCACTTTTTCTGGTATGGGATTCACAGATTGGATCCAAAATAGTGGACTGCACTGGTTCTCAAAGTGGGCTTCATAAAAAACCACGAGCTTGGGTTTGCGATGGGTTGAATGAACTAAAAGGTTGGGTTTTTAGAATGAATCAAGAGGCAATATGGACTTTTCACGTGAAATTTCATGGTGGGCAACGTAATTATCTCCAGCCTGGACAGAATAAGTTAGATGAAGATACCGAAGAGTCTGAACATTTCGAGTTTCAACTTCCCTCCTCTATTACTGTATAGTGGCAAACTTTGCAACTTGTCCAAAAGATGACATATTAAACAGTTCATGGTCAAAATATAAATTTAAGACTAGAGCTTGATGATGAATTAATCAAATTTTTCTTGTTTGATAATCTTTGGAGGCTTTGCAGCAGGAAAGTCTTGGAGTAGGAATTCGAATAGGGTCATTGATTTCGCATCATTGATATTGATTAGACATTCGTTTTGACTTTTCTGAATTTATGATGGTTTTGGAGTAATCTGCTGTGAAATAGGCACATCGTTCACATCAATAGGATCTTATAAGCTGCTTGAGATCAGGTCTTTGAGGAACTTGCACTGAGTACGGTAGTGATAATGCAATTACTGTCACCCTTAACAGATGATGACTCCTACAAGTTTAATGAAGGGAAGATCATGCAAATCGTATGAAACTGAAAACATAAAATTGCAGAGAGCACAGTTGCAGAAAGTTGATTCTCAGAATATTCAGACGCTCCTGGGCATCTTCTTTCAAAAATGCCAAAGTACTTGACAATGTTGATGATATGAGCTCAAATTCAATTATAATTATATGATGATGTTGAGAAATCCTGAAAAAACAGGAAAATAATATGGCATTAATTTCATCTTAGACCCAGAGGCAATGAAGGTCAAATTTAATTATGAATCAGAGGACAACTGAAAGTAGTTAAATTTGGATGAAAAAGCTTGGCAAAAAGAGAATCATCATAAATAATTAAAACAAATCTACGTTGTAATCTGACCAGAGCTAAAACAGGAGCATATTATTTTGCTGATTAGTTATACATTTCCGATATAAGTTTGATGTCTAGGTTGAATTTCATCATTTTGCTTGGTCATCTCTTTGCATTGTCCTATAATAACGTGTAGGAAAATAAAAACATATAGTAATTTATAGAAGATGATATTATCCTTGCGTGTAAAGATGGAGGTGGAATTTGTCCACACCACAGAGTGATTTCAGACGCTTTGACCGAGATTGGTGCCAATCATGTAAAGATGCAGCATGCATGGGAGAACTTGCACTCACCAAACTTAATCTTTAGTCTTTTGGTCTGTGGTACCGATCACTGCAACTGCCTTTTGTTTGTAGGCCTTTTTTATATTTCTTTCTTTCCTTTTCATTTGTCGTGGGGGGCATCACCTGCAACTCACATGAGTGCCCATAATTCGGCGCCCCACATCCTTCTCCTCTTTCCTTTTTCTTAATAGTGAATTTAATGTTAATCATTTTACCTTTCCCAACACACAGACACGCATTCACGGTATAGGCTCGAAAGTAATGCCTTGGATTACCGATTTTCATTCTGTAAAGAGTTAATTTCTTAAACGTTCCAACATACTCTGGCTAATTGATGAATTACAGATTACAGCCACTTGTTGATTTGAACACTCTGCCAATGACAACAACTTCATATGAATATTTACTGACGCACTGATTCTATATTAAAGCAAAAAACACCGAAAGGAAACTGGTGATGAATTGGTATTGCATTATTAACAAGCAGAACAATCAGAAAAGTTGACGAAGAGAGAAAGCGGAGATGAGTGGCGTAATTTCAGGGGTGTTATAGTCAAAATGATGGGCTAAAGCCATAGCTTTCACTTTAATGATAGTTCATAAGTGAATTGTCTGTGCATCACTTTAGTTCGAAGCAAATAACCATTACCATATACCAACGCAGAAAACGCGTTACCCCCTTGAAAACTAACAGGTCTCATTTAATTATTATTTCTTATCACTCCAATCGCACCTTCATGCGAGGTTGTTATATACCGCTACAAGCTCCCGTGGCCAGTCACTCTTCAAGATAAGGGAAATCTGCTACTTTCACTTGGTTTCCAATTTTAGAAACTGGATTGGGATGCTTCAATCCTAATTGCTACTTTCAAGCACTGCTCTTCTCAGTGAGCCTGGTTCTCACTTTACACTGTTGACTCATACAATGGGAAGAACAAGCTTGTTACCTCTGCTGTGTTGTGTTCTTTTTCTGGCTTTGCTGAATGTGTGTCTGGTGAAAGCAGAGGATGCATATAAGTACTATACATGGACTGTCACTTATGGCACTCGTTCTCCTCTCGGCATTCCCCAGCAAGTGGGTTATCCACATTCTTGCTTCTCATAGCTTTTCATTTGCCTACTCTCTTTCTGATATTTCGGTCTTTTACTTGTTTTATTTAAGGTAATTCTGATCAACGGTGAGTTTCCTGGGCCTAGGCTTGATGTGGTGACTAATGACAATATAATTCTCAACCTTGTGAACAAGCTGGACGAGCCATTTCTTCTGACTTGGTGAGTCAATTTCTCTGTCGTATCTCTCTGCCATGTTTGAATTGAGGACATGTTTTGACGACGTTGAGATGAAACAGGAATGGTATTAAACAGAGGAAAAATTCTTGGCAAGACGGAGTGGTGGGAACCAACTGCCCCATTCCTCCAAACTCAAATTACACGTATAAGTTTCAGGCCAAGGATCAAATTGGAACTTACTCATACTTCCCATCAACTCAACTCCACAGAGCATCGGGAGGCTTCGGTGGACTCAATGTCTATCATAGATCCGTCATCTCAATCCCTTATCCAAACCCTGATGACGATTTCACTTTACTCATCGGTGACTGGTACAACTCCGACCACAGGGTAAGATACATTATTTGTAGAAAAATTTTGTACACTTTGTCACTTTATCCAGCTAAACGCTACTTTCTCTCTTTCTCGTGTCTGTAGAAATTAAGGCAAACGTTGGATTCTGGAAGATCTTTTGCCTTTCCAGATGGACTCCTTATCAACGGCCAGGCCCACACTACCTTCAACGGTGACCAAGGTCGGATTGTGTTTTCTAAGGTTGTTATATTTAGAGTACTTTGCCATTTTTCAAAGCTGCATTTATGATGTTTGTTCTCACTTCAGGAAAAACCTACATGTTTAGGATTTCAAATGTAGGATTATCGACCTCGATTAACTACAGGATACAGGGTCATAACCTTAAATTAGTGGAGGTTGAGGGATCACATACCATCCAAAACCTTTACGACTCTCTTGATGTACACGTGGGCCAATCCATTACCGTTTTAGTAACCTTAAATCAGCCTCCAAAAGATTACTACATTGTTGCCTCCACCAGATTTACCAGGAAAGTTCTCACAGCAACAGCAGTTTTACACTACACAAACTCCCGTTCTCCTGCTTCTGGACCGTTGCCTGCTGCTCCTGCCTACCAATATCACTGGTCTATGAAACAAGCTAGAACCTTCAGGTCACTATTCAGAATATGTAGCCTTGGATCGGGATATATATACATTTATATATGATTATATTTTCCCATAGATTTTGACTTTATGTGTGAGTATACAGATGGAATTTGACGGCGAATGCTGCTAGGCCTAACCCACAGGGATCATTCCATTATGGGAAGATAACTCCGACAAAGACAATAGTGTTGGTGAATTCAGTAGCCGTGATTAATGGGAAACAGCGTTATGCAGTGAACAAAGTGTCGTATGTGAACCCTGAGACTCCTCTGAAGCTTGCTGATTTCTACAACATCCCAGGAATCTACAGCGTGGATTCAATCCAAAGCGTTCCCGCTAATAACAACGGAGCAGCGACCATAGCCACCTCTGTAATCCCTTCTTCTCTGCATGAGTTCATCGAGGTCGTTTTCCAGAACGACGAAAACGCCCTGCAGTCTTGGCATCTCGACGGATATGACTTCTGGGTCGTTGGGTATGTTAGCTTCCTTTAAACCTTTTGCTTTGAATTATGGCCTCGAGAATTGATATAATGTAGACTGCAATATAAAACGCAGGTACGGGAAGGGGCAGTGGACACCAGCCAAGAGAAGTACCTATAACCTAGTTGATGCCCTGACCAGGCACACAGCACAGGTATTTTAAAATCCTACTACTCTAGATAAATGAGATAAGAATGTTTATTGAACTAAGAATAGTATGTGGTGGGAATACGTAGGTGTATCCGAAGTCATGGACAAGCATATTGGTGTCGTTGGACAACCAAGGAATGTGGAACATGAGGTCAGCGATGTGGGGAAGACAGTATCAGGGGCAGCAGTTGTATCTGAGGGTGTGGGGTGCTCAACGCAGCTTCACCAGTGAGTATGATATCCCCACCAATGTTCTGCTTTGCGGCAAAGCCATTGGACATCGTCCTTAATCTGTGTCTCCCGTCCCCATTCCTTGGACAGTGACTACGAAATCCTTAAAGGAGCAAAAAAAAAAAAACGATGCGAGGGAATTTCAATTACATATCTCTTGATATATAATTATATAGGAGTATAACTTTTCTTATCTCTCCCGTTGAATCTTGGGTTCTGTTGTCAATGGCTTGTGGCTTTTACGATTTTCATTGTGACAAACCTTTTTTCTTAATGAATTAGTAGTTGTTGGAAATTATCTATTGGGTCGAGATCGTTATTGTTTTTGGGCCATAAGTATTTTGTTTATAGTTGGGCTGTAGTCATTTTGTTGGGACAAATGTGAAACTTGGAAAGACAAAAAAAAAACACCTTGGAATTATTTTGTACGAACCAGGGAACAAATTTATAGCGGGGCACGTGACAGATTTAATGCAAACACAGTTTAGAAGTTGGCATTGAAACACACAAGCATGTTTAGTTCCCCCAGGTTGATCTCTTTGAATTTAATTTCAAGAATAGATCTGATATTGGGATCTATCTCATTCACTCATGAATCCTGTCTATCTAAGCTAGCATCTCTGACTTTACACAACAGTTAAATTAATATAATATACTGTACTATATAAATTAGACGGAATCGAGGAAGGAATCGTTTATGTCTGCAAGATTAATCTAATTGCTAAACAATTTAGCATTTGTCAAAAAAGATGATGAAACTCACTGCACAATATAAATAATAACGAGATCCATTCTCAGCTCCGGCGCGCCCGCTTCCTTAGACCTCCACTTCATGCCACCGCCCGAACTCATTGCTTCTGATTTGAGGGCTTTAATTTCTTTGAAGGTAAAGTATTGAGTACTGTTTTACCTCTTGTTTTAGTATTTGAAGGAATGAGAATATTTTTTTTAATTTAATTAAATCATATATTGATTAATAGTATATTCATATGATAAAGAAAATTAAGATATCAACATATAAATTTCAACACATTCATCAGTTATATAATATGTCAGGGGATGAAATGTGGGCATGAACATTTTTAAGTGACTCAACAAGATGGTATAATATATCACTTTTAAATGAATTGTTGAGATCAAAAATCAGGAAGAAGCATATGTAGCTTCCAATCAACAGTTGGAAAGTAACTCCGAATAAAAAGTTGCTGGCTTGAGTAGGATTTCTTGGGACTAGCAGAACGTTCTAGTTAATTAGAGTTAGACTTTAGAAAGAGTAAACGATTGAAGTGAGTCCTAGTCCACGTACGTACTTTGCCATATATATATAGGCCTTCATAAATCTGGACCTCATCCTCTCTCTTTCCTTGCGTTTCTGGTGCGTGCATTTCTTTCCTTTTTTCCATTTCTTTAATTTGCTACGCATATTGAGGTTTTCTTGGCTTTGATAAGATACGCTCCTGTTCAGTTAAGGCAGTTTTTGGGTTAAAACAAGAACAATAGTTCATGAATTCTGTATCCCTTTCTCGTTTCTACGATCCTCTTGGTTTATGAAAAATGATAACTCCTTGGTCAGAGAAGTTGCACCCATCCATCGTAGTCTAACTTTGACTTCACCAACGCTATAACTTGACACGCAAACACACATACATCATCGAGTATATCTGTTAAAGATATTCGTCCTATGTTTTCTGGTCAATGTCTTGTTAAAATGTCTCTTCGTTCTTGATGCATGCATTGAGTGTCTTGTTGAAACGTACGTCTCTTCGTTCTATGGCAGGCAGTAAAATTAAATTGGACAGAAGTACCACAAATGAAGAGATGAAGCAGGCCACGCTACTGCATATTATTCTTGGAATATTTGCTTGCTTTTTGGGTGCCGTGTCGGTGAATGCGGAAGACCCATATAGGTATTTTACGTGGGAAGTAAGATATGGAACAATAAGTCCCCTTGGTTTTTCCTCAACAGGTTGGTCAAATCTTTAACCTCTCCTTGTAATAATGGCCAATTTATCTCGTACCGGCAAAAGGGCCCGATTATCTGTATTTATACTGCATGCCTTATCAGGGTATTCTTATCAATGGCCAACTTCCAGGTCCAACCATAGATGCTGTCACTAATGACGATATTCTCGTAAACGCCATCAACAAGCTAGACGAACCTTTCCTCATCACATGGTGATCGCTTCTTTTCCATATAGTTTACCTTCTTTCACCGTCAACTAGGATGTTGGATAATTATGTGTGGATTCTGTTGTAAAACAGGAATGGCATCAAACAGAGAAGAACTTCATGGCAAGATGGAGTTCTAGGGACCAACTGCCCAATCCCTCCAAACTCAAATTGGACATACAAGTTCCAAGTCAAGGATCAAATTGGAACCTACAATTATTTCCCATCCGCCAAACTTTAGCTGGGGCTTTTGGTGCTTTCAATATTGACTAAAGGTCAGTGATATCCAAACCATATACTGAACCCGCAGCAGATTTCACCTTGCTCGCTCATGATTGGTTCAAGACCGACCACAAGGTTTGTAAATATTCAAGCTAATTACCCTCTAGATTAAGAAGCGATGTTATGTAATTAACCCAAGCAAAAATTTGAATTTCAGTCACTGAGCCGACAACTGGACGCGAACGTTCTTCCTTTTTCTGATGCTCTTCTCATAAATGGCCAGAAAAATTCTGCCTTTTTTACCGGTGAAAAAGGTAACCATCTTTCCCCATTGCCTACATTCAAAAAACCACAAGTTGAAGATTAAATCTGAGGTTGTTGAGAATAAAATATGTTCAGGGAAAACTTACAAAATCCGAGTGTCCAACGTGGGAATAGCAACCTCAATTAACTTTAGGATTCAGGGACTTAAACTGAAGTTCATCCAAGTTGAAGGAGCTCACACACTGGAAGAAGTTTACGAATCACTGGATGTTCATGTGGGCCAGTCTGTAGCTTTCTTGGTTACACTTAATGGACCACCTCAGGATTACTACATCGTCGCCTCAAGCCGTTTCACTAAGCCAGTGCTCACCGCCATAGCCACTCTTCGTTACGTTGGAGCGAACAAAAAGGCCTCAGGACCTCTAACCCCTTGGCCCTACTTATCAACTTCACTGGTCCATGAAGCAAGCCAGGACCATCAGGTAGTAGAATATATAGAAACTGTTTCTTTCTAACAATTTTTTTTAAGAAAAAAGAAACGATTAGACTCTGCTACAGTTGATCGTTTTTTAGTGACTCTTTTTTCTTTTTTTTGGGGGGGGGGGGGGTGTGGGGAAGGTTGAATTTAACGGCAAATGCAGCGGGCCGAATCCTCAGGGGTCATATTCCACTACAGAACCATAACAGTGGTGAGGACAATGGTGTTAGAGAATTCTAAAGCCATTATAAATGGAAAAGTAAGTATGCTGTGAATGGGATTTCATACTCTGATCCAAACACTCCATTGAAGCTGGCTGATTGGTTCAACATTCCTGATGTCTTTAACATCAATAGTATCAAAGATAGCCCTCCCCATCCTGGTATCCCTGCTAAGCTCGGAGACTCTGTCGTTGGACTTGCCCTTCATGACTTCGTCGAAATTATTTTCCTCAACAATGAGACCACTGTCCAGTCCTGACATATGGATGGATCTAGCTTCTATGTTGTGGGTAACTCTCTCTCTCTCATGTAAACTCTTCAGAATTATTTAGAGTAAAATTGTGCTAAGCACGAGTTGGAATGGTTAGGTATGGTTCTGGTATGTGGAAGCCTGGGATGAGAAGACGATACAATTTGGTTGATGGAGTTCTTCGGCACACAGTTCAGGTGTATTCAAGATCATGGAGTGCAATAATGGTGTCTTTGGACAATAAGGGTATGTGGAACTTGAGATCTGGAAAAGGAGGTACTTGGGGCAAGAGTTGTACCTGAGGGTCTGGAACAATGAGAAGAGCCTCTTCACTGAGACTGATCCCCCTCCCAATCTACTCTTCTGTGGCAAGGCTAAGCACCTGCACTAGTCACTCAATCAAAAATAACCCTTTTTTTCACTTTGATCACTGGTGCTAGTTTAAGTTGTTAGATCTGAATATCTTCTTTTCATTCTTGATTATTATTATTCTTTTGCTTTAGAAATTTCAGTTACGAGGATGAGACTGTCAAATACAGTGAAAAATTGCACATGTGCTTCCGAATAATATACAGGTCATTATATTAGCAGAAATGCCAATTAAGGTGCTATATATTGCATTAATTATATTATTTCTTAATTATAATCCATAATACAGTCCTTTTGCTATATTGTTTGCCGAGTTTCAAATGCTTTCAATTTTCAATAAGAATCACAGATCCATCAATCAGATATTCATAAATAACCGCACCGCAAAGCGCAGATGTGCATGTGCGCTCATATTGTTTGTTTATTTATAATTTCTAATTCACAATATGTATGGAGAATGGTGAAGAAATTTATACTCAGGAGTCACGCTTTAACGAAAATCAAGGTTAACTAACAATATTAACTTTGCAATATAATGGAATCAATACCTTAAGGACACATAGTTTCCCTCTCTATATATTGACTAAACCAATTACATTTTGGACTAATGGAATTGGGATATATATAGAGTAATTTAGAAACCGATCGGATTCCTCAAGGTTTGCAAAATGGTTTCGAAATACAGACGAGAAGAAAGCACATACCACGATCGGGCATTATAATTTTCTCAGCCATCACCATATCCTTCGAATACTAATTACGTATCTTATTAACCGGTGAGATTTCCATAATAGGCAACGCAAACTACGATGAAAGCCTAGCTAGTAGAAAAATGAAAAGACATTATTCCATGTGTTGGAGAGAGAGAGAGTTAATTCATAAGGGAATTAAAGTAGGGGAAATCGAAGAAACAGAAGGGTGTCGGGCATATATAGGTGTGTTTGAAAGTAAGACTGCAATTGGGTTCCTTGTTTACCAACAGCAAGAATCTAACGTTTTCTGAGAAAATTCTTTCTAAAGCCTGCCTTTTTCATTTCATTCATCTCTTAATTTCTCGTTACCCGTCAGGTCAAAAAACAAAAATTCTCGTTACCCGAAAGTTTTGCATATGCTACCCACCCACACCTTAACTCTTAAAATATATTTGCTCTATAGAGTTTGAGTTTACCAACGTTATATATCATATATATATATATATATTCTTCTACACGAGCTTCAACTCTGTTTTTGATTAGCTTATGAAGATATGGGTGATGATTTCTTTCAATCTTTGCATTCTCTCGCCTACTTTTGAGGACCCACAACCACTTCTTCACTTACACAGAAGGAGTAAAATTTTGTTTCGGGTGCAGGTAAAGTAATAGACGAGAAAAAGGAAAAAAGTTGAAACAAAGTAAATAAGAAGGGAAAAAGAAAAAGGAGAGGTTTGGATACTAGAAACACTCCATTTTAATTTCGATTCGATTTTAGCACCGTCTGGTCCTTGAGAATATAAAAGTCAAACATTACATTGACCAAAACATAAAGAAGAAAGCAAGTAGTAGTGGAAAATGTGTAAAAGAAAAACTGATGCTACGTACATATCCATATTCAGATACCACTCGAAACCAAAAACAAACAAAGCAGAAATTAACAGCCCTAACATACAAGAGAGTTAAGGAAGAAGAGAGAGAAATTAAGATGATCGTAGAATAATGGAGTTAAGGATATAAAGTACCATTGGTGGTGGAAAGATCAAACCACGAAAGAGTTGGATTCCAGGTGAACCCCAATTGATCATCCCCAGCGACTACTGGAGCTGACCCCAAATTAGCTGATAAAGGAGACGATGCGTGTGAAGAAGAAGCCATGTTCCCCAAGACCTGTGATGAGTTATTATTGTTGCTGCAATAAAAATTAGCTGCTGATGTTGATGATCTCAGCCTCTGGTACTGTTCTTGAATTCCACTGCCCTCATGTTCTCCAGCTAAGAACCCATCTTCATTATTGTTATTACTATTACTGCTTCTCCAGACAGAGCTGCGGTGCCCAATTGTGGGAAATTGACCAACAGAATCGAAGTTTAGGGCTCGACCATTAACCAACCCATTTCCAACCACTGGCTCAGTCACCGAGTGGGACACCATCAAGTTCCCTCCTTCCTTAACAGCATTGACGGACATGGGAAGACTAGGGTTAGGGTTAGGGTTATGGTTTTGACCAGTTCTCAGTAGAGCTAACACGTGAGAATTTTGCGGCGAGCCCCATAGAATCGGGTTTGAAGAAAGGTCGTGGTCGATGAACCCGGCCACCCCGAGCACCGACCTTTCAAGCTCCGATGGTGCAGCTGTTTTCATCTTAGCCACGGTTGTCTTCACAACGGAGTTGGAGGCGCCGACGTTCCTGTTCTTCCGGCAACCACCGCCGATTGGAACATTCCTGAGAGAACCACCTTTGGTCCAGTACCGGCGACATGTCTTGCAGAAGTGGCGAGGCTGAGTGAGGTTGTAGTTGTTGTAGTAACAGAACTTTGTGTTGGAAGAATCACACCGCGGGCACCTCAGATTTTGGTTCTCGGAATTTGTGGATGTGGCTGCAGCTGCAGCGGCGGTGGTGGTAGAAGTAGTGATGGGGGTTGAAGGGTGATGAGATGAAGAAGAAGAAGGAACAGAAGTATGAGACGTATTGGTGAGCGACAAGACTGCGGCTGCTCCGCTAGTGGAGATTTTCCTTTCGCCTGCAATGAGCCCAGCACCCCTCAACAGTTCCTGGATCATCTTCTTTATGATCTTTGTGGATCGACAACAATCCAAAACACACGAAAAAGCAAAAGGGTGAGTCTTTTAGAGTTAGTGGAGAAAAAGCAAATTAAAGCGAGTAGGTTTCGCCCTCGGTGTGCGGATATATGTATGCGTAAGTCTAAGAAATAATAATAGATTGAGGGGTATATAATTATATCACTTGCCTTTGGGAAATTCAATTGGATGGCTTCGTAGGACAGCTTCTTTTCCGGTCAGGTCCTTTGTTGCTGCAAAAACAAATATATAGAATTGGTGACTGTACGTGAGAGAAAGCTAGCCAGCTAAATAACTATACCATTTACCCTATCCAAAAAATACAAATAACTCGTTATAAGTGTTTCCATTTGCCAAACAAAATGGATTTACCTTGGGAATCAAACTCATTTTTTCGCAAATGCCATTATGATTCCACAATTCATAAACCAGGCAGAAGAAATCTTAATGCACTGATTAATTATTACATAGTCTAACATAAGTAAAATCATCATACGTGCGGTCTTTACAGACCAATTATGAAAGTGGGACGGAATCATTTTGCTTGTCCCACTTAGGACTATAATAACTGTCAAATGAGTCATCATGATTTTTCTTTACATTAAACCCGACCAACCATTTTGAATTTTAATGGTCTTTTACTCATCTTTATATCTTACTTTGCAACTATAAATTGAATGTGCGAAATTGGGTGGCAAAAGCTACAGTGTTTTGAGCATCGAGTAGTGTGAATGAGTGCATATATATGTACTATGCTTGAATACATAACACTAATCAATCTTAGGAAGAAGTGAGGGAGGGCACACATGTATAATAGCGATCAAGTTTTGTAAATAAAAGAAGAATCTGGGGATTCTGGGTTGGCGTTCAAAAATGATTATTACAATTAAGTTAAATGAGAGACCTAATCACGTGGAACTGCGTGTAAAGCTGAATGTCCCTACCCCAACAAAAAAGCCACTTCGCACCCGAAACCCATGGCCTCATATTACCATCCCCTACATCCCCTCCATTACCAACAACAACCCCATCACATGTACCTTAGTCCTTCTGTACCATACTACACTCACGTTATCAAACCTATATTGGCGCCCTATGATCTTGATGCTCATCACATATGTGTGTTTTTTTTTTAAGAAAATCTAATGAGATTTTTGTATGTGACGGTAATGGTAACGGTAAAGAAAACCCTATGCAACGGTAAGGTTCGTGTATGTAACCTTGATACCATGTGTTTAAATATTGGAAATAATATTTTTATAGAGGTAAAATATTATAATCATTTTCTTTAATTCCTCCTTCTAATTTATTTTTTATTTGATTATTGTTGAGAGGTATCAATAAGGATAATTTTAAAAATAATTGATAAATATAAAAAATATATCTTATATTTATAACTAATATTAACTTTTTAATTAGATTCTATAGTAAAGGTTAAAAATTAAGGACAGGAGGAGCATGAGTTTTATTGCTCACAAAGATATCAAAAGTTAAAGTGGTAAAAGAAATCATATATCAATGACATCTAGCATTTTAAGTCACCTCTTGATCCCTTTGTGCCTGCGCTGCGCGCTCAGTGGGGTGTCTAGTTTATATATATAAATTAAATACGTAAGTGTCATAAATTAATGAAGCTGATGCAGATGTGAAACTATAAGAAATCTGATGCATATGTGTTTTAGTTGTTGTCTTCTAAAATTAAAATAAGCTTCTTTTTATCATTCTGTCTTAAAAATTATATTTTAAGAGTGTCCATTTAACGGCAGAATATCCAGCAGGGCAAGTTTGGGTGGGACTGCATGTGGATACAAACATGGACAACTCTGATATACAAAAGGGGGATGATAAATTAATGAATGGAATGATCAATTCAATTCCTTTTTTCTACCTATCACAACAAGTACAGACAAGATTCCAATCATTTTGACTAAAAGGAATGTATGTGTATAATTAAACACTTATTATAATAGTTTAGCACTGTTCTACGTAATTACGACAAGACAAATTTAACATATGTGTTACTATATATTATTATGTAACCTGTGAAGTTGATATCTCATATATAAGTTCCCATGTAGACATGCATTATTGAACCATTAAACAATAATTCCCATGCTAATCACGAATAGTTGCTTTTGCGTAAACTTAAGGCCAGAATTTGAATTAAAAACAGTAGTGATGAGTAAAAGAACAAATTATTATAGTGACCAAAGGATGAGACGGCACGATGAGGATATCATATTCAAAAAGGAGGGGTCTCTATGTCTCAGATTCTCAGAACCATTTGTCAATCAAAATCTCGATTAAGAGGGTGTTGATTATGAAGTTTAATTTAATCATATCACTTAATTTACAAGATAGCATAGCGTCCAATCAGTAATTACTGTAAACTTAACAAAAGTCTCGGTCGTCATTCCAACCGTTGATTATTTATGAAATCCTTTTATTTGGTGCAAAATCTCACGGAATTAATGGATCACTAGGACGATCATCTGTTTATCTGGTGGACCTCTGTTCATTTCATTCATACCCCAAGAATCCAACGCTCTAATGCTTTTTGACTATTTCGTGAACGTTAGCTTATGGTCTCTTTCTGTCGTTCACACTGTTATTAATACTGATTATGATCTAACTTTTCAAAAAGCCACAGGATATGTAAAGTTTTGAGTTCACATATTATATATAATTCATATAAAATAAAGTTAAATCCACTTTTAACTTGTACGACGTGTTGAGTCATATATAAGATTAACATAACTTCTGTCTTTAACTTATAATTTGTTGGATGAATTTTACGGTGTTAAGCTTACGTATCGGTGCAACAAGCTAGTAATTAAGTAAGAATCCATTTTTTTAACGTTTCTCTATTTTAATATCAATCATTAATTATTTGTTTTAAATAATTACTTCTAGGCAAATAATTTTGACACACTCTTAAAAGCATGTCAAGTAAAAAAGGTGGGCCAAAGACATTAATTAGCTTTAAAATTATGTAAAATGTCTTATATATTGAAATACGAGGATTCTCCCAAAAAAAAGTCCCTTTAACATCATACATACACACAACTAGAGGTAAAAAATAAATAAATTACATTCACAACTTTTTAACGTGTTGACAATTCACAGTCAAAATACTAATAATTTCATTATGATAATTAATATTGTTAGTCATTACACCTGAACATATTAAATAGAGTTAAATGCAAATTTATCCAACAATTTCCACTCAAGAATATTGAGTATCTAAAAATTATTTTATAAGTAATATTATTTCAAAAGTTTTAAAAGTGTAACAATATTACATTAATTATTATTTAAAATTAAGTTTAATCGTTAATTAATTACTATGTTGATATGTCATCTCTGTTATCTTTTAGTTTTGGTTGAGGTATAAAATTTTAGGGTAATATTACTCCTAAAAAATATTTGAATACTTAATGCTTTTTAAGATAAAATTGTATCTTAAACCCATTAAATATGATGAGCGCACCGCAAAATGTCATCAGTAAGCATATATCAAAGTAGAATACTCGCTTTATTGGTGCATTTAATCGTTTAGAGGGCATAAAAAAATCATATGAAGACGAAACTTGTATCATTACACAAAGAAAAGGGTTTAAATATTCCAAGCTAAGGCATGAATTGTGTATGGATGATGAAAGTGAAGAGATGAAAGAAACAAGAGCATCAGAAATAAAGATAGAAAGAAAGTATCAGCAGCCAAGGAGTAGCGTAAGAGAAGCAAACATCAGAGAGGGTATATGTTTATGAATTATAGGAAATTTGAGGAATTAATTATATACCGCTATTAATTCATATACTTTGGTTTGATTAAGCTTAGTCGTGAGGAATAATGCTTAAGCGCGCGAGACTTCGAACCGATGAAGACAGGAAGGAGCTAACAAAGCTTGCTTTTAGTGAGGCCCTCAACCTCAATCACATTCGACGGCACTGTCGAAAGACGACAAAATACGATGCCCCTTTTTGAGTTTTGATACCCATATCGGGCAACCCGGGCAGTGCGGGCACTTACTATAGTCGCGTCCCACTTCTCCATATGCCGATCCCCTCCATCATTCAGGTTGAATTGAACAACACATATGAACCATGAATTGGCTGTTTAAATACCAGTTGTGGGATGATAATAACTGATTTTCAAGCAACCAAGATATATATATATAGATACTATTTATTTTGAAGATAAGGATGCCAAACAAACCGGTGTGAAGAGGGAATACATTGAAAATAATGGAGGAGGGAATTTGGTGGGGAACATGTCAAAATTAAGAGTATAGAGAGATGTGATCGAAAGGACAAGACACACCACAATGCATGGGACGTGTGATATAAACCCACATTCCCAATGGGGCCCCTCCCCATGTCTCCCCTCATCCAGCACTTGTGCAGCTTTAATTTCCCCTCTCTCTTCCATCATTTCTCTTCTCCTTCTTTTTCATATCCATCTGCATTCTGCATGCACACATTTGTTCCCAAACCTTTCACTAATGATCTTAATTGTCCTTTTGTTTTCTTTTCCTTGTGACAGGGCCACGTACATTTCCCGTTATCCAATCAAAAACCATGATCTCTCCGCTTTTCAACGTCTTCTCTCTACACTATCATGTTCGTCATGCATGAGATCTGTTCCCTATCAATTATATGAATTAATGTGCAGTAATTTACATGTATGAATACTGTTATCTGCATATTTTGCTGCCTACTAGCCACTAGCTAGGTGTGAAAGGGAAAGAGAGACGTACGAGAGAGTTGTATAGGAAATAGAGAAAGTGGTCAAGAGAGATGAGTCACATATGCTCCTACTAAAGGGATAAATGGATGGTTCTGGGTTGAAGCTTTTCTTTTCTCATAATGGATGGTCCCCGCCTTAAAAACAATGCACACACACACACACACACACACACACACACACACACACACACACTACAGATACATACAGCGGGAGGGAAGTCACTTAGCTTGTTCCAGTTCCAAAATGAGATTGATTCAGAAGCCCGAAGGAAGAGGGCGATTAAAAAACCTGCTGACAAAAGGTTCATGTGTGAGTGGACAAGATTCTTTGTCCTCTGGCCATGTGGGGCTCTTCTTATTGGACTCAGAAGGCACCCGTATTAGATCCCACAAAAAACCATGACCGTGAAGGCTGAGTGCACTACTTCTTATATAGATAATTTCTGTTACCAACACTACTCTGAGCTACTGCGCACTCCCTCCCTCCTTTTTTCCAATTAAAAAAACGGCGTGTAATTTAATTTATTTGCTTTTAGTTACAATATTCATTATTTTAATTTTTTCACTCGTAATCAATTTTCTTATGGGTGTTATTGAAAACAAAATTGTCTATATATACATGTTTAAAACTTATAACTACTCATATCAGGAAACAAAAACCTTATAACTACTTAACCTATACTCTTCTTGGTACTAGGGAAGTAGATATTTAGTTTATTAAAAAAAAAAAAGAAACCAACCGATCGAGCATAAAAATATATAGGAGGCGATCCTCCATGGGATTTTGCATGTTTAAGTACTAGCCTGCAGCCTTTATACTATAATGAACTAACTAAGCTTCAACTTTAGGACTACATGCATAATAATTAACTAAGGTTTATTTCCCTATGCCGTACACGAATTCTAGATATTCCCCAAATGAACGTACATATATGTGATCATGTGCAAAATTTAAAGTTTATATGGATACTGATTATTATTCATTCATTATTCTTGATCGATGTTGCTGTTTAAGTCAAAGTTACAAAAAAAAGCATAATTACAAGTGTCATTGTTCCGTGCATCTCTATATGATTTCCAAGCTAAGGAAAACGATAAGAAATAATGAATTGGATGCACAAAACCCTCAGATCATTTCATGCGCGCGCGCTCACACACACATATACAGACGCATATATATATATATAGACATAGATATAGGCATAGCAGACCAGAAACACCAATTCGCAGAGCAAGGCCCTATCTCCAAAAGACAACTGTATGGAGGAGGCCAAAGTCTAAAAGTGACATGTACACGGAGCCCACTGTCAATTTTCAAATAGTGGTTAGCATAATAAGTGAATCGTGTGAACCCTTAAATATATATTTGATCGAAAACATATGTCTAAGCTATATATGTCTAACTTTGAATTCATGTTGAAGGCACCAGAAATTTGATGGAATGGGATAGTTCTTTAGCGAGTTGCGTATACTATAAATTCAAATGTCATGTATAAATCTTACTTAAATTACATGCGTTTAATTCGTTTTTTCCTCCCATTTTTTCTCTTCTTCCAAATAAAAGCATTAGTCAAAATCATCTACGACTACGACTTTAGTGGTGATTCATCCAATCATAGATACAGCACGGTTTGGTCATTTTCACCGGCCACTGATTTATTTCACTGTTGGAAGTTTAATTTGTGTCGGTCCAAACATCCGCTAGAACACAAAAATAACTGTCATTAGTAATCATTTTTTTTGTTTGTTTGCAATGGTGCAAGAACATCGAAGAAAAACAGTCCCCGTCAGAATTTTACAGTCGAATAGCACCAAAGAGAAGATAAAGTATATCCAAGTCCACTAAGGGATTACCCCACAATTGGGGTTCAAATATCTTGAATATGGACAAAACCTTCATTCTATTCCAATAACATAGTTATAATGGCTGTACAAATTTTTATTTCATATCACGCTTTCACAATCAGCCGACCCAACATTTGCTAAGGGGGGAATGAAATAGTAGGGTTTATGCATAGGTGATGATTAACACCAAGCTTAATCAGTCTGATCTTCAAATACTACCGTATATTAATTATACACACACATGATTTCCAAATAAAACCGATCTATTTATTTAAAATATTTTTATCCTATTTAAATTTAAAAATTGTACCTTCACTTTTTTCCTAGACGCATTTATATATATCATACATACAACCGTATGAAATGGAAAAGTCTCTGTAGACCAAATTTCAGGCAATTGTAAATTTTAAATAAAATAAAATAAAATTAATTAATTCTAACAAAATTAAAATTTTTAGAATAAATTTATACTATATACTCATTAATCTACTTAAATTAGTCGACGAATTTTTACATGAGTTATAATTAATTGATTTATTTATTTTTTTTTTAATTTATTAAAAAAATAATTTTTATATTAAAAATGTGAGAGTATTTATTCTCTTGAGAAAAAACAAAATAGCATATAGAAGCCAATATAATTTGGGCATGTATCAAGGAACATAAATTAACGAGCACAATCCGCGGATAGATTTGGGAGAAAATGATGAGAATATCTGACAAAAGGGGCCCTCTTCGGGCACCAACTAGTTAGATAAAACTAAACCTCAATCACACACTTCATCAATTTCAATATTCTGCAATTGTCCCATTAGTGCAATTATTAGGGATGAATATACATATATCAGTGTTAATTCAAAGTGGTCGTGGCCTGTACCATGATTTTGAATGTTTATCTGTCGTGTCCATGAAACTATCCCCTTGCATATCTTGCTTGGGAGGGGATCGACTAATGGACAATGAGGCTGAATTCATATCCTTTTCATCCACCACATAATTATATGCAACTCCATTCTCGAGCATGAATAGTTGCTTTCTTGTCTTCTTATGCGGCAATTTGTTAACTTTCCTATAATGTACGTATGGATTTGATCTTTTCTGTCTTTTTATGCAAGTTGTTATCATAGAATTACTATGAGATTATAAATAGTTTAATCATAAAAAAAATTCAATAATAATAGGTGAATAGTATAAATATGTAATTATTTCTTGTAGTAAAATTTATCATTATATGTTCCTTAATTGTTATTTGACTTTTATAGCTAATTAAATCTTTTTTGTTTTGAGAATTTAGAGTAATTTCACATTGTTTTTATGAAGCTGGAACGCACCCAATGGATCAGAAGTTCAAAGCCTTTTCGATTTTTCAGGTAAGTGCAAAGTGCAAACTTGGAATTAAGTTTATGTACGTTTTATACCCAAAAAAAAGTTTTTTTTTATACAGATGAGGGATATACCCAGTTACGTATAAAAGTTAATAAAAGGAAAATAATTCTTACACTCTTTCTAGTCACTAGATCTCTAAATAAGGTGGACAAGTGTTCAAAAAAGATGTTATGATAATCCTTATTTAGTAAAAAAAAAGTTATGTACGTTTTGTTAAAACCACAAAAAATAAAGGGGCAGGGGCAGGGGCATATGTAATTTTTTTTTATTCACCCGATTCACTAGAGTTTTATCTCAATTATATTTAAATCTGACCTACGTCACTCACTTGGTTATAGTGGGTGAATTTTTTAACAAAATTTTTTTATATATGATAAGACTCAAACTCAAAATTTTATTTAAATAATATTAAATTATTTATTATTTAGATTAACCTTATTGATAAGGGATGGAGATATTTTGTTTGGGGTAAGCGATGCCCCGTCTAAAGCCCACTGGGTTTGTTAGACTAAAGGCCGTTTCGTGTTTATCAACCCACCAACTTGGGTAGGCCTTCTTCATTCTAGTCAATTTCGCTAAACTATTTTTTCACAAAAATAAATGAGGTCAATTTTTGGTATTGCCCTAAATTTTCTTCTTTTAGCAGCTAATCTTATAAATTTTTTATAGATATTTTTTAAATTCTAAAATTATGTACCGATATTAAAACTACTTAAACTTTTATATAAAATAAATAAAAATAAAAAAGACATATTTTTGTTGGGGCAAAAAATAACTCACTCTATCGACGAAGACATCAAAAGTCCGTTTTCTGGGGAATGTCCGTTTTCTTTCATTAAAGGTTTTGTCCTTGTTGGGTTTGATTTCAATAAATATGTTTACTAAAATAATCATGATAAAACCCTTCTCACATTCTTACTTTATAAACCATAATAGATTAAAGACTCCATTAGAAGACTTTTTTAATTTTGTTTGCATAGAGAGGAACATTAAGGCTGGTTATCTTGCCAAGTTAGCTCATACTGGAGAGATAATGACTTTAATTCTTTGAAACATCCATCTTCCAATAGCATAGAGGCGGATCACGTAGATATATGGACTTTACGTCTAGTATTTTGTTTTACTGACGTAATGAATTGTTTCCTTTCCATTAAAAAACAAAGAAACTGTCATCTTGGTCCACTAGTAACATTGGGACGCTTTTATATTTTGCTCATTTTAGAATGCATCTGGCCTCTTGTTTAAACTCCTACTCGTATTCTCCCAGTCAACGTCATGGATTTCACGAGTGGACACTGGCGATCGACAAGACGTATGGGTCAGTCCCATTTAGTCGTATGTAGCAATCACGAAGAATTTCAAACATGGTTGGTGTGTAATGACATATGCCATGATGATAACCCTTGCTGAAGGAATTGCACATGCAGTATACAAAATCCAAATCCTCACCAGACCAAACAATATAATACCCAATATTAATATAACACATGATCACGGCTTCTTCATCCATATCCTTGTATATTTACAATAATTTGTACGAATTGTGGCAACAGTTGGAGACGGCTTATCTCCTGTTCCTATCATCCTATTTATTTATTTCACATGCATACGGAGCAATGGCATAGAGAGAGCAAGGGAAGAAACAGGACGAGAGCAAAAATGGCGTCGGAAAACAGATACCAAAAACTGGTGCATAGATCTTGCCACGGCGCTTGGTGTTGTTACAAGCTCACGCCACGTCTCTAATCGGCCGGCCACCGCGTCTCAGTACTGGACCTTGCATCTTCCGGCATCCACCCTTCCAAAATCCAAGATCTTCGCTCCTTATCCGATTATTCTCAGCCGCTGTTGAAGCTGTTGGCTTCCCTCCCTGCAGACGACAAAGTGGTTCTCGTCGGACACAGCTACGGCGGTATGAACTTAGCCCTCTCCCTCGACCTCTTCCCACACAAAGTAGCCGTTGCTGTTTTCTTAACCGCCTTCCTCCCAGACACCCATCACAGACCTTCCTATGTCCTGGAAAAGGTAAACTTCCTCACATTTAAGATATCATTTCTTGGTATGCTTAGTACCGATGTCAGGATTTAAGGTTTTGTGTTTCTTTATTTATCGACAGTTTCAGCAGAGTTTCCCGACCGGTGCAGGTTGGTTAGACACTGAGTTCTCTAATCATTGTACTCTGTTGTTCGGTCCCAAGTTCTTGTCCTCCCATCTCTATCAACTCTGCCTCCCAGAGGTACATCCCAATCCTAACCTTGTGTCTCATCTCATCCACTAGTACTAAGGAACAAATTGAACATTTTTGCAGGATGTTTAATTAGCTAAGTCACTGTTGAGGCCAGCGTCCTATTTCGAGGACGACCTGTCTAAAGCGAACAACTTCTCTCAAGAGGGATACGGCTCCGTTCCACGTGTTTTCATTACTTGCAATGAGGACCAAGCAATCCCGATGGAGTTTCAGCAATGGATGATCCAAAATGCTGGGGTTCATGAGATTCTGGAAATCAGAGACGCAGACCACATGGCTATGCTTTCTAAGCCTCAAGAACTCTGTTACGCTCTCCTGCAACTTGCTTCTAAGTATGCTTAGATTAATTCATGTGCCCTGCTCTGTTCTTATTTCGTTCCTGTTTATCAGCTTCTCATTGGAGACCAGGAGACGTCAATAAAAATAATTAGTTGGATTTTCGAGTTATAATTAATATCAATATCATATTATTGGCCAGAAAATAAGTACATCAATAAAAATTATGGCCAACAACAGCTCCCTCGTTTCTGAACCTGATCGATTTTAACTTTTATTCTTTTATAATTGCTGTATGAGGCCCATTTCTATTTGGAGGCCGAGAAAAGTCTGAATATCATATCAAATCTTCCACATCCACCCGTGCTCTTTGGTTCAACTAGTAAAAAAATAAGATATATAATTATTAAGAACGTATTTAATTATTGAGGGTATCATCTTATTGTAATTCTAATCGTGCCGTTTAGAAAAATATCATAACTTTTAGGTATTTAGGTTTATAGCTCACCTTATCCGATATTAGTATAGCTTAAGAGAAAAAAAGACTTTACTATAAATTTAAATCATTGATAAACCTAACTTTCTTTTCAAATATTTAAGTATCAAGAAAAAAAAAATCTTCCACATCTGTGTTTTTATAAAGAGTAAAAAATCTTCATATACGTGAGCCGAAATCCATGATGGAGACCAACTCTGAATTTACGAGGCAGTGTGCAACTTAGGCCCAGAGTATACCTAAAACCCAGTCCAATATATTTGAGCCCCTAAATCCTAAAAGGAAGCCTCTAATTTCTAATTATTTTATTTATTTTATTACGAATTATCATCTGGGATTAGTATTCGATGACCATCTGTGACACGTGTTGTCACTTAATTTATTACGTATCGCACGAATCCCTTATAATGTCAAATGCCAGCACCACGTTCATGTTTTCTATTTTTCAGTAGCAGATATAGATCCACAGATCATTCAGATTTTAGTTATTCCTAGTTTATTATGAATTATTTATATGGATTTTTGTCTACAAATGAATTCAATTTGTTTTCTGGCCTTTTGTTTATAGAAGGGGTGGGATGAAATAATGGATTAGCCAAAGGCGTGGGATTGATGTACACGCAATTTGTTATAATAGAAAAGATGAATACCACTTCTCTTCGTAATTATAAAATTTATTTAATTAATTTAAATAAATTAAAAAATCAAATAAATTAATTTATTATAATAATTGCCTATTAATTTTTTTAAAATATTTATTTTAATCATGTGTTGAACTATCTTTTATAGATAATATCTCTAATTTTTTATATAATATTTATTCAATATTAATTTAAGTATATTAAACAAATTAATTCAATTAATTATTTATAATAATTATATTTTAGTTCCTTAAAATACCTTTTTAATCTTATATACTTAAAGTACTTTAATAGAAACTCGTGTAGATCACATATATACTTTTTGGTTCTCTCTCGTTTTGTCCGCCCTCACCACTTAGCCTTCAAATCTGACCCGCTCCTTCTTCGTATCTTCTCTATCCCTCTCAATATATAGAGCGAGCAAGTAGCAAGGAATGGCGAGACCAAACCCAAATGGGTTCAGAAAAGATGGAGAACAAGCATTATGTGCTGGTGCATGGCGCCTGCCATGGAGCATGGAGTTGGTACAAGCTCAAACCACGGCTCGAATCCGCCGGCCACCTTGTGTCGGTCTTCGACCTGGCCGCTTCCGGCATCCACCCCAGCAAAATTGAAGATCTTGCTACTATGTCTGACTACTCCGAGCCCTTGTTGACGTTGTTGGCCTCCCTCCCACCTAATGAAAAGGTGGTTCTCGTCGGACACAGCTTAGCAGGCCTGAACCTGGCCGTCGCCATTGACCGATTTCCGGACAAGGTGTCCCTCGCTGTTTTCTTGGCTGCTTTCATGCCCGATACCCAACACAAACCATCCTACGTCCTGGAACAGGTATGCTTCTCTCTCATCCTCAACAACAAATAATCTGCCACTTTAAAACAGACACCGTTAACGTGTTCTTCACGTTCGTCTTCACGAAGCAGTACATTGAAAGGACGCCTGCCGAAAGATGGATGGACACACAGTTCCATCAATGTGGAAGCATAACCACCATGTTGTTTGGACCCCAGTTTTTGTCCTCCTACCTCTATCAACTCTCTCCCACGGAGGTATCTTTCTTCTTGGTTTAGTGCACAATCAAGATGATTGTTGATGGATTTTTATATTAGAGGAGATTAAATTTTGCAGGATCTTGAATTGGCCAAGGCTTTGATTAGGCCAGGGTCTTTGTTCGTTGAAGACTTGTCAAAAGCGAAGAACTTCTCTGAGGAGGGATACGGCTCGGTTCCTCGTGCTTTCATTGTTTGCCTTGAGGACGAGGCAATTCCGTTGAAATATCAGCAATGGATGGTCCAGAACTTTAGGGTGGATGAGACTGTGGAAATCAAAGACGCAGATCATATGGCCATGCTTTCCAAGCCTCAAGAACTGTGCGATGTTCTCCTGGCGATCTCTTCTAAGTATGCTTAGATTTATATTTAATGTCGTGGCTATGTATTTACTTATTTCGTCTCTATTTTCGAAGGTTCTCGATGGAGGAGGTAAATAAAGTGGGGTTCTCGGTAATTTTATGTGGGGTTAAATCTACTTTTTTATTTTAATTTTATTCTTTTAATATATTTTGTATGTTTTCCATGTCATAATTTCATAAGGATTTATTTTTACAAGCAATAACTAAAACTTATTAAAAGTATAATAATTAAAAAAATTAAAACTCATTAAAAGTATAATAACTAAAAAGAAAACTCATTAATTACAAGTAAAATATAGGGTGAAAAGAATAAAAACTAAATATAAAGATTAAAACTAAAATTTATTAAAATATATAGACCCAAATAAGTTTAACCCCTATATTTTCTATACGCACAACACAAGGAAGGAAATATTTGAATTTTCAAACTACCAACAATTTTTACCTCTAATTCACGCCAAAAGACGCAAACGTTACCATATCATTCAACGGAGAACGGCAACTTATTATTGTCGGCTAGTGATTTGCATTTTACCATGTTAGACAATGCTCTAACATTAAGATTCCATTATGGGGGGGAAAACCGTGCCCTCAGTCCCTGACACTGTTTTGGCGGCACTCTACGCTTCAAGGCAGTTACCAAACTTATCTTCGTTCATGTTTCTTGTCTTGTCTCATAAGCCATCGTCGACACTCGTCAGCAGCAGGTTCACGAATGGGCTTCACTCACCGGTGATAATTAATAAATATTTTTCTGATATATTCTATTCTATAGCATAGCGCACGTGTTCAAGAATCACTTTCAAAATCTGTAATGGGATTTCTTAATCAGAAGAAATGGACAAGTTACTGTGAATTGATAACAATGAAGAGATGGAGGGAGGGGGGGTGAACTAATTGTAAGTGGCGGCTATGTGGTTGAGCTGTGAAGAAAGGTGTGAAGGATGGGAGAACATAATTGATCTTCTGCTCTTTCTCTGTGCCTATTCGAACTTGCGTTTTGCTGTTTTGTGCATCGCACACAAGCCAGCAAGCCACATGTCTCCAAGGCAAGGATGGGAGAACATGATCATGCGATCAGAGGCAGAGATGAAGACGTTGATGTTTGGAGCCCGTGGGTGTTTTTGAATCAGCCACATCTGGAAGTCTCGCTTTACTACTTTGTCTTGCTCGCACACCACGTACACAGTAGCAAAGCTTCCAAACTTATCTTTCGTGACTTTGGTTTCTTGTGCCAACACTTGTTCGTCCCCATACAGCCGAGTGGGTCTCACCAGCTTCAGCGCCAGGCTAAAATCCTGTTCACATTTCAATCATACATTAATGTATTCTTCGTGGCAAACCAATCATTGTTGTAATAGAAACAAATACTAATAAATTTTATGGATATGATAGAGGAGAAAGGTTGTGAGTTGACGAGGTCCTAGTGAAAAACGACAAGCAAATTTGGGGGTGGTTGGGGGTGGGGGGCACTTGGGGCGCAAGGAATATGATTGATATAAAAAACGAATAGCGTAATGATTTTGATTGTCATGGATATATATTGTTAAATAGAATGATGTTGACAAGATCTCTTTCAAGATCAGAGTGAGAGTGATGACCCAGAGTTTCATAATGAATAATGTGATGAGAGGAGCGATTAATTTTTAAGTGGTCCTAAAATAACTTATTAACAATATGATCTCGTGGAATTGTTTTCATTTTACTATATTTGTTCTATGAGTATCAAACTAAGTTATTTTGATTTTTTTTTAAACAAAATTGATTTGAAACTGAATTTAGAAAAATATTTAAAATTTTGGTACGCGTTTATGAATTTTGAACAGAAATATTTTTTTATACTAAAAAATTTAAATGGGTTTAAAATTGGTCTTCTATTAAAAGTAGAATATAATTCTAGAGTTCAGAAAGTATTTATAGGAGACTTATGAGATCGCTTATTAAAAGAATCCTTATGAGATAAGTAAAAATCAAACTTGCGGCTTTATAAAATATTAATAAATTTCTTACCTGTGGTAATTATTATTGGCAACAGAAAAATGTTTTGAATGCAGAGTTTAAGAATGACCTCAACAGGGGAGAGGTTGTACAGTACAACTTGGATGCCAGAAAGTATAACATGTACCCATTAGAACTGGGGCACTCCTCATAAACAGTCTTTGAGCAGCACATATTGGAATCCAATCTTCGTTGATACTGCCTAATGCCATACAAATTTGGAAATTTTAATATCAACCTATTACCAAAATATACATATATTTTTAAAATATCTTTTTTAATTATTTGTATTAAAACTATCGTACTATTCTTTGATAATTAATAAGATGTTATATTTGGAATAAAAAACCCCTTAATTAACTGTTCCGTGTAAACAGAGGAGTAATTGATAAACGGGATGTGTGCGGAAGAGAGGGAAGGAGCTGACCTCGTGGATATTAGAGACGGCGCCGAGGTCAGGAGAATGCCTGCAAGCTGCAACAAACACGGCCGCGGTAGTCTTGTGGAGGAAGCGTTCCCTTGCCATTGATATGCAGAGGCCACCTAAGCTGACCCACTAATATCACTCTCTCCTCTGCCTCCAGACGCTTCATAAATCCATTAAAGGCTCCACGGACTCTCTTAGGTCTTATTTGATATAAGTAATTTAAAAGGGAAGGGAGGGAAGGAAAAGATTTTCCTCTACTTCCTTTACTTAGCTCAATAAAATATTTAAGAAGAAAATTTATCTTCCTCCCTTCTTCAACTTTACCTCCCTTTTAAATTTAGAAAAATTTAGAGAGAAAATATAAAATTATTATTTTATAATATTAATATACTTATAATTTTCTTAATACCCTAATATTATCCCTATATTATATTTTATTAAAATATTTTATAAAATAATATAAGGTAAATTTATTTATATAAAAATATTTTTTCCCTTTTTTCTGAATCAAACAAAATAATATAAAAATCTGTCCCCTCCCCTCCCTTAATATTAATCTAAATAAGATAATAATAAAATCTCTCAACTTCCCTAATTTCTTTTTTCTTCTATTAAAATTCTTGCCCTCCTTTCCCTGTGTTAGCCAAACCTCAGCTCCTGAACCTGCTTCCCATGGATCCCTGAAGCAGCCAGGTCCAGAGTTGTCACCCTGTGGCCTTGTGATTTCAGAAGAGGGACCACCTTGTACCAACACCCCCCTCCATGGCAAGATCCGTGAACCAACACGAAATGCCTCTTCTTCCCCTTTTCCATTTTGGCTGCTTGCCCCTTCTCCTTGCTCTCATTATATATATACTGTTGCGCTACTGGTAGTCCAGCAATTTTCCAACTCTCGTGCGCGTCTTTCATAGCCAATAGCCAGCATGCTGTTAAATCACATCCATTGCAACCTTCTTTGGCTTCCACGACATTCCTTCTTTTCATCTAGACTTTGATTGCAGATATTTTCTAACTTCTCTCTCTTTATTTTCCCCCCAATTCAGTATAATTTATAATCATCCTGACTCTAATATGGAAGTTATTAGATTAAATTTAAAAAATTAGTAAAATTACTTAATATTACATAATTTTTTAAAATATCTAACCATCTTCCTTAATTTTTTTCTTTCCCTCCTTTATTTAATCTTTATTGAGAAAACATCTATAAGACAATTTAAGAATAAATAAATAAATATAAAAAATTAACTCTCTACCCCAATTAAATCTTCTATTAACAGTTGGACTATATCTTCGCTACCCTCTCCCCAATCTTACTCAACTTGGTCTAAAAATACATATGTATGGCCCTAAAATTGCATCCTGAAGAGTTCTGCTAAAAATATACATATATCAAAATATCAAATTAACCCTTAAAAGAATTAGCGGACAACATTAAATTTTGATAAGCCAATTGAAATGCTTATAATATTTTAATAAACTCGATATTTTCTTGTATCTGTAGACGTTCTCATTGTTACCATAGTATGCTATTCATCAACATTGTATTCTTCCATCCTATACAGTGACACTCCGGTCACTCCAATGTGTGTGAGCAAGCCAGCTACTGGCACAAATGGACAATCAAGCAAGGCCATTCTTCACAATATTGCCATGTACTCTATTTTTGCGAAAGGACACGTGAACAAATTACTAATGCCCACGGAATGTACAGAATATTGCCTAGTTGGGTGCTCGAGCATTTAGCTAGTGTTTGACAAAAACTGGCAAAACTGATCTCAAAGCATTGGTTTTGCTAGTTTTCACTTGCTTCAGGCCGGTTTGACAGGTTTTCTTTTACCTTGGTTCACCCTCTACCATAGACGAGAAACAATTCATCAGCAAACTGACAAATATACACGAACTGTCGAACAGCATTTCTGCTGTAGCATCTAAAATATAAAATACACTCAAGCAGAAGAACAGGCCATGTTTACTTCCACAAGCGTTATAGTCACCATTAACAAGTCAGAAAACCAACCTTCCAGCATCATGAGTTTGGGTTAGGATCAGTTTTATGTTGGAATCCTTCTTCCTTGCAGCATAAGTCTTGAAATTTCTTAAAACTGAAAGAAAAAACCACAGAATAGTATTAGTTTTTAGATGCATCAGATCATCTTTCTCATAGCCTGTTCCGTCTGTTGAAAAAATATATCCAATGTTAAGCACATACCGTTTCAAGAGCACTTCAGGATAATATGGAAATAACTTCTTCTGATGAAGATTTTCAACAGAATCTTTCAATGATAGTAAACCTTCTTTGGCATACTCGCAGGGTTTGTATAAGATCCATATTCACTGTCTTGATTGTAATTCTTCGCAAGAAACAGGATATCGCCCTTCAGTCCATTACAAAAGGTGGACTACCTGCCTCAAACTCTGGGTCATCTCCTATTGTAACTGTCCTTCTCTTGCTCGATGATTGATTTAACAGGTCTCCAAATAATGTAAATCCCACAAATGACCGCCATGAATTCCTTACCAAACTCAAGCATCTATCGAGGAACATGCAGAAGATTAAGTAAGAACTTGTATGGAAGAAAATGTTAAAAAGCTTGATGTCAGATTGAAGTGTCACCAACAAAGGTCACATAACAAGTTTTTGGCCAACAATATAGGGCCAAAGGTCTAAAGAAAAGAAAACAACATCAAAACTCTATTGCCTGGGGAAAGCCCCTTAACTAATAGTTGTCTTTTGATTATAATGTTCACTTACCGTGCACCTTGTGGATTTTGAACCTGAGCTCACCTCCATAATGAACTTAAAGGCAAAAGTAATTCGTTATACCTTCAAATTTGCTCTTTTCCTTAAGATCAGGAGTTGAAATAACGGTTTCAAAAGTACATGGGCGATCAAAAGCATATTTTCCTTCAATTATACAACGCAAGAGCAGGGGAAAAACTATTAAACAATTATCCTAACCTTAAAAACCATCATAAATCAAAACTAGGCATGCTGAAATGATCTAGCAGATTCCTAGTCCTCACAACAAGATCTGATAATAGTTTCACCCCCATCCCCACCCCCCACCCCCCAAAAAAAAAGCCCTCATGCACGGATTCATTTATAGTTAAGAATTTTTTTTTTTCCATGTTAATAAAGAGGCAATTGATAAAATTACCTTAGAAGATATTTAACACAGCTAATTCCTGTATCTTTTGAATTGGGTAATCAAGAAGAATTTGATGGTCATAGTGAATCTGCAGACCAGCAAGCAATGCAGGAGATAATCAATAAGACTATTTTATCCATTCAAACAATTTAACACAATCAGCACTAAACTAATAGTAACTTACCTCAGAGAGAAACAGATGGAATAGTTGCACAGGATTAAAAACATCCAACAGACAAAAAGGAAAATCTTTCTTTATATCATGAAACGCAGTTTCCTTTTTGTCATACCTACATAAATCCAATAATTCATTAGAGGGGATTCCTTTATGCAGCAGTTGACAGGAAAAGGATAAAGAAGAAATAAATTACTTACTGTTGTTGTAAACAAGATGTTATGCCAAGCAGTTGCAAGAGCACTTCAAACAAAAGATCATCCTATCATTTAAGTGAAGAGAGAAGAGTAAAATATACGTGTAAAAAAGGTAAAAAAATAAAATGATGGTTCTGTGTAATTTTAAAGGAAAATAAGAAAGACTCCAAGCTTTGATTGGTGTTCATGCTTAGTAAATAGCATGATCACCTGGCATAACTTATCAGCACAAGCTACTGAAACTCCTGCCCTGGTGGTTGTTAACTTAAACTTCAGATTCATGATTTTTATATCAATCAAATATTCCATACGGACCCCCAAAATCTAATATAGTTATCTTGTACAGAAAAAAATGTTTTTAGGGTAATCACTGCATCACACAAGCTTATACAATATTCTGCAAGTTTAGTACCAAGCGGATAACGAGACAAACCTCCCCAAGATATAGCTGGAGGAATGAAGTGTAAGGAATTGGAAGACACGCAGTGGAAATTAATTTAAAAATTTTTCCATTCCTTGCCAGGATCTACCGTATGTGTTTAAGTCAAGTGGGAAGAAGCATTACCCTTAGTGTGCCTCAGCGACTTCCACAGCTTCTCTCCGCGGCTGGTGATCTCTTTCCGATCGTAAGGAGACGTCCACAGCTTCTCTCCGCGGCTCGTGCTCTCCTTTTGATCGCAAGAAGTCGACTCCTCAGGTCGTCTTTCTCTACTGGTATCCACACGAACAGCGTTCCAACCACAAACGACGTGCTAGCGTCTCCTGTCCCTCCAAGGCTTTCTCAAGAGTTCGTCCTCTCCGTCTCTACTTCAGCAGTTTCTTATCTGCAAAAACTTTTGCAGATTCTGTTCGGCCCCTTTTGTGTTATGTGTTGTGTTCAAAACGTAGCTCCTAAAATCGGATATATAGGATGCTCTGCGTTTTTCTCAACCGAATTAGATTTTGGAATTAATCTATATTAATTCCGAATACAATATCACATATTGTATAATTTGATAAGAAACTAATTAAATAAATAATGTTTATATTAAATCTGTCCCACAGATTTAATTCACCTATTTATTTAATTTAAATAAAGATAAGATTGGATTGTATTTGATTTATTCTCATAAATCAAATTTGAGATATCCTATCAATTTGAATTTCAAATTCAAACGTGATAGAGATTTAATTTATCCTTATAAATTAAATCTTGTAAATATCTCTTATATGAGATATCCTATCAATTTGAATTTCAAATTCAAACGTGATAGAGATTTAATTTATCCTTATAAATTAAATCTTATAAATATCTCTTATATGAGATATCCTATCAATTTGAATTTCAAATTCAAACGTGATAGAGATTTAATTTATCCTTATAAATTAAATCCTATATATCCCTTATATATAATATATATATACGAATTTATATATATACGAATATAAATATAAATAAATATATACATCAACCCTGGATCATTCATTGAATCTAGACACGTCTTAGATTCAATGAATCTGGACATCATAGCTCGTGTTGGGCTATTTTGTGTGCGACCCTGTAGGCCCATATGAAATTGGCAGTGGGCCATTTGCTATACTGGCCCACAAGTCGCAAGCGGTCTCTAGCAAGACATAACGACTACCCAAATCATATGAGAATCAATAAACGATGTAACCTTTTATACAACCATATCATGTCCCTTCTGTCACGCGATATTTTGGTCATGGATAATGTCATCCTCCTATTCCTGACCGTTACTTTCTCAATCCCTGAGTAGTCTGACTATAGAAATGGAACTACCTTTCCATTACAGTATGGCCATACATTTCTCAGACTCACTCATCGAGGGGCCCAGTAATATCTCTCTACGAATGTGAGGGACAAATTCCATCTTGACCATTCACATTCCTCCGCATGAAAAAACACTAAGCCCGAACATAGTCTTTATGATCACTCGGTCAAAAGTGACTTTTGACTAGGCCAAAGCTGAGCGTTTGTCATGTAGGAATCCATGATGATCTCAGGTCAAAGGGCATAGTGACATGGTTTGTATATGAGAGAAGATTATGACGTAACCTATGCAACTCTCTCATAGCGGGTCGGTCCAACACCTTGTACTCTTACATGTGCATATGACTTTGATTTATATCTCTATACATCTTCAAAGTCATACTGGTCTTATTTCATCTCTGCTCCCGCACAGATGACCGACCAGGGACATTTAGGATAAGATCATGAATTATCCAAGGATGTTCATCACAGTAAACATGCAAATAATATGATAACACAATTAATAAATTCATAAATCAATAATGTTCATAAGACAATGATTGGCCCCTAGGGCACGTTTTCCAACATGAAGACATGAGGTTTGCAGCAACAATTAGGTTCTGAATCTGACTTATCGGCCAAGCAGGAATTTAAACCTGAACAAATACAGCAGTCTGCAGGATCTCCCTTTTGAGAGATCAAACTGAAAGAGCAATCCAGGAAGAGGAATATAGCTTGCCCTGTAAGTGGTGGGAATGCGTACTACTTACTTCATCAGATAGACTCAATAAAAGTGGAGAACCTTCCAAACATTCATTTTGATCAGATTGGAACAGAGTTAATGGTTGCCACAAAAGTTCTTGAAAGTAATTATGAAGGAGTTCCAGCCAAGAAAGAAGGATAGAACAATCCACACATTTGTTTAAACGAAGCCTGATCATTAGAATCTGAAGAGTTTAGCAATTGGTTTATAGAGTGATTAAAGTGGAATCATGAGTTCATAGCATACAGGGGGGAAAATTCTGTCCTCAAAAATTGTCCTTGTAAAACTGCTCCTGTTCTACGCGCAATAAAGTAGAACTATCTTATCATGAAATTGTGAACTGAGTTATTTGTTTTTTTTTTTCTTTTCACTGAAATTTTTCAGAAAATGATAAAATTACAGTAAGCATAGCATGAAACTTTAAGCAAATAAAGTTCACTGTTCATATAACTTTTTTATGTGCATTTTTTGCCATGAATTTGGGGGCAAAATTTGAAATTGAGATCAAATATTTTTTATCAAACCATGCAAGCACTAAAATTCTACGTCATATTGTTGGCTCCACATCATGAGAAGAAATTTTCATAATAACTGCTGCTTAAAGAGTTTTTTTTTTTTGGCCAAAGTTAAAAAATATATTTGAAGTGACAACAATGATTTATTAAATGAGGAGAAAATATTCTCAGGTAGATGAGCCATACCAGCAGCTTGTGTTTCAAGTACTGGAATGATGCATGTTTCAGCACTGTTTCCTTTCTCGTTGAGACACCACTTAAGAAGTCTGGGCACTTGATTAACCACTGCGACAAGAAGTGGATGTTCATTCCCAGAAGCACCTCCAGTTTCCAAAAAATCATTTTGGTCAACCAAAGAACAGAGTAACTGAAGAAATGTTCCTAGAAATTTGATTCCAGGCTCCATAGCACTGAAATTATCGACATTCAATGGATTCATAGAAGAGCTTTTCCTTTTGCCATCAATCAAACAAACCTGAAACGGATGTAATAAATCCCAAGGAACCTTTGAAAGACAAGAATTGACAGAATCATAGTTCATTTTGACAAGTTCATCATCATAATCCTCATTCAAACATTTAAATGCAGCACGTAACACCTGGTTGATGCCAGCAACAGTAGACCAATCACATCTTTTCAGTTCATAAGGCCCGAGAAATCTAACATCAGATAAATCAAGGTTGTTTTCAGCCCCAGTTCTAGCAATTGCCACTTGCCAAAAACAGCACAAGAATTGAATAAATTCATTCAAATAGTTTCCCTGCAAAATATTAGCAGTTAGGATGATGAAGCACAGTTAGAAACAAAAGTTAAAATTACCAAGCAAGTCATTTTTGCATACCATTGTGAATAGGAACTTTAAAGTCAAGGTAAGAGCCTCGACAGCCAGATGTTGAACAAATTGACTCTTGACAGTGAGCAAAATCATCTGCCAGGAAAAAACAATACATAATCAGAGGTAAAAAAAGGGAAAAGGCAAGCTTACCAGAACATAGTAAATCTTAAACTTGGTAGAAGTGAGGGAAAAACAAAAAGAAATATACAGTGCGAATCGTTAAGCTTAAGATGGCACGTCAAACAAACTATTCCCTGGCATTGAATGGCGCGTATCCATATGCAAACAATAAGGCCTGTATTATGCAAGACATTTTTCGCATTAACATTCCAAGGATCCCACAAGTAAACCCAAAATACTTTCGACATAAAAGAAAAGATCGAACGGAACCTTATTATTAGAACAATCAATATTCAATACCATCTGAATGAGCTGCTGATCGTGATTCTCACCATGTCAGTTACTTCATTAGACATGCAATGATGGGCAGCAGAATGCAGGTTCAACCCACATAGGATCTCTTCGTTTTGAACAGTTTTCACCACCATTTCCTCTTCTTTAGAAACAGATTCTTGTAACCGCAGCTGAATTTTTCTTAAGACCTAACGTGGATATAGTGAATTCCAAGACATAAAGTTCGTTTGGTAACTTGATACTGTAACAGTAAGTGGAGAACTGAGAGAGATAAACCTGAGAAAGAGCAATCAGAACTTCCTTTTCCATCTCCGTCTCTTTGCAATTACCACATCTGGCTCCTGAACCACGTTCATTAAGCAGGTTTAGCCAGTCAATTATTGCGTGAAAGAAAAGAAAGAAGAAACTTTAATGCTGGAGAACAGGGAAACAGACTATGTATGAACGAAGAGACTCATGGATCAGACGGCAGAGCCACGAGAGTTCACCAGACGGAGACATTTCGAGACTCCACGAGCTGGAGAACAAGAGTGGCGTGGCGGCAAACACTTTGAAGTATAAACGGCACTGGTTGTCGTCTTAGATGCACCGCGCTGTCGTTTTGCGGAGATACGAGTGTTTTTTTGGGTCCCTTGGATGTTCCAATAAGTAATACCATACAAAACTGAGTTTAATTTGGCGGGTATTTGCCTGCCGATGCCTGCGCCATATGAAACATATTCCCAAGCAGCTCTCGCCCTCGTCCAAAGATGCAGAACCATAACCTCATTGAAGAAGGCGCGTCAACTCCACGCCTTTATCTTAACCACCACCGTCGTAGGCTTGCAATCACCGTTTATGTACAACAATATCATTTCCATATATGCCCGATGTGGATCACACAGGGACTCCCAGAAGGTGTTCGACACAATGCCTCACAGGAATCTCGTTTCTTTCAACACGCTTATCGCGGCCTATTCTCGAGTGCCAAACAATGCGATGTTGGCCCTCGAGCTTTATAACGAGATGGAAACCAGGGGCCTGAGACCGAGCAGTTTGACTTTCACGAGCTTACTACAAGCATCTTCATTGCTTGAAGATGGCTTGGTTGGTTCGTTACTTCATGCCCAAGCCGTGAGGCTTGGTTTACTCAATGAAGTTTGCGTCCAAACATCTTTGCTGAATATGTACTCGAATTGCGGGGATATATGCTCTGCAGAGTTGGTTTTCGAGGAGATAGCTGATAGAGATGATGTTGCTTGGAATTCTTTGATTGTGGGGAATTTGAAGAATAATAAGACGGAAGAAAGTCTTCGTCTTTTTAGTGAAATGTTGAGGATCGGTTTTACCCCTACAAAGGTTACATATTCTTTGATTTTGAACGCATGTAGCCAACTGAAAGATTATCAATCTGGGCGATCCATTCATGCACATGTGATTGTTAGGAATGTCTCGGCTGATTTATATCTGGAAAACGCCCTGCTTGACATGTACTGCAATGCAGGTGATACAAATACCGCACATAGGATTTTTTGTGTAATGGAAAACCCAGATTTGGTTTCATGGAATTCAATGATGTCTGGATATTCAGAGAACAAGGATGGAACGAAAGCCATGAATTTGTTTGTCCAGTTGCAGGAAATGTGCTTTCTTAAGCCAGATGAGTACACTTATGCCGCCATTATGTCAGCAACTGGTGCATTCCCATATTCCAATTATGGAAAACCTCTTCATGCTCTGGTTACCAAAGCAGGATTTGAGAGAAGTGTGTTTGTAGGGAGTAATCTAGTGTCTATGTATTTTAAAAACAATGACACTGAAGCTGCTCAAAAAGCATTTTATTCAATCTCACAGAAGGATGCTGTTCTCTGGACTGAGATGATAACGGGTTATTCTAAAGTGGCTGATGCCAAAGGTGCAATCAGATGCTTTCCAGAAATGTATCATGAAGGCTACAAGGTCGACAACTATGTTCTCAGTGGAGTTTTGAGTGCATGTGCTGACCTTGCAATTTTAAGACAAGGTGAAATGATTCATTCCTGTGCTGTTAAATTGGGCTATGATATTGACACGTCTGTTTCTGGGAGTCTGGTTGATATGTATGCCAAAAACGGCAGCCTTGAATGTGCAAAAGTTGTTTTTTCCAGAGTTTCAAACCCAGATTTGGAGTGTTGGAACGCAATGCTTGGAGGATATAGTCGCCACGGAATGATTGTGGAGGCATTGAAACTCTTTGAGGAGATCTTTGAACAGGGTCTGATTCCAAATCCAGTGACATTATTGTCTCTACTCTCTGCTTGCAGCCACAGTAGATCGGTTGAGACAGCGAAGTTCCTCTGGAATTATATGGGTAACATTGGTTTGATTCCTGGGCCTAAGCACTACTCTTGCATGGTAAACTTATTGAGTCGAGCAGCATTGCTGGAAGAAGCAGAAGAAATTATCAATAAGTCACCTTATGTTGAACATAATCTGGAACTTTGGAGAACTCTGTTAAGCGCATGTGTGATAAATGGAAATTTGGAAGTGGGCATTCGTGCTGCGGATGAAGTGTTAAAATTGGATGCAGAACAAGGTCCAACACTAATCTTACTTTCTAATCTGTACGCTGCCGCAGGGAGATGGGCTGATGTTGCAGAAGTAAGAAAGAAGATGAAAGGATTGATGCTGCAAAAAGAGCCGGGTCTGAGTTGGATTGAGGCCAAGCACGGCATCTCCGTATTCTCTTCAGGAGATCAATCACTCCCCAAGATTGTTGAGGTGCAAGCAGAATTGCATGGTCTAAAAATGAATATGATCAGAACAGAAATTGATGACAATGAGGCAGGGGATAACATGCTTCACTAGGTTTTGACGTTAAAGCCTATCCGCCAAGCGCATGTTTAAAGGGTAGAATGAACATATCTCATACGTTTGGTTCTTGTATTTGTTATAATCATCTTTCAAAAGAGTTGCATGCGTTGTTGTTAAGATGCAAGTGATTTAGATAATAGATTTGGTAGAAAATTGATTTTAAAGTAATTTTAGAAAATATATTTTATATAAAAAATAATTTTTTTTAAAAAATATTTAAATAGTTATTATCAGAATAATTTTTTTATAGATAAATTATCAGAAAATATATTAGGTAAATAATAAATGAGAAACATAGAGAATACAAAAATTCTATGTTAACATAGTCATTTCTCATACTTAATATCTAAAAAATATTTTAAAAGTTGCTGTGTGTCAAATGATTTAGACTATAATTTTATTCATAAACAATTATACTATTAAGATTAATATTTAGGTATTAGTTTGGATTCAAAAGGATTTTTTTTCCCTTTCCAAACATACCCTAGGAGTTTGACACGCAAATATTACGTATATTTTCGTATAATAAGTATGCCAATGGTGCGTATGAATTTTTAGCTGCCCATAATTTTCAAAAATATCATTTTAAGTATCAATTACATTTTAAAGATTTATCCTTTTTTTTATTATTTGTGCGTTTCAGTGTCTTTCAAAAACATTGGAAACTTTGAAAGTTCACTTATAGCTTACTCCCTCTTAATATAAAAATTTAGTACGATATAATTTGTAAAATAATTTATCATTGCATTTTATATTACATTTTACAATGTTATATAAATATGCATGGTTCTAAAATTAATTTCCAACGGGTAAACGCGATAATTCATGACAAGAGGAAATAACGCCAAGTCTTACCAAGTTAGTAGACCTCACCCGTTGGATCTTTGGAATTCTCAAGTAGTATGAGGTTCAAACATTGTACAAAAATCGAATGAATAAATCAAACTAGATATCACTAGTATGTTAAAAATTTTATATTATATACAGCTAGCATATAGATATATAGATTACATAATAGTAATACAAATCAATTCATTTCAAGGATGTAAATGACGATTGAAATTTGTGATAAATACAGATGCAGCCCGCAATACCAGTGGGGTCGGTATTTGAGGTGAGCATCAGGGTCAAGATTTACAGTCTCTCAGAAATATGGACATCCGTGGTCAATTAAAGATTATTCCTCACAAGCAATGCCTACTAGGAGTTCATGCAATATTGAAAAATTGAAATCTCTGTTAAAATGCAAGCAAAATAAACTGCCTACCAATTACACAGTAGTTTAAAACAAATAAATCATATCAAGCTCAGGCTGGGACCCAGGAAGAGCAAACTTGAGACTTCAGGAGAACATGCTTCATGCCAGCATTGTCAGCAAAACCAATTTTGTTAAGGCAGCCGATGAAACTCTGCTGAACTCAGGTTCACTAATTTTCTTAAGCACTACAAAGCCTAGTTGACAAGTCAGGTATCTTGAAAAACTGGGTACAAATCTCCATGAAATGTGATTATAAAAAAAATGATCTAGTGTATAATTGTCGATTATGTTACAGAAAAATAGACCCACTAATAACTTGTAGAAAATTGTTTCATGGAAGAACCTGATCGCAAGATGAACTGGCGTCCATAATCCAGCATCGACCCCTAAAGACCAATCCGATTCAAAATAAAGCAAGATTTAAACCGTGTAACCAATATTTTCAACACTACATGCAGATTTGTTCGGTACCAAAACAGCAGCCTGCCAATTTCATAAGATGACAATTATCATCGTCGAGCAGTCCTGGATTTTGGCCTCGATGATTTCTGCAAGAACATTAAGGAAAAGTTCACTCAACATATGGATTCTTACAAGCCACCAAAAGAAAAACACAAGTAAACAGGAAAGCACAATGCTTAATTCTATCAAATTGAGCATGGTGCGGTACTACGCAATAGGCTTCATTATAAATTATAACAGTAATATAGTCTAAAACTAAGCCAGAAGTTCACTCACTGATGCAGCCCCAAAGCTTGCCCCTGATCCTGTTGCGGCGCCTGAGGAAGGAAATGCAAGTAAAAATAGCCATAGTTAAATTTATTCAATGAAATTCTATTTTCCAAGTTAACTTTTCTGTCTATGCTAAAGACCCTATGCAGAAACAAAACTCAAGAAGGTACCTGAAGCAAATGGAGTCGAAAAGAGTGAACCTCCAGTACTCGTACCAAATGGTGAAGCAGAATTAGTGAAAAGAGAGGGAGAGGGAGAAGGAGCAAATAAGGAAGACGTAGAACCAAATGCTGAGGCTTGGGGTGTAGCACTAGATGAGCCAAACAAGGAGGATGCTGAAGCAGAAGTCGGTGTTGTAAACAAAGATGGCGTAGAGGAAGGTGGAACAGATGATGTTGTGCTAAAAAGTGAGAGGCCACTTCCTGATGAAGATGCTGTGGTTGCTGCAGATGGCTGTGTGGCAGTCAACGTTTCTTTAGTTCCTGAGCTGGAAAACAACCCAGCAACTTGTGTTGATGGTTGTGTATCTGCAGGCAAGTGTAGTGTTGGATGTACTCTTTTTGAGGCAGCTTCTTGTCTTGCTGTTTCTCGCCGATCAGCCTCTAAAAACGGATCATTCACCTCCCCCCAATGACGCTGATTGGCTAGGTAAGCTGATTTCATAGATTCAATGTACTGATGAATACTTTCCGCCTAAGCAAGCATTAACAACTTCTGATCAACCATACAGGAAATATAACAAAATGGTATAGCTCTCTTTTATTTCCATATGATAATTTGTTTCAAGCAAAGGAAGAATGAACCATGCATCAGCTCTAAAACTTTTTTTAGGGTATACTTTAAACTTGTCCTTGGTTCATTAAAACAAGGGAAAAGCAATAAATGATACTGGGTATGGCCTTCCCACATGGAGAATATACATAACAATTACATAATCCATTAAGAATCTAGAATCCAAAAGGCCAGGGAACTAAAAATTTTAAGGACTTCAAGTTCATTTCAGCACTGAAAATCTAAGGATATGAACAACTAAATTACTCATCTAGCCTAACATAAAGAGAACTAATTGAAGTATACCTTTTAGCAAGTAAAATAAAATATGGTGCAGGAAAAAAAAGGGGAAAATCAAGAGGAAAGAAAGGAAGAAAACAGTTCAAAGCGATTAACTATTGAGAGTTTGGTTATCATGATATCATTCACATTACATTTTAAATATCATGTAGGAACAGATAGAGTTGAGTTCAAATATCCATGATCAAGTGCAATATACTCATCTTTACATTGAAACATCAATTTAAAATGTTGTATTAGTCTATCTTTACCTTTGCAGCCACATGAACAAAAAAGTCATGCACATTTGTCATAACTTTAGGAAGAGATTGCAATAATGAGGATCTGTTATTTGAACTGTTTTTCTCAGAGTCTAAAAGAAGCAGCTGCTCCAACTCTTCAATACATTGTCGGCATTCACCCAGATACTTCTCAAATCTTAAGACTGATTGCTGTAAAAAGGGCGACGGTTTCTTTGGAAGCCCATAATAAAAATCAAAAACAGGCACTATCGTTTTAGTTGTTGGCTGGTTACTTGAACTAGGAGTTATAGTGGTTCCAGGAGTCTGCAAAGGGGATATGGCACTTGAAGCACCCCCTCCACTAGGATGAAGGAACCTCGGACGTAACATCATAAAAGAACGAATAGCAACCTCTGTGTTGCGTAACATATCCTTAACGACAAACATCAATTCCTGCAACAAAGTTTTCTGTCGTTCCATGGCAGTGCTGATTCCCCCAAGTTCCTGTCAAACAACAGAAAGAAACTGCCATTGTTCCTATCCATGTATAAACAATAATAAAATAAAGAGAAAGGGGGCAATTAATTTTCAAATAGTTCATGAAGAAAAACAGTTTAACAATACTTATAAAATAAACAGCTACAAAACACTGTGTCCAAATGACTATATCACGAACTTGAAGAAAACTCAAATTCTTCTACCTCTTTTGAAGACAGGCTTGCCAGTTTTCCCAAAAACTTTAATTGGGCTCATTTGGTTTGCCGAATGGAATGGGAAAAAAAAATAGAATGAAAAAGGTGACTTTTTAGCTGTGGAATGTCGTCTATGTCTTTGGATAAAAATTAAAAGTAAAAATAAATGGATGTTATTGAGTAACTACTAAAGGGATATAAATAGATATTTCACATCTTGATTGTCAAGCTATGGAAAAGTGCTAACCACCTATGTCAAGTGTCAATTAACTTTGCAATTACTTTTTCCAGTTTTGTGGAGGATAAAACACATTTATTCAAAGCAAAAAAGATCATTTATCTAGATTACATAAAATAATGAAGCAGGTAACTAAAAAGCCATGGCGGGACAGAAACACTGTAAAGGGGAGCATGAAATATAAACGAGTACCTGAACAATGCGGCTTGCATCAAGCTCAAACCCTTCGTTTGAAATTGAAGAATCATAGAGACGACCACACTGATCCAGTCTCTGGCTCTCATCCCTATAACCCAATATACGCTCCCTGCGTAACAAATTAGCACTTAAATTACGTATTCTCCTTCGGGTGCAATTATTCAGCAGTTAGAAGATAAAAATATAATAGCACAGTAAAGCAAAGGGGGTTAAAATTTGCTAATCTTTCAACTATTGAGATTCTTGGATAAATTTCACACTCCTGCGGATGCGTGCTGCAGATATAATTGAATTTGATCTAAGCAGGCACCAAATTCCTTCAAAGCTACGACAAATGAGAGAATTAAGCAAACCACAACTCCATTTCTTCCTTCACATTTTAGCGGGAACTTAGACTTTTGAGAAAGCAATAATTGTTAACGTACTCGATCTGAAGGAGAACCTTCTGAGAATCAGGATGAAGATCTGTCCACTTGGTACTATAATTAGCGGGAGTTTTATCGGTAGTGAACAGAAACAGTTGCTGCTGCTGTTGCTGTTGCTGCGGCTGCTGTTGGAGCTGCAATTGCGGTTGCTGCTGCTGCTGCTGTGGAAGGAACAAACTGCTCTGTTGTTGCGGCTGCTGGGCCTGAAACAGCGGTTGTTGCTGTGGCGTCGAGAACAGAGAAAATGACATTATGTTATCTACTTACAGAAGGGGTCGTATCTGGTTTGCCGGAGGTCCTTCTTCAGTTCAAGGTTTGAAATCGAAACGAAGAAAACCACACTTTAAACCCTAGAGAGGAGAATTCCGGCCTTGGAGGCAAAACACCCGCGACCCTACTGTATGAAAATTCTAAACGCGAGCATAGTAATTGTTTATGTTCATCAATAATACAACTTCAGAATAAAGCGCCACATCACCCTAACATTTGTTTGGATGGCGAATAATAGAAAAATTGCCCATCATTCCAAAGAGGCGAATTTAGAGAAAGCGTTGTAGATAATTTTTTTTATTGGACAATTAATTTTATGAAGTTTTAAAAAAATCCAAAATGTCGTTTATTTTAATAAAATACTAAAATCACACCTTTCTTTTATCTCTGTTTATGCTTTTTTTTTAATTTTTCTTGAGCTCTAACATGAGTTATACCTTAGAAATATAAAATCGAACAAGTAATTTCTTCTTCAAAAAAATACATTATTCAAAAGCATTCATAATAAATAATGTATAAGACTCTTTCATATTTAAGGCAAAAGTTTTAACATTTTTAAGATGAAAATTTTACATAATTAAAAGAATAAGAAAATAGTAAATTGCAATAGAGTTATCTTTCTTTAACTAAAAATAAAAATAGAATGCCTGACAGTAGTATGGTATTAGTATGGTTTAGGAGAAATGGAGACTTCACCCTACCTTTAGATCGTGGGTGAGTCAAACCCTTTTTTAAATATTTTTATATAAAAATAATATAAATAGAAAACCGCTTAAATTTAAAAGGAGCATACATATAGTAGTCCACTTGTTATTAACTTTTATCTCTTTTTAAATTGCAAGCAATGAATCATTAAAATTCCCTTAGGCAGGTTGGAGCTCTGGGCTTAAAATAAGTTCACCGACCACCACTTCCTCAAAATTAATCATTATTATTGACTTTAGCATATTAGGATAATTTATATGGCACGTTATATTATTGCTAACTTGCGTGGATGTGTCGAAGATACAAAGCGCGCCGCTTATGTTCCGTTATTGATAATTTGATTGGGAGGTTTAACTACCAAAACGTACGTGGTCGTTGAACAAAACACTTCCCTTTATGTCTCCTGTGTAACGTTGTTGATCATTGGCTTCAAAGGCAGATGACTCTTGTCAAATTATACTAGTTCTCGGGTTGAACCTGATCTTAAGAAAATTAGGTCAACAAAATAAGTTGCACAGTTGAAGTCAGATTTCAAAGCAACCATTTTTAAAAATGCAGTTAAACATTTCCAGTTGAGATAAAGCTATGACTTGATCCCATAACCCCCCCCCCCCCAAACCAACTTATTAGATAATATTATCTCACAAATTATAATGAGACATGGGAACTTGTACATTAATTTGAATCCATAACAACTCCACTGCTTGATTCAAACAATACCAGAGAAATGAAAAGACAAAATTGTAAAATGGCTTGGAGAAATAAGAAAGACAAAAGCATGACAGAAAAATGAATAATGGGCATTATTGTGGGGACAAGAACACTAAAGGTCTCGAAGCTGGCGAAGATTCATGGGAGAAATGAATCTGGTGTCTCCGTCAACCAGCTGATCTGCGAGTATTTCGTTGGCAGCTTCACTCGGATGGTATGGATCCCAGAACACATGCCTGTACCTGTCCGTGCACAAGCTTGACGTCGGCCCACATGGAATTATCCCTGCGTACTGCCCTCCATTTCCACAGCATGCTACACTTGCTGTTCTAAATCCTGCCATCACCACCACCGTCATCATATATATAATTTGTTAATTATTCATTACCATTTTGGTCTTTCATTTCTGAATCCAACGAGAAATCTCATTATTCTTACCGTGTTTGGCATAATTTGTGATGAGTTCCATCACGAGATCGTACACGTTGGCAAGCACGAACGTGGCTCCGGGGAGGTTGTCATTTAGTTCGGCAAGCAAATCCTTTAATCGACCATTATATTCAACTGCAAGCTTGTTTGCCAAATCCGTGCACTCATTTTCATCCAGCCGATTTATGGTCTTCTGGTAAGGTATGCACCCTATCGGACCAACGTTCGCCACCACAAATCTCCGAGCATCCAGCCGGTAAAGTTTCTGTCATTCCATTCATACATTTACCCTGGTCTCGTTAATATATATATGTGATGCAATTTGATCAGAGTTAAAGTATGATGTGCGCGCTTACCGTGAGTTGGGTTCTGAAGTGATTAATCATATCGTCGACGAAAGCATCTGGGCTTTCAGAAATTCTTTCTCTAATGGAGACGAGTGGGAGAAGATAATTGTTGAGAAAATCATTCGATCCCACTGTGATGGAGAACAAGGATTCCTTCATTATGAACTCCCTTGCCCTTGATTTTCCCAGCAACTTATCTATCTCTTTCCTTGTTAGGGTAAAGTAGTCTACCTGAACATCCATTCCCAGCCTATTCACCTGAAAAATCAAAGCACGTTCAAGTTTAATTAACCACACGTGACATGGAATCTTCATTATTGTGTATTGTTTTTAATTAGATTTGAAGAGGCCAGGCTATATATTAGTGAAGTACTCACAAATATTCTTCCTGTATCATTGAGAATGCCTCCTCCTCCAGAAGCGTAGTTCACTCCGTATAGTATAGCTTTGCCAGTTGCATTTGGAGCCAAGAACGGCACAGCATAATTTGGTTGCCCCAGTTTCTCTCCTAAGAGTAAAAAGGGAAAAAGAAAAATTCAGAAATCAGCAGAATACATATTTGCATGCTTAATATTAATATATATGACGATGAGAAAGCTAGAAATGAATTACCAACAATATCAGCAATGGTTCGTCCGTTGGTGAAGCGGCCGGTGGGGTTTCCACCGGAGGCCTTAAAATCAATTCCATTGGGTGTCATGTTTGCCCTTGACAGAGTTGATAGATAGTTGTTGTTTCCAGCGTCCACCAAGGAGTCCCCAAATATGAATGAAGCTCCTAAACTCCCATTCTTGGCCGCATCTCCACGATAGCTCACATTCACAGCTAAAACTAGAAACACAATCACAATCTTGTAATCAAATTTCATCCACGCCATGGCCTTCCTGCTACACATCTTCCTCTTCAATTAAAAAGAGCACCAAAGCACCAATGCAATAGAGCCCAATTCCAATAGAGATACTTATAAGGAGCCTGCTCCTTTATTTATTTATTTCTTAATCGGCTGATTGCTTTGACTGATTTCCAAACGGTTTGACCCTTTTACAACATTTTAAAAGAAGTGGAAAATTTGGTAACAAGTGTTCATGTGGTAGGTCATCAGCATACGCTGAGATTTCTCAATCTCAACGTGCTGCGCTCTGGGAGATTTTGCTTTTACTGATGAGCTAGCACATCTCCAACTAGGCGGCACTGGGGAAGAATATGCTGCTCAAGTTTAGGTATTGTTTGGTGATCTTTGCGTAGTTTGAGATGATTCCCATTGGACACAAATATTGCATGTGTTCGTTTGATCCTGTAAATGATGATGGCGCGCTCCATCTTAATCCAACAACAAAAGGAACACGATTTGGTCAAAGTGACTCAAGTTAATTCAATCTCTTTTTAAAGAAAAATTTACCTTTTGGTCGATAAAACGTGCACTGGTATATATATTTTCCGGATACCCCTTCTCTATGCTCCAACTTTTCTAATATTTTTTCTTCTTCTTTGCATGGTAATTTTGATTTATTTTCTTTAAAAAATTTTAAAACTGTATAATTTTTTGCCTATAAAATATCAAAATGTCACTTATTTTATGTAGAATCTAATTATGAAAATAAAAAAAGGAAAAAATATTTAGGAGATTAAAAAAACTAAAGGGGTATTAGAGGCCCTTGCTCATGTTTTACTTGTAGGCACTTTCCTGCTACATTGGCGAGGAGTGGGTGGGCCAAGTCAATGAAGGAACTAGATTCATCTACAAGACCTTCAAAGTTATATGGGCTCTCGGATTGAGCCCAGCCCAGGCTCACGAAACACTCTAAAGGCCAATTTCATGTCCCCTTTTTGTGTAAAGTCTAAAAGATATTTTTCAGCCAATATTTAGATATTAACTCTAGAGAACTAAAGTAAATTTTATCTTTTTTAACAAAATATTTTTCATAAACATGATATAGTTAAACTTTAGATATCATGTTTAAAAGATGAACTATTTATCAACTACAACAAACTTTGTTGATAGCCTAATTTTATACTAGAGCTAAACAATGAGTGGAATGGGCTAACCTAATAGTTAGGAATAGAAACAAGCTAATTCAGGTCAGGCTTTGACTTTAACAGGTTAGGCATATTAAGTGATAATTCAGCCTGAGCCTGACCTATAGCCTGTTATAAGCTTTTTTTTTTTTGCCTAAGCCTGGCCTATATAAATGCCTAGCTTGACCTGAAGCATGTTTAAAAAGCCTAATTTTTTTAATTATACTGACAGGCCACCTAATAGGCCTTCATAGTAGGCATTCGTAACAGGCACCCTAATAGGCCTAATAAAATAAAATGTAAGAATAAAATGTATAATAATATATGTTAATTTAATAGTTTGATTATTATATTGTATTCAATATGTGGTAGATTTAACACCTATTTATTCTCATTTATTATATTTTAATATTAATTATATTTTGAATAACAGGCACAGGCCGCCTGACAGGGAGCTTGACCTCTTAAGAATAACAGGCTTTTAAACAGGTCTGAACCTGTGTATTTTTTTAAATAGGCCAGGCCATGCTAGGCTTAATACAGGCCAAGCCAAAGGCCCTTAACAGGCCGTCTAGCTTGTTTTTATCCCTACTAATGGTCAACCTATATCTCGCCCATTTATTTTTTTTATGCACGGGCTAGCTCATGCCTGTGCCCCAACCCATTTAAACTCGTATTAAACGGGTTGTGCTGAACCCGTTTGGATTCCAATGAGTATGGGTAATCCGTTTATTAAATATAAAAATATTTTTTTATTTAAACTTATTTAAATTTTAATAACAATGAGAATAAAATAACAATATTGCACACATGATATTATTGTTTATCCTAAAATTATAAAATAAAATACCATAATAATAATTACAAATTTATAATCACACAGTTCATAATACTCACATAATATAATTATTTATAATCTTAATTATTTAATTAGATTATGATTATACATCATCTATATTATATTTATTTGTGACTGTTGTAAACAGAACTGTCTCTACATCTACAAAATAATTTTTAAAAAAATATTAATATGTAATAAAAATAAATATAATTTAATAAATTAATAAAAAAATATATATGTGGGTTAAGGGTTATTCAATGGTCAGTCCATAGCCCCCATATATTTTATTGTTTGAGTTTGTTTAAACCCGTCCATTATAGGCCTATTTTAGAAAGGTTTAAACGAGTAAAATGATACTAGATTGTATGGGGTGCACGGGTTATAGACACCTTACTCACCTCTATTTTATGTTTTTTTTTTCGTAGCACAATAAATTTTTAGAATGGAATTGAGTTTACCTACGATCTAAAGGTAAGATAAAATATTTTTTTCTCTTATACGATATTAATATTGAGTAAAGTAAAATGTAGAATATATCTCAAATATAAATTTAAATATTTAAAAATTATAATATTTTTTTAAATATTATAATTAAGACAATAATAAAATTATATTCTCTAGAACAAACTTAAGCTTCAAATGACCATATGTTTATGTTAAACAATCATATGGAGTGTTCTCTATTCTCTAGCTTAAACCAGATCCATCGCGATGCCCAAAAGAGAGAAGGGGAAGAACTGTTTTTTCAAAAAAAAAACAAGAAGAAGAAGAAAGTCATAAACTTGCGTGGATTAGCATATAGCCTTGGCCGTTGGACATCATATCATCGGGTAGAATTTCCTCATGGATACAAGCAGACCAAGGAGAAAGGGTGGGAAAGTAAACTTTGACTTTTATGTCTAAAAATATTATTTTAAAATAATATGTTTGAATTGGAAATAAATAGCTTACAATTTAGTCCATAGAAATTGTTTAGTTGTAAGATAATATACGAAACTCATACATGCTATATATAATTATAAATAAATTTAAATTTATAAGATAAATTTATATCATACACTTATTAATTTACTTAAATTAATTAGATATAATATAAGAATAAATAAATAATTCACTAAAAATATTTTGTTTTAAAATATTCTCAGTTTATAAAAATTATTATTAAAAAATAATATAATAATCTGAAAACAAAAGTTGACTCTCATTTAGTACTATTTAATTTAAAATAGAAGCCTCTTGAAAAATTAATGAGAGAGACTTGGGTTCCAATATTTCTTTTCAAATTTTTAGCTTACAAACAAAAATAATTAAATACACACACACACACACACACATACTGGCCTCCCTACTCAAATCACTCGGCTTCTCATTGAAGAAGACCTTGGTAGATCCACTGTTTTTTGTCCAAGAGAAAATATCCACACCAATTGAGAAAACGCTCAAACTTGAATATTTTTCTAGTCTTTTCCTACGGGGTTTTGGAACTCAGTTACACTTTATTTTTATTTTAAATATTGATCATCTATGTTAAGGGTTTCAATATGTCAGGGTTTATTGCCCAAGAACAGGATGTCAGCGTTTGTATAACCAATGCATGACAAATGTGGATGTGGCTATTTAATTAATGAAAAATATTTAATTAAGTGAGAAGCTCCCTTTTACATAGGCACGAGTAGGCCGACCCAGATCACTCACACTAAGCGCAGTGACGCGCTTCGCCCTCGACGTCCTTCGCTTCCAAATTCAAAATCCAAATCGACCGTTTGAGATTCAAAAATCGAAATCAGAGAACAAAAAGAAGGCAAGAATGGCCGCTTCAGTCAAATCCAGTCCCAACACTCCCCACTTCGGCAACAATGGTCGAACCCCAACGATCGAGGCTCAAAAAATGTCTATCTACGAGCAGTCCAGAGAGCAAAGAATCAGAGAAAACCGAGAGAGATTGGAAAAGCTAGGTATTGCGGATCTCTCCCTCAAGCTTAAGGCCCAGACATCTCAACGGCGCAGCCGATTAGACACATCGCACTCTAAAAGCCCTCAGCGACCATCTGCTCCGAAGTCATCCGGACCCATTCGCCGCTCTTCTAGGTTATCCCATCAATCCTCTCTTTTGTTTTACTGTTCCAGCATTACTCCCGAATCTGCAGGAAATCAGCTGATGGAAGCGAGTCATAAAAATGTGATTTTCATTTTCCCCGTCCGTACAATGGATTCAAAATTAAATTTATGTTTAACCAGGTGGATATTCTGGTCAGCTGGAGGACTTGCACTAAATCTTCATATCTGCGTGGTTTGTAGTTGTACTGAATACTGATGCAGTGTTATCCTGAAAATATATGGATTAATGATCTGATTTAGTAGCCGTTATCTCGTACATGCCATCATCGTCATTATCATCCTCTTTTCCCTTTATCTCATCCTCCTCATTATGATTTTTAATGTCTCTAGATTGCAGAATGTGGCACCAGTGAGTTACTCTGAAGTGCCCCAAAAGAAAGATGAATCTCTGGAAAATGGAAAGTTTGTGACAGATCCAGATTCAAAGCCAGAAATTTACACCGAAGAACACGAGAAGCTGCTCGGTAACACGGAGAAGCCCTGGACCTTGTTCGTGGATGGGTATGGGAAGGATGGGAAACGAATATATGATTCCATCAACGGGAAAACTTGCCATCAGTGCAGGTTAGCTCTAGTTTTTTTAACCAGAGGAAAAAGTTATAAATTATCACCGTGGGATCTTTAATAATGTTATCTTGAGGCGAATCGTCTGCCTTGATATTGTGTTTACTGAGTATTAAATTCTATTAAAAATGTTTGATTTAGTCCATGCCTAATTGCCCGCCACTTGAACGACATGCGGTTGGTGGGCCTGACTTTTTTTGTCATGGCCAACATGACAGCCAATATAACATTGAGTTCTTTGAAAAAACAAAACCCAAAGTGTGGCCTTTTACGCTGGCATAGGAGGTTCCAGCTGATGCTAGAAACGTGAATCTGAAAATGGGGATCCTGCAAACTGTACTACTTTTAGTTTAATTGATGATTCGATTTCCTTTTATTCTTTTTGGACGTGTGTTTTTAGGTAAGGCCTGCTTGTAACTTCTGAAATTTATTTTATCTTTATTTGAAAAGTTTCGTTGGGGTAGAGGATTTTTTGTATCGTACATCCTAACACCTTTTTAAATCACTCTTTTCACCCATACAATATCGACGCATGTGAAATTCAGGGCAACTTGTTTGCATAAACTTGTTTCTTTTTTGTTAATATAATATTGAAAAATGACTGCTGTGTACCATGGCCTTATTTAAGTCATAATTTGATGAGGTCTCCTCTGTCTTTTATTTCACAAATTTTCTTTGAACTTTGTTACTAGATGTAAATACTTTAATTTGCAGGCAAAAAACCCTGGGCTATCGTACTCAGTGTAGCCAATGCAACATGGTCCAGGGGCAATTTTGTGGAGATTGCCTGTACACGAGGTATGTGTTCAACAACAAGCTTTTCTCCTCTTACATTATTCACGACACATCCTGCGGTCAATGATTATGTTTTCAATATGTCGTTTGAACTCTGAAGTCTTTCATCAGTCAGCATGTGAAATGTATAACTTGTCCCACCCAATCAGTTCAAATTCTCTGGCATGTTAAGTCAGAGCATAATCAGAACAATATTGAATGAGATAATATATCTTGCCATCGATTAGTGTTGATTTAAAATAAGCAGCTCAGCAATTTACGATCCATCATGAGTTTTGTTGTAGATATGGGGAGCATGTACTTGAAGCCTTGCAGAACCTGAATTGGATATGTCCTGTTTGTCGTGGAATTTGCAACTGCAGTTTATGCCGTCAAGCAAAAGGATGGGCCCCCACTGGCTTTATGTATAGGAAGGTTACCCCTCTAACTCTAAATACTGACCGAATGTTAGCTTTGTTTCATCTTTTTTATGTCCAGTTCTAATTTTTCCTTAATTGCTGCGTTCTCCATATATAAGGTATCATCATTGGGCTACAAATCAGTTGCGCACTATCTCATTCAAACCCGTCGCGCTGGTGCAAATGTGGAGGAAAATGCAGAAGCTTCCGTCCCAGTTTCAGCAGAGAAGTCACTACCCATCTCAGACGTAGAAGGCTTATCTAATGAGTGTCCTGGGGGCGATGAAAATAAATGTGTTGGATCATTGAAGCCTCAACCTGAAGGTGATGGAGGTCAAGTTTCTGCTAAGAGATCATTGCTTTTTTCTGATGTGCAAGATCAGCAAGACAAGGATGAATGTTTGGATGCTATGAAACATCAATCGGGAAGTGATAGGGGACAAGTTTCAGCAAAGAGATCACTACCCTTTTCTGATGTGCAAGTGCAAGATCAGGATGGAAAGGTTGCCTCCTCGGATTCAATGATCACAACTGCGCCTTCTACCGAAGTGAAAGATTGTATTGCTAGAAGACTTAGGCCCAGGGTTCAAAAATCATGAATTTGGAGGGACCCTTTTCCTTTTTCTTTGTTCCTAACCTAGGACTATTTTGGAAATTAACGCATGCTGAATTTCCAAGAAATGGTACACATTTTGTGGGTTTATCGCCAAACTTGGTGGATATGGGAGTGTAACATTTCTTTTTGTGGAATTAGAAGGTGCATCTTTCTGTGGTTGGCCTCAACTCTCTTCTCATGTATATGTTAAGACGAATGAGTTACAAAATGGAAGATGACTCTCACGACTTTATCATTGTTTATCTTAAAAATGATATGCTTGTAAGTTGTAATCATTCATCTATTGTTTCTGTTTTTGGTTTCAAGCTGGAAAAACAAACATTCATCCATCACTTGTAATCATTAATCTTGGGTTCTTTTTCTATGTGCATCTACAAGGTGCCTTTTTCCCCTTGTTGTGATAAGTGATGAATAAAGACACGGAAGCCAAACAAGTGAAACATAGCACAGTTAAAGACATGCCAGAAGCCACAATATATATATATATATATATATATATATATGTATATGTATATATGTATATATACCTCATGCATTCATCTCATGAGTACAAAGATACTAAATAGTATATTTATGAATTTATGAACTATCATGAATAAATCAGGGATACAAGGTCAGTTACAAGATGCTAAAACACCTGTGAATTGTTTCTCTCTTTTTAACCATGTATAAGGTTTTGTTCTCTTTGTGATAGTGTAAATATTTTTGAGCCAGAGATAAATTAGAAAGAAGAGAAAACTACTAGCACATATTTTGTATGAGAAGAAGAACCAACAGATAGTTCACTGAGACATCAACTACAAACAGAGAAACAAAAGAGAAATGCCTAGAAAGTGACCATGTGAAGAACTCTTCATGGGTAAGGAATTGTTTGTAGCAAGCGACATGCATAACACCAACAATATAACAAGAATTTTCTTCTAAACCAGAAGCATATTTAAGTCACAATAAGAATGGTGAAGAAGAGAGAACTATGTCTCAATCTTTGCTAGTGCAGAGAACCCATACAATTATTTTTGTTAAATCACAATGAAGTAGCCTCAACTGCACATTCACAAGAGTTAAAAGGAAAAAAAATGCAAATTTAAAATCTAGGGTGAAGTCCTGACCAAAGTTTGACCCGTCAAGATGAGTCAGCCTGTTCGAAGCTATTCAGTTTCTTTTTCAGCGATGGAAATAGACAGCCAACGGAATCCGAGGAATTTGGGGACAATCCATGTGAAAAGGCCCAATAACTGTGTAGGAATCCATCAACACTGTGTTAACTTGCAGTGACCACAAACACTACCTACCAAAAACAATGAAGGAAAACAACGACACAAACCTGTTCCCCAACCTCACCTACCTTGAGATTCCATTGCTTTCAAAATTCTTACTTAGACACCTTTGTTTCAAAGCTACATGAAAATTACTAGTATCCATACAAAATCACCAACTAATCAATCTTACCAAATTTTGACCGACTCGTGCAGCCAAAGCATGTTTCCAATAATGTTGAAAAATTCTTTTCACTTAACTGATAATAACCGTCCATTAATAGAAAAAAAATTACCAACAATTACAGTGAACAGTTCAACGGTGAAGAGAAACAGAGGGATTCACTTTATTGAGACCATTGAACATCATGCAAAAGTCGAAGGAGCAAAATAATTATAAAAATAAATAAAGGAAGAGGAAAGAAAAAGGCGTATGATAAGGAGATAAAGAACATCCTCATCTCATGATTTTGAATTGTCAAGTGAAGTTGGTCCTTTGGAGAAAGCTAAGAATGTAGTCTAAAGCGCATTATTATAGCTTTTGTGCGAACATGGAGAACACAAATATGCTCTATAAGTTGAGTGGGTGAGGTCCCCATTGATGGATCCTCCGTTGAGGTAAAGTCATTTTCTTTTTCATTTTGAAGATTCGAACACTTCTTTATAGCCTTTTTTTTTTTTTGGTAATTTCATTTTCTATTAATTCCTATTTGCATTTCACGAGTGGGGTTTTGTGTCGGATGGCGTGTTGTGTGCTATGCCCATTGGCCATTGACATGCTTCCATACAAAAGGATAAGTATCTTTTTTTCCCAAGTAACATTATATTCAAAATAACAATATTTGAGTTACTGTAAGATATTAAGCACCTTTTATAATAAAATTTTAAGACTAACTTTTTTGTTATACTAAATCCTATTAGTTATAACTTATAAGTATATTTATTAATCAACAAAAGAGATGACAAGAAATCCTCTATAGGGTAATCGAAACCCAAATTAAACTCTGGTGATTACAAATGAGATGAGGACTTGTGTATTTTTTTCAATGGGGATTCCCTACGGGTATATAGTAAGAAGTGATTAACCAGCTATACTCACTGATTAATATTTGAACAGCTTCCAATGAATTTACCATTTCATGCGATTGTGTCGCGAAGGTGCTTAGTGGCTCTTGATGATGTGGTTTTGACCGGAAGGGTAATTTTGTTCACTTCATAACTTGGTTGACTAGTCATGACATCATGAGCTCATTCCATATGATTTCAATTATTGTCTTCAAACTTCTGCACGTGCTGTCCATCTTGCTTTTCCTTGTAACTTCATTATACTTGTTTTAATTTCCATCGGTTTAATTATTTCGTTATTAAACTTGGGGAAGTAGTTTGACTGCTGTGGAGTTCAGACTCTGGATCCTTGGAATGTTGCGAGTGGATCTAGAAGGCATGAATATTGAAGTAATTATTTTTTATTAAAATAAAAGGTCAAAACGGGAGTCACTGATAGAATTAATAAACATAACAAAGCTTATGCCTGATGTTGAAGCTGCTTTGATCAATTGTTCATCAGTTGTTAAAGCATTCTCTTGTAAACACTGCTATGTTTCCTTTTCATCCCCACCACTTCAAATCTGTACTGCGATCTGTTAAAAAGGGAAAAAGAAAAAAACTTGACTACAGTTCAACATATATATATATATATATGGTCACGGACGAGTATTGGTTGGGATAAATCCACCAGGCCCTCTTGACTTGTCGTTTGACCAACAAAAAAAACTAAAGTTGAGATTCATATATCCGAAAAAGTCAAAGTTCCAGTGAATTATTCAGGCTTCACGGAGTTGTATCATGAACTATATTCACTCTTTCCCTGCCCAATACCATCGCATGTATTCAGATTCTTACACAAACTACACAATCTTGATGGGGAAAAAATATTGACTTGTTTTAATAATATAAAGAATAGATCATCGACTCATTCGAATATGAAAACTAGAACTACGACGCAAGCACAAATCGTTGGAGAAACAAATTAGCCAAGTCAAATGGGGAGATCTGGGTCAAAAAGAAAGAAGTCAGAGGGGATAGGTATATAGGCAGATCAATAATTTTAAGCAAACAATAAGGGTGCAAAGTCCCCCACCCTTCTTATTATCTGCTTAAATTCAATTATAGCATGATGAAATAAGTAGGCAGAAGATTCTCGTTCAACTACTCGCCCGAAACGAATAATGATGTCAATAGAGTTAAAAAGGAAGAGAACCTGTAATGTCGTGAGTGCTTTATCTCTTTTATTTGCCACCTAGCTTATAGGGTTCTGTGCCTGCCCCTTCATACTAATGGAATCCTAGATTTGGAGTTACCAAAGCAGGATGTGTTTTGCCGCCTCTGGCAATTCCTGATTTAGATTTGTTTTATCCATTCATGCAATTCAATTGGTATTTGGTATTTTTCGTATTTTAGTAAGTTCTCCTTATTCACGTTTAAATTTATTAGAGATATTTTGCAAGTTAGAGTTGATGATGGATTCAATTACAGGTGTGTGTGTGTGTCTCTCTCATGTGGCGTAGTCTAAAATTTATTAGGAATGTTGTATTTTACTCTATTATTATTACTACATGCAGCGTATGATTTGGAGGTTAAGGGTGTGATCCGATCAAGTGATGGTAGAGAGATGGCATTAACGAGGAGGTGTTCAGAGTGGCTCGCTCCTTTATCATTCCATTCTTACAAAGCTCGATCCAATGAGGGACTTTACTTTTACCATGCACACCCACAGCCAAATAAAGGCTTCTAACTTTTATCCAGTCTGTATGAATTAATAAGTAGGTGAGATATATAATTATTTATAATATATTTAATTTTTAAAGGATACTAATTTATTATAATTTAATCATAATATTTAAAAATATATTTTAATTTTTAAGTGTTTAGGTTTATATTTAAAGATAATAAACAATTCAACTTAACTGATATTAGTATCATCTAAAAAAAAGATAGATTTTATCTTATCCTTAAATTGTAGATAAGTCTAACTCTTTTCTATAAATTTTTACAATAACAAAAAAAACTTTTAATTTTTACAATAATTCCATTATTTCTCACTTCAAAATCTTTATTTCCAATACGCACCCCCTCTACACTAGGCACTAGGTTCCATTTACTAATCTACGTACAAGTACAAGAATATATTTTTAAAAAATAATATCATATTTATTATAATTAATTATTTTATTTTATTTTATTAATATATAAAAATTAATTAATTAAATTTTATATTAAAAACATAAGAAATTACTTTAGTAAAACTCTATCTCTCTCTTCTATATGGAGCTGTGGGCGTAACTCTGTGAAATGGAAATTTTTTAAAATAATTTTGTTTTTTCGGAGATAAATGGTAAAAGACTGGCTAGCGTTGTAGTTTGTGGGGAAAGGATCAACCGCACCACCAAACCTATTAAATAGCATGTCCTTACTTGCAATACTAGTACTATTTTCTACTGCTAAATTAATCTGCCCATTTTAATTTATGAGATATTTTTTGAGCAGATTGTGAATATTAATTAACCTTATTAAATAAGTTAGAAATTTAGCTTTTCCAAACAAAAAAAAATGGCATAAATTTTAAAAAATACCTCCATTTAACATCGACCCCTTCCTGATTGACTTATCACTTAATCGATGATGGGTATTTTTTTGAATGAATAATTAAGCTTTTTTATTTACAAATTATCTTAGAAAATTATTTCATTTAACTAGTAAAGCTTTTAAAAGATGAGACTGTTTTAAAGAAGCAATTTTAATTAAATTTCTTAATTTGTGTGAGTTTGTTAAGAATAACTTAAAAAGATGTAGAGTGAGTATTAGATAAATATTTGTAAAGTTTTATTGATACACCATGACTTAACATGTTATAAATGCCAACGAAGCAAGAGTTTTTTAATTAAATTTCAAGGCATGTCTTACATTTGTGTTTTGTGGCTTAGGTTTGGCAGGAGTTGTTCGCCATACAGTGATTAACATGTTACTATCTCTTCTCATCATCATAAGAATTAATTAATTTTTTTTTTTGAAGCTGGAGGAGAAAAATAGCATTACAGTGTAGGTCCGGAATATATGCTTTTTAGACAGAGGAAGAGCAGGGACAGAGCGTAATTTGTATGGTCGAATTCGAAGATTTGAACTTAAAAGCAACAACTTTTGGGATACGAATGCAGTTTCCTGACCAAATTCAAAAGCTCTGTATTGTACCACCAGCATCTTCGCATTGTTATATACGAAAATAAAGGCTAGTTTTTGTTAAATATTTAGGAAAGTTAATTAATGTGCCAACTCCTTGCCTCATTTTTACTGCAACAAAAATTAATTTATAATCTAAATTAATCTGATCAATGTTTTATTTCAAACGATAATCTTTTAGCTAAATTTCAAAAAAATCAAGTGACCGTGAAACTAATATTCTTTATTTTTTTCGTTTTTTTAAATGATATTGTTGGGATGGGAAGACTATGACAATAAATTATAAGCTAAGATTGGTCCGTGCTTTCATATCTTGAGGAAACAGTTTTTTAACAGAGAGAAACATATCAGTTAATTTACTGGTGATACTTTTCCCCCTCCTTGATTGGAGAGAAGATCCTAAGTAAGTACTACAATAATGACAATATAATTAAAAGCTAGCTACGTTGATCGCAAGTGTTAATTAATCGGGGTTTTGGAGATACAAATCCAGAGCTTCTTGGGGCATCGTCGCATCGAACTTTGAACTCTGGTTTAGCCCAGTTGGACAGAAAACAGCTTTTGCAAGGCAGCTGTTATTTCACTTTAGTCATGACAGCAGAAATGAGGAAAAAGCTCTCGTGGGTCCCATTCAACGTAGACTAGGAAACCACAATTTTAATTTTAATTTCAATTAAATAAAATAATCGGGGGGCTTAATTAATAACCGAAAAAAAAAAATCATCCCAATTTGGATTTTGTGAGAGTCAATGTCCTTGCTTCCTGTTTGTAAAGTTGATTTTGGAGCGAAACAAGATTGCGGGGGCGCGGTTCTCTCAGTCAAAGAGATACAGTAGGTGGGATTGATTAATCTCCCGCATTTGCTTTTCTATTCTTTTGTTTTTTCACTTTTTTTTGTTGTTTGGTGAAAAAATCAATACCGGTGTGTTTTGGATTTACTTCTCTACTGATGAAAGAGAATTTGATGTGAACTGTGAAGGGCTTTGCTTTAACTACGCTGCACTTAAGAGAGAAATTCAGAGAGAGAGACCGAGGGAGGGAGGGAGAGGGGTCTCCGAGGTCTTTCTGGTGTTTGGGTGCCGTCAGAGTTATGTGTGCCTGTCAGTTTCGTCTAATTCTTTGTGAAACCCATTTGTCACAGATTCGTTTCTTTCGAGTTTCAGGTGGCCGGGAGCTGGTTTGTAACTCGTCGGGATCTGGGCCGGGTTTTAGATTTTGAGTCTTTGACTTTCGTTCTGTTTCTTGGTTTTCTTTTCTCTTTCGAGGATTGGGTGTTGAGACCCATTCTGGGTTCTGGAGAACTTTCGGTCGGTTTTCGCCTGAAACGGTGATGCAAGGTGTTTGTTTTCTCTGTCAGAGTACCGAGATTTCTTGTTAGAGTTCTTGCATTTGTTAAAATCTCTGATTTATGAGTTTGATCCTCGTGCAAATCTATAGCATCAGTCTTTACAATCGTCTTCCATATCGCCCTTTTTTCTGTTTCAGGAGTCAAGGGTTTGAAACCAGACTTGTTTCACATGGGCTAACTCCTTTTGCTGGTATTGTTTGAACTGTTTGGTCTACTTCCACAAAGGAGGCTATCATGCATCTTTCACTATGGAAGCCCATTACTCACTGCGCTGCTCTGCTCATGGACAAAAAGAGCAGACGTAAGGATGAATCTACGGTTGAATTGAGAAGAAGCCGATCAATTCTCCGGAAATTGCAGGAGAACAAGCTGAGGGAAGCTCTTGAAGAAGCTTCTGAAGATGGGTCACTCGTCAAATCTCAAGACATGGAAACTGAATCGCCTGCCAAAATGGACGAAAACCTTGGGAGATCCCGGTCACTTGCCAGGCTTCACGCTCAGCGCGAATTTCTTCGAGCCACTGCGCTTGCCGCTGAGCGCATATTTGAGTCTGAGGACGAAATTCCTACTCTTCAAGAAGCCTTCAACAAGTTCCTTACAATGTACCCCAAATACCAGTCGTCGGAGAAGATCGATCAGTTGAGGTCGGATGAATACTCGCACTTGTCCCCAAAGGTATGCCTTGATTACTGTGGATTTGGACTGTTTTCTTTCGTTCAGACCATTCACTATTGGGAATCCTCTACGTTTAGTCTGTCTGAGATAACTGCAAATTTGAGTAACCATGCACTTTATGGTGGCGCTGAAAAGGGAACCGTTGAACATGATATGAAGACTAGAATCATGGATTACTTGAACATACCTGAGAATGAGTACGGTCTTGTTTTTACTGTCAGTAGAGGATCAGCTTTTAGATTGCTGGCTGAGTCATACCCTTTCCAGACAAACAAAAAATTGCTGACCATGTTTGACCACGAGAGCCAGTCTATAGCTTGGATGGCTCAATGTGCCAGAGCGAAGGGTGCAAAAGTGTACAGTGCATGGTTTAAATGGCCTACCCTAAAACCCTGTTCCACTGATTTGAGGAAACAGATTTCAAACAAGAAGAGGCGGAAGAAAGATGCTGCTACCGGTCTTTTTGTGTTCCCTGTTCAGTCTAGAGTAACTGGGGCTAAGTATTCTTACCAGTGGATGGCACTAGCACAGCAAAACAACTGGCACGTCTTGCTTGATGCAGGGTCATTGGGTCCCAAGGACATGGATTCGCTTGGTTTGTCTCTATTCAGGCCAGACTTTATAATCACGTCTTTCTACAGGGTATTTGGGTATGATCCCACTGGATTTGGTTGCCTTCTCATCAAGAAATCGGCTATGGCAAGCCTTCAGAATCAGTCAGGGAGTACCGGGTTTGGAATGGTGAAGATCACTCCTGAATTTCCTATGTATTTGAGTGACTCTGGTGATGGTTTGGACAAATTGACTGGGATTGAAGATGATGAAGTCATTGGGATGGGTGAAAAGCCTGCTGAACCTCGTCAAGGATCACAGTTGCCGGCCTTTTCTGGTGCATTTACTTCTGCTCAGGTCCGAGATGTATTTGAGACTGAAACTGAAATGGACCAAGATAGCTCTGAAAGAGATGGAACAAGCACAATATTTGAAGAAACTGAGAGTATTTCTGTTGGGGAGGTGATGAAGAGCCCGGTCTTCAGCGAGGATGAGTCATCAGACAACTCTTATTGGATTGATTTGGGACAGAGTCCATTGGGATCTGACCACACAGTTCAAATGAGTAAACAGAAGATAGCTTCTCCCCTTCCACCGTTTTGGTTCAGTGGAAAGAGGAACCAAAAGCGACATTCTCCCAAGCCAACTTCCAAAATATATGGGAGCCCCATGTATGATGATAAAGCAGCAAATCTTGATCCTCATGATGACCACCACGTGCTTTCATTTGATGCTGCTGTGCTGTCAGTGTCACAGGAACTTGATCTTGTAAAAGAGGTCTCTGAAGAGGAGCATTTTGCTGAAGCGAGTGACTTTTCAAGAAATGGTAATGGGTCTGATCATTTGTATGTCAATGAGATTGAGGAAGAACCTGGAACTAGCGAAGCAGCTAATCTTGGATCTGTATTAGATGTTGCTTCAAAAGGATCACAGATTGATGATTCATCTTCCGTTTCTCAGCATCCCAGATTTGAGAATAGCTCTACCTCTGAAATATCCTCTGATGTTAGAGAGAGTGCCATCAGAAGGGAAACTGAAGGTGATTTTAGATTGCTTGATAGAAGGGAGGGGAATAGATATGGTGGTGGTAGAATTTTTGGTTTGGAGGAGAATGAATCATATAACAAGGGAAGAAGAGTCTCGTTTAGCATGGAGGACAATCGTAAAGAGTATCTTAGCCATACCTTGGAATCAGGAGACATATGTGCAACTAGCTTAGAGGATGAAGAGTACACAAGTGATGGAGAATATGGTGATGTACAGGATTGGGGAAGGAGGGAACCAGATATAGTATGCCGGCACTTGGACCATATTAATATGCTTGGTCTCAATAAAACCACACTAAGACTTCGGTTTTTGATAAATTGGCTGGTTACCTCTTTGTTGCAACTGAAGTTGCCGGTCATCCATGGGGAAGATAAAGCAAATCTTGTCCAAATCTATGGTCCAAAAATTAAATACGAAAGAGGGGCAGCTGTGGCATTTAATGTCAGGGACAGAAACAGGGGGCTAATCAATCCGGAGATTGTTCAGAAGCTGGCTGAAAAAGAAGGAATCTCTCTTGGCATTGGTTTCCTCAGTCACATACGAATTCTTGATAACTCAAGACATCATTGTGGGCCTCTGAATAAGGAAGATACCACTCTTTGCAGGCCAATGGAGAATGGTCTTCATGATGGAAAAGGTGGCTTTGTTAGGCTTGAAGTTGTTACAGCTTCTCTGGGATTTCTGACTAATTTTGAGGATGTGTATAAATTGTGGGCTTTTGTTGCAAAGTTCCTTAATCCTTCATTTATCCAAGAAGATAGTCTTCCTACTGTTCAAGAAGGTTCTGAGACATAAGATCAAGACAAAATAGCTGCTGGCGATTTAATTCAGTTTTGGAAAGTGAACTTGAAAAAGATTATTTCCAAGAAGTTCTTAAATTGGCTAACTGCCGGAATCTGCAAAAGATAATGGATCAGTGATCTTTTGCATGCTGCCAGATAGACAATTACTCATCTATCTCTACTTGAAAGCCACACAAGGAAAGCGGGTGAATTTTTTTAATTCATGTTTCCTGTTACATATTTTACTTTCCTCTTCCAACTTGTTGTAGAGTTGGCTTTAGAGATTTGTTACTGTTAGAAAGTCATTGTACTTGACTCAGATTGTATGGGTGGAACTTCTATCAGTAAACATTTTGCTTCTGTTGCACACAAAAGGATTTGCAACTTCTGTACAACGTTAGAGCTTATCTTATGCTGTTGTCTGAGACCATTCAGATCAATAACCGTGTTGACTTTGATGTCTTTGCATATTATAACTGAGAGTTATATTTGACTGGGAAGTGAGAAATGAACACTGGCAGATGCATCTCACGGTCTTTAAGTTTATATCCGCTCCCAAAAGATAAATTAATTCAGCAGAGGTTTTTCTTTCTATTAGGTTTATGTCATTTGAAGGATACAAGGAAGTGGGAATCAAATTCAAAAAAATCCTTTGAATTAAATAATTTATGTCCAAAATACCAAATAACCTTTCATTTGATTATTTCTCATACCTTGATTTGAGGGTGTTTAAGGTTGAATCCTTTGTCTCGTAATGTAATGGATGCTGCATTGGTCAAACTGTTTTGCGGTTTTCTCTGCATGACTCTCATTTGGGACATTTTTCTTCTATCAGCAGTGACGACAAGCAGTCCTTTGTCTTTTGCATACGTTGTGCTTTATCAAATTAAAGACATGTGTGCCCAAAAAAAGTAAAGATATGTTGAGGATAAATTATCAGGTCACTTCCCTGAATGAGAATTGATATGCCGGAGTCAGGAAGCTTAAATTGGATAGCGGATAAAAGGAGAAGGAAAGAAGTAGACGTGCCTGATTGTTGATTTTATGGATAATCTATCTACGGCAACTTAATTTGAATTCCATGATCTTCACAGGCATTATGCTCTGCTGGTTTATTAGCACTTCCAGCTGTAAGCTGTGACGTTTGTACGTTTTGTCTTGGATTATTAATATTGACTTTGTATAATAATATTATTTAAAAATAATCTATTGGTAAACTTGCTATTATAGTATAGCCATTAATAGCGAAAACTATCACAGCATCCATCGAAGTTCGACAATTCAAGTTAAATTATGAGAAGCCCCGATAATAATAAAAATACGAACACTACGAGACAAGAACAAGCACACAATAGATCCGTTTTTCAAACCCACCTACCGTTTCCACTGCACTGTACACAATTTATTTCCATTTCCAATGGCTCTAACACCGGTGACCGGAGCTCCGGTGATTAGAGAATAATTTTGCAAAACTAAAATTATGGTGACCACCAAGCCATCCAAGCATTTTAGTTATATAAGGCAAAAGAATAATATAAGCAACAAAATTACTAAGTGTCTAGATCTTCCTTGACCAACGAGGATTTACAATAACTATTAGGCAATTATTAACAAATATAAATGAATTAATAACTTTTATATATAAAAGTTTCCATATCTACATTAATAAGTGAAAATAATTTATAATAAAAATTAGACGATTAATAATAAATATAAGAGAATTAACTCCCACATATATAAGTGCAAGTGTTTAGATCTATATTAATAAGTAAAATTAGAGAACCTACAGTAAAAATTAGACAATTAACAATAAGCATAAGAGAATTAATAATTTTTATAAATACAAATGTCAATATCTTCATTACCAAATGAAACAGGGAATTTACAATAAAAATTAAAAGATTTAGAACAAATATAAGGAAAGTAACAACTGTTACATATAAAATTGTCAAGATCTTTATTTATTCTAAATTCTCTTATTTTACTTATTAATATAGAATTATATATTTGTATATATATGAGAGTTGTTAAGTTCTTTATGTTTATTCTTAATCGCCTAATTTTTGTTGTAAATTATCTTATTTCATTTGTAGAACAAATCTAGACACTTGCATATATAAGAGTTGTTAGTTCTCTTATATTTGTTATTAATTATCTAATTTTTATTGTAAATCTTCTTTATTTTACTTATTAATGCTGGTATAGACACTTGAATATAAATAACTTGCTAATTCTTTGTAAATCTTTTTGTTTTATTTGTTAGTGTAGATCTAAACAATTGTATCTATGTGAGTTGTTAATTTTCTTATATTTATTATTAATAGTATAATTTTCGTTATAAATCACCTTTTCTTTTTTTGACATTTGAATTTGTTTTGTTATTATATTGTTTTTTGCTTTACATGATTAAGAGGTTTGGATGGCTTGGTAGTCACCATGCTTTTAGTGTGCCAAGGGGTAATGGGTTAGTGGAGCTCTATCAATGTTTTTTCACCAATAAAACTTAATTTCATTTTGGTCCGGGGGGTGGTGCAGTATGCAAAATTATTCTCCGATCACTGGATGTCTTTTCACTTATAAAACTTAATTTTATTTTAGTCTAGAGGGTGCAATGAGGTTTTATAAAATTTTGGGGGGCAATTGGGAATAAATTATGTATTGAGGGTATGCAGTGAAATTTTCCCTATCAAATATTTTCTTTTTTAAAAAAAGGGAAGAAAAACGAGAAAGAATAAAGAGACATGATAGCCAAGACAAAGAAGATCCTAAAGTAATCATTTTGAATTGTCCAATGAAGTTGGTGCTTTGAAAAAAGTAGAGATTGTCGTCTAAAGCGCATGATTATCGCTGTGTGTCGAGAGACGACACACTGATGCACTAAGGCCACCCATGGATTCCCCACTCAGCCATTGTCATTTTCTCTTTTCTTTTACTATTAATTCCTTCATTCCTTTTGAAGCCTCAGAGACATCCAACGCTCTCTCTTCTTTCTTCCATTGTTCATTCTTCAGGAGCCATTGGTGTGCTTCCACGCACACAGAAAGAAGCTAGATTTGAGAATGACGCAGGGGGCTACGCAGATAGATATAGTGCTGGTGAATTTGATTCTGGCATAATTTTGTTGGAAAATGTAAATGAGAGTTTATCTCTTGGGGAATTAATATAATTTAGTATCATATATCCCAAAGTGATTCGGTAATATAGATTGAAAAATTTGCTTTTCGGAGCAAAATCCAAATTTGTTTCCTTTTGAACTTGGTGACTGTGGTCATGAGATGATGACGATCCCCCTTCCAAACGGCCCTCCAAATGATTTCAAGTATTGTCTCAAGTTCCCCACAACCCCACCTATTCATAATCTGCCTTCCAAATGATTAAAACACTTTTATCTTGCTTCTTGGATTTTTTTTTTTTTGCGTAGCTAATTTTATCATTAATTAGTATAACCCATATATTGTACAAAATTTAAGAAATATGCTATATTACACACAAATACTTAGTAGTGCCATTTGTTGAAATTCTTATATTATACATAGATTTATATCAGTGACTGAAAAGTCAAAAGAAAAGAATCCCAAGATTTGTATTGGGATTGAAAACTCAAAAAGGAAAGAATAAAATTCCCGTGGAAGAGGCTGATTCATTACTAGACGTTTCCGCCAGTACAACGGAACTGTAATGAGAACGAAAAACCGTTAACACGGTCGTTTTTCTCATTAGCAGAGAACGAAAAACAGACTTACTACACAAAACGAAGAAACAAAGGTTACACACAAAACCGAAGGCAAACAAGCCAAGTAACATCTGTAATATATGTGATTGTCATGAGGATTCTTAGATTGTATGTGACTGATCTCTAGCCATCAGTGAAATATCATAACTGAATTTGCATAATGCTCAATGTTATTTACAGTTAATGAAGACATGATCACAGAATCCCCAAGAAAGCTGCCATCGAATATCTATTCTAATGCACAATGGATAAGCAAACAATTCATTTAGTTATTCTAATGTCCACAGTTATCTAATTGGCATATCTAAGATTCCATCATCTTAATTAGAAACGCAGCTTCTAATGCTGACTCCTTGCTCTGCAGATAACGGTTTTCCTCTACTATATCTGCGGTCAAATTTAACAGTATTGGTCTTCTTGGGTCATAAATGGCAAGATCACGGACTCGTGCAACCCATTTTGCTGCTTCCCATACCCCGAATCTGAATCAAGATCAGAAGAGGTAAGTACAATATCAGCTGTAAGCAGTTTAGACAAAGATCACTGATGGATATTTTGAAATATCCAGAAAGCAAAGTCATGGGGAAATTACCGTGTGTTGAAAGATGAGGTCACTAATACAGCAGGATAAAGAACATCCTTCTGAATATTGTCATAAGGAGAATAATCCCGAATAGCAAGAAAATCATCAAGGTCCCCAGGGTAGCCAAACTCTTCATAGTCAACTGGCAGAAGTGGTAAGATAGGATACAGAAGAGTGTTGGTAGCATCTAAAAATGGTACCTAAAGTAGAAACCAGAAGAAAGAAGGAAATGAGAATCAATAAGATCCAAAGTAGATACATATAAACTCCGAAGCCAAAGAAATGAAAATCCCAGGTGCAGAAGTTCTTGGAAACCTTCAAGATTGCAGCACGAAATAAATCTGGGCAATGGTTGATGGCTGAAGCAACCACAAGGCCTCCAGCACTATATCCCCAACCTGCCAGTTTACCTTCATCCACAATATCTCTTTCAATCAGGAACTTGGCACAAGAGATATAATCATTGATCGAATTATGTTTCTTTGTACGTCTGCCATCATGATGCCATTTCTTACCAAAACCACCACCACCTCTGAACCATAACAACCGAATTACAATAGACTTGAGAATAAGCTTCAGAAGAAAACAGAAATTCATATGGAAAGTTTGCAGATATTCAGAAAGAAATGCGCAATTATATTTGATAATAAGTACAACAATTAAGAATTTTTGTATAAGCACAGTATACTGCCATTTTACTTGGGGCTTACCTAACATCAGCATAAGAAATGACCCAACCACGATCCAAGAGGCTTTTCAATTCACCATGCCACCGTTTATCAAGCAACTCGCCATAAGCTCCATGTCCATGCAGTAACCCAGGCCCTTTATCCTTGTTCTTATTGTCACGAGCAAAAACAACAGTCAAAGGAACCATGACCCCATCAAATGAAGGAACGTCATATTGTTCACAAGCATAGAACTCAGAGAGACTATTCCATAAGAGGTCATCTTGAACATTGGCATTCAAAGAATTGGAACATTTAGAGTATGATAAGTCCTGGTTCTTGCTTGCAGAACTCATACCATATAGTATCCGTGTTCTTTCCTGAAGCAGATTTTGCTGTTGAATGATGTTCCAACAACCAGTTGTCAGGTCATAATCAACCACGGCATCAGGCATCTGTAAAAAAGCTTGATATGGTAAATATATTAGGATTTGGGGGTGGTTTCTTTCAATCCAAGTTGCTAGTTGCGACTGTAAAATGACCAACAAAGTCCACAGTAGATGAATATAAGTGTCTCACAATCCTATCTCATGTCAGACAAATGTTTAACAATGGGCCCATTATAAATTGGTATAAATAATGAATAGCTAACAAGGACAATAGTAGTAAACAGAACAAACTTAGAAAGCAAAAATAAAAGATGTGTAATGTTGCATATGATATGGAAATAAAATATATAAATGTCCCCAAAACCAAGTGAAGAGACCATCTCCAAAATCGTTAAGAACATGATAATCACATACCACAGGTGATGATATTATAAAGCGCATGACTGATGAAAAGTAGTCATAATTAGGTCCAGGTGAAATTTGACAAACATGTTTTGGAAGAGACAGATACTGTAGGTCCAGCTCCCTCAGTTTAACAGCCCCCTATCCAAAAACAAAGAGGCAAAAGGAAACACTACATAAGATGATAAAGTATGCATGCACCAAAAGTTTTATCTGCAGACATTTGAATGCTCTTTCATTACCTTCCCAAAGGGAAGTGGCAGGCTTACAGAACAAAGCTGAAACTTTCGCCCTTCCCTTGTAATGAGTACTAAGTATTTATCACAAAAATCAACATCCTCCACAGTCAAATTTTGGTCATCAACAAATACTTCCTGCAGTTTATATTTCATTGACTAAAATAATCAATTACATGCTTGTAATTTCAATGAATAATTAAGGGAAAGAAAGTCAACTACAGATAACAAACCAATGCTTCAACCTACCTCCCATTTTCTTGGATTTGAAAAATCATTCACTGCACTACGAAGAAGATAATGACTATCGGCTGATTTGCCCCCTTTTGGAGAATCTGTAAATAAATAAAGGAAACCTTGATGATGCTCTATTATGCAGTGAGCTTGAGCATCGCACTCCCAAACTAATGTCATGCCCGACAATGGATCAGCTGCATTTATCAGAAAGACCTAAAATATGTTTACAATTACTAAATGATTGAAAGCTGAGAAGGATCTTGGCTTGTTGGATTCTACGATATGGTACCTTCGAAGACATTATAGAGAATGTATTTGCAGTCACAAAACGGAAATCTTTTGTGTGCCTTATATTAATGTGAACGCCTTCATCAGATTCTTCCAGAAGCAAAAAATCCTCATCAGTTGATCCAATCATACTGCAGTAGATCCTATACAATGGAGTTTGGGATAAGGAAAAGTTACATAAATTTCACTGCTGATAATCTTAGATGACTAAGAAACAAAGGGTTCTTCCTTATTCTTATAATGCTTGAGGGCACAAAGGAATTAAAAAACTGGGCAATTTACCCACCGGTAGGGTCTCTTCCTGTGATCTGTTACAACATAAAGCAACGCCTGCCCATCTTTTGCCCATGCCAGATTCGAAACCCGATCAGCCTGAGGCTTGCTACATAATGAACCAGAATTTAAATTTCTCACAGATAGCTTAAAGCAGTCGTTGTCTTTATCATACATAGTGTATGCAATAAACTGATGGTTTGGTGAAATTTCCGACAATTCTTCATAAGCATAACCTATAAAAGTAAGGAAAAAGTTTTAGCAGTCACGACAATTCCGTTCACCTGCAGAGAACCAAAGGTTCTTTCTCTTTCGTATTTAAACGCAATCTAATCCTTTCCTTGTCATTAGAGTAATAATATACTGTTTAAAGAAGCGCCAACTACATTGCACTAAGATAACTGTACAGAGAAAAGAATCAAGTGAGATTGGTAATACCGCCAAATCTCTCGGCTTCTTGATTGTAGTCAAGGAGCTTCTGCTCAATTCTCTTCCCTGATGCAAAATCGAATCCTGCTGAAGGAGATTTATTTGATATGAACTCCTCGTTCAAGCTCGCCAACCTTCTGCACAGTACAGGGTACTGCTTTCCCTCTTCAGCACGTCGATAATACAACCTGCAGATACCAACATCTACTTTGAAATAGTATAAATAGGAGAAGAAACGCTTACACGCTGAAGTTGTAAGCAAAAGTGGGGGGAAATTTTTGTATGCTAAAGTTACTCGCTTCAACAATAAAAAGCAGGACATTTCAGAGAATAATCCGAGCGAGATGAGTTGAGAGAAAGGCGAGATACGTACCAAGGGCCCCAGCGAAGTGGAGGAGTAGAAAGTTCAAAGGCCATCCGGGCGGCCATCTCTGATTGGAGCTTACTCTGAAGTCGCTCAGTCTCAGACATGATTGCCTCCGTGTATTTCTCCTCCTGCTCCATGTAAACGTCCATATGGCGCATGGCTACCTTGTCATTAAGATTAGACATCCAGCTGTGCGGGTCCTCCCACGCAATCCCATGGAACTCAAATTTCTGAGGCTTTTTTGGAGGCTTTGGAGGCGTCGGTGGTGACGGTGGAGTCGCTGGCTTTGGCGCCTTATAGTGGCGAAGGTGGCAGTTGCGACGGCGGCACTGTCTACTGATGCTACCAAATCGGAATAACGCGCGCATATTTGGCGGTCCTTCTCGGTGTTTCAGGACCAGGGGAGGGGTTTTAGGTTTATGCCTCAATGGCGTCCGAGACAACGGGCGTTTGTTTTTGCTTTTTACGACTGTCGTTGTATGGCCAGAATGGGTGGGAACAAATTTGATTTTACAAACCTGATTTTGAGTAAAAATTTATTTTGATATAACGCAATTTATATTTAAATATATTGTTTACTCAAAAAACCATTTTAACTGTGTAAATTATTAAAAAAGATATAAATTTTATAATTAATTTTAACTGTCTCGTACTGTGTGTGAACTGAGGAGTGAATGAAAGACACAAGAAGGAAAGCAACAGAGCATTATGCGTAGTTGGAGAGCATTAATGCTTTAACGGGTTTTGCTAATCTCTTGTACTGTGGTTTTGTTAATCCAACTGGGTTTTCTTAATCTTGAACTGGTTTGGTTTTAGCTTATAGAAAAATTGGTTTTTTGGCTTTCCAAACGCATAACCAAACATAGCTGACTCTTGTGGTTGTGACATTTTAGAAGCAGTAATTCAATACTCTGTTCTAAAATGATGATCTAGTATTCTAGTTCCACATCTCAGTAGCATCGAGTTTCTAGAGTACGTTAAAAGTACGTTGGCAATCAAGTTCATCTGGATAAACAACTCGTACCCACATTTAGGAGAATAAAACAAAGCAAGTCCGCAGACCAGTACCATTAATAATATTATAGAAGCAACTGAAACATCAGTAAACGCAGATCCCATTAAGGTTACGAACAAGTTCATGCAAGTCACCTTAACAAATATAGCCCACTAAAAGCCACGATGTTCATTTAACTTGCTTAGGCCGATGTGGACGGATTTTCAACTCCTTTCTTGAAGAGGTCAAGTCTATAAATTCGGTCTCCTGGGCTGTGTTACCTTCTCTTTTTGGCCGGATGTCTTCTTTCCCAGCACCAAAAGTTTCCATGTCTGAATTTTTGGCCTCAAACCCGGTTCCAACTAGCATACAAGTTTTGCTTTTCAGGTTTCTTTCTCGCACCTCTCCGCTCGCGCAATCTCTTCCTTTCATTTCTTCCACACCAGTAATTTGCAGGATGTTTTCCTCTTCATTTTGAAGAAAGCAAGCATTTCTATTGCACGAAATGTGTTTCTTGACGAAAAAAGCACCTTCTCTTTCACATCCTGTTTCATCAAAAATGGAGACATTGAAAGAAGAGTATCCAATGTAGTGGAAGACAAGAAAATCTCTTTCGGCTAAACTGTGATCCTGCACGAATTTTCCCCAACCAATCTGAAAAATGATGTCGTCATCCGTTCTTGCAATGGTCACATTCCACACATTTCTACTCGGCCCTATAAGTCTTACAGTACCCAGCAGTTCCTCCTTAAAATGACTAACGAATTTTCTTGGAATTCGCTGTAAAAGAGATGAGAATCCATCAATACCTGTAGCTTCTGAAACCTTCAGATATTCAGTTGAAATTGACAAGAAAAAGGGCAACATGACTAAACCTAACGTATTTTAAGCTGTTTCACTTACCAGCTGGTTCCTGAAATCACCCATCATTAGCTTGAAAAATTGGTGCCTGTTGGGAGCGAATTCTGTCCAATATATATGTCTTTCCAACGCTCTGCATCTTTCTCCAGTTTGCCCCATTTCTAAGCTTCAAAGAAGTGGGAGAAAATGTGAGGAAATACATGCATCTATATATATCTATATATATATATTGGTCAACATAGAAAATATCAGAGTACTAAAATTGTCTCAGTACAAGCAGCTCTGGTCAAGACAAATCTAAACATGACAGAAGAAGAAGAAAATGGCAAACACACAGATCCAAATACTAGAAGCATCTAAAAGAGAGCAAAACGAGGGATTAGGGGTTAGAAAACGTGACCAAAGAGGCTGAATCCAGTGAAATAGAGCAGTGGCGCTCTTGAAGAAAGAACATAGACTTAGCCTAGTGTATCTTACTAAAACCAAGAGATTCATAACTAAGTGAGCCATAAGCACATCAACTGGAAGTATTTCAGAATGGATTTCCACTTTGCGGCAGAAAATGCATGTTTCAAAAGAAAGGCCGCAACTGAAGATAATTTAAGAAAGTAAAAACAGGGGAAGTAGCATAGAAATGTGCAGATTTTATGCCTTTACAGGGGAAGTAGCATAGAAATGTGCAGATTTTATGCCTTTCTTACCGTAACCTCTGATCTTGCAAATGTAAGCGATGAGATGTAATGTTGGATCTGTTCAACTTATGCAATGTGTATACAGCAGTTGTGGTTGGCAAATGCAGATGGCTCTGTTTCATAAATGATAAAGAAACTGGTTTCGCTGTTTTCCGCCATAGCCATCATCTTTTCAGGAATAGCAAGTGCTACTGCAAGCAGTTTCAAATGCACTATCTGATTATGGTAGGAGATCGGCTCCTCTGACTTCAAAAGATTAGATGCACGGAGCTGCATTTCTACTTTTGCATAAGCCTTCTGGGAACTTGACGGGGATGCACTCGCGTGTTTCTAATTTTAGATGTGGCGTACGGGGTCGTAAATGCAGCTCAGCGTTGGAAAATTGAGACCCTAGCCGTTTAATATTACACAGTACCAAAAGTTTTTTTTTTCCCTAGGGAAAATTTGACTATTTAAATTTTTTTTTAATACAACATTTTTTTTAAAAATAATTGACCTAACCTACAATTTAAGGGTAGAGTAAAGTGTCTCTTCTTCCTAAATAATACTAATATTAGATAAGACGAATAATTTATTACTCTCAAACATAAATTTAAATATTTAAAAATTAAAATATCTTTTTAAATATTATAATTAAAATTATAATAAAATAATATTTTTTAAAAAAATTAAATACGTTTTAAACGATGGCATTTTACCTTCATCAATTAAGCCCATATACGATTGACTATTAAGCCTCTCAAAAGCTAGTTTAAAAGTCCAAAAGAGCATTTGAGCTCCACAGTTATGTTTGGGGTGGCATTGGAGACGAATAATTTTTTTACTAAAATCCAAGTTAGACCTACTATGACATTTTAGACCTTTTGGATTACAAAAATTAAATAGGTATTCAAACCAATTTTCTTATCTGTATATAAATATAAATTATAATATATTAATTAATTTTTATTCTTCTTATTCTATCTATAGAACAAAGATAAAGTTTATTTTAATCCTATTTATAGGGTAGAGAGAAATTTTTTTATATAAATTTATTATTTTACTATTCATTTATATATTTATTTTATTTCTATTAAATGTAATATATATTAAATATAAATAAAATTTAAAATTTTTATGTATAAAAATATTTATAAATAGTACCAGATCTTAACTTCAGTCTCTAAGGAACAAAAACAGTTTTGCAAAGCGGCTACTCCAATTTGACTATTTGAGCCGTCACATCCCACTAACTTCATCCAGTTTCATTTTTAAAAGGAGCATAAAGAGGTATTATTTATTTTAATATTTATAATCTAGTTTGCTTATTTTCATTAGACTGAAAGATAACATTCTAAGGAAACCTCCACCAAGTGTTATCCATGAATTAAGAATAAATATTTCACCAAAAAAAATAAAAAATATTATAATATCCTTCCGTACTCTAACAACCCTATTCTTAAATTTCAAACATTATATACTATTTGATACTCTTTTTTTATCCTAATTATAAAAATTAATTAATTTTTTTAAATAAAAGTATAAATTTAAATAAATTAATTAATTATAATTAAATTTAATATTTTAAAATAAATTCATATTATATACTCTTTAATCTATTTAAATTTATTAATTAATCTTTATATTAATTATAATTAACTAATTTATTTAATTTTTAAAATTTATCTAAAAAAATTAATTAACTCTTAATTTATAAAACTGGAAGTAGTATATTTTAGTAAGTCATACTCAACTATAGAAGTATTTCCTTTTTTTTGAAGAAAACAAACAATAACAATGGGCAGAGTTTTGCAATTTGTTTCCACAATTCGTAATTGTATTTTATCATGAATAATGTCCACAACAAACGCCTCAAAAGGAAGTGTTCCCCTGGGAGCTGATGCATTAATATTTCAATCACATACTGAACACTTTTCACAACTCTACATCTTCTATTAATGTTCGAAAGTCGATTTGGAATTCAAATTGTAAATGCAAGGAGCCTGCCTAGCAAATATACAAATACAAACCTCAATACATTACTTTACCATGTTAAAAAAAAAACAAATCAACATTACACCCCGACCTCAACCTCAACCTCCTCTCCACAGTGACAAGGACGTGCCTGAACCGCGGGAAACCCACAGGTGTCTTGTGTAGAAGGAATGCGCTTCCCTGTTACTCTTCGTTAGCAATATATGTATGTACAAGGGCATTATATATTCTCGTCTGAATTAGCAATCAATGAGAGAATGAACTCGCCTCAGTCATATACATCGAGTACTCGCTGACGCTGAAGTTCGGTCTCTCTTCATTCCACTTTACAATCACTTTTGCATATTTGAGTGCTGCTTCAACACTATCAGGCTCCAACCCCTTCACTAGGGACACATACAATTTCCGCCCAGTAAGGGATGAATAAAGCCTCTTGAACTTAACTGCTATGTAATGGGAAGCCAGCTGACCAAGTGAAGGGCTATTGTTGATGCTGTTGCTGCTAGGGCGATGCCGGCTAATTACAGGATGAAAATCAGAGAACCACTCACACTGGGTCAATGATACTTGCTCTATTTTCTCCTCAAATTGATCATATTTGTTTAATATCAGTAGGAAGTCCATCTGATCAAAGGTTGGGTGGGTCACGATGGTTTCAAAAAACTTCCTGCTCAATATCATCTTGTTACAGAGACGACCATTTCCATCAAGGGAAAACTGATCATAGTCATTCAAGGCAACACATAAAAGGACCATCCCCACATCTTCAAACATCTCTAGCCACTTCCAATTTTCCCCTAGCCCTCTTGCTTGTACTCTAATTAGTTGATACCTGTGAACCAACAAAGGACAACCAATAAAATAAGGTACAGGTCAAAGCCACTTCATTGCAGTGGGACAAATTCCTCACTTCCCAAGAAATTTAGTAGACAGTCACATTTATGAAAAGTCAATATCATAACAAAAAAAATTTGGTAGACACAATCACATTTATGAAACGTCAATATCATCACAAAAATAGTTTGGTGCGTCAGAAATTCAGTTTCCCATGCACCCAGGGAGGAATTTTAAGATATTTGAATAAAGCACTTTTTTTGTGTGTTGGGGGATAATTTGGGTTATATGTGTTGTCAAAAGACAAAAACTAAGGAAGGGATGGTGATTTCTTTCACTGGTACAAGGCTCAAATATTATATAAATATGTTTCCATTCTCTTGGGAAATTAAGATACAGCGTACTAAATGCCACCTAAATTACATCCATGTGGTAGGAGACGCCTCCTTGTTTGTCCATTTTCATGGTAGCAAGGGCAGATAAAACCATTGCTTCGACATATGCGACTTTATAGCATCTGATGGTGAGGTGATATTTCAGTAGCCACCATTTGTACCAGTAAATTTTGTTTTGTTCAGAAGCTATTTTCTGGATCCAGTGTACTTGAAATGCATTTAAGCCCCTCAGTGTTTATGACAATCTTTTATTTCGCAAGAGCAAATTCAATATTGAAAACAGGGTGGGCTTTGTCTCAGCACATGTCTCAGATATAACAAAAGAAATACATAAAGTTCACCCACCTTGTCAAAGAATCATGCAGGTCAGCAGTGTCAACAGTTTCATCAGGAGCTGATTGGGGGAATGAGAACTCAACACAAGCAAGCCCATTGGATGAAGTAACTCCCTCAGCATAGAGAATATCCAAATTTGAGGGTTCATAATCAGTCCTCAATATCTCAACGGCCTAAACAGAGAGTTATCATTAGAGCGACTAATTAACAATATTTTCCTATAAAGAGTAAATAGAAATGGAAGCATTAAAAAGGCTTCAACATTCTAATCCTTAACAGACTAAACAAAGCAGTTTCTAGCTTTGTTCATCAAGAGCAGAATTAACATCAACTTTAAGCAAAATGAAGTCTGGACTTGTAAGTTATCCAATATTAAAATGCGTATGAGGATTGTTCAGGGAAAATAAATCGAACTTGTAACTCTTAAAATGAAATGTATCAGCCCAATGTCCAGCGCACAATTGTCACTCTCTCAATCTCTCTGCCCAAGGAAACTTTTTGAGGGTAAAAACAATATGAAATATAACAGTCTACAGCCACTGACAAAAACACCTCATGTAGCTATTGAGTTTATCACTCCACAGGTCTGCTCATTTTTCAGAGCTGACTGATTGGAAGATGAATTCCTTGAACAAAATGAAATTACTTTCCATTAGCAATTGTGCTGAATTTGGCAAAGACTGTTACATGACACTTCAATAAACTTCAATGAAATTACTTTCCTTAAACTATTTTTTTTAAATTGACACTGGTAGGTTACAACCATTCTGTAGAAGATCCTAAGCTCGAACTTATGCTTACTACCACTGATGAAAACAAATCCGTAGGGTTCAGTTCAACTGTGGAAAACCAAGTTAGTCATCATCTCATTGACTACATCACGTAAAAAAATTAAAATGTTGATAAAATCGATTCAATAAACGATGCAGTAATCTTACTCGCTCTATGAAATAACTGGCCACATTGGGTAGCATTTCTAATTCACTTCTTCTTTCATATGTAGCCTTGATAGCAGAGTCATTCCACAACTCCTCAATCAATGGTGCATATTCACGAGTAGCAGCTGGAAAGATGGCATCAAGTTTGCCAGATACCATAGTTTTGAGCAGCCAATCAGAGAATGCTTTCAGCCTTGTGCCAATTGAATAAATTGTTTTGTCATCAAAATCTGGACAGTTTCCTGCTGAAATTCATAAATGTGTACCAGTAAATTTTTCATTGCAAAATGGATAACAAGAATGTAAGATCTACTTGCTGTACAGTTGTTAACATCAAAAGTGAAAATGAAGTAAAATTTGCCTTCATACCTGTGGTGTTCCCTGCAGAAGATTGTCTGTTCTTTAAAGCTACAAGGCATTCATCTTCGAATCGTTCACGACCCTCTAGGAGTATGCCTAGATAGGCATAGACATTGCTCTGAATGGTCAGTTTAATATTTTCACGCTCATCTTCAGAGAAGGGTGTACTTTTGTACAGAATCTTGGCCTGACAAGCATTTTACAGTTCTATAAATAGTTAAATACTTTTATTTCTTATGCTGACGTGACACAAATCACATATGATACGCATAATCTCATCCAGCTACTCTATCAAACGGAGGCAAATAATATTCTCACCTGCTTAAAAATAGTGCTCGTTCCAGAACCACTGTAACCAACTAAGAGGAGCTTCTGAACTATTCCATGCTCAAGGTAATCGGGAACTGTTCTGTTAACTGAATTGGCCATTTGTTCTCCGCAAGAATTTGATGATTTTGAAGGAACAGGGAGAGACAGTAGAGCACATACAAGCTTCGTTCCAGCCTGATGAGTAAAACTATTAAAAGTCTATTCCCGTAAATTCATATATCAGAGACAAACAGGCAAATAGACAACCTTTCCCCATATAAATCCTCTTGTATTCTTCTGTCCCTCTTCTTGGTATGAACCATCTTCATTGACCCAAAAATGTGGGTTGCCGGCACATTGAACCCCTGCCAACTGCCAGACAAGAAAAAAACAGAGTAATAAAAAGCAAGTATTGTCAGCACGAGATCCCTTCTCAGGGCAAAAAAAAAATTAAAGTAAAAAAAATGCAAGATTATTGCATTAGAACTAGAATTCAACAAGAGAAAGCGTTTAAAAAATATAGCTTCATGCACAATAAATTCAACCTGTAACATTCGAAGCTCTGCTTTTGTTATTTCCCGACCATTGATGAAAACCTGCGTGTTTCCATTGCTGGCATCCGATTTGATGAGACCCCCAACATTCAGATGGGGACTAATAATCCTGGAAGGCTTCTGTCCTTCCTGCGAATTTCACCAAAAACACAAAGTCAGCATCCGAGTAAACCAAAGAGTCAAGCAGAAAACAAATAAGCAGAAAAAGCAATACCTTCCCCCAAAGACCAGATACTTTATCATACCAATAATTTCCTGGCTTAAGCTTCTTCGGAGGGTTTTGGCAGTTCAGCAGAGTAACCAGTTCCTCTGGAGAAAGAGACTTTCCATTCACACAAATGTATTCAGCCGGCAACTGATTTACTTCACAAGACCTCTCAGCCTTCATAATCTGTCGAACCTCCAAGTCATTAAGCAGTCGTTTGAGCATCCGAGAACATCTTCCCAAATTCCCTCGTTTTGACTCGTCAATTGGGAATCCAATGCAAGTAACACATTTACGACCTTCAGGCATAGACCCCATAGCTCTTAACACACAATTGCTACAATACTTTGCATCACAAACAAGGCAAACTTCTTTTTCAGTGAATCTATTTCCTTTAAAGCATCGATAACACGAGCCTTTCTTTCCCTTTGTTAGAGGTTCTTTTTTCACTGGTCTTGTTTCACTCTCTTCTTCGTATTTCTCATTTAAAGCGTCATCCGAGTCGACGTTGAATGTGACAATATGGGGGCGTCTAGAATCACAATCGGGTTCATTGTCGCAATCCGCAGTCTTTAAGGAATAAACCCTAGAGGACGGATAGTCTAAGCTCAACACAGACTCAGTGGAAGGCCAATCTTGTTGATTTGAATCCTTACAATCAAAACTCTCTTTCCCACCATTCGAAGTCCTAAAAACACTCGAGCTTCTTCCTGACTTGTCAAAACTGTCGGAAAATTCCCCAATGCTCAAGCTTCCAGCATCCCTCAGTAACTCGCGCGAGTGGTCGTGACTGACCGAGTTGGAGTCCAGCACCCTGGAGCTGTCGGCCAGGTCCGACAATTCACCAGAGACGTAATTCCCATTCGAGAACTCAAATGCTCCCGAGCTACTCAATTCACCCGAAAACTCACAACCATCACCCTGCGTAACACTATCTTCAAAGGCAATCACAGAAGTTGGAGACACTGTTCTTTCGGAACCTAACTCTAGTTCTTTCGACGAGCTACCGCCGCCATCCTCCTTACTCGAATCAAAGACAATGACTGAAGTCGGGGAAACCGAAGGTTCCGAGCCAAGTGGGCTGAGCTCCTTGGAAAATCTCCCCCTCGGAGGTTCCGGCGCTAAGAGCGGTTGCACAACCGGCAAGGACCGTTTTTCTGATAAGGGAACCTGAGAAACCACTGCAGCCACCGGGATTTTCTCAACGCTTATGGGCACAGCCTTGGGAAGATCATAGGCAACCGGCGGTCCATTATACTCAACAGCGAATGAATACGGGACTCCATCATCGCCCTCAGGCGTCCTCGCCGGAGACATACTCAATAAATCTAGAAGAAATAAAAATATTCTCTAACCCTAATTTCAATGCGAAGCCAAGTCCCAAACCTCCAATAGGAGGAAGACAAAAAGACCATAAAAGTAAGTAGGAGCTGAATCTCCGACCAGAACGAAACTGAATTTGAAGACAGAGCAAAAGAATAGTTTGTATAAGAAAATAGGGCCAGGGTGTGGGCAATGCACAGAAAGGGAGAAAGAAAACCTAATGGACAGGGAAAGCAGAGGGAGAGAGCAATGAGCAAAAAGAGGGAATAAATAAGATAGAAGAGAATGCTAGTATGAAGGGGCTGATGTCGAGAGCAGGGAAATGGAAGAGAAGGGAAGAAAGTGGAAAAGAAGGAATACAAATCTGGGAAAATCCAAAGGAAGGTGTGAGTGGGCGTCGGAGTTGCGTTTGGAGAGGAAAGGAAGAGTGTAGAGAGCAAAGTGAATGAAGCAAATGAAAAAGGACGGCGATGGGGATAGGAGTAGGCGTGGGGGAATCTTTTCTCTCTCTCTCAGTCGTTTGTTTTCTTGGTGGATGCCTGTTTGGACTTTGGGCCGTGGAGTTTAGGTTAAGGAGGGGAGAGAGGGTCATGTGGGGCCAGAGCTGGCGGGCACTTTGTCCGTTTGGGGGCGGAAGTAGGAGTCGGTTTCGGATTTGGAGGGCCGCAATTTTTGCGTTTAACAAAGAGGGGGCCACCATCATCCTCTGCCTCTGCTGCGCGTTTTAATCGGACAATCTTATTCCACGGGTTTCCCATTTATTTTTTAACTACACGGATTTTGCTTCCCGTACTGCATGGAGTACTCATTCTCATAATTTCCATAATAATTAATTTTTGGCCAACAATCGTTTCCATAACATTTTTATGAGATCAAAAAGTAACTAAGAATGAAAATTTTCATCATTTTTTAGTTGCTACCATTTATTTATCAATTATAATTACTTTTCATGATGATAAGGAACATTATATAATTAAGGACACTGATGGTTTCAAAATATAAATTTATATTTCAATTGAAGTAAATTAAACTCTTGTAGAATGCGAATCAGGTGGTGATAGAGATGGGCGACTCAGCACGGGGAACCTCTGTAGACTATAGGAGATGATATATTAATGCCCCGTTGGAGAGAACAGGCTTTTTTAAGTTTTTTTTAGATAATATCAGTGTTGAGAGAACAAATATTTTATTACAGCGAATACTTCCAAGCAATGTAACCGGGGGAAAAAATAAAAAAAGAATACTTCCGCGGAGAGAATTGTTAACAAAATGCTCCCTCGTGACAGAGCTGACGATGCTGATACTTTGGATTCTCTCTGACGATTTGAATATGTGTTTACTGAATTAATAATTTTTTCAGCAATTTTCACATGATCTTGTGCACGCGCCTCCCTAGAAGGGTCTCGGTGTTAATCAATTAACAAGAGGTGATTTTAACCAAATGCTTCCCAATGACTTTGTTAGCAAAGAGCGTGTGTGTGTGTGAGAGAGAGAGAGAGAGATCTTTGAGTACTCGCTCAGTATCTTCTAGACCCCAATTTTCGCACGGACAACTCTCTGGGATAAGCATCGATACTCAGACGCTGCTGTTGGTGGTTGTGGGCGGTAGCCTGCGGTGTGTCGGACACCTTCCACTTCTTCACCGACTTGTCCAGACTCCCACTGTATAATATCCACTGTTGCTCTCCCTTAGTTGCTTCCGGATCCTTCTCCACCGAAAGGCACTTCCCCTGTCCCGCCGTATGGCTCATCAGTGTCGACGCTCATAAGCGTTCCCCGTTCTCTAATATTTTCCACACACATATCGTCATATCAGCCGATCCCCTAATCAACAGCTTCCCCGCCGTCGCCAGTCATAGCACCGCCAGCTTATGCCCTCTCAAAATGCCGCCGTGCGACTCCGATTTCCCCTGTTCCCCGCCGTCAGAAGATCTGCAATATAGAAAGCTAGACTCCGGTCTTAACGCCAGTGCCGTCACAGCGCACTCTTGCTTTAACAATGTCTGCGAAAAGAAATGCTTCGTTCCTTTTCTTTGTACCTCCTGCGCCAGACCTTAACAGTGCCGTCAGCCGAACCCGTGAAAACCAAGCCATCTGTTCCGACCACAAGAGCGTTGTGTTATCGTCGTGAGCGATAACGGATTCTAAGCATTTAAATTGGAGGCTCTCCAGACTTCGAAGGTTTTATCCCTTGAAGCGGAGTAAATTAGTGAGGCGTCTTTGGTTAAGCCGAGGCAAGAGATGGCATCGTGGTGTTTAATCCAAACGACGCTACAGTTTCGTCTTCCGTCCACGTAATTCCTGGGCTTGATGGGACATTTGATGTAATTTTTTAGAGTCGGCAAGTTGGCAACCGGCTTGTAGAAGGCGTTATTCTCGCCGGATACTTTCCAGACCCGGATTCGTTCGTCTTGATGACCCCTGAGGATTTCTCGTCCTGCAATAATAATCGCTTTGACTAAGCCACTGTTGGATTTAAACACAGCGTGCTCCTTCTAGTTCTCCCATACCCGAATGTTCTTCCTATCGGACCCTGTGTACAGCAAGCCTGATAAATTCATATTTTTATATATTAATTCATATTATTTTAGTGTGAGTTTTTGTCAATATTGTGGTCATTAATTTTATTATTTATGCACTAATTGAATTAATATGATTTATATTGAATTAGTATTTGATAGGGGTATAATTGTCATAATTTTATGATTTTTCCTAAACAATTATTTTTAGAATAAAAGATATTACATTATTGTGATTTTATATTTCAGGAATTTAGGAGAAATCAGAATTCACAAAGGATAACAAAGGACCATAAAATTAGAAATTATATAATAGGATCCATGGGCCAAACTTTGCAGTTTAGCCCATTAGGTTTTGTCCTATTCCAATTGTTTAAAAAGCTATGCGTACAGAATGGAAGCACGCCGCGAGAAGCAAAGGAAATTGAATTGAAAAGCAAAAGAAAGACGCACAGGTGACGGCCAGCAAAACTGAATTCAATTGAAAGGAAGAAAAGAAGACGCTGCAAAACTGAATTGGATGAAAAGAAAGGAAAGTGCACACATGCGTGGACGGACGCTGCGGAATTGAACTGGAAAGAAAAAAAAGCTCACACGCACGGTGGCCATAAGAGCTTGATGGTGGCATCTATTTCAATGGCTAGACGTGGCTAATTCGTCTTAATTCTCTAATTCAATGACAAAAGCATGAGTTTGGGATCTCAAAGGGGAGTATAAGTTACTCTAATTCTCTACCTAATAATTATATTATGACTCCTAGGTCTTAGGATTAATTTTATAATTATTGGGAATGTTTAGAATGATTTAATTGTATTCATTGAGGATTATTGTGACTGAATTTTTACTTGACATTTGACATTAATCTTTAATTAACTTTAATTTCATTTACTTTGATCTGGGTCAGACATTGAATTGAGATTATTGTGAATAATTTGTGATTTTTCAAGGTGGCTTAAATTATTGGATCGTTGTGTCTCTTGTTAGCTTAAATTATATTTTATGAATTATTGAGTTATAATTAAGCATTAGTTTTTAATATCTTTAGTCATATTTTATTATTCTGGTGGCAGTTAATAAAGTAGGACTTAGAAAATATTTTATGACAATTCAAGGTGGCTCGGTTGTTGGATTAAAAGCTTAATTATAATTCTTAATTCATTATTTATAACTCCCATATCTTTTGAAGCTATGATTGCCTGCGTTATTGAATTGGAGGATTGCTTTTATTATTATTAATCACCTTTGATTTTATTCTTTTCACTCGTTATCATTCATTATTCCTTTCTTTAAACCAAAAATACCAAAAATATTTTATTTAAATCTATTTTTAATTAATTATATTTAGTTGTTAGTCAATCAAAACAAATCCTATTTTCTAATTTAGGTTGCATTGCATTTAGTTACTTAGGAATTTAATTTCACATTTTGGCTCCTCAGAGAGAACGACCCGAGGTTGCACTATACGCAATCCTTAGTTTAAATTTTTGAAGTAACCCCAAGGCGACATCGGTTCAAGGTTGTTTCAAAGCCGTCGCTTGCCGCCAAGGTGTATGTAAGGCCTTCTTGTCGGATGAGTGAGTCCAAGAGAACCGTAGAGACGGATCCCTCTTTACTATTATATGTATTTGGATAAGATTTTAAAAATAAATTTATATAAAAAGAATTTTTTGAATAATTTATAAAATAAAACTTTTGGATAAAATTTTATGAAAAAAATAATTTTAAATAAATTAGTGTTTAAATAGTTATTTTTAAAATTATTTTTATTATTAATAAATTATAAAAAATAATATGAGTATTAAATTATGAGAGATAAGAGAGGGTATAAGAAAAAATAGGGATAATATAGTAATTAGTTAATTCATAAGCTTTTTTACTGTTCTATGAACTACTCTGATCAGCTTATTTAAAATTTTAGTTTAAATTATAACTTAATCCTAAAACCTATTTAAACAAATATAACTGTTTATTTTTAAAAATTTTAAATTTTAAATTTTGTCTAAATCTAAATTTAAAATTTAGATTTTAAATTTTGACATCATGTAAAAGGCCATATAGGAGGAGGCGACGTCAGCAAAAGCGCCGGTAAGATGAGAGGACCATGGAGACTTAGATAATGTATCGTCTTCATAACATTCTGCTTCCATAGAAAATGTACGTACGTGTGTTATGAAAACCTAACTAGTAGTCGTATCTAATTAATGAAAGGAAACTGCATGTCTTAACGAGTCATGCTCATTTGACGGGCAATGAATTAGACCTGTCGATCTCTATTAATTCATTCCTGAGTTTGTAGAAGAGATGAAACAAAATGATGGGAAGGAATTAATACAGAGACAAGGTCAGAATATGGTTAGTGGAGAAGGCCGAGAGAGAGAGAACCGAGCAGAAGAGAGAGAAAATCATATGTTGAGGGAGGAGAAGGATTGTTTGTTTGTCTAAGATGGAGAGGAGGAGGTTTAGGAGGTCAATGTTTTTGGAGGGAGAGGTCAACGACAAAGACTGTGTGTGTGATTACTGCTTTGGTGGATATATCGTTCCTTTTTTTCTGGATAATCATTAGATACCAGATTTTAGATTGGGATGAAGGAGAGCATATAAACTTTTAGACCTCTTTAGAGCCCCTAAAATTGGGGTTTGGCTTGGTCAAATCAACTAACCTTTTCCTTTTTTTGACGCCAGACAACTGTATGTATTTATATATTTTAATTATTTTTGAATAATTTTTTACGCTAAAATTGATGATAATGATATAAAAGTTTAGCCAGATAGAAACAGATGTATAGATATTGGTCTTTCATTATTAAATAATATTAATTACATGGTTTCTGCCTCCTTGCGAATAATTAACTTATACATGCATGGAGAGCGCTCCCGCTATCTTTAGTTTTTTTTTCAGGATTGGTGTCTAAGTTGACTAGATTTTAACAATAATTGTGCTGACATGGGGATGAATGACTAGATTTTAACTTGTACAATTGCGTTGACTAGATTTTAACAATCGTTAGCCATTAGCAGAGACAAAGATTTGCTGTAGAACATTATTATACCTCATACAGTTGGAGTTTGAACATGATATTATTACGTACTTATAATTTGTACACGTAGGGGGATGAATGAGTGCTTGTTTGATTTGGAGGTACTTAGAGATGTATCATCTCATTCCCACCAAAAGACACGCCCCTTAGAACATATGACCTTAGCGTGTGTCCTTTCGGTCAGCGAGTTCTTCACAAAGCATGGTTAACAGCTAAATGAACAAATTGATTATCGACATTTCGAAGCAGAGTTTTAAGTACAAAATCTGATGAGCAGGGGAATAGACAAGTTGGAAATACCTTTCCCAGTAATTAAGACTTGGGGTTGGCTCAAATTTAAGTAGCCAGTAACACTGGATTATGGATTTTTTTTTTTAATTAATGGAGGATCGTAACGGATATCATAATAGAAACAAATGAATACGGGATGAAGTGACCTGGCTTTGATCATTATCCACCTCCCTAATGTGATGGTGAATTTGACCTCATCAGTAATAGCATTTATCTACACTTAGTATTTTATCCTTGGTGTATAAGATGGATGGTTATTTATTATCACCTCCAATTAATTCTTAATATAAGAATTATTTAAAAGACTGAATATGGTATTAATATGATATTTTAATCTATTTTATATATAATATTTTTTAAATTAATATATTTAATTTATAAATTGATATATAATCTAATGTTATACATTAATATTTTGAGAAAAAACATATCATATTTATTATAACTAATTAATTTTTTTAATTTATTTAAATTAATTATATAAAATTAACTGGATTTTATGTCAAGAAAGTAGAAGGAAAGAAGAGTAACATAATTGAGATTTGAGGCATACAGACTTTAATTAATGGTCCAAATTATCTTGGTGGGGGAAAGGGGGAGTGGACTAATTGTGGAGGACGAGAGAAAAATAATATAATATTAATTTTGTTTCTATAGATAATTCACCTATAGAATAAAATTCTATTCCTAAATATAAGTTATTTATATAGTAATTAATATTTTTTTCTAAATTTACCTTTATTAAATATAAGAAATTTGTAGGATAATTAATAACTTTTTTCAATATATTTTCTTTAATAAAGGCAAGTATGAAAAACTCTATCAATTTAATCCATTACTTAGGATTTGTTTGGATTGATTTTTTTAGAAGAGTTTATAAGAAAAAATTATTATAAAGCGCTTTTGGATAAGTTTTTATGGGGAAGAGTTTATAGGAAAAATGATTGTAAATAAATGAGTATTTAGATAATTATTGCTATAATAATTCTTATAATTAGTAAATTAATAAAAAGAGAATATAAGATAAAAATATTATAAACGCTACTTTTTTTATTGTTCATCATCCTCCTAGCGACTTCAACATGAACTAAACAATAAGGACCCTCCTCCTCCCTTCTGATAATAGTCGCTTCCTCCTCTAGTGACAAGGACCCTTGTCTCTCATAGTGACAACAACGATATAGCCTATTGTTCCACACGACTACTTCTACTTCTAGTGATGAGTATAAAATCTTGACCTTCCTCTTTCGCAAAAGATGACAGTGCCTCCCAGTGATGACCACGGCCTCTTCCTCCTCCCATGAAGACAACTTATCGTCTTGCCTCCTTCTTCTTTTTCCCTATTGGACATAAATGGCAGTGGGGAGGAGACATGATAGAAATTGTGAATAAAGAGAAAATATAGTAAAAAAATATTAATAAAATAATATTTTTATATTTATAGACTATTTTATTACATCTATAAGTTATTCCTAAGAATTTGTCTAAAATAATAATTTAGTATGTGTTTGGCAATGGCGTTTAGGAATAAATTATCCCTAAAACCATGGTTTAATTTCCTGAATGCCAAATAGTATATTTTTTTTTAAAATCGATTTTGCACCGCAAACCATGGTTTGAAAGCGCAAACCACGGTTTTAAAAAAAGTCATCACTCTGTAGCTTTAACCATAGATTTTTTTTTGGTCAACTACATAATTATAGACTCTTGCATGTTTTTTTTTTTGTTACGCAGATTCTTACATTTTAAAGGAAAGGAAAAAACAGGCAGATTTTTCTTGGCTATCAGGTAGATTTAATTGATTAAAATTATGTCAAAGTAAACAAATAAAAAGAAGAAGAAGAAGAAGCCAAATTGTGAATGACAACACTGTCAATCGTATTATATGTTTCTCATTTATACATACATATATTAATTTATTATATTATTTTTTAAATTATCCACACAAATTAAATTAAAAAATATTATTTCAGTGGGAAAAAATTAAAATTAAAGTGAATATTGTAAATTTTTACTTTGGTTAAATACATATATATAGTATTATTTTTTAATCACTTAAATGGAAAAATTGAAAATTAAATTTATTCTTTATATAATTATGATATTAGTTTGTGTCATTTTTAGTAAATTACCTATACAAAAGTGATTATGTTATTATTCATCCAAACATCTCTAATTTTCAAAATCACTTTTTTCCCAAAATCTATTCTCCAGAATCTATTATTCCCACAATCTATTCTCTAAAAACTAATCTAAACACACCCTTAACCTAAAAGTATTTATAAACAAAAATAATTGTTTGTTTAAAAACTTTCTAAAACTATAATTTTAGCAATTGCCTAACACGGCTTAGTATGCCAGAATAAGGGAGAAATAACTCATATATATATAGAGAGAGAGAGAGAGAGGAATAGGAATAGGAATAGGAGAGAGATAGCACATGAGTCACTCAACTGAAACATCCATAAATGTATAATTAAAAGAGAGTGGAAGATGTGGGGTTGCGTCCTCTGTTTACTTTAATCTTGTTAGGCCATGAGCCCTCTGTTTAGTTGGAAACAACACATAGGCAGCCCATAGTTTTTGGGCGGTCTTGTCCCTTGTTTTGTTTGGACTAATGAAGCACCCATCTCTTCTCTCCCACTTTCAGTAGCCTCCAACTCAACCCCCCTGCGTTTTTTTGTCTCTTTTTATACCTCCACCTATCACACACTACTTGCATTTTTGTCCCTTGACAAATAATTTGTGCTCTAAATCCCACGTCTTATCTTTAGATAAGCTTTACCATGGTTTCAAATTTTATAACTTCCCATTCCTCTTTTCTATTTATATGATTCATATTTTAAACCTTTTTCCATACCCTAACCCGCCCCTTCAATCCTGCGTCCTCTTCTGTTCTCCAACAGAGAATTCTTTATAAATCGTACCTTTTTTCCATTTTAATTTTGTCAAAAAGATACTTTTAGATTCTTGTGAAAGCTGTGTTCGACTGTCTGCCTTTTTCTTCGAACACAAAGCCTCCACAGATAATCGATCATGAAATTTGATACTTTCTTTCTGTTGAGGTGTTTGATCAGTCTTGAGCCCTACTGGTTGATTACGTGTATATATGCATTAAAAATGGTTAAGAGAACTCTCCTATTATAAACCTAATTTCCAACTTTTTAAAACATGCTTGCAACTTCCCCCAGACCATATAAAATAATTTGATGATCATCATCTGGTCCGGCGCTTTTTATTTGATCCGAGTAAGACAAAATTCTGACTCGCGTTTCTTTGAAAAACAGAGAATGAGAGCCGAGGGTGATATGAATCAACCCCTCGGCTTGCACGTATAAACAAATTATAGAATTATACTTAAGCTCATACTAATTATACGTCTTGTTTATTTGAACTGAAGGCCTTTCATGTATTTTAATTTATCTGTCAGAAACCATGGTCCGAGAAAGAGGCAAAGAAACGTGGCCCCGCAAGTGTAGATAGAGGGACCTGAATCTTTTGTGATGCAGTTTCAATAATGAGGCGCTGAATCTCAAACGTTGAGCCGTTTCAGTTGGGGTTGCGTGTGGTAAGCTGAAAGCGTGACGTCGTTTTGGGAAAACCACCGGCTTTCACACCACTGAAACCACTTGCTATCCTCGAAACAAACAGCTCTGAGACTCTGACCACAATGCTTTATATATATATACTTCCACAACCTCATCTGCTATATTCTAGTATTCTTGATCTTGTGCATATCCACATTGTTTTTCTCGAGTAATTAGAGAACATGTCTTTCATGGTTTCCGAAGGAGGAGGCCAGTCTTTCTCTGAGAACGGCGGCAAGATCAGCAACCTCGACCATGGAGCTGTGTCGAACCAGCTTCACCTGAAGCCTTGTTCGTCTTCTCAAGGCCTGGACAAGCAACTCGTCCTCCGACGCATCCGTCACCACAAAACCTTAACCAAAGTGAAAAACGCTTTCGATTCTCTCCTGCACTCCTCACGACCCGACGATACAGCCTCTTCCCAACTTCAAAGCGCCTGGCTCCAACAAGACGACGCCTTCTCTGCTCCTTGAACTCCATATATTGTTCCCCGGACTCTAGGCTCCCACTTTCCTAAACTTTATATGCAAATCAACTTCTCAAGCTATATATATGTGTATGTATGTGGCACCGGAATTCATGTACTTGTATTGTATGCGATCAATAGGGACGGCTGTTTCGGCATCAAAATTTCATCTGAGGAAGAAACTGTCTTCCCTCTTGGTTAACAGAGACACCGCCTTCATGATGATATATATACGTTATTTATTAATTCCAAAAGGACTGAGCATCGTCGCCCCAACACACACCTGTGATCGAATAGATGATTAACTCCGTCAACTAAAATGTTCAGTGAATTTTATGCTACGATTCAGACCGGCATAACAATACCACATGAATCAATTTTTGGGCACAGATATAAAAATGAAACACGTCGTCTTTATAGAAATTCCTAGGTCGCCCATACTTTTTTTAGAAATGTGTCGTAAGGTTTTCTTCAAGTTAATTTTCTCCTCATCAAAGTCTGGCAAGAAAGCATTTACTTGCCACAAAAAAGAAATCAGTTTGACCAGAAAACTGATGTGTGAAACACTCATAGTCTTTTTGTCAGAGAAGTTGTAGAACAAGCATAGAGAATTGCCCCAGCGAAACAAAAATAATCATACTTGTCACAAGCTGCAGCACACCAGAAGCTTTTATCAGTGCTGTGCGGAAGCAATCATACATCTGGATTTTGAGTTATTCCAAGATGAAGTATTTGCACTGTACTGTTTTAACGTTATTTAAATCTACTAGACCAGACTCGAAAGAATAAATTCTTTCCACTGCATATCAACTAACTGATGCAAGACATAGAATAGCTGAAGAAGGGTCATGCTATCTGGGCATCTATACTCGATCGTCCCCATTTAATGCACTCACGTGAATGTTGCTTGGGAATTAAAGAAGGTTCTCAACAATTTATTACATATAAGCAGAGAAACCAAAGGGAACCTTATCCGTAAATGAAACAATGGTTCATGAGATGGATGGAGAATAAAACAAACTATGCATGCCTTGTTTTGTTCTTTTGGTTTTGGTCGTATTCTTGTACTCTGCGAAACGCATGCCGTGGCTAATTTTCCTTATCGGCCATGACCCTTGAATCTGTTAACTTGATCGGTCCTTCTTCCTTTCCGGGGCCGTTATCCTTAATGAATCTTGGTAATTAAGCAATTAGTAAATTTCGTATATTCGGACAAGAAGTTTGCGGCTGGGTCAATGGCCTGCTACACGGATGATCTATGAGGCTATTCATCAAATGCTGCCGAGCCATTCAAGTTGGGTTTATGAAATTGGGCCTTGATCCAATAAATCTCCGCCATCTTCTTTATCATCATTTTAAATTTATTTATTTTAATAAAACAAACTAATAAAAATTGACACACATAGTAAAGAAATATCCTGTATCCCACAAGAATGCGAGTTCAATTTCCGTTATTGTTGTGAGTGTTATTTTAGTAAACGATCTTGTAAGTTCCCTATAAATATTAGCTAAACCCCAATATTATACTATAACCTTAGTAGATGACTAGTATTTAATATATCTAAATTTTTATATACAAACAAAATTAATAAAACAACTTTTGGGGTCCACCGTGTAAAATAAAACCTGGTAACATAACTCTTTATAATAAAATGTTGTAGATAATTTTGTTATTCGCCTCAAGTTTGAGATGAAGTATTGATACTATATTCCATGTAATACCGTTTGATGTTATACATGCCATTATTTTTCTATCTTGATATAAGTAGTAAGATAGAAAAATAATAGCATTCGATTTATCATAATACATATGAATTTAAATTTATACTGTCAATATTTTAGTCAACCAACGTCTGAATGAGTTTGTCCATTAATTTTACGTCGAAATCCTCTCGTACACCATAATGATTAAAGACGCTGTATTAGTTTAGAGAAGAAGACCGCTTTCAGCTCCAACCAAACCAAATTCGAATCGAAGGCAAATAAATAGGTAGCAATAAAAAATATGGTCGACGTAACCATGGAAAATTCAATAAGAAAAGGAACAAACAAAAAAAATGAACAACGCAACCCTTATTAGAAGAGTAAAAATGCCGAAAGGTCATCGGCTCGAAGCCGTATAATTAACTCAGAAGGACACGTAATGGGATATTGTAGTTTATAGATTAGAAGGCCGCGTAATCACGCGTCTGTCTTATCAAGAACGCCGAAAAATGGGACTGGGCTTTTCTCCTCTTCCCACCCTATCTATTCTCAGATCTAAAATTTCACGGTCAATATTTAATATATTATAAAATTAAATAACAATAATAAATAAACAAATTTAAACTGTTAAGTTCACAGATGCAATGATGAAATATATTCTATAAAACAATTCCTTTTTCATGTTCCAAAGTTCCAAAAAAGGCAACGTGATAAAAGGAAGGAGGAGGCCACAGCACGTGACATGAGACTGGTTAGAAAGAATTTGGCTCCGGCTAACTAAATATTATATCCAATTATTTTTTTAAAAAAGTCAAATGTATTAATTAAATATGATTAATTTTAATTTATTGAAATAAGTTTATATTATATACATTTTACTCTATCTAAAATAATCAATTAATTCTTATATTAATAATAATTTATTTATTTATTTAATTTTATAAATATATACAAAAATTAATTAATTTTTATAATTAGTACTATAATAATATTATTTGCTCTGGCAAATTGAGCCCAGGAACATGTTCTTATAACTAAAGAATCAGCTGGCGGTGGAGTTCCATCTGGCCAAGTGTAGGTTAACTCCTTCGGTTTCTGACTCTGTATATGAGATGAAATGTTAACAGAATCAAGTTGATGATTGTCAAACTAGCCACAGCATTGTATATTTGACACGCCATTATGCTGACCTAATCTCGTAACAAAAACAGGGTTTTTAATTAACAACGTAAATCAAGTGTAATATAGAGTACCAGCCTATCAAATAAGTCAACCATTGCGAGCCCTCAAATTTGTCATTGTAAGAAGTTTTGGGTGGGGCCTATGTCAGTGGTACCAAACATGTGGGGGGAGTGTTAAAAACAAAAACGGTTGGTCCACCTAGATGCTTGGCTTACGCCAACCTTGAGAAGAAGAAGATGATAGATTAATAGGCTAGTGGCGTTGAGCACGTAATGGTGGTGAGTTGCTGTCCGCACACCACGCATGCCCCCATTATATTTCCCTTTTATGCTTTGGTCAATCCTTTTTATAATCTCTCCTCCTACCATCACTATTCCTTTTACCAAGGTATTTATTCTGATCTCCATTTTAGACTTTAATGGAGTGGCTTCCCTACTTTATTGTGAGCCTTCTTCTACACACACCCAATATTAGCCCCACCTGAGGATGCATTTAGATGGAAGATATCGTTAATTAACTGGGGATTATAGGTGACCATGATACATTTGTTAGTTAAAGACTCAATGGCCATCGCGGTGTTTTTTTTTGGGTGGGGGGTGGGATAGGAGAGAGGCAAATCTAGCATCTGATTGATATTTCAGTTTAAAAAGCTCGTTTGAATAAAATTATAATTTAAATTTTTTAAATAAATAACTATATTTGTCCATAAATAATTTTAGTCAAAATTATAGTTTGAATAAATTATTGAAACTAGCTTTTATAACAGTAAAATAGCTTATGGATTATCTAATTACTGTTTTATCCTTACTTTTTCTTACTCTCTCCTCTCTTATTTCTTTTCTCTACCCTCTTTTCTCTCTCTTATCCACTATATCTTCTCTTTCCTCTCTATCATTTCTCATCTCTTATACTTTTCATCAAATCATATCATTTTTATTAATTTGTCAATATAAAAAGTGGGTATGCTACTAATCATCCAAATATCTCTATTTTTAAAATCTATTATTCCCAAAATCTATTATCTAAAAGCTAATCCAAATAAACCTCTAGTCAACTATTTTAATTTGGCTGGCGAAAAAATATTGTTAATGTCATTAACTTCTTATCATTATCATTATTATAGTCTAGATATTTTGTATGTTACAACTCTTGGGTGAGACTTTTTTTTCTTTTTATATAATTTTTTTTAAAAGAATATTAAATTCAAGAAGTCTCATTTCTTTTATGTTATATTAATATTAAATAGGATAAATTATACATTATTTTATGCTTAAATTATAAACTATTTGCTGGGGCGGGGGCTTAGATTACACAAGAGAGCCTTGGGATATGTTCTTGTGTAAATCTTCGCTACCATGTATCTCTATTCTCTCGGCCTTCTGCTCTTCTACAGTTAATTAACAATAATAAATAATAAATTCCCTAACAATAAATTTAGTGTCAAATTTGTTATAATCTGGCGAAGGATATATTCGTCATTTGAATGAAATCCTAAAAAAATTGTGTGTCCACATTCTATGACCAGCCCTGCAAGTGGGAAAGCTCGAACAATTCTTCCATTTGCCTTCCCGTCTTTTGTTTTACTTTATACCCAACCCTTTTAATTAATTTCTACACCGTCGCTGGAGGAGGAACAACGTTAGAAGTCTGCAACTTTTCTCTTTTTCTCTGCTTCTTAAATGAAAATTTATTGGCTTCCGTATTCAAATTTGTTGTGCTCGAGTATCTAGTTATTCCTTCAGCTGCCGCAGCCATTCATTTCAACCATTGCAGAAGCTTGAAGGTAAGCATATTTATAAGTTCACGGCCATCCCTCTAAAACTGAAACGAAATTCAAATCTTCATTCTGATCATTTATTCAAATTGATGGCTGCCCAACGGCATCCATCGCGGGCTTTTACCGCTACTCATTTAATCAGGCAACTTCATCAGATACCCAAACAGATCCCGAGATTTTAAAATTCAAGTTGAGTCTCAGGCAACTCTGGTTTTTCTTATTTGGTTGCAGAAGCTAATGATTTCCCTGAACTGCTCAAATACCGGTTCAATTTGCATCCAACAAAAATGTTTCATTACCGGAAAGGTTTCTCTATTCTTATCACCCTCTTCATGATTTACTCAACAAAAGCCGAAAACAAGAGCACATGCCAGACCAGGTGCGGAGAAAACTCCTTGCCGTATCCTTTTGGGTTCTCTGGAGGTTGCCAAATCCAACTGAACTGCAGTCTCAGCAATAACCAAATGCAAATTAGAGAGTTTCTGGTTCACAACGTAACGTCTAGCGGCATATTCATCCATCTTCCTGCGAAATGCAACCGTACCTTGCAATCCATTGAGCCCCTTTTCACTGCGAACTTCGCTCCCACAGAGAACAACAGCCTCCTTGTTCAAAATTGTACATCTGCGCTTGGCGGCTGCGTTATACCCACCTCAAGTTTTATGAGCAATCAGATAAAGTTGGTAGGCTGCGATTACAGAAGTGATAATATAAGTTGCTTAACGCAGAGCCAAGGCCAGGAAGCTTTTGATGTTCTGAGATTCGACGACGTAATCCAAAGTGGGTGTAAATTCTTGTTCTCGTCTTTAGCTGTTGACCAGAGTAAAGAAGACCCAGAGGTTTCGCTCCAGTTTCAGACGGTGGAGCTGGGGTGGTGGCTTGAAGGCCCATGCCAATGCTCTCCCAACGCCAAGTGTACAAATGTCACCGTCGCCGCTGGGAAGTTTGGGTTTCGGTGTCAATGTCTTCAAGGTTATCAAGGAGATGGGTTCTTGAATGGCACCGGCTGCCGGAGATCATCAGGTGAGTCCACCCCATTGTTAAAAGATTGGTACCAATTATAACATAAGTTCATTTTTTTTTAGATAAATTAAGATGTGAAATAAATAAATTAATTATTATAAAATTTAATCTCTTAAAATAAATTTATATTATATATTTTTTAATTTATTTAAATTAATTTTTTAGTTATAATTAATTGATTTATTTAATTTTTTAATCTAAAAAGTTATTAAAAAGATAATATTATTTTATGTTTTGATTCTCCTAGACATATATAATAAGGGTAATGGATGATGAAGTAAGTGATTCAGAAATGATGCTAAAAGGCACTTATTTTAGTTTGGGAATAATTAAATGATTATTATTAGTGGGTGCTTTATGCAAGGCCCACTAATGCGCTGCTTGATTTGTTGGGTAGTATTTGGCGTATCAAACTTTGCTGCGGAATAACAACGTTCATCCCTTTGAATATTAGGCACTTCTAGACCCTATTTGGCTATTCCTCTTTCCTTTATTTGTTTAGTTGCCCAGAATGTTTTCAGACAAGTCCCCTAATTTTGCTTATCTCAATTTTAGACTGTTTAGTAATCGTTTGTGGGTAATGTTATAAGGTGGGAAAATTAACTTCATGGGTAGAAATTTTCCAACGGCGACCAAGTCCTGTGATGTCAATGTCACGTAGTCAACAATAATGTATTCCTTGGAATTAGTTGCCAGTTATATGAGAACTGTACATTGTTCAGAGAGGTAACTTGCGAAAGAAATAATACTTGAAAAGTCAAAATTTTGTAGCTGTTCCATTAGTTTGGATAAAGATTAGGCAAAGCACGTGTCTGGTAGGATGATGTGTTCAGACTTTTCTATTAGCTGGCCAAAGGCGAGGTTCAGTGACAATGCATTCACAACGTGAGAAAATGTACAAGTGCATCCCCGACATGTTTTAATTAATCTCTATTTTGCCGACAAAAGCAAATTCAAATCGAGGCTCTCTGCTTATTTCTTTTTCTACTGTTACTGTCTTATCAGTTTCTAAGTGCAACGCTTCGACATTGACCTCTGGAGGATGTGGAGGAGCAGCTAAAGTCGGTGTTCTTGTTGGAGGTACAGCATCTTCTCCTTTCTGCACTTTGCAGCCAACTCCATTCTTTCATGATTCTTAATTAATTGTTCTGTTCACAGGGATCATTGTTGGAGCTTTGATAATGGCAATTCTGTGTTTCCTGGGTTATTATGTACGACGTCGTTCCTACTGTTTGAAGAAGCAATTGACTGTAAAGCGCCTATTGCGGGAAGCAGCAGGCAACTCCAGCGTTCCTTTCTATCCTTACAAAGATATAGAGAGAGCCACTAATTTTTTCTCAGAGAAACAGAGGCTTGGAACCGGGGCTTTTGGTACGGTTTATTCAGGAAAACTCCACAATGATGATTTGGTTGCCATAAAAAAAATAAGACAGAGAGACCCCAATGGTGTTGACCAAGTCATGAATGAAATCAAGCTCCTTTCTTCTGTGAGTCACCCGAATTTAGTTCGTCTACTCGGCTGCTGCATTGAAGAGGATGAACAAATACTTGTGTATGAGTTTATGCCCAATGGAACTCTGTCTCAGCATTTACAGAGGGAGAACGGTAAAGGGCTTCCATGGACAATTCGGCTCACTATCGCCTCTGAAACTGCTAATGCAATAGCACATCTCCATTCCGCCATTGATCCTCCAATCTATCACAGAGACATAAAATCAAGCAATATTTTGTTGGATTACAACTTCAACTCGAAAGTAGCAGACTTTGGGCTTTCCAGGCTTGGCATGACCGAAATATCACATATCTCAACCGCCCCGCAAGGGACTCCAGGCTACGTGGATCCTCAGTATCACCAGAACTACCATCTTTCTGATAAGAGTGATGTTTACAGTTTTGGAGTGGTTTTAATAGAGATAATATCAGCCCTGAAAGTGGTTGATTTTGGTCGACCTCATAACGAGGTTAATTTGGCTGCACTCGCAGTTGATAGAATCAGGAGGGGCTGTGTGGACGAGATCATTGATCCCTTCCTAGAGCCACACAGGGATGCTTGGACTCTCTATTCTATACACAAAGTGGCCGAGCTTGCATTCAGATGCTTAGCTTTCCACAGCGACACGAGGCCTACTATGATGGAAGTGGCAGAGGAGCTAGAACACATTAGACGCAGTGGGTGGGCAACAATGGAGGAAACCATATGCATGGCATCACCATCGGTTGGGTCGGCACGTTCATCATTACCAGATGATGAAAGTGAGAAACCATTTAGTGAAGTTGGAGTTAATAAAGAAGGAGCAGAGAGTGAGAGAGTGATTGTTGCAGAGAGGGCAGAGGTGAGGGATAGCTCCCCTGTTTCCGTGCATGACCCTTGGTCAAGTGGACATAGCTCGCCTTCATCGAATAGCTTGTTGGGAAATGCAGCTCCATGACTTGTTATGCTTCCTAATATTGGATTTGCAAAATGTTCATGCACAAAAACAAAAAAAAAAACTACAAATAGTACCTGATTGCCGTACGGAAATTATTAATTTAGTATTTATGACCCTCAAAATAACAAAAACTTCGTGCATGCCTTTCTGACTTTCCAAAATAGTAATCAGTAATGCTTTGGCATTATCCACTTGTCGTTAAATCTTACACTCTAACTAGGAGCAAACTCTTAAGCATTTCAAATCTTTTTGTTGTTTCTTTCATTTTTCATTGAAGGGGCTAAGCCCAAATCTCCATTACTGATATTTTGGTTCATCCGTAGATTCAGTTAATAAAAGAATAAGACATATAACTATTTAAAACTTGTTCAATTCGTAAAAAAAATTATTTTATTAAAGGTATAGTTGTGATATTTGGGGAGATATTTTAACTCCTGAATACTTAAGTTTACGTCTGAAGGTAATAGACGACTCACCCTATCCCGATATTGGTATTACTAAAAAAGAATGGAGACTTCATCCTACCTTTAGATTATGGGTGAACCTAACCACTTTTTAAAAATTATTGTATTACAAAAAAACATTCAAGGCATTTATGGCTACTTTTCCAGTAAGTTTTTAATAACATCATAACATATTTATGATTTAATTATTGTAATTATGATATTATCATAAAATCATATATTTAATATATCTTAATTTATTTTTAAATATAATTACAGAAGCACAAACAATTGCAGCGAACATAGGCATCTGGAAGTCAGTCTTGTGCTTATTTTATTTTAATTTTAGCTCGATAATGCGCCTTATTGCGTTGCCCCAAGTATGAGTAGCGCCATTTTCAATCTGGGCGCTGAATGATGCGGGTAAAGTAGTTTATTCGGGTCTCTTTTCACCCGACCCAAACTTTTCGAATATGTATCACTGCCATTTTGCGCCCCTAGAGGTTTTTTGAAGCTCCCCAACAAGAGAGAAACCCAGCAAGTGGCAAACCTCGCCTCTGAAGGACGATAATATATTCTTTCTCCCTCTTCATCTGAAGCAAAATTCGGTGGAAGAAGCTCCAACATCTAAAATTTAGAAGCTATGGCCGAACAAACCGAATCCCAAAAGGTCGAGGAAACCCTAAATCTCAATGCACATGACAAAAGCCTCAACACTGAGGAAGCCACCTTAGAATCGGACTCCGCTGCCCTGTGCGGCACAGAATCAACCATTACTACTCACGACGCGGCTGAAACTTCGGCTTCTGCTTCCGACGTCGATCGTGAAAAGTCCCTGGAGAACGCGGACGAGTTGTTGCAGCAGGGATGCAAGGCAATGAAAGAGAACGATTTCAGCGAGGCAGCTGAAAACTTTAGCCGTGCTCTGGAGATAAGGTTGAGACTTATCTTCTTGTTTTTTTTTTTTTGGTTGCTGTGAAATTTATTTCTCGCCTTTTCTCTCGAATTTAGTTCCTGAAGAAACCGCGGGAAATAGAAAGACTTATCTTACCGCCTCACATTGGTTCTTTCCTTTCATTTTTCGATCATGTTTTCTTAAATCCATTGAAAATGTTCATTTGTTTGGCCATTTCAATTACTTTCTCCTATTAATCATTTCTTAATTGGTAAACTTGAGTTCTCAAGTGTTGTAAGTAGGAGCTGTTATGAGCTATCATCTTTTGATAACCATGCATACATTGTTAATTAAGCGTTATTTTGGGTGCTTGCCCTACAATGACTATTTACGTTGTTTAAAACAATAGAGTTGCCAATTTTGGTGAACTTGCTCCTGAATGTGTCCACACTTACTACAAATACGGGTGTGCGCTACTATACAAGGCTCAGGAGGAAGCTGATCCTTTGGCTGATGTTCCCAAGAAGGAGGATGAATCTCAAGAAGGCTCCACTAAAGATGGATCTGTTAAGAATTCTGCCGCTGAATCTTCCACAACATCCATTTCAAGCAATGCCGAGCAGGATGTGAATTCAAATAACCAGGACGCAGCATTAGATGATGGTAAGTGTACTTCTAGTTTATACTGATCCCTAGATTTAAATGCGGTTCATTTCTTTTTCATCCTTGTATTATAAGTGCTCTAATTATTGATTTTCCCCTCCCTGTGGTGCTGTGGTGGTAACTTTTATGATAATATCGGACTTGTTTCTCAATGAAAGTGCAGGTTATACTTCATGAGATAGTAGGGTTCCTGTTTAATAAACTATTTTGGTCTACTTTCTTCTGCTTGTCACTAATTATTGCAGATAAGAGAGAGGGAGGGTGGGAGGGAATGAAGAGTATCTACTATTTCACCTTCTCTTTAGAGTTACAATATTAGTGTTTCATGTATAGTATGCTGTGATGGTCTGCATTCCCTTCTTGTTAATGTAGCACTAAAAGTAAGGGAACAGCTAGCAAGGGAGAGGTAGGGATGAATATCTGCTCGATCCGCCTTCTTCGAGTATTATGTCTCTATCCCTGACATATATACGTTCATATGGAGAAATGAGTGCAATAGTTCTGCAAGTTGAATTTGTTTTTTAATATGGTCCAAAAATGTGGTTTACAAGTGTTTATTGTGCAATGTCTAAGTAGGAAAGAAATTTAGTTGGGGTCAATAGAAGTCAGCATAAACTTTAAAATAACATATTTGCTGTTAGATTCAATCATTTGCAAATTCAGACACATTTATTGCGTCTGTTTGCTTGTGAAGCAACTAAGATAACAAAAACTAAAATGTCTATAAAGTGACAAAGTGGTATAAAAGGCTTGCTGATGGAGCATTGCCACAAGTTATATGGTAGATTCTGGTTTGCCAGTTTATCTAGTTAGATTTTCCTTCTGTGATACATGCTATGGGAGTTTTAAAAAGGACTGGCAAGATAGTAGGATAAAAAAGCTCATGGTCATTTTTGTAGCTGTACAATTTATTGCATCCTGTGTCATTTTTAAGGTATTTTTTGAATTATTTCATGACCCTAAGGTCTTGTTTGCATGTAAAATGGGTTTTTGGTATTATTCGTACTTTTTTTGAAACAGCATCGACAAAGGAAGACCAAGAAGATGACAAGGAAAGTGATGATGAGGACTTGGCTGAAGGTGATGAAGATGATTCTGACCTGGATTTGGCCTGGAAAATGCTTGATATAGCAAGAGCCATTGTTGAAAAACACTCTAGCAATACTATGGAACATGTGGACATATTGTCAGCATTAGCAGACGTTGCCCTGGAAAGAGGTTCTTGAATTCTTTTTTCCCTTTGGCCTGATAAATTCATTTCATTTTAGTTTGAACCTTACCGTTTCTCTCATCCCCTCACCCCAAAAAAGGAATGAATGGCATTAAGGCTCTGACCTTGCTAAAAGTCGGATTTTTTTCTCTATTGTGTTCTGTACAGAGGATTTTGAAACATCTCTCAGTGATTACAAGAAGGCATTGTCCATCCTAGAGCAGCTGGTTGAATCAGATGATAGAAAAATTGCTGACTTGTATCCTTGTCACTTTCATGACATTCCTTCTTTTGAGATTTGATGCCTAGCCTGTGTAAATTTTAGAGTAAACTGAATCAAGTTAAGAGGTTTCAATAAATTACTAAATGCAGATTACGGAGCAGTGTGGTTTAGGAATGCGTAGCTTGAAACCTTAACTGGTTAATACAGAAATTTCCGTATATGTTTGTGTCTGGAAGTTAATTCTAAGCCTCAAGAAGCAATGTCATATTGCAAGAAGGCTTCATCTGTCTGCAAGGAACGAATACACAGCCTCTCAAATGCAGTAAAGAGTCTCTCAGAATCAACATCTTCTGCTTCTGAATCTGATAATTCAATTGCAGATAAACAAGCAGAGATTGACACACTCACAGGTCTCTCGAGTGAGTTGGAAAAGAAGGTAGAATCAGTAAACTTCTGGAAGATATTTAATATTTTTTTGTGCTGCTGTTTTCATATCAAATTTATGAATCTTTTGAATCATATGAAGCTTGAAGATCTGCAACAGCTGATTTTGAACCCAAAATCAATCCTCTCTGAGATTCTTGGATTAGCAGCTGCCAAGGCAGCTGCTGGGAAGGCACCATCATCTTCAGGAGTAAGTTCTTCACAGATGGCTACTGCTAATAGCAGTGGAGGTTTTGACTCTCCAACTGTTTCCACTGCTCATTCAAATGGTTCTGCTGGAGTCACACATCTTGGTGTGGTAGGAAGAGGGGTTAAGCGAACTTCAAATGCTAGTGTGGCAGAAGCAAACCCAACGAAGAAACCGTCGCTAGAATCGTCCAAGGATAACACTGATGCCAGGACCTCCTGATCTATTTAGGTCTTAGGGCTAATATTTGGAGATTTTATTTGGAAAGTAGTTATATATCTCGGTGTCTTTTTGCAGTAATGGAGAGATAAATCATGACGAGCTGCATAATTGACTACTTATAGGAGATTAGTACCGTTTCGTTCCGTTATTTCCCCCCTTAGAATGGATTCTACATGCATCTAAATCATCAGTTATTTGCGGTTATTTGTTCCTCTCGTAGTGTAACCATGGATTGTTTTCAAGTATGTTGAGCAAGTTAGGTTCTGTATGCATAGAAATCATTTATCAGTTATTTGTCACACTCGTTCTAAAACCATGGGTTGTATCTTAGAATTATGTCTTAATTTTGGTGGGACTAGTGCTGAATTTATTTATTTTTTTTATAAAATCAAAACGATGACCTCTAACAACGTTAACCTAGCCCCCTCACAAGGCTACAACCCCATTGTACATCGATCTTTGGGATATTTGTTCTCTGAAAGTACCCCTTGGAGTGCTCTTTCCTTCCCACTTGTATAAGCGTAATTGCTAAGATAGATACTGTTGGGGTAGTATGTCTTTCTTGCTATCTCTAAGAATCTTAAAAAAAAGCAGAATACAATTTAAGAATTTTTTTGAATAATTTTCTTATTTTTCTCTCTATTTAATTATTAGTAAATTAAGGATATAAATAGATTTTATATTTTTAAAAAATATGCTCATGATTATATAAATAAGATTATGATAGACTGACTTAACTCCTTACTAATATTATAGAATAAATAAAATAATTAATAATTAAATAAATAATTAGCTGTTTGTACTTAAATATTGAATCCTATCACATACACTTTATACGCTATCTTTGGGACGTGTTCTTTGAAAGTACTCTCCTTCCTTGGATTGCTCGTGCTCTTGACTTCGCCCTTGTATAAGCGTGATTACTAAGGCAGAAACAAACAAGACCGAAAGGACTCTTGCGGAGCCATTGCCGCTTTTCTTCAAGGACTACAGCTGCAAATTTGAGTGGGTGTAAAATTTAATGACACGTTGAACTATATATTTATAAACGATGAAGAACACCGTCTTCAGTGACGATCTTTTTCCTTTTTTTTTTGTTATAAAAAAGGTTCAGTGACGATCTTTTCCTTGATTGGCTAGCAAGTGGTAAAGTATGTGTTGTAACATCAGCCCAGAAGGCGTCACTACCTTTACAGCTTCAACAAAATGACGGGTCTTAGCTAATTGCCTAATTCAACATAACGCACTCGGGATCCCAGCCCCAGCTAACCTTTTCGATTCTTCACTTTGCTTAGGACAGAGTTCAAGCTCGTATTTTTCTAACTGCGTTTGGTGCAATGACGGGAATAAGCCATTTTTCTTTAGTAATTGCCTTATTTCTAGATTTTACTTTGAAAGGAATTCATGTGTGAGAATGAATGTATGTGATTTTTTAATGGCACGATGGGACCCCGAATAAATGGAATGCATGATGATGCAGCGCTTGGGTTATATTGAGTAACAAGCATACTTTTCTATACATGTGTGTTGTGGTGAAGTGCCTCGGATGAAATGGCTTTTTCCAAATATTCAACATCGATTCATTCTAAAAGATGAGATTGGGCTTTTCTTGAAGTTGCTTTCTGCAGGCAATGGAAATCTTGGATGCTGCTCTGTGGTGGGTCATACATGCGCAGATGGTACCATCATTTGCTGCTAAAAAGAGTGTGATGTTCTGATGTAAGCTTAGTCAACTTATGCTAATATACTATACCTTCGTGTTTTTTGTTCCCTTCATGTTCTTATGATAATGGAACAATTAAGAGAGAAGAAATTCATCTGTTACTGTGCTTAGTGATTAAACTTTAAATGCTTGGATCATTAAGCTACCCGTTTTGTATTGCTTTTTATTCTTTTGACAAGGTTTTGTACTCCCTTTTCTACCCAGTTTAAAAATGTATTTCTCCAATTTTAAATATACGATTATATTTATAGTATAATTTGTATTATAAATTAAATTTTATATTTAGAAAAAAAGGAATATTATGTATGGCTTAGAGAGGAGATTAAAAATTTCAGTAACAAGATTAAAAAAGTAATCACAAATTTATGATAGGAGTTAAAAGATGGAACACTAACATTGCCAAATCTAGGGCGGCAAAGCCGTACACAAATTACATATCATCAATTACGAGGTGCTTGGAAAAAAGTTTGAAAAACTTGGGTTTAGCTTCAACGCAGAATTAAAGACAAATGAAAGTGCAGTCGTTTCGGCTCAATTATGGGTTTAGGGGTAGATTTTTCCCCGATTGTCCCCGACATAGGTTTAGAAAAATCAAAGAAAGTGATGGTGTCTTTTAACTCAGGTGGGAGTACGGGTCTTGCAAAAGAAAATAAAACTTGCTCTACATGTTCTTAAACACACGAAAAAGCCATAAATAAATACATAAATTAGCCCATCGATTCATCTCTCTATGCAAATTGTCCGACGATATTCACCAAACACACGAAAAAGCCATAAATAAGTACATAAATTACTCTACATTCTTATAAATTTGTCAATCTGACAGGAATTCGCCTCCCAGGCCTTTGAGAGTAAGTGGGATTTGTTTTGACTTTTTTCCCTTGCGTTTTTCTATTAGCCTTTAAGTGGTTATCATTATGGACACCATCGTCTCTCTTCTCGGAACAATTTTCCCAATAATTTATTTGTCCACATTTTCCAGCTCTTTCAATTGGAAAACTTGAATGCACCCATTTCATTGGGAATAATGTGCCCCACAATGACTGTTTATCCACTAAAGGGAGCCATAAATTCTAGGGAAGGAAGGATCGGAGACCCAGATGTCAAAAATATAGACCAATACGAGCATAATTGGAAATCTTTCAGACCATTTTAGAAGGTAAGGTGCGCATTAAGTATTTTGTTGGTCGTGTGCTGCATATGGCTATTTATTTATGCTGGGAGCAAATTTGTGAACCTTGTAATGTCCTTTTAGGCATTAGCAGTATAAAATGTCCGGTTCATGAAGAAAATGATTTATTAATTGAACCAAGGGAACCAAGTCAAGGCTTAAGAGATGAGAGAATTATAAAGGCAAAAAGGCAACAGATAGAACTTGGCTGGCGAACATTGTGATGTATGTTTTTGGGTGAGTATGGTTTTGCATCAACTGTGAAGAAGAATAAAAAGAAGAGAAGAGAGCTCATCAAGGCACCCTTTATTCTCAGTAAGGCCATTTGGCCTCTTTTAAGTCACCCGAGGGAGAAAGAGTTGGTGACATTCTGATCTGGTTCAAATGAAAAGAGGTTTTGGTAAAGGAAGGAAAACAATCAAATATGATCCCCTTTTTAGGAATTTGTCCATGGTCCATTTGTCCTGTTTGAGTATGTGGATTCCATTCTGTTTCGCCTTTTTTTATTAACGTTCCTTTTTTTTTTTTTTTTTTTGCATTTGCCCCTTCTCTTCCTTCATAAAAACTCAACAGGAAGCACAAACAGACACTCTTTCTTTCGTTCTCATCCTCCCTTCCATTGGTTATGCAAGTCAAGTCCATTTCATCCCCTTCACGCCTTCTACAATTCAGGGGGTTCTCCAACTTCTGTTCTCGTTTTTCTCGGTCACATATCTGCCAAGTTTTCTGTGTCTTTGGATTCCAATTCGACTGACATCATTTATATAATCTGATTTCCATGGCATGGATCTAGCTTTCTAAGATTTCTGGAGAATCATTTTTCTCAGAAATGGCGGCTGCGGAGACGTCCAGCTCCAAAGGGCAAGCATGGTTCGATGAATACTTCTCTATCTACTTCAACTCCTCTCTTGTTCGTCTTTTGTAATTTCCTCAGTATTTTCTCACAATTTTTCTTCTCAGGTTCTGCACTAATGGACTGCCCAGCGACATTATTATCGAAGTTGATGACATGAGCTTCCACCTTCTCAAGGTGAGCGTACAAATTAGAATATGAATCTTCTTGTGCTTACACCTATTACAGTACACCGACAATATTCTGCTCTGTATCCTGTTGTCTGAAATTTGTCCGCCATGTATCAGTTTCCTCTGATGGCAAAAAGTCGCAAGCTTCACGAGCTGATATCTGAACAAGAATCAAATCATCCCTCGTCAGCAAAAATCCAAGCATCTGGCATCGAAGAAGTAGAGGAAGAAGACGAAATTGCGGAAGAACACTGTCGTATGACATTCACAGACTTCCCAGGCGGCTCCGACGCCTTCGAGATGGCTGCTAAATTCTGCTACGGCGTCAAAATCGATTTGTCCGCGTCCAATGTTGCTCCTCTCCGTTGTGCCGCGGAGTTCCTTGAGATGACCGAAGAGTACTCTGAAGACAACCTCATCTCCAAGACTGAAAGGTTCTTATCTCACTCTGTGCTCAAGAACATCAAGGACTCCATTAAAGCCCTAAAATCAATCGAGCGCTTGATGCCCCTATCGGAGACTTTAGCCATTCCGCAGAGGTGCATAGATTCCATTGTTTCCAGAGCGTCCTCGGCCAATCCGGCTCTGTTTGGATGGCCAGTCACCGACACCGGAGCTAACGATGCCACCACTCGGAGTTCTTTGTCGAAGCAGGTCTTGTGGAACGGAATTGAGTCCGGAGGAAGAAGAAAGAGTATCCCTAGAGGGGACTATTGGTTTGAGGATCTTGGGCTCCTGAGTTTGCCACTGTTCAAACAATTGATTCATGCCATGAGAGGGGCAGATTTGAATCCAGATATAATCGAGAGCTGCCTCATGTATTATGCGAAGAAATACATTCCAGGTGCTTTGAGGTCAAGTCGAAGGCCAATGACGTCGTCATCCTCGTCTGTAGTTTCAGAGGCTGAACAGAAAGAGCTGCTGGAGTTTATACTCTCCAATCTGCCCCTGGAGAAGAGCTCTGGATCGTCAACAGCAACAAGGTTTCTGTTCGGTTTAATGAGAGCGGCCAATATATTGAACGTTTCCGAAGCGGGCAGACATGCATTGGAGAAGAAGATAGGATCGCAGCTCGAAGAAGCTACACTAGACGATCTTCTCATACCGAGCTATTCGTACCTTAATGAAACGCTCTACGACGTTGATTGTGTGGAAAGAATTCTGGCCCACTTCTTGGCCAGTTTAGAAGAAAGAAACGCCGCGGCAGCCGATGGTGATGGCGGTGTCACTAGGTCGCCGGCGTTAATGGTTGTTGGGAAACTAATTGACGGTTATCTGTCTGAGATAGCTTCAGATGCAAATCTCAAGCCTGCGAAGTTTTATAATTTTGCTCTCTCTCTTCCTAATCAAGCCAGACTCTTCGACGACGGTCTCTATCGTGCTGTAGATGTCTATCTCAAGGTATTCAATCACTCGATTTGTCTCAAAATTAAGCTGTACAACTATACAATCAAACACATTCATGTATCAATTAAAAATTTTGTTCCTCACTTGCAGGCACATCCACGGATATCTGCGGCAGAAAGGGAAAAGATATGCGGAGTGCTTGACTGTCAGAAGCTAACACTAGAAGCGTGTACTCACGCAGCACAGAACGAGAGACTTCCATTACGAGCAGTGGTTCAGGTGCTGTTCTTTGAGCAGCTTCAGCTGAGACATGCCATCGCAGGGACTCTAATGGCAGCGGAGGCGGCTACAGAGCCAGGGAGTCCGTCGGCAGCGCTGGGACGGGAAGAGGAGGGGGACGGAGAAATAATAGCGGGTCCGCACGATAGCGGCAACACGTGGCGCGTGGCGGTGAGGGAGAATCAGGTGTTACGCTTGGACATGGATAGCATGAGGACGCGGGTGCATCAGCTGGAACGCGAATGTTCATCAATGAAGAGAGTGATCGAGAAGATTGACAAATCGAGCCCTCAGCGTCAGCAAGAAGGCGGCGGCGGAGGCGGCTGGAGAAAGAAATTCGGTTGCAAATTCAAAACACAAGTCTGTGATTCTCACGAATCAGCGGTTGCCGATCGACGTAAAGGGCGAGTCCCCCAACAACAACGGAAGCAGCAGGATCATCCTCATCGCGAATAGGGCAGCCAAATCGCATGGAGTTAGTCCTCGAGTGTTACGCTGAATCTATTCTAATGTGCTGCCACGTGTCTTCCTTAAGAATAATTGATCGAGTGGTAAACAGAGCAGGGCCGATAATTAGGGTGATTTGGTAAATGTCGAGATGAGGGCAGCTTTTGAGGTGATGGTAACGTGATGGACAGAGAATGAAGAATACAGTGCGTGCCATAGTGGGGACATAAGATGCATTATGGAAAACACAGATTCTTTTTTACAAGTTTTGGACGCTTTGTTGGTTGCTCACAATGATTGCTTCCAATGGAAGGTGCCTGTGACCTATGCTGCTGCTGAGGATTAGGGTACCCCAAAAGAAAAAGGCTCCTTCAACCTCTCTCTCTCTCTCGTACGGCCTGTTTCAGGCATGATTCTTCCATTCTCTTGTTCTCCAAATTAGGTGCAATCAGTCAAACCTATTATTCTGTAACTTTGATCCGTAAACTCACTCGCCCAAGCAATAATGACTAATGATGATGAATTTTATGGTACATGGGTTTGACTCATAACACCCAAATTTGAGAACAAGAGACCGTGTCTTTCTTTTTTATTTCTATTATCATTTATGGGAATTGAAATTTAGTGCGATGAAAAGTAACGTTAACGTAGAAACCTTCACCTTCCTCTCTGCATTATTCAGTATCGCTGGGACCTCTGCTCTTTGCTTTTGGTCAACATGGACACTTCTCTAGACCCCACCACTTGGGAATAAAAACAATATCTTCTAAACAAAAGGCAAGTATTTGTTAATTGTTATATAAATTAATCAAAGTTGGGGATTGGTTTCCCCAAAATTTATATTCCATTCTCCAGACATGCCTGCGGATAAGTATTGACCACGATTTGAGGGTTATGCAACATTCAATATTTTATCCTTAAGTTAAAACATTTATTGTTTGATTTGACAAGCTGCAGGTATCTTGACATATAATATTTTATTATTATTATTATTATTAAAACTTCCAACTTTTGAGAGGCCCAGAACAAAAATTTATTTGGGAATTTATTATAACAAAACAGCCAACACAGAATTGGGTAAGAGGAATAAAACCAGATGATGGGATATGATAACAACCTCATTATTACATGCATTATTGTGACACGATCTTTCTTAGTGTGTGACTTTCATCCTTAAAAAAAAATTATAATTAAATGCATTACTTTATTTTAAAAAAAATTATATCACACTCTCTGTCTTTAGTTTAAAAAATGGAACCTAGATTCTCTTCGATACGTTAATATGATATTGTTAAAACATTTCCTTCTTAAATAAAGTATAGTATATAATATTATGAACTTATTTTATAGATACATATAGTATTATAATTTTATATATGATATAATTTTATTTATAATATTTTAAATTTATAACAATCTCATAAATCACTGATATATTGTTAACTTTTATTGTAACGTGCTTATATGGACCTTTTTTGAAGAAAAATGCTCTTAGAAGAAGTTAACAATTTGTTAGTGTGGGGTGAGATTGCTCTAAATTTAGAATCATGTAAATAAAATTAAAATATTATATATACATATAAAATAATATCACTATTATTTTACCTATTTATTTTTATGTTATAAAAGTTAACTTGGTACTTGACTTTGTGGCAACATTGTCATGATTTGCTGTCTTAAGTGCCCATGACAACATTGCATCCACAAATGTTAAGAAGAGGGCGATGGATTCTGATTCTGATAGTTCATATAGCCAACCGAATCACTTCTTTAGCCGCTTTTTAAGTGTCTGCATGCCGTTGAACCCAACGCTAACAGATTTGGATCAAACCCCAGCAAGAAACCACGGATTGCCAAGTGTCAGAACTTCAATTGGGCGCCACTTAGAAACGATGAATACTGCATACTCCGAGCCTTCATGCAGTCAAAGTCAAACAGTTGAGATCCGAAAGTTCGCTCTGTTTACATATTCCTCCGCATTACTTACTATAAATGGAAACTGGCTTTTCATTCTCCACTGCATTTCATTATATGTATTCTAATCATACAAACCACCACCCCTTCCAAGAATAAGAGGTAAAATATTAATCTAAGGGCGTTTTCCTTCATTTTTAAACTCCCTGTTTATATCTCTATCAGAAAAAAATACATCTTTATATATAAATCGATGCATTTTTGTTCCAAGTCCTGAATGAGGATGGGTAGAATGGAGCGTGTGGCACTGAAAGTGGACCCTGCTACGGCTACTTTGATAGATTCCGATGTAAATGAGCTCAAACTTGCGGTCAAGAAGCTCATCAACGATGCCACCAAGCTTGAAGGCTTGCGCTTTGGGACTTCTTTTCTCAGATGGCTAGCCTCCTTTGCTGCTATGTACGTCTCTTGGTTCACATTCCTAAGCTGATTTGATTGAGATTCATAAATGTCCTTTTCTTTGTTTGCTGTTTGAGGGGGGGAAATTTGCTGATGAACCCGTTTACTGATAAACAGTTTAGTTACCTACGACAAATCACATCAATTTGAACTGTTTGGAAAATGTTTATTCCAGTTACTTGTTGATATTGGATCGCACAAACTGGAGGTCAAATATGCTGACTTCATTACTAGTCCCCTACGTTTTCTTCAGTTTTCCAGGGTCACTTTTCCACTTTTTAAGGTAATCTGCTATTCATTTCTGGCTGTCAATTCCCCTCTCTTTATTTTGTTTGTTTTATTAAAATTCTTACTCGCGTCATTTAGAGGAGAGGTTGGAAAATGGATCGCTTTCATTGCCGTTGTCCTCAGACTTTTCTACCCTCGACATTTTCCTGGTAAGGTTAAGACAATATGCTACTATGCTTTATTAATATTTACCTTGTAAACCAGGAAATCGGCACCATTGATGAATTTATGGATGCAGATTGGCTGGAGATTCCTGGTTCGTTGATCCTTCTGTTGGTGGTGGCTCCTAACTTGTTTGCCGTCACATTGAGGCACAGCTTGGTTGGAATAGTAATAGACCTTATCATTGGCTGTTACTTACTTCAAGAACATATCAGGGCCTCTGGTGGATTCAGAAATTCTTTCACTCAGAGCTATGGAATCTCTAATACCGTTGGCATCCTCCTCCTCCTAGTCTATCCTGTGTGGAGCCTCGTTATCCATTTCTTATAATCATCAGCACTCATCAGTCTTTTCTTCTGATAGATTCATAACATGTTTCTTATTTTGTGACAAATTTGCCTTTAAGACCAGACCAGTTTGTCACTGATGAAAGAAAGCTGTTCCCTTTAATAATGCCAACTCATTTGGATGCGTAATTTCGTACAAATTTTCTTGTTTTTGTTCTGTCCTGCGTCATCTTAAGCGCTTCCTTCTTATGTACAGAACCGGAAAATATAGTCTAGTACTAATCACAGGATGGCTGATTTAATCAGAGATACCCATTTAATTGTTTATGGGTTAGGGCACATCAGAAGATCAATCTTCCCGTGGTTACTCTATTTATAAAATAGAAGAATTGAATTTTGAAGATTGAAGGTAACTTCATCAGAGAATGTCTTAATCTTTATATTTCACGGATTAAGGTTTGGCTGGGATCAAGATTGCAGAAACATTCAAGAAATCGCCTGGACAATGATTCTGGGGCACATCCTTCTCCCAGGTTGTTGTTCTCTGTTTCTATTCAAACAAGATACCATGTTGATTAATATAATCATCAAAGAGGAAGTGCCAGACAAAACTACGATTTATATCCACATTATTAACACGCAACATAAAAATCATGTGAAATATAGAAAACAGAAGCAAAATATATATAGGCAAGTCCTTCTCTTGAAATGCCCCTCTCCTTTTTCTTCCCTTGAGTAAAATATTTTTTTGAAATAAAATATAATGGCCTCTTTCCCCTATATTTTCTTTGGTTTAGTTTAGTTTTATTTTTTATTTTTTTTATAGAAAAGAATCAACCAACTTTTGATTCTCTCTCTCCTTTTCCGGTCTTTGTTGTTATCGGTTAATGTGGGCCGACTTGTAAACGGCAAGGGGTTAGGCCCGGTCCAAATTTATCCATGGGCCCAATAAAGAGGGGCCTTAGGGGGCGAAACCCTAAACAAGCACTGAAACCCTATGCCTTCTCATCGCCTATAAAATGGAAGCCGTAAGCACGGTAGTTCATCTCCACTACTCCAAGCGGCGTAGCAGGTGTAGAAAATTCTTGTCTTTTTCCTTGCGAGGCTCCCGTTGCTGTGTTCTAATTTCGTCCGATTAGTTCGTCTGAGTTTCTTTTGTTTTTTTTTTCTGATTTCTTCTTTCAAAATTCATTTTGAGGATTGGACGATGTGGTTTTCTCTGTGATGATCAAAGAATGATGACGAGTCCGATATTTCCATTCTTAAAAATCGTGACGACAAATCGAGGCATTTGTCTGAGAGGAATCCACTCTTTCATTTTTTTTAACTAATCAAATAATCAATCCTTTTCTCGTTTAGTATCCGACATTCTGAATCGATCTATCGAGGGTTCAATTTTTTTAGGAAGATCTAAAAAGAATATTTGGACCTAGTTTTTCGTATGTTACTTGGAATCAATTGCTTGGCATAATGATGATAACTCTAAATTATTCATATGATATTCATATGATGATACAAATCCTCCTACTCATTCTGAATGCCGTGATTATTCGAAAGCTTTTGTATTTATGTTTTTGTTTGCCTGTTTGTTAATTTATGTAGCTCAGCAGCCGTTTAATTGACCTGTTTTGTGAATTTATCTTCGTCCCCTGAAATGGGAGAGAAAGACAATCTTGTGGCTGTGATGATAAACTTAATCTCTCATTCACTATTTGTTGAGATTTCGATGATTGTATTTCAAGCACTTTTGAGCTACGGTCTTTCTCCCATTTTAATCAATGCCTGATCCCATCAACAAATATGGCGCCGAGTGAAATTTTCCAAAAAATATTAATTTTAACTCAAAATGGGCTGAATACAAAAAGCAATGGGTGAGGGGTGATATCCAACGTTTGGAAATAAGCAATGATGTCAATGGATTACAGAGTTCGATGATTAAACAAGCTACTACTAATTCAGATTAGTGCTGGGTGAAAACTGGCCTGTGAAAGTCGTAATAATCACCCGATGGGTATAAATAAATATTAAAATTTACTTTGGATGAGATGAGGGAGGGGAAAGGACTAGGAATTTGCTATGAGGGAAAGAGGGAAGTAGACATAGTGAAGAACGGCATCAGTGCTGCAACTCATTCTTTATCCTTTGTGAGGAATCGCCAACGTTTGGATTCATAATTGTGATTGGCAACCTGATCCTAGAGATGGATGTGTATACATATGGGGAAGGCGCTATCTTTGTATGTTGGTGAGGTGGTGGTAATTCAAAGAAGCAAGTGGCGGCAATTGAGAAACAAATAAGTTAAGGGTACTCCTACTATTAGATTGGAATTAGCTAGGAATACATGCATTCGTAGCCATTCTTGCAATTACTGTGCTATGCACTTGGGCCTTCATACATTGCTGCGGGGGCTAGTAATGAATCTCTCTCTACTGTATATGTTTTTAATAAATATCTTCCTTTTATAGCCTATTCTATTATAGACATTAAATATGAAATTTTTCTTAACAAGAATTTAAAAATTAATTTGTTACATTATTTTATGTTAGCCACTTTTGCCAGACTTTGATATCTATTAATTATCTCTAATATTTATTGTTTAGCTAGTGGCCATGTCAGATAGGACTTTCAATTGATTTTTATTTCTTATAATAAAGTTTTGACCAACTTGTGGGTGAAATTTAAATAAGGGAGAGGTATTATTTTGGTAGACTAAACCAACACAAGTATAGAACTATGAACATTCTCACTTTAGTAGTAAGACTTGAATTCATAATTTTATAAGTTATAACCTAATTATTTACCCATTGAAATAATTTTATTAGTTAATGATTGTTCCTGTAACTAAAAAGAGTTTGAACAATGAATTATTATCTGTCTAACATTGTCCTCACGTCTTAAATCACACTTTATTTATTCATTTTAGTTTATCATTCTTAAAATATTAGTTCTCTTGGTTGGGACTAATTTCCATGCTAAAATACTTCTGGGTGCAATCCACATCTATACATAAAGGATCTTACGTTAATAATTTCAGGTACGGAGACTATTGGATAAATATTTTTATGGTTGTTTAGTGTTCATTTATGATTCACCATGCAGCACACGTGGGAGAATCAACACGCTGTCACAACTGATTAATTAAACGATTGATTTATAATTCTGTTTACGGTTACGGTAAAACATGGAAACAATTTTCTGCATATTCAAAAATAGCACCTCCCCAACATTCGACACTCCCCTAACCACAGCTTAATATAACCACTCAACAGATTCCCAGCTTCGCCAACCACTCCTCTCTTCATATATAATCCTCCCCCTGCGCTTCCACTTCTCCAACCTCAATCCTCATTCAATCCTTTCTCCTTTCATATATTCTTTCTCTCTACGCTCATTGCACCTACCCACAATGGCCTCTCAAAGCTTCAATTCTACCCTCTGTCACTTTGCTTTTGCTATTGCAATCCTTTTCATTTTTCCTCCTGCCCTTACTTCTGCCAAGATGACTGGGTTGAGCATGAACGTGATTGATAAATGTTGGAGAACGAACTCCCTGTGGCGGAGGCATCGCCCGCAACTGGCAACTTGTTCTGTGGGGTACGCCGGCAAGATGACCAACAACGTTGGCAAAGACCTCGTCCACTACGAAGTCACTGATCCTAGTGACGACCCAATAAACCCCAAACCTGGCACGTTGAGATATGGAGCTTCCATGATTCAGCGCAAAGTGTGGATCACATTCCAAAGAGACATGCATATTCAGCTTCTCAGGCCCCTTCTCATCAGCAGCTTCACCGCCATTGATGGCCGAGGCGTCACCGTTCACGTTGCTCGTAATGCATGCTTGATGATCTTCAAGGCCACCAACATCATAATACATGGCATTCGGATTCATCACTGTAAGCCTCAAGCCGCGGGGATGGTGGTGGGCCCAGAAGGGAAGGTAATTCAAGTGGGTCAGGTGGATGGGGATGCCATCAGATTGGTGACAGCGTCCAAGGTATGGATTGACCATAATACGCTGTATGATTGTCAAGATGGCCTTCTCGATGTGACGAGGGGTTCCACCGACGTGACCATCTCTAACAATTGGTTTAGGGACCAAGACAAGGTTATGCTTCTCGGACACGACGACGGTTACGCCAGGGACAAAAACATGAAGGTAACCATGGTCTACAACCACTTTGGACCTAACTGCAACCAGCGCATGCCCAGGTGAGTGATTAATTAATTGATCGATCGCTTACAAAAATATATTCTTGTGTATGAAACATTGGTCTCATGGGTTAATAACGTTGCAGAATTCGTCATGGGTACGCACATGTGGCCAACAATCTATACCAAGGATGGGTGCAATACGCCATCGGGGGAAGCATGGGACCCAGCCTCAAAAGTGAGGCCAACCTCTTCATAGCACCAACATCTGGAAGCAAAGAGGTACGGAATTTGAGTGCTATAGATCACTGAACTGGGAAAAAAAGTTATACGTGTATTATATATCATAAACGATACATGTGTATATAGGTGACATGGAGAAATGGGAAGATGGGAGAGTGGGAATTCCATTCGGTGAGGGATGTGTTTGAGAACGGAGCATGCTTCACAGAAACAAAAGGAGGGCGCGTGCCAAAGCCTCATTATAACAGGGAACAGCTATTTGGAGTTGCGGATGCCAAATATGTGAGGGCATTGACAAGATCATCAGGCGCCTTACGTTGCACCAGAACCTCCAGATGTTGATTTTAATATCCCAGACCAGCAACATGTATTTTAATTTATCTGTTTTAATTAACTTCATACATTGTTTGTCGAGGCTTATCATCATTTTGCCTCTTAGTATAGATGGGTACGTTTGATACATTGTACAGCACTGCTGAAGATACATTGTAATATTGTTGCTGATTAATATAATGTGCTTATAATATTTCATTTAGTCCTAATATTTGAGCCGTGGTTTGGGGCTGTTAGTGATTACCCCTGCGTGATTGTTTAAAGATCCTGTCCGTTCTCTACAAAAAAATAAAAGTAACCTATTAGACGCCGGAGGAGTCCAGTGCCCCAACTTAACTTTTTCTTTTTCTACTCGCTAGGGTATAAATAAATATGAATACGCACGTTGAATCAAAGAAGAAAGAAGAAAAGACTGTATATTCTTCTTAATCCATTGCGGAGGGGGTTCTGTTGAAAAATTCCTGGAGAGCTTCTCCAGACATAAATTGTAGCCATATAAGTTGAGTGACAGGCATTCCCGAAGAACGTGATATTTACAGGAATTAGATTCACATGACTCAGTGAAATAGCAATACTGATTATTTCTGATCAGAAATTGCTGCAAATATTGTGAGTGGATTCAAGTAGTTAAAAGGTAAGATATATGATTATTTGGAATATATTTAATTTTTAAGAAGTACTATTTTATTATAATAATTATTTATTTTATCTAATATTAGTATAGTTTAAAAGAAAAAAAGACTTCATTAGCATAATTTCTTTTTAAAAATTATATATGGCGGACTTTGGCTCAAAAAAGGGCGACCAATGTAATTAAAAATGGAATTTTTGAGAAGGTATCTTTATCCCAAATTAGAGCCACGCAACGTGGCCATGAAAGAGGAAAAAGATGATGAGAAAAAGGAATATTTACATTACATAGGCCTACAGCAGGAGGCATTAGCTCGAAGGCTTGAAACAGCCAATGAGAAGAGACCTTATCCTATCCGTTATCTTGGAGGCAGCAGAGCCACGAGTTAATAATGGAGACTTCATTCTGGGCCAACACACTAGTTAATCTCATTCAAGCTCCACAGAGATCATTTTGTGGCAATCAACCATGGCAGCCTCACTCCAAGCGGCGGCTACCCTCATGCAACCCACCAAGGTGGGCACTTCCGGTCGGACCAACCCCTCTCAGCTTAAAGCCACTCAGTCTATTTCTAAGGCTTTCGGTTTGGAACCTGCTGGATCCCGGCTCACCTGCTCTCTTCACTCTGATCTCAAGGACTTGGCTCACAAATGTGTCGATGCCACCAAGATTGCTGGATTCGCCCTTGCTACCTCTGCTCTCGTCGTCTCTGTATGTTTCTTTCCCCTTCTTTCTTACAATTTCTGAGTTTCGCTCTGTGTCTCCTGTTGAACTCATTATGCATCATCTGCTGCATGTTGATCTTAATCATCAGCGATTCCATTCTATTATGCTGTAGAATTATTTAGCGCCAAAGCACGCATATCGCAAGCTTATGGTCTAAAATAAAACAGTCAAAGTTCATACTTATAATTTTCATTGTGGCGCGCATTGGAACAAGCCTCAAGCATTAGGCCTCTGCTTATTTAGATGATCGTATATTTTAATTTTCTAACTTCAACTCAATGTCGAACTTTTCCCTCCCAAAACAGCGCTAGTCATATACAAGGCTGAATTGCTGAACCTGAACCTTTTAGGAGCTGATTTAGGTAGAGAATTTGCGAAATTACTGAGACCTAACTAAATTTGTGATGAGCATGAGAATGTTGTTGGTGTTGTGGATTCAGGGAGCAAGTGCGGAAGGTGTTCCGAAGCGATTGACCTACGATGAAATCCAGAGCAAGACGTATATGGAAGTGAAGGGAACCGGAACTGCGAACCAGTGCCCAACCATCGACGGCGGAGTGGATTCGTTCGCCTTCAAGGCTGGGAAATACAACGCCAAGAAGTTGTGCCTGGAGCCAACTTCCTTCACTGTCAAGGCCGAGGGCGTCAACAAGAACGCACCCCCCGAGTTCCAAAACACCAAGCTCATGACCCGATTGACCTACACTCTTGACGAGATCGAAGGACCCTTCGAAGTGTCACCCGACGGCTCCGTCAAGTTCGAGGAGAAAGACGGAATCGATTACGCCGCCGTCACGGTTCAGCTTCCCGGAGGTGAGCGCGTGCCCTTCCTCTTCACCGTCAAGCAGTTGGTGGCCTCAGGGAAACCAAACAGCTTCAGCGGAGAATTTCTAGTGCCATCCTACCGTGGATCCTCATTCTTGGACCCAAAGGGAAGGGGTGCTTCGACCGGTTATGATAACGCCGTCGCGTTGCCTGCCGGTGGCAGAGGAGACGAGGAGGAACTTGCAAAGGAAAACAACAAGAGCGCTCAATCATCCAAAGGGAAGATCACCTTGAGTGTGACTAAGAGCAAGCCTGAGACTGGAGAGGTAATCGGTGTTTTTGAGAGCATTCAGCCATCTGATACCGATTTGGGGGCTAAAGCGCCCAAGGATGTGAAAATCCAGGGCGTCTGGTATGCTCAGCTTGATTCTTAGACCTTCTTTATCTGCGTTTGTTTTTGTTGCTTCAGATTTTGTTGTAACTCCAAGCGCTACCAGTTTCATGGCGTTTGTGTATTATATGACTTCCCATCATAACGCTTCAGATGCCAGAGTTCCTCCATTGTACTCCGTTTTCACGCCAATGGCATTGTGGGATTATAAATTATCATATCTGTTTCTCCCTGTTTCCAGTGATTTTGCATGATTTCTTCATATTTTATTCTTTTCCTCTGCCACTAATGCGATACAAAATATATCATTGCTCCTCCGAAGCTCATGCTGCCATGTATAATATACTCGAAGTTCAACTTTCTTCTTAATTTCCACACGGTCATTTAAGACGAATAATCTTGTTCTGATTTCAAGGCCTTGAAAATATGAAAGCAAAACCAAAGGACCTGTTTGATCTTGTTTTCTACTTTTATGATCTTAAAACGTTTGAATGATTTGTTTTGGAAATTACATATAAAAAAACTATTTAAAGAAATGAATTTTAAAACGAGTTTTGAGTACAACCAAGAACAATGGGGATAACAGCGATCAGCCACAGGCAGATGAATTAGTCCATCGTGGTTGACGGGGACTGATGATGGCCGACGATTGTCAATAGCAAATGGCGGTGGTGGCATTTGGCCATGGCTGGTAATGGTCAATGGTAGACGGTGGCGGCGATGATCGATAGTGATCTGCGACCGCCGGTGGTTGATGATAATCGATAATAGAGGATGGTAGTGGCTTAGCAATAGTGGTGAGGAATATGCTGAAGATTATTAGCAGAACAAGACAAATAAGTATGAAACCCCCCCCCCCCCCAAAAAAAAATTTGAACTTATTTTTTTCCATTTTCTAAGAAAGGATAGGAACATGATTTGGGAATAAATACTTATTTAACTAAATTGCTAATTTCTTGTTGTTTAAAAAAATTGGGAATTGAAAGGAAACGTCCCCAAAGCTTTCTTCTTCTTCTTCTTCTTCTTCTTGTTTCACTGTTTTCATTCCCGGCCTTTTAAAAATGTGACCCAGTGAATTATTCTAATGTACAGAACTCAAACATTTATTGGGAATTGAATGGACGCAACATAAATACTAGTCATGGAGGCTCTGGAGTCTCATAGGTGTTCTCATTAATAATTTATTTGTCACGACCAAGAATATATTCTCCATTGATTCGGCTTTGTTTCTTAATCAAAACAATTAGAGCCGTGATTAAAATTGCAAAAAGAAAAAAGAATACTTAATTTATAAATTGCACGCCGTTGTTCTCCGCAACGGGGCCTGGGCACAAGGATGCTTTCTTGTAATTCTATTCATAAATTGGATTGACAGATGTTTTGTCGTGCTAATAACTGTAGGGCGGGGACACCAACGATAAATGCCACAGAAATTAAGTTCCTTATTATTTAATGTAATTTGTTGGATTATTATTAAAGAGCCGTGTATACAGATCCAGCCAGATACCGCACCGACGAAACGCATTATGATTTTCTACGGACAATATGAGATGATTCCAAATTCGCTTCCTTAATTTCCTTTTCTTTTTTTCTTTTTCTTAGATTTCATTCTTCTCTGCAATTCACTGTAAAACCCTACACTTCGAGTCCATTTCAATTGTGTTTCTAGAATCTCATGCTCTAGCCCCTTTAGTTTTCTTCTAGTTTTCATTCTTCCTTGATTATTTGCTTCCAACATTTCTGTGATTGAAGGGAGAATTATTGGTCATGTTCAATGAAACGGAGGATTGATATACTATGAGCAACAATTGCATCCAAGTATGGACGAGCTGCCCGGAGCATTTGGCACCAGCGCCAGCTTCGCTCTTCGATTGGGGCAGACCGTCTTCTCCTCAGCTTCCCTTCTCTTCATGTGTTTGGATGTCGAATTCTACAGCTACACTGCTTTCTGGTTTGTTTTTATTCTCTTCTTCTCCTTCATTTCTGGTATTCCGTATTTATGTTCCTTAGGTTAGGATCCGTTGCTCTTGACAATCCCGGTTCTGTGTAGCTGAATTTGACTTTTTCCCCAATTCTCTGTCTTTCTCTCAGCGTGCTCCTTGAAAGTAGGCTTGCTTATTAATTTATCATCTTTACTTCTCTCTTATGAAGCGGTGATTGATAATTGGCTCCAATTGTTTCAAAAGTTCCATGGATATTTATATTAGGAATTTAGGATTGACTTTGGAAAGTGTATGCCGTGGCTTGTAAATGAATTGTTGGCAAAATATAGGTACAACTGCAAGTAGCAGAAAAGCACAACTATCGAAAGGTTCTAGAAGAAGAGTCCGGAGAGGTATCATGAAAGCATGAAACAAGCTAGCCTCCATTTTCGAGTAAGGAACAAACTCCGCAGATTTACACCCAAATCATCCAAAAAAAAAATGTTCCTCTCCTTTATAGTTGTTGCCTCTATTTTAGGGAAAATATCAAAATATAGGCCGTAATAGAATGGCGCTTGTCTGCCTTGTGACAGTTTTCCAACATGCCTCACGCTTCTCTTCCAACTTATGATTTCTTGCCTAAATCTCAACCTTCCGTACTCCTATTTTCCTATCATGGGGTTAAGGAAGAAATTAAGTTGTATAATAGCCTGTTCAATGAACTTTAGTATTATTTGTTCATGGCTGTGTGTGTTTCTCTAATAAAGCTGTTGAAAATTCCATATTAGAAAGTCAAATCAAATAACTGGTTTCAACCGCTTTCAACTCTTTAGTGACAATGAAATTATAAGTGAATTGTACTAAACTCTGTAAAGAATTTGTTAACTTGGCCATTTCATTGCCTAATTAATGAGGAGGTAAAAGCATGGGCCTATGTCTGCCATCAAGGTTCCAAAAGCTGTATCCTCCAGTGGATGTCTTGGTTATGTTTCATGTTAGTCTCACCGGGGCCTTCGAGATTTTTTATGCTCTGCTTGTTCATGTTATTTATTCTGCAGCTATTTGGTGACAGTCATGGGTTTGGTTATCCCATGGAGCGTAACATTGTTAGTGGTGGATGCTTACTGTGTCTTCATAAAATGTTTACCTCATCAACGAAGGATCATATCAATCATCGTCTTAGGAGACATGGTACGAGCAGTGAGTCACCTTAATCTTCAAGGTCTCATTGTCACAACATTGTACTAATGATATTGAGTTTTTCTACCCCAGGTATTGTCTTACCTCTCACTGGCTGCAGCATGCTCAACAGCCAGCGTCACTGATATCCTGCTTGATGTTGGTGGATCCTATTGCCCGGCAAAGTTTTGTGGCAGATATCAATTGTCTGCGGCAATGGCTTTCTTGTCTTGGTTCCTTTCATCAGCTTCCTGTCTTTTTAATTTTTGGCTTCTACCCACTCTGTAAATGAATAGCCGGCTTCTTGTTGATATGTAAAGGAATGATAAGGGTACATATGACAAAGTCATTAGCCCGTATGCTGATATATTTTTGTTACCCTGTAAATAAAATTCTAACGACTATAGCCAACAATGTGATGAATAATAATTGCTTTTTCCGTGCAACGATCAAGAATAATCTATCTTGCTCGTTCTGAAATTGCTCCTTTTAGGGAACTCGGTGCATGTGTGATGTTAAGTTGATGACTGATTGATGAGACTCCAGAAGCTGCAGGCAAGGTAATTGCAGTATGGTAGTATTTGAAATGATGATTAAATTGCCCTATCTACCATATCTTTTAGATGAGTTGTTTCAGCTTAAAATGTGGTAATTGTTCCCCTTATTGAGAAATGACCTGTGCAAGAGGAATTACTTCCAAACGTTTCATATTAATAAATTTAAGAATTCCAGAAACTTTGTATCAAACGCAAGAGCCCCTGGTTTGATGTCCTTCACCCTCAAATACGGGAGAATTGATTCCATCATTGAAGAACGGGGCTCAGTCAGACTCTTCATAAACAAACTAAGGTGGAGGTATCTAAATAACAAACAGACGATTCTGTAGCATCGACGTGGTTTGTCCAAACTATTTGGTGCTGATACCATCGTTCTCTGCTTGAAATAAGAATATAGGAATTCAGGCCCAGATCAATCTCTTTAGTTCCGCCGCCAAGGCCCTTATAAGCAAGAAAGCTTCGTTCTTCCCTGACGCTAAAATCTGTGGTTTTCATTACGGTCAAATTTTGTTCGATTAAGTTCCTGAACCCCATAATTTAACAAGTTTTTACCCAATCAAGTTGATGTTGTTACATATAGCGCCAAATGGTGAGTGCCGGCTCCTTTGGAATCAAATGTGTAATTCGGGTGGGATGCCAGATGAGGCTTACCTTTAACGCGTCACCGGTTTGACATGGGTCACAGTTACAGACCTGTCACAATGGTTATTATTTTTTTTTTTGTTATCTACTCGATTCACCAGAATTTTACCCCAACTATATCCGGATCTAACTCATATTGCACACCTGGCTATGGTAGGTGAGTATCTCAATAGGAATTTTCTGCATATGGTAAGGGTCAAACTCGAGATTTTATTTAAGCGATATTGAGCCGCTTACTAATCGAACCAATCCCATTGATCTATCACAATGGTTATGCCAAAATGCGGTGCCCTTCGTTCAAAGGTGGATTTCCTCTCTAGGACGCCAGGGAAGAATGTGGCCTCATGGGAACTAGCTCTCCAATGTTGGGGACAAGTGTCCACCAATCTGTGTTTTGACAACATCTTAACTAGTGCCATATGCCCCTCCATATATAGTTTTACCTTCAGTAAGTCACTTTGATAAAATAAGCTCTTGTGGGATTATCGGAATATTTATTGAATCAATTATGATATTAGAAGCCTGATATAATTCTCTCTTTTTTATCCGACCTTGAGATCTACCATGAATTAGAAGAGCTAGTAGTAATGCATTAGGACAAAAATAGAGTTATAAATGTAAGTAGCTTGTTAATATAGCGCCGTACAAGATCTCCCGATGAAAAGTTAAATGGTGGCAAGAAGCTTTTATACATTTTCCACGTTGGCAGTCAACGTTATGGGGCAATGGTAGTAACGTAGTACCATATAATGTGAATAAGGAGATGTCAAAATGAGGTGGACTTGCGAGACTTGTTATTTGGAGGGTGCTCAATAAGTAGGGAGGGTGACGGATCATATTGACTAAATGAATTGGATTAGGAAGCACTCAAGGTTTGTCGAGGGAAACAATGAACCCCACCCACCAAACGGCAACTACCCATTAAACATGATTTAAGATGGTCGGCTATTAATTAAGACTTAATGACATGCCCTCAAACAATAATCCTATTCCAATCAAGGCAGCATCTTCAACTACATTCTGCCTTTCTCCATGTCAGGACAATGCACATGGTCTATGACTTTATTGATCGAATCGCATGGGTTTTATCTACAAAATAAGGGCTTCTTCGTCATTTGCCTCTGAAGCTTCCTTATCGCTTCTCACTTTTTTTCGTCAGCAAGGTTGGCCACCACTTCCACACACACATATTTTTCTTAGCCCTGGCTTCCCTTTATTTGTATTTTTATTAGAACATATAATGTGTGTATTTCTCTCAATTATCCAAAATTAGACCATTTGAAGAACATATTGGTGGTTACAAATTGTTTTTACAAATATTTAAATAAGTACGATGGAACAAAAGAGATACATATACTTGAATAATTAAAATTTAAGAATAGCGAAGACATGATAACAATAATATTTTACTAAATCACTATACATTTGTTTGATCACTTCTGACACGTGGACAATTGAATAACATACGACTTTCTTGTCAAGAATAATAATCTTAATCTCTAACTCCTAATTAGATAGTTCAAACCCGAGCATTACATAACATTAAGATATATATATATATATATATATATATATAAAGTATACATCTGAATTTTTAAGCTTTGAAAACGCATATTTAAATAGCATATGTATGCAACACCCCTCTACCCCCACCAACAGAACAGCATGAAAGGAACAGTTGGGTATAGTTACTTGGAGATGAAGAATTCCCTTCTAATATGATTACATGTGCTATTGATAATAATGGACGTTGCATATTCGGCATAACAAAAACAAGAAAGTCCCCATTTTTCTTGACCCATTTTAACTTCTCTGCAAAGTAAACTATCTACAAACCTATGCATGTGTTTATTTTTCTCTACATAAATAAAATTCATAATTTAATTTCAAATTTAAATCTATAAGGATTAGATTTTTAATCACTTTATTACGAAGCACCATAGGGTTTTTGAGGTGAGAAATTAAAAATGTGGGAATACGAAGATCAATACATGATCTTAAACATAAAAGTTAGTTAATTTTTTAAAATAGATTAATAAAATTAAATAAATTAGTTAATTATACATAATATAAAAGCTATTGAACTGATTTGTGTATGTTAAAGAATCTATAATATGAATTTATCCTGAGAAGTTAAATTTGAGTATAATTAACTTATTTATTTAATTTTATTAATTTATCTAAAATAATTAATTCACTCATATATTTAAAGATGAGTAATTAGTTAGAACTTGATTTACTACCCCACTCCTAATTATAATAGGTAGCTAATTTTTTAATAGATTAAAAAATTAAAAAAAATATTAATTATAATTAATATAAGAATTAGTTTATTAATCTAGATAGATTAAGAAATATATAATATAAATTTATCATATTTTATTATTATTTATTTATTTATTTTTTTATATAAAAATAAATTAACTTTTATAATTAGTATTATTTATTATTGAGTTATAAGGGGAATATTGAGATGTCAGATTTATTATTTATTGCTCGCTTTAAGTTTAGCCGATCTAATTTTTTAAGTTATGAATTTAAACAAAACAGTGAAATTCACCCCTTCGTATATTTATATTCAGACCCAAAAGAAGACAGCATTTACAGTTTACGCCCAACAGTTCCTGCAGGGTTCTCAAGGTAGTCCTCATGGTCTAGACACGGGACGATCAATCTTTGCAATATCCTCTAATAGGCAATGTGATATATTCTGTTACATTGATTTTGCCATGATAACTAGTGGTGTATTAACAAATTTTAGGTGAATTCACAGCGTATGAGAAAGAGAAAAAGGGATAGACATATACTAGTCTACAATTATATTTGCATAATTTGACATGATAATAAGTTTTTTTTTTTTTTGTAAATACATGTTTTTCGGTAGGTTTAGAGATTGAGTTGAGGTGAAGGAATTTTTTCATAGCTCGTTTGTTGCCTATATTATTATGAAGTTTGAAGATTATGCTGAATATGAATAAATAAATCGGGCAAAATTGAAAATGGCATAATACATGAAGTTATGGGGAGATTGCCGATTAATATCTTTTGTGAATTGGAGAAACTTAAAATAAAACTATTTGATTGTTTGGCTCGAGATTTTAAAGCCTTAAAAATGAGAGAGGGGATTAACAGCATAAATCTTTATTAGAATATGCCATTCATTCATGATACAGAAAATTAGTGTGCCATGAATTTTAATTATGACTACCTCACTCCAATGTTAGCTACACATATACCATATCCCCCCTCTCCCCCCCACAAAAAAAAAAAAAAGGAATGCAATCCCCACATTAGCCAATAAATTGTAGGGATTTTTCGGGGATAAACTTTGATAAAATATAGGGGTTATCTGAACAAGTCATAGGGGGCAACCCGACCAAGTTGAGACCCTAGGGGATCATATTGAAAAATTGGGTAATTTTTGGACGAATGATTAATTTCTGTTAAGAAAATTCCAAAGTGAACTCGAGCTTGCAAGGCGAGAAAAGCAAGCTGCAGTGCCTCGTATAGCAACCTCGAAAAGAGGGTCCGTAATCACTTGGAGAGGCCCACTACACTTGTCGGTCAACGACAAATTACAGCCTGGAAAGCCAATTCCATCTTCAATATCAATTCAATTTTTTTTAAAAGAAAATGATTTATTATTTTGTCTATAAATGATGATCCTACGTGGCAACACGATTCAAATCACGAGGCTGTCTCCTCCTCCCTATATATACCCCCTCCCTTTAATAATTTACTTCCGACTAATATCCCCGCCTTGCTGAATTCCAAAATGGGTAATTGCAGCACCTCTTCTTCTGCCCCGGTGGCCACCACCAAACTCGTCCTCCACGATGGCGGGCTCCAAGAGTTCTCCCATCCCATTAAGGCTTCCTACGTCTTGTACAAGTATCCCATGTGCTTTATTTGTAACTCGGACGACATGGACTTCGACGACGTCGTTACCGCCATCGACGAGGACGAAGAGCTGCAACTTGGCCAGCTCTATTTTGTATTACCTCTGACCCACTTAGAGCATCGCTTGCGGGTGGAGGAGATGGCCGCATTGGCCGTCAAAGCCAGCTCCGCCCTCACAAAAAGCAGTGGGGGCGGGAAATACGTCTGTGACAGGAAACAGATCACGTTTTCTGGCGAAGAGACAAAAATATCTCATAAAAGAGTGTCTCCGGGAATTAATAACAGCGATAAGTACAGGAGAGGGAGGCGTAGAGGAAAGTTCTCGGCCATATTGAGTGCAATACCGGAGTAGGGGTAATTTCCGGTCCCAAGTGTGGGTCGGTGATTTTGTTCTTTTGTTGTTGGTATATACGTTTAATTTTTCCCCAAGGGATACTTAAACTATTGAACGTGACAAAGAGCCGGTATGTTCCCCTGGAAACAAATTAATATGATTAGATCTGAGTAGTGGGCAGCAAAGCTTGACCCAGTCATTTTGTTGCGTGTTCTATATCTGGCTGTCTTCTGTCTCAGGTAGGTCTCACTGTAAAGAAGCGTACAACTTCAAGGGGTTAACTTTAACGCATCCGTGACTTGGGTGCTGAGAACATAATAGAGTGTAAGTCCACAGCAATTATCGTATAACACAACGCGCTAATAATCTCTTATAAACTGATTATAGAATACGATAACGATGCTCAGAACGCTGGACACATTAGAGAATGGGAGGGCCCCGGCCCAACCTTGCAGGGTACTGGACACATTATACGGCAAATAACGCAAGTCCAGAACGCTTGAACACGGTGGTCTGGAAGACGACAACTTGAGGAATAAATTAAGAGTCTAGAATGTGTAATGAACGGTTTGAAACTGATACCGGGGGAAGTGACAGTGACAATGAGAATAGCGTTATCCCAACGCAGCTGATTAGCGACGTGACAACTAATTATACCATGATTATTGTAAAGATAAAGATAAATCTTTCTTTCGGCCAATGGAACTCTGCATATTCACATCTGATCCATCAAGATTGAAATAAATCGGTGGCGAATAATTTAGTTGGTTGGCATTTGATGTTGATGGGAAGAAATTAAATGATAAAGATTGAAATGATGAGTTTGGATGAGGGGGGATGATACGTTAGAAGACGAAGAGGATGTAATAATCTCAATTTGGCATTTGCAGATTGGCAGACGCAACAAAACAGTAGAATCCACAGGGAGGGTTTTGGGGCTTCGGGGTTACGACGGGTCACCATCCGCCATGCCATTTGGTTACAGCTGTATAATATATACTTGAATTCATATCAGATTGGAGCCACGCTGCTCTGCAATTTGATTCACCACAACCCTTTTGTGTGAATTGTCATGAATTATGGTGTGGTTTGGTTTAGTTGGTGGAGGAGTGGGATGGAAGCAGAGCAAATTATTAGTAATAAAGGCGGGGGCGGCAGGGCCAGACCCGGAAGTTGGGACACAGTTAGTAGTAAACTGGTAATGTAGTTTGGACAATGTAATATAATGTTAGGCAGAGGATTGCAAATTCGGCTCCACCAATTGCAAGCACAGTACGGAATACATCTATCTGCATAGACCCAAACGTAATGGAGTGGTAGTAAAGTAGTAGAGGAGAGAGCTGGAGAAGTTATTGAGAGGGAATCCAACGGGTGGGAACAACAAAAATAAGGCGAGTGTGTCAATGCAGGGGACAATTGGAGTTGGTTGGGAAGGAATGGTAAGTACTGCAGAGGAAGTGAAAGGGCCAGCTGGTGGAATCCGATGCCCTTGGGGGCTTGGGGCTCTCATCTTTATCCACTACAGAAGGAGGCCTTCAACTCCCTTCAATTTGGGCATGTCAGTGACTGGGTGCAAGTACCTACTAGCTACTACTGCCCTCCAATTCATCCCCCAGAACACGTAAACCAATTCCACACCACATTACTATTACATTGTGGATGGGATATGCGCGTGCGTGGTTTTAAGAAAACGCGGATATGTTAATGAATTTCCGTGCGTGATGGTGCAGGGGCAACTTCCCAATTCACTGTAACAAGACAAACGAGTTTTGATGTTTCTGAGGGACCCCCCTCCACAGGATGGAGGGAATCAAATTAGGTGGTCCTCAGTTTTGTTTTCTTGTTCTTTCCGCCATAGTTGAAGTTGAGGCTTTTAAAATTATGGGATCCACCCCCTAATTCCCAGGAAATTACTAATTAAACGACACTTAGCTGTTATTTTGTGGGGATTAGGCCTGACACACACTTCCAACTTCAAGTCTCAAGTCGGTTCCATCGCAGAACGATGATTTACCATTAGCAAATGCGAAGCAGCTGCACCGCCCATGACAATGTGACAACCCGGTAGAATTTTCAACCCCCACCCCTAATGATTAATAATTAGCGGCTGCCGTTGCAATTTTATATGCAAACAAATACAGGAAGTCTCAACAAACAAATGGAACGAGGTCCCTGAGAAACTGGGTTACTGCGTGATGATGAAGGTCGATATATTGTGTGTTTGGAAAATTTTTTTTAAACTAACTTATAAAAAAAATAGGTTTATAGATAGCTTATGAAAAAGGGTTTTTCTAGAAGAATTTATAAAAAAAAAAGTGATTTTAGATATATGAGTGTTTGTATAGTTATTTGTATAAGGGGTTTTATGAATAATAAATTACGAAAAATAATATGAGTATTAAATGAGGAGAGATAAGAGATGAGAGGAGGAGAGAGTGTAAGAAAGAAAAAAGAGAAAAAGTATGAGAGATGAGAGAGAGTATAAGAAAAAGTAGGAGAGATAGTGTAAGAAAAAGTAGGGGTAATATAGTAATTGGTTAGTTCATAAGCTATTTTACTATTCCATAAGCTGTTCTGACCAGTTTATCTAAAACTTTAGTTTTAAACTATAATTTAGTTTAAAAATTTATTTAAATAAAAATTATTATTTAGTTAATAATTTGGGGCCAAAAGCCCTTTTCAAATCGGGTGTTACCAAATAAACCCATAATCAATTTCACCGTGCTTTGAATAATAGTATTGGTGGGGAAAGCCAACATAATAAAAGAGCCCATCTGCAGAACCATATGTCAATGTTCATTTGTTTTTTTCCTGCAAGTGGTCGTGGATGGGCTAGCTTTCTTCCATGCTGGCTATAAAGATTAAGATTAACTAGTTTCACAAATCTTAAAAAGATGATAACTACTATCTTCAACTTTCAAATTATGTTATTCGTTGAAAAATTTAGAGACTACACTAGAGTAATTAATTGTGTTAAGAATTAAAAGCATATCAACAATTTATTATAATTACACACAATGACACATGATTTTCAGCTTTTAACATGAAATCCTCGGTTGCGTGTATTTTTTATTTTGATGGGACATGACCCGACAAACCTACTAGATTTGTGCCTTCAGGGGAAAAAAATCTGCCGGAGGTCTAAAGGGTGTGACGTGGCCGCTTTGGGGTTGTAAGATGGATTGAACAGTGGAGATTGTAACATTTTTGTTGTTTGTCGACCAAGATATTCCGTAATACTCCTTCGATCCTTTTTATTTAAAAAAAAATTGTTAAAATTAAATTAAAGATAATAAATATATTTATTTTTCCAGTTATATCATAATTTATAAAGAGAGACATGAGAGGTGATGAATAGAAATTTATTACAGAGAGATAATAAATAAAATATTTTAATGGGAACAGAATTAAAAATATAATATTAAAATTTAAGGCAAAACAGGACTGTTCCTTAGTTTTAAAATTACTTATATAAAGAAGAGAATGTTTTTGTTTATAAAAAAAGATAAGAGAGGGCATAAACTGTAACATTTTTATTAACAAATAGCGCCTTAATAGATAGGACGATTAGCCACTGCGGGGTACTGGAATTACTGTGGGAAGATGCCTTGAGAACTGCATTTCAAATAGTGTTGATCAAGTGCATGTATATACCAAAACGTCTTTACAGCAATATATATATATTATCACTCAGTTCCATTTTCATTTTACAGCAACTTCTCCGAATAATTCTTACCCTACTTATAAGTAGCAGCAGTCACTTCTTGTCAAAGAAGGGTACGAGAATCTCGCCTTTTTGTTTGGTATTCATCTTTTCGGGGCGTACTGCTGTCATCAACTTGTGCTCCTGTACTGGCCTTTTCTATTAAAGGGAAAAAAACCAAGTGAAAATCATGAAAAGGACCCTAATCAGCACGGTATTACAATATCTGGAGAATATTACCATATTTATAATTTTAATTTCTCTTTAACAACTTGCAGACCTTTTCTAAATGGGTTTCCAACTTCTCTGTCAACTTCAGCAAGTTTGTCTTCTTTACTAAATCTCAGTAAAATAGAAAATACTCCGATGGAAAAATTTCAAAGCTACCATTGTAAAATACTTATCCCTATTTTTAATATAAAATATAATCAGATATTTAATTTTAATTTTAAATATATAATATATTTTTTATATTTATTCTTTTTACCTCTATCGATATAATATCTTTACAATAATTAAATAAGAGAGAAATTTAGTAAATTAAAAAAGATAACTATAATATTTTAAAAAATTAAATTATAATAATTAATTTAATTAATTTTTTAATTTAATAAAATTAGTTAGATAAGCTATATATATATATATATTATTTTTGTGCGTCTCTTAGATACTTCCCACGCTTTTAAGCGCATGGTGTACAGATTGGCCAACAATAAAGAAGATAGTGATGGCTAAAGGTTGTTCGACCTGTTTATGACAATCCAGAACGGCGATTAATTGATTTGTGGATTAATCCCCCGATTTCGATTAAATAAAATTCAATAGATAGCGACGGAGTGATTGAGAAATGAGAATTGCCTCGCAGAAAAAGCCTACTTTTATTAATTTTTTAAAAGAAGTATTTATGCGGCCCTGGACGTTGACTCTCGTAGAGATTGTGGTTCAATGCTTTCGATAATAATGTTTGTTTATTATCGTCTGAACAAAAAAGAAAAAAGAAAAAGGATTCGCCCATGTTTGCCTACTCAATATGAAACGCGTGGTTGTGAAAATTGATAAGAAGAGCGAGTCATATCCGTGATAGGAAAATGGGAAATAAAACATAAGAAGGGTCACACACTAATGATAACATATACCAATGACCCGTTTGGATATAATTTTAAAAACGGATTTATGAAAAAAAAAAGGCTTTTGAACAGATTATAGAAAAAGGTTTTTGGAGAAGAGATTATGAAAAAAAGTAGTTTTGAATAAATGAGTGTTTGGATAGTTATTTATAGAAGGGATTTTATTATTGGTAAATTACGAAAAAGGGTATGAGTATTAAATGAGGAGAGATAAGAGATAAGAGGAGAGAGGAGAGAGAGTGTAAGAAAGAAAATAGAGAAAAAAGTATGAGAGAGGAGAGAGGGTGTAAGAAAAAGTAGGAGAGAGGGTGTAAGAAAAAGTAGGGGTAATATAGTAATTAGTTAGTTCAAACGTGGTTTACTGTTCCAAAAACTACTCTGACCAACTTTTCTGAAACCTTAGTTTTAAATTAGAGTTTAGTCTAAAAATCCGTTTGAACAAATATGACTGTTTATTTTAAAATTTCTCTAAACCTAGGTTTTGAGCCAAACCTTAGTTTAAAACTAAGGTTTGAATTTTTCCAAACAGGCACTAATTTAGAGTCATAACGAGACGTCTTTGTTCATTTATTTATGTATTTACTCGATACATAGATAGATGACCAAAATGAATATAATACATACAGACACACATCCAAATGTCCTGTTCATGGGCTGTATACCTATACATTAAGCGACAAACATAGTAACATATCCCAATTTAAAATGTTTTTTTTTAATTTGATGGTAGTATCAGGCCATTTTTGTGTATATATATCTAACACGTTATCTTAAGGGGAAAATAAAACTCAAGGGGCATGGATCACAAAGATACGTTACAAGCCAAATGAGGAAGTATTCGCATGATTATCCCCGTTTTGAAAGAATTAGAATAGGATTGGCACCAGGAAGATCCGTAGAAATTTATTACTTACAAATTAAAATATTTATATATTTTAATATCATGTTCTGCTGTTCATTTCCGTGCCAATTTTTTAAAAAATATTTTTTTAAGAACTAATATGGTAATTTTAAGGTAAAAAAATGAGAAATTTCGCAGTCGTGGTAGGCGGCGATCTGGCCTCTCGGGTGGGCATTCCAATTACTCAGGCCACGCTTCTTATATAATGTAACTTGAATACGTATTTGGGGGGGAAATCATTGTGTATAGTTTATATATTTGAAAAGTATAAACTCTAACCCTTTCGAACAGCCGAGAATACCAAATAAGGCAGCGAAAGCCAAGTTCTAGAATCATTCTTGAAAAATACATATATAATTTATTTCACAAGTCAGTGAGATTCTCGCCCCTCCTCTCTCTCTCTCTCTCCCCCCCCCCCCTCCGTGTTCTCCGATATCATCTGGTGATTCATTCTGCAAATGCAATGGGACAGTGCGGGTCGTCCGAGAGTCATGAAGGCGCTAAATCGTGCGGAGGTAAAAGTAAAGGCAGAGAAGCTGCTGGGGAGTCGTTCAGAAGGCCATCGGCGATTATGGTGATGGATCTGGAGGGTGGATTTAAAGAGTTGAAGCAGCCAGTGACGGCGAGCTCCGTGATCGCGGATCATCCGAGTTGCTTCTTGTGCAATTCTGAATCGATATACCTGGGGACGTGTTTGCCGCCGGTTCCGGAGCAGGAGCAGCTTCGACCTGGTCAAATCTACTTCCTCGTCCCACTCCCTCAAGCGCATCAACCCCTCTCCCTCTCTGCTCTCTGCGACCTCGCCATTAAAGCCGCCTCCGCTCTTCCCTGATCATCGCCTCCGGGCGTGCTAATGTTTTCTTTCCTGTAAAATTCAATTCATTGATTATCGTTTCCCCTCTCTCTCTCTAGGTAATCTCTTCCTTCCACTCACCAATTTTCCTGTATCAAAAAATGGTACTTATCATCGTTTCGCGTTTACGATCTCTGATATTATTATGGCTGTACGCATAGAATGTTAAATATTTTTGATTATGTACTGCTGAACTTTAACAGAATTTGTTTATATCGTAGTTTGTTCAAAAAATTGAACGATGGTAATGAACGCCTTCAAAATGAAGGCTACGGCTGAGCTCCGAAAGCTGGCTGAGCCACGGTCAACTCCTCGGCCGAAGGTTGAATTTGTTTATATTATGCTGGGCGGTGAGAGCTGAGAAGAGAATTCTCATGGGAGAATATAGATGAAAAAGAAGAAAATAGTGGGAAGGTTTAGGGGACCATAGTTGACAGTGAAATGTAGGGTCTACAAAACTTTGTCATTGTTTTTTTTTTTTTTGGCCTGGCAAGTGCTGTGGGATGACTGCTGATTGTGGTGAGAACATTGTTAAGAACCTGATTTTATTAACTTGATTGTGGTGAGAACATTGTTAAGAACCTGAGTTGTTATATAAGTGTAGAAATAGTTTTTTAATTCGTCACCTTTGTTGACAACGAAACATATTCTTTTATCCTTGTTGGTTGAGGAAAATGGGAATGGCAAAAGAGATTTAATTACTGGATGATATATTAATATAAACAGATGGATAACAGGGGTTCTGACAAGGCAGTAACTTTTTTTTTTATACAACAACTTTTAAAAAATCTAAAATTAGAATAATTTTTTTTAGATAATATTAATATTGTATAATACAATCTATCTAAATACCTAGTAGATTAGGATATTTTTTTAAATATTACTATTAAAATTATAATAAAATAAATTTTTTTAAAAATTAAATATATTTTAAATAATTATATAGATTATTCTTTTATCAATTGAATCTAAGACCACGATGGGTGACAAGGCAGCAACTTGACATATGCACACAAGCCTCTCGTCTTTCGCTAATCTCCCTTGGTGAGACATTCTTAATGGGCCATTGTAACCCCGAAGCCCATTATTCTTAACAGTCAAGCATCAACCAGAGCAATCCGTATTTAAATCTGGGCATGTGTTTTCGAAACCCTAAATTAAAATATTTTAAAAAATTTGGCTCAAATTTTAATTTATTTTTTTTCAAATAAATAATTATATTTATCTAAAAGTATTTTTAGATCAAACTATAACTTAAAACAAATATTTTGAATAAATTACTTAAACCAACTTTTAAAATAAGAAAAAAACTTATAAACGACCTCATTATTATTTTACTCTTATTTTTTTATATTTTCTCTCGTCTCCACCCCCTCTCCCATTTCTTTTCTTTCCTCTCTCTTATTTTTCTTTCTTAACTCTTCTACACCATTTCTCCTTCTTTCTTCGCTATTATCTCTTTTTCAATATCTCTCTTATCTCATTTATCATATTTTTAATAAAATCATATTGTTTCTGATAATTTTTTAATCACAAAAATTATTTTAGTAATAATTATTCAAACACTCATTTATTAAAAATTATTTTTTCTTAAAATCTTCTCTAAAAACTTATCTATTTTTTTATAATTTTTTTAATTCTTATTTAAATATGCCCTATGTGTGACTTCTCCAATGGCTAAAAATAGCGTTACATCAGCACGTACACCCCAGCATATGTACCTTAATACATAGCTGAATTACTTCTGAAGAATGGGTGACCTGAAGCTAGGAAGATGAAAATCATAGGAAGATGGGATAAAGAAACTCTTTTAACACTAACTTCCAATATAAAAAGTATAGAAATAAAAGAGGACCTAATAATTGTCCCCTGTTTTCATGAAACGCCCAAACATCCCACCTCTCCTAAGCTTACAAATCCATGAGCATTTTAACCTTTTTCTATTTTTTAGCTACTTCTTTCTTTGTATCAAGTTACCTGGAGGCAGAGGATGGCTGTATACACACCAATACAGTCCTTGAAGGACAAGCTAGTAAATTCAGTCCCTCTTCTTCCGAATATATAACAATATTTGATTTCATGGATGTTGGTACAGGGCTTACAGCTTATTGACCACAGATCGGGTCAGGAAACCAATAACAACGAGAATGGTCCATCTCCGTCCCTCGTTTGCGGTGGCAGTTCTCGCCATCTTGTCAGCCACCACGGCGGCGGAGCTGGCGTTACCCAATGCGGCGAGGCAGTTCTTAGACGCTCACAACCAGGCAAGAGCTGCTGTGGGGGTTCTCCCTCTTCAATGGAGCCAGGAGCTGGCCAATGCCAGTACCCAGCTCGTTCTGTTCCAGAGAAACAGAATGGGGTGCCAATTCGCGAACGTAGAATCAGTAACTTACGGTGCCAACCAGCTGTGGTCCGGAGGGTTGACGGTGACGCCGCGAGAGGTGGTGGAGGATTGGGTGGAAGAGAAGAAATATTACAACCACGCCAACAACTCTTGCGTCCCCAATCAAAAGTGTGGGAGTTACACTCAAGTGATTTGGAGGAAGTCATTGGAGCTGGGCTGTGCTCGAGCCTCTTGTGTGGAGGAGAAGGCCAGCTTAACCATCTGTTTCTATAATCCTCCCGGCAACATCGACGGCGAGAGCCCCTACTAGTTACCTCCTGAAAGTCGCTTACTTGTTCGCATGCTACGCATCTCTGTTCCTTAACTTCTTAAATGAATAATAAATCATCACTTGCTTATTTAGTTATATATCTTCTTTTCGTTATGTATAATTACTGTAGCAGGAATCGCTTCACTATACATCGTAGTGATAATCATCGCCTGAACCGCCGCTGTCTCTGCTCTGTATTCTTTTCTCACAACCACATACTATCTAAGAGATGTGATTTTCTTCTTTCGTTATTCAAAAAATTAAAACATGAGGTTTTATTTTCAAAATAGAGTCATTTTCATTAATGTAGCTCTCGTATATCCTTATTTTTCATTCTTCACTCTGCATATTTAGTCCATTAATAACTAAACTTAATATTCTTATAATTTAAAAACTTTGAAGGTGACAATATTCTTAACTAAATTTACACTTTAAACCAGGAAAAAAAGATGACATAAAGGACACGTAGACTTTCTAGCATCCCTCCATCAAAGTTATCTGCACACTCTATATGTGGGCTTTTAAGGTGACCCTCATCTCAAGAGCTATTGATTGAGGTTGTGCGTCACTGGTATAAGTTGGTGGTCCGTTGTAGCGTTATTTTATGCCCATCGTTGTTACCGTGTAGTTCTTACTCTTGCACTTTGTGACTTCAAGTTATGTCAAATTTAGAGACGTTGTGGCTGGTTTGGGATGAGACTCAAAATTTAGCTAGTTTTTGAGATGTTGACTATCTTTTGAGTTTTCTAGTTAAAATTCTATGTTTTAGTTTCCGTTTTTTCCTCTTCTTGTTGCTTATTTTAATGTTGTATACCCCGGTTTCACTAGATCTTATTTTGGTGAATTAACTGGATAAAGAAACTCTTTTAGCACTAGCTTCCAATATAGACCCCCACTTAAGGCATGTAATAGCCCTTTGGTACACAGCCACGGTAGCTTCGATTATAGTAAAATCTTTAACAACAAAGTATAGAAATAAAAGATGACCATCCCCTGTTTTCATAAAAACGCCCAAACACCCCACCTCTCCTAAGCTTTGAAACCCATGCGCAGAGTTTCTCCCATAGCTTCCACACACCTACCAGTAGGCCCACGCCCCATAATCTCAACATTAATACTTGATGAGAAGTTCGTAAATTCAGTTCCTCTTCTTCCGAATATATAATAATATATAGATGAGAGTATTTGATGTCATGAATCTTGGTGCATGGCTTACAGCTAGCTTATTGACAACAGATCGGGTCAGGAAACCAATTAAAACGAAAATGGTCCATCTCCGTCCCTTGTTTGCAGTGGCAGTTCTCGCCATCTTAGTAGCTGCTGTGTGTGTGTGTGGGGGGGGGGGGGGGTGTTCCCCCTCTTCAATGGAGCCAGGAGCTGGCCAATGCCAGTACCCAGCTCGTTCGCTCTCATACAAACAAAAACGAGTGCGAATTCGCCACCATACAGAAAGGAACTTACGGTGCCAACCTGCTGTTTTTTGATGGGGAGATCACGCCGCGAGAGGCGGTGGAGGAGTGGCTGGAAGAGAAGAATCGTTACAACCACGCCAACAACTCTTGCGCGCCCAATCGCGTGTGTGGGGATTACACTCAGGTGGTCTGGAGGAAGTCGTTGGAGCTGGGCTGTGCTCGAGGCACTTGTGTGGAGGCGGAGGACAGCTTAACCATTTGTTTGTATAATCCTCCAGGCAACATCGACGGCGAGAGCCCCTACTAGTTACCACCTCAAAGTCGCTTACTTGTTCGCATGCATCTCTGTTCCTTAACTTCTCAAATCAATAATAAATCATCACTTGCTTATATATGTGTGTGTGTGTGTGTTATTTTCGTTATGTATCGTTACTGTAACAGGAATCGCTTCACTATACATCGCAGTGATAATCATTAAGAAGGTTTCATGTCACTAAATCACAACAAGGCCACCTATTTGAACAACTTTATGCTTCATTTCCAACATGTTATCGTCGACAAGCAATTCATATTTACGTTTGTATATGACGTCCCTAGCTTGGTGACTCGAATTGCTGAAAATAGCGTTGCAGGGAGGTGTCCATAAACCGGCAAACATAGTTGAACACCTTTATCTAGGGGCTACACATGGGTAGAGTTGGGAAAGGCCAGCTATGAACGCATTGTGCAGCTTGTCAAGAGCCCGAGTCATTTTAGGTAAGGTAAGAAGGAGTTTCCCTACCCAAGTGTTGAAGCCTCTACTCACAATATCGTATATGAAAAAACTCTAATTGAGACATGATAAATAATATTTTCAAAGAAAATATATCCTATAATTCTATAACTTGAAATATTTAAAAAGAATAAATATAAATACTAGTTGTCCACATAATTTCATAATCAAACACAACATAATGGGTATTAACAAAAAGTAAATAACATCCAATCATCCATAAGCCATTCAAAATGCAACAAAAAGACTACGATGACATGCATAATATGTGTCTGCATATACATATATATATATATACACATTATATTTTTTAAATAAAATTATATATATTGTTTAGACATGAGCAAATAGACAGAGTAGCATACTATACGAGATACTTGGCCTTGTCCAAAAATCCCCAATTTTTATTTGGGTCATATTTTTAGGCGGGGTTGGACAGTTGTTTACTGGGCGGGGTTCACCAGGCTCCATAAACACCCATCGCCTTCATCCACGGCCCACCTTTGCTGGTTTTTTCCGGTTATTTTTGAAGTCGCCAACAATGTTTTAAACGATGGGTGACCTAAAGCTAGGAAAAGGAAAAACATAGGGCTTAGAGTAGGAAGGTGGTGGGATAAAGAAACTCCAGTAGCATTTTAACAATGAAGTTTACTTAGATTGGCTGTTGAGAGCTGCATAAGTTCTTCCACTCTTGTTAAACCTTGCTCCTCCAAACTCATCAGCACGTTATTTTTCTCATTTTCTTCGTCCTTGACTGACCTTTTTTTAATTTTAGTTGGCAAATATAGCCGACTGAATTCTTATGGGCCTCATGTTTGATCCATACGTGTCATGTTTAATTAATCTTTTTGCTATGTATTTTTTTATTATGTTTGACTTACTAGTCAAAAAATTTCTGAGAGGCAGTTTTGGACTTTTGGGTTTGGCACTGAAAAGCCGAATATATAAATGAGATGGGACCTAATAATTGTCCCCAGTTTTCATAAAAACACCCAAACATCGCACCTCTCCTAAGCACACAAACCCCTCCTCAGAATTTCTACCATAGCTTCCACATACCAGCAGACCCAACCCCCATAATCTCAATATTAATATTAATATAAAATATAATGGAATATGAAATCCATATCTTATAATCATATTTATCCTCTTTTTTTAAAAAAAATTGTCAACTACTACTTCATCTGTATGAACTATGAAGTTAGCTAGGAGCAGAGGATAGCTGAATACATCGAAACAGTCCAAGATATACATGAAGGACAAGTTAGTAAATTCAGTTCCTCTTCTTCCGAATATATAATAATATATAGATGAGGGTATTTGATGTCATTAATCTTGGTGCAGGGCTTACAGCTAGCTTATTGCCAACAGATCGGATCACGAAACCATTGAGAACGAAAATGGTCCATCTCCGTCCCTTGTTTGCAGTGGCAGTTCTCGCCATCTTGTCAGCCACCGCGGCGGCGGAGGTGGCGTTACCGGATGCGGCGAGGCAGTTCTTAGACGCTCACAACCAGGCAAGAGCTGCAGTGGGGGTTCCCCCTCTTCAATGGAGCCAGAAGCTGGCCAACGCCACCAGCCTGCTGGTCCGCTCCCAAAGAAACAGAAATGGGTGCCAATTCGCCACCATAAAACCAGGAACTTACGGTGCCAACCAGCTGTGGTCGGGAGGAGAGACGGTGACGCCGCAAGAGGCTGTGGAGGAGTGGGTGAAAGAGAAGAATTACTACAACCACGCCAACAACTCTTGCGTGCCCAATCACAGTTGTGGGGTTTATACTCAGGTGGTTTGGAGGAAGTCATTGGAGCTGGGCTGTGCTCAAGCCTCTTGTGTGAAGGAGAAGGCCAGCTTAACCATCTGTTTCTATAATCCCCCCGGAAACATTGTCGGCGAGAGCCCCTACTAGTTGCCGCCTGAAACTCGCTTACTTGATCCCACGGTGGTGTTAGCATGCATCTCTGTTCCTTAACTTCGTAAATCAATAATAAATCATCACTTACTTATATATCTTCTTTTCGTCATGCATCGTTACTGTAGCAGGAATCGCTTCACAATACATTGCAGTGATGATCATCACCTGAATTGCCGCTGTTTCTGTCCTTTTTGTTTTAAAATTTTTTGCAGCCGACTTATTTAGAGAAATAGATAAGGCAGGCCATCCAAAGCCAATCAGATCCCAATGATCCAGTCTTCGACTAATGACTATATTGATTGGGACACCATGGTTGGCGTAACTTAAATGCACCGACGATCATTCTAGTAATTGATAATTCAATCAGAGTCATTTCCAACCCGATCATTTTTGCTCGTTTAATCTTCAAGGTTCCCTAAAAGTTAAAAACCAAACAGTCAACACCGGGCAATCGCATATGGCAACATGAGTTGACAAGTGCGTACAGAGTCTCGAAGACATTTGATTATAGCAACAGCTCATTTACACTGCTCACTGCAGAATCTTTTGGCTTTCATGAACTACTCAATACAGATACTTGGCAAGCCATTATACGCACGCAATATCCGATTTTTATGTCAATGCTACCCTATATTTCTACTTTGTACAAAAGAATATAATACACACAGCAAACAATGCAGATTGTCACTCACATTGAAAGCTAATGCAATTAGGCTTTCATTTCACCAGTTCCTTCGATATAAGATATCGGAAGGTGAAGTTGTGTGGAATCCATTCTATGCTCTTTCTTGATTTTGCAAGCTGACATTGCTTGATGCTCTTCCTTAGAGATTCGGGCAGAGACTGTTGAATCATTTCCATGACACCAGCAGAGAACAAACCTGACTCCTTAGCAAATGTGTCTACAAGCTTTGGTAAAAGGATCTTCCGGTCCTTCCGTACTCCGAATGTAGCTCGAATGTACTCGTCCTTTGCGACTTCTAGCTCTTGAATCACTCTTTTTGGTGTGAAAATGCGTATCTGTAAAAAGTTCATTGGAAACGAGTTGCCCATTGATGAGAATAGGAGTGTTGGAAATGTAATATATATGACATGCAAATGAGAATAGTGAAAATACCGCAGGATCAGAATGGTTTCCTGAGCAGAGTGCAAAGTGTAAAAGAGGCTCTGCATGCTCGATTGCATATGATTGTCGTCCATCTCCGGCCTTGAATTTTGTCCTTGTAGAGAAGAACACCCGAAGCCACTACAGAAAGCAAGTTTTACCAAGTTCCCAATTAAGTTAAAAGCGATTAGGATGAAAAATAACTCGTTTAGTTTTGAGGAGATAATAATAAAGCATAGTTCTGAACGGAAATTGCATAGTATTCTTGTTTTAAATAAGGGGGCAGAGGATCTACCTGTCCGGGACGAGAGAGCCGGCATCCGAGGATGGTACTTTGTATTGTGTCTGCACTAACTGTCTGACCCCCAACATTGTATGCAGCCTGGAACGAGCAAGACGATAAATAGTCAGATAGGTTAAAAAAATTTCATACTTCAATTAATTATTACAGTCACTTTCGTTTTTTACCTTCAAGAGAAGAAATAGTCTCTTCACATTGTTCTGAGGAATCCCATACGCCAAAAATGCCTACATACACCGAGGAACAAAATTATAATTCAGTTGATCAAAGAAACGGCGATTTTAAAGGGAGCATATTTTTGAAAGGTAATTACATGCATCACCAAAGCATTGTGTATGTTGATCCAAAAAGCTAGCTTCTCCTCATGATTCAACTTCCCAGGATTCACCTCTTCCAATTGACAGATAAGTGACCTGAAACACCATAAAAGGATAAAGCTAAAACTCCAGGAGACTCTACTTCCCATTTAATTATATGTTTTCAACTTGAGAACTTTATTTATTGACCTAATGAGCAAGCTCACCTGAAATTCTGGAGCAGCATCTCTGTGTCACCCAATTTCTGGCTCTCTCTATAGATCCCTGATACTTCAACCATAGTGCTGTATGGCCCACTGAACTCCTTCAGTCCTTCGACATGGAACGGGTTGTCTAACCGTACATCAAAAGAGGAATTATTCTTGAACCCCGGACTCCATATATCACCTTGACCTCCCAGAGAAAAGCCGCTCATCGATGACAAGGATGAACTAGGGGATGACAGGCTGGGTTGCGCCAAAGACGGGTCTGAAAGTTTGCAATATATAGCTGATATGCACTTGACCATTTCTTCAGAAAGCCTATTAGGTGTATCCAGAATATGATCAGCTATGCGAGTGCCCAGATGTTCTGCCAGACTGATTACATTTGATGATGCATTTTGCGAATACTGCAAAGGATCGCTAAAAGTCAAAATCATAATAAGGCTGCCAGAAAGATTATTATAGAACTTAATGTGAATACACTAAACTCCTAATTATGGCATATTCCACAAAAGTGATTCACCTCCATCATGGACAATGGTTGTGAATGACAAGCACGCAAAGATTTATCTAGAGGTTCTGCTGGAGGAGATGTTCTCGTTGCAAATGCTGAATACTGTGATATCGAGGAATGGCAACGATACACACCGGAATCTAGTAACTTTTCTAGTCCACTTCCATTATGTTCTTTTCCATGAGCGTCTGGCTCATGTCCATTGGATTGTATACTATATTCCTTTCCTGGAGTCTCAAACTTATGACTATCAGATTGTTTGGCAGAACATCCTCTTTTGGATAAGATCTCAGCATCAGAAACTTCAATGACTCTTGCCTTAGGTGTTACTGGGGAAACTTTTATTTTTTCCTCCTTGGTAGATGGAGATACAGAAGATAATTGTTGATCAAATGCTTTACGGTACAAGGAGAGAAGATGTTGTTCCAGATATACAACTTCCAGCTCCAACAGTGCAATTTCCTTAATTAATTCTGTAGCTGGCTGGAGTCACAAAAAATAGCTAAAGATTTAAAATTCAGCAAACAGAAAGCAACATATGACAGGATTATGCGACAAAATTAGGTGAAAAGTATTTAAATGTAGAAAAATCTAAGAGAAAAGATGCAAATGCAGGTTTTAATCCCAAAAATGAAGGTGGTGCTACCTTGGGCATTATCACGTCATTAGAATTTTGAAGAGATGAAGGCCTGTATCCAAGAGCCTTTTCCAATGTGCATCGCACCTCAAATTGGTGTTGTAGCCTTCTCTCAAGTTCTAGAATCTACACTCAAGAAAACGCTTGTAAATGAAAAATAGGAATCTTTACGAAGTAAAAGTAAACAGTCTACCTAGCAAGGAGAATTACGATTAAAAGAAATGGCCGTCGAGAGACTTACCTCTTGCTTCAGATTATTTTGGACTTCACTTGCAGGGTTTTGTTTTCTCGTAGATTTTGTGCAATCTGTGAGGTATCCGATATCCTGGAACCAGATCAAACCCATAAGTTAGGCAAAAACTCCTTGCTCGTATATAATTGCCCTGTAGTTGGGGATAGGATTAATTATTTCAAAATAAATGCCCCACAAAAATAAATTCTCTGAAAATCCATCTCATAGTACACTTGAAAATATACTATTTATTAACTTCCAAAGCTGACATCGGCGTTCATAATTCCAACCAGAATTTCATTTCCGCGTCATGCCTAGCCTAAGGATGCATGCAAATGAATCCGTGCCTTCATATTTATAAGATTAGAAAGGCTAGAAAGAAGTGATTTTTCATTTCATAAAGGGACGAAAACACTGGAGTCATTATTATACCAGCTTCGTTCGATCTGAGGCCTCGACGTGATTGTCTGGATTATCCTCCTCGATTATCTTCTTATCAGGAAAACTGCCAATTGAAAAGAATAAACACAAAAGAAGATGAGATAACTAGAAGTCGGACACTGTAATTTATACTATCTTCACGCCCCCCAGTTCTTATCATATCTAAGAGTTCCCAATGATTCCCCAGGAACCGTACACATACTCAATTGGCTATGTAGACTAGAAAACAAGATAGGCGAACAACAAAAGGAAGAATTATTGGAGAGCAAATGTGAGCGCTTTAATTTTCCATCCTCAGAAAAAGCAACCTCTTTTTCTGGGACTCCAAAATCAGCAGAGTACAAGCAGAAAAGGAACACATGTTAAGCAGAAAGAACAGCTACAGGGTACAGATGGAGAGATACCTCTTTGAACGCTGATGAGTTTGGGTCAATCTGAGTCCCACCATTTTAATTTCTCCGACCCCATCAAACCCCATTCCTGAAAGCCACCCGAATCAACGTTATTACCAGTGAACAGTGAAAAAACAGAGCATCAAAGAGACGCCGTCTTTACCAAAGACTTAAGAAACGATAGATGAGCAGAAGAACTTGAGAGATGAGAATGGCGCAGTAGTACAGAAACCCGAATGAGCAAGGATTTTCCACTAATTAGATTCTAGGAGATGACTTATCCTCTCGCATTTCAGCTAAGCAGAGCATCCAGAAAGTACCCACAAAGTGTTCATTTGCCGCAAATACAGTCTGGTTACAAAAAAAGAACAGCAATGGTTTCCTAAAACCCAGGACGAATATTAAGAAAAGATTAGACTTTTGACCAATGGAGGTGCCTTCTCTTTGAAGGAGTCTCTTGCCCCTTCTGAACCGCTAGACTTTGATGGCCTTTATGCATTTGCATTGAAAGAGGGAAAGCTGCTCGTGGGGCAATAGTTGAAGAAGAGAGTCTCGGTTTCAATGTGCTGAATGGAGCAATGATGGAGGATGAGAGACAAATGTCAAAACCACAACAAGTAAACAGAGCTTACTCAAAAGATCCGAGGTGATTAATGAGAAGAAAATGAATAGTGGCTTGGACCTTGGACTGAAATTAAATTAAAAAAATAATAATATAAAAGAAGGGCGGTGCATTTTCCACATTCTCTTCTCTCGTTGGGAAGCAAGTAGGAGTTGGGGACCCTCCGTCCACCATTTGTCCCCTACTAACCTTTTCAATCCTTGACTCACTCCTCAGAATTATGGCGACTGCAAAACCAGCCGATTAGGCCAAACAAGGAAAAAGGAAAAACAGCTGATCTGACGGGAGAACAAAATCCAAACATGAATAAAACATCCTTCCCAAATGATTATTTTCCATGTATGTGCCTGGTAATTCTTTTCATATATTTTGGGCCGAGACCATCAAAATTTTGGAATTTTTTTCACCCAATAATCTAAGTTTTGGAGATGATATCCAACAAAGAGAATACAAGTGACAAGGTAACAGAACTGTGGTTTGGGGAAAAAGAAATGGGTGGATTTACCTCAAAAGGGATGAAAGCGAGGGTATAAAGGAGACATTGGATGCCCGAAAGGAGTAGAGGTTTAGTGGGGTTTCCCTTTGTCTAAATACCTTTTTGAAGAATTAACTTTAGGAGATACCCATATTGTCCTCGAGCATCAAGGAGACTAACGTTTGTCACAGAATCCACAGATATTATTATATGTTTAATATTGAGTTTTGACCTCTTGCGAAACAAATACAACAAAAGAAAAGGATAGGAGTGCGGTTAGGTGGCCAGTACTCCCTTTTTTGTCGTCATACAAACCTCCTCTTGAAAAAAGCTTCTTTTTTCGCATCACACTCCCGGACTCACAGATAAAGTGGAAAAGTTAGACAACACGGTGCCTCAACTCAGGGTGAGAGAAAAACAACCCAGACGAATTTCTACAGAGAGAGCTGTTTCCTTCCCAATGAGCACTAAATTTTTTAATATTTCAGTTTTCATGTTCTGACTGTAGGAAATTCCTACCACTTCCTATATATTATATGTGCATGCATGTCCACTAACTTTTATTTGCTAAACCAAAATGAACTGATAATAGAACAAACTTAGTCTGCTTCTTATTTAAGCTTCCCTGCAGTTCTGGTCCCAATAGATAAACAAATGAAACTTCTATTTTATCCTATTGTCGAATTTTTATACAAGTCGGATGGGCGGTTTTCAAGGCCAAGTAAATACAAGGGACAGGAAAAACAGTTGTATTATATATGATTTTAAATCAAATGAAATGGATTGGTATTTTAATAAATCTGACAGACATGCTTCCTAGATCCATTTAATTATTGAAGGCGCCTAATTACGCTCTTCCCTGTAGTGGAGATTGGGCCGTGTATTGTTCACATAACTCTGTAGAACTCTCTGGACAAAGAAGAAAATAGTTAATCTGCACAGGCTTAGACGGTAAACTATGTGGTGACACCTAAACAACTTTTCAGAAAACTTGTTACCACGCCAGCGTTGCAACATTAGGATTTTTAGAAGATAATATGACTTGCCAGTAAATTCCGCAGGGATGGTTATTATGATAGATGAAGAGCATTTTTTGGCTGATGCAAGAAGACAAATGAGAACTCATTTCATACGCAAGTAAATTCAAAAGAAGCCAAACCTGTCGAAGTGTTCGAGAATTCGTGATCTATTGTCCTTATTTCTGGCTCTATTATGTTAGCGTTTGTTTTGTTTGTTTTCACAAGGAAAGCCAGACGAAATTAGAAACAACATCGTTTAAAGCAAGTTCCTCGGGTTTTCATTCAAACTAATCGCAATGACGCCAGAATGATTAGTCCAGTGAGGTTTTAAAATTCAAATCCGTTTGCAGTAGTCTTTTTATGGACCGAGAAAAATGGAATTGCCCTTTCATGTCATAGGCTATTTAATACATATGGTACCCGATAAATAATGACTCCATAACGGGGACAGAGAAAAGGAAAATAGAAAGTAACTGCTCAGAATCACATCACCAGTTTAGGTGTTGGAATTATCACATCACCAGTTTAGGTGTTGGAATTGTAGGACCATTGATGGACGTAGAAGGAAGGAGGAAAGTGAACAAATCGCAGGCGTGTTTCCAGAACGGTAATCAGAATACGGGAGAGAATACAGCAGCTATTGTTTTGTTTTTTTTTAACTGACTAGAAAGTTAATCACTAAAAATCTGAATAAAAATGAAGAGCAAATTTGATACTATTTTCTAGATAATTTATTATTATTACGTATTTTTCTATTGTCATTTTAAGGTAATTTTTTTTTTATTTCTGTCGTTCTTTTGGACTGATCAGCACAAAACGGTGTCTGGAGTTGGGAGAACCTAGATCCACAAGTTCGTGTCGAGTAGCTATTGAGACGATAAGACGTGGGGGAAGGGAAAGGAAGGGAGCAGAATGTGACTGTTAATAATGTGTGGGACTGAGGTAGTGGGAAACTATGAGAGGCTAATGGGAGGTGGTATGCTGGTTTTGGGCTTTTAAAAAGGATGTAGAATCCCAATTGTGGGACACCAAAAAGGGTACTTTCCAAGGACGTTTGGACAAGCAAGTCAATGCCAATCATATATAACCAGTAAAAAGCTCCCTCTCTCTCTCTCTCTCTCTAGCATATCCCAGGCCTATTTGTCAATTAATCGGTGCATATACCTCCCTCCTCCTGGGTCATAACCTGATAGTGTTTCTGACCCTATCTGATTAAATTTAACAGCTCCCATCATCCTGAAATGCTTTATAGCTCGGTAAAGGCATTTGGTCTCCAACAATAATTCCGTTACTGTTTACATCAATGTTATCAAGTTAATTAAAATTAAAGACTCCATTTTAGTGGGCGTTGCTTTGCTTAGCTTTGCAGAGATGCCCTTTAGGCTTTACTCTTTAGCATATGGAGAGTTCAACAAGAGGGACTGACGACCTGGTTGCTTCACAGGCTTTTCTCTTTAGTTTGATTGCAGAGAGCGAAGGCGCGCCACCGGCATCTCTTTCTTTTCTCTTTTTTAATCTGTATCATTTCTCTTGTTGCTCGTGATCATTGCACAGACCAGGTTCTTGCGTACCCAAAGGATCTATCCACGTCTTTCCTCTATATTGCAATAACACTGTGACTGTGAGAGCCCTCAATTTACTCATCAAAGTCATACAAGTCTTACCATAATCGGCAAGTAAACTAAAGTAACTAGAATTGGTTTCAGCATATTTGACTTGGTCAACTACCTTGTTATGTAAAGATCCATGCCCTTTTCATTAAAGGGCGGTCTTCGAAGGGAATGTGGTAAAAAGAGAACAAAAGAAAGAGCATCGAGGCAATAATAACTAACGAAATTCATTGATTAAGGCGTAAACAAGGCAGAATAAAATCAACTATTTTTAAGCGGATAGTGTCTTTTCACTTTTTTATTTTAACTTTGTGAAAGCAGGCAACTAGAATAAAGCGTCCCACAAAAAAGATACTGGGGGGTGGGGGGGTGATTGCCATGACGTTAATGAGAAGAAAAAGGCCACTTACTCAGGCAAACAACAGTTAACTCGTTATAATAAACATTTGACCAAAGTAGTTTGTTAGTAAAGGGAGCCGTTAGTGGTCGTGTTGGGCGATGGGCTGGTGAGGTTTCAGTGAAACAACTAAACCCAAATATTATACGAGACGTTCGTTGGCGTAGCAGATGATAAACGTTCGGAGTTGGTTATAGTTAGAGCTA